>OZ007588.1:291481609-292957811 GCA_963931845.1 Maratus michaelseni | reverse complement strand
TTGGTATCACTGCATATTTTTTTAAATATATTTATCACATATTTTTCCATTTATCAATCTGATGTGTATTTCTCGAGTTATATTACCATTTCCAGACTTTTCTGGCATACTGTATGTATTTATATATATAGCACACATATATATATATATATGTGTGTGTGTGTGTGTGAGAGAGAGAGAGAGAGAGAGAAATACGAACTTACAACACGTTCGAGATATAAATCGTTGAGATGTAAAAAGGCATGAGCTAGTATGAAAGTGGAAGATGTCATGATTAGAACTTCAGATACAGAATAGACTAGACCGGAAATATCAACTTTGTCTATGAGGAACGAATGAAGTAACTACAAAGGTGTCGTCGGCAACATTTTCCTTTGTTATAAATTTTGCAGTCAGCGTGAGAGGGATGAAACTCAAACTGGCAATTATTAAAAATAAAAAATATGTATGTACTCAAAAGCATTTGTGATGCTTCCTGTTTCTAATTACGAGTAATATTGTTAATTAAAAGTTAATTGTCCACTATTATTTAAAACCTATTTAGGAATTTCACTCACTCGAATATATGATATATTAAAAATATCTACTGTCTATTTTCACCTGCTGACCTCTGTTGGTCTATCGATAAACTATACATTCAGCAGTAAAAAAAATATTTTTAAAAATCTATAATCAATTAAAACAGTAAAATTGATTTAAAAAATCTATTAGATTAAATGGTATTAAATGATCCTAAAGTATTTGAGAAAAAAACAAATATACTTTAGTTTTACTCAATGATTGTATGAAATATATCTATAAGAAGATAATTAACAACATTCCTTCATCATTCATGTGAAGAAATGTTGCTTTTTAAACTAATTCTTTATTGTATTAATTAACTTAAAAATATATATTTATGTATTCTACTAAAAAAGATAAAATTATGAATACGGAAATGTGAACAAAATTAATTATTATTCTCCCACCCCCAACCCAATAATTTTTTACTATTTTTATTATTATTTTTAATTCACACTAAATAAAATTAAATCTTTATAATATAATCTTTTTAATTCCAGCGATGTTGATATATTTGGAAGCTGTATGATAAATGTGCATGAATCTTGTGGATATAATGAAGAAATGCTCAATGAAATGCGTAAAATGATGGGTATCTTAAATTCAGTGTGCGATGAAGATAGCCCCGTCTACAAAGGTAAATATGAAAGTTATTGAAATTTCATTATTGAAAAAGCATAAATTAGTGCAATTTTTATGGTCATGCAATGATAAAACTTGATATTCTTGATAAAACTTTTTACCTCTCGCAAACGGATAAATAACTATTTATAATAGGAATGATATTTGCATACAGTTCAATAATTACTGTTAGAAGTGTATGAATAAGATCATGATAGTCAGATAAAGATCTTGCAGAAGCCGATGTTTATGAAAGACGATAACCCCGTGGAACAGCGCAGACATTATGTTCAATATTCAGCTTAAAGTTATTTCACCAATACAACATATTTATTTCGACAATATCAAAATCCCATTTTAAATTATGGGGAAATTTAAAGAGGTGATTACTCATGACCTAATACTGTTATTAAAATTGGGTTATCAGAAAGTAGACATTCGATACCAATATAATGTTTTTTTGAAGTTCTTTTCCGAAATTTTAAGTATTTTTTAAATATGCCATAGACATTGAAGTTTTTACGAGCCAAATTATTTAATTTATCGTATTCTTAAAAATACTTAAAATTTGAGCAAACAATTTCTAAAGACGTGGTACGTTTGTACCAAAGGTGTAATTTCTAATGCTGTAAACCTAATTTTTATAGTTATGTTAGATAATGAATAATCGCCTGTTTATATTTCCTTATAGGTTAACATGGAATTTCGGAACCGCCGAGAAGCGTTGAAGCGTCTCCACAATGCGACATGATCTTTACGACACTTAGTTAAACTTCAGAAACCTTTCCTGATACGTCCAAATAATTATGAAAATTTCATGCAATTTATTCATGAATTGATACAGTGGCGTAACTAAAAGAGGAGGTTAAGGCTAGCACTAATTTTGTACCGGTTTTCTCGTCTTATTTAACCTTATTGCGTCTTATTCAACCTCTGTAGTAACCACTAGTGTACGCCATTTTGACGTGCACTTCTCATTGAAATAACATGTTTTGCGGAGAACTAAGGACTTCGAGGGTTAATCTAAGAGTTCTTCAATTCAATAAGGCAAATATTCTGTTATACAAATAGTTTAATTTTTCCCCCACTTCCTCTCTGGCTAGGCCAGTGATTTGAAAAACACTGTCCTTAGTTTCAGGAAGCAGGGGGAAGAATTAATTAGAAAATAAATAAATTTCCCAGACATACAAAAGCTGTGCTTAAATAAAAAAATATTTCCTTTCAGTCTATTACTTCGGGAACGTGAGAAATACATTTTTACTCTTTAGACAACTAGTATGATTAAGCTTTTTAGTGAGTATGACAATTACGTAAGCACAAGAGAAAAAGTACCTGCCGTATAGTACTTCATAATACATAAAATAGCTGCCATGGTAACGATATTAAAAGTCTTTAATCTTATATGTTGAAGTTTGTATTAAAAATAAAAGATACGTTTGGAGGTCGTGTCCTGTTGAAATAAGAAAGTCTTTAAAAAATCAATACTAGCACTTAATTTTGACTACAAAATACGATTCTGTACCTCCAATTTATTCTACTTATAAATGTACGTAATTTTATTGTATTTTTAATGGGGAATTTAGCAGCATATTGAGTTTTTATTCTTTCTTGGGCAGGGATCTATTAGTTTTTGGGATTTCTTCTTGACATTCCCGATTTTCCAGAAAATATTCTTCAAATATTCCTCTACATCAGTCATACTCAATCTTTTTTTTTCTCTTGTTGACCGCAAACATATGTTAGATGGTCCGCTAAACTCCATACTTATATAATATTGTTAAAACACGGAAATTAAAATAGCATAATAACAAAAATAGTATAAAAATATAAAAATATAAAAATTATTATAATCAGTATTTTAACTATATAAGTGGTATAAAACGTAATAACATAATAATGCCGAGTGTCCAAGTTCTAAAGTTAGAGAACCGGATGATTTCTTTCACAAATCAGTTCTAAGCTTACTCTTCAATAAATCTTCAATAAAACTTTTTATCTTTATCTGAAAAGAATATATTGTGCATATTTAAATAATGTTGAATTAAAGCTGAAGACTAATAAAAAGGAAATATATATATACCACTGAGAAATTAAAAATTTACACCACTGTACTGAAAATAAAACTACATTTATAAAAAAAATCTTTTGACTATATAAAGCAAATGACATTTAGGATGTTTTAACATAATTTTAAATTAATTATAAAAAAAGAGTAGTTTTTCCCTTGCTATAAAATGTATAAAACAAAAATGCAGATCATAATTATATTTTATATGTATGTCAATTGTTTATAAATATGAATAAATAGTTGTGTGGCTCAGGTCGTTGGAGTATGACAGCCATAGGTATTCAAAAAAAGGTCTAAAATCGAAAGTGTCCGGTGAATTTTATCCATAAAGTGTATGAGATTTTCTCTCTTTTTTTACCCGACAAGCTGACTGTACTGCGATACTCTGGGTCGTTCTACTTTCCACTTAATATTTAACAGGGCATATGTGTTAACATATTAATTTTATTGATTGCAGTAATATCAAGCAACATAGAATGTGTTTTACCTGTGGCAAAGAAATTGGATTATACGTGCAACCAGTTTGAAATGAGTAAAGAGAATTTTGATACGGCAGCGAAGCATGAAATGGAAATTTCAAATAATTACACCCGCGAAGATATGAATGAATGTTTGTAAGTAAAACATTGTTTAATTTTTATATACGTATTTTTCATAAACATTATAAGAGTATTTTCTTTCTCTAATAAAAATCTGTCATAACACAGCTATTGCTTCTATACCTCTTCGTTTAGTTTTAATAATTTTGTTTATATGTGTTTTTGTTTTCAACATCTAATGTCCTTCAATAATTCAAAATAAAACTAATTACATTAATTAACGTCAGTCGGTCTTTTGCCGCTACTTACATTTCGTTTAAAAGAGAACACTACATGACTGAACGTTTGTCATATAAACTTTCCTTACTCAAGATTTTCTTTTTAATTATAGATACAGTTGTGCTATAATTATGTTTAGTACTATCAAAAACTAATAAACTAATGACGTAAGAATGGGAGTGGTTCAGGGGCTCAAGACCCTCCCCATTCAGGTGAAGACAAACTTTTAAGTCAGGTATGCTGTCCCAGAAAAAAATATTATCTGCTTTCAATGTTTGATAATTTATCTCTAAAACACAAATATTTTCATACAGAAGCACTATAACTATTAAATCTTCAGATCAGGACCTCAACTTCAGCTCTGCAAATCACATTTTCTTTTCAAATATATTTATTTATTACGTGAAACTCTTAACCCAAGATTCGTTTCTTTCATGTTAGTACTAAATAGTTCACAATATTTATGTCTTGCGGATTGAAATGTGAAGTACGATTACATGCATTTACATCCTAGGAGTATTTGTATCCTGTGAAAATATTTTATGTAATCTGAGGGAGTCTATCTTGCTGTCTTGCTGAATCCCCCAACATTCGATGTTTTATTAAATTTACAATTACAGCTGTCTGAAATTAATACATCTTCTTAAATAATACATCTGAAATATTCTATCGAAAATAATTAAAGCATATATTTTATAATTATGGCATTAGTAATTAGTTTGAAAGACTAATCATTTTTAGAAATTTTTCTTTGTTTGAAAACATCCCTAGTTGTTCTAGTTTTTTAAATGGCTACTTGAACCCTTCCCATACTTTTTTAATTGGTACTCACTGCACTAGTCAAAATATTTTTTTTTCTTTAATTTTTTCCAAACCGTTTAAATATTCATACAATTGTGTTCAACTCCTCCCACCAATCAGGAATATACATACAAATAAACTAGTGGATAAATATGAGGAAGTTAGATTTTAAAAAATATCACACTTTGAGAGATCAAAGATAAACGAAAAGCATGAAATTACCTTCTTCTGAATCTTGTTTATTAACACTTTCCAACCTAGTTGAAAAGTGTTTATGACTTCGGTTTGTCTGGCCGTCTGCCGTCTGTCCGGGCTCTAACTCCCGTAAATATGCTCGGATTGCCCTGCAATTTTTATATGTTATAATCGTTATCTATAGCATGTTCCCTATTTCAACGGAAGTGTGTAGCACTTATAGTTTTTTTACAGAGACACTCAAAAGAATTCCGTTACATTGCGGTCTATGGGGAAAAATCATTTGCGGTTTATTTAAATAATGTTTCACTATTTTAAACGCATTGAAATTTATATATATCACTAAGGTGCATTAGAAGAAGCTTAATATGGAATAGGGTGTGCATAGCACTTATACTTACTTTACAGGGACAGTCAAAAGAATTCCATTACATTACGTCTATGGAGAAAAATCGTCTGCGGTTTATTTAAATAATGTTTCACTATTTTAAACGCATTGAAATTTATATAAGGTTCATTACAAGAGACTTACTACAGAATATTGTGTGTATAGCAGTCATCGTTCATTTACAGGGACACACAAAAAAATTCTCTACTGTATGTTAACAATAATTCTTGGAAGTGCGTTTTAAGTTACTGAATGCGATTTTAATTTTAAATCGCTTTTTGTATATTACGTGGTGTGTATAAATTCTGTAGATCCTATACAGGGAAGCACAAAAGTTCGGGAACGCATTTCCGTATTATTTAACTCCAGACGGAGGATTTTAAACTGTGCTACGTGTTTCCTAACTGAACTAAAATTTAGCATCCTATGTAGTATATATACAAATCTATAGATCCTATACAGGGCTGAATAAAAGTATTCGGATTACTTAGATGTTATCTTTTAGCTTATTAAAGAGTATGATTCGTAAAATTATTTTGGAAGCGTTGGAAAGTGTTACATAATCTATGCTTGACGCATGATTTTTCGTTCTTGTTTTTTTTATTTATATTAGTTATAGTGAATTTTATTGATCAGAAAATATGTATAATTTTGAATGTCAATCGCTGCTTCCATTGTTGATTTTACTTATTCGTACTTTGGGGAGCATCCTAAAATTCTTTTAGACTTTCTTGCTAATAATTTAATTTATATTTGGTTAGTTAACAATAACCACGTCTTGTAATTTGCCTTTTCGTAGATATAAAAATATCGATTTTTATGCACAAGTCTAGTCGTTCTTGATTCTGTGCTGTCCTAAATAGTGTTAATCATTTTGAAAGCAGAAATTTTCCTTTCAACAGAACAACTTTTTGCTGGAGTAAAGTTGTAAATGTTGAGTGCAGTGTACATAGTTGGATAAATACCATTAATTTTCTTATTTACTTTCAAGCCAATATCCTGCAGAAAAATGAAAGACGGGAAAACTTATCATTCCTTTTCTCCTTCCATAGATAAGAAATAGATGCAATATACAGCAAAGCGGTGCTCTACGTCGGCATCGGTTATTTATCGTAAATGGCTTGAAGTTTCTGTGCACCTTTGAGTACCTTCTAGTTCGTTGATATTTAAAATAAATGAAATTCTTACCTTTTGCAGACATACACTTTCTTCTGTAATTCCTTCTGAAAAGTTTGTATTATTTTAGAATATGATCTTCCCACTCTTCCCCAGATCATGTCTTTTTTCAAGCAGTCTGATTCTATCTCTTTTTCTAAAATTTTTGATTCCACATCTAACTCATACAATTTATTAAAGAATGCTTGTTTAATTTAACAATATTGTCTTGAAATCTCATCAGGTGAAGAAGATTGGCCGATTCCTGATTCTTGATATCAGAATGTTTCTTTTCAGCTAAATATTTATAAATAGAAAAAGGGGTCTGTATCTCGCTTAAAAACATAATAAGACAGGATGTGGTCATTTTAACAGCAGTTTAAATATCGACATCTTCCGCTTACAGTTTTGTCATCGCTATGCCAAATTATTTTAGCATACAACACGACATCGATGTCAGTAATGCTATCTCAATACTTTAACTTCTAAAGAAGACCTCAGATACACGTCTAACTTTGCACTTTTCATCTTCTAAATTTTTTATAATTGCAAATAACATCAACGCAAATAGCGTCAAAATTATTTCAATGTCAAACCTGCAGAATCGAAAATTGCTTCTATGACCTTTATCTCACAAAAGAAACTTCAGTGCAGTTATATAAACTTTTTAAACTTAAAAACCGTATTGCACTTGTAGAACATTGTACTGCCCGTTCTCGCTAAAACTTTGCATGGAAAGCACGAAAAATGACATTATTTGAAAGAAAACTTTCAGGAGCTGTACAGTTATAATTATGTAACTCACTATGTATAAATCGCTGAATTACAGCAAGTATCTATGGATTGTAAATTTCATATAATGTTGTCAATATTTTTATTCATTCTCCTTTAGTCTTAATTAACAATCTGACATGAAAATCCCCATTAAAAAACTTAAAGATATATAGCCTTTCTATGCTAATGTTTTCCTTTAAAGTTTACAGTCTTTTCAAAGCTGAACATAGAACAATGAATAGCAACATATGCGTGAAAAAAAAATAATTTGTTGATTGGGAAAATCGGATTTTTGTATGTTCTGCACAGTGTTTTTTAGTTTTCTCAAAAGCCGAAACTCTGAACGTCTCTTTGTCGTATAAACTGTGACCTCGTCTGTATACATGTTCAGCCTATGTTATTTAATACAGCTTAACTGAGATTTTTGAAGCAAGGTCAAATTAATGCATGGGTACACGGATCACATCCCCCAGAAACTCTGGTACTACTACATTCGAAAGACCTTTTGTAGACACATATTTTCTGTCATAAATAAGACAAAATTTACTATTCGAAATTTGCGATGAATCTGTGCCTCGATTCCCAAAACTGTTTAGTCGTACACTGTTTCAAGATTCTACATCCGAACTTTAGCGCATTTACCTATATCTGAGAACGTTTCTAGACCCGGCTACGCTGGTTTGGAGTTTTCGCTGGCGTAAATAACATAGTCTGAGCGTGACGTACTCATATAACAAACTCAACGCAGTCGTATGTTGCATTCTGTTGAGGATTTTAGACATTCCTGGTTCTGTAATGGACAGAATTTTACTGTCAACTGCATAGAAAACCTATACGGGACGGGGGGTAGCTTTGCACTATTACTACATAGAATCCAATACGAAATCGCTGAACTACTTTGAATTTCACAAAGAAAGGAATAACAACATTAATATCTTTTTACTACTATCAATATTCATCCGTTCATCCATTCAATATTCATCCGTAAAACACACAACATAGTGTGATCTACAAGGTGATTCGCGTGCACAAACTTCTGGGATGGTTTAAAGGCTTCTGGAAAGTTACTGAAAGACGAATCGGAATCAGACATTAATGCAAGGTCCAAAACAGAATCCTGATGTACAACTGTACTGAGCAGTGAACAGAAGAATAATCTTATTTTATTCATCAAAGTGTAACATTTGCAATAGTAAGAGAGGTCATAGAATATGTTTAAAGTTTCAGCCATCAGCTGCAAAACAAACCTGATATCGACGTCGCATGCACTCGGAACTTTTGAAGTATACTAAGCGTCTCTCGGGTGGTCGCAGTAGCTACGTTAATGCGGGAAACAAGATTCTGCTTCCTATCTACAGACCTTTAGCACACCAGAGCTTTCATGTTGATGCAGATAAACAATGCAGAAAGAATAAACAGAATTGTTTTACAGACGTTTTACTGGTTCTCCACCAACGCACTCTATTGCGTTACGATTGTGTTTTGGACACTGCATTATTATCTCATTCCGATTCGTTTTTGAATAAACTCACCTCTCAAAAGTCTGTACACGTGGTAGTGAATCACTCTATTTAAATTATTCTAACGGGTAGCTTTGCCGGTGGAAACATTTAGTTGAATTATTCTGCAAAACAAATCCTCTGTTTTTGGCCTTGTAAACTCTTATTAATTTTTAATGAGGATGTGCAAATATTTTTGTAAGTTGCAGGCTTTTTTAAATATTGTGAAATTGCGTGATTTGTAAAAGTTAAGAGTTTTTGTTAAATTTTGTTTTAAACTCTGAAAAATAGAAAAAAAAAAACTCATGATATGTTGAAACATTTTTTATTTATACAAAAAGAAAGTGTGTTGCAGGTGTTAATATTCACCATGATAGGAGATTTTGTGTGGAATGAAAGTTTTATAAATTAGAGTGTGCTGCTACATGTAATGCATTGAGGTTTAGGTAACGAAATTACACAAATGTTTCAACTGTTAAAACTTTTTAATTTTTAACGTTGTTAGTTTTACCGATTTCTTTTACACTAGCATAAGCTTTTTGTGAAGATTCCATTGACAAATCACTAAGCTATTAATTGCTCTGACTATTCAGGGAAAATAGAATATCTGTTGAAGATGGCGAATCTTGAGACAGTGGTGGCCATCTGGTGAAGTTTGCGAAGTGCATCTTCACCAAATTTGTTATTAAAAATGTTTCCTTAATTATTCATATTGTGTTTCCTCCTTTCTTGCTTTCTATTTATTTAAATTTTATTGACATAAAACTTTTAATAAATAAAGATCAACAAAAATCGTTTTCTTCGTAACCGATCAAATTGAATTTTTGTTGCACAAATGCACCAAAACGACGGCAGTTTTGTCTGAGTTGCCATGGCATCGCGATGTGGGCAGCCGGTTTTCCACAAAGCTCGGGGATGCGCAGTGAAGAGCTAAACGAGTCAGAGCTAAAACACTACACAAGAACTGTCGTGGCACGGAAGAAAATGCTAGTAGATACTCAAATATCACAGGTTCTTTGCGTATTCGTTTATTACTCTCTTTAAACTCTAAATACGATATATGTTGCCATATGTATTTTATAAAATAGAAATTAAGTACGTATTCTGCTTATGGCATTGTGTGTTTATTATAAACACTATTCAATTACTGAAAAGATTAAGATAAATATCTATGCACTTTGTCATAAAAGAATAACACCTTTAACATTAGTAATAAATAAAGTAGAAAATAAAGTAGAAGAACAAACAATATTATAACGTTAATCGTAAAATCTCAATGATAATTATTTTCTATAATATTAATTTAAGAAGTATATGACATCAAGGACTTATGCGAAAGATTCGTTTAAATGAAGAAATTTACAGAGACGTTAAAAATTGGTTTCGAGAATTTTAATACTTTTATTTTCAAGTATGTCCGTGGATGGAAATATATCTTGTTTTAAGAAGAAGTAAACCTTTTTACAGAAAGACTATATCACAAGAATGATTTTCTTTGGCTAATATTTCAATCAAAAAAGATGTTGTTTTTATTTGTACTAATAAAGAACAATTATTTTATGACGGTATAATTCACATTTTTGTTTATTTGTATGGTGGATGAATTATTAATACCTTGAGATTTCATATTCATTTATCAATTATTTTTTTTTTTCATACAGGTATTTTTATTAATATTGTTTTCCATCAGTTTACAAAAGTGTAAACATTCGTTTATTGCTATTTTGTTTAGAATTTTTTAAATCCAATTAATGTAACAGTAGTGTAAGAAGGAGTGTTAAAGATGGAAATACTTTGCACGCAAACTAAGCTATTATTTACAGACCTTTTTTAATTGCTGTTGCTCTTAGTCAGCTTTTCATAGTCGCCAAAACATTCAAGATGGCCATCATCAGTTAGAAATAATCAAAACATTGTTCTCGTTCTTAAAACAAATCTCGAATATCATTAAAAAACTGTTATAATTTCTTCTGAAGTTTACAATTATTCAAATGATTATTCATATTTTGTATATAATGTTTTTAAACAAATTCATTCTAGAAATTGAGTCGCACATAGAGCCGCGACACATATATGTGAAATTTAGGAGGTAACAACACTTTCACTATAGTACTTTAGAAAACAACTAATATTGAAGTATTTTGTTTTTGGGAGCTACTAAAGGTATTTTAAATATATTGTTTTACAATTTTGGCTGTTGCTAAACTATAAAGTCATCATTCGGCAAGAAATAAAAATAAAAAAATCAATAGTTGCACGATTTCGCAAGCAAAAAATTCTGTATTTTTCAAATTAACATTACTAAAAAGGATTTAATTTTCCAGAAAAACAAAACTATTGAATTATAGGTAATTATTTTGAAAAAAGTAAATATATACATACATATATATTGAAATCGCTTAATTCGTTCTAAAAAAAAACGTGCGCCATCAACAGTTGCTTACTATATTTTGTTTCATTTGTTGGTGCTTCCTTAAACTGATATAATAGTGCGATCTGTAATTTGTATGACTTCTTAGTAGCACGACACTTTCCTCTGGATCCTTCGTATTCCTATATGTTAGAGATAATTCTATTTTATTAATTTAACAATAAACTATTTTTTTTCTTACGTTTCAGAGTCCCTTTCTGGAAAGTATCCTGTGGATCAATTGTGATGGGTTTACACTGTGGATCAGAAGTGAAGGAAGTCGTCCAGGATATTTTGATAGAAGTAGATAATCGTTACGGAAAATGTACGAGTGAAATTCTGGAAGAACTTCAACCTTTGTATGAAACTTTTGAATTCATATTAGAAGCGGAGTTAAAACTGAATAATGCCCTAAAGAAATGAAAATAGAATGCCACGAAAGACTCAAGAACGTACATTTGGAATATGAAAAACCTACTATAGCTAAATATTCTGTTTCTTTCTATATATATGTTTGATGTCTATAAGGCTCTATGTGAATTATATATAATAAAATTTTGCTTGAATTTTCGAGAAACCGAGCCGTTTAGTTTAAAAAAATAAATTGTGTCTCAAAAAAGATTGGACAAACTTTAAGAGGTGGTAGTGTATACAACAAAGAATGTTAGTATAGGAAACTTGGGAACAATTGACTTATTCAGTCAAAAATATAGAGTGCCTCATTCCCGCCCGACTTCCGATTTATATTCATAATTTTAGTAACAATGGAGATATTTTAACAAAATTTGAAAAAGATCGACTTTTTTGTGTAAAATGTAAGGATATTGAAAAAATGGTAGACATAGCAATCATCTTTATCAAAGTATCGCTGAATTTGTCACTGCATATTTCTGAACGTAAATGACAGTTCATACGGTCCTTAAAATGACGTACACTTCTGCCATTTTTCGTGATATCATTGCATTGCACATACAGCAAGGTAAATCTGTTAAAAATAGCTTTCAAATAATTTTATTTTAGTTAAAGCTATGAACTACTAGTTGTTACCCGTGACTCGATCACTTAGCACTTAAAGTATAATCGATCCATTAATTAAGTAAAATTTCACTCACTGTAATTAAAGCTTACACCAGCTGTTTATTACGTTTTATAATAGACAATACTTTTGATTATTTTAATTTGCATATTTATGTATATAAGATTTATATATAAGATCATCAAAATATATTTCATGTGTTTTAAATTTCAAAGGCTTTCCCTAAGATTAGATGTTTTGCGTACATTTACTTACTTGGTATTCTATTTTATTATTTCTATTTATTCTATTAGATAGCTTTCAGTACAAAAAGCTACCTATTGCAGCCGTTCGGGGAATTTAAAAAAAATGTGGTATATTTTCACCGATCATGACCCCCAGACCCCCAAACCACCCTCCGTGCAAATGTTGATTTATATCAGGGGGGTGTTATTTCCCTTCAGTTCTGGTATCAAGTTTTCGGTTTTTCTGACGTCACTGAGCGTGCTAAGAAGGATTCTTTTAATGGGAAAGAACGCATTTTTTCATTTAAAATAGTTTTTTGCTTTAAAAAGTCGTTTCTTTGGTCAAATGAAAACATATTTCTTCAAAATAAAATTTTTTTCATTAGCGAAAGTATTCTTTTCTAGGAATAAAGCGATTTAGAGAGATTTTTTGTCCTTCAAATGAAATAGTCGTGTATCTTTTTTGCTAAGATATGGAGTTGCTGCTTGTTATCTTTGGTCGATCTTTGAAAGAGACGGGGTGTGAAGTAAACATTTATCGTCATTTTCTTTGACAGAAAGGGCAGTTTTCCCTCACACGAAGCTTTAATTGCTTCTCAGAAAGAGAGACTTCCGGTCATTTTTGCTAAATACGTGGCAAATATTTCCCAGTTTTTTTTAGTGCAACATCTCTTGGTTTTAGCTCTTTAAAATAACGCATTCTTTGCATTGATTTCCCTGAAAATGCCCAGTACTCGTGCTATTGCAACATGTACTAATCGTTCGGATAAAACGCAAAATGTTCTATATTATACATTTCCGAAGAAACCTGATATAAAGAAAGAATGGATCATTGCATGCAAAAGAGCAGATAATAGCTTTAATGCTGCAAATTCCCGAATTTGTTCGGATCACTTTCAAACGAATGATTACATGAGAAATTTGAAAGCAGAACTTTTAAGTTACGCTCCTGCTAAAAAATATTGCGTGAAAGTGCTGTGCCAATTTTAAAATTGCCAGAAACATGTGCTGTGAATTTTAAAAAAGAAACTTCACACGGAATTAATTCTTCTTGTAGCAGTTCCTCTCAAGCATAAAAGAAACACCTAGACATACTAGGTTATATAAGGTTATATTTTAATGAGATTCACGACAGCTCACTTTCGAAAGAATTTAATGTTATCGAAAATGCGTGCAAAAAAGTCCAACTGTTTTTGCCATATATGCACAAAAATATAATAAAAACATTTGTGAAAACCAGAACTTTCATTCGATTGAGACATAGTAATCATATATTCATCAGAAATAAAAAATAGATACGCTGCCAGAAAATCAAAAATGTGGAGTCTATCAACTTTGATTGCACGATAAAACGAAAAATAGTAAATAATGGAGTGCACATCTAAAATGCGTCTTCAAAATGCACCCTGTTATGAAATAAAATGCTTGAAATGAAAGCATATTCTGAGTGTAAAAACATAAAATATATTAATTATTAAATAAAATTTCTAAAATTTTTTCCTCATACAGCATTAAAATATAATTTTATATAAACCTTTTGGAAGTTGTTTATAAAAGTATATGATTCTGAATTTTAAATATAATTTTTCTATGTCGCCTAAATCTGCCAGTTTTAAAAAATAGGCAATTTAAAAATTAAAGTTTATATTTTTATTTGTATTTTAAATCTTCCTTATAAATACTGCTGTCTTCTTTTTATTCTTATAGTAGCATTCTACGCCCGCTGCGCAGGGCCATTTTTCTAAATGTACATTAAATCCTACGAAATGGCTTTTTATTTTAAAGGAATATGGATCTTCACCTACGGATGCTACCCTAGTCAAAAGTTTCAAACGAATTATATCAATGGATTTGAGCATGTATTTTAAAGCAATAGAAACGTTCACATGGTTTTTCCTTTAATATTGCTGTAAACGATGCGAACGACATTGCGTTATAATATATCATACATTGGACAAAATTTGGGCTAATAAGAAGCAACTCATTTAGTTGATCATTTGCAGTAGAGTTCGGTAGGGAAATGGGGCCATTATAACCATAAGACCATTATGGCAACAGGAACTAAAATGTTCTCTAGTCAACATAATACTAAAAAGAGAGCATTACAATGATTGCATAGATTGACCATTGAACTTAAATAATGTTTGGGTGATTCATCTTTCGATTCCAGCAGAGTAAATACAGTCAAAAACGTAATAAGTTGTTTGAACATAAAGAACAGTGTTTAACTTTCCTATTTAAAAAAACTGTTGAAACATTAAATAGTGCTTTTTTAAAGCTGAATAGTTTGAATAAAATTAAAATGACGCCATTTTCACTGTCTTTCCATTTTTTAGACCAGTTGCATTCGTGTAACCGTTAACCTGAAAAATCTCCCGATTATTAAATCCGGTAGAAGAATAAACCTCTAGTTTGCATCCAATAAAATCTTACTAATCTTCCATAATCTTGTCGATATCCAAGTTTGACGTCAAACATTAGAAGTGCTTGAAAAGATATGGTTACTAATGTACCAGAGTTACTTACAAAACGAAGTTATTGACACGCCAAACTATGTTCCATTAAATAATGTCAAATTACTGTTAATTCAACTATAGATCTTTCATTAGCAAAATTCCATACCTTATACAAAACTGACAATGATAAAGTTAGTTATGCAAAATGTTCAGTAATAATCTTTTTGGTGAATACTTAAACCGAATATTTTTTTTTTTTGCATTTCACTAAAGAGCATAATAACACGCAGAAATAAATTCATTTGCCACTATGTTTATCTGCTAGGGATGTGTGTAAGTCAAAAATGCTTTAATAATGATCGAAAATTTATCTAATCAGAATTTTTAGCTACTCTATTTTCTTATCCAGGATGAAATGATAAATAGACAATATTATTTATTCCATTCGCCACCATTGACATTACAAAGTTTTTCCGTACATTGATTGGAAGCATTGCGCTTTTGGTAAAACTTTGCTTCATAATGAAAAAAAAACGCATAAATTTAGCAATCGCTAATTTCAAAAGTCGTCTAATCTTCTGTAATCTGAATCGTCGTCCAGAGTAATTTTGAAACATAAACGAAACTTAAAAACAATATAGTAAAAATGCCAACTGGCAGGTGACCAGAATACGGACGGTTAGTCTAATATCTTTTAAAAACAATGACGAATCAAAAAGAGCATCGAAAATTTATTCCAGCACGCAATTTTTATTACAAAATGCTGCGTTCTGTGATAGTAATAACGCATAATTGCACACATCTCCTTAAGAATATTCTTTAGTTCCTAACTTTTGACGCAGTGAATATTTCTATAAGTGAAATTGACGATATATTAAAAAAACAAAAATAAAAGAATAGACAATATTCGCTGATCTGAATTCGAGGCTATAAAAATCATATGTTTGGTGAAAACAAACCGGCATGTTTTCGTAGTAAATTTTTAAATGTCTAAAATTTAACTATTTTACAATATATGTTTGGGTGGCAGACATTCACTAAATTTTAAATATTTGATCGCATATTTATAACAGTAACTGCTATTTATATAATTTGCATTTGAATATAAAAATTTACTCCAAAAAGGATCTTCTATACCCGAAAAAACACTATTATTGCTAATAAAGCTCAAGCTGATGTCACGCTTAGGCATTTTTGGCTTAAAATCACATTGTTTGGCGCCAAAGGTAAAATCAAAATCGTAAATAAACAAATAACATGCAACTCATAAATGCAGTCATTTTTACAATTACATGCGTTAGTTCCTCCTGTAAGTCACATGATAAGGGAGTTATATATATATATATATATATAAATTAACAAAAAGACAAAAAAAAATGAAAAACATAAAAAAATTGCCACTCATATAATATCTAATCAAATGATCAGATTTTTTTAACCTGGCGCAAACGATAAATCGCCAAATATTGAATATTTTTAATCATTACAAACTTTCATTTGGGTTTAAATTAAATATTTTCGCTTTATAATATTATCCCTCGTTAAAACAGTTTTTTTTCTTTTTCTTTTTTGCGGGGGGAGGGGATTTTAAATAAAAATAATTAGAGAATTTTTATTTTAGTTTTCTATGTGTTTGAATTATTTTCTGATATAGCCGTTTCAATTCTTTCGCCAACGATAACGATCGCCAAATAAATGGCCAATGGTAACCTTTTCGTCCAAAATGACAGAACTTTCTATCATAATTCTATAACTAATGTACGTAGAACGTTGTGTTAAACCTTCCCTGAAAAAATATCTATCGAACAGTGCAAGTTCCATCAAAATCCATTCAGCGGAACGTGAGTTATAAAGGAACGGAACGAAATTTCCGTTTGTATTTTATATATATAGTAGATATATATATATATATCAATTTGATATTCAACACTTCAACTATCTGAATGAAAACTGAAGAAATAACACTAAATTTTAAAATTGAGTTTTAAAACGCTAAAAAGAGATGTAATTTAAAATTTTAAATATTTGGAAATAAGAAAATTTGCTTAAACGTTAAACGCTCTTTCACGCATTAATTTACCTTATTATTTTTTTAATTATTTTATGTTTATTATATGTATTTCTGTTTATTATATGGCATTACAATAGTATTTTAAATAAACTTTTCGGAATGTGTTTATAAAGTGTATTACTCCGAATTTCAAGTTTTATTTCCACTAAATCATATAATTATATCATATGAATATTTTAGTTTAAAAATATTAAATATTCAGCTGTTTACTTATTAAAATTTCTATTTTATTTGTCTTTTAAATCTAATCTTGCAAAACTCAATATTGTGCATCTGTGGTGTGAGGTTGAAATCTGAGTGATTATTTTTTTATTTTTTTTTACTTTTTTATACTTTTTTTTTAATGAAAGACATGTCGAAATTACAATAATATTAGAATTATTATAGATTTCAAGTTGAAAAACGATCAAATTTTATAAATATACTATATTAAATATTATTAACTGCAGTTATATAAACATCAAATTTGATGCTCTTGTAGGTCTTTAAGATTTTATTTATAAAATTTACTATTTTGCATGTTTATGTTTATGAAAATGAACTTCTCATATTGAGGCGCAAACGAAATGTAATGATAAAAATAGCCAATTTATCAATCAAATTTCGGCAAATTGAAAAGAGATAATGGTTTAGATTTTAGATGTGATGTAAGTCCTATGTATAAAGAATATATTTTAATTTTTAAATTTCTTTTCGCATGAAAATTTCGACTGATACTTTTCAATTAAAGATAGCGCGGTTCTAATTCAAATCAATTGGAAAACTGAACAGAGCACGCTGAGTGACGTCAAACAGCGAGTGGCTCCCTATTGGCTGCAGAAGGAGATGGCTCAACCTTATGATATTGTAACCTTGGATTTATATATATCCATATATATATATATATATATATATATCTGACATATGTAATGCTGTAATTCTCTTATTTACGAACCGATTCGGATGTAACTGAACATATGTATAGGACATACTAAGGTTTCGACAGAGTTCGTTGGTTAGCTTCATCCGCCATCTTGTTTCAAAAAGGCGGCCAGTGAAAATTTTTTAAAATTTATAAAATTCAAAAACATGTACACAAAATTATTAAATGAAAAAATCCTTTCTGTTAAGTATTAGAACGTGATACAAGGATTCTGGAACATTTTTTGTTTTGGCTATATCTTACAAAATGGCAGAGATATGGCAGTTTGAAATTCTTAGGTGGCTGAGATTTTGAAACAATCTGATATTTGTTATGCTGTAACTCTCGTATTTATGAACCGATATGAATGTGACTGATCATGTGTACAGAACTTACCAAGGTCACGACCGAGTTCGTTGGCCAGCTTCATGCGCCATCTTGTTTCAAAATGGCGGCCAATGAAAATGTTTTAATTTTTTTTTAATTCAAAAACATTTACAAAAAATAATAAATTGAACAAATTGTTTATGTTAAGTGTTAGATAGTGATATAAGGATTCTGGAACATTTTTTGTTTTTGCCATATCTTAAAAAATAGCAGAGATATGGTAGTTTGAAATTCTAGGCTGGCTTACATTTTGAAACAATCTGATTTTTGTTATGCTGTAATTCTCATGCAGAAATGCGCATTCAAATTCAGTATTAACGAAAACAGGGATTGAATCTTCTATGATCGGTTTCCAAGCAATTTAGCTTAGGGTGTTTGAGTAAAATTAGTTGAATTTTTAAAAACATGGATTATGGACTATGAAAGGTACCTTATCCTCTCGATACTGGCCGGAAGGACTTTTTTATTCCATTCATGGATATTGATAAAATTTATGTTTTCGTGTTAAAGAATATTGTTTATAATTATTATGTTAGTAAATATTTTTCAGATCATTTCTTAAGGTTACTTCAGGCATGCCTTTGAGGCGATTAGAGTAAACGAAAAATCAATCTACAACCCTGTTTCTATTCTAAAACACTTCACATTTTGTACAACATGGAAGATAATTCTATTTAAAAAAGAAACTAGAACATGGTGAAGCATAAAAGATAAAAAATAAATCATTAAAAAACGAAAAATATACCTTGCTTATGAAACACACAGACCCGAATTTTCATTTCACAGGGCCATTTTTTACAGCTGTTCAGCAGCCAAAGAGTTAAAAATGTTTATTACGCCCCAAAGACTCTCAATACTTAAATGCTTATTTGTTGAGTAATCCAGCTTCGAATTGCTTTCAATCACGAAAAAAAATCTGTTATTTATGAAATTTCCTCATATCGATTGCTGTGTTTTAATTAATGAATATGGAAAATTCAAAATTTAGCAGCAACGCACTAAAATGTGGAAGAATGTTTCCCTTGAAGAGATATTTTCAAACATTGATTTGCATATTTTAAAATTTAAATAAATTCTCGTTTATCTCATGTCACGTACCCGGGATAACCGATAAGGATAAGTATCGGAAAAGAATAGTTAATTAATAACGGAATTTTTACTCGATTTTCTCTTGCGCCTTTCCAGCAACTTCCATTAAAAAAAATAATGGGGGGGGGGGACAGAGAGAGAATTTCTTACTTAATTAGTAGCTCTGGCTCCTCTCTGAATTTCACGTGAACGATAGCTTAGACAAGTCATAGCCGACAATTAATATAAACATTCACAACTTTTACATCAACAAAATATATTTATTAAGTTTTGTTAAATTATCATGATTCTGTGAGATTATACGAAAAAAGTCCTTCCGGCCTGTACCGGGAGGAAAAGGTAGCTTTCCTATATCTTAGTTTTAAAATTTTAGCTAATGTTGCACGAAAACAGCAACTTAAACTGCAAATAAAACGTTTACAAAAGATTCGTTAATACTGAATTTGAATAAGAAATTCGCCAAATTATTGAGCAATAGCCAAATTGGCTTCATTTATGAAAACTTATTTTGGTCGCCAAATTTGGCGATATTTCGCCAAATGTCGCCAAGTTTGGCAAGAATTTGGCGCTAACGGATATGAATATATAGTTTTATGCGTTTGATTGGGAAAATTATTACAACAATGAAAATTTTTGTAATGTGCTGTCTTGTTTCAAAATGTCAGCCACCCTAGAAATTCAAACTCCTCTATCTCAGCCGTTTTTTAAGATAGAGGTAAAACAAAAAATGCTCTGGAATCCTCGTTTCAAGGTCTAACACTGAATTAAAAAATAAATTTGAATTTTTAACTTTTTTGTATATTTATTTTAGTTTTAAATTTTTAAAAGGCCGCCATCTTGAAACAAACAAAATGGCGGACCAAGCTGGCCAACGAACTCGGTCGAGACATTGGTGAGCTTAATACACACAATTAATTTCATCAAAATTGATTTATAAATACGAGCGTTATCGTATGACATAGGTCAGTATATATATATATATATATATATATGGAGATATATATATATATATATATATATATATATATATATATATATATATATATATATATATATATATATATGGAGATATATATATATATATATATATATAAATCAACATTTGAACGGAGGGTGGTTTTGGCGTCTGGGGGTCATGATCGGTGAAAATGTATCGAAACTGCTTTCCTCCGAACGGCTGCAATAGGTAGCTTTATACTTTTTTGTATTGAAAGCTACCTAAAAGAAGTTAAACGTGTGTACTTGCGGACTATAAAATCTGTGAAAATTACGACTCTTTGTGTAAGTGCAATAAAAAACTAAATGAAATTCGATTTTTTAAATGAAAATCGGCAACATTTAAAATATGACTACACATTCACCAGGGACAATTTTTCGTACAGACCATTCATTGTTTATATATATATATATATATATATAACACAAGAATCATGTACTAATATGCATTTTTATTTATTTCAAATATGAAAGCGTTTAAAAGTTAAGCTTTTATGTCAGTATTTAAAAATTTTTATTTCCTAAGCCTAAATAAATGAAAGCTTGATTTTTTTTTAAATAGAATTAATGTTTTATACATGAAGATGCACTCATGTACTCAAACAAGCTGACATATTGACATTAACTTGCGACTCCTTTATTGACTCCGACAATGGTATTGTCGGAGAAAAGGAAGAATATCGCCAACATTGCCGAACACGATTTGAATAAGAATTAAAAATACACAAGCATTAACAGTCATTTCTGACAGATGTGTTATGGCTTACAAAAATTAATGGATATAGGATCAGGGTCCAAAAGCCGTGTTTTGGGGGCATTAAATAAGGCTAAACTCAGTTTTGTTATACTGACTTAATTATTTCACTTTTTAATATTAGAAGTTTTATCCTGTACGATTTCAACTATATTTTTTGCATTTTGTTTGGATTTATATGACTTACACGAGCTTAAAGTTCGTATTATTCGTAGTTTTTGATGAAAAATACGCAATTTCTCCTAACTTTACCTCAATTATTTATATGAGCGCAATCGTGCAACAGCACTTTTTTCTTTACATATATTATAAAATACATCAAAATGTACAATATATGTAAAAATAAAAGTGTTGCAAAGCTGCGCTCATAGTAAAATATTAAAAAAGTCCTTCCGGCCTGTACCGGGAGGAAAAGGTAGCTTTCCTATATCTTCCTTTTAAAATTTTAGCTAATATTACACGAAAACAGCAAGTTAAAATGCAAAGAAACGTTTACAAAAGATTCGTTAATACTGAATTTGAATAAGAAATTCGCCAAATTATTGAGCAATAGCCAAATTGGCTTCATTTATGAAGACTAATTTTGGTCGCCAAATTTGGCGATATTTCGCCAATTTTGCCAATTTTTCAATTTTGCCAATTTTGGCGCTAACGGATATGAATATATACTTCTATGCGTATGATTGGGAAAATTATTACAACAATGAAAGAAAATAATTTGCGAGTAATCGCGTTAATGTGCTGTTTTGTTTCAAAATGTCAGCCACCCTAGAATTTCAAACTGCTCTATCTCAGCCATTTTTTGAGATAGAGGTAAACAAAAAATGCTCTGGAATCCTTGTATCAAGGCCTAACACGTAATTAAAAAATAAATTTGAATTTTTAATTTTTTCGTATATTTATTTTAGTTTTAAATTTTTAAATGGCCGCCATCTTGAAACAAAATGGCGGACCCAGCTCGCCAACGAACTCGGTCGAGACATTGATTAGCTTAATACACACAATTAGTTTCATCAAAATTGATTTATAAATACGAGCGTTATCGTATAACATAGGTCAAATGTATATATATATATATATATATATATATATATATAGAACATTATGTATTAAATGTATTCGGCAGACCCAGAATTCCGCACCATAATTAAACTAGGAATAAATAACAAACATAAAAAATAAACAGATATAATCTGAACAAGAAAAACCCAAGAAAAATAACCAAAAAGCTGTGGCCTCATCAGCAGTGGGCACATTAAAAAGCACGGCGATGTTTCCGACTAATTACAAGCACAACAAACTATTATACAGTAGTGGCAGTGGGTTTCGGCCAGAATGTCGTGAAGCACAAATCAAATGCATGAAAACCAATGAAAGCATGTCACGAACATTCCCCCACCGGAAACAACGCTACAAACAACAGCACGACTGAATACAAAACGTATGCTTAACATACACTGAACCAACAATAGAATTATCTTACCCCCTCCTGAGCCACACAACCACAAAAAGAATAAACAATAACCAAATCCAGTGATCCAAAATCTGTCCATGTACGTTCCATGTCTGTTGCCACAAAACTGCAAACATCCTTGTAAAACCGTCCTCGAAAGGCTTTAAGTTATACAAATCATTAATTGCCAATTACGTAGCAACTACTCAAAAATGAAGACTGTTTGTAAAACTAGTATATCTATTAATGAAACTCAAAGGAATGTTATTTTTATAATACAAGATACTGGTTAAATTAAAAAGTTCTTTAAGAAATAAATTTTTATTCTTACAGAGTTTATAGTAGAGAAAAATTTGACCTATGATAATATTAATGTAAATGCGTTTATGTACATTCGAACACCAGTTAACTAGGACTTCCCTCAAAGGGATTAGTCTGAGTGATATTGCTGAGAACATAAAGTTAACAATTACGATATAAAGAAGATATCAACAAGAATCTAAGTGAATATACAGCATATGATAGACAAGAGATAGATAAAGATACAACATATGAAAAATAGCAAATTAAATGATATAATTAGAAAATATCATATATAAATTCATATACTGTTATGTTTTCATATGCATTTTTTTATAACATTTGGCAAATAATCTCCTTTTCTTAAGCGGGAATTGCTCAAAACTTAAAAAAAATCTTTTAAAACGATATTTTTAAAGTCACATAATCAGATTTGCAGCCAATAGCGTATTTTAGCAAGCGTAGTTTAACGCAAATTTAATTTAATTTTTGCAACATTTTCTTTGTGACAAATATCTAAATAAAATATTAAGAAATAAAATATTAAATATTGAAATATTAAATCAAATATTTAATATTTGAATTAAAAAAATGTCCTTTGTTTATTTGTATAACTATTTATAGAAACTCGTATACTTCAAACCACATTGATAACATGCTTTGCTACAAACGTGTCTACCAGTCTAACTACTCGTATGTCTTAGCTGTGTCTCTCTCCGAACTCATCTGTCTACTGTCTCTCTACTCTTCTGTATACCTGTCTCAGTATCCGTCTGTCTTTCTACCCGACTCTTTAATCGTGTCTCTACCTGTCTCGCTTCCCGTTACACTACTCGTCTATCAACACGTCTGTCTGTCTATATACCCCTCTCTCTACCCGTCTGTCAAGTCGTCTCTGTACTCGTCTCTTTATCCACCACGCTACCCGTCTCCCTACCCATCTCACTACCCCTCTGTCAACCCTTTTTTGCACCTGCCTCGCTACCCGTCTGTCTATTCGTTTCGCTACCCGTTAGCTTATCTCTGTCGCTATCCGTCTCTCTACCCGTTTGTTTACACGTCTATCTATCTCTCGCCAACTCTTCCCAATATTTAAACAATTTAGTAAACGGAAGCCGTTTATCTGTTATTAAATGCAAACAGGAGTAATTTATCTAAAGAGTGTAATCAGATGCAATTTTTTTAAATACATGCATAAACCAGCATAATAATTCACCAGTTTTATTTTCATAGTAGTTTATGTCATTTGACAGTAAATCTCAACTTCTTCAACCCGAACTGCGTCAAGCTTTTTAAAAAAGCCCCAAGGTCCGTATAACTGGGAAGAAGAATTGTCCTCAGGGCTATTAGATACATGTTATTAAGTTAAGTGAAAGTTTCAAAATCGGGTTCGCAGCCAATTTCTTATGTCAGAAAGGGTGGCTTCACGCCATTTTAAATTCATTTCTGTAACTTTCTTTTTCTTTTTTTGGTGGGTGGTTGGGGGGGGGGGGAGGGTTCCAAATATATACACTTAAATTCAAACTTTTGCCCCCATGTTAATATTAGTGTTCTTTGTATTATTAATTAATACTTTGTTGATCGACCTTCATTCGAAACAAATGTAAAAGACTTCTACAGTTTTTTTTTTCTAGGAGAAAGTTCCGTAATCGGGCCCTAAGCTAATCGGGGAATTTAATATCATTATTGTTTCTAACTCTTATAGAGTTAAAACAATATTGTTGCTAGCATTACTCTTGTTTGTGACCAACCTCTTCTGTGTATCTGAATAGGGAAAAGTTCCGTATCATATACTGGTTGGTGCCAAAGGCAGTTGTAGAATCTTACAAATTTTTCTAGAGAGCGGAAAAACATGTTTTTTAAAATATTTACAAATATACGTTTATTAAACCATGTTTTTGAGCCATTTTAAAAAATTAAGTACGGTGCTAAAATAAAATTTTATTGCCATTTTCGATATTTTAATAAGAAATGAAAATACATAACAAACAAATTTAACAAAACTAAGCCATTTTTGGGTACTTCTCTATTATCCCGTCGACCACTTTTCATAACAAAAAACTATCACCAAACTAAAATTAAACGCCAAAAATACAGTCCCATTTACTTGATGCCAGAAGCATTATACGTATTTGTTATGCCATCAAGTGGTTTTTAATTCGACATTTGCGTGTATTTTTCATTATGTTTTACTGATTTATTAGTTATTTCATTCATTAAAGTAACAATTGTGTCCTTAAATTCTTATATTTTATTTATTTTGATATTTCAATGGCAACGTTCTCCCGTTTATTTAGCGTTACAGTTTGGCGATAGTTTTTTGTTATGAAAAGTGGTCGACGGGATAATAGAGAAGTACCCATTTTTTGTGATAAATAATTGTTATTGCCAGGGGGGCAAATTGTAAACAATTAATAAGTGAACTAAAAAAATTACCGGAAAAAACTTGTGGGAATCTCAACAAAGAAATATCTGATATAAATAGCATTTAAAATCTTAAAATGGAGAAGTGGTCCGTATAAAAATGCAAAACATTATACATCTGATATAAGAATTTTTTAATTTTTTTATATTTCCGAAAGCACAGATAAAAGGGTAAAAATCCCGGCACAGATGCCATATACTCACCACGTTGGCGCGATTTTTCCCCCGCCCCTTTGGCGAAAACTGTTTGTTGTGTTTGCTTACTTTTATTTTTTATTTTAATTCTATAGATTATTTTTATATGTATATCAATATTAATTTAGGCACAGATGTCATATACGCACCAGATTGGCGCGATTTTTCCCCCGCCAATCTGGCGAAAACTTTGTTTTTGAATATTAGTTACAAATACCATACAATAATAGCATGTAATTTTTTATTTCAATATAAAAATAAAATAACGTAATAAATGAAATAGCTCCTATTATTCAAAAATGGGAAATAAAAATAAATAAATGATAGTTTGATATAAATAAATATTGATATATATAATAAAAACAATTTATAGAATTAAAATAAAAAATAAAAGTTTATAAACAACAATTGAAACAAAATAACCGGGTTACCATGTGAGGCATAAAATTGCCATTTTCTTGCAATCGCGCCAATGTGGTGCGTATATGACATCCGCGCCTTTATTTATATCAAACTATTATTTATTTATTTTTATTTCCTTTTTTAAAATAATAGAAGCTGTTTCATTTATTACGTTATTTTATTTTTATATTGAAATAAAAAATCACGTGTACTATTTGTCACACTATTTGTAACTAATATTCAAAAACAAAGTTTTCCCCAAGCTGGTGGAAGGAAAAATCGCGCCAACGTGGTGCGTATATGACATCTGTGCCTTGTTTCATTTCACATAGAGGTACTGCTCTATTATCCCGTCAACCACTTTTCATAACAAAAAACTATCGCCAAACTGTTAGATTAAACGCCAAAAATGCAGTCCCATTTACTTGATATCAGAAGCATTATACGTGTTTGTTACGTCATCAAGTGGTTTTTAACGCGACATTTGCGTGTATTTTTCATTATGTTTTACTGATTTATTAGTTATTTCATTCATTAAAATAACAATTGTGTCCTTAAATTCTTATATTTTATTTATTTATGTATTTTGATATTTCAATGACAACGTTCTCCCGTTTATTTGGCGATAGTTTTTTGTTATGAAAAGTGGTCGACGGGATAATAGAGAAGTACCCACATATGTATTGGTACTTTTATGTTAACTTGGCGCAGTTGATAAATCGCCAAATATTTTTATCATAACATCTTCATATTGCATTCATTTCATTTAAATATAAATCTTTCACTGATTTCATTTGAAATACATACATTAAAAATACACGTCTTTCACTCATTTAATTTAAAATACACGCCTTTCACTAATTCCATTTAAAATACTAAAAAGGAAAAGAAAATAAGAAATAATGCCACAAATCGAAACCTTTTATTTAAACATCAAAGAATTGTTCCTAACATACACACGCGAAATAAAAAAGCTGCTAATGGTGTGATTTACACCAAATCTCTAATACTAATACTACTCTTACTAATCTCTAATACTTTTCAAACAGAAAAAATTCCAGATTAACTTTCCATTTTTATTAAATTGAAATATATTTTATTGTGCTGAATATTAGTGCTTGCATATTTTTTTGCTCCATGTATTCCATGAACTTTTCAATTCCGATTGTCTACGAAAATCTTCCGCCGGTGAAAATGACGTACGCACAAAATTTAGTGACGTATGTACTTTAATTGTGCTTTTTTATCTATTTTTTTAATATAACTTCCAAACGGTTTGACACTTATTCTTGGTAATAAATAGACGACGTTGTCACCTTTATAGGTACCTGCTGTAAAAATTTGAACGAAATCCGTTAAATATTTTTTGAGTTATGCTTGACGAAAGGTTTTAATATCCATCGTAGCTATATATGGGGCAAAGTAAAACTGCGCTGTGTATGAGTCTTCGTTGCACTCAGACAACTAATTGGTTAACTTCAAAACTGAAGCCATCCCGTTTATTGTAGATTGCAATGTTAATTCCATTAGAAATGTGTATTTTCAAATCAAGATAATCAGCCCCATTGTTATTTTCATTTGTTTTTTTTTTCAAAATTAAGATATTAGTATAAATGTCACATGATATCCCCAAAAAATCGCGATCACAGTTCAAAATTATTAAATCGTCAATATATCTGAAAGCCAGAAAATTAACGTCATTATTAACCGTACAAAATTGAAATTCATAAAAAAATAAAAATAAATTAGCTGCCGTAGAGGAGTAACATGTACCCATTCCTATCCCATTTTTCTGTAAATAAATATTTGAACCTGTATAAACATAGTTGTTATATAAGCAAAATTTACACAATAACATAAATAAATTAAAATCTAAATCAATATCAGCAGTAATTAAATCAACAATTTTTAAAAGGACATCATTTAACCCTGCAATAGGAATATTTGTGAAAAGATTCTCAAAATCATATGTTTGGATACTCTGTATATCATTTTTAATTAATTTATCTCTGATTTCATAACTGTTCAATATAATCCAATACATACTACTATCTTTATACTTAAATTTTAGGATATTCAAAATCCTTTTCAGCATTTCTTCAAACTTGCGATTAAATCCATTTCCTATACTGTTTACATTACTGCAAATAAATCTGTATTTAATTGGAATTTTATGAAATTTCGGTGTAACGAAAAGAAAAGGTAATGACAATTTTTTTACTTTAGGCAAAGGAATATGAACCTTTTTTGAAAAGGCCAGATGTTTTTTAATCAGAATTTGAACAGTAGAATTATATAAACTGTAGGTAACATTATTGTTAAGCTCAGCAAATATCATATTAGCATAATAGCTTTTTCAAAAAATTGCAAAATTGTTAGATGTTTTGTCGACTGAACAAAAAACAAAGGCATCCTTCAAGTTCAAGATTTCCCTCTCTAGATCTGTATTTATACTATGATAAGTGTAAGTAGAAGAATCATTCATATATTTTAATTGAAATGATTTAAAATCACCCAAAATTTTTAATTTCCATTCATTGAAAAGGGGGATAGGTTTATTAAATTTGTAACTCAAATTGAGTATAAACATATGCAATTCAGAATTAAAGAGGCTGAATGATTTTTTTAAATTTATCTTCTTGTTTAATCTAAATTTAGTACCATACTTCATTAATTGTTTCAACTCATTGTTAGATATGAAATCATGGTCGCCAGTAACGATATGTTGTGCATCTTTATCGTAGAAGGATGACTGCTGAAAATTCTTGCACTCTCAAAGCAAATTCAAGTAGGAGTCCAAATTCTGTGCAACCTCTCGATAGTTAAATAATTTATTACCCAAGTTATTTACATATTTATAAGTTGAAATGATAGACATCTTTTTAATTGGAAATATTTCATTGTGTCTGGTAACAATATTGTTTAGATATAAGTTATCAAAACTTTTTTGCTGAAATGTGCAAACAAAGTAAATTTTATCCATTTTACACTGCTGATATTTACCTATTTTATACAATAAAAAGTCCGTTAATAAGTCCTTGAACTGTGTGTTTTCACAAACAAACTCTTTAATCTTCTGCTGTAATCTCCGTAAAATTTTAAATCTTAAACTGAATAGAATACCTTTAATTTCCTTAATATTATAATTTTTACTAAAAAGTTTGTATAAATCATGCAGTACTATAGCTGGATTTATATCTTTATATTTGACAAACAGTGCTTTATTAGAGTGATTCCCTCTTTTCCCTCTTTTGTAAATATATGAAGGTTTGTAAACTGATGAAAAGATATTATAAACACATATTGAACCTTCTGTATGATAGCAAGTTTTGGTGTTTAACCCGTGTGGGTACAATGATTTTGCGCGCAAAATATAAAAACTTTCGCTACGCAACCGATATGCGTGATCAAAAATCTGTTCTAAAATTTGTATTCTGACATTTTTAAACCCATGCAAATGGAAATGCTTTATTTCAAAAGATGAACCAGCCATATTTCTGTCAGACAGTAATCTATGATTATTCATTCGCATATGTAGTTCGGGCAAGTTTTTCATCTTTTATCGTTATACTTTTTTAATCCCATAAATATATATAAAACGATAAATGTAACGATATTGTAACGATAAAAGATGAAAAACTTGCCCAAATGCGGACTTGTCTGAAAACACTTATGCTAAGAGTACATTTAATTTGAATTATAATTTCTGTAAAATTACTCATGTCATATATTTATTAACTTGCTTGGTTTGACATCAGAAATATGTGGGTGAAACTTCTGATGAACTACATATGCGAATGAATAATCATAGATCACTGTCTGACAGAAATATGGCTGGTTCATCTTTTGAAATAAAGCATTTCCATTTGCATGGGTTTAAAAATGTCAGAATACAAATTTTAGAACAGATTTTTGATCACGCATATCGGTTGCGTAGCGGAAGTTTTTATATTTTGCGCGCAAAATCATTGTACCCACACGGGTTAAACACCAAAACTTGCTATCATACAGAAGGTTCAATATGTGTTTATAATATCTTCTCATCAGTTTACAAACCTTCATATATTTACAAAAGAGGGAAAAGAGGGAATCTCTCTAATAAAGCACTGTTTGTCAAATATAAAGATATAAATCCAGCTATAGTACTGCATGATTTATACAAACTTTTTAGTAAAAATAATAATATTAAGGAAATTAAAGGTATTCTATTCAGTTTAAGATTTAAAATTTTATGGAGATTACAGCAGAAGATTAAAGAGTTTGTTTGTGATAACACACAGTTCAAGGACTTATTAACGGACTTTTTATTGTATAAAATAGGTAAATATCAGCAGTGTAAAATGGATAAAATTTACTTTGTTTGCACATTTCAGCAAAAAAGTTTTGATAACTTATATCTAAACAATATTGTTACCAGACACAATGAAATATTTCCAATTAAAAAGGTGTCTATCATTTTAACTTATAAATATGTAAATACCTTGGGTAATAAATTATTTAACTATCGAGAGGTTGCACAGAATTTGGACTCCAACTTGAATTTGCTTTGAGAGTGCAAGAATTTTCAGCAGTCATCCTTCTACGATAAAGATGCACAACATATAGTTAGTGGCAACCTTGATTTCATATCTAACAATGAGTTGAAACTATTAATGAAGTATGGTACTAAATTTAGATTAAACAAGAAGATAAATTTAAAAAAATCATTCAGCCTATTTAATTCTGAATTGCATATGTTTATACTCAATTTGAGTTACAAATTTAATAAACCTATCCCCCTTTTCAATGAATGGAAATTAAAAATTTTGGGTGATTTTAAATCATTTCAATAAAAATATATGAATGATTCTTCTACTTACACTTATCATAGTATAAATACAGATCTATAGAGGGAAATCTTCAACTTGAAGGATACCTTTGTTTTTTGTTCAGTCGACAAAGCATCTAACAATTTTGCAATTTTTTGAAAAAGCTATTATGCTAATATGATATTTGCTGAGCTTAACAATAATGTTACCTACAGTTTATATAATTCTACTGTTCAAATTCTGATTAAGAAACACCTGGCCTTTTCAAAAATGGTTCATATTCCTTTGCCTAAAGTAAAAAATTTGTCATTACCTTTTCTTTTCGTTACACCGAAATTTCATAAAATTCCAATTAAATACAGATTTATTTGCAGTAATGTAAACAGTATAGGAAATGGATTTATTCGCAAGTTTGAAGAAATGCTGAAAAAGATTTTGAATATCCTAAAATTTAAGTATAAAGATAGTAATATGTATTGGATTATATTGAACAGTTATGAAATCAGAGATAAATTAATTAAAAATGATATACAGAGTAGCCAAACATATGATTTTGAGAATCTTTTCACAAATATTCCTATTGCAGGGTTAAATGATGTCCTTTTAGAAATTGATGATTTAATTACTGCTAATATTGATTTAGATTTTAAATTATTTATGTTATTGTGTAAATTTTGCTTATATAACAACTATGTTTATACAGGTTCAAATATTTATTTACAGAAAATGGGATAGTAATGGGTACATGTTACTCCTCTACGGCAGCTAATTTTTTTTTTTTTTTTATGAATTTCAATTTTGTACGGTTAATAATGACGTTAATTTTCTGGCTTTCAAATATATTGACGATTTAATAATTTTGAACTGTGATCGCGATTTTTTGGGGATATCATGTGACATTTATCCTAATATCTTAATTTTGAAAAAAACAAATGAAAATAACAATGGGGCTGATTAATTAACATTGCAATCTACAATAAACGGGATGGCTTCAGTTTTGAAGTTAACCAATTAGTTAACTGGTGTTCGAATGTACATAAACGTATTTACATTAATATTATCATAGGTCAAATTTTTCGCTACTATAAACTCTGTACGAATAAAAATTTATTTCTTAAAGAACTTTTTAATTTAACCAGTAACTTGTATTATAAAAATAACATTCCTTTGAGTTTCATTAATAGATATACTAGTTTTACAAACAGTCTTCATTTTTGAGTAGTTGCTACATAATTGGCAATTAATGATTTGTATAACTTAAAGCCTTTCGAAGACGGTTTTACAAGTATGTTTGCAGTTTTGTGGCAACAGACATGGAACGTACATGGACAGATTTTGGATCACTGGATTTGGTTATTCTTTATTGTTTTTGTGGTTGTGTGGCTCAGGAGGGGGTAAGATAATTCTATTGTTGGTTCAGTGTATATTAAGCATACGTTTTGTATTCAGTCGTGCTGTTGTTTGTGGCGTTGGGTCCGGTGGGGGAATGTTCCTGACATGCTTTCATTTGTTTTCATGCATTTGATTTATGCTTCACGACATTCTGGCCGAAACCCACTGCCACTACTGTATAATAGTTTGTTGTGCTTGTAATTAGTCGGAAACATCGCTGTGCTTTTTAATGTGCCCACTGCTGATGAGGCCACAGCTTTTTGGTTGTTTTTCTTGGTTTTTTCTTGTTCAGATTATATCTGTTTATTTTTTTATGTTTGTTATTTATTCCTAGTTTAATTATGGTGCGGAATTCTGGGTCTGCCGAATACATTTATTACATAATGTGCTATATTTAATCTGTGCGATCAATTGCAGCTATAGCGCTTATCGCATGGATTTTATTTTTATTTTTATTTTAGTTTATTTTTAATCTTTATTGAGCATATATATATATATATATGGATATGTCTATATATATAAATCAACATTTGAACGGAGGGTGGTTTTGGGGTCTGGGGGTCATGATAGGTGAAAATATATCAAAATTTTCCGGAACTACTTTCCTCCGAACGGCCGCAATAGGTAGCTTTATACTTTTTTGTATTGAAAGCTACCTATGTTAAAAATTGAGATAAAATTAGGCGAAATTTCGTATTTTTCATCAAAAACTACGAATAATACGAACTTTGAGCTTGTGTAAGTTATATAAATCGGAACAAAATGCAAAAAATATTGTTGAAATCGTACAGGATAAACCTTCGAATATTAAAAAGTGAAATATTTAAGTCAGTATAACAAAATCGAATTTTAGTCTTATTTCATGGGTCACAAACACGGCTTATGGACCCTGATACTTTAGCACTTGATTTATTTCTTTTAAAAATAGGTAATTTATACATTTTGCGACTAATTTAATTTGATTTAGATAAGATATCAAACACATTTAAGCTTTCAGTTCATCGCTATTTAAAGGTTAAGGATTCTTGCGAGGTGTCACATTTAAACTAATGTTGTTTTAATAATTTTTGCTCTGCCCTCTGAAAGTCCTTAAATTTGGGCTTTAAAATAGGTTTATTTGTAAAGTAAAAAATGTCAATTATTAATTAAATCATCGTAGTCTTGTTGGTTTATCAAGATTTATCTCCATTTTCTAAAGACATGGTGTTGCATGAAGTCAGAGGCAGAAAGACGCTTACAAAATATAGAAAAGAAAAGCATCGACGATATAGAATAGGTAGTTAAAAATAAAATAAAGAAAACGCTGGATTTAGATTCATCAAATACAAAAACTAATTTTGAGATGACACTGAAAAGGCATATCTGGGAGAGGGGGGAGACCTAGATATATTTCGTATGAGGAATCATAAAACAAGTCGAAAATCACTTCTTTGGAAAAAAAACAGGCTGATAAGTAATACTAAAATAAGTGTAGCGTCGAAAATCCCCCTTACATACCCACACAAAAAAATAAAAACATCGGAAAAGGGGAGAAGTATTATTCAAAAGGACATAAAACAAAAAAAAAAAATACATTTATATCTTAAATATTTTTAAGTGATAAAACTTAAAGTCTTGGAGGTGGGTGGCGATAGGGGAAGAATCAAATACCCCTTGTCATCCATGACATTATACTCTTATGATACACTCTATTTCATATTTTCTAAAGAAAAAAAATGGAACATTTGTATATTGAAAGACATCAGTTCCAATTTAAAAAATATGAACAGAAACCAAACCAACTAACATACTAAATGTTATTTAAAAATTTACACACTGAAGTGGTACAATTCAATGAAATTCGCAGACACAACTAATCCATATACTTAAAGCATGCAGTAAAACATTTTTAATAATATTTTAAAACTGTTTTAAGATTAATTTTCGCGTTAAAAAAATTTCTCTTCCAATCCTAAATACTCTCCCATTTCAAGATTTTCATGTCCCTGAAAATCGCTTTAAATTATCGTATTTGTTATTTATACGTAACCACTAGCAGAAATCTACAAAGTCACAATTTTTATACTTTTAAAATAACTTCGTACAACTATGGAAGTAAGTCTTGATTTGTTTTCCAATAGTTCTTGAAAAGAACTTCAAACATAAAGCGAGATATGCGAGAGATATCAGGTTTCTTTATGTTACTAACACTGACCGTGGAAAAGATTTATAATTAGCTAGAATATTTCTTCTTATATTCCATCAATAACTATCCAATTCTGTTTCAAACTGATTTTTAAAGGATTGTAAAATACTTTTAAACATACATGTTTCTTAAATAGAAAACGTTTGCTTTTTCAATTTGTGTATAAATAACGTTTTTACTTTAAGACTCGAAGACTGGTATAAAAATCGAGCTCGAAGCTGCTTCGGCACGAGCTCAGGGGCTGGGGTTGAGCCTCTCTCATATCTAATAGATATAGAGGATGTCTCAAAAGTCCTTGAGACATTTTAAAATAAATTAAAAATTAAGCAAGTGGAGTATCAGAGTGCGGTTTGGACGCTCGAAGCTGCTTCGGCACGAGCTCAGGGGCTGGGGTTGAGCCTCTCTCATCTCTAATAGATATAGAGGATGTCTCAAAAGTCCTTGAGACATTTTAAAATAAATTAAAAATTAAGCAAGTGGAGTACGAGAGTGCGGTTTGGACAATAATGCTTTTTATGATCAAAAGTTTTCTTTGAAAAAATTAAAAAAATAGTTCCAAAAATTTCTTATAGACTTCTGCAAAGCTACCAAAAAAGTAAAATGACTTTATAGAAAACAGTGGAGAAAGACGTACAGTTTGTGTCCGAACTGTGACAACCCACATTCCAGAACTTAATACTATTCGCTTTCATAAATTCAATTAGATAGGTGAGACAAGTAAACAAATATTAGTTTGGCGATAACAGGAAATTCGCCAAGATTTATAGTATCAAGTATGCCTCTGTAAGATAATAGTGACATACGGATAAAAAAATTCGGTTGGTCGATACAATTGTGAAAAAAAAAAATAGAATCGTTAAGCAACTTTCCGAGCTTTCTATTATCGTCAAACTAATGTTTTTTCTCTTGTCTCACTCATCTAATCGAACTCATGAAGGCAAGTATTGTTAAGTTTTCCAATATGTATTGCCATAGTTTGGACAAAACTGACCATACGCACTTTGCGGCTATCTACACTGTTATGTATAAAGGCATTCTGTCTCTTTGGTAGCTTTGCAGAAGTATCTGTGAGAAAAATCTGTGAGAAATTTTTGGAACATTTCTTTTTAAGAGAATTTACGATTATAAGAAGCATGGACGAACCGCACGCTCGTACGCTAATTGCTTAATTTTCTATTGAATTTTAAAATGCGTCAAGGACTTTTAGGACACCCTGCATTACATTTACCTAAGATTTCCATGTGTTTACTATATTTAATAAATAAATAAAATAAATAAATATAAATATAATTTCTTTACTATTTACGAAAGTTTTAATATTACAAATTCAGTTTCTACCATTAAATCTTTAAATTTTTTATTAGGAGGCAATTTGATTTGCGTTTATTAGATGCTCGACACTGAACATTGAGAGTTTTGTCTGGAACGATCTTACGACGACGTAATATACGTACTCTGGAAAACTCCAAGATATTAAACTTTCAGGCAATCTGAGAATATATAGCTATGCTTCTTTTTCAAAATTTATTCAACATTCCGACTTTTTTTCTCGGATTTTAAAGAAAAAATATCATTTTAAAAAATAACTTAATTTTTTCTTGCGATATGGTTTTTTAATTCATATTTAATGCGGAAATGTATAACAACATTTTTACTATTAAATACTTTATTGCAAAAATTTTATGTATTCTAATATAAATTATAGTGGATTTTACCATAAAATACGTTAGGAAATATATTTTAATTTTTTACAAAAATATTTTTTATTACATTGTTTGGCTAAAATGGAAAATAATGGAAGTTGTAACAGAATATTAGAAACATTTTTTTGTTGTTATTGTAGTTGTTGTTTATCATTTATACATTGTTTAAAAAGCCTGCCAACCGGAGTTTAAAACACCACACAGTTGTGATGTGCTTTTCTTATATTCAGGTAATATTGTAATATGAATTTTAAAATTTTTATTTTAAAATTTGTTCCAGTTCATTGTAATAAAACAGTTTTAATATTAAATAGTAAAAAATATAAATATAAATGAAAAAATTTTAAAAAATTAAAATAATTAGATATACAATGTAGAATATTTTGATAGACAAGCACAAAATATTAATCAAGATTATTCAAGATTATTTTTCACAACTTTCTATAACAAAATACTTCTCGTTTGTGAATTTTAAATGTGACTTTAGTGTTATTTTAGTAAGTGTTGCATCCAACTACACTTGAAAAATATTTTAAATCGGTATCATTACACTGCAAAAAAAAAAATAATAATAATAATAAATAAATTTAAAAAAAAAATGTTTTTTAGTATAATAATAGCACCCTATCTGCTAGTTTTATACCGCAAAATCAACAATTTGTTTTTTGCAATGTATAAGAAATGTGAAAATACATCTATTTCACTTCCCATAATAATATGTACACATGTAGAAATTAACATTTAATATATTCCTTTAATTATTAAACAACGAAATCTAGAGGAAAGGAAGTTTATAAATGAAAGTTGTAACAAGGAAAATCAGTTAAAAATAATTAGTCTGAAATTTGCATAGCCTGAAATACAGAACTATTGTTTCAGTCTATTTCTGCGCTTATGCTATTAAACAAATCAGATTTAAAATCTCCCTTGCGTCATTTCATATCATAACCAGATGCCGTGTCGCATTACAATTTACAAAAGCTTTCCGCGGAAAAACAAAGAAATTACCACTGCTTTCTAAATAAACCAAATGCTTAAAGGAGAGTTGTTAAAGCATATTTTAATGCAATCAAGCTAGTTCTGCTCTGCTTCACTTTGTCATTAATTTTCTGAAGTTTTGAATACAATTTGTTTAAAAATAGGATGATTCAAAGAGAAATTAATTTCAAATAAACTGCAAATAAACGATGACGAATATGTTTACAATCTGTCTTCATTAAAAATGCATTATTTGTGACAGTGGGATAATTAGAATGAAATATACATTTTTATGTGTAAATTGTGAAATAGCTGAGATATAAACTAATTTTGCTTTATATTCTCGTAATATTCCAATGAAGAAATTTTGAAAACAAAGAAATTCACTCTAATTAATCAGATTTAATAGAAAATATTGCATAATGTAAATATAAAGGAAATATTAGAAAGTTAAAATTATTCTACATAAATATACAATATGTTAATATACGATTACGAAATTTCAATAAACATTATTCAATATTATTGTTGTAGTTTTCATGAATGGAATGTAATAAGCTATTTTCCGGTACTTTTCCAGTATAAGGGCCTTGGCTAAATGGGAAAAAGGGCCTTGGTGAGAGAAGGAAAGTTGGCAACATTTTCTAGCAGTCTTCTCCCTGTTTCATATATACAAGCAATTTTTTCAATTTTTATACAATTTATTTAATAGAAATAAACCATTTCTTTGCTTTTATATACAAACTGTATTTGTAAATTGTAGATAAAATTATAATAATTATATTTATATATATATATATATATATATTGTAAAGATTTCATTAAATTATGTGAGAATATTGAATGAAACTTTCCATCCAAGACTTTATTTTCTCACGCTAGGAAAGGTTATTTTTCCCACGACCAAGTCGCCGACGCGGTGTCTAGGGTGCTCAAAAGAAAGTTGACATCGAGAATTCGTATGGCGTGAAGTTGATCGATCTGGTTCTTCTCTAGGAACAATGTAGCGAGGGGATTTCCCTGGTTTTATGAGAAGACAGAAATTGGCAACAAGGCGGCAGGTACGAACTCCAATTTACCAATCAAAGAAGATTATAGTGGGCTCTGAGAAAGCGGTAAACGCCCGAAAAAAAACCCACCCCCCTCTCCTTATGCGAGCAGCGAAAAAGGGGACTTTTGGGGAAGGGAGTTGAAAGTTGGAGATCAACTGTGGAGGTCGGGAATTTTCTGACCTGCGAAGAGGAGAAAGTCTTCTCTCAGAAGAGGAAAGGGGATCATCGTCCGGACATCCAGTCCCGAGGGTGAAATTAGCTGAACACCAGCGGAGGGAGAAAATAACAGAGACATCACGTCTTTGTTCTGGCATATTTGCAGCTCACCGTCAGAGTGATTGCAACTGGTGGGACACCCTGTCACCACACAAAAATCGAACTTATTTCGGATCGCTAGCTGAGCGAGAAAACCTGTGTTAGCAGAGACTTTCGTCGTCACGAACTTTTTCTTCTGAACTAGAATTTGCATCCTAGAAGTGATACTGGCAATTAGTTAATTGTAATAGACAGCGAACCAACTAATTACATTCTGTAAAACAAAAGTGATTTCAGTGTTAATTTACAAAATAAATAAAAATATTTCTCACGATTAAAGTCCGTTCATATTTTATAACACTAAGTATGAAATCATCACAATATATATATATATATATATATATATATATATATATATATATATTTACATATATGAACAAGCATAAAAGGTTATTACGTTTGTTTTCATAGCTGTTTGTATCATTTGATCACAAATATCGCTTTCTGAAGCCCAAGATGCGCCAAGCTTTTTAAAAAATTACCATGCCCTATATAGTGGGAAAGTACCTATTTTCCTTTTATGAACTTAAAAAAAAAAAAAAAAGCTTTAATGTTCTTTTGGGAATTGTCGCATCAAAATAATATAAAAAAGTTATTATCAATATAAGAAAGATAAAAATAGTTATTTATTTCACTTTCCACAATAATAAATACATACATGTAAAAATTAACATTTAATCTTTCTTTAATTATTAAACAACGATCTCTAAGCAAACGAAGTTTTTCAATAAAAATTTACAATTAGGAAAAATCATTTAATAATACTGAGACTGAAATTTGTACAGCCTGAAATACTAAACTACTGTTTCAGTCGATTTCTGTTTATCTTATTAAACAAATCAGATTTCAAACTCGATTGCGCCATTTCAAATCATAACCAGACGCCGCCGAGTCTTATTACAATTTATCACGCTTTCCGTGGAAAAACAAAGAAATTACCACTTCTTTCTAAATAAACCAAATGCTTACACGGAAAATGTTGAGGAATATATTAATGCAATCAAGCTAGTCATGGTTTCTTTCCCTTTGTCATTAATATTTGAAGCTTGGATGAAATGTTTTGAAATACAGGGTAGTTCAAAGTGAACTTAATTTCACATACTTCGAAAATAAAAGAGGAAGATTATGTTTACGATCTGTCTTCATTAAAAAGTCTTCGTTTATAATGGCGAGATAATTAAAAGAAGATATTTTTTAAAGTTTATTGTATTTAAACAGATTCAATAAAAGACATTGAAAAATTCAAACAGAAGGATAAATATTAGAAATTTAAATTAATTAAAAATATAGATACAATGTTTTAATTGATGATCACGAAATTTTAATCAAAATTTTACAAGATTATTATTATAATTTTCATGAATGGGATATAATAAATTAATTTCCATTTGTGAACCCTGAAAAGAACTATTGTTTGGTTTTTGGAATTATCACATCAAAATAATACAAATATATTTAAAAAGGTATTCCTATAATAAAGACATTTATTTAATTAATTTTTGAAAATATTATATATACATATAGATAGACAGATAGATAGATTGATAAATAGATAGATAGATACATGATACATATTATTATAATTTTCATGAATAGGATATAATAATTTACCTTCCATTTGTGAACCCTGAAAAAAACTATTGTTTGGTTTTTGGAATTATCACATCAAAATGAAATACAAAGATATTTAAAATAGGTATTCCTGTAATAAAGAGATTTATTTAATTATTTTTTGAAATCATTATATATACATATGGATAGACAGATAGATAGATTGATAAATATAGATATATAGATACATGATATATATTATTATAATTTTCATGAATGGGATATAATAAATTACTTTCCATTTGTGAACCCTGAAAAGAACTATTGTTTGGTTTTTGGAATTATCACATCAGAATGAAATACAAAGATATTTAAAATAGGTATTCCTATAATAAAGACATTTATTTAATTAATTTTTTAAAATATCATATATACATATAGTATAGATAGACAGATATATATTGATTGATAGATGGATAGATAGATAGATACATAGTTGATATATATATAGTTTTTTACTTTATATTAATATATGTTCTATATTTATGGTCCTATATCTTTGAAATAACGTGCATTACTTACTTTTCTTTATTAACATTCGTTTTATTACCTTACTAGTTGACCTGCCTTACCTTGTTTGGGTCTGTGTAATAAACTTAAGTCTCTTAAAAAACGAAACTCTGTCTAAAATGACTTCGGTAACGTATACCGGGCATGCTCGTACAATCCGGAAAATCTTTTAATTCCACCTTCCAGCACCAGGGCAGCATTTTGTTCTAAACAAACCTCTTTCCGAACGAACATCTGACAGGAGTCACCGTTGCATACGGCACCGTATAGTAGGCGTGTTTCGCACGCGCAGCAAAATTGAGTTGGTTTGGAGAAGATAGGAACATTTCTAGCCGAGTTATTAAGATAAAGTACTGTTAGATAAAAAAATTGAGGGAGTTTCCTGGAGGGGGGGAGCGAATGTCCAAGTGCCCTAAGCAAATGCCTAATTAGGAGTACCATTATGCACCTTTAAAAATTCGTTCGTTTGGTTAGCTAAGAACTTAATTAGAAATTTGCCTGAGACAGTTATTCGGAAAAATGGGTACTCGCTACTCATAAATTTATTTGAATGTTATAGCGGTTGTAAGTTAAATATGATGTTTGGAATCAGTTGCGCTGAAATCGGAAATATAGTTTCTGAGTTATGGAAACGAGGCGCAATTAGCGTAGAAAACCTTGGAGGAGGTACCGGGGGCAGTGGCTGTCCAAGTGCCCTTCAGTAAATAACTAATTAGGAGGACCACTATGCATCTTTAAAAATCCGTTCCATTGGTTAAACTAGGAACTTAATTAGAAATTTGGCTTAGACTATTATTCGGAAATAGTAGTAACCGCTACTGATAAATTTACTTTAATGTTATAGAAGGTGATTATTAAGTTAATTCTAATGTTTGGAATTAATTGCGTTGAAATTGGAAAGATAGTTGCTGAGATATGGAAACGGGGCACAGATACAGAAAATCTATCCAATAAGAACCGCGGGGGGGGGATGTTATGAGTCATAGAGAATGATTATTAAGTTAAATATGACGTTTGAAATCATTTGTGCTGAAATTGGAAAGTTACTTGCTAAGATATAGAAACGTGGCACAGTTACAGAAAAAAACCTTGAAGAAGGGGACGGGGGGATTGGATATTTAAGCGCCCTTCAGCAAATGACTAATTAGGACTATGCATCTTTAAAAATTCGTTCGTTTAATTAAGCTAGGAATTTAGATATTTCTCTTTTACAGTTGATCGGAAATACTGGTAACTGCTTTCTAGAAATACGCCCTGAAGCTATGAATGCTGATTTTTCGATAATTTAGCAAAATGGAACCTCTTTGGAGAAGATCGGAACATTATTAGCTGAGCTATGGAAATAAGGCACGGTTAGAGAAAAAACCTTGAGGGAGTCGCCGCGAGGCGTTGTTCTCAAGTGCTCAACAAGAAATCACTAATTTTAACTGTTGGTATGCATCAACTGAATTCGGGCTCCGTACTTTTCTTTAAAACATAAATTTAATTTTTATGAAAGCTATTATTCTAAAGTACGGTATTCTCTCTATATAACAGCAATTAAACGCTACGGGTGAAGCTAAAAACGTTAATTTTTTTAAATGAAATTAGATCGGAGCAGTACATTTGAATTTATTAATAAGGGGGTCGATTAAGGAAAAAGCCGCTCCCAGGTTACGCGCGGTCAAGCACAATAAATGCGATAGTTAATAAAAGTCGTTTACACACCCTCCCTCTCTCCGCAAATATAGCAAATAATCTTTTAAATAAAGTTTTCTGTATCAGTAATATTTATCATAATAATATATTTCATGTACAAAATAAATTTAAAAATAAAACTTAAACCCAGCTTATTATCATTGATTAAGTCTTTAAATAAAAATTAAGTTTTTAGTATTTGGCAAAGTTTAATAATTAAGTTGATTATCTACATGTTATACAATCTCTGATCCATCGATTTTAAATACTCCACTCGCAATAATCCTTAACTTGGTTTATTTAACTACTTCTGCGGATACTTTATACAACCAACAAACCGAAGAGAAAAAAGCGTATTTTTGATGAGAGTTCGTTGTGGTTTTAAATTAATATCTAAGCTAATTATCAAAATTTTAAAATTATGAGTCTCAGGTGCATCGGGGCAGACCTTGGACGACCCTCACCTAATTTTTCAGATTTCGAAGTGTGCTACATTTTGCTAGCCATTGCGCACGCACGCACGCAGATCTAAACTTTCTCTTTTTAGTATAGATTATCCTTCAATAATTTTTAAATTAACATATTTGAGGCGTTGGCATTAAGAGTGGACAAGAGAGAACAATTTCAGTTTTTACACTGCTGAATAGAGGAAAAATTGTAATTTCATATGTAATTTGTCGGAAAACTGTATCTCATTTTACTGATTGTTTATGGTTTTTAAAATAATTTTCAAGCACGAATTATTTTTAAATGTATCGCTATTGCGTGCAGCCCGATTCCGAAAGATTAATCCGTTTGCACTTAAAGCAGTGTAAATAGTTCAGCATTTTTGTTTTCGACTAATATTCCAAAACAAAATTAAAAAATCATTAATAAATTAATTAATTAATTAATATAAATAAAACACAAATTTATCAGACATCTAATGGAACTACGCGCTTAAAGGACAGAAATGATCAGAATAATAAAAGATGCCGTAAATAAAGAAATATTTGTCCATTTCTTCAAAACATTATTTGATTGAATAGTTGATATTTTTTCATATAAAAATGATTTTTGGTGTTAGGGACACTGAAAATTTTTTTTTAAATGTAAAAAATGTATGTTTTCGATTTAAAAAAATATTTTCGCCTATATTCTGTAACCCGGGGATCCCGCGTTCGATCCCCTAGTTTTTCTACTGTCGACTTTATCTTATGATTGAACAGTCAATTTATTTACAAAAATTTTATTATTATTATACGTATGGGCCAAAATCTCATAAGTGTAATTTTTGGCTGGTAATATTCTGTTGATTTCTGATATTTAAAATCTCACATTATGCTCAATTTGAATTTTTAATAACCACTGATAAATTGTCAAATAATAATTAGTAGATGGACAGAACCTTTATTGAAAAATAAATATAATATGGCAGTTTTTATCATGCAAAACACATATTGTAAGGGATATAAGTGACAGGGAGAGTAGTGACATTTTTTGCAATTTTGTCACTTAACACTGTTAAAAATTTGCAGCAAACTGTCCAGTCATTTGACCATTTTTGTAGAAAACGGTTACATAACCCTATTTTAACTATATTTTGACCATAAAATTAGTAATAATACGGTCAGAATCTACTTAAATTACGGTTATGTAACCGTTTTCAACAAAAACGGTCAAATGACTGGACAGTTTGCTGCAAATTTTTAACAGTGTACTAAAATGTTCTTTTTGGAACATTTTTGAAATGTTGTATGTACTATTTTCCGAGACATCTCAAATCTACGATAAAATGGCTAGATATTGGTTAATATATAAGTATCAATATTTAAATTACACTGAGAAAAATGACACTTTCAAATCTGAATAAATCTATGTTTTCATTTTGTTATGAAACTTTTTGTTTCAAATATGACGACCAAATGCTTTCAATTGTGAAATACCAGAAATACTCAGTATATTGAAACATGGACATACTCAAAACTGAGCACATAGAGGTCATTTCATACTCATTTTTAAAACATGGATATACTCAAAAATGATTATAATCAGTTCAAACTTATTTTTGAAATATGGAAATACTCAAAAATGAGCACATACAAGTCAGTTCATATTCATTTTTGAAACATGGGCATACTCAAATATGAGCACATGATGTTTTATTCTTGAGTGTGTGCATGTTTTCAGAAATAAGTGTATACATGTTTCATACTTGAGTAATTTAGATTCGGAGCCATTTTGACTATGCGACATACTCAGATTTGAGTACGTTTTGCTCAGTTTTGAAAATGTCGTTTTTAGATTGTAACAATGGAGAAAGTAATGACGGGTTAGAAAGGTAATATTAGCTTTTCCTGAGTTTTTTCAATCCAGAAAATCTTTTTTATGAACAAACAGCAAGCAATGAAGACTTTTTGAGAACAACATGTACTCCCCTACTGGAAACAATACTGAAACTGACTGCATACTTCCTTCTAGTGGAAATATGAGGAAATTAATACAACGGGACACTAGTGACCAAAAAAGTGAGAGACACAACTTTATACTCAACAAAAGCAAATATTAAACATTTAACTTATATATATATATATATATATATATATATTATGCTCCATGAGATTCATATTAATAATAAATGCGTTGGTTTTTCAAAAATTTTTAATAATTATAGTTCGATGATTGTTTTAATGGTCAAGTTATGGGTTGTGGAACGGGCACAGTAGTGACTTTTTAGATATTTAAATTCAATTTTAAAGATTAAACAAGTTAAAAATTGTACGTCAATCGTGGCAAACGAGATGCGTTCGTACTATAGCTAGTTATATAAATATTCAGATCTTGATGATTTTTAATTCTGTGAAATGAATTACATCGTCTGCAGATTAATTTCTGTCATAAAATAAGTATCTCAGTCGCTTGACGATTCAACCTCGGAAGCTCGTATAACAAGAAAGCACCGATTTTTTTTTTTAATTCAAATTTCTTAATAAACATTTTTATTAATATCTTCTAAAATTTTGTTTCGATTTTCATAAACTTTTAAATGTCTCGACAAAATTCTGCAAAGATAATATATCTTAAATTTCAAACCATTTGGTTGGGTAGTTTTTGCGCTGTTATATGCGGACGGACGGACGGATCCGACAATGACTATAGGTGATACGTATTTATATAATTACGAACGCACCTAAAAACAGATTTTCACAGTAGAAGTAACATAATATTGTAGAACACAAGGAAATATTTTAACATTAAATGACAATTTGTATTGCAATTTTGTATTGCAAAGAAATGCCAAGAGATATACTGGTGACTGAGAAATCACACTTATGAGATTTTGTCCCATATACGTATATATATATTAGCATTTAATTTTCCTTTAATTATGAAACATAAAAATCTGCAGCAAATGAAGTTTTTGAAGAAGGATTTATAGCATAGTAAATCTGTTATAATTACGAAATTTGCAAACTCTGAAATAATATATTATTGTTTTCGTCAATTTCTATGTTTTTCTCATTCAACAAATAAGATTTTAACTTCCTTATGCCACTTCATATTATAACCAGGCGCGGTGGTGAATTACAATTTTACAAATGCTTCCCGCAGAAAAACAAAGAAATACGGCTTTCTAATCAAATCAAACGCTTACACGAGATTTGTTGAAGCGTATTTTAATGCAATTAGGCCAGTCATTCTTTGTTTCCCTTTGTCATTCATTTTCTGAAGTGTGTTGAATGTAATTTGTTTAAAAATATGATTACTTACAGTGATATTAATTTCACGTAAATTGGAAATAAACAATATGATGAATATGTTTACATCTTTATTCTTTAAAAATGCATTTCTTGTGACAACGTCATAATTACACTTTGACATATTAGTTTATGCGTAATTTGTGAAATATGAGAAACATATTCGACTAATTACTTTATAGTTAAACTTATTTCCAGTATTTATATATAAGTTTTTATCATGTGTCTGTGTTTCTGTAACTCGTCATTATGGTGAAGTCTTCCGTCCGGTTTCTTTACATGTGCGAAAAATATACGTATAGTGGCAGTTTTATTTCTTAATACACATTGCATACAGGAGTTCTCAAAGGTTCTTATCCCGTGAAAACAGAGCAAAATAAATGAAAAATCAGAAATACGATGACAAAGGTCTTTTATTGAAGAAAACATCATATGCACACAAGAAAAATTCTTACCATCTACTCTCTGTGTGCTCAGTAATCAAGTGTGTAATTTTTCATACATTGTTCGCCGAGGAGTAATAAATATCGAGCCAAGATTTTACGGTTAGGCTGTGAGCCATATTAATTTTTGAAAAGGAAATACGTCAAGGGAGGTTACTAGGATTGGTGATTGATAAAATACAATTTTAATTCGCAAACCTTAGACAGAGCAGCTGAATTAAAGGCTTCGCGACGATGCAGATGGTCAGCCGAAATTCAAATAAAAGAAATATATGTTGACTTAGTAAAAGTTAAGCGAATTAACTGAAATGTGAAATGGGGCAACCGAAGAGTTACAGAAATAATTCTTTTTCTTTTCTTTTGATTTAATCAAACGACAGATTGCTGAAGGCATGAACAAATCAATAGATACGACAGGAAACGGTTACATTGCATATACTCCATTGCATATACCGAATAAATATTTAAGCTAGGATAAAATATTGCCTTTTAATTAGATTATTTTTTAATTCTTTTAATTAGATATTAATTTTTGAAAAGGAAATACGTCAAGGGAGGTTACTAGGATTGGTGATTGATGAAATACAATTTTAATTCGCAAACCTTAGACAGAGCGGCTGAATTAAAGGCGTCGCGATGATGCAGATGGTCAGCCGAAATTCAAATAAAAGAAATATATGTTGACTTAGTAAAAGTTAAGCGAATTAACTGAAATGTGAAATGGGGCAACCGAAGAGTTACAGAAATAATTCTGTTTCTTTTCTTTTGATTTAATCAAACGACAGATTGCTGAAGGCATGAACAAATCAATAGATACGACGGGAAACGGTTACATTGCATATACTCCATTGCATATACCGAATAAATATTTAAGCTAGGATAAAATATTGCCTTTTAATTAGATTATTTTTTAATTCTTTTAATTAGATATTAATTTTTGAAAATGAAATACGTCAAGGGAGGTTACTAGGATTGGTGATTGATAAAATACAATTTTAATTCGCAAACCTTAGACAGAGCAGCTGAATCAAAGGCGTCGCGATGATGCAGATGGTCAGCCGAAATTCAAATAAAAGAAATATATGTTGACTTAGTAAAAGTTAAGCGAATTAACTGAAATGTGAAATGGGGCAACCGACGAGTTACAGAAATAATTCTTTTTCTTTTCTTTTGATTTAATCAAACGACAGATTGCTGAAGGCATGAACAAATCAATAGATGCGACAGGAAACGGTTACATTGCATGTACTCCATTGCATATACCGAATAAATATTTAAGCTAGGATAAAATATTGCTTTTTAATTAGATTAGAAATAGATTTTTGTTATATAAGATGCCCCTTGCACTATTTTTCAATATAGTCCCCACCGACTTTGAAACATTTGTCGTAGCGGGCAATCAGTTTGAAAAAACCACTCTGGTAAAACTCGGTGCCTTGCGATGCAAGAGTTTGTCGCACAGCCTACCCTACCTCAGCATTGTTTTGAAAGTGACGTCTGGAGAGTGCGGCTTTCAATGCAAGGAACAGGTGAAAGTCCGATGGGGCAAGATCGGGGCTGTAGGCCGGGTAATCCAATATCTCCAATCCGAAGCGACGAATCTGATTTTGTGTGAGCTTTGCTGTGTGGGTTTTGCGTTGTCGTCCAAGAACACACCACGCACTTCCATTGGCGACCACATTATCATTAGTCTGTCTGCCATCGTGATTTGTATTCGAATAACCTGAGGCCGCTACTATGCTGCTATTCTCTCTCTAGCCTACCGCTACTCTCTCTGTATTATGCGGCTACTCTCTCTTTTTCGTCGCTCTGCACATGCGTCATTCCTCCTCCGCTGACGCTCCTTCCGTCGTTGAACCAGCAACGGGTATGGATTCTCATGGTGATTGTTTGTTTCACATGGTGTACCATCTTCTCTTTCAAAAAAAAAGGACGGAACTTACTTTCGGAACGTCCCTCGTATTATAGCCAAAATAAAGGAATTTTATTTGAAAATAAGTTATTTTGAGTATATTACTTTACGAATATATGATTTTTTATCATAGCCAGGAATTTCCGTGGAGAGGTTATTTCATAAAGAATAGTAACACATTATTTTTCGTTTGTGAATGCAAAAAAAAAAAAAAACTGTAAGGTAATTTTTTTCATGAAAATAAAATAAAAATATATTTAATTCAAGTAACCCTATAATAAAAATAAAAATATTTATCTGTTTCATTTTGGAAATGAATATATATCCGTACATATCTAGAAATATTTTTATGATTTTTGTTCAGCTACAAAGAAAAGAGATATCACCCTCGGATTTTTTGCATTATATTAATTGACATTTCTCCATTATATTTAAAATTTTGTGTGTAAGAATAAAACTGAATAATGCGTCTTATGCGACAGAGAGTACCTGCAGGTGCGCTCTATAAATTTCCAATCATGCCACTGTTTTTCTCCTGTCACAAGCAAACTGAGAAAAATGACACTTTCAACATCTGAGTAAATCGATGTTTTCATTTTGTTCTGAAACTTTTTGTTTCAAATATGACAACCCAATACTTTCAATTCTGAAATACTGGAAATACCAGAAATACAAGAAATACTCAGAATATTGAAAAATGGACATACTCAAAACTGAGCACATATAGGTCAGTTCATACTCATTTTTGAAAAACGGACAAGCTCAAAACTGATTAGGGTCAGTTCAAACTTATTTTTGAAACATGGACATATTAAAAAATGAGCACATAGAAGACAGTTCATACTCATTTTTGAAACATGGACATACTCAAATATGAGCACCTGATGTTTTATTTCTGAGTGGGTGTATGTTTTCAGAAATGAGTACAATATACATGTTTCAAACTTGAGTCATTTTGATTCGGAACCATTTTGATTATGCGACATACTCAAATTTGAGTATTTTTTGCTCAGTTTGGAAAATGTCGTTTTTAGAGTGCACCTGAAAAACGTTTGGTCGTCAAATTTAGAAAATACATTAAATTATCCTGATCTTATCCCGCATTTATTTAAAAAAGTTGATTTTTAACAAAATGGCGGTCATTTGAATAAAAAAGGGTCATTTTTTTCGCCGTTTCTTTTTTTGTTTCTTTTTTTTTTTTTTTGGGGGGGGGGGAGGGGGCTTTTACGAGCTTAAAAAATTATTAATCAATGAAACTTGTACTTTTCAGTGACATAAGCTCCAGCAAAAACGATCACATTTTTTTTTAATTTTTAAGGAATGATGAAATCATTTGAATAGTCATGTAGAAAATGGTCGCTTAGTTTGAGAAATGTGGTTTAAAAAAAAAACAATTAAAATTATACCATAACGTTACTTTCAACGAACATCGCTATTTTCAACGAGCAAAAAATATTTTAAGGAATTGGAATATCTCGAAACCGCTTTAGGACAACATTCTAACAAGATTTTCGCACTTGATGGGTGCAAAAATGAAAAAGAAAATATATAAATCGACAATTTCGTTACAAAGAAGTAGAGCTTTCCCTTAAACAATAACAAACTCTATAGTAAAGGCCTTTGGGCGAAATTTCTAACACAGAAATACTAAAGTGAGTCTCAAATAGTAATGACTATTTCAGAATACTAATGAAGAGTAATGAGTTTGAAATATTGAACTATTCTTTTGCGAATTTCCACGCTTTAAACATCAAACATATCAGATTTCATCTCCCTTGCGCCATTTCATATTATAACCAGATGCCTTGTTTTATTACAATTTAAAAACGCTTTCCGCGGTAAACGCCAAAAAAATTCCCTTTGCTTTTTAAATAAACTAATTATTGCAGGAGAGTTGTTGAAGCATATTTTAATGCAATCAAACTAAACTAATCATGCTTTGTTTCACTTTCTCAATTATTTTCTGATGTTTCGAATGTAATTTGATTAATAATAGGACGATTGAAAGAGAAATTAATATCACATAAACTGAAAATTAATGATGAAGAATATGTGTACAATCTGTCTTTATTAAAACTGCATTATTTGTAATAACATAATAATTGGAATGAGATAAATCCTTTTATCTGTAATTTGTGAAATAATCACGATATAAACTAATTACTTTATAACTAAATTTATTTGCATCACTTATACATTTCTTTTTATTTTTCGGTATAATTGTAAGTCTTCATGATTATGTTGGCATAGGTAAATGATAATGTTAATTTTATTTTACTTTGATTCAACTCATAGAGTAAGAGAAAGTGATATATAGGGGTTGTAATGTCTATTATTCTACACATAAAATGCTTTTTGCTGGTCGGTACGTCTGTCCGTTGGGTAATGTTTTGTACGGGGGACGTATGAAAATTTAAATTTTGTATTTCTTCAAATTTACTCCCTGAAAATTTTAATCGATTTCTTAAAATTATGTGATTTTTTTATGTAAATTTGCAATTTATAATATGTGGCTATGATCAATATTTAAGGAATAAAAGCCGAGGTAAATGTTTTTGGGACACCCTGTATAGTGTAACACATTTTTAATCATTTTTTATTTATGTGTAAGTTTTCGTTTGGAGAATCAATATAATGAATTTCGGTTTCAAAATGTATTTGTTCATATAAAGCAAAAGCGCTGTTCACTTGGCTGAATGATTCTGTAAAAAAACTATTTGAAGAACACAAGTTGTCATTTTTTATATCCTAAATTTTAGACTTTTCTTTATTGAAAAGGAAAATCTAAATCAAAATTCGAATATCTAAATGAAAATTTGAGTAAAAGTTTCTTTGTTTAGGTTCAGATTTTAAATTTTACATTCACAATAACTGCAACGAACTCGTCTTTGAGACTTGTGATTTAATCTTACATTGTCACAAAAACTGGTTAAAACTCAACAAAAGTATGTATGGAAGTTTAATAAAGCTAAAGATGGGGAGGTAACAAGGTTAAAGTCACTAAACGTAACCTTCTAAAGTGTCTCTCACATATGAATTAATGTTATGGTTTGACTAAATTAAAGAATGATAAACTTTCATTAAGCACCAAATTTCATAATTTCACAGTAGCTTTAAACACGAAATGCACAACACCGTATATCCCGACGTATAAATTTTGGAATACGAAGTTCGTCAAATTTTGCACCTTATATGCCAGATATAAAAATAAAAGCTTAAAAATGAAGCATAAGAATTGAGATTCCTATATCAATGAACAAGAGAAAAATACGTAATTATTTGAAGGAACTCGAATACGGATTCAAGCAGATAGCCTTGGCAGTACCGTATGTTCTCACTTCGCATTTGATTATTTTCTTTATGTTTGTAAATACTAGTTGTTGTTATACTTTTTTTGCTTTTTATCCTAATATTCGGCCATGTATCTCATGAAGGTTTATTTGAAAAAACAAATGCTGCATGAAAAAAGGCGAATATATCTAAAATAAGAAAAATGTAGTCTCAAATTCTAGGTGCGCGTTATATACCGGAATACACGGTACTTCAATTCTATAGCTGATGTATTCCACGAATCAAGATTTACTTTATTGAAAGATCTTAAATAAATGCCGGTAATTCTTACACTTCCGGTTGAGGATGCAGTCTTCTTTAAAAACTTACTTTTCGCCTGACATGTTCTGAATATTAAAATGTCTAGAATAACTGTTTTGAAAAATTCTAATATATACAGAGGAACTACATTATTTAAATGCTAGATTAACTGACTTATGGTGTATTTTTTGAGAATTGTAATATTTCCATTCGTTAATGATGTCAATATTGCCTATATTACTCAAAACGTTGCATTATATTATGCCATTTCAATTCAAACTATTCATGACGAAGCTTGCTTCGTCACTTTCTTTCTTTCTTTCACTTTCTTCACTTCGTTTACTTTTAATTATATTTTTTACATATAAAGCGTTTACAGCCTTTATTACAAATATTTTTATCAGTGAAATCTTGAAAGTCAACATTAAAAAAAAAAAAAAAGAAAGAAAAAAAATTATCACATAATTAAAATTAATCAGGGAACACAAAAACAAACATTTTGTTTTCTATATATTGACCTTTTCGATGATGTAAATTTACAAATTGTTTCTGGTTTATAATAAAAATGCTATTATAAAAGTCTTTAACTATATTTATAACCCTTGTAAGGGAATGTTTATGTCATGGAAGATGCTTTTCATAAATATATCAATATTTACAACAACATAGCTTTCCAATAAATAATATTATATTTTGTTCAATGCTGCAAGTAAAGAATGCAAAATATCGAATATAGATATGTTATAAAATATAGATATTCTAACCAGGATCAATAGCGTACAGTTCCGCGATATTTCCGAATTTCCAGACAAGTTAAAATCGAAGATGACCAGGATTACACTAATTTTACTTGTGTCATTTGAAATTATTTTGTTGGTTCTTCAGCAATTGTTTATGAAGTTGTCGCTGACATGTTATGCAAATATTGGAAAAAAATCAATATTTTGTTTTTAATTGGAATTATGTAAAATTTGCAATGAAATAAATTTCGATACATTGCTTGTATCATTTTACAAAAGTACAATTTTATGAAATAATTTATTTTTATAGATTAAGAATTATAAACATACTTAACTAAAATTTTTATAGCAGTAATACTACACAGAGAACTAAACGTTATCATAATGTATAATTATAGCTGACTAAAAAAAGTGAAGAACCGTACATAGAATTCCCTGGGAATTTTCCAGTATTTTTAGACAGATTGACAACATAATTTAGTTTTTAATTTTCATTAATAAATACAGATTTAGATAATTCCCGTTCTCGTCTGAAAAAATAACAAAAAATTTCTAAGTTAAAGTCATTTTTATAATTGACTAGCTGCGTAGCAACCCGTCGTGTTGTATTTAAATTGTATGAGGTCTTTTGATTGTTTTGCTGTAAAATAAATCTAGTTTTATTATGTTTTTGAAGTTTTTCAAAGTAAAGCGTAATTTATAATGTTTTTTAAAAGTTTTCACTTCATTTCCGCTTTTTAAATTTAGATTTTCTGAGAAACCGTCCAAAAAGAGCGTTTACATCTTAAAAGTAACCATCGTGCAAAATTTCAAAATTTTACTTCCTACAGTATCACAAAAATCGCAATCTTTTTTTTGTTTGTTTGTTTGTTTCTGTGCCCTTTTACATTTCTAATTTTTTTACAAATAGTTCTTTTGTGAATATTTATGTCTTAAAAGTAACAGCGATGTGAAGTTTGAAGTTTCTAGCTTTAAAAGTTCCAAATTAATCGTAATATTGATCTTTTTAAAAATATTTTCCCATCATTTCACCCTTTTAAATTTCGATTTTAGAAACTGTTCTTTTGAAACATTTATGTCTTAAAAGTAACTACCATGCATAATTTCAAGTTTTTAGCCCAAGCAACATTACGTTCAGAACATTTTTTTTTTCTCTGCATCCTTTTACATTTCAATTTTTTAAGAATTTGTCTGTTGCAAGTATTTCCGTCTTAAAAGTAATAGCTATGTCAAATTTCAAGTGTTTATCCCTAAGAGTTCCAAATTAATCATAATTTCGAATATTTTGTAAATTTTTTCACTCATTTCACTCTTTTAAATTTCGAACTTTTTAGAGACCTTTCCTAGCGAGTATTTACTTCTCAAATGTAACCACCACACCAAATTTCAAGTTTCTAGCCCCAATAATATCACAAAAATCACAATTTGAGTTTTTTTTAATTCTGCAACCCCTTGTGGGTTGTTCTACCGACATAAAATACAGCCTAAGTTGAAACTTTGATGGTCACCAGCATTTTGCCACCATTATTTCTGAAATCGGCTCGATAATTACAGCGATTACCCCTACAAACAAGCACACAAACGTTACTTCTTTATAATATTAGTATTAATAGACAAATTTCATCACTGACTTTACAATACAGATTTTCGCAAACAAAACTGTTTGTTGTTATCTGTATCGGAATTTGTTTTTTGTGTCTGTATCAAGCAATGTTTTTTAATTCTTTTCAAAGCCGATCCATACGCTTTATTTGGAACAAAATTTCTTCATACACTACTGCACAAATCACCAATCAAGTCACTTCTTATTAGTGCTGCTTTTCAGTCTGAAACGTTTTAATTCACAGTCCTATTTTAGCAAGCCACTTATTTTCTCCCGCATGTATAAGTTTTCCATGTCAACGGATATGCTAATTGAAATTTCTAAAGCACTTATAATGAACAAAATATCTTATCTTGCATCTTATCAACGTCATTCATTCTGAGATATATATATTGAGAGTCAGTCGCCAAGACAACCAAACAATAAATAACTTCAGCTTGAATGTTAGAAGCAATTATATGAAAGTATATAATGTTACTTTTCCGTGAATTATATAAAGAGTTTAGAATCAAAATGATTTAAATACATAAAACATTACCCGCAGATATTTAGAGGTACAGTTAATACATTTTATTCAGAATCGTAGGTGACTAGTGTCATTTGTTGCTGACATTTTCCACCTAAGAAGCGATTCGTTACAGAACCAAACAAATTATTTCTGAAGATAGCAAAAAATCATCTGAAATTCGCTAGTGCAAACAAATGCACTTGTACCACTTTTGTTCTGAATGCCTAAGCCACTGAGTTTGTACAGTCTTCAATAAAACAGAGAACACCACTGTTTACTGTACTTCTTAAACACCAGATTGCCACACAGAGAAGCAAAAAGCCTCACACGATTCGAATTTGTGTCTTCTTTAAATTTATATGAAAAGTAAGGATTGGGTGAAGGGGGTCCTCCACATTAAAAGACAATCGAAGTTTTCCATACTCACTTTAAATTTGACATCAAATATGAACCTAGACCTTCATATTAGCTTTTAAGCCATTTCTATAAAGTTTTTATTATATTTTAGGACATATCCAATATCTAAAAATGGACATAATTTTGTTGGTGATCTCTGAAGTAAAATTCTGTAACGTTAAGATTTAATACAATTTTAAGCCTTTTTAAATGGGAAATATAATTAATATTAGACAAACTCTAGCTAAATTGTTTAAATAGTCTAATAAATAATTAAGATTCCTATAATATTTATTATTAGGTTTTAAGAAATAGTTATTTTTAAATGGCTGTATGGTTTCACAAATTGTTCAACTTATGGTTTTAAGTATAATTCAAACGCATCTTGGAATAAGGTGAAATTTTATACGTGCATGCTAAATACTTCTAGAAACAATTATCGTTAACATATTTTAAGGTTTAAATTAGTACAATTTTCAAATATTAATTTTTAGAGTTGTTATTAGTCCTTAATTCGGAGTATTTTCAATATATAAATTTTTTCAGAACACTATACACTTAATACAATGTAAAATACTATTCATTATCTAAACTAGCAACTCGGAACGAAAATCTAAGATATAAGTGCATCTTTAACTGCACAATCTTGGGAGAGAATATAATAACTCTGCGCAAACCAGCATTTAAAAATGTGATTCGCACCAATCGATTATTATAACCTCTACTAATTAATGCCTGAAACTGTACCAAACTTAGAAGTTTTCAGTACAAACACCTAATTTTGACATCATAATTAGATTATTCAATAATTGAGCGGAACTTCGCCCACGCTACGCTAGTCGGTTTATTTTAAACCAACTTAGGATTAGAGACCCCACTGTCTTTGACACCATACAACTGCCGCGGTCTCGGAAAATTGCCGCAAAACTCGGAACCACGTTAAAAATCGCTTAGAAAATTTAAATAAAAACAAAACCTTCCTGTCAAATCTAAAAAAGAAAGAAAAGAAAAAGCTTAGATCCCAACGCAATGCTCATATTACGCCTCCCTTTCCTTTCCGGCTTATGCTCGCTCGCTTCATCACTTCTATTTCGCTCCTCGGTTTCACCTCCGGGCCATAGTAAGCTGGGAAGGTATTTTCCTAACGCTCTTCAGAGCTAAACAGGTTTATCGTTTATTCTTAATTTTCTGGATGGGGCACACCGCTCAAAAAAATTTGACGCATGCTCATTAAGGTAAATTGTGTGTAGAAAACCTTGTGTGGATATTAGAAAAAGTCCTTTTAGCTTTAATATATAGGATGTCACCTTTGGATGTCAAACGGGAAGCCATTTGGTCAAGTAGTTTGGGAATTATGCAGGTTTAAAGTTTGGAACTCTTGATACTAAATTCATTATTAATCGTTTCAAAAAAGTTCGAATGTGGGTAGATTTTTAAGCATAATTCAAAACGTTCTTTACGAAATGAGCTGTAATTTTCGATTCGCATAATTAAAGCTTCTAGAAATCGATTTCTGTTAAACAATTCGTTGGTTACAACTCACATTTCCTTAAAATAGTTTCAAAATATATATTTTTGCGAAATTGTTTAATTTAAAAATACTGCACGGTTAAATGACTATAAATAATTTGATACATTACTGATTAATACATAAATTGATACTTAATTGTTTTAAAATGACTGTGCGTTACTAAGAAGAGTGGGATATTTGTTTGTTTTTTTTGTTTGTTTGTTTGTTTTTTTCACTAGATAGTTTTCCCCCTCCTACGAGCTATGCTCGCCAACTCGCGTTCAGATAACACAGGATATAAAAACACGCTAATTTGCTCTGTTTTAAAATAATAACGATTCACTTATAATTAAACGACCAGTCGCGATCTTTTGTAATCGGGTTGCTATTAATTTCCCTTCATTTAAATACTGCCTGCTTCAGCGTTTTTACCAAACATTTCCCTACTATAAAACTACAAATTTTCATATTTTCATACGCAACAGTTTTCTTTCTATAACCGGAGTTACTGCACTTTTCAGGGTACTATATGAATCCGGGTTATGTGGAGAGCATATGATCGCTAATTTTTTAATTATATACCGGAATGGAAAGGATAGTTGTGCACTGCCCTCCCCTCCTCTACACACAGATGGGAATATTCAAGCTACGTCATTGCCTATAGCATACACTATATTGCCAAAGGTGACCGGTCACTTGCGATTTTAAACGTTTTGTTAACTATCTATAAAAATACATGAGGAATTAACCTGAAACTGAAGGTGTGTAAACAGTATAGTATAGGTTATACATTTCCGTGAAGATTTTTACCCAAAACCCCATAGGGGACTGTCAACAAATTGAAAAAGAACGAATACATTTTGGATAACCTTGTAAAAACTAATGTAGCAAAGGCGTTAAAACTCGAGATTATTAATAAGTGGCTTATTGTAACATACTGTGTTCATTTTTATGAGGATAGCATGTATAATCGTAGAGAAATTAAGGTTTTTATAAAAACAGTCCCAAATTTCGCCTAGTTTTTTGCTTATAATTTCTAGAGTTCTTAATATAAAAAAAAGTTCTTTTCAGAAAATATGACAAACAACATTGTACATAATACTCTGCAATCAGAATTAAAAAATAATAAAAATTGGATAAAAAATGAGCAGGTTTACGAAAAAGTGTTTCATTGCGCATGCGTGAAGGCAATCAAAATATAATATGCATAATGTATTAGCTAAGTATATAGAGCAACTTTCGTGAAAGCCTCAAAATCATAGCTTGAAAATTCTGAAAATTATCGTCGATAGAATAAGCTCGAAATCCGTTGTTCTCAAAAGGAAGCAAAAAGATAAGGGGTTGTATCCAAATATAGTAGTACGTGCAATATTGTGTACGCTATCTTGGCACTAGAGTTGCAAAGGCTAGAAAAAACCCGGTTTAAACCTGGGAATAAACCAGGTTTTTGGGGAATAAATTCGGTTTTTTGGGAATAAACCAGGTCTTCTGGCAATAAACCGGGGAATAAACCGGGTTCATTGGAAATAAACCTGGGAATAAACCGTTTTTTTGCAACTCTACTTGGTACTAATCAACAGATATTTGATACAACCCCTCATCTTTTTGCTTCTTTTTGGGAACAACGGATTTTTAGCTTATTCTATCGACGATAATTTTCAGAATTTTCAATCTATGATTTTGAGACTTTCACGAAAGTTGCTCTATATACTTAGCTAATACATTATGCATATTTTGACTGCATTCGCGCATGCGCAGTGAAACATTTTTTAGTAAACCTGCTCAATTTTCATCCAATTATTATTATTTTTTTAATTCTGATTGCAGAGTATTATGTTCAATATTGTTTGTCATATTTTCTGAAAAGAACTTTTTTTCATATTAAGAACTCTGAAAATTATAAGCATAAAACTTGGCGAAATTTGGGACTGTTTTTATAAAAGGCTGAATTTATCTTCGAGTATACATGCTATCTTCATAAAAATGAACCCAAATTATTAGAATAAGCCACTTAATCATAATCTACAGTTTGAATGCATTTGCAATATTAGTTTTTACAGGGTTATCCAAAATATATTCGTTTTTCTTCAATTTGTTGACGGCCCCTTATGGGGTTTCGGGAAAAGATCTTCGCGGAAATATACGACGTTTATCATGTTGTTTACACTCCTGAACTTTCAGGATAATACCTCATGTATCTTTCCAGATATTTAACAAAACGTCTAAAATCGCAAGTGACCGGTCACCTTTGGCAATATAGTGTATAACCTGTTGTTTGTTTTTTTTCGACTACTGAACTGCAGCGTATTATATTTGTACAGGGTGTTCAGGATTCATTTAACAATTGCTGGTGAAATGCAAATACATGAAATATCCGAGTCAAAAGACATTTTAATGGAAAAATGGATACATCACATAAAGATTACAGCTATAAAAAGAGAGTATAATCAAAAAAGCCATCCTCAGCCACCCTAAAGGTGTCGATGGGCCCAGGAATTTAGCGCATGGATCTGGGAACAGCTGCCTTAATTCTGTCCATCAATTTGGACTGTATGATAGTGCCAGTGCATTTGGTTACTTGCTTAATCACGCCAGATACATAATAATTCTTAGGTTTGCAATCAAGGGAGTTAGGGGAATACATTTTGGGATCAGGACATCTTCCCTTCACTGGAGACACATCAAAACATTATCACATTTTCTATTTTCTCCGCTTTATAGTCTCCGTTGCCCATCGTCATTACACTTGGTATCATTATTTATAAGGTTTAAGAAGCAGTGAGTAGCTGTCTTGATTTCAAAATTGGGGTACATGCGCGAATCGTCATGATGAAAGTTTACACTTTTCCCATATACTGTTGGCTTTCATTCCCCCCTTTCCGTTATCTTTGACATCATGGATTTATCTAGAATCAAAGTGTATAAATTATAAATATATGTAGAATATATTAAGATAACCTATAATTTTTTACTATTTACAAACTATCAAATTTATCCTAATTACCATGTATGAAGTAAAGTTATTCCTCTATAGCAGCCATGCTCAACCTTTTAGTCTCGCGGGTCACAAACTTTTATTTTCGATGTTAGGCGGACCGCAACGCATTTACATAATATTACATAATAACGGATACATAAAAGCGGATAATTAAAAGTGTAAGCTAATAAAAGTAGTGTAACAAAGCAATATAATAATCAGGAGGATTGAACATGTGTCGCAGAAGAAATGTCACGAATATATTTAATACCACTATTTCCAAACAATATATTTAGTTGCTGATTTCTATTGTAACTGATGCAGAAATATGCTGTACAGATTCTTGTTTGAAATTAGCGGTGTAAAATTTTATACTGCCAATTTTTTTTCGCGACATATGTAACACCTAAGAAGCATTATTAGCTATGTGATAAGTATAAAACGTAATAATATAAGAGTGAAACATTTCCATGTTCTAAAGAAAACAAAATCAGGAGATTTTCTTTAATAAATAAGTCTTTTGCTCAACACAAAAATATTTTTTTTTAATGCAGAAATATATACCGCAATTAATTTTATAAATAGGGTTAATGATTGTACATGATTTTAAAACTATAATTAATTTACTATTACTTTATAAAAAAAATCAATTGTATACTTCAGAAACTATAAACACATATTATTATAACTATTACAGTTAAATAATTAAATTTATTTAAACTTAAACAACTGCATTTTATTTTCCAATTCATTTATCTGAAATATATCCTGCACTTTATTTACAATATGCTGAAAAGTACAGCAGCAAATGTGTCAAAAGTTTGGAAAGTCACTGACATGTATTAATTGTACAGTTTCAGTAAAATGTTTCTGAAGATAAAATGATATACTTTATCGACTGTTTAACAGCGAACATAATTTATTCTTGCCTTTAACTGTCATCCATAAGTTTAAAAATGAACAGACCGTGTATAACGTAATGCATATTTTAAATTAGATGATTTAGAAATTATGTAAGAGGTAATATTTTAATATTTATATCATAATAATATATGCGTTTGAGATAATTATTTAATAAAAATAAAAAGCACCGTTTTAAATGCAATTTAATCCTTTGGATATATAGGGTGATTGACAAAGATGAAAATTTCAGACGGGTTGCTAACCCAAATCATACATTGTATATAATTAAGCTACAAGTCATTTAAAAAGGAGGGTGTCCTAAATTATCATATACTAAACATACCGCATTTCTAAATCGCGACTAGTGTAAAGTAACTTTATTTTTATAAAGATAGCTAGTACGTAGCACAAATATTTGTTTTTTATGCAGTAGACATGTATTTTCCTTTAATTATTGTCAAATATTTCCAGTTTCGATTTGTCTATTTTCCCACAAGACACGAAATATTTCCCAATCAAAGCCAAACAATAACTATTGGAATGAAAAAAAAATAACATTGTCTAATCTAAGCTGCATTTTCGTCAAATTACTCGGGAACTTCAACATTTGTACTGCCAGTAGTGTTTTCCGAAGGGTGTACTCAAATCCAAACTGCTTATTTTGTGATTTATTTTTTAATTCATTTTTGCTCTAAAATGCATCCAATTGGCAGGTTCTCTTATTCAGAAACTTTATAATGTCCGTATTGGTCGATTTTTTGATAAAGGCAGAATATATTTCAAAAAATGCTGTCAAAGTGAACATTTTAAACCGATATAAAATTAAATATTATTAATAAAAAATTAAAATTACCAAAATAAAATTATCGTACTGTGAAAATAATTGTTTTTAAATCAATTTCTAATTAATTGAACGAAAAATAAAAACACAAGTCGCTTATAATTCTCTTCATAAATCACGCCGCCAAGTTTCATGTTTTTACTTTTAAAAATGAGTCTGAAAATGTGTCAGAAAATTTTGAGTTGTTGATCGTGGAAAAATATATTTATTAATACCGCCTTAAACGGAATTTTAAAGTTCTTTCTCCCTCAAATCACAAAAATATTTAGTGTCTAATCGAAAAATTACCTGAAACTCCATGAAATCGCGCGAAAGTTCATGTAGCTGTGGTGCCAAAACTTTTCCCATTTTTCACAGAATTCTAGGGTGCAGAATGTTTTTTGTGGGGGGATTCGAAAGAGATTTTATTATTTGTTTTATATAAAAGAAAGTTTATGTACGACACATAAAAACGACATTGGATGACTTAAAAACCGTATCACAACTATGGTGGATTCAGTAAAGATAGACCTATCAGGTATGGAATGATTTCAGTAACTGTGTCTCTATATGTTATCTGTGGCGCTGGAGGGTGGGGCACACCAAACGACTATAAACTTCAATGTGAGTACAATGAAATGTAATTTACATCCTCCACAGAAATCGTATAGTTCAAGAAATACATACAGGTGTCTATTATTTTTAATCATCTTGTACACCAGTGTTTTACAATTATTCAAAAGGAATAAAAATTCTACTATTCCCGATGACTTAAGGCAAAATAAATGTTCTGCTGCATAAATCATAGAAAAATCATTTTTCTTATCATTTATCTTAAAGGTTGCAGCTAAATGTAACAGATACAGAACATATTGTATATTTTTCTAGTTTTCAACATTACTAATTACTGTAAGATAGATGCACGAGAAATTCCTTATAAAACTCTGACTCAGTCAAAATATTAGTAACGGTGAACCCTGATTTCGCGATGCCTATTTTTAGTATCTATATTAATAAAAGAAAATTTCGCTCTGTGTGTGTGTCCGTGTTCCGTGTGTGTGTCCGTGTTCCGTGTGTGTGTCTGTGTGTCTGTTGGCGATGGCTAGCAAAATCTAACCCAACTAGAAGTCTGGAAATTTAGATGTGGATAGTCCAAGGTCTGGCCATGTGCACCTGAGCCTCAGAATTTTAATATTTTGATAATTAGCCTAGATATTAATTAGATTCTCATTAACCATCACTTCTAAAATGTCATCTTTTAAATCAAAATGGCGAAAGAAACTAATTGGGTTTGCAACCGGAAATGAACGAATTCGAAATCATTTTACTAATTAGCGAATTTTAAGAAAACTAATTGAGATATCAATTTGAAAATTTCTGAGCATATGTAAAAAAATATTCTGTATCTGACTATGTGATTTTTGAAAAATTCGGTTGGTAATTTTTTTTAATTTATGCAAAAAAACTGCCAAAAATCTGCAGGAGCCAGTGTAAACGATCCGAGAAAGTTTCAGACAGGGCTTTCATTAAAAACTGAACTACAAAGAGATCTGTTTCTCGGTCCGATCCCTCCATTTTGTTTGCGAAAATGAAAGGAAATAATTGCCAATTTTTACTAATGAACAAAAATTTAGGTAACTAATTAAGATATAGATTTGAAATTGAGGTCGGGAAGGGGTGTTATCTGCCGGCTATTTTAGCGTAGCGTCTTCGTTATGTTCTAATTATCAGAAAAATGTAATTATTTTTTTAATGATCGCGTTAATGTAGGTGACGGTGGTTCTCTTGAACAAATTATTCATTATATTTGCGAGTATGGGGAGGGAGGTGGTTAACGCCTTTCTCTGAGATTGTAATTATCTCGGGTCCGGGCAACGCCGACCGGGTTAGCTAGTTATAAATAAGATACGAAACAGCTCGAAAAGACATTTCGGTCTTCTATGATTTATCAGATATAATACTACTCTGTGCGTCATAAATATTATCATAAACGAAATCGTCAACCCTGCACGCAATATTCCATAACGGTACTTTTTTTAAGCTTTATATTTTTTTCGGTGTCACGAATTTACCGCTTAGATGTAATAGGCGTTTTAAATCAAAAACTATATGAACTGTATGAATTACAGTCCCCGGATTTGAGTCGTCTTTGAAATTCGTGATCTTTTTGTTATCTTGGGAAAAACTAGCAGTTTTTTTATGATGAATTTAAAGATAAACATTTCCTTTTAAGATCTTTTTTAAAACAAAAACGTCAGTTTTCGAAATCCATGTTTTAATGAATTTTTAAAGATTAAATTCAGGAGATTTAACGAAAAAAAAGCATAACCAAACATTTTAATCAAATTACGCAGTCACTTTTATGAATAATAAAAAGAAAGTACATAACCTAACAAAAACTAATATTATTTTTTTTTTAAACTTTCGATATATTTTATTCTATTTAACAGTAAAAAAAAGCTGTGCACAGGAAATCCTCTAAAATAATAAAAAAAAGACGCTGCGGAGAAAATATTTTAATGGATTTTTGAAATACGGATTTAATTAATTTTTTATTCCATTTCAAATGTGGATAAATGCAAATATGATTTTTTCCACAAAAATGTTCTGAAGTTCACGGACTTTTGCATGTAATAAGCTAAATACAAAAAAAAATTATTTATTAATCGTATGTTTTAATGGATTTCCCCGAACTGTTTTTAATGTATTTAATTTTTTCTTTCTTCTGACGCTTCTAAGTTATATTTTTTTTATTGATTAATATTTTGTGCAATAAAAGAAAATAGATATTCCACATTCTTTTAAGTTGAGTATAACCAATACAATAAAAGGTTGCAATGTAAAACTATTATTTGCTTCAAAAATAAACTTTTTACTGTAAAATATTATCACGTTGCTTCCTTGCACTTGCATTTTCAACCATTGTAATTTGTAACTGATTTACTAAATTTGAAACTTTACATATACATTATTGAAAAAATGACTCAATTTTCTAAAAACATTTTAAGAGAGATTACTTAAAGACAATGTAAATATTTCAACAATATAAAGGATATAAATATACATTTAAAACATTGCATACAATATAATATTCGATAATAAAATTATACATACCCTCTATTATACATTACATTGGAATTAAGGTCTTACAAAAGTGCAAACCAAATCATATCGCGGATATCCTCCCCATCAGAAAAATCATTGGCCAGTTGTGCTCTGTGTGGCCTCATATTATTGACAATAAAATGAAGTCTGTACTGGCATATTTCTGGAAAACACCCTCATGAAATTCAAAGATCTTACCCCTATAAATTCTAAGGGATACAAATCATGTTAGAATTATTCAAAATTAGAATTAAACAAAACCTTGAAGAATTCACAATATTAAGGAAATATAACACAATAAAAAAACAGGAATATAATAAATACCTTTATCCAAAGTATATCATGTTTTATGAGTATGCTGAAACGCGATTGTGATCCATATGGAATCTAACATCACTGCACTAACCATCAATAAAGTGTGTTCCTTGAAACTCGTATAAATTAAAATTCGGTTTACTGCTATTCATAATTCCTGCAGTTTCAGATTCTTTGAATTTCAATCCTAATATTTTTCCTTAGAAAGCAATAGTTCTTTTATAATAAGTTTTTCTCCACTTCTTTCTTCTGAATTTTATCAATTTTTGCTTTTTCCCCCCTGGCTCGTCATTTTTATCAGTGCAAGAAACATAAAAATGAATGAAAAACTAACTTTTCCTAAGTGACAATGGCATTTTTAAGTAGCAAAATATTTCTTCAGGTATTCCTATAAAGCGCTCTTCTTCCGATTAATTAACACCCTTTTTGACCTCCATTAAAAACAATATTTTCACATTTTATTTAGCATTCATTGAAATTTTCTTTCATTATATCGTGTTTGTTTCGTTTCTTTCTTTCGTTCGTTTTTTATTGTATCTTATCATCAATGTGTTTCAGTTTAGTAGCACTTAATAGTTTTCTTCTCTTGGTATTTTGCATAATTACATATTTCCCATATGCATTCTTCCTGATTTCAACAATACTGGAACACAAGTATGCTATGGCCATCACAAAACTATCTTCTATATCGATGTAATACATTAATTTAAATGGTACATTTACAAATACGAAATTATGAAGCATAGGGCATTTATTTGAATTAAACACGGAGTTACAGTGATGTTTAAATTAAAAAAAGCACAGCCCAACTCTGTTTGGTATTAAAATTTAAAACTAGATCATTACATATTTTTTATTATTATTAACATCAAATAAGAAATTTGGTGCATTTCTACTCAGAAAAAAAATGAGATACAGCTAAAAGGCTCATTGCAAAAAGCACATAATAGCAGCACCCCTGTTTACTGATCAAAACCAATATTGAAACAACACAGTTTTTCTTAAACATCTTATATAATAAATTTAAAGAAATTCCATCCCACAGATGGATATATTTAGCTATCACAAAAATCATTGAAAGCACAGCACAGTAGCGCCATCTGATGGTCTATATACACACGGAAACCTAATCAGCCTCAATTAATGTCTAGGTCTAACGAAATATGGAGTTGTATGAATTCCATTCCATATATATGGTGAGATACAGCTGTCTCGGAAATCGTTAAAATCACATCGTAGCAGCACCATCTCTTAGGTTCTATAACCTAATAAGCACTGACATATATCATGGTCTAACTGCATATTAAGTTTGACGAAATTCCATTCCATATCTGAAGAGATATAACCACCACGAAATCGCAAAGAGAAAAGCATAACCACGTCATCTGTTGGATGCTATATAAATGTTGAGAGAATTTTCTCAGCATTTCATCTTCAATCATCGTGATATGCATCAGCGTTTTACGTTCTATCGACGAACAATGAAGAAAGCCGAGGCTAACGAAAAAGACAGGCTACCGCGGTGCATTTCACTTATCTTTTTTTACAGACCGCTAGAGTGACGTGAGGCTCTTTTCGTACACCTGCATTGGTGCATTCGAGCATCACGTGACTCCCGCGGTCTGTCCAAAAAGAAACGCGTAAAGCACCGTGGTAGCCTTTATTTTTCGATAGCCTCGAGAAAGCACACTTCAACACGTATATTTTTTATCTACAAGATTATCAGTGACAATTGCAAAAACAAGATATATTTATTTCATACCCAAATATTCTCAAGAAAGAAGTGAATACTATAATAATCATTGGCCTGTTTAGACCATTTTCTGTAATGATGATTAATACAAATGAACAACTGCTATAATGCTATGTTGAGTAACTCATTAACCTTGATTCATCCATTTCCTTTCATTCTTACTCTGCCATTCTTATTTAGGGGAGAGTAGAAATACTTGGATTGCCACTTCATAGAACCACCGCAATATTTCCGTTATTTTTCGCAAGAGACGCCCTCGACGTTATTTTTCGCAAGAGATTGCTGAAATCTTGCTCAACGGACTGACGCCATTTTTGGTTAGAAAAAGGACCCGCGAATTGTTTTCCAACAATCTTGATCAAACTGAATTTAGCTGTTTTGTTGTAGCTTTTTGCTTCTAAATATAAGGTAATTTTTTTTAAACTGAGGTACGTTATTATATTTCCATGTACGTATCTGAATCCATATGTTTATGCCGCATATTTTTAACGCGTATTTGTTTGTTTTCGTCTGTGTTCTTAGTATTGCGAATATCTTTTAAACGTAATGACGAAGTTGCATTAATTCGACAAATTCGTGTTGCTTAAATTGGACCAGGTATACAACATACAGCAGAGCAACAGCTTTTGAAACTGCATTTAAAGAAAACGGTATTTGGACTCCTAACAGACATGCTGTTTAAAATTACTATTTTACGTGTGCTTCTGCACTTATTCCTAACAAGAAGATAGACAGTGCAAATAGGTTCGTGGATTCTCCTGCTAGTGAAAATGCGGAATCCGAGTTAGTAATTATCAAACCTAATAAAAGATAGAGAATAAAAAAGAATGATGAAAAAACCAGAAAAGCAGTCTGGAAAAAAAAGACATTAGTGATAGGAAAAGTTGTCAAAAATGAAGGAAACGAGGGTGATGGAGTATGTTGTGAAGAGATAGACCCGCAAGAAGGTTACAGCTATAGAAGTTCAAAAACATTCAAAGAATTCTTACAAATATTATCTCCCTTGCCAAAATCAGTTAAGGAAAAGTACAAAGGTAGACAAAAAACAGCTGTGTTAACATCTTCGCAATATAAGCTAAATCTTAATGTGAAAAAAGAAAAGAAAAAAGAAACTCCCAAAGCACAAAAACAATTGGAACAGCAATTTAAAAACAAATAGGCGCAATGCAATTAAAATACCAATGGGAAAGAGAAGAATTAGAACCAAAAGTTGCAGAAAATATCAGTTGTCATAAAAATGTCAAATGATTCCGAAGTTAAAAAGAAAAATCAGGGCAGTGATGATTGGTTTTGCCTAATTTGGAAGGAGTATAAAATAGAAGAAATGAATCAGTGTTCGGATTGCCAAAAGTGGTTCAATCTTCTGTGCGCTGGAATTAAAAATGAATAGAAGAAATTCATGTATAATCCGTGCATCACTTCTTACATGGTATTCGAGTAATTTGCAACAGGTTTCATAATTTTTATTCTTCATTATACATAACTTTGATTAATGTTTTGACTATATTTTGATTTTAAAAAATCACTCTTACCTTAAGACAATTGTTTTCACTCTATTTCATTGTTGATAATTTTGGTTGATTGTTTCATTAATTGCAATTTTTTTACTAACACAATTATTTATATTCTCTCCTCGTTAAAAAAAGCCTAATATTTTTTTTAATCTAATTTAGGGAACGCCGAGTCCAACTTAGATAATCAGTTGCTGAATTTGGACCACTTTTGAGATAGTTTTCAAATTTAAATTAACCTTAGGATTTTTAAAAAGTACTTGATCTAATGAACTAATTAGTGAGTAGATAGATCGATTGACCACGTATATTGGTATTTTGCAGCGATTCTTAAAATTAACTGAGTTACACTTGGAAATATGTCAAAGTTTCCAAATTTGGCTACTTTACCCTATCATCATTTTATTACACAGCAAGTACAGCCCTCTAGCGCTCCTCCCCTTGAATTCCGAGCATGCATTGTTATGTTTTTGTGTTTGTCTAGTTGTTTTCTTTAACCTCTTAAAAATAAGTAATATAAGTTTTTATACATCCTGTATATAATTATTTTTAAGGCTATTTAAGAATTTTTAATGGATACAACGAATTCTAACAATGCAAAGAGATTATAAAATTTATAGCTATCCACGAGCTGTAAAATTGAATTTGTATATTAAAGAAATAAATTAAAATTCCTCATGTTTAATTTAGATTCAAGCATAATTAGATTTCGTTACAACTTTACTGAAATATTTACACCTGTCTTATGGCTTGGAATGTTTTGAAGTTGAATTTACTGCTTCAGGATTAACAGCATCAAATTAATGTTGCATATTCAAGATACATGATGGAACTTTAGAAAATAATTTTCCCTTCCGTTAATATATCTACTGTGTAAACATCGGCATATTTAAACAGTTTATCAATACATAAATTAAAATAATTTTGAGTAAGAATTTTAATATAATGTCATGTCAAATATTATATTTGTGACATAAAATTTAAGGGACTTCACGTTTTCCATAACACTTTGCATATTTTCTCCAAGAGATATTTTGAATATTGTTATAAAAGACATAAATGACTGAGTAAATTAATATTATTATATAATTACAAATGTGTGTCAAAATCATAGATCATTATTTGTTATGAAAATACTTGTTTAGTTCTTCATATATAATTAATACTGATTTTATTTTATTTTATTTTTATTTTTATTTTTATTTTTTGTATTTTTAACTATTAATGATGCTATATTCAACATATTTATGGACAATTTTTAACCAAAATTTCTTTTTAAAATTCAAATTTTCCTGAAACAGAACATTAAAAATGACGCATTTACAAATAAAATAAAATAAAATAAAATAAGAGTAATAATGACAGGCAAGCATCACAAATAGAGTATGGGAGGGGCTACAAATCTATGGTATGCGAAAGAATAATTGTAGCATGCCGTTAATTCAGTTTGTAAATTCAGATACCGTGTAATTACACAACATATACGAATTAGCATGAACTTATATTGTCTAAATTCTACTGATTAGAAACTGAATTTTAATTAATTCTTATTAAATCCTAATGTAGTTCAATAAGGCCTCCAAAGTTTATCAAACAAAAACAAGATAGGGATACAATCGAAAAGGAAAGATTATTATATATAAGTAAATGTGGCTATGATGAAATTATAGCAACTTGATATATACTTCGAGAGCTATTTAAAGAAGTTTGCCTATTTAACAATTTTGCCATCTACCTATGCCTGCGAGTCTTTAATTTCACAAACTTTTATATTCTAGTCGTACGACCATTAATATATGTTAGTATATATATATATATACTAGCTTACCCGCCCGGCGTTGCCCGTGCCAACAACCTTAAATGTACCTGAAATCAGTGTTGAACATTTTTTTATTTTTAAACAAATCTAATTTTGGGGGCCCACTACCTTAGACAGCAAACACTGGGCGTGCCATACACACTCCCATATATTACCGTAAGTCGAGTCGAAAGAGCCATACCCCTTCATGATCCAGCCCATAGAACCAGAGATAGAAAAGCGCCCCTGGTGGTGAAAATCGATAAGCTCTATCTATGTAGAGTCGAATGAGCCATACCCTGACGTGATCCAGCCCATAGAACCAGATATAGGAAAGCACCCCTGGTGGTGAAAATCCGAACTAAAATCAGTCAGCTCTATCGATGTCAAGTGGAAAGAGCCATACCCCATTGTGATCCAGCCCGTAGAAACAGAGATAGGAAAGCACCCCTTGGTGTTGAAATTCAGAACTAAAATAGGTAAGCTCTATTGATGTTGTGTCGAAGAGCCAAACTGTGTCGTGATGTGACCCATAGAACCCGAGTTAGCTGCAAAATCCTTTAGTTACACCTTCCACCACCAGGGGTCACAATATGCTCTATACGAACATAACTGAAATCATTAAGGTTATCGATGTCGAGTCGAATGAGGCATACCCCGTTATGATCCAGCCCATAGAACCAGAGATACGAAAGCGCCCCTTGGTGGTGAAACTCGGAACTAAAATCGGTAAGCTCTATTGATGTCGAGTCGAATGAGCCAAAGCGTGTCGTGATGTGACCCATAGAACCCGAGTTAGCTACAAAATCCTTTAGTTACACCTTCTACCGCCAGGAGGCACGATATGTTCTCTACGAACATAACTGAAATCATTAAGGTTATCGATGTCGAGTCGAATGAGGCATACCCCGTCATGATCCAGCCCATAGAACCAAAGATATGAAAGCGCGAAAATCCGAACTAAAATCAGTAAGCTCTATTGATGTCGAGTGGAAAAAGCTATACCCCATCGTGATCCAGCCCATAGAAACAGAGATAGCAAAGCACCCCCTGGTGGTGAGAGGGAGTTGATGTAGAACAAATGCGCTATTTAATAAAAAGTCGTCGTCCCCCACCCCCTTTATCTCGCCATTTTCGCTAATTATTACAAATATACAAATGTTTCTTAATTACATCTAATGTCCCGATCCGATAATGGGGTTTCCCTATCTTCCTATCCTAATCCGCCTTTCCCTATCATAATAGAAAAAAGCATATTTTATCAAAGAATCGCTGGCAAACGTGAATTTTGTCAAAGGTTCGCGAGAAAAACACGAATTTCATCAAATAATCGCTGAAAAAACACGAATTTTGTCAAAGGATCATTAAAAAAGCAGATTTCATCAAAGGATCATGGAAAAATGCGAATTTCATCAAAGGATCGCTGAAAAAAACACCAATTACGTCGTAGGATCACTGAAAAAACATGAATCTCGACAAAAATATGTGGAAAAAACACGAATTTCGTTAAAGGATAAAAAAAAAGCAAATTTTGTCAAATGATTGCAGAAAAAACTTGAATTTAGTCAAAGGATCGCAGAAAAAGTACGAAATTCGTCAAAGGATTGTGGAAAAAATACTGATTTTGTGAAAGGTTTGAAGAAAAAACTTTCGTGAAAGGGTTGCAGAAAAAATGCAACTGTCTTTATTAAAAACAGCACACACACAAACATCCCATTCCCGCTAATTATTACAAATGCGTCTTAATTACATCTAATGTCCCGATCCGATAACGAGGTTTCCCTATCTACCTATCCTAATCCGCTTTTCCCTATCAAGGTGTGAATATGGGATGATCCAGGATCCAGCAACGGCAGTTCATGTTCACAGCTGAAAGCGGCTAGCCACAGATTTCATTGTTTTGTTTATGTTTGAGTTTTATTTTAAAGAAAAGGTATATATTTTTGGCTAATTGAGGTTCACATAAGTTAGTTTCAATTGTATTCATTCTTTGTATGCGTAGTTGCCCCCATATATTATGTGTTTGGTAAGAATATATTTTGCACTTTACTGAATGTTTTCATAGCGCTAGACATATCAGCTCATGTTCTTAAATGAAACAAACTGTTTTCAATAACAAATCTTAATGAATCAAATTAATCTTACACTTTACTATAAAATGTACAGTTCTACAATTTATCGCATATTACAACGTTCTTGGGAACTAAAAATGTAGTCCAATAACAGTAACAGGAAGAAAAATTGTAAATAACAATAAATAAATAATCATAAATTTCACATCATTGACTTAAAAAACTCATATATAAGATACAACTTTAAACTGATATGCCTCATCAAGTGTTGCCGAAATCAATATAATGTAAATAATTCTTAAACGTTATGAGTTTGCTAAGAAATTAAAACATTCAGTGCAGTCAGTGGAGGATGTATTTTTTCCTCAAAACAATTTAATTTGTAAATGAAGTAAAAAAAAAAAAAAAAAAAAAAATCATCGTTTTCTCACATGTTATGAGTTTTATCAGCAAGTTAAAACATTAAGTTAATATGAATGATTTGCGGAGCTGTTTCTATCAAAAATTCAATAACATCGCCCAAAAACCCTCAACAAAAATAATTATATAGAGTGTGATGACAACATAAATTTTATACCACATTCCATGTCCGCTCTCGGGCGATTCTTATAAAACTCAAAATTTGTCACAAAATGGTGATTTGTTTACAACATGCTTACAAAGTAAAATGGTTTATAATTATTTTTAAAAAAACTCGGACAGAAATAACATTGATTTTACATTTTTAAAGACTCATTCTTTTTAATTATTTTGAAACAGCTCCGCAAATCATTCATATTTATTTATTGTTTTACTTTCTGATGAAACTCATTATGTGAGAAAATGGTTATTTTTTTTACCTCATACTTACAATCCGCAAAACAATTTAATTTGTAAATATGAATTTAAAAAAAAAAAATCACCGTATTTTCACATATTATGAGTTTTATCAGCAAGTTAAACATTAAGTAAATATGAATGATTTGCGGAGCTGTTTCTATCAAAAATTCAATCACATCGCCCGAAAACCCTCAACAAAAATAATTATAGAGTGTGATGACAACATAAATTTTATACCACATACCATGTCCGTTCTTGGTGGATTCTTATAAAACTCAAAATTTTTTACAAAATGGTGATTTTTTTACAACAACATGCTTACAAATTAAAATGGTTTATAATTATTTTAAAAAAAACTCGGCCAGAAATAACATTGATTTTACATTTTTAAAGACTTATTCTTCATAATTATTTTGAAACAGCTCCGCAAATCATTCATATTTATTTATTGTTTTACTTTCTGATGAAACTCATTATGTGAGAAAACTGTTATTTTTTTTTTATCTCATACTTACAATCCGCAAAACAATTTAATTTGTAAATATGAAGTTAAAAAAAAAAAATCACCGTTTTCTCACATATTATGAGTTTTATCAGCAAGTTAAACAATAAGTAAATATGAATGATTTGCGGAGCTGTTTCTATCACTAATTCAATAACATCACCCAAATACCCTCAACAAAAATAATTAGTGCGATGACAACATAAATTTTATATCACATTGCATGTCCGTTCTTGGGCGATTCTTATAAAACACAAAATTTGTCACTAAATGGTGATTTTTTTACAATATGCTTACAAATTAAAATGGTTTATAATTATTTTTAAAAAAACTCGGCCAGAAATAACATTGATCTTACATTTTTAAAGACTTATTCTTTATAATTATTTTGAAACAGCTCCGCAAATCATTCACATTTATTTATTGTTTTACTTTCTGATGAAACTCATGATATGTGAGAAAATGGTGATTTTTTTTTAACCTCATACTTACAAATCAAATTGTTTTGATGAAAAAATACAATCTACACTTCACTGAATGTTTCCACTTCTTAAACAAAATCATAATATTTAAGAAATATTTACATTACATTGATTTCGACAACAGTTGAAGAGGCATATCAGTTTAAAGTTATATCTTATATATATGAGTTTGTTAATTTACAATCTTTCTGTTAAGAGTTTTTTACTACATTTTTAGTTCCCGAGAACGTTGTAACATGCGATAAATTGTAGAACTGCACATTTTATAGTAAAGTGTAAGATGTAAGATTAATTTAATTCATTAAGATTTGTTATTGAAAACAGTTTGTTTCATTTCAGAACATGAAAAATGCAATCAGTAAAATGCAAGTTATATTCTTACCTAAAACATAATATATTCGGGCAACTAAACATACAAAGAATGAATACAATCAAAACTAACCTAGTTTAATCTCAATCTGTCAAAAGTATATTCATTTTCTTTAAAATAAAACTCAAACATAAACAAAACAATGAAATCTGTGGCTAGCCGCTTCCGTAAAGGAAGGAAATGCTATCGCTCGCTATATCCCGTAATAACGCTGCTCTCATTGGCTGGCTGCTTCGTTACCGTGAACTTGGCGGAGAGTGTAAAAAGCCTCGAACCCAAAATCCTGGATCCTGCACCTGCTCTCATTGGCTGGCTGCTTCGTTGCCACGGATGGCGTTGTCGAGGCTATTTCATGGGAGGAGCTTGAAATAGCCTCGAACCCAAAATTCCATATACACGTTTTAATTTTTTTTAAAATCTAAATTAAAATTTAAAAATCCGGCCCCGAGGTATACTGTCCGGTGACAACATCTACACATGACAAAAATTCTAGAGTCCTAGGTGTTATAATTACGGAGAAATCCGCGGGCAGGCAGGCAGACAGACACTTACTCTTTTATAGATATATATATATATATATATATATATATATACAGAGAGAGGGGGGGGGAGTAACTCCGGGAGAGTCAGTCACCGCATCCGGTATAGTTGCCGCACCCCTTGTATTTCTTGTAATTATCCATAGATGACAGTCAGACGCACAGTATAGGTGCGCGATGAGATTACTTTAACCAGTGTATAGCGTGAATCCCATTTTGATGTTTACTTGTAGCTGTACAATCCTTATTTTGAGGTAAGCGCATGATTTCACTATCCAAACTTTTAAACACGTTATGTTTAAATACATTTTATATGCTAATTACTAAATTCATGCATGATTTCGAAGTCAAAACTAAGTGTAAAAATTGTATTTAGTACTGTGTGTAGGGTTACGCCATTTTCCTTTGCGAGGACAGGCAACTGTGATGTGTTACGTCTGTATCGTACAAAATGGGATACATGCCGCACTGTTGATCTGGTATACATGACGCAGTTTCATTTGTATGGGATGCCGCGATTAATAAAATTCAGTTCATCAGACATTGATGAATGTTTAAACAGTACGAAGTTTACTATACCTAAGGAGAAAAAGGGAAAAATAAAAAGTAAGAAGACGAAGAAAGATGCAAGTCAAGATGATAATAATGAACAGTTGGGTCACACATGTGACGCAGACGTTCTTTGCGAGGAATGTGTAGAAAACTACTGAAAAACTAAGAGGAAGTGTGATTGGCAACGTTGCAACATGTGTAAAATATAGTTACTTGAAGACTGTACTATTTTCGTCATTTTTTGTCTAGATTGCGGTTAAAATACAGGTCTATTAAAAAATAAAACAATGTAAACCCTATTTTACTTTTTCTGTTCCCCCTGTAATACACTGATGTTACGTTGTTGCTGAAATAACAATTAAAATTCAATCTTTAGAACATAAGTAGATAATTTTAGTAGTGAACAATGTAGGCAGACTAATATTGATTTGAACCTTTACTAGTACGTTTCATTGTGCTCATTTAGTTTCTTTTTCTTCTTACATAGTTAATTATAGTCCAGATATAAATATATGTCTGAATATTTTTTATTTGTAATTTCATTCTGATCTTATGAAAAGCGCGGCATAAATTCCGCCCAAGTGCATCGTCTCACCCTGAATGTACGGGTGACGCCTCGCAATGTAATGTTTTAGAAAAAATTGTTAAAAAATATTAATTATTTTTTTTTGTCGCAGTACACATGTTGCATATTTAACATTAAATAGAACAGCATGATTTTTTTTTAGTTTATGTGCATCATGGGATTTTATACACAGATTCAAAAAGTTTGCGGCATCTCACCCGAAATTGCTCTATATATATCCGCTGTGGTGCATTTCTCATGCAGATCGTATAAAAGTATATGGCAAGGATTATAGTTTCGAAACAGTTGTACGAATTCTTTGAAATAAAATACAAAATTTTATTCTATTATTCTGGGGCAATTCTAAAGTAACTTTGTAAAGAAAATATTTATTGTAACAAATTGTATATCATTTTGATCAAGAATATCTGATTTACAAAATGTATAATATTTTATTTCTTTTTAAATTTTTGGCATTTCGTGACATACAATCTCGCAATCGTCCTTTCACACCAATCAAAAAAGACTCCAAAAGTTAATGGTATACATTGTCTCATAAAACCACAACATTGAGCTTCCATTCCATAATACTGGTTGAATCCTTATAGAAAGAGTTTGTTTTACTGACAGTTTGATGAATTTCAATAGGAGTGAATTATGAAAAGTTTAGGAGTCTTTAAAGCGTTGAATTCCACCATCCACAAAACTGTTTATTGCTTGATACGTTTTCTGAGAAACACACTTATAATAACCAATCTATTTTGAAATTCTACCATGAAACGCCTAAGCCATGTACATGGTGTTTGACGTAGGCCCCCTAACTTTGAAAATAAATAACTCGGAAAAAGTGCTAGATAGAAGCATGAAACCAGCTGTATGTTTATTAAATAAACCGTAAAAATCTGATATAGAAACATAAAAATTTTAGTTAAAAATAGCGCCGATAGATGGCGCTGCAAGCAGCATTAAGGATCCCTGTAAAGAGAGCTCAGACGCCAAGAATAAAAGTCGTCGAAGATTAAGATGTCATATTAGCGTATAGTGAAAATTAGCGTACAGTGAGGGAAATTCCGGAAGTGACACTGAAGGACATTGTTTACCACAACAATCATTTAACCCTTTCCGGCACAGTGGTCCCACTCCGGGCACACCTAATTTTAATTCCAAACTTGCATTCGGCACCAGGAATATTTTAATAAAATTTTGCTTTTATAATGAAAGCTTAAAATAAGGAGTTTTTATTTTCTGAAAAAGTCGTTTGTAAATTCCGGTGTCAGTGAGTAAATTCGCATTTTACGAACAGAATTTTTTTGTGCCGGAAAGGGTTAACATTCGACGAGCTGGAGGAGGCTATTTGTCAAGCTTGTGTGTTGAGAGTCCTGACAATTTAATTCGTTGTTTGCGACATATGTGTTGTGTGAAACGTGCATATTTTGAATCGCTTTTAATGTGATACAGCCCACTTATAGTTACGCCACTTACAACTGGTTTCATGCTTTTATCTATCACCGTTACCGAGTTATTTATTTTCAAAGTTAGGAGTCTTTCGTGAAAGACCCTGTACTTGAGTTTGCAACATTTGCAATAACATTTATTCTGTCTTTCGCACGATAAGCTGAAAATTGTACCAGAATACGTCAATCATTAGTGAGCAATATATTTTTCCATCGTCATGTACTAGCCTTTAGATAAATATCTTCATCCTGTTTAAAATTTTCATCACTCGATTACATGTTTTAAGGGATATCCCTATTCTCAGACTGGCCTCTTTTTAATATTCTCATACACGCCTAACAGCGCGTTTGATTAGAAGTTGGATTCGCTTTCGGATTTCTATGTTCATAACATTTTAAATGAAATTATATCTTTATAACAAAAACTACATCTTACAGAAAACAAAATTACTGTATACTAACATTAAATTAGTTTATGTTAGTACGTTAAAAGCAAAGTGGTAACTGCAATAGCTAGTAAAAAAAAAATTCTTCTTGTACGAAAATACTCTTTACCAATATTTTTTGCTCCCAAACAAGATATTTTAAGAAGTTCTTTAATAGCATGCTCATATATTTTTTTAAGTTGCCGAAGAAGAGTACCTTTATAACTTTTAGTGTTTGTCCTTAATCAATGCTATTTCTCTGATGTCATCTGAAAATCAGCCGTAATCAGAACAACAACTAAAAAATATGCCTCAAACAGGACTTAAGAAATATTTTAACGCTTTCCGACACTACCAGAATATTGCCAAAAAACTTCATTGTTTCATAAGATAAAAAAAAAAAATAATAATAATAATAATAATAATAATAATAATCATGCGCTGTATATGATCTACAGAATTTATACACACAACTTATTATTCAAAAATTTATAAACTTAAAAACGCATCCCATAACTGAAAAGCACTTCCAGCAATTATCGCTAATAAACAGTACTTCAGATACAGTACGGTATATCCGAAATATTTTGTGTGTCCCTGTAAATGAACGATAAATGCTACGCACATTATATTCTACAAGACGTGTTCTGTAGTAAACTTCAAGTAACGTATATCAAATTCATTATATTTTAAATAGCGTATCATAATTAAAATACGCGCATTTCCCGTAGACCATTATGTAACCGAATTATTTTGTATGGCCCTATAAATGAATGCTAAATGCTTTACACTCTATATTCCACAGAAAGCTTGTTTTAGTGCACGTCAGCAATTCATATCAATTTCATGATGCTTTAAATAGTGCAACATCCTTAAAATACACCGCAAACGATTTTTCCCCATAGACCATCATATAACGGAATTATTTTGAGTGGCCTTGCAAACGAACTATATATGCTGCACACTTTATTTTCAATACCAAACATGACATGGTGAATGTCAATAAAATATATCAATTACATGGAAATCCGAGTATATTTACGTGAGTTTGAGCTTGGACAGACAGACAACCGAATGCATAAACACTTTTTAACTATGTTGGAAAGTGCTAAAATATTACAAAATGATTTGCATATTTCTTTAAAAATCTTAATAGCCATGTGTTTCATTCTACTGGAAAACTTTATTTAAAAAAAGAGAATTTTCGAAGTATATTAGACTCTTGTTGCAATGCGTCTGCCAAGATACAATATAAAAACACTTTACATCCGAAAACGCAATATACCCGATGGCATTAGAAATTAATAAAGATGCTGCCTAGAAATAGATGTATTTGTCTCCAAATATAAGATTATATTTGTCTCCGAAACATTAGGATGGATTTTATACCAGTATTAGAATTTTCTTAATATAAAAATAATATTGAGTTACATTTAAGGTAATTGATGCGTGTAAAGTTGTTTAAAAAGAACGTTTACGTGAAACTTTTTTTTTGAGAGAAAGAGAAAGCGAATGTATGCTAAATAACAAAGTGCCATATATCAGAGTGCTAGTGTATGTATTTTACAAAATACTTTTATTTTTTTCATATTTTTTCAGTTTATGAGGGTTGAAAAAATGTTCATTTCTACTGTAAATTTTCAATTCCAGTTTTATATTTATTTTATATTTTATAATGTACATTTTTAAGGATGTAGCAGTAATTATGCAATTTTTTCAGTTTCTGAAAATCTACAAGTATATAATAGGAATGTATATAATAGGAAAAAATATGAAATTAATAAAGATTTTAAGACATTTACATTCCAAAAAATCACTAATACAATTTGAAGTGAAATTTTATTAAAATTAATTAAAAATCAAATCACTGAGATCATTTTTTTTAATTCTTTTTTAAAAAGAAATTTTTAGCTCATAAATGTGTTTCACTTTTATTTCTGATTGTTAATTTTCCATTTCTTGTTTCAATATTTAATCATTAAAACTAAAGGATTTTTTTTATTATTTTTTTTATTATTGTCTTTGGCAAACACTAAATTTTCAGGTGAAGCTAACTTTTAAATTATAATCTCATTAAAATAATTTTCTTTTATGCTCTTTCATCTTTCCTGATTAAAAAAAAATGTTTTCATTAAAAAAAATTAATTGTGCCTCTAAAATGTACTTTAATAATAAAATTTCATTTCATTTCATTGTTAAATAAATTGTAATATAATAATAATAATAATAATAATGTTTCAATTCATTGTTAAATAAATTTTCGGTTTGTTTTGTACAGTTTTTGAAAATCGGAAAAATATATTTCATAGAATATAAAAAACATTCAGTTGGATGCAGGTATAAGAAATCTTCTTGAATGCATACCACACATATAAACATCATATGACCTAATTATTCTATACATATCGGAAATGATTTCAGACTCTTTAAAGTATATAGTATCTAGAATAAAGCAACATTGAATAAATAGTTTTTTTTATCTACAATCGTCCATAATGTCATTATTAATATAATAACCATCTGTACTATCTATTAAAACAGACATTAATTTATATTATAACACATCAACGAGCAATGCACATGTCCAAAAGCTTCAACTACACTAAATCTAGTTAATATGTTTAAAAGTTTTTTTTTTTTAAAGTCACCTCTTGTTCCCCAGGCATCTTAAGTTACTGATGTTGTGTTTCTTCCTCGCTATCCAATCTATTGAAAACTTCCTCATTTTTCTTATTCCTAATAACATATGGCGTCATATATTATCAATTTTTGAGTGTATCATATCATTGCATATTTCTGAGTTTACTGTAACTATTTCTGTGGCTTCCCTCTGTAATGTGTAGTTTAAATTATTATAACTTGCTAATTTTTTGACATTATTGAAGGTCTATTGCAATTTATTGTTTAATATGGCTATTGCAGTGGTTGATTTATTTAAGTTTATATCTCTTTTGTGTTCTTTCATTCTGTCTTCAATTTTTCATTTTGTCATATCTATATATGATATAGCATTTATTTCATTATAACTGAAATTAATTTTGTGAAAAAAATCTCCAAATAATCTGTATCTGCCCTGTATAATGTGTGTTGAATAAATCATTTTCCTTGAAAGTCTTATGTTTCCTTCTCTGCTATTCTTCTTTATCATGATTTCATATGACACAACAAATATCATCTATAGTGTTTCGTTGCTTAAGATCCAAAGCAGTAAAGAATGATTTGTATTTTCTCATGAACCCCTAACGTGTAAACCATTAGTTTTAAAACACACTGAGTGCATTAAAATAAGCTTAAAAATCACTTACACTGCATAAAACTTTTTTTTTACTTTTTTCGTTTATTAACTATGAACACTTAAATGGAGCAATTCTCAGAACGAATTCTCATAAGTTTTCGACAATATTAAATGTTCTCTTTATGAATAAAACATTATATACGACTCAAATGTGAAGATTTCGTGATGTACTAAACTGGATTTAAATTGTCATTTATAAAACACTTAAATCTTATATACGTTGCGAATAAAATATATAAAAGAATTTAGCGGAATAACTGTATTTATTGAATGATGCTATAAACGACTACCCACTTTTTACCTACAGATGATATAAAAATGTTAAAGTATTTTTTAAGCATTTACAGAACAAACCGAAATAAGAAAAAGTTAATAATAATATTGAATCGGATTTAAAAGCAATTTTAAAAACTGTATAGAAAAATAATACAAAAAAGGTCCTGAAGGTTAAAATAAAAGGTTTTAGTAATTTTTTTTATATATATTACGAAAAAAAAAACAGCTACAAATTATATATTTCTAAAACGAAAGTTTAAAAAAGCATCTTTTGAAACTACTATTGGATATTGTTTTTAGTTGACACAAAATTCATTTTTACACTTTTTTATTTAACTTAACTTAATTCATGTATGTAAAGATAGAATTTTCTAATAGCTTATTCACTGACTTCCTGACACATTAGAATTATAAAATTTGTGTACACAGGTGTGTTTCCGATGAAAATAAAATATTTTAATATTTTTAGAATTTATTATAAATTAATAAATTAATTTTAAGACATTCTCAGTTATCAGGGAGCAGGTGATAAATCGTCAAATATTATTTATAGCATACCTGTGTACAAGTTATAACAACATCAGAGCTAATTTGCCAAACCACGCTCGATAAAATACGTATATCAACTCGCTGTAAACTGTAACAATAAAATAATTAAAACTTTAAAAGGTATTAAATAAGATATAAACAAATTGGAAATTGTACTTTAAACGTGATAACTGAGGTGCGTTATTACTATAACTAGTTTTACAATGTAAAAAAAATCATCGTTTTATTTCAGTGAAATGAATTATAGCGTTTGTTATGAGCGAAATGAGACTTTCTTTTCTCTTATTACGTATGCTACGTTTACAGAAGCGATTTTTTTTTTTTACACCAGATAGCGCTGCAAAATTTACCATGCAGATCTCGCTTTGCGAATGATTACCTCCATGGTGTAATATTTCGATGATTCACGATGAACGAATCTCTTGTGTTTATTTACTTTAATGGATACTGGGATAAATATTGGGCTGTTAAGCTAATTTTAACTGAAGTTATCTCATAATCTATAATTTTTTTTAATGTAACTAATTTCTCAAACAAGCACTTTTTTTTAACGATTTTTTTCTAAAAATGTAACTTTTATGCAATTTTATTCGACAAAATAATTTTGAATAAAAATCGCCGCCTGGCATGTGAAAAAAGATGTGGTCAGTCCGTATTTGTTTTCCTCAGTCACATGACTTGCACTTTTATTATAAAGATTATGTATGATAGGATTTAATAGAATGAAGAAAACTTTTATTAATACCTTTTTAAGTTTTGATTCGTTTTTCATAAAATTTTAAATGACTCGAAAAAATTCTTATATATGTATATATATAAATATATATACACAAAAATACGCGTTTATTAATGTTTAATGTTATGCAAGATTTTCAGTCAACTATTTAGAAAGAAAAATCGTTTAACAATCTTTTGCAAAAACATTTATTTTATTCGTAAGTCTAAACATTTTTAAATTCACTATTCACACTTTCCTGTAATTGATTATATATATATATATATATATATATATATATATATATATATATTTCTTTAATTGGCAAACATAATCTAAATTTAAAACTTGTAAAATTTTCAATTTTCATTTTCATTTTCCTTTCTTTTATATATATATATTTTTTTTTTCTTTTTTTTCTTTTTCTCCTTTTTTATTTGCTTTTGTAAACGTTTTTTTATTTTTTATTTTTATTTTTTTTATTAATGTTTAAAGATAATTAAGTTACAGACAAGTTTAAATGCTATCTTTATGAATAAAACATTATATGGGACTTAAATCTGAATTCGTGATGGATATAAATTTTAATTTATAAAACACTCAAATGCTTTATACATTTTTGTGCTTTGCGAATAAATTACACCGAAAAATTCTTTGACATTAATTTATTTTTTGAATTATGCTATAAACGCTTTATACTCCATACTTACGGATGGGCTATAAAATATTTGCAGTGCTTTTTAGCATTTATGGAAGAACGAAAAGAAGAAAATGATACATAAAACATTGAATTGGGTTTTAAATAAATTTTTCTGAACTTCATAGAAAAAATACTACAAAAAAGAAGGAAAGAAAAAAATGAAACAAAGAAGTTTCAGTAAAGATTTTTAAAAATAACTTATGGAAAAAAGCAGTATAAAATAATAATTTTTAAAACTCATGTTTAAAAAAACTTCATTTAAAACATAACTCTTAGGATATTCTTTCTGCCTGAAAGAAAATGTTAGGTATGCTGTTAGGTTGTATAAAGTTAGGTTGTTAAAGGGATGCAAACAGTTTTTACAAATGTTATTTAAATTGTTATTTATAATACACTTATTTTTTTATTCATTTTTATATGTTGCGAATATATTATTTGAAACAATGCATCGCAGCTGTTTTATGTGTTAAATTTGCAAACCAGCACTCCCATCCGTGTATACCGATAAAAATAAATCCCGGAACTGGGCAAACTTCAGAGAAACCGAAAAAATTAGAAAATTATCTTCAAAAAATGTCTTTTTTTTTAATAGTAAATATTCAGTTTTTTTACTAGTAAATATTCATTTTTTAATGAAAGTACCGTTGGCAGCAAAAAAAGTAACTTGCTGAATATTTTTTTCATTATTAATCGGATATTACGCAAGAACAGTTACACTAAAAATTTTTCAATTATGTTTTACCTTACTTTCAGCCTCAACTACTTCGACTTGAAACATGTTTTTACAATCAATTAAAAGCAATTACTTTTATTCGCGAAGTTTTAATTGTAATTCACGCAATTGAGGCTATCATTCATCATATTTTAAAACTCATGTTTAAAGAAAACATCATTTAAAACATTACTTTTAGGATATTTTTTTCTGCCTGAAAAAGGGTTTACTTTTAATTGTTAAAGGTATACAAGCAGTTTTCACAATGTTATTTAAATTGTTATTTATAAGCCTCAAATAACATCTCAAACACTATTTCAGCATGACTGACTTTTGCTTTTTACTTTCCCGTTGACAACAGTTGACGTTTTTGAAATCTTAAAGTATTTACAGGGTTCTCAGCGGTCTCTTTATTGGCCACTACTACCAAATAATAATCTTCCTGGCATATTTCTATTGTAAATGTTGTAAAAATCTATCATTACTGTTTCGAAATATCCAAAAACGTGACCACTGAGAAACCTGTATTTAAAAAGCAACATGTAACAACGTTGCTTTAGCTATTTAGTAGTTATTTTATTGAATGAAAAAAGGCAGTAGTTTGACAAATTGGAGGGACCAATTTACAAACAACAAAGAAATTTTGACAAATTTCAAATTCAAAATTGATAAGTTTTTTCTTTAAAAAACTGAGAAAAAGCTAAATATCAAACCAGTGTCCCTTATAAATTGTTGATTGTAATTAATTAATTATCTTCAAATGGTCACACAATGAAATATTAGTCATCTCAAATGTTGAAACTTTATGATATTGTTTAGAATTTATTACAGAATTTAACTCTTTTTATCGGGATGGAAATCATGGTTGTCTTAGTTATCATTTTTATTTATTTCTTAAGTCAACGTCGCTTTTCTATACCCATAGAAAACGCACAACGATGAATGCGATATCATACGAAAGGTTTTTGCACAGGACTTTGACAGAGCACATTCACATTTTGTTAAAAAACATCGTTTGAAGAAAACATGCAGTTAATTACAAAATTAACGGCAGCTCAAATATTTCAGTGCTAAAGTTTTGGACGGATCTACTGGTCATCCACTATATGCCCAAGAGCTAACAAGTTAAAGAAAATATATCACTGATTTCATGCTTCATAAAGTGAAGCGCTCAAAAGAATTTTCCATCCTTTAAGGATCCTCCCCGTATAATTTCACACATTAGTAATCAATGATTTTTTAAATTATAAAACGTTTTTTTTTTTTAATTTCAAGTAGTTGAAAATCAAGAACAAGGAATGGTATACCCACTATTGACAGAAACATTGCAATTTATTTTTCGTACAAAGCTAAAGAACGTAATAATTAACAAATAAATGTTGATTTAAATATATATATCCTAGAGTATACCCATATCAAAGCTAGACAACTCACAATCTAGCTTAACATTAATTATTATAAAGCAAGGCCCTGACGAAATCTTTAACTCTATATTAAACAATAAGTTTACATTGCCATACTTTAGCGAGCAGCGGGTAGCGCAATTTAATTTTGTTTTTGTAACCTGAGTTCCTTGGATGTGTAACAAACATTTACACTCGAATTCGACTCCATTTTTATATAACTGCTGTTTAAAAAATTGTATTAACCGTTTTTTACTTTCTTCTATCTATAATAGAAGAAAGTATTGTAATCGAAATTTTTTTCTTCTTCCGGTTTTCGACGGATTTACACGTTTTAGGGGTCAGAGATTCCGAAAAACATGTTTTTACAAAATGTCTGTCTGTCCGTCTGTCCGTCCTCATTGTATCATCGAAAAGTGTATGAAGTTATGCTTCAAATTGAACAAAAGTTTTTTCTATGTTTTTGGCTATGGCCAGCAGGTTCTACTTGAATTTGGGGATATTCCGCCGGAAGGGACCGCTGTGATGGCCATTTAAAGATTTCAAATTTAAAAAGTTGTACAAAAATAATTAGAAATCCTAAAAGTTTTTTCTGCTAAATGATCGGCCTTGATCCGGAGAACCACCTCACCAAACTGAGCGACAGTTGGCGAAATATCGCCAAATTTGGCGACAAAAATAGGTTGCCGTAAATGAAGCCAACTTGGCTGTAGATAACTAATTTGGCGATATTTTCATTCAAATTCAATGTTGACGAGCTGGGAATGAATCTTCTTTAATTCGGTTCCACGCATTTTAGCTTCTTGTTTTCCAGTAAAATTAGCTAAAATCGTAAAACCAAGGAATAGGGAGGCTATCTGTTCCTGTCGGTACAGGCCAGAAGGACTTTTCGTAGTTTGGTATACATCAGTTGATCGCATCCCGGTAACCCGATGATTCGCAAGCAGCTGACGTACAACATAACGACGAAAAATATTGATTTTATTGGCGATGTAATAGCGATTTTGAAGTATTAACATGACTGAGATAGAAGAAAGTTTTGGGATTGGCACATCCGACTAGTTATAATTTATATTTGACTTTGCCTCCGTAACTGTTCCCATACACTTGAAACAACATTGTTGCGAACAACGCACGTGCTGACGTCATGCTTAAGCATTATTCGCGTTAAATCACATTGTTTCGTGATAAAAGTAAAATCTGAAGCGTAAATAAACAAATAGCATATATAATAGAAGTACAGTTATTACAAGTACAGCTACATAAATACTTTATTTTTATGGAGGAATGTCCCTATTTTCTTTCGAAAATGTTGTATTTTTCACCACCGGGATTATTCCACGCTTTCAAGATTAGGTCACAATTTAACTCAGTCGTTTTAAAATGAACAAAGCTGTGTTTCATTCATTGCTCTTGGAGACAGGGTGGGTTTTTTATCAATCTTCTTTGATCAGATCTACTACCGCCGTTCCGGGGAGTCTTGTATGAAGGTTTAGCCGATTCCGCAAGATATCAGTTGGTTTCGGAAGCTCTGTCCTAGGATCTAAGTCATACGATAACACTCGCATTTATAAACCAATTTGGATGAAACTAAATGTGTGTATTAAGCTCACCAATGTTTTGACCAAGTTTGTTCGCCAGCTTGGTCGCCATCTTGTTTCAAAATGGTGGCCACCACTGAAAGATTTAAAACTAAAATAAATATACAAAAAACTTAAAAATTCACATTTATTTTTTGCTTAAGTGTTAGGTTTTGATACAAGGATTCCGAAGCATTTTTTGTTTTACCTCTGTCTTAAAAAATGGCTGAGACAGAGCAGCTTGAAATTCTAGGGTGACTGACATTTTGAAACAAGACAGCACATTACAAAAAACTAACGATTACTTTATGAGTTTTAGTGAACGCGATATCTCGCAAATTATTTTTTTTCATTGTTGTAATCATTTTCTCAATCATACCCATAAAACTAAATATTCATATCCGTTAGGGCCAAACTCTCGCCAAACTTGGCGACACTTTGCGAAATATCGTCAAATTTGGCGACCAAAAATAATTCTTCATAAATAAAACTAACTTCGTTATAGTTGACTAATTTGTCAAATTCCTTATTCAAATTCAGTATTAACGAATCTTCTATAATCGGATTCTTTACATTTTAGCTTGCTGTTTCGAATAACATTAGCTAAAATTTTAAAACGACGATATAGGAAATCTATATTTTACTCCCAGTACAGGCCGCAAAGACTTTTTTTTCTATCGGAGAAACAGGGATGACAGCTCAAGATTACCAAAAAAACGGAAAACGTGAAAACGAGCAGGATCGTAGTTTTAAAACCCCCTGACCGCCGAGCAAAAGGGCAAATTTGTAATGTTGTTTTCTCTGTAATTTTTTCCAAATGCTTAAAAAATCTGAATTTTCCAACTTGAGATAAAAAACTTAATTACGTATATAAGTATAATCCTTGAGAGTATCAATCATTACTTGATGTTTTAAAAATGCATTATATTTGTAGAATTATATTAATTTAAACAAACCTTGTATTGCTGTGAAACCTACAGCATAGTGAACGGATATATCAGGTCGCGGCGGTGAGAAGGAAAAGCAGAAACAACGGACCCTTATTTTCTTTTGTCTACTTGAAAAATCGAAGTTTCGCCAGAGAGGCCCAGAAAATATCTTAACGCCTGCGACCTGCTGAAAATTAAAGTCTGTTCAATAGGATTTTTAATTGGTATTTCCGATAATTATCAGAACATAAAAATTCTGAGTCCCAAGTGCACGCGGGTCTACCTTCGTGTATTTTTATTCAAAATTGCAGATCTCTACGTGTGATAGATTTCCTTAGCCATAGCCAACAAACAAACGCACACACACATACATACATATACACATACAGACAAATATCTTTCTTTTATTATTGTAGAATATTATGCTATAAACAAATCCGAGCTTTTTAGCAGCAGATGGGTTATAATTCACAGCATTTTTTAGCAATTTACAGAACAACAAACGCAAGAAAAGATAATAAAACATTTAATTGGATTTAAAATAAAAATTACCGTATATTATAGTTAGAGTAATGCAGAATGAGTTCTAAAGAAAAAAATAAATTAAAAGGTTTCGTAATGAATTTTTGCGTAAGAGTTTTATGAATGGTGCATCTTAATAATATTTGTTTTTAAACCTCAGATTGTTTTTCTAAACAAACACTTTTTAAAGACTTACTTTTGGGATTTTATATTAGCCTAAAATAAACTCATTTGTGTTTTTAGAAGTATGCCAGATTTTCATTCAACTATTTACACAGATTTTTTTTTTTATGTTGCTAAGGAAAACTTTTCGCTCTTTTTATTTTGTATTTGCCTGAATACTTTTAAATTCTCGTCTCACGCTTCTACGTATTTACATAGTTTAAAGCTTTACTAAAGCTCTTTAATTGAGAAACTCAAACTAAATTTAAAATTTATATGCTTTTTTAATTACAATTAATAATAATTTTAATGTTGTTGTTGTTATTGTAGAAATCATAGAAACATTTTTAAGGTGCATGCAATGTTTGCTACTTTTATATGTCCATGTAAAAAAAGTACATACTACTATAATCATTTTAATACGAATATATACCTGAACAATTGTAATTAATTTTGAAGCACTGGAATATTATTATGAAATTTAAAAGACAGTTGGATAAGCAATCGTAGAGGGATGCAAACATGTGATTTCTTCTAAGCGCTCCAAAAGCAAGTTACACTTGTTCCCCGACAGATGGCAGAATTGTGAAACAAGAGAGAAGCTCGCGCAGACAATAATTGAGTTTCACGGCTTCCAACGGTAGCAATTTCATTCGGATAGTAGCAATCGTTGCAGCGTAGTACGAAAAAAGTGCGTTTTTTTTGGGGGGGAGGCAAACCAATTTACGTGTACGGAGATTCATCGTGAAATATTGGCAGTGTATGGGCCACATGCAATGTCACGTCCAGCCATTGTAAAATGGCGGCAGCAGTTCGAAGACGGTCGCACAGACTTAACCGATGCGGTAAGGTAAAGAAAGCTAACGACGGCATCATCAGCACATGGTTCAGCAGGTGGAAGACATTATTCTCAGCAATCACAGAGTGAGCGTCACACACATTGCACAGGAGATGGAAATAATAATTGGAAGTAGTGATTATTCCATCGTCCGTCACCAACTGAATCATCGTAAATTGTGTTCACGATGGTGTCCTTATTCTTTGACTTCCAAACTCAAAGGAACAAGGTTTGTGGCTTCCCTGGAATTCCTTCAATGTTATTCTGCTGAAGGAAATGATTTTTTAAGCCGAATCATTATGGATGATGAGACATGAGTGCATCACTTCACCCCAGAAACAAAGCAAGCGTCGATGGCATGGAGACATACACCATCGCCTGTGAGAACAAATTTCAAAGTTCCTCCATCAGCGGGTAAAGTCATGAGCTCATGGCTATTGTTTTTTTTCGTTGGCTACACCGACTTTATTCGTAAGGGCACAACCAATAATGCTGAGTCGTACTGAGAAACAATAAGATGTTTGTGCAAAGCTGTGAAAAACAAGAGACGTGGAAAGTTAAGCAAAGGCACGCACAACACAGGGTTTGCATCGCAATTTTGGATGTGAGGTCTGAAAGCATCCACTGTAAATTTCCGATCTGGTGTCTTGTGACTTTCATGTGTCCTACAAGATCAAAGAACATTTGGGTGGAATACAATTTTCCTACGATGACCAGGTTCAGACAGCTGTTCTACGCTGGCTCCAGGGCCAAGGAGCTATTTTCTATCACCAGGGCATCGAACTATTAGTGCAACGTTCCGAGAAATGTCTGCTGAAACTGTAAGATTAGGTAGAGATATAGTGTTGTGTATGTGCGTCATATTGTATTGTAGCGCACTTCTCAATAAAGTGTTTTTGACCTACTTTGTTGGAGTGTAATTTACTTTTTGAACACCCCTAGTATAATAATATCTACATGGGACCTCTATGAAAACGAGCTTTTATGAATCTTCTACGAAGATGCATCTACATCAAGGATGATCTACAAAGAGAATTGTTAAAAATAGTAAACTTTAAAGTTATATGTGAATGAACTTTTAAAAAATAAAAATAATAATAAATGTTTAGTTAGATAAGATTCTTTACTGAAGTCGGTTCGAAAGAAAATATTTAATATGAACTATAACATATCATGGTATTATTTTGAAACTTAATAAATTTTTGTAAAAGGTATTAATCTTTTTCAATGTATATGTTGCGAAAAGAATAATAAATAATAAATATACTTTAAAGATTTCTTTAAAAATGAGATTTTGTTTAAAAGTGAAAATGAAAATAGTGCATGTCTATTCATTCATTTGAAGGATTTACAGCTTCTGCTGTTTTATTAATGTTCTCCGAAGATATTCTCCTAGCATTAGGGAAGCTCTCTTTTTTTCAGTCATAAATCACAGGTAATTTCGTTTCGCTTTTTATCATGAAAACAAAAAGAAGAATCTTAATACTATATTTAAAATATTCTCCTTTCATGCATTCCTGCCATGAAAAAGTAGTGATAAAAAAAACTCTAGTACATTCTTTGTACATTACGTTAATTGTAGATGCTTTCTTTCCAAGAAAAGGGAGAAAATTATGAATTTATTTGTCGAAGAAATTAATGTTACATATCTTGTAATTTAAGCATTTCTTTAATCACAACGATATAGAATTCATTTTTATGTTATTCAATGCATAATTGAAATATTTAATTTGGAACATACCGATCACACGAAAGAAAAAAAGACAACAAAAAATTCACTTTGCGTATTTTTCCAATAATAGGTCTGATTTATTTGCGTCTTGCCACAGGAAAGAGATAAGTGAGTTATCCGGAAGACAGCTAAATTACATATGTGTCACTTTTCCACCCCAGAAGCGAGGGAAGGGGTAAATTTACTCATACCTCAATATCTTTTCTATGTCTTGATTCTTAAATAATTTACTCTTTAATGTACGTTTTTACACCTGCATGCAGATTTAACATGGGAACCACTTTTGGTGAAGTCCGCACCATGCATTAAGACCTGGTGCATGTTGTAGCCTTAAAGGACAGAGTTTGAGAGCCGATAAAATTTGCCTGTAAAAATCGTATTATAAATATTTTTGTATACGTTCAAAGTAATAAATTTTTAATTGTTAATTTTACGTCGAAAGCGAGTTAAGTCGCCAAATATAGTGCTACGAATCCAAACAACTACTCACACACAGCAAATGACAGTGAATTTAGTCTATTGTGAGCGTTATTGGAATATTTAATTTAAAAAAATCATAGAAACAAGCTAAATAATTTTAACAGAGATTTCAAAATCTATGTTATTTTCTCTTTCATAAAAGTAATTGAATGTCAAGGGATATGGTTTTTCCTTTATTTAACATTTGAAACTTATAAACAACTATGACATGCATGCGTGTTAATCGCTACGACAGATAACTCGCTTTTTTGTTATTCTGGGCATTATTAGAATATTTACTATAGAACTTATAAAAATCTGAATATTTTAATAGAGATTTGAAACAAAAAATTCATTTTAGTAAATAATTGTCACGAGATATGAATTTTTTTGTATTATTTTAAGATCCGAAATGACTAAATGACTATGATAAATATGTGCCTTAATTACGATGACAGAAAATTCACTTTTTTGTTGTTCTGGAATTTATTTCAATATTTAATTAAAAAATTATAAAAAAGCTGAATAATTTTAACAGAAATTTAAAAAAGAGTTGATTTTTTAATTCTGTTTTTTTTTTTAATTTTGATATTGCAACTAGACAAGAATTTAGATAAGTTTTTGTGATGATTTAAAATTGGATATGAATGGGTTTATATGGCACAATAAATTCCTTTTATGCGATTCTAAACTTTATTGAAATATTTAATAAAACAAAATAGATATAAAAAGGCTGAATAGTTTTAACAGCGATTTCAAAAAGTGTTTTTATTTTTTTTTTAATAAACCATTGCAACTAGATATGAATTTAGATAAGTTTTTGTGATTATTTACAATTTAAAGTGAATGGAGTACTATGAAAAAACAAAATTCTCTTATGTGACTCTGCACTTTATATGAATTTCTCTAATCTACAAAAAGTAATAAACGCTAATGCTCCCGTATTTCCATTTATTGTAATCTTTTCAGAATCTCGTTCTTATCGTTCAAAAAATACTGCACAAAACACATGAAAACCGGTACTTATATAGATATATATATATGATAAACTATTTGAAAATAGTTTTTTAATCGAAGAAGTCTTTTAAGCGCTATTTGATGTTGAGTCTAGTCAAAATAGTTTAGTTAAATAAATTTTATAAGATAAAAGCCATGCATAGCAATTTAACTATTACACAATGAAAACAATTAAAATTCGGACAATTTACTTAAAACCATTTAAACACATATTCAAAAAGTAGACGCTTCGGGTTATTACATCTAAAATAATAACCCGAAATGTCTACTTTTTTAATATGTTTTTAAATGGTTTTAAGTAAATTGATTGAATTTTAATTGTTTTTATTGCTTAATTGTACTGCTAAGACGTAAGACATACAGAGTGCTTATAATATAAGTATCTCTATTCGGAGCGGTATGTAGCTTGAAGGAATAACCCGAATAAAACCACAATCAGTATCCTTACTATTCGAAAACGGAGAAGAAGAATGGAACAATTAAAAAATTACTTGCAATAATTGCCAATAGATGGCACTATAGTACCTGTTTGTGTAACAACCGTTGTGTACCGTGGAGGTGTCGCAAACCTCAATGACTTACAGAAGATCGCATATCACAACATGTGGGAAACATCACTCTTGATGGGTCACATTCCGCAGTTGAGTACGTAGTGCACCGCCTGGATTGTGTCCTCCAGCACAATGGTCATGTGGAAGCTGAACTTGATCGGCACAGCCATGCGAAAGCGTAACCACATTCACTGTGACACTTTCCAATAAATTAGGTTTGTCATCCTGTTTTACGCCTTAATTCTTTGTTCTTCTTTGTTCATTCTTGTATTACACGTTACATTTCACATTCAAAAGCGCCATCTGTCGTAGATTATTGCAATTATTTTTTTTATTGTTTCATTTTTCTTTCCACTTCTGTAATAGTAAGTGTACTGATTTTGGTTTCATTTCGGTTATTCCTTGAAGCTACAGACAGCTCCAAGTAGAGATACTTACATTATAACCACCCGGTATATGTTTTTAAAATACAATTTAACTATATTTTGCAGACACATACTTGACTAGATTTTGATGCACAGTATACAATCATTTTTTTTGGTCTATTTTTTTTTTCTATTTTTTTATTTGAAATTTCATTTCCTGGATAGATTTAGTTCATAGTTTGAAATAGCCGTTTTTATCTACTATACCAGATTTTAAAAAGCCTAAATAGTAATATTTCCAAAAACTTTCCAATTCAAAAAAATATTTATAATTAATTCCATATTGAAGAGGACAGAAAACTTTAAAATAATTAAATTATCACGGGCGAATTGTATTTGGTGAAAATTGAGTAATATTTAAAACGATATAAATGTTATATTTAAAATGATTTTCTTATACCGTCTGAAAGAAAATTCTTCTTCCAGACGTTATAAAAGTCCAAGAAATAGCGAAATTTTTATTCAACCAATCACGAAAACAGATGTGAGCTATCATGACAGTGGTGGATGCGACTTTGAGAACGGATAATTTCTCCAGTCACAGGGAAATGAATGACAACCCGATTACAGGAGATCGTCACTCATTGTGATAATATCTTTCAATCTTCTGTAATCGGGTAAACATTTTAAAACAGAGCAAATCCGCATGTTTCAGGAACCTACGGTGTTTGAACGGAGTTAGCGAGAGAAGCTCGTAGGAGGCAGAGCTCCCTAATATCTAATACGAAAACAAGCAATCAAGCAGAATAATTTTAGCCGGAAGTTTTAAAAATAGATTTTTTTTCGGTAAAATAAAAGATTTCAAAAATAATTTCTCTGGGCTTTCTTTTCCATTTCTGTTGTCAGTTGTGACCTATTTTATTGTTTTTCTAAGGTTCGAGAAGCAAAGCTCACAAAATAAAGAAAAGAAAATCTCCACAGAGGTGGTGATAAACATCTCAGGGACCCTCGTCCGTAGGGACATTTTTCTCTTGCAGCGCGACAGAAGACTCCCGACTTCGAAGAAGCCGACAAAAGACCCTCCTTCCAAGAATGTGATCTGAATGGACCTCAAGAGTCTACGCTTATCACGCAAATAAACTCTTTACAAATAATTCGCTGGCATTTTTTATATTTTTAAATGATCTTTTTTTTATATGGGATAGCTGAACTTGATCTCTAATCGGATTAGTTTTTACTTTTTCGATTATGATTGCAGATTTTGTTAAGTTACTTTCACTTTCGGAACCGGTTTCGAAAGCAAAAGTAGCCTCATTAAAAGAAAATTGAAACCAAAATCAAAATAGTACAAATTAACAACGTTGGAGATTGGTCTCAAGTATCCTATGCAAAGAAAGCATGTAAAAATATTAAAATGCCAGCGAGATAATTGTAAAGAATGCTTCCACAGGTTGCATTTTTTATATTTTTAAATGATCTTTTTTTATATGGGATAGCTGAGCTTGATCTCTAATCGGATTAGTTTTTACTTTTTCGATTATGATTGCAGATTTTGTTAAGTTACTTTCATTTTCGGAACCGGTTTCGAAAGCAAAAGTAGCCTCAATTTTAAACCTGTGGAAGCATTCTTTAAAATTATCTTACCTGGTTAGCTTAGTAGTTTCTTCGCGTGACTAGTGTAGGTTCTTAATGCCTTTTTGTGGCACCTGGGAGCGATAGTAAACAAAGAGTTACCAGATTCTACCGAAATGTTGTAGCAAGTAGAAAGATACAGATAGAGTTGCAAAAACTGGGAAAATCCTGGTTAAACCTAAGAATAAATCGGAGGTTTTGGGGATGTTTTGGCTCTTTGGCATATAAAGATTGTAATAAACCGGATATATTGAAAATAATCCTGAAAATAAGCCTTTTTCCATCTCTAATTACGGAAGGAGATAATAACACTTCTCCTGCCACATTTCAGGCAGGGAAGAATGGATTTAGAGAGCACCTCAACTACTGCCAAGAAGTGGAAGACATTCAAGCATATTTTGTGTAAGGTTAATTTTTTTCTATTTTTCAAGGAATTAGAGTTAAAATGTAATTAGTTATACATTCCTTATAAGACAACAACTTTTATTATAATTTGCTTGTCTATAAAGGATATAATCCCTCTTATTGACACACACTCCTCCTTACAAGCTGGAATTTCAAATTTCCACCTCCAGTTATCCCTCTGCTTTCAAATCCACAGTGTTCCCTGCTCCGAATATTTGTAGAGGTTCTTCTCGAACTGATTAAATATATTGCATCAGTCCTCGGACATATTACATCATTTTCCAAAGTTCCAACACGTTTTCATGATAGGGGAAGTAGGATATATTTTGGTGGTCCCTGTTTTATGTCCTTGTACATCTTTTTCCTACCTTCTAATCAATTTCACGCAAAATATTCGAGCATTTATACGATTGTGTTAAAAAGATTTTAAAATGACAGGTTTCCCCAAAGAATTCTTATCTATAGTAATAAAATATGTTTTATAATGAAAAGGAGGTATGACAAACGTCTTTGTCATATAAAAATAAATAAATAAACTGTGGCTTTGATTAAAAGGCACATTTCAACCTTCATACTTCTCTTGTAATATAATTAATTTTTTTCTCTACCAGTCAGTAGTGAATTTTATTTGGTTAAATTATTGCATTTCCTTTTTAAAAGAATACATTTAATAACAGAGTTTTAGTTATGTTCTTTTTGTGTTTGCCTTTTACCAAAACCTTCTTAATTAAATATTCAGGTTGAAATTAAGTTCTCATCAAATCATATAAATATGATTATTTTATCCTGCATTTTTTTTTTAGTTGTAAAATATGATATTTTTATGAATATTTCAGGCAAGATTGTTTTTTTTTTTTAAGGTGTTTTGGATACAAATATTAATTTGAGTTTTTAATTTTTAGTAAACCAGTTTAAAAAAAAAAAAAATAAAAAAAAATAAAAAAAAATAACTTAAATTGTCTTGCAATATTGGTTTCATTTTTTTTTTTTTAAATGAAGAAAAGAAATGCTATGTTCCATTCTTAACAATTTAAATAGTTTGCATGAATTTTTTACTTTTTATACTTGTATTGATTGATCCCAGGTAAGATCTTTGCTTGTATTTCATGCTATACAAATTGATTTTAAAGTTATAAAAAAAAAAAAGGATATATATATTTTTTTTTTCCTCCTCTATTTTTCTCTCATTCATCGCTGTTTCTTTTTAAAGATGAATTTAAAAAATGAGCGTTAGGGATCTATACGCTAAAAAGAAACAGTGATCAGTCATTATTATTTATTATGATATAAATCCGGTTTACATTTTTCTTTCATGTTATATTTATTATCTGCTAGTGTATATTGATATTTTTTTTAGTTATTTTATTGTGCATGCAGTGTTTCCTTGAATTTCATAGATTAGTTAATAGTATTTTTTGGCCACCATGGCTTCTCGGCAAATACCAATTAACTTGCCTACTTTTGACGGTGATCATGAATCACTCAAATTCTTTTTCGACCAAGTACGGTCTGTTAGTCAAATAAATAAATACAGCCCGCAAGCAACAATTGCTCTACTAAAAAGTAAATTATCTGGTCCTGCATTAAAATATTTAACACAGAACCCTGATTTACTAATCTCAAATGACATAAATGTAATCGAAAAAGAATTTTCCAATTTTTTTTCCCCTCCTAGCAAATCACAGGTAGCAGTCGAACTTGCAAACTTAACGCTCTTACCCGCAGAAACCATTAAAAACTTTGCCCATAGGCTTAATGTTCTGGCTGCAACAGTTTATTCGGACATTCAAGATGCCAATGCGCGTGACAAAATTAAATACATGAAATTCCTGGAAACCATTCCATCCAATCTACGAATTAAAATCCAAGAGGAAGGGATTACAGAGTACCAACCCGCAGTTTTAAGAGCCCAGGTGCTACAAGATATTTTGTACGGAGAAAAAATTTTGCATGCTTACCCCACCCCTTCCCCAACTGATTCATTATTTGCCGACCAGCTGAAACAGCTAACCGAGAAAATAAACGCCCTTTCTGTAAATACCCAAACACAACCAGAAATTAAAGATGACGCGGCAACTTACAAAACTAAATTTGCTGGCATGCACAACAAACGGAAATTTCAAAATCGCAATTTTAACAAACGCCCCTCTCCACATAAGTCGTACAGATTTCACAGAACTACTTGCCAGCTATGTTTCAAAAGTGGTCACGAAGCGCAAGCCTGTTTTAAGTGGAAACGCTTAAATACACAAAGACGAGGACAATTTCACAACAACAACAACCGACAACAGGAAAACTAAGTCAGAGGTGTAATTTTGCTGATGGCTTTGCACCTCACCCCCCTACTGATTACACATCAGCCAGTTTTTTCCCAGATCCGTCCTTACCAAAAATTTCACTTAATAGACTAGTAAACTCTGTAAGCACACAAACATGTGATAGTGTAAAAATTTCTAAGCATGAAACAACACAAACAAACACAGAACAATACGATGACACCACTACAAAAATTATTTACAATGTCATTAAAGACTCAACATCACTTCCCCTTGTAAAGGCCTCAATTGCAAAAAAAGATATTACTCTACTTTGCGATACAGGAAGTACTATTTCGTTACTATCACAGTCTTTATTTGATGAATTAAAAACAATTTTAAAATATAAGAGATTATCAACTGGTGTTGTCATCAAAACAGTCAATTCTGATGTAGATTTTTCCGCATGTATTAGAACCTCCATTAAATTACAGCACAAAAACTTTAATCACCACTTTTATATCGTAGACATACCAGATTCATCTAGTTTCCAAGGTATTATCGGCTATGATTTCATCAAACGATTCAATATTGTTGTAAACACCGTCAAAAACATTATCCATATTGACAACACTTTATCTATTCCTTTGGTAAACAAACAAACTACTTCATCTTCTGAAATAAACCAATGTAGTACACAACCCAACTCCTTCAAAAATCAAACTGTAGCTTTGACTCGTAGAATTTCCTTAAACCCTCAGGAACAAAAATGGATTTCAGTTTTCACAAATTCTATTAGCGCAGACAAAGGTTATTTATTTCAATACAATTCACCCGTTGACAATTTAATAGGATTTGATGCTATAATAAAATCAAAAAATCCAATGCGAAAAAGAAAAATTCCACAACAATATACATTTTTCCTGATTTCGGTTAAAAACAATTCTGATAATCCCATTCACATTCAAAAAAAAGCTAAAATAGGTCAACTTTTTGAGGTCGAGGAAATAATTGAGTACTCCCCAGATAAAATTAGTCAAGATAACTCAGATCAACAATTCTTAAATCTCATTCAAGCTTCTAAAGACATTCTCAAAAAAAGAAAAGAAGACTTATCTGCAACTGATTTCAATCTTGAACACTTACCATCCAATAAGGCTAAAATTCTAAAAGAAATGTTACTCAAATATTACCCTGTATTTTCAAAATCTCTAAATACACTTGGGCATACAGATAAAATTATTCCAGATTTGAAATTCATTAATGACTATCCTATAAAAACACTTCCTTTTCCAATACCTCAGGCATTACAAAAAGATGCATTAGATCAAATTAATCAATTACTTGAAGCTGGAATTATACAAAGACATTGCTCCGAATGGTCTTGTCCTATGTTACTTGTTAGAAAAAAACCAGATGGTACTGGTAAACAAAAATTTCGCCTCGCACTTGACCTTCGAATGTTAAACACTGTAATACAAGGATCATCTTACCCACTACCAAAAATTCAAAATATCATCGCTAATCTCTCTTCTTACACATTCTTTACAACACTCGACTTTCATCAAGCATACCACCAAATTAACTTACCAGAAAAATTTCACAATCAACTAACTTTTACCACCATGTTTGGATCTTTTTCTTACCGCAGACTTGTCTTTGGTTTAAAGACAAGTGCCTCAATCTTTCAAGCTCTAATGGACTCTTTAATTGACGAATTACACCTACAAGGTGTGTATACGTATCAAGATGACTTTATTATAGGTGCGAATTCTTTTGATGAAATGTGTTCTAAACTCGACAAAATTTTTAACCTCCTTTCCAAGTACAATCTCACTCTTTCACCTAATAAATGCAACTTTCATCAAACAAAAGTCAACTACTTAGGTTTTCAAATAGAAAATCATTGTATTTCACCAATCCATTCTAACATTGTAAAAATAACTTCATTTCCTACACCAACTACAAAAAGACAACTAAAAAGGCTTATTGGTTTGATAACTTTCTATAAATCATTAATTCCAACATTTAACAAACTAGTGCAACCACTTATTGATTTAACTACTCCTAAAACTAAATTCATCTGGACAGAAAAACATCAGGACATACTTAAAATAATACAGAAAATTTTCTTCGGTTCACCCATGGTTAGGTTACCAGATTGGAATAAGAATTTTTATTTGAATACAGATGCATCTAACATTGCCATCTCTGGCGTTTTAATGCAAGAACATAATGGAAATCTTCTACCAGTAGCATACTTTTCTAAATCCTTAAATTCCTCTGAAAAAAAATATCCTGCTTTAAAACTAGAACTCATGGCAATTTACAAATCTGTTATTGCATTCAAATATTACTTATACAACAGAAAATTCCTAATCTTATCAGATAGCAAACCTCTAAAAAAATACAAAAAAACTACAAACCCAGCAGACATAACCACCCGTTGGCTAATTGACCTTTCAGAATATTCATATGATTTTGAACACATTCCTGGATCTTCAAATGTTTTAGCAGATTATTTCTCTCGCTGTAATTTTGACAACAACCAAGAAAATTTATTAACCAATCCTAACCTTATCCATGATCCTCAACCACTTCCAATAGTCGATCATGAAACACCTGATATTTGTAAATCTGTTAATAACAACAATTGTCAAGTAAATTTTCTCATCTCAGGTGAACGAACAAAACGAGACCCATTATTGGAGATATCAAATCAAACTTTTTGCACTGAACAACAAAAAGACCCTACCTTAGCTAGTATTTATGATCATATATTACAAAATGGACCTTCTTCAAAATTCCCGAATTACTTCATACATCCTGATTCTAAAATATTAATGTTCAAAAAGGAAGATGTCATAAATAATACTTTCTCATATCACATTGTAGTTCCTGATTCACTTAAAAGTAAAGTTTTAACTATATCCCATCTGTCACACTTTGGTATGGCCAAAACTTATGAATTTCTTACATCCAAATATTTTTGGAAAGGCATCTATGTAGATACACTCAACTTTGTAGCTTCATGTGTCAAATGTTTACAGGCCAAACACCATAACACTCCACCCGCACCTCTTCAACCTACATACACACCAAGATATCCTGGTCATACAGTCAGTACTGATTTACTTGGTCCTTTCTCAAATAATAAACATGTTTTAACTGTAACCGATCACTTCTCAAGACACATTGAACTCTATCCTCTCACTGATACTTCTGCACCCAAAGTTGTAAAATGCTTATTTAGTTACAAAACTACCTATGGGAGACCCGTCTGTATTTTGTCAGACTTAGGCCCACAATATACTTCTCATATCTATAATGCATTTAATGATGCTCTTGGCATAAAAATACATCACAGTTCGGTCTCGCACCCACAATCTAATAGTATTGCCGAGCGAATTAACAAGTCTATTAAATATTCTGTTACCACATTACTACAAGAAGGACACTCTTTTGAAAATGCTCTGTTTATTCATAAGTCACTTTATAATGGTTCGACACACTCTTCTACACTATTTTCACCTAACTTACTTCATTTTGGTCGTGAACTTTCATTAATTTTTGACACATATGATCATTGTACCAACCAAGCATTTCTAGATAAACATGTTGAAGTTTATAAATTACTAGATGACTTAAACAAAATATATGACAAAGCATATAACAACATTAAAACTGCTCAAGATAGACGTTACAAAATTCACAGTCGAAAAGCTAAATTAAGAAATATATGTTTAAAAGATATTGTTTATTTAAAATCAGTCGACAAATTTAAACCTAAATATACCGGTCCATATATTGTAACATTTAAACACTCTCCTGTTTCATTTTCAATTAAAAGATTATATGCTCATGATGATACTGCATTTAGGGTACATATTGATAGACTTCTTCTAGCACCACCTCGATATGGACATTTATGTGATCCTGCAAGTCATGTTACAAATAATAATTCTTCTAACACCATTCTCGCCCCTCGCTACAATTTAAGAAAAAGATAATTTGTAACAAATTTTAAAAATAATAATAATAATAATAAACTTAAAAAAAAAAAAAAAAAAAAAAAAAAAAAAAACTTTTAAATTTTTAATATGATCTGATACTAAGTGTTTTATCCCTGGCCAGGATTCTACGTATACTGTGCATAACTTGTCTTCACCTGACTTCACGGCTGGTCCATGTCTTCTTGTGAAGACCACTTTTACACAATATTTTGTATCGGGTCACACCATTCTTTTAATTTTTCATTCAATTTTATAAACAGTAGATAAATATAATCTTTTCACATTCTTTTTCTCTCACACTTTAAACTTTCATTCATACTGAATACAACATTGCAAATATTTTAAATAAATAAGAGTTTTTTTAAATTAAAAAAAAAAAAAAAAAAAAAAAAAAAAAAGTTCTCGTAAACAAACTTAAAGCATTTACTTACATGACTTGTACAGTTTCACTTCATCACACCCGATTATGACATATTTTAGGTCTCTCAACACTCTAGGACTGTCAATACATTAGGATTTACATGAGATACACTTGTATCTATTTTTTTTTATTTTTTTTGACTAATTCTTCCCCTTCAGGCTAGTGGTACCGTTCTAAATTTTTGCCCTTAGGTTACCACCCCTCACCAGATTGTGTTTAGAGAGACAATTGTGATTTAGTTTACTAATTCACAATATTCCCTTTTCCCAAAAGTATATGTGTTCCCGAATCGTGCTCCTGTTTGGAGATCAGTGCGATCTTCATTGGGAGCAGGGAGTTCATGTTGTAATGATGTGGACTCTCATCACTGCCCTCCTCACCTAGGTCGTAAGGCCCTAAGCCTGAGACATCACACTTGTCATGCATTGACAAGATTAAGGGCGGTCCCTTTTTATGGGCGTGCCACATGCACCTCTTTTTTTTACCGTCCTGTGCTTGCACGAATTTTAAAAACTTTTTTTTCAAACAACTTTTCAGTACACTACACTTCAGTTAATCCATTTTCACTTTTTCATATAAGTCAAGTTAATTTTTAAGGATATATGTTTATGTTATGTGTTATTTGTGTTTATTTTTTAATTGTTTTCATTTGTGTTTCATATTATACTTAAGTAGTAATTATGGTATTTAAGTGCAACAAATTGAGAAAATGAGTACTGTTTTGTGTTCAGTTATCATTAGACATGTCTAGTTAAATAGTAACTTTTTAAAGCTGGTACCAGACAGAAAGACAGAAAGACAAAAAGAAAAAGAACAAAACAGAAAATAAAAGGACGAAGATATAAAAAAAAAAAAATCTTCGAAGGTAGTGCACTATGTTTTATATTTTATGGCCTGATGTTACGAACTATTGAGGTAACAAAATCCTTTATAATGTTGCAACTCATATAATTTTACAAGTATTTTGTTTTATATTATGTATGTATTATTTTAAGCTTGGGGAGAGTATAATTGTATTGTATATATTTTTTTTAAACTGTACTGTAAACAGTACAGCTTTTCTGGTCAATGGGGTGATATATATGACAAAGACGTTTGTCATATATCTTACTTTCAGTTCAAACCCCCCCCCCTCAAAATTTTAACAAGTTAACATAAGCTTTTCCATTCCTCTTCCAACATCTAGCATACATGTATTGATTGCATGCTTCTCCTCCCCCCCCCCCAAAATAGAGATTTAAAAAAAAAAAAAAAAAAAAAAAAAAAATTCATAAAGATTTATTCATTCCCCCCAAATAAATAAATAATTAAAATAAACAATTATAGTTTACAGTTTTTAAATGTCTGTAATCCCCCCCCCCAAAATTCAATATGTTAACTAAAATCTATTTCTGATTTAATTTAGATAACGAATCTACTTTCTTCATTCTCAAATGCAAGTCACTCTCATATATCAGAAACCTCTCTGTCCTTACTTTGCGGTTATGCTAAAAATAAGTTACTAATGTTCACATATTTCTAATTCAACCGTTTCCTTCTCATGAAATCAAAAGTGCATCTGTCTTAAAAGTTAGACAAAATATATATGCAGCTGTGCTCTACTTATTAAAATAATGTAACGTATAACCGATATTCTTTATGCAAGCATTTGCACTTCTCATCCGCTCTCAAAAGAATTAATTAAAATATCTCGCGCCCACATGTAAACTATAATATGCAAGCTCATATCCTTCACACCCTGTTATTAGATTCGTGTCATATGTAACCGTTAATTGCAGCTGTCTTTTAGCAAAATCAAACGCCGATCCCAAAATTACTTACTTTCTTTTTCCTTTTCTGTCTCCATAAAAGAATCTTTACAACCCTTCCCCCCATCCTCAAATGAATGCATTATCATAGACAGAATCTACCAGTTATCGTTTTTTCCCATACGCGTCCGACCGTTGTCTCCAAAAACTCCCTCGCCAAGTACTGGCGATTTTATCATGCTTTCCGCGCCAACACCCGTACATGTAACTTTTAGAAGACCTTCACTTCGGCCGTTTGTCTTGACCAGGAAAGCGGTACAAAACTTGTGATTGTTTGTGTAGGTACCTCCCCTTTGCTTATATAACTATCGATATTGCCTCATCGTAAAAAATAAATCTATATTGCATCTAACTATGTGATCCTTCTTGCTACTGGATTTGCTACATATTTTTCATCTCTACTTGACCCTGTTTACTGCTCCGTTATACTAATAAGCACTGACGCCAAGGTAAATAAACATCTACTGCTCCATGTTACAGGAGGTACATATAAAAGTCATTAAACGTAGCAATACAATTAATAATTTACTTTAAAAAAAAGGAAATTGTACGTTTTACAGAAAATTGAACAAAAAAGCAATGAAAATATTAAGAGGTATTTCAAGCTTTTTTCTAATGATTCAGGCAACTGCAGATTAGAAATATCTACTACTACATTCTAAATCTTCCAAGCTATAAAATCTGATAAATGGTCTGTGAAAGTGATAATCTTCACATTTAAAGGCAAACGACTGTCCATTTTACAGCTTGGTTTCTAAGTATTCGATAGTAAAAAAAGAATGATAAAATCTTCGGACATTTCTAATAAAAAATGCGTCATAAAATTTTATTACTTGTAAACGCTAGTAACAGGTTTTATTGCTTTTCGCACTTTCAAGTAGGATTAAAAAATAAATTGGAAGATAAGAAAACTGTGACAGTTTCATAAGGAGCTCTCGATTATTAGTAAACATATACTTAAAATTCTTATTTTCAATAATGAATACTTTAAAATTTACAAAATTTTAGCTGAGTTATCTTAATAGAATCTTTAAGAAAATTATTTTGCGTATTTTAATAATATCATATACGCGATATTTTCTCACAGCCTGTTTTCTAAGTTGAGATAATGTTCATACTTTTTTTATTATGCTATAGTTAAATGATAAAAGCACCAGATAAAAATAATTTAACATTTTAATTTTCAAAAAATAATAATATAAAAATAGGATTTCCGTAGAAATATTTAATAATAAATTGTTTTTTCTACAAAAAAAAGTTAAACTAATACTAAATTAAAACTTTGTCCAGATTTAAAATGTGTATAACAGCGCGAAAATGTCAAACTAATAATCAAGACTCCCTTATCATAGATCAAACTTGACAATCCGGAGAAAGTCTATGGGAGAAAATATCCGCGGTAATTGCCAACTTATTAATTGACTTTCTCCGGAAAGTATCGCCGCCTAGTGGATACTACCGCAGAGTTGCCAAGTCTTCGGCTTTTTGAACACCAGTATATTTTTAGAGAAAATGTTGTTCTTTTAAATCCCAGAATTCTCCGATCAAACAAAACAAAATTGTCTGTACTAAAAAACTGGTATCTAAAAAGCCGGAAACATGGCAGCTTTGCTACCGATACTAGTTCATAAGCAAATGCATAGAACAAATGGAGCTGTGAAAAAATTTCGTGTTATTTCGTGTCGTAAATACTCCTGTTACTGACGATTGATGGCGCTAGTAGCAGGACAAGTATAGCGGTCAAAGGAAACTTGCTGATTGAGAGGTCTGATACTATGATAAGGAGGTCTTGCTAATAATAATGCATATTTCTGGCAAATGACGTAATCGAGCTATTTTTTTCAGACTTGTAAGCACTGTAAACGTTATCCTGAACATTTTAAACTGAGTAGTTTGTCTCATTAACAAACATAAATGTAATAACTATCAAAGCATTTTTACTAAAATTAGTGTATGCACGACCAGAGATAGACATAAAATGTACTGCAAGGCTTTAAATATTTATATTATCAGATAGATAGTTTCTGCCAGTAACGCTAAGCTCAAAACAAGGATTGTAGTAGGTATTCCTCAGCCAAGAGACAGACCGCGGTACTCCATCGATATCGGCTGTTTTTACACTCAGAAAAAGAAATTGATTAAAACTACAAAACATTTTTGTTGAGTACATTTTGGTTGTTTTAGCAAAATTGGAGTAAAATTGAACCATTATACTTCAATTAACAAAACATTTTTGCTGACGATACAATTTTTTTTTTTTGGAATTGCAAAAAAAAAGTGGTTTTCAACAAAAAATTTTTTTTGTTGATTCAAACAAAATTTCCATTGACCTATATTTAAACAAAATTTTTGTTTAAATATGGGTCGATAAAAATTTTGTTTGAATCAACAAAAATATTTTTTTTTTTGCAATTTCAAAAAAAATTTTGTATCGTCAGCAAAAATATTTTGTTAATTGAAGTAAAATGGTTCAATTTTACTCCAATTTTGCTAAAACAACAAAATGTACTCCAAAAATATGTTTTGTAGTTTTAATCAGTTTCTTTTTCTGAGTGTAAGCTTACCTTGACCACCTATCAATTCGACAGTTGGTGTAAACCAGCCCATCGTGATTACGTGATAACCAAGAGGGGTTGTAGTAGCGCGGCCTTTCTCTTTCGTTGGCTGCAGCATGGTCCTATTTTTAGAGTTACACTGAAAAAATGTATTGTTTTGTTACGGGTCTAAATAAAACCACATAAGGAATGCTTTTAAATCTAATTTAGTTATTAATGTTAGTCTACTAAAAATTCTAATGTAGTTTGTAAATTTTAATGCTGCAATTCGTTTGGGCATGTTAACTATGCATTTGTTTTAATTTAATTTATAAAATTCATTCCTGTTTCACACATTAATCAACAGCTCTTTCAAACGGCGTTTGTTGGCTCCAAATCCCTTTGAAATAGAATGAGTTTCCTAAAGTTCTCAAAGCGATTGTGATCCGCGGAATTTCCAAACAATCAATAACATTGAACTTTTTGTCATTCCGAAATTCTGTTATTTTTTTAGCCGAATTGTATGCATGAGAAACATGCATGAATGTGAAATCGGGATTGAAAAACCAATCCTAAGCCTGGTGTAGCAGCTTTGTCGCCAGAACCTAGCAGCACTGATCATGCCTCAACGCTCCCTCTACAAGATACAGACGACCAGCACCATGGCTGATGTTGCATAACCACACCACGATGCTCAAAGCGATTGTGATTCGGGCTACTTGAGCAATGCAGTTTCCTTTAAGTCTCACCTTCTCTTCCTCTTCTTAGAAATTTAGTTTTATCATATAAAATTTTAACTAAAAATTCCTCGTAAACGCAAACATGAAATAAAATTTTCAAAAGTTGTTTATTGTGAAATTGAATACATTATAAAACCAATATACAACTTTCAATTGAAAAATTGGTAACTTATCTACTTCCAGTCTTCGATTGTTCGTTTGTGTGTTGCTTGGCTCAATTTACACATTTTTTATTATTTCGGTAAAAGCAGTTTTTTCTTATAATAAGTAACATACGAAGCCCAAGTCCTTGGAGTGTGGACGAATGCAACTTGAAATAGATACCTTGATCCTATGATCCTGCATCATTTTTGTAAGAATATTTTAGTGGTCTTCCTATTTTGCAAGCAAATATTTTTTATTTTTCTCTCATCCCGTGGCGTCATAGTTTTTAGCGACATTTTTTCAAACGTCTAAATGTCAATTATTAAATATTTCTATCAAGTTTTTTTTCATTGCTCAGCCCACTGATGCTCGTGAAACATTAACAATTGTTGCTATGTTTTTATGGGAGTGTTCGTTATTTGTTAAAGACATTTTTAACTCCGAAAGTTTCAGTGGAAGTAGATGTTTGATTTTGTCCATTGTACAAATTGACTCTTTCAACAAAAGAAAATTAAAAACGTTAATATAACACAATAAAAATATACTAGTCGGATGTGCCAATCCCAAAACTTTCTTCTATCTCAGTCATTTTAATACTTCAAAATTCGCAATCACATCGCCAATAAAATCAATATTTTTCGTCATTCTGTTGTATGTCAGCTGCTTGCGAATCGTCGGGTTACCGGGATGCGATCAACTGATGTATACTAAACTACGAAAAGTCCTTCTGGTCTGTACCGATATGAACAGATAGCCTTGGTTTTACGATTTTAGCTAATTTTACTGGAAAACGCGAAACTAAAATGCGTGGAACCCAATTAAAGATTATTCATTCCCAGTTCTCGTCAGCATTGAATTTGAATGCGAATATCGCCAAATTAGTCCTCTACAGCCAAATTTGCTTCATTTATGGCAACCTATTTTTGTCGCCAAATCTGGCGTTATTTCACCAACTGTCGCCATGCTTGTCAAGAATTTGACGTTGGCGAATATAAATATATAGTGTTAAGCACATAAGAATAGGAACAATGGTTACAACAATGAAAGAAAATTTGCCGAAACCATGTTAACTAAAACTCAAAAATTAAACCCGTTTATGGATGAATTCTGCTATCTTGTTTGAAAATGTCAACCACCCTAAAATTTCAAACTGCTATATCTCCGCAATTTTTATGATAGAGGCGAAACAAAAATTGCTCCGGATTCTCCGGATCAAGGCCGAACATTTAACGGAAAAAACTTTTAGGATTTCTAATTTTTTTGTACATCTTTTTGAATATGAAATCTTTCAATGGCTATCACAGTGCCCCCTTCCGGCGAAATATCCACTCATTCAAGTAGGATCTGCTGGCCACAGCCAAAAACATATAAAAAAAATTTGTTTTCATTACCTGCATAACATCATACACTTTTCGATGATACAATAGTGAAAATCGAACAAAAATCGCGATCGAAATATCTCCAAATTCTGATAGAACCTGCTTGCCATAGCCAAACACATAGAAAAAAATGTGGTTCAATTATCTCCATAACTACATACACTTTTCGATGATACAATAGTGAAAATGGAACAAAAATATCGATCACAGCGCCCCTTTTCGTCGAAATATCCCCAAATTCTTATAGAACCTGCTTGCCATAGCCAAAAGCATTGAAAAAAAATTGTGTTAAATTTGAAGCATAACATCATACACTTTTCGATGATACAATGAGGACGGACAGACAGACATTTTGTAAAAACATGATTTTCGGAATCTCTGACCGCTAAAACGTGTAAATCCGTCGAAAACAATTTCGATTACAATACTTTTTTCTATTATAGATAGAAGAAAGTAAAAAACATATAAAACAAAATAACAATAAACTACGTACTCTCACAATATTATAAAAACATTCCGAAAGCAGTAGAAAATCTTGAAATGTTGAATTAATTCAAAAGAAACACAACTAAAAGGTGTAGCTTTCAAGCAGTTACTGAAGTTTTCTCCAAAATTGGCATTCAGAAGCATTAGTAACTGTATTTTTAAAATTAAAAATATTGTTATTTTAGAAAAAATGCATAAGAAAATAGTGGTGTTATTCTTTGTAAATTTATAACTATGTGGATTTTAACATTTCTAAAAATTTTAGTGGCTCAGATAATATGATCACCTATTGCTGATGTAAAAACCTACACCATCATTCGACAACATATATCTTCGCTTCTAATTATAGCATTCTCTCATTATTTATTCCATCAAATGGTATGAAATATGTACTTTCAAGTAACTTTGTTTTAAAAACTATATATTACATTATAGATTTTTTATGATTTTTAAAGTGTGTTAAAATAATTTAATATTTTCAGTAACATCAATAAATATGAAAAACTTAGGTAAGTTGCCAGATTTACCGCAATTGGTGTTCGCCTAACCTTGGCGAGTCACTGTCTTCTAGTACACATTTATGTAGGATTAATGTTCTTGATATTTCTTCATCTTAATTCTTAAAAGGAAAGCGAAGAATAAAAAGCAATATCTGCCCTCTGCTATCAAATAAGTAATTTCGTTTGAACATTCCAAGTAGCAATAATAGAAAAATAGATTGATTTAATTTTTTTATTTTTATAGTATTAAGAATGGAAAAGAAGGATAAAATTTAAAGTACACATTTACGTAAAAGTAACATTTCTGCAGCATAATAAAGAAGAATGGATTCCTAAAAAAGTTAAAGTTTGTACATTAGCATAAAACGTATGGACTGATAAGAAATTTCTATCAAATTAAATGATGCTTTCAATTCGTCTTCTCAGATAAGTAAATGGTTTTGTCATTTTTCGCGAAATTACTTTTCTAAGCATAATTATTTCAAAATGTTTCTTCTGCAATGTAGTTTACTGTTTTTACTTTTTTCTAATATTCAGAAAAATAAAGTACTGGATTCATAAAAAAATTTGACATTCGACATTTGATAGACTTCACATTTGGTGTTTCCTATATATCATTTGGCTATTTTTGTCTGTATGTTACACAACTTTTAGGGCACTATAACTAAACAATATACGTGATCCATTGAAACTATAATAGTAGGATTTTGACATAAATTGATATTGATTAGATTCAGGTATAAAGATGACGCTGTCATGCCATAGTCTTCATCATGCGTGTGATACAGGAAAATGTCCAAATACTGGATACGACTTTTATTTTCAATCTGGATCCTACAATTGTGAAACTTAGTGGAGGAAAAAGTCATGGTTGGGTAACTTGATATGTTTCACACTCCTTTAGAAAAAAAACTATTTAAAAAACGTTTTCTGTTTAAAAAGGAAAAATTCCGAAAGTCTGAAAATTTTGAGTTTACAAAATGTGGTTTAAATACCGGCTTCCTCAGTTTTTTTTCCCAAACGAATCACACAAATAGGCTAATTCCGCTAAACAAGACCGAAAAACATTGTTGTAATACATTTTACTGATTAATAACATTTAATAGCTACAGAAAGAACATGAAATTTTTTATAAAATAGCATTTTTGTCAAATTTATAAAACTTTTAACGACTATTTCTGTCCGTCTTCTTTCCATTCAGTTCCTATTTTTCAATTTAACATTATAAACAAACAAAAATGGCTGCTGAAAATGTAGGTCACTTTATCTACAAAAATCCCAAACATAGTAATCACTCTGTGTGTCGGTGCAGTCGCTACGGTCCCACATATCGCACTCTAAACATCAAACACAGAGATATTATCCGCAGAGAAAGCGCCCTCACATAAGACTCAAATTGCATCATCTTCCTTGTCAAATATCATTCTTTTCTTACCTTTTTAAATCCAATTTCTGCTCATTGCGCCTGTATTTTTTATTTTTTCCTCCGTCATTTTTCTTATTTCTCTTCTCATTTATTGCGGACGATGTTGGAGTGTCCAACAACGCTTTTCTGAGAGGTGATGCGGTAACCAGTATCGGTAACAGTCAATTGACGCAACAAAGCAATACGGCGTCCGTGATCCTATAAATTATTTTATTTTCCTCCCCTTCACGTAGAGCAAAATCAAAAGAGGTCCACATACCAGATATCCGGTATTTAGACCACTCTGGATGGCTGGAAAATTTACCACTGCTATGTTTAAGCTAAAACCGGTATTACGCATTCATATAGTAAAATACCACGGAGTCACCACGGAGTAAAATCGTCCACGGAGTAAAATAATCGTCAGTTCAGGCCTATATATAATTAGTATTTTTTTAATTATTTCACTCAATTAAAGGTCAATTAATTGGATTAAAGGACTACCGTCAAAGTGAAAACAATTTATTTGTAATCGTGTTTCGCAAATACAAGAATTGTTAGATCCTCAAGACTAGATATAATGTGATGCTTAGAGTAATCCTGCTCATTTGTTAACTAGAGGATGTTCTGCGAAAGAATTAATTAACATCAAAGTTTTGAGAGCGAGACCTTCATGATTAATAAAAGCTAGCACTTACTGGCCAAAAAATAAAATAGGATGGGAGAAAATTGTAGAGGAAGAGAAAAGAAAATATAATGATTTCGTTCTCGTTAATACAGTTAATGCAGAAAAAAAATTGAATATTTTAACTAAATTCCCTTCAAGGACATCGTTACAAAGAATCATGGACAGGTATGTAAGATGTGTTAATAATTCACGTTCTAGTAATCAAGAGGATGGAAATTTGACTGTAAAAGAAATAATTCAGTTCAGTGAATTATTCATAAGAACAATACAATTTTTGGAGTTTGCTGATGAAATAAAAAATGGGGAAATGAAATAAAAGGGGGGGAAAAACAAATTAATTGTCATAGTAAAATTATTTCTTTAAACTCATTTTTGCATGAAAAGAAATTAATACAAGTTGGTAAAAAACTCAAAAATGCAGAAATTTCTCGTAATTGCAAGCATCCTATTATATTGTCAAAAAATAATCATATTACGAAATTGATTGTACAATATTATCTTGAAAAATATTTACATGGTGGAGTTCAGCTATTACTATCTGCAATAAGACAAAAATACTGGACTGTAAATGGAGAATGTGAAATAAAAACATTTATTTGGAAATGTATGAAGTGCTGTAGAGTTAGAGCAAAAATCACATCTCAAATAGTGGCTGATTTTCCAGCTAGCAGCGTTGTTCCTTGCAAGACGTTTTCGAAAATAGGAATAGATTATGCTGGACCATTTTTGTGATAATAAGAAGCGGTAGAAAAGTAAAGCCTGTAAAATTTTATGTGCGTGATTTTGTTTGTATGGCTACAAAACTTGTTCATTTGGAACTAGTTATTGTTCTCACAAGTGATGGATTCTTCGCTGCATTGCAACTATTTTCACTAAATGAGGGATACCTCGAGAAATAAATAATAATTGTGGTACCAATTCTGTGGGTGCTCGAAAAATTCTAAGAAAAATGATGTACCCCCAATATAATACTAAACTTAAGAAATGGATATTATCCGAAGAGATAGACTGCAGGTTTAACTCTCCAGCGCTCCTCATCACGGTGGCCTCTGGAGGCAGTGGTAAAATCTGTAAAACAACACCTAAGAAAAACTGTGAGGAAACACGTTTTAATGATGAAGAGTGTTTAACTTAGACGCAGGCTTGAACTCAAAGCCAATAACGCCTATTTGCAAATTCAGATGACTGCAATCACTATCAAATGATTGCAATGCCATCAGCGCTGCAACTCCCGGACAGTTTTTGCTCGGTACACATTTGACAGCTTTACCAGAACCAGACTTAACAAATCCAAAAATAACTTCGCAAAAAAAATGACACATGACACAGCAATTATATCAGTCTTTGTGGAAACGCTGGTCAAGGGAATATCTATATCAGTTACAGCAGCGATATAGATGGAAAACGCCCAAAAGAGACAAAAACTAATGACTTAGTAATAGTAAAGGTAGATAATTTATCTCCTCTTTATTGGCAGCTTGGTAGAGTCATGGAAGTTTGTCCTGGTACTGACGGTAAAATTCGTTGTTGTAAAGATAAAAACTGTAAATGGGGAACTTAAGAAACCAATTACAAAGGTTTCAGTATTAACTATTGACAATGAAGTCTAGTGTTGAATATAAGCAATGAATTGTAGTTTATAAACTAATTTCTTATTCTTATGAATATTATAGTTAACTTTGCATCCTAAGGACATTAAAATTAATTTAAAGATTTAAATTAGAAATAAATGAGGTAGAGAAACGATTGTAAGTAAAAGAAATATTTAACCTGTAATGGTAAGTTTAAAATTGTTCATGTTATTTGATGTTAAAATTTAAAAGTTGGTTAGTTCAATTTGAATTGAATTGTATTAGTTTTATTGTTAATTGAATTGTATTGTGTATATTTATGTAAATGTTTAATTGTATAATTATTATTCATCGGGGAGGCTCGATGTTTCACTCTCGGTGAATATCTTGCATACAGATAGCGCCAACGTTTCTGTCTGTTTTTCCCTTTTACCCTTTCTGAATCAAAGTGTCTGTATTGATTCACTTCGAATCAGCTGGAAGTTGTAATGTAAATATCTGCTCGCTGAACGTGGCTTTGAGCTGCTGGCAAATTTTAAGTGAAAATGCTGTATTTTAGAGATAAGCAAATATACAGAAATTAAATAATTGTGTTTTAAATGTGCAGCATTTATTGAAGTTAAAATTATATTAACGGATAATTTAGTACAGATAAGAGTGAATCCATTGGATACAGACTAATAAAAGTCCTTCCGGCCTGTACCGGGAGGAAAAGATATCTTTCATAGTCCATGTTTTTAAAAATTCAACTCATTTTACTCAAACATCCGAAGTTAAATTGCTTAGAACTCGATTATAGAAAATTTAATCCCGGTTTTCGTTAATACTGAATTTGAATGCGAATTTCAGCTTGATAATTACAGCATAACAAAAATCAGATTGTTTCAAAATGTCAGCCACCCTAGAATTTCAAACTGCCATATCTCTGCCATTTTTTAAGATAAAGCCAAAACAAAAAAAATGTTCCGGAATCCTTGTATCACGATCTATCACTTAAAGGAAACAACTTTTTCAATTTTTAATTTTTTATACATCTTTTTGAATTTTGAAAAAATTTTAAAAAAATTAACTTGCCGCCATTTTGAAACAAGATGACGCATGAAGCTGGCCAACGAACTCGGTCGAGACCTTGGTATTTTCTGTACAGATGATCAGTCACATTCATATCGATGCATACATACGAGAGTTACAGCATAACAAATATCAGATTGTTTCAAAATCTCAGCTACACTAGAATTTCAAACTGTCATTACTCAGCCATGTTTTAAGATATCGCAAAAACAAAAAATGATCCAGAATCCTTGTATCACGTTCTAACACTTAACAAAAACAATTTTTCGAATTTATAATTTTTTGTACATATTTTTGAATTTTAAAAAATAAAAAAAAATGAATTGGCCGCCATTGTGAAAGAAGATGGCCAACGAACTCGGTCGAGACCTTAGTATGTCCTATATACATACTCAGTTACTAAATCGGTTCATAAATAAGAAAATTACAGCATGACATATGTCAGATATATATATATATATACATATATATATACATATATATCAACATTTGAACGGAGGGTGGTTTGGGGGTCTGGGGGTCATGATCGGCGAAAATATACCAAATTTTTTGGAATTGCTTTCCTCCGAACGGCTGCAATAGGTAGCTTTTTGTAATGATAAGATGCTATCTAAATGGTGGATGGATTGAACAATTTGTTGAATGCCAATTGTTTAATGCATAAAAGTCAGATAGACAACGTGGATATAAATAATATTTCTTATTGTAAAAGAACTTTATTTGTTTAAATATTATTTTTATATAAAATATTTCAGAAAAACTAATATTTAACAGATATGTTTGTCTTTGTTTTCAAACATCTAAACATTTGAGAAATTTAGAACTTCCAGAAAGCTATTTTAAATATAATACGGAGCGCCGAATTTCAAGTAACTTCAAAGAATTAATGTCCTCCATTCAAGTAACAGTTAAACATTCTCAAAAATTATTTTTACAAAAAAAACGCTAATAGTATTGTCGATTTAATAAAAACTTCGTTGGAGTTTCAAAGCTTTATCTTTAGAAAATCCTGTTATACGGAAACGACTTAAATAGCAAATCAGATTCTAAAATAAAGAAAACGAACTTCAATGAATATGAATTTTCATTCTTATTTTTGAAATAAAATGACTTCCAATACATTGAGGTACCACTGAATAAGAGACTGCTGATCCCCTGACTATGATAACGACTGCCAGATGACAATCCATGATTTCCGGAGTTCTACAGAAGTTTATTGTAGGCATGTCATGCCAAATATATGCTAAAAATACACATACTAAATCAGTTCAGATATTGGTGAGGGATTACATGTTTGCAAAATCTTTTCAAGAGTATTTGAAGAGATTTAAAACCCGAGATTCTTGATGGCCATTTCATTGAGGAGTTTTCAGGGAAATTTTTTTCGAAGCACGTTACTGTCAGTGGGACCTGTGGCAGCAGCAATTATTTTGCCTCAAACTCCATTTCTATCCGGGTAGCAGAAAAGCATAAAAAGATGAGAGTGATAACCCAATATTGAGCCACCATAACTTTGTATACCTCTAACCAAACATACTAGAACTATGATTTCATGAACCTAACGTCCTATTTTTAATTTGACATAGTCGCATTCGAAACTCATCACTCTATGCAAGTGGGCTCTAACTGTCAGTGGTCCAATCACGTTATTTTCGGGCCCTTGAAATACGTTAAACTTGGCAGCGTGCATTGACAAGTGCTTCTCTGTTGCGTCTTTTTTGCTTATACATATATATACTATATACTCAACTACATGGTAACTAGGGTGGGTCATGAACAAGTGTTAAAACTTTATTTTTCGTAATCAAAATACTACATTCTAAAAATGTGTTAAGTGATGCCGAAACGAGAAATATACAATTTTGTATCGATCGCACAATATCTTCAGCCTTTGAATTTAGTTTGAATTAGTGCTCTCGATGCAATACGTATTTCAGTTATACGTTTAACCGATATACGTACATAAGTATAGTACGTATGTAACAAATACGTATACTTTAAACTATACGTTTAAACATATCCGGGTAGGTATAAGAGCATATCGGTTAAACGTATAATTCAGTATACGTATATTTCAATTATCGCATTTACTTTTATTACCAATGGACCTCATCAGTCTTACGTCACTGAACGGAGAACAAGTTGGAAATTGGTGGCGTTACTTTAGCAATCTGCATAAATTGTTTCATACATAGAATCTTGTTATTTTTCCCTATAAACCATTATTGTATATAAATGTATATATATATAACGAAAATAAAAACAATTTTGAGCAAATAAGGAGAATATACACGTTTCAGATTTATTGTCAATCTTTATTAAGTATATATTTTTCTTTTTTAATTAAAAAAATCTTTAATTTTGAGTGTGTATACTGAAGATTGCGCCCGGGCGCAAATGTTGTTCTTTCTGTTATCTAATCAGCCGGTTTTTACTTGTCACTTATGGCTAAACTGCTAAACTGGGTTTAAAACTTATTTTTCGTTTAATAGCTCTCGTTCTAATTTCGATGTTTAAAATCTGCCGTGTAATTTAAAAGCATATTATAGATGGCGTTGGTTGTTCCGTAATCGACTGCTGCGGAACATACCCTTTTGCCAAAGTGGAATCTCCTCTTTTCGTATTTCAGACAGTATAAATGCTTTCAACGTTTTGAAGCAGGAGCTTCGCTTTGCTTCGCTTTTGTAGCGTGTTTCTTTTAGTTTTGAATTGAATTAGTTATGTTATTTTTGTAAATGGTTTAACTTGAGTTTATAGTAGTTTGATTTAATTTTAAAATGTTTTTAAGTACGTTTTAATTATAATTTAACAGAAAGGTTAAGTTGTTATTATGAGTTAGTTTTATTTCAATACTGTTTCAAAACTCTGTGTTAATCTGTTAAGTTATGCTTGACTAAGATATTTTAACGATGAAGCTCTGTTTTATCCACACGTTTGCTCTGAATAAATCTGAAAGTGTTTTTAACAGTTTTAAATGATCAAGTTTACTTTGAATAAAGAACTGTAGTCACCAAGCAAATGATTCTTTATTTGTTCTGACCTCAACACTTAGCTTTCCTTCAGATGTCTTCCAGGGCACTATTTGTACAGCTCTGCTACATGCATTATTAAATATATTAGACCTGTATTAATACAGGGTATTAGATATCAATAGGTTACGGGCGATGCCATATCTGAAGAATAAAGCTTATTGAAGTTCGACAATAAACGTCATAATTTTTAGCCCCATTTCAGAGACTGTTAAGTTTAATAAGAGGGGGGGGGGGCTAATAATTCTTTTTGAAAAATGGCGACTACACAAGTACAGATAGATAAACTTGGAGCTTTAAATTATTCAAACTGGCGAATTGATATGAAGTATCTGTTGTTGGAAAGAAACGCATGGGATATAGTAACAGGAGCTGAGAAAGAACCAGAAATTGACACGGAAAAGGGGGTGACAGCAAGGGATGTGAAAGATTTTTATGCTAGAAAGAGACTTGCTTTATCGTCCATATATTTAAATATGGAAAAGGACTTTCGAAAAATTATAGAAAATAAGGATAACCCCAAAGATGTATGGGAAACGCTGAAGAAACATTTTGAGCCTGACAAGATACCGGCATATGTTCCTGTTTTCTGAATTTATGTCCTGTAAAGTAAAATCTAATGAAAAAGTTGACCTGTTTGCAGCCAGACTTAACCGAATTGCGATCAGCTAAGCGACCTTGGTCATCCAGTTAAAGAAGTTTATAAGTCGTTCCAACTCTTGCGCCACTTACCAAGTTAGTTTGATAATGTAGTTCAAGTTATATTACGTTGGGAAGAAAGGAAATTTCTCTTTGACGACATTTTGATGGAGTTAATTGCAGAAGAATCAAGATTAGCCCTGAGAGACCTGGATAAACGTAAAGAACTTTTCGTCGAAACTCAACATACATCAACATACGAGACTCAAAATACCAGATTGAGGTGTTTTCGATGTGGAAGCATGAATCATTTACAGAGAAATTGTCGTCAACGTGGGAGGTACTCCAGAGGCTACAACTATAGAGTCCCATCTATGTCTAGTATATCTGATGTTTCTGAATCTAGTTCTGAACGTATCCCAACTCAAGTGAGAAAGAACAGAAACTGCAAAGGCCGAGGCAAAGCTAAAGAATCACCATCACACTATAATAATGTTATCCAAAAAGGTAAAAACAATCCTTTTTTGTTTTATATACAGGCAAATTTGAGTGGTAGTGAAAGCGAAAATAGCTGGTTGTTTGATACAGCAGCTTCACACCATTTTTGCCGTGATAAGAGTTTGTTTTATAAATTTAAACCCTTAAAAGATGAAAAAATGTTTGTAGCTATAGATGGTGTTACCTTCCCGGTAGAGGGAAAAGGAAATATTAAGTTGAAGTTTGGCCAAAGGCTATTTTATTTTTCTGATGTAATGTACTCTCCCAAGTTAAGACGAAATCTTATTTCAGGTCCAAAATTAGATGTAAAAGGGGTAAAATTTATTGGCGAAAGTGGTAAGGTGGAGGTGTTTAAAGACGGCCAATATTTATTTTCGGCTTTCCTTAAAAATGGTACTTATCATCTGTATCCTAAAATCCCAGGTTCAGTTCCTAAAAAGGTTACGTTTGAAACTTCTCATGTATCTAAAGACAACTTTAGAGTTTGGCATCGTAGGTTTGCCCATTTAAGTCCTGATCTGATTGTGAATACATCTAAAAATGAAAGTGTTAAAGGTCTTCCCCGGTTTAAATCGGGACATTTTTTTTTTGTGAAATTTGTAAACTTAGTAAACACAGACGTATATCATTTAGATCAATTAATAAAATTAGATATAAACGTCCCATTGAGTTATTATTCATGGATGCCTGGGGTCCTGTACAACAGAAGGGTAGAAATGCGGAGAGATATTTTCTCTCGATAATAGACGATTATTCCCGAAAGGCCAGTGTTTTCCCAATGAAGGAAAAATCCGGGGCGTTTAGCATTTTCCGTAATTATGTCTCCCGAGCCGAGAGATTTCTCGAATGTAAGGTTAAATATATTAGAACTGATAATGGGAAAGAGTTTAAGAATGATAACTTTAAGATTTACTGTGAGGGGAAAGGCATTAAACACGAATTCTCAAACGTGTATACCGCAGAACAAAATGGCACGATTGAAAGATACAATCAAACGATTGCCAATGGGATTAGGTCAGTTTTAAATGAAAGTGGTTTGGATTCAAGTTTTTGGCCAGATGCAGCCTTATATTTTACATATACTTGGAACCGTATTTGTCATAAGTCACAGTTGAAGACCCCTTTTGAACTTTATAGTGGGTCTAAACCATCCGTTAAACATTTAAAACCCTTTGGTGCTACTGCATACGTAGGTGTTCCCAAGCAACTTAGGTCGAAACTTGATGCAAGAGCCAAAAAGGGGGTAATGATTGGTTACGCCTTTAGTACAAAAGGTTACCGAATTTGGCTACCCGAAGATGACAAAATCATTGAAACTATTAATGTTTCTTTTAATGAGGAAATCCCCAACAGTGTTAGAGGCAGTGGATTCGTGATGGGCTCAAAAGGCCCTGGATCCTCTAATTTTTGTAAAAAATCTGAAGCAAGTTCTGAAGGTGAGATTGAGGATAATTATACCCCAAATTTAAACTATTTCCCTTCATATAAACCTCCAGATTTATCCTCATCAGAGGAAGACGAAAATCCAGTAGAGGAAATAAAATCAAGTAAAGATGTTTTGAAAGGGGTTCCACTGTCAGATACTGTTTGGTTAAGAAAAGTTGTCCCGAGTGCAAACGGTAGTCGTAATTATATTTATTATTACGAACAGGGGAAAACTGAAAGGCTAAGATCCTTAAATGATGTAGAAAAATATTGTAAAAGACATCATCTTAAGTTTGAACCTCACATATTTTGCTTTAAAGGGTCAAATAAATTTAAAGGGATAGTTTCAGGTCAAGAGGGTAGTTCTTGTTCAAATACGGAGACTTCTGATAACAATGATATATGACTAGACAATCTCAAAATACCCAATACCTATAAACAAGTTTTAAAATCCCCACAAAGAAAGTTTTGGGAACAGGTGAGAGAAGAATTAAATACTATGAATGAAAGGGGGGGTTTGGAAATTAGTTAAGTTACCAAACGGCATTAAACCTTTAGGTTGTAGGTGGGTTTTTACATTAAAGGATGACAAGGGTAAAATTGCAAGGTATAAAGCTCGACTAGTGGCGCAAGGGTTTAAACAAGTTAAGGGGGAAACCTACGACGAAACCTTTAGCCCAGTCGTTAATTTTGCTATTATTAGATTTTTCTTTTCCCTTTTAGTCTCCTCTAAAAAATGGACACACCTGCAATGTGATGTAAAGTGTGCTTATTTATATGCACCTCTGGCCGAAGCAATATATATGTCCCAACCCCCAGGATTTGTGAAAAATGAAAATTTAGTATGTAAACTGGAAAAAGCTTTATATGGTTTACATCAGTCAGGTAGAATGTGGTATTTTGAAATAAATAAAATTTTGCATGATATAGGGTTTGTTAAGTTTGAATGGTGCAATTGTGTGTATAGTTTCGAGGACAATATCATCCTGCTTCTTTATGTGGACGATATTGTAATTTTTGGTAAAAGTGATAGAGTGGTGGAGAAAGTGGTTAAACTTTTGAGTGGATACTTTGATCTTAAGATATTAGGTAAAACCAGAAAGCTATTGGGTGTGGAATTCGAGGAGGGGGAGAACTTTCTAGCAATACATCAAATTCCATATATTGATGAGGTTTGTCAAAAATTTAAAAGGTTTAATTTTCCTATTACTTCTCTCCCAATAAGCAAAGGTGTAGTTTATTCAAAGACCCAATCTCCCCAATCTGATAACGAAATATTTGAAATGTCTAAGTACCCATATAGAAGTGTGTTGGGATGTTTGTCATTCCTAGCTAACAGAACAAGGCCCGACATTAGCTATGCAGTAAATATATTCAGTCAATTCCAGAATAATCCGGGATTAGTTCACTGGAATGGATTACTAAAGCTGTTGGGATATGTTCGTTCGACTAAATCTTTGAAATTAAATTTAAATTCTAAAAATGCACACGTAATTGCATATTCAGACGCCGATTTTGCTACCAATAGGGATGATAGAATTTCAATGAGTGGTCAGTTGTTATTGTTAGATAAATCACCAATAATGTGGAGGTCTTTTAAAGAAAAATGTATAAGTTTATCAACCATGGAATCCGAATTTATTGCCATGACAGAAACTGCTAGAGAGCTTTTGTGGTTTGATAGAATAATGGACGAATGCATTAGTCGAAAAATAATTTCTAATGAAAAAGAAAAATCTTTATTGTTGGTTGATAATCAGGCCACCATTAGTTTTGTCAAATCCCCTATTGAAAATCACAGATCTAAACACATAGATGTAAAGTTATTTTTTATCAGAGATTTAGTATATAAAAATGTTTTTGAAGTAAAGTATGTTAAAAGTAAAGAAAACTTAGCGGACATATTCACCAAACCACTTACCAAATTTGGTTTAACGGAGTTTAAATTGAAAATGTTTTTGAATAGTTAATTTTGTTCTTAGATTTATTGTTAAAAACCCCTCATTGCATTGAAATGTATGTGTAAAATCCTGTGATATTAGATAGTTCAATTGTTTTGTATCAGGTTATCAATCTTACAGTTTTAAGTATAAGATTATGTATAAGGTCAATTTTTTTATGTAAATGGTTGGTTGGTTTAACCTTGTGAAACAACAGAAAGTCAGTTTTGATTCTTTAAATATTGGAAATACCAGTTTATTGAACCGGTTCACTTGGTAAAGGTTAAATTTTAATGTTTCAATATGTAAGAAGTCGACTTCATCGCGTTAACTTTGATATAAGGTAATTGAAATTTCTGTTTTATCAGTGTAATAGTTTGAAGGTAATGAAAGTTTAATTTTGTTCTGACTGAAATTTAAATATAAAAGCTTGCAGAAATTATTGAATTGAAATATGTTTAATATGAATTTGCATAAATTGTTTGATTATTGTGTGTTATGAAAGAGAATGAAATCTTGGGCCCAAGTATGATGATGGATGAAAGATGATGGATGAATGAAATATTTGTACAAATTTTGATATGCATTAATGTATTGGAAGTTTCTTTTGAAATTGTATCGTTACAGAATTATGAAATTTTGTATTAAAACTATTTGCTTTTCAGGAAATTATGAATTTATATAGTAATGTATTTATTGAAGCTGATGAACTATTGGGAAAGCCAGAGTTACGTATTAGGTAATCTGGAAATATTGCATTTTTGGATGCATGAGGGTAAAATGTTTTTTTGTTAAATCTTGTTATAAATTCTTGTTAATGTTTTATAATGTTTGAAATGTTATAGTTTAAATGGTGACAAGTTTTTTGAAGTATTATTGGAATTACTAAGAAGATTGAAGCTGTAATGGTAATTTAATATGAAATCTATTTAAACCTTTGTAAATTCAGAGTGAACTTTTGGATATTTTAGGGGGGGTTTTGTACATGTTTAATATTATCTTTGGATATCTAAATTTGTCCTTCCCATGAGTGACAAGTGGGGGGGCTTTGTTATCTAATCAGCCGGTTTTTACTTGTCACTTATGGCTAAACTGCTAAACTGGGTTTAAAACTTATTTTTCGTTTAATAGCTCTCGTTCTAATTTCGATGTTTAAAAGCTGCCGTGTAATTTAAAAGCATATTATAGATGGCGTTGGTTGTTCCGTAATCGACTGCTGCGGAACATACCCTTTTGCCAAAGTGGAATCTCCTCTTTTCGTATTTCAGACAGTATAAATGCTTTCAACGTTTTGAAGCAGGAGCTTCGCTTTGCTTCGCTTTTGTAGCGTGTTTCTTTTAGTTTTGAATTGAATTAGTTATGTTATTTTTGTAAATGGTTTAACTTGAGTTTATAGTAGTTTGATTTAATTTTAAAATGTTTTTAAGTACGTTTTAATTATAATTTAACAGAAAGGTTAAGTTGTTATTATGAGTTAGTTTTATTTCAATACTGTTTCAAAACTCCGTGTTAATCTGTTAAGTTATGCTTGACTAAGATATTTTAACGATGAAGCTCTGTTTTATCCACACGTTTGCTCTGAATAAATCTGAAAGTGTTTTTAACAGTTTTAAATGATGAAGTTTACTTTGAATAAAGAACTGTAGTCACCAATCAAATGATTCTTTATTTGTTCTGACCTCAACACTTAGCTTTCCTTCAGATGTCTTCCAGGGCACTATTTGTACAGCTCTGCTACATGCATTATTAAATATATTAGACCTGTATTAATACAGGGTATTAGATATCACTTTCCATGGTGCTAATGTTCTCTACTACGTATAACGCAAGTTCATTTCATGACACATGGTATTTTTTATACATAATGTATGTGCATTACAAGATTTTATGTTTTAAGATTTTTTATTAATCTTGATAAATTTCATTTTTTGTGTGAGTACCTATAAATTTGGATTACTTATAGCATGCCAAATAATCCGGTTTTAGAACGCAATCACATAAGCTTAAAACGAATTGCCTTCTCTTTTCTTTTTTGCTGTAAAACGTATTTTCAAAATATTTTTAATATAGAAAAAAATATTCTTAAGTAAAATAAAAGTATAATTATGAAACCTCCCAGGAGTTGAATTGATCAATGTCAGTATAAAATATAAAGTCAACGTAAGTTTGTGTTCTGCGGCCGTATGCAAAAATAATGTTTCGCGCCAAATGTCCACGCCATAATCAAAAGAAGCTATGTACGTGTGTTACAGATATGCGAAAAGTAGCTTCGAAGCTACCCGCTGCGCCATAGCATTACTTTATTACCTTATTAATAGTTTAGTTTTAAGGAAAAGGACAACCAAAATCTAAACTAAAGAATTTTTGTTGTTTTTTTTTTTTGCAAGTACCAGGTGGGCAACTGCACAGGAATCGAAAGGTAGGCTCGGCGCCATAGTGGTTTTTTCAACAAGGAAGGGATCACGAGGGGCACTATAAACCGTAAGAATGAACATCGGGTACTTCTCAATGTCTCTGATCCACAGACCAGCGGTTGTCCACGTAACTGTTCGGATTAAAAGGTATAGGTTGTTCATTTTTTGGCCAACTCTGCATTACAGAAAATTAAATTCATTTCACATGCAGTCGAACTCAGTTACTGTTTGATTATTTGCCAGATGATTTATTTTAAAATACCATACTAGTAGAAAGAAATATGGGTTCATGTTGGACCAATATTGCATTCCTTGGCATGAAGTTTCGACTTTATATTGAGGTGTTAAACTATATTTTCGCAATATTGTTAAGAAATATTTAGCCATTGTAAGGCCAATAAAACCACTCTTAGTGTTTTATTGGAAATATTTCCAATACAAATCCAATATTTGGGAAATATTTGAATTTCATTCGAAATATATGTGTTCTGAAACATCAATATTTCAGGAATATTGGCTTTAAATTGACATTATTTCCTGCCAATATTTACTTGTTACCAGGGTTGATATTGAACGATCCGAAACTATATTGTTGAACTTTCTGTTTTCTCGTGAATTTTCATAGAATTTATATGCTTGACTTGCACTTATCTTATACTTAAGAAATAATAATATACTATCGAAGCAATACAAAAATTGTAATTAATTGTACCACTATTTGCACAGTGTAGCGTTACACTGCAATAAAACTATTTGTACCATCGGCTCTCGTTCAGCTGGAGATGAATGGAACCTCCATCCTGGGGTTGGGAGAGTCCTGGCTTCAACTTCGCTGTGGAATCCAAACGCTAAAATGATGATCTTAATAAAATTATTATAAATTAAAAGTTTATGCCAAAATTTTCTATACTAATATAAATCAAAGACGAAACAACGAAAATTCTAAAGCAAGTGCAAGGAAAAATTCTATAAATACATGATTCTGGTAGTAAACCCTTATAAAAGCATTCACAACTAAATATTCTTGAAATTTTTTTATGAAAAAAAGCCATAAAACACTAATACCTCTAGCGTTAAAAAGAAAGCAATTTTAATATCGGACAACTTCAATAAATTTAATTTTACTTTTATTATAAAAAGTTATGACTTAAATTCGTTAGATATTTTTCAAATATTCAACAGCTTGCATAATGGTTACAAAATGTTATAAAATTCTTACTTGTGGTCATAAATTTCAGAACGGACATTCCATTATAGACACACATATATATAATACAAACATTTGTACAAAACTAGAATTTAATAACACTTTTTTCACGTAGATCATTTAAAACTAATACAACTCTAACGTACAAAACAGTACTTTTCTAATATTTTAAATTTGAAGAACGAATTTTGAATGCTAAATTAATAGTAAAAATTATTTTTAAAGAATTTATTAGATATGGAACAATATAAGAAAGTACAAATACATTAAGAAGATAGTTTCATAATTTGATTGTAAAAAACAGCAATTTAATTGGATATTTAGATATTGAAAAAAAAAAGTTTTGCGTACATACACTTAATTAGATAAAATTGCACATTGTATGACATAACTAATATTATTAGAGAAATTTGTGTGAAACATGTATTCAATTACCATACCTTGTTTTATTTTCATACCCTGTAATATACCGTTAAAGAGAAAAAAAAACATTTAAGAGAACCTTCTCTTAATATTAGCGTTGCTTATCGTTACATTGTTTTCATGTAATGTGTTCCCGAAATAAGCCAACACACTTAAAAGTAATCATCCGCTATCATCGATATTAGACATATTATCAGCTTAACAAGTTACCTGATTTTGATATCTTGGCGTAATTATATTAATGATGCTATTACATGTAACGGCAATTTGGCTCCTGCGGGGATGATTTTTTTTTTAGCTAATACTTTTATTCAATTAATAAAAACAATATTTTTATATTGCTGTCATAAGTCTTAAATATAAAAGAGCTTTAAATGATGCTGTACAGTTAAAACTTAAATAGCACAAAAAAGGCTTTATTTGTTTTTAATGCACAGAATAAACACAAAAATGTCTCGTTTCGTCAGAGACATTAAGGATGTTGGTCAATCAGATCTTAAATTCCCCTCGCTAATGTTAAATCTGTGTTCGCGGAATCCATTCTTATTTTTGAAATATCGCATCAGAAAATTAATATTTTAAAGTACTTTTTTCTGCGTACTCTTACTAAAATCTTTTTTTTTTTTTTTTAATTGTTAAAATATTTCTAAAACATGTATGTAATTATAATAATCTATATATATTTAATTCATAATTAAAATCTTACTCTCAGGTCATCAGCTTTTAACACATAAAATATTAAATTAAGCAAAAATTATAGAACTATTTGTTAAACTAAAAAAAAAGACAGACATCCTTCAAGAAACGTATATAGAAAAAATAAGTTAAAAATATTAATTTTCTGAGGCGATATTCCCAAAATACGACTGTATTCCACGTTCATTAACATTAGCGAGCAGAATTTTAGATCTCACTGACTTACACTCTTCAGGCTATATTAACTGAAATATTTAGTATCTTCTCGAAATTTATGTTTAAAGTATTAAAATAAATAGGATTTATTGATGTTATGCAATTTGTGGTAAATATAGGTCAGTACTATAGATATATTGCATTAACCTATGGTACATCTATTTGTCAAATATAGATTAAAGTGTAAAAATATTTAATAAGTTTGTATTTTGGTTTATATTTTATCATATTGTACAGTCTGCCAAGAAAAAAGAAAATGAATGGAGGTATAGAGGGGGTTGTTCGCGCAAAGTGTCCTTTGACACATGCTATGCCAAAAAAAGAGAGAGAGAGAGAGAGAACACCCTATACCAGTGGTCACCAAATGGTTCACCGCGGTCCGCATCCGGACCGCAGGCAGGTTATGTACGGCCCGCGACGAAATTGTGAATAATAGAAAAAAATAATGCCACTGACAAAGGATGTGAATTAATTTTCACTTTGCCAAACAGCGTACAACCAACAGAGTGAAAATGTGTCCAGACCGGGGATCGAACCCAGATACCCTGGTATAGTCCACCAAGTGCTTTACCATTTAAGCCATCTGGACGATATCCAATCTGGCATTTTTCGCTTATATACGTTGGCAAGGCTGCAACTTCACAGTGCATTCCATTCGACATTCCATCTTGCGCTGCGAGGACTTTTTACAGGCACATGAGGAAATTTCTGATCTAAAATGCAATTTTATTTAAATGCTGTGTAAAATTGTGAAATTTTTTCAATAAGTTTATCTGTAACACCTGTTGAAATTCAGACGGTTATGTCGTTGATACCTCTAATCGGGATTGTTTAATTATAAAACAATCCACAATTCACTTTCTAGTTAAATAAAAGTCAACTAATTGTTTCTTTTTCAATGAACCAATTAGCCATTTTTATCAAAAATGTTATCAATTATATTTTAACTGCTCCTCATATTATTATATATTTATTATTTTAAAATATTTTCTTATGAAGCACACAGTAGATGTAAATTTTTTTCTCATCTTTATTACAGAAATTATTTACTTTTAAACAGTTTTTTTTAAGAGAAAAATAATTTTTCTAATCTTAAAATGCTTAATTGATATATTCATTTTGTTTTACATAATCATTTAAAGAGAGTCCATTAATGTTCAAAATCTCATAAATCTTATATTTCATAGTCATTCATTCACTTCAAATCTGCAAATAACACAAAAATTTAGCTCAATTCATATATTTGTGTAATCATTTTCTTTAATTGTACAATAACTAATTTTTCTAACCTCTGATATGTTATTAATACGTTACTTATAAAATAATCCAATAACGTACATTAAAGTGATTTATCTGTCGAAGTAATTAAAGAAAATTTTAAGTTATCAGCTATGTAGTATTAATTTATTCCACAAATAAATAAAAAAAATATCTCCAGTTTCCTAGAAAAAAAAAATCTAAAATTAATTTAGTCTTTGACGAATTATTTACCTGTTACTTCTGTAGTATATGAAGTATGAGTTGTGCACCGTATTAAAAAAATATATATTAATTTATCAAACTGCCGATACCACGACACATACAGAATCCACTTTTATTTTTGTTTTTTAAACTTCTGTTACTTGTCACATCTATAGCATTAGCGTTAGTCGTTTTCAATACATATAAAAAAGATATATCTAAAAACGTATAAGATCAAATTAATTTAGAAATAAGAGTTAGATTTCCTTAAAGGAATATATATATATATATATATATATATTGGTCGCTTAAAGTACACAAAAATCTTATTTTATTAGTTAGAAATTTATATCGAAAGTTAAAGGGCAAATTCTTAACCATAAAAGTAGAGCGTCCACAGCAAGCTAACTATAATGTACGAACAGTAACAAAAGTTTAAGCTGGTATTTTTCTTTTTCTGAACAGGAATTTCAAAAGTACGTTAACTCCACGAAATTTATATCAGTCAACTTGATATTTTTACACTCTTTTATTATACTCGACTAGGTTTTTGTAAAGATAGAATTTTGCAATCGATATTTATCCCACTTCCTGACAGGCTAGAATTATACAAAATTATCTACAAAGATGTGTTTCCGATGACAATACAACATTTTAATATTTTATAACTTAATTATAAATTAATAACTTATTTTTAAACCATTTGTTCATTCATTCGCCCCACGTGATCAATCGCCAAATATTCTTTATGGCTACAATGGTATACGAGGTACAACAGCAATGGATATAATTCTGCGCCAAACCACGCTCGCCAAAAAAAGGTCAACTAGGAGAGAAACTGCAACAATACAATATTTTAAACACTAAAAAGTAAATAAATAAATAAAAATAAAGTGTGTAGTATAATCAAAATAAAGACACTTTTATCAATTAACAGTTTAATTTTGATTAAATTATGATTATACGTTGAGAAAACAATTTACAAATCCCGAATAGATAGTTTAAATTATGCTCCTTTTTATTTTAATTACTGCCATACCTTAAAAAAAAGAACAAAATTTATATATATTAATAAATTCGGTAGCTCGCGCTTTCTACCAAGCACAAAAAGGAAATGAATTTCCCATAATCGAGTTTGGTGTCCATGCCAATTTAATGTATAATTAATGTAACGGAATTTTTTTGGAAAAATCATGAATTGCTGTCATAAAATTAGGCGAGATTTTCAAGATAAACTTTGAATACTTATAAAAGAGCATATATTTAATTATTATTATTATTTTATTTTAAAACTTATTGTAAATTAATCATCACATATTTTTCTTGTGAAATATGAAGGATTTTTTACAAAATATTAATATCTCACATTTTTGTGTAACTTTAAGTAACGGAATTTTTAGTGGAACATTTAATATTTACTTTGAATCAATGACATTTGACTAAAAATGCATATTTTTAAAAACTGCTACGTATTTCACTAGCTTTGGATTACAAAAAAAAACTTATTTTTTGTCTGAAATGTCTACGGCGAGTTAAAATATCCACCATTTGATCCGCTTTGTCCGAAGCATCCCGTCCATCAGCTAGCAAGCCATCATTTTTAACACTTTCCAAAATAGTTGAAAAGAGTTTATGAATTCAGCTTGTCTGTCTGTTTTTCCGTGCTCTAAGTCGCGTAAATATACTGAAATTGCCATGCAATTTATATATGTTATTAAGGTTTACTGTGGCATGTTTAGCATTAAAAATGAAGTGTACATTTACAGCTCATTTACGGGAACCCTCGAAAGAATTCTGTTACATTACTGTCTATGGAGAAAAATCTTTTGCAGTGTATTTTAATGATGTAACACTATTTCAAACCTATTTAAATATCTAACCTGAAATATAAAACCTATTGATGTATATCACTACTGAGGTGCACCACAAGATAGGCTTACTATACATTTTGGTGGGCATAGCATTCATCGTTCATTTACAGGGACACACAAAAGAATTCGGTTACAGTATTGTCTATGAACAATAATTGCTGGAAGTGCGTTTTCAGTTTTGGTAAGCATTTTAAAATTTAACAATTTTTTACATATTACTTAGTGTGTATAAATGGTATAGATCTTTTCGCAACACAAAAAATAGCTAGTATATTTCGGTTTATTAAAGGAAGTGGCTAAATAGGACTTTTTCACTGTGCGTCTCCTAAATGAACTAAATTTTAGCATACTATGTAGCATATAAACAAATCTATCGATCATATACAGGGCCGCACAAAATAATTCGGATATTTTTCTGACTATTGATGGTAATTGATGAAATTGGATTTTCAAATTTCTTATACGTTTTCTAAATTGTTTACTTAGATTGTAACACACAACCTTTTAAAATGTTCATCATCATCAGGTGGGATTTCTAGAGAGATTCTCAAAGTATGGCATAATAATATTCTGGAGAAAAAAAACCACATATGTTGCATCGATATGGTTTGCTCGAATTCAAAATTCACATGGTCTAAGGCTATTTCCTCAATTCATGCTCAATGCCTACTCCTAGTTACGGCTGCCTATAAAAAATGTCCAACTGCAGCTCTTTGCGTACTGTCTGGAATTCCCCCTCTTGCATTACAGCTGAAGAAAATATCTACTCTCGGAAGAGTACTTCGTCTTGGAGTCCCGGTGGATGAACATAACCCGATGAATTACCAACCGAAATCAACTAAAAGCATAATACCTCCATACATTGAATATTTTAAGTGACAAACAGAAAATGAGAGGATAATCGATATTGATATATTCACTGACGGATCAAAAACATCAGATGCGCTTTCTGTGCATGCGCTTTCTGTGCATATAAAAGTTCCGTTTTACAGGAAACAAGGCAGATTCGCTTAGAAAATAGTGTCTACCAAGCAGCGCTACTAGCAATACACGATGCAATAGACTCGGGTAATTCTAATAATTTTCAAAGCTACACGATCAATTTTGATAGTCTGTCTAGTCTGCAGGCGTTAGCAGATATATTCACCTCCAACTTACTTGTATGTGACATAATCACAGCTTTGCAACAAACATCGAAATCTTTTTTTCTTTAAATGGGTGCGTGGTCATTCTGGCATAGCTGGAAACGAACATGCTGATAAACTGGTCCGCGACGCAACGAAACCGTCACATAACATCTTACAAAAATTCTACGCATTTCCACCATCACATTTAAAGAAGATAACATCAGAATTAATAATATCATGGCAAATAGATTGGAATCTGGGAACAACGGGTCGCTTTACTCACGCCTTAATCCCAGCAGTATCAACAGATCTTCAACTTCAAAATAGGCACCACTACATCTTTGCTACAAACCATGGCTCGTTTCCTCAATATCTCAATAAATTCGGCAAGGCATCGTCACCTAGATGTACCTGTGGGAAAAGAGGTCCTTACATTATTTCCTAGATCCCGTACATGATATCCTTACATTATATCCCCCTCCTTACATTATATCCTAGATTGTGCCCTAACTGCCCACCATCACATTAGAAAGTCATCACAAATGAAACTGTCGGCCTGGTTTGCCTATGTGCTGAAACAGCCAAAACTGCATAAAAAAATAACAGATTGTGTGTTTCTGCTAGAACGCAATCAATACTTATTCATGCTGCCTCCATTGGACTTAGTGGAGGTTGAGGATGAATTAGACTTCTAATATGCATAGGGACCTTTACACACTACATAAACTCTAACCTTAACAATTTAGTTATTCTTAATGGCATCATACAGTGTTATTTAGTATTTTTAGCATAATTTTTCATTGTTTACTCTTCTATTATTATTATTATTAATTCATTATTGTTCATTTAGTATTTACATCTATCCATTATTATTATTTACTTCAGAATCTTACAGTTTTATTACATGATAGTATTATTGCTCAGTATCGCATAGTAGTATTTAATACTTCTAAGTAGGATTGGTAAATTGTATTTGCAGAATTTGTATTTTTGTAATCTTGTATTTTCAGAATTTGTATTTTTGTAATCTTGTATTTTCAGAACTTGTATTTCAGAATTACATTGTATAATTATTGCTCAATATCACAACGTATAATTTAGTAATGCTCAGTGTACTTAAATAAACAAACCTGCTGGGCGGGGCTAGTTGAGCTTAAGCCGAAAGGTAGGCCACCCCGCCCGGTTTGACTTTGACCTTGTTTACTTAGTCTAGGAAAACGCTCCTCCCCAACATGCATATGCCAAAAAAAACTCAGGAACGGTACTACATTACATTTATAGTAATTGTTCTCTAATGAGACATACTTTCAATTTCAATAAAAATGTCACAGTGAGGCAAAATCTGAATTGAACTGTTTGAACCTTTAAACTATGATAAATTAAAAGAAAATTAGAACATTCTGAATAAATATTTTTCCTTTATTAAAAAGGATCTATGATACTTTTTCCTACATTTATGAAGTAATTTTTACATTTTTTTATTTATTTGAAGTGTGTAGTACTTGGTACTACATTTATGAAGAATATATTTTGTTTTTGAAATTTGTATATTGTAATTCATATACTGAACATATTTTTGTGCTCATACTGTTCCTATTTCAGCTTACTGTTTGAACCATGCAAAATTACTAGTTGCGTTATGATTAAGTATTCTTTTCATAAATTTTCTAATTACTTTCTTTTATACTTTTTCTTATATCAATTTTTTTTAAATATTAAGAAATGTTGTGATCTGAACTAGTATTGTAAAAACTAACTTTGTACTAATTTTATTTTAATCTCTAATGTAATATTCAACATCTGTATTCTAAAATATTAATTTTCAATAAACATTTCCCCTCGTGGAGAAAAGTTCCTACGCTTAACGGCTGGATCTCGACGAGAGGGTGATTTGATTTGATTTGATTTCATTTGTTTACTTAGTAATCAACTTTCACCTTATTATTTGGTAAAGTTTTGTTAAAGTATTTTGGAAGTGGGAAAAATGTTTCATAATCTATGCTCGACGCATAATTTTTCGTTCTTGTTATATATATATATATATATATATATATATATATCAATTAAAAAATAAAATTTTCTACATAAATGTATATATACAATAATTAAGAGTACGTGGATTTTATAACCACTCCGCATTTTTTTTAAATCTCAAAAAAGCATTAAATTCCGAAGCGTCAATGTGGTGTTACCCATTAAAAATAATCTATCCAAAAGGATTTTATGATTACATGCATATTATACACTATTTATTCAATATAATTATAGATAAATATCAGATTTGAATTTAAAATATCTTTAAAGTTCCATGAAATGGTTAATATTTAGATTAAACATTTCAAATACCAAAATAGTACTAAGATATGGCTAAATTCATAACTCATCGCAATCATTAATATTTATGAGCGCAACCACTCAAACTACTATCTTTACCTCCACATATTATTTCTATATTATTTTAAATATTCTGCGATAAAACTCTGTGCGAAGGTAAAAGAGACTTATCTGTTGGTTTTATCATAGAAATTATTTATTTTCATGCAATTATTTATTTTTAGGAAAAACAATTTCAACTCCCTTGCAGGCGCTCGAGTATTCATTTTCTTCAGCTGTGCTTTTTGAAATAGCTCAACATTATTCAAAAAGTCATGAAAAATCACTTATTTTTCATAATAATTCGTTCACTTAAATTTTGAAAATAGAACATAAATTTAACTAAACTCATGCCTCTTTGAAGCCATTTTCTTTAATGGAAAAAACTACTTTTTTCGCATCACTATTATTTTATTGATATATTGGTTATTAAATATTCAATAAAGTTCAGAGTAAATTTGAAGTTGTTAGTCTGCCACAGTTATTAACGAAATGTTTATGTTATATGGAATATAGCCTTAATTTCGTCGACAAATAAATGCATAACTTGCTTCATTTCCCTGCAACTAAAGATTCTAAAATTAGCTTAAGTCACGACGAATTTAATAACTTTATTACCACAATGTTTTTTCTCCGCAGAAAATCATAACAAGAGAATAATTTAAATATCGTATTAAGCTCCTTCGATTTAATTTCACGACAAAGAGAGAAGCGAAATCACTTATGATTTATTACTGAATAAAAATGCACTTTCATAATGCCAGTAAAATAAATTCGGATGTCGTGAAAAATGACGGAAGCTATACATCTACCAAATGAATGAATAGGGCTTTTTTTCTTCTTCTTTTTACACAAAATCCTATTTTCAAATAAATTTTTTAAATAATACTGCTTCTTTATTTGTCATATTTTTTTAGAGAAATCATTAATTTTTGTGCAATTATTTATCTTTTATAAATTGACATTCACATATAACACATATTCGTCCAGTTGTGACCTAAAGTATGTAATTTGGATCAATGGACATATTACACGTCTATAAATGGTCGATATTTTGTCAAAATGTCACCAACATTTACGTAAGAAATACGTCTTTTAGATGTCAGGAAGGACCTAAAATGAACATAAAATAAACATAATATAGACGTACCAAAATGTGTCCATTTTACATCCAAGAAATAATTATATTTGGATGAAATATAGGCGACTTATAGCCGTAATATGGACATGTTTATTGATTCCAATTACGTACTTTAAGCCAAAGCGGGACGAATGTGTGTTATTTTCTTTAAAAACAACTTGAATTAATATGTGTCCCAATTTAAATTTTGTCTAGGGCGTGTTAGAGCTACTACCTCGTCTCTAGCTGTCAAGATGATTCGTAATTATGTTAGAAAATCAGACTGAAGAAAGGTTCCAGAAAAGATAATGAAAGTTGCTGTTCTCGAAGTGAAATTGAACAACAGATCTATCAGGGTTGGTTAGTTGGTTGATTTATGACGGCCGATTATATACACGAGGGATATAGGCCCTAGGGGGAGTGCCCTCCGTGGGTGTCTTTCTAAGGAATCCTAACCCGTATTTACGGCAAGGTTCGAAGAAAACCATGGAAAACTCTGAACGGTTAGATCGACGAGCGCGACAAGGGTTTGAACGCAGCACCTCCCGTCTACCAGCTTTGAGAGCAGAACCTCTCAACCACTGGTGGGGTGAGATCAATCGCGGAAGAAGTATATCCCTCCAGTGATGAAGAGTAGAAAGAGGATTCCTTAAGTCTTCGCAGTAGTTTTAAATCATTCAAAAATAGTAAATCAGGGGAAGAGTGGATTTATTCTACCAGGTGCAAACGTTTGGCACACAAATCACGTTTCACTGGGGGCACGATATTTTATGTTTGCATTCACTATGATGGAGAGAAAGATATGACGATTAAGTTGAATAAAATATATTTTGTACCAAATTTAATATACCAAATTAAAATTGCATTTTATATTTTCTGTGCTTTTTCATTTCCGTTAGCAATCCGAAAATCAAGTAAATTTATAGGGCCAACTTACCCCGTTCGATGGGGCAGATTGGCCCAGTGACTTGATGTCCAGCTGAACTTCATATAGAAACTATTAATTGATATTTTTCAAATTTATTCATACATGATTATGCTTTAAGGTACGCTGATTTTCCAAACTAAAATAAATAAAATAATAAAATAAAATAAAAAAATTTAATGGAGAGAAATTGGGCCAACAAGCCCCGGTCTACCCTATGTATTGTGTACGTTCTAATTACTTTTTAAAAGCTCTGTTCTATTATTCTTATTTTTACATGAAATTTATTAAGTATTTTAAAAAAGTTCAGAATAATATAAAAGTGATTTATCTGTCATAGTGATTAAGGCACTTACTTCTCTTGACCATTCACTCGCTTCAAATCTTAAAATAGTAAACACTTATCTAAATTCGTATCTCGTGGCATTTACTTTTTAAGAAAAAAAGTACTCTTTCAAATATTTGTTAATAGCTTTCAGCTTGTTTATTTGTCCTTTTTTAAATATTCCAATAAAAGTTAGAACAATAAAACATCGATTTATCTATATAAAATGACTGTTTCCTACAAATAAATACATAACTTACTTCTATACCTAGGAAGTAAATAATCTATGCTTAGATGACGAATAGATAGATCCACGAAGAATCTGTTAAACGCTCCTACCATTTTTTCTTTCTAGACAGAAAAATATGATAGGAGAACAATGTAAATACCGTATCAAGTTCCTTTTATTTAATTTTTAGATAGAAAGCGAAGTAAAATTACCAATGATTTATGACTATAACAATAAATTCGGGGAATGTTAAAAGAAAAAGACAAGCTGTAAATCCATCAAATGAATAAATAGGCACGCACTCTTTGCTTTTCCCTTTTGCAAACAAATTTATTTAAAAAATAAAACAATTTTTATTATTTATTATTCTGTTGTTGATCCATGTATCTAACTATATTTAATGAACTTTATGACAGATGATAAGTTTTTATTAAAGGAAATAAAAGCTAATGAAAAGTATTTATTTTGATAGTCTTTCATCCACTCAAAATCTTAAAACAGTACTAAAATTCAGATAAATTTATATCTTTTAGCAGTCATTTATGTAATGGAAAAACTATTTTTTCAATCTTTGGCTGCATATTTATATGTTTTTTATTTATAATTCCTATACAATTCACAATAACATAAAAGTAATTTCTCCGTCGTAGAGTTTAAAAAAGTGTTTAAATTATCAGCTATATAGCCTTAAATTCTTCGACACATAAATTCATAATTTTCTCCTGTTTCCAGCGAAGAAATAATTTAAAATTAGCTTAATTTACGAAGAATATGCTAATTTCTGTAGCACTTCTTTTTTTCTCAACAGAAAATCATGACAAGAGAATAATTTAAATATCGTATTAAGTTCTTTATGCTTATTTTCATGATACAGCGCGATGTCAAATTGCCAATAATTTATTCATGAAGAAAAATGCATCTTCTTAATGACAGCAGAAACAATTCCGAGAACGTTAACAAAGTTGCAAATCCATCCCTCAAATGAATGAATAGACGAGCACTCTTTTCTTTTCTTTTTTAAACAAATCTTTTTTTTTAACTATTTTTATTAGTATTTACAATTTTCTATCCACCCATGCATCAAAATATTTTAATAATTTTTACAAGTGAAAAGTTTTTATTAAAGAATATAAAAGCTCATAAAAGGTACTTATTGATGGATTTATAACCATCTCAGATATCATTAACTGATTTCAAAACAGGAAGCAGTTCAAGGACATAAACATTTGAGCACGCAAATAAATACATTAAGTGACAATAAATCATTCTATAATGAACAAACTTTTCTATTTTAGACAAATCATCCTACTCAAGATAAACAATGATATTAATATGTGAAATATGTTCGCGAAATTAGTTTTAATATCAACCCACGCATGCTGCAGCTGTCTGACGTCATCAAAAGAACTCTGATTCAAAAAAACTATTTTTATTATTAAGCTTAGTTGCCCTTTTTATCTCAATAGAGAAAGATGTAATAATTTTAATCTGTTGCTGCAAAAGGCAGCTGTATGTAAAATGTTACTTGAAATTATTAAGTCAAAATTTTAATATAATTATCTATAACAAAAGTGATCAGTCTCAGGTGTGGACTCAATATAAATAATATACTTCATTAACCAATATTTATGTTTTCAACACTTTAGCTCGGTAACTAATGGATTAACGCAGTTAAAAATGTGCACCAACCTGAAGTAGTAGGAATACTGATGCTGAAGAAAGATAAAGGTAAGAAATTACCTATATTATTATATTAATTGTGTTTTCATGGCCAGAATTATTATTTATTTATCTAAGTATCAGCGCGCGTAACCGTAGAGCAGAGGCGGCTTTTTTGCCAACAGTCGATTACGAGACTGAGAAAGTCTCATATTTTAGTAGATAAATAATATTTGTGAAGAAAAAAAAACTACTGGCCATAGATGTGTGTACATTAAAATGAAATTGAAAATTATTGAAAATATAGTTAGTTATTTGATGATGAAATAAATATTGTGCATTTTTTGTTGATATATATGAAATGTTAAACAATTGAAGAAAAACTAGATATATATAAGAAGTTTTATATAAAATAATCTAGATATATATAAGAAGTTTTATATAAAATAATAAAAGAGCAATTCCTCTTTAATAACAAAACTTAAATAACTAGTAAAATGGCCGCATCACGTGAGATACAGCTTGTAGAAAAACTTAACGCAAGCAATTACAGTAATTGGAAATTTAAAACTGAAATGTTACTGATTAGAGAAGATTTATTCAACGTAATAACCGAAGATAGGCCCACGCCAGTCACAACTGATTGGGAAAAGAAAGACAGGAAGGCAAGAGCCATAATTAACCTATCAATTGACGATTCACAAATTGTTCATGTTAAGGGGCTTAACACAGCTAGAGACACTTGGAACGCACTTAAAACCATACACGAACGGGCGAACCTCTCTAGTAAATTATTTTTGTTAAGAAAGCTCTATGGAGCCAAGCTCCAAGAAAACGGAAACTTAATCAAACACGTAACATACATTCTAGAATTAATTGACAAACTTTCAGCGATCGGAGAAACAATTAGCCACTCCCATCTTTCAGCTTTATTGCTGTGTTCGCTACCCCCTAGTTATAATACGATAATTACTGCCCTTGAATCGCGAAATGAGGACGAGCTCACACCACAATTTATTAGAAGTAAATTAACAGATGAGTACAACAGAAGGGTTGAAAACACAGACCAGGGTGAAAATTCATCAAAAGCGTTTAAAACGCAGAAAAGATTTCCTAATGATAACTTTAAAAAAGATAAACAGTGCACGTATTGCAAATTGAAAAATCACACGTACAGAGAATGTTGGCATTTGAAAAATCGAAACAATCACCCAAATACACAAAAACAACAAACATACAAAAATAAATATTACTCATCATCGTTGTGTTATCAACAATCGGATAACCAGATAGGAAACACTGACCGCGAATCAGTAAACACGAGAAATTACAGAACGGAAACAAAACCAGATAAAGGCAGCGACGCAGCCTTTCTAATAGACAAAGCAGGAAAACAAACCTGGATTATTGATTCTGGTTCATCTTCACATATCCTAAACAATAAAAATGAGTTTACTAAGTTAAACGACACAGAAAAAACAGCCGTCATAATTGCCAACGGAAAAACTCTAAACTCGTTAGGTACCGGAGAAACTACATTCACGACAAAAACATCCGATGGAGGCATAAATAAAATCACGTTAAAAGAAGTGTTATATGTACCGGAGCTAGAATCTAATTTAATTTCAGTTAGTAAAGCCACAAAGAATGGATATAAATTATTATTTGATAAAGATAAATGCACAATGTCACGAAATGGGAAAATCTATTTGGAGGCAAAAATGAAAAATAACCTATACGAAGTTGAATTATTAGAAAATGCAGATAGGAATATAGTAAATATGGCACATGAATGCAAAAGTAAAGACTGCCTGGAACTTTGGCACAAACGCCTAGGGCATAGAAATTATAATTCCATAAAGGAAATGGTTAAAGACGACTTAGCCTATGGCATAAAATTAAATAATTGCAATCATGGAACAACATGCGAAACATGCATACAAACAAAAACAAGCGATGCTCCCTATCCCAAAACAGTGTATAGAAACAAAACAGGTAGAGTACTCGATCTAGTGCACACGGACGTATGCACAGCGATAGGAACCCCCACAATAGGTGGTAAAACAATGTTTGTAACTTTCATTGACGACTACTCTAGATTTACCGTAATATACTTATTAAAACATAAAGATGAAGTACAGGATAAACTAATCGACTATATAGCTATGGTTCGAAACCAGTTCGGGATATATCCGAAAGCAATAAGATCCGATAACGGGGGAGAGTACATAAATAGAGGGATAGAGGATTACTTAAGAAAAAGGGGCATTAAACATCAATTAACAGTGCCGTATTGTCCGAGCCAAAATGGCATTGCAGAAAGGAAAAATAGGTCGCTATTAGACATGACTAGAAGCCTACTGAGAGAAGCAGATCTGCCACAAAGATTTTGGGGAGAAGCAATTAACACCGCGAATCATTTACAAAATCGCTTACCAACAAGATCTACAAATAAAACCCCATTTGAGCTATGGTTTAATCGCAAACCGAGTTTACACTATTTGCGAACATTCGGGTGCAAAGCTTACGTATATGTAAACAAACAACATCGAGGAAAATTGGACGACAGGGCTCAGGAAGGGATTTTTGTAGGATACGATAACAACTCAAAGGGATATCGCATATACACAAAACAAAATAAAATTGTAATTGGCAGAACAGTGAAATTCATGGAAAATAGTAAAATTAACCTAAAAGAAAGCAAAGAGACAGAGAACTCATATGACGACAAAAATTACATTGAAACAGAGCTAAACAACACAACCGAAGAACCAACCGAGTCCAAACAACCGACCAATGAACCAAGAAGATCCGAAAGAATGAACAGGGGGGTACCACCAGACAGATATGTCTGTTATGTAAAAAATAATGATACAATAGAACCTAGTAGTTGGAATGAAATACTGGAAATAAATAATCCCAGAGAAAAAGAAAATTGGCTTAAAGCCACACAAGCGGAAATAAATTCGTTGAGAAAACACAATACATGGGAATTAGTGGATCCTCCACCTAACAAAAAGGTTATAGGTTGCAAATGGACATTCAAAAAGAAATTAGACAGTCACGGAAACACTCAAAAGTACAAAGCACGTTTGGTAGCCAAAGGGTTTAGCCAAAAATACGGGGAAAACTATGACGAGACTTTCGCCCCAGTAGTGTCACAAACAACTGTGCGAACTTTTTTGGCAGCAGCCGCATATAAGAAGTTGAACGTGAGACACATAGACATAGACACAGCTTTTCTATACGGTGAGTTAGAAGATGAAGTCTATATGAAACAACCGGAGGGTTACATTGAGAAAAATAAAGAAAACAAAGTCTGCAAATTGAAAAAATCCATCTATGGACTTAAACAGGCAGCGAGAACTTGGAATAAAAGAATAGAACAATCTTTAAAAAAATTGAATTTCCAACAAAGCACAGCGGACTCATGTCTATACACACGAAAAGAAAACAACATCACAACATATATAATAATTTACGTAGATGACTTATTAATAGGCGGTGAAAACGAATCAATTGAAACAATAATAAAAGCTTTAAAGCAAGAATATGAATTAAAAGATCTTGGGGAAGTATCCCACTATTTAGGCATGGAAATAAGAAAAACCCAAACCGGATACAAATTAAATCAAAGGTGAAAAATAGAAGAACTAGCAAGAAAATTCAACTTAGAAAACGCAAAACCAATAAGCACTCCCATGGATGCCGGTTTTCACAAATTAGAGGACGACGAAAACTTAATGCCTAACAACACAAAATTCAGACAAGCAATAGGATCATTGTTATATATAGGAACAACTACACGTCCAGATATATCAGTCGCCGTTAACATCCTCAGCAGAAGATGTGAAACTCCACGTTTTAAAGATTGGAACGCTGCGAAACGCGTAATTAGTTATCTAAACATCACAAAAAACCTGAACCTCACATTAAATACAAACCAAGAACCACAACTCATCGGTTTTTCTGACGCTGATTGGGCAGGAGACACAAAAACCAGAAGATCGACTACTGGAAACCTTTTCATGCTGGGAAATAGTCCGATACAATGGTACTCAAAAAGGCAAAATTGCATTGCCTACTCATCGGCAGAAGCTGAATTCGTTGCTGCAGCTAGTGCAGGACAGGAAATTGCATGGCTAATAAAACTATTAGCAGACCTGGACTTACATCAAAATTTACCAGTAAAACTGTACGAAGACAACCAGAGCTGCATCAAGATGGTGGAGAACGAAAAATTCTCAAAACGAACAAAACACATAGACGTTCGATATCACGCGATAAAAGAAATGAACGAAGACGGTATACTAGACCTTCGTTACTGCCCAACACAAGACATGACAGCAGACGCCCTGACCAAGTCACTGGGCAAACCACAGTTTGTGAAACATCGAGAATCTATGCAACTATTACATGATGCATCCGAGATGGTTAAGGAAGGGTGATGGATTTATAACCATCTCAGATATCATTAACTGATTTCAAAACAGGAAGCAGTTCAAGGACATAAACATTTGAGCACGCAAATAAATACATTAAGTGACAATAAATCATTCTATAATGAACAAACTTTTCTATTTTAGACAAATCATCCTACTCAAGATAAACAATGATATTAATATGTGAAATATGTTCGCGAAATTAGTTTTAATATCAACCCACGCATGCTGCAGCTGTCTGACGTCATCAAAAGAACTCTGATTCAAAAAAACTATTTTTATTATTAAGCTTAGTTGCCCTTTTTATCTCAATAGAGAAAGATGTAATAATTTTAATCTGTTGCTGCAAAAGGCAGCTGTATGTAAAATGTTACTTGAAATTATTAAGTCAAAATTTTAATATAATTATCTATAACAAAAGTGATCAGTCTCAGGTGTGGACTCAATATAAATAATATACTTCATTAACCAATATTTATGTTTTCAACACTTTAGCTCGGTAACTAATGGATTAACGCAGTTAAAAATGTGCACCAACCTGAAGTAGTAGGAATACTGATGCTGAAGAAAGATAAAGGTAAGAAATTACCTATATTATTATATTAATTGTGTTTTCATGGCCAGAATTATTATTTATTTATCTAAGTATCAGCGCGCGTAACCTACAGCGTAGAGCAGAGGCGGCTTTTTTGCCAACACTTATTTTTCATATTCATTTATTCAATTCAAATCTTAAAATAGCACGAAAATTTCCATAAATTTATATCGTTTAGCAGTCATTTATTTAATGGAAAAAGATTACTTTTTTTAATCTCTGTCAGCATTAGTCAGAATATATATTTATGTGTTCTTTATTAAAAATTCCAGTACAGTTCAGAATGTTATGAAAGTGATTTGCTTGTCGCAGCGATTAAATAAATGTTTAAGCTATAAAGAATGTAGCATTAATTTCTTCGACAAATAATTAGTTTAAGCTACAACGAATCTATTAGTTTACCTACCAGTATGTTTTTTACTCCGCAGAAAATCCTGACAAGGGAATAATTTAAACATCGTAATAAGCTCTTCTATTTATTTTCATGATAGAAAGCGTAGCGATATTAGCTATTATTTATGACTGAAGAAAAACGCCCTTTCTCAATGCTAGGAGAATAAATTCGGAGAGCGTTAAAAAAAAAACACGAAAATTAAACATCTATCAAATGAATGAATAGGCTTTCTTTCTCTTTTTACATAAAATATTATTTTAAAACAAAAATCTGAAAGAATAATTCTTCTTTATTTGTTATATCTATTAAAGAAATCACTTATTTTTATGCAGTTAATTATCTGTAGGGAAATTTTTTAAACTGCTTTTTAAATTCTCTATTGAACTATTTAAATTTTATATGGAATACTTTAAACTTTATACAAAAAAAGTAATTTATCTGTCGCAGTGATTGAAGAAACGTTTAAGTTTTAGGGAACGTTACATTAATTCCTTCGAAAAATAAATACATAACTTTCTTCAATTCCCTGCAAGGAAAGAATCTATCCCTCTTTATTTTTCCATAGCAGAAATGCTTTAATTACCAGCAAGAACAGAAACTATCACTTTTAGTGATAGTTTCTTTTCTTGCTGGCTTTTCTTGGATAGTTAACGATTGCGCAGTCCTTCCGGCCTGTACCGGGAGGATAAGGTAGCTTTCCTATATCTTCGTTTTAAAATTTTAGCTAATGTTACACGAAAACAGCAAGTTAAAATGCAAAGAAAACGTTTACAAAAGATTCGTTAATACTGAATTTGAATACGAAATTCGCCAAATTATTGAGCAATAGCCAAATTGGCTTCATTTATGAAGACTTATTTTGCTCATCAAATTTGGCGATATTTCGCCAAATGTCGCCAAGTTTGTCGAGAATTTGGCGCTAATGGATATGAATATATAGTTTTATGCGTATGATTGGGAAAATTATTACAACAATGAAAATTTTTGTAATGTGCTGTCTTGTTTCAAAATGTCAGCCACCCTAGAATTTCAAACTGCTCTATCTCAGCCATTTTTTAAGATAGAGGTAAACCAAAAAATGCTCTGGAATCCTCGTATCAAGGCCTAACACGTAATTAAAAAATAAATTTGAATTTTTAACTTTTTTGTATATTTATTTTAGTTTTAAATTTTTAAGTGGCCGCCATCTTGGAACAAAATGGCGGACCAAGCTGGCCAACGAACTCGGTCGAGACATTGGTGAGCTTAATACACACAATTAGTTTCATTAAAATTGATTTATAAATACGAGCGTTATCGTATGACATAGGTCAGATATATATATATATATATATATATATATAAATCAACATTTGAACGGAGTGTGATTTTGGGGTCTGGGGGTCATGATCGGTGAAAATATATCGAAGCTTTCCTCCGAACGGCTGCAATAGGTAGCTTTATACCTTTTTGTATTGAAAGCTACCTAAAACACGAAAATTAAACATCTATCAAATGAATGAATAGGCGCACCGTCTTTTCTTTCTCTTTTTACATAAAATATTATTTTAAAACAAAAATCTGAAAGAATAATTCTTCTTTATTTGTTATATCTATTAAAGAAATCACTTATTTTTATGCAGTTAATTATCTGTAGGGAAATTTTTTAAACTGCTTTTTAAATTCTCTACACTGTAAAAAAAACTCGGAAACGTTACTCGATAAACGATATTCGTAAAAGTTTCCGCATATTTTGGTTAGATATTCGTGAAAGTTTCCGCATATTTCGTTCAGATATTCAGAAATGTTTCTGTATATTTTGGAAACATTTACGTGCGTTTCGGAAACGTTTCTTTATATTTCAGTCAGATATTCAGTGACGATTCCGCATATATCGGAAATGTTTTTGTATACATAGGAAATGTTTTTGTATACATCGGAAATGTTTCTGTGTGTTTTGGAAATTAATATTATCAGACTCTATTTTATTGCATATTAATATTACATTCGCTCGAGGCGAACCCCACTACACATAATCGTGGTTGGTTTTCCTGCAAAGTTCGGTGAGCGAATTCGCTAATCATACTATAGAAATGATCCTATGAAGTGTGATCTTGTAGATGAATTATACTCTAGTGGATACGCCGATAGCTCAGTTAATAATAATTATCACTACGAAGAAAAAACACACAATCTCAAAATAAATAAACTCACTTGCGGACTGTAACTCATTCAATCAAATGTTTTCATTTAATTTATCACAACACTAAATAAAAATGGTCGAGAACCGAGATTTACACAACTCCTCAGATCGGCATCTCGAACGCCTCACAATCACAAGTTTTTTGTTTTGTTAAACATTTTACATAGACGGCGCTTCTAGCGGCAACATACCGCCGGCCCTTGAATGTTGCTAACATTCAATAATATAAATGCAATATAATTCAAACACAATCTCTAAGTGAAAAATACAATCTCAAAAAAAAACACAATTTCTTCTCAAAAATACTACACTAAATAAAATACTAAATTTACAAATATAAACACAAGAATGCAATACACTGGAGGAAAATATATAGTTTAATAAAACAAATGTATGAATTTAAGTAGTTAATAAACCATCATTCACATATGGCAAAACAAGAATTTTTGTGACTGGCCTTTTATATGTGCCATTTTTATCTTTCAAGGTGACAACTCTTATGATATTGTCTTGGCCTGGATGAATTTTAATAATTCGGGCCAAATGCCATTTTAAAGGGCAATAATTATCAGAATTTTTTACTAATACTAAATCTCCCTCTTTTATCTTTACCCTTCCCTTGTTCCATTTAGGTCTATTTAAGAGCTTGTTCAAATATTCTGATGACCATTTTTTCCAAATATGTTGTGTTAATTTTTGAACTAATTGCCATCTGCTCAACCTATTCATAGGAATTTCTATATAATTTGGTTCTGGTAAGGCCATTAAAGAGGAACCAATAAGGAAGTGAGCAGGTGTCAAAGTTTCAACATTATTTGGATAATTTGAAAGGGAGCAGAGTGGCCGAGAATTAAGAACTGCCTCAATTCGAGTAATACGAGTCAAGAGTTCCTCATAACTTAAAATAGTTTTACCTACAACACGTTTTAAATGGTATTTAAGGGATTTGATATTAGCCTCCCACAAACCTCCAAAGTGATGAGCTGAAGGGGGATTAAAATGCCAGTTAATACCGTCATTAGCTAAATAATTTTCTATTTCCTCCTCACTTTTATCTTTAAATAAAGATCTGAGAATTGCTCTTAATTCTTTATTGGCACCAATGAAATTTCGACCATTATCACTATATATATATCAGAAGGTTTGCCCCGCCTTGCTATAAAGCGTTTAAGTGCTGCTAAGAATGCTTCACTTGTTAGATCATTTATTATTTCAAAATGCAAGGCTTTTGTAGTAAAACAAACAAATACACAAATAAATACTTTTTTTACCTGTTTACTTCTACCCACGAAGTTTTTCACTTCAAAGGGACCACAGTAGTCCAATCCAGTACGCATAAATGCTCTGGCCATTGTTACTCTAGAAGCTGGCAAATCAGCCATTTGTTGCTCTGAATTCTTAGAATTTACCTTTTTGCAAGTGATACAATTGAAAAGGATTTTACAAACTATATTTCTAACAGATAAGATCCAAAATTTGTTTTGGATGAGAGAAAGAGTTGTCTCAGCACCTGCATAATCATTGGATATTTTTGATGATCAGTTAGTTAAGTTGCTGTTTCTCAGTCTACCACCAACTCGGATTACACCGTTATCATCTAAAAACGGGCACAAGTTTTTCAGTTTACTACTGTTAGGGATTGCATTACCCTTTTCCAAATACTGCATTTCCTTCACGAATGAAGTCTTCTGGATGTTTTTTACTATACAGAATAAGGACTGAGAGAGTTCACTGCTGGTTAAAGTTCTACCTTTGGGATAGAAGGGATTTCTACTGTTATGGATGAATCTATTACACCATGCTACTACTTTTTGCAGTTTTATGAATGAAGAACTGTTATTAATGACGTCTAAAGGCTCAACAGTGTTAACTAAGGTACATACTTGAGTTACTGATGGTGCTTTCAATTCACGGATAAACAACTCACTGGTTTCAACAGAAATAATATCAGGAGATTCCACCATCTCAGGATGTTGTAGGAATGATGGACCGAACCACCATAAATCACATTGCTGGATCTTGATGGGATCTAGGCCTCTAGAAATGAGATATGCAGGATTTTGCTTGGAAGGTATACATAATTCCACTGATCAATCGAAGTTAAACTTTGTATAATTGATACTCTATTTGCGACAAATGTCTTTAGATCATTCGGCTCCTTTTTTAACCATGCAAGTACAATAGTACTATCTGTCCAAAAACAAGGTTTAGAAACTTCTTGCTTTAGAGCACTTAACACTTTTTGCATCAACTTAGATAATAGGACTGCGGCAGAAAGTTCTAGGCGAGGGATAGTAATATGCTTTAGAGGAGCCACTCTTGATTTACCAGGGAGCAGTTTGATAGAAGAATCACCATAAGAATTAATAGACTTTACATAAACGACCGCACCATAAGCAAGTTCAGAAGCATCTGAAAAAACATGCAATTCCACACAATTAGATTGTTCTACAAATACAAATCTTGGGATATTGATCATATTTACAGTTTTTAAGGAAGTAAGAAAATTAGTCCATTCGATATTTTTTTTCACGGGAAGATAATCACACCAATCTATTTTCAGCAACCATAATTTTTGGAGGAAAACCATGGCCTTTGTAATTATTGGACCTATCAAACCCAACGGGTCAAATATTCTAGCAATTCTAGCAATTTGCGATAATACTGAGCGTTTGGTATACCTTTCACTTTGCTCTACAATTAAATTAAATCCGAAACAGTCTGGTTGCGGCTTCCACAATATTCCTAAAGTTTTTGTCTCATTGGAAAATGAATATTCAGATATTGCATTATTACACAAAGAGAAGAATTATTTACTGACCATTTGTGAAGATCCATGCTTCCCTTCTTTAACAAAGATATCAGTTGTTGTTGGATCTCTTTAGCTGTGTCTAGATCATCAGCACCTGTCAAAATATCATCCATATATACGTCTTGAAATAATACATTTGCGGCTAAAGGAAATTTCTTTCCTTCATCTCTAGCTAGCTGGGTAAGGGTTCTTGTTGCTAAAAAAGGGGCACTCGTTGTACCATAAGTCACCGTACATAATTTATACACCTTAACTGGTTCATGCACCTCAGGTTTAAACAAGATTCTCAATAAATCTCTTTGACTCGGATGTATCAATATCACACGGTACATTTTTTTAATATCTGCTACAAAAACAAATTTGTGCTTTCGAAATCGCAACATTATACTAAATAAGTCATCTTGGATTGTTCCTCTGTTATACTGCAAACTATTTAGAGATTTTTCGGTAGAAGTTAAGGAGCTAGCATTAAAGACAACTCTTAATGGTGTGCTACTTGATTCAGCACGGAACACGCAATGATGGGGTACGTAATAAGTGATATCTGGTTCTTCAGATTCTATCACCTGTTCCATATGACCCATACTTAAATATTCTTGCATAAAGACTTTATAAAGATCATTAAATTTAGGTTCTCTAACTAAGAGATTCCATAATGAATTTAAAACTTTCATAGCCTTTTTCTTTGATTCTCCAAGACAAGATGGGTCTTCCTTAAATGGCATTTTTACCATGTATTGCCCTGTTGCAGTTCTGGAATAATTTTTCAGAAAATGTTCTTCACAAATTTCTGATTCCTTATTTCTAGAAACTTCAGACTCTCTCTCAATGTTTTCTATTTCCCAAAAATCTCGAATTACTCTTTCTAACTCCAAATTATCTGTTATCAACTCACAATGTATATTACTTTCACCCTTAGCCGGAAGGCTTCCGCTAACAATATAACCGAAAACACTGTTTTGTAACACTATCCTAGTATTTAATGGGGGAAATTTGACCTGGCCTTAAAAATTCATAGAAATTTTCTGCACCCAAAAGCAAATCAATAGAGCCTCGCACATTAAACTTTTCATCAGCTAATTTGATGTTATTTAACGATGAAATACAAATCTCAAGCGGTCTAGAAGGCGCAAATTCCGTAATTTTCGGAACGACTAAAAAATCTAATTTCAAATAAAAATCTTTATCTCTATTCGAAACAGTTGTGTTAACTCTAGATCTAACATTAAGGGACAAATTATTTATTCCTGAAATAGAAATATTAGTCTTTTCTCTTTTCAAATTTAGTTTATCTACTAACCTTTTACTCATAAAATTAGAGTTTGCACCGACATCTAATAAACCACGTGCTTCATGAAAATTACCATATTCATCTTTTATTAAACAAACAAATGTTCTAAGTAACGCAGCTTTTAACTCGTTAGACAAATTACATATCGTTGAAAATAAATTGCTTTGGTTATTAGCTTGGAAAGGCTGGAATACTGGAGCCGAAGCATCCAAATTAGATTTATTACAGACTTCGTTTTTAGAACTCATTTCCTGTGAAATTATCTCTGGATTTTCACCTTTATTTCTTTTTGGTCACGCGGGAAATGCAAAGTCACATGATGCCTTCTCTTGCAAATAATACAAGAGAATTTAGATTTACAATCAATCACTTTATGATTCATAAGACAGTTAAAACAAAGATTTTTGGATTTTACAAGCTCAACTCTATTACCCACTGACATGTTTTTATGAACAGGACATTTATGCAAAGGATGATTTTCACTACATGACAAAATACATTTCGAATTTTTTACGTCAGTTAGAAAAACTTTAGAAACATTTCGATAATAAGTATTTTTATTACTCGCTCTAGAATTGTCAACCACGGGTTTTCCCTTAGAAGTATAATATAAATCAATTTCCCGAGATAATTCAATGGGAGAAAACCACGATTCTGCTTGTCTAACATTTATAAAATACATGACATCTTTATCAAGCGTTTGACAAATCTTATCAGAAACTATTAACTGTTTTAAAGTTTCGAAATCTGTCACAATCCTCAATTTTAAATAATAATCCCAACTCGTTGTTAATCGGGATGCAAATTGTACATATGTTTCATTAGGATGACGTTGCGCTTTCCTAAAATGTTCTAAACAAATCTGGGGGGATGGCTCAAATTCTCTAAGTACTATAGTCTTTACTTTTGAATAATCTTCTAATTCCCCATCTTTAATGTATGTAATTACGTTTGTTGCCCTTTCTCCTAACAGATTTAGTAGAATTTCCGATTTATATTTTTCTGGGACATTTTTAGAAATAAATGCTCTTTCTAACGATGAAAAAAAAATAACTCCAACCTTCTGGTTTAGATGGAATTTTAATCGTTAACGTTCTTACACTTTTAATCAGAGAGTCTAAAGATTCTATATTATCTTTTTACTCGAGATCACTTAAATTATCATTTTTAGTTTCTGCACGGGCCTTAGCCAACTCAATTTCTAACTTTGCATGTTCAATTTTTAATTTCTCAAGATCTAGTAATTTTGATTCCTCATTTTTTCTTTCCTCAATAAAACTGTTTGCTATGTCTTCAACCAGTTTATTATCTGCTTTATACTTCGAACTTTTCTTTATTAAATTTATTAAATCATAAATAGTTAATTTCGAATCTGATATATCTATGTCTAATTCAGCAGCAATTCGCTGATAATCTTCTTTTTTTGCACCTTTAAACATTGTATTATAAATACAATTCACAATAAAATAAATAAAACTGACGTACCTTTATCTATTAATAAATCTCCAAATCGAATAATTCCACATTGGAAAGATGTAATCCATTTTCTATATTCTCGAATTAGTTCAATAATAAAGAATATCAGTTCTTTTCTACGTAAAAACATTCACTGTTTATTTTTTTTAATTATACGAAATTCTCCAGGTTAATCGAAATTATCTTTCTTCTGGAATCAAGAAAAACTGCATCAGAATTCTCAATCACAATATTTTGTACTTCAGTATAAACAATACGATGATTTAATTTTAGTCTTACTCATTCTAATTACTTGATAGAATTCCAAACACCATTTTATCTTCTGCAGACGATTACCGAAAACATAAACATCGAAAATTCTTTTTGTTCCTTCTCCGGCTAGAGGAGACCAATACTATGGATACGCAGATAGCTCAGTTATTAACAATTATCACTACGAAGAAAAAACACAAAATCTCAAAATAAATAAACTCACTTGCGGACTGTAACTCATCAAATTTATCACAACACTAAATAAAAAGGGTCGAGAGCCGAGATTTACACAACTCCTCAGATCGGCATCTCGAACGCAACTCACAATCACAAGTTTTTTGTTTTTTTAAACATTTTACATAGACGGCGCTTTTAGCGGCAACATCTAGAACTAGCAATATTATAAACTTCCTGTAATTTCTGGTGTGAAACATATATTTTTCTGAACTCGTTTTATTATTCACCTTTATTATTAGACTGCTACTCAAGATATCACTTTAAAGTTATTTATGCAGGCGAAATAAACTTTGAAAAAACTTAATTCTATGACAAATACTTCTGTCATTTTAAAATAACTCCAAATTTGAGAGTATATCCTTCTACTGAAGAGAGGATTCCAAATTTTCCCTTGTAGGAACAGAGTTGAGTCGTCTGGAAACTTCTTTAGTTTACCTACTACAAGTTTACAAGTACAACAAGTTTAGAAATTGTTGTATACACAGTTAAATAACTCGTTCGATAGTTTCTTTATACTCTTGTTCCATGAATCTATAATAAATATTAGATATTTGATTGATGAATAATAATGTAGTACTAGTATTAATGAAGTACAGATAGCACCGTATATACGTCTTTAACATATTTTCGTTTTGAGATCGGTTCCGTTTCATAACTTTTCTAATGATGAAATATATCGTTTATATGACAGAACAAATTCCTAATTTCACTTATACTATACGTTTTTCACTCAGTTTTTATGAATCAGATATTTGTAAATAAATAACGTTGAAAATTTGATTTATGGATCTATAAATAATTCTTTTTTTAAATGCAGCCTCATGAGTTCCGTCCTCTAAATAGATACTCAATGAAAATATTTAATTTCCCTATACTTATAAATAGATAGATTTTAGTAATACCTTTCAACATTTTTTTTAATATTGTAAATAGTTATACTATTCGAAAATATTTTATATCTGTGGTAATTATTTTATTTTCTCGAATTGTATACTTATAAATAGATATATTGATAAAAATGTTTTGTCTGTTTGTAAATATTTTTAATATAGTGTTTTACAACTATCATGCTTCTAAATATATTCATTTAAAGGTATTATTTTATTCGTATAACTTGAGAAGTGCTGAGATAACCTGAGAAAATAAATATATTTTTATAAGTATACAGTTCATAAAATAAAATAATTATTTACGGATACGAAATCTTTTGACATAATATCTATACTTACAAGATTAAAAAATAATACATCTATTTTGGGAAATAAAGCATTTTCATAATGCATATGTATCTGTTTACAGCATGGAATTCACGAGACCGGATTTTAAAAAAGAATTATTGATAGATTTATAAATCAAATTTTCAATTATATTTATTTATAAATATCTGATTCATAAAAAATGAAGGAAAAACGTATAGTATAAGTGAAATTAGGAATTTGTTCTGTCATATAAACGATACATTTCATCATTAGAAAAGTTATGAAACGGAACCGATCTCAAAACGAAAAGATGTTAAAGACGTATATACGGTGCTATCTGTACTTCATTAATACTAGTACTACATTATTATTCATCAATCAAATATCTAATATTTATTATAGATTCATGGAACAAGATTATAAAGAAACCATCGAACAAGTTATTTAACATTGTGTATACAGCAAAAGATTAACTGCAAATGTAATATTAATATGCAATAAAATAGAATCTGATAATATTAATTTTTTTAAAAAAAGCATATTGTTCTCTCAAATAAAAGAAATTATAAAACAGAATACTTACATCTCATATAAATACGTTGCATCTGCATCTGTTTTAATCTGTGTTTCCTCTCAAGAACAATAGAAATCACGTGATAATGACATGTGCAATAGGTCGGAGTAGATGAGCATGCGCAAATATTACTTCATTTCGAATTCCATTTTAAAACTTTACACGGAATGAGTGTAACATTTCCGAATTTTTCAGTAACCATCATTTTGCACTACCTATTCGAAAACATTTCCGATATGGAATGTAACGTTTCTGACTTCTTCAGAATAATTCACCGCTTTGAATATTTTTCCGAAAATACGTGTAACGATTCCGAAATAACAAGTAAATGAAGAGAACACAAAGTTTACTATAAATTTCCGGAAACCTTTCCGCCTTGTGCCGAAACGCTTCTGAGTTTTTTTACAGTGTATTGAACTATTTAAATTTTATATGGAATACTTTAAACTTTATACAAAAAAGTAATTTATCTGTCGCAGTGATTGAAGAAACGTTTAAGTTTTAAGGAACGTTACATTAATTCCTTCGAAAAATAGATACATAACTTTCTTCAATTCCCTGCAAGGAAAGAATCTATCCCTCTTTATTTTTCCATGGCAGAAATGTTTAATTCCCAGCAAGAAAATAAATTATCACTTTTAGGTAGCTTTCGTTACAAAAAGCTACCTATTTCAGCCGTTCAGAGGAAAGCAATTCCAAACAATTTTGGTATATATTCACCGATCATGACCCCCAAACCCCCAGACCCCCAAACCACCCTCCGTTGAAATGTTGATTTATATATATATATATATATATATATATGGCTAATGTCATGCTGTAACTCTCTTATTTATGAACCGATTTGGATGTGACTGAGTATGAGTATAGGACATACCGAGGTCTCGACCGAGTTCGTTGGCCAGCTTCATGTGCTATCATGTGCGGCAAGTTAATTTTTTTATTGTTTTTTTAATGATTTTAATATGCATAAAAAATTATAAATTGAAAAAGTTCTTTCCGTTAAGTTTTAGAGCGTGATACAAGGATTCCGGAACATTTTTTGTTTTGGATTTATCTTAAAAAATGTTTGAGATATGGCAGTTTGAAATTAGGGTGGCTGCCATTTTGAAACAATCTAATTGTTGTTATGTTGTAACTCTCATGCTGAAATTCGCATTCAAATCCAGTATTAAGATAAACCGGGATTGAATATGCTATAATCGGGTTCCAATCATATTAGCTTCGGGTGTCTCAATAAAATGAGTAGAATTTTTAAAAACATGGACTATGAAAGCTACCTTTTCCTCCTGGTACAGGCCGGAAGAAATTTTTATGGCAGAAATACACGAAAACATAATGATTTAAATAGCGTATTAAACTCCTTCTTTATATTTTAATGCGATGGAGACCAAAGCGAAATTATATATGATTTATAATTGCAGGAAAACGCACTTAATGTCAACAGAATATATTGGGAGAATTTTAGCAAATAATAAGGGGTAGCTGTAGATCCATCAAATGAATGAACAGGAACACAGTCATTTCTTTCCCTTTTTAGATAAAATCCTATTTTGAAACAAAAAATGGGAAGAATATCTATTCTGTATTTGTTATATCTGTTAGAGAGTTTACTTATTTTTATGCGGTTAAGTATCTGTAGGGGAATTTTTTAACTATTTTTTAAATGCTCCATTGAATTACTTAAATTTTATACAAAATAATTTAAACTTTATACAAAAGAGTCATTTATCTGTCGCAGTGATTGAAGAAACGCTTAAGTTGTAAGGGATGTTGCATTAATTTATTTGAAAAATAAATACATAACTTGCTTAATTCCTCGCGAGAAAAGAATCTATCACTTTTTTATGGCAGAAATACACGAAAAGATGATAATTTAAATAGCGTATTAAGCTCCTTCATTATACACTGCTCAAAACAATTAAAGGATATTGCAGTTTTAGGTGGATTTTGTATCTGGGAAACTTTTTAGCTGATTGATACATGGTCGACAGACATAGTAGGTTATATGAGAATAAATTACACATGTTTGACAGAAAAAAATGCATTTTATTGCGCATTTGTGTACAAAAGGAAAAAAACACAATTTGTGCATATGAGAAAAAAAGAATAAGAAAAGGTGTTTTCTTCAAAGAAAATCATTTTCAGTAGGGGGTATGGTTTCCACGGGCGGCCAGCAACGTTGAACACCTTTGAGGCATGGACTCAATGAGGCTATTAATGACGAGTTGGGGTATTCTGCCCCACTCTTCCAGAAGAGCTCTTTCCAGTTCTTGGAGAGTTTGTGGGGGTTGTTGGCGGCCAGAAACTCGTCTTCCTAGAGCGTCCCAAACGTGCTCGATTGGATTCATGTCTGGAGAACACGCTGGCCATTCCATTCGAACGATTCCTTCCTCGAAAAGGAAATCCTCCACCAGGTTTGCACGATGTGGCCTGCAGTTATCGTCCATTAAAATGAAGTTATCTCCGATTGCTGCAGCGTAAGGGACTACAATAGGTCTGAGGATCTCATCCCTATATCGGCGACCAGTCAGAGCTCCATTTCAAATGATGTAGAGGTCAGTGCGCCCGTCAATGGAGATGCCACCATACACCAACACTCCTCCACCGCCAAATCTGACACTTTCGTGCACGAACGCAGGATTATTCCTACTGCCACGGTCCCTCCAGATGAAAATACGCCTATTATCCGGATGCACAGAAAAACGGGACTCGTCAGAAAACAGAATATTGCTCCATTCATTTCTCCCCCAGTTGACATGCTCGGTTGCCCACTCCCTGCGGTCGCGACGATGCCTTGATGTTAATCTAACACATACCATTGGTCGGCGAGCATACAGACCTACAGCATAGAGCCGGTTTCGGACAGTCTGAGTTGAAATCGTGGTGCCTGTAGCCGAGCGAAGGTGTTGTTGGAGAAGAGTAGCGTTCATGTTTCGGTGTCTCCGAGCTGTTAACGCTAAATACCGATCTTCATTGGGCGTTGTTGCCCGTCTACGACCTTGCCCTGGTCTTCGGCCTGCACATCCACTCTCCAAAAAACGGTTCCAGATCCTGGAAATGACACTTTGTGACACTCCAATGGCTTGCGCTACTTCGGCTTGAGTTTGGCCCCCTTCTAACCTACCAACAATTCTCCAAGCTTCTGAATCTGTCAAATGACTTCGCTGAGACATCGTACTCATCGAAACAAAGCAATCACTGAATGCCGATCATCCTTGTCTTCATTCTTTTTTATCCAGTTGAAAGTCAAATTTCATTCGCTGCCGCTGAAGCGACGTTTTTGACTTCGAACTCAAAATTTGCATACTCCACAGTTTGAAAACCAGAAAAATTTGCATTTGTGATTCTCTTCTTCTATTTTCGGCAAAAAAAATTTCGTTTATATCTTTATTTTATATAAAACTTCAAATATCCTTTAATTGTTTTGAGCAGTGTATTTTAATGCGATAGAGAGAAAAGCGAAATTACGTATGATTAATGACTGAAGGAAAACGCACTTAATGTCACCAAAATATATTGGGATAATTTTAAAAAACAACAAGGGGTTTCTTTAGATCCAGCAAAAGAATGAACAGGAACGAAGTCTTTTCTGTTTCCGCTTTACACAAAATCTTATTCTCAGGTAAATTTTTATATAGATATAGAGTGAAATAACAGCACAAACTTGAAAAAGAACTGCAGGCTTAACTTAGAAGTTAATTAAACGATTGTTGAAGTTAATAACACATTTGATTATTTACAGCAAAATAAAGTAGCATCTTTAAACGACAGCTAAAAGAACTTCTTATTCCGCAGCCACACGGTTTCCCCCTTTCCAATCAATCCATCATCTCTTTCTCGTCTTCCGCGCTCTCTAGACCGCAGCTACCACAGAGTATTGTGACGTTGGCAATATATGAGCATACCCCACTATCTGGCGCTGCTATCGGTTGGGAATTGGGAAGACTGAAAGCTATAAGGAGACAGGAGGCTTCTACATCTACAGCCATACTCTTAATTCGGATGGCCTCAGCCGACCACAGGCAAGAGTCAACTAGAGTTCAGGTAATTTGAAAAGACAAAGACAATCAGAAGCAAAAGTAATATTTAAAAAACAATTCACTGTTTAAAATTTGAAATATTCACAGTAGAATAAAGTAGTATGTTTAAACGAAAGCTGAAAGAACTTCTTAGACCGCAGCCACACGTTTTCCTCTAGTCCAATTAGTCCATCACCCCCTCTTTTCTGCCACACGCTTTCGAACGCAGCCACCATAGAGTAATTGCTATGACGTCGGCTACTCGTGAGTAAGCACCGCTTTCTGGTGCGGCCATCTGTCGGGAATTGGGAACACTGAAAGCTATATGGCGACAGGAAATCTCCACGTCTTCGACCATATTAACAACTATGCTGGGCTCAGCCGACCACCTGCACGTATCAACTTGAGTTCAGGTCACATGGAAAAACAAAACAACCAACAGCAAAAGTTCTTGAAAAAAAATCAATTCATGGTTTAAAAATTGGAATATTTTCAGTAGAATAAAGCAACATCTTTAAACGAAAGTTACCAGAACTTCTTAGGCCGCAACCAGTAGTAGTTTGTCAGGGGATTCACAATCACTTTACCACATTTAATAAATTAAATTTCTCCTTGTTTAATCGTCGAACATTCCACGATTAGATAATGTCAAATTTCCAAATGCGAAAATTATGATAGTAAATTGATTGTGAACCCCTGGCGATCCGCCATTGGACGCAACGACACGTTTTCCTCTAGTCCAATCAATCCATCATCTCCCTTTCGTATTTTTGGAACACAATCACCACTAGGCTCTTGTGAGGACCCTGTGTATTAAAGTAGCCCTAACTCACTACATTTTCTGTGACATCGGCAACAAGTGAGTAAGCATCACTGTTTGGTGCTGTCATCTATTAAGGATTGGGAAGGGTGAAACCTATATGAAGATAGGAGATTTCCAGATTGTTTAATAAAGTATTTTTATGCAAGTATTTAAAATTATGGAAAACGGAAATGGAATAGTCTTTTCCTTTTAATTTTACATAAAACCATATTTTCAAGTAAAATTTTCAAATGTACTTACTTAGATTACAAAAATATTTTATGCGGTTATTTAAAATTATGGAAAATACTTTCTACTAATTTTCAAATGCTCTATTGAATTATTCATATTATTTTCAAAATATTTCAATAAAGTTTTAAAAAATCATTAAAAAAAACAGATTTATTTGATATGGTTATTCCTTCGTTTGGAAACTGAAAATTGCACAAAATTAACATTAAATGTATATCTAGTGGCAATGATTTATTGCAACTCATTTTTTCATATCACTGTTAACATTATTAAACTTGTTTCGGTGTTATTTTTTTAATATTGTAATAAAGTCCAGAATAGCATAATAAACTACATGTCATAGTCATTAATTTATTTCAATTTTTTAAACAATAAAATAATTCAGCTAAATCAATAAGTTATGGCAAACATTTCCTTCATTGTAAAATAGAAAAACAGCTCTTTTAAATTGCTGTAAAAATTATTCACCTTGGCATGAGTTCATTATTAAAAATTCCAATAGAAATTAGAACAACAAAAAGCGATTTATCTGTCGCAGTGATTAGAGTGTAAGCATTGATTTCTTTGGCGATTCAGTACTTCACTTCCTGCTGTTCCCTGCAAGTAAAGACTCTAAAATTTGCTTAGTCTGCGAACAATCCATTAGTTTTCTTATCACTACTATTTTCATTGAAGGAATACACGAAAAGGGGAAATTTAAATATCGTATTAAGCACTTACTATATATATCCTCATGCTATAGAGAACGAAGTGAAATTACCCATGATATATGATTGAAGAAAAACTGAATTTCTTAATGCTGTGAGAAGAATTTCGGAGAATTTTAATAAAAGAAAATAAGTAAAGCTGTAAATTCATCAAATGAATGAATATGCACGCAATCTATTCTTTACGTTTTTCATTGTTGCACCGGGTGGCTATTTTTAAATTCTTGTCGTACTAGTATTTAAAAACATATTCTTTGTTATAAATTTCTCTTACAATTGTTGTAAGAAATATATATCAAGAACTTTAGTTCGGAAAAGTGGTACCATTTAATTTGAAAACGGAAACTAAAATACACTGTTAAAAATTTGCAGCAAACTTTTCAGTCATTTGACCGTTTTTATAGAAAACGGTTACGTAACCGTAATTTATCTCTATTCTGACCATATTATTGCTCATATTATGGTAAAAATATAATTATATCACGGTTATGTAACCTTTTTCTATAAAAACGGTCAAATGATGAACAGTTTGCTGCAAATTTTCAACAGTGTATAGTCGCCCGTTCCAACCCTGACTTTTACACTAAATCTTATTTTAAAGTAAAATTTTCTAGTGTAGTTATCAAATAGATTACTGATTTTTATGTAGTTATTTACTACAATTATGGAAACTAATTTTAATGATTTTTCAAATGCGCTATTGAATTATTCACTTTATTTTTCAAAAATGTCAATAAAGTTCAAAAAATCGTGAAAGGTGTTTATTTGTCATATAGTCATTAATTCCTTTGAAAATCTAAAATGCACAAAAGTAAATTTAAATTCACATCTTGTAGCAAGAATTTACTTTTAAGAAAAAAAAAAGAAAAGAAACATCGGTCCTTTTTCAAATCCCTGTTATAATTATTAAACTTGTTTAGGTGTAATTTTTTAATGGTCCAATAAAAGTTCAGATTGATATAAAAGAAAGCTATATGTCATAGTCATTTATTTATTTCAAATATTTAAATACCAAAGAAAAAAAAAACTCTCAAGTTTGAGGCAATCATTTCTGTTATTGTAAAACAGAAAAAAAAATTCATTTTATTCATTTATTCAGCTTGTTTTATGTTCATTATTAAATATTGCAATAAAATTCCGGATAACATAAAAATGATTTATCTGTCGTAGTGATTAAACAAGTGCTTAACTTGTAAGGTATGTAGCATTAATTTCTTCAGCAAATAAATGCATAACTTTCTTAAGTTGCTTGCAAAGGAACGAATCTAAAATTAGCTGCAACTATGTGAGATCTATTCGTTTCCTTACGGCTACTTTTTTTACTCGGCCGAAAATCATGAGAGGAAAATAATTTAAACACTGTATTAAGCTCATTCTATTTATTTTCATGACAGAGAACGAAGCGAAATTATATATCATTTATGACGGAAGAAAAGCGCACTTTCTTAATGCCGGGGGAATAAAATCAGAGACAGTAATAAACAAGAACGAAAAATCATGCGTCAAGCATAGATTATGTAACACTTTCCAACGCTTCCAAAATAATTTTACAAATCATTACCGTTTAATAAGCTAAAAGATAACATCTAAGTAAACAATTTGGAAAACGCATAACATATTTAAAAACATAATTTCAGGAATTTCCAACATATACAATATTCGGAAAAATATCCGACTACTTATATTCAGCCCTGTATAGGATCTATAGATTTGTATATCTATTCAATGTATATTTGTATATCTCAATTCTACATAGGATGCTAAATTTTAGTTCAGTTACGAAACGCGTAGCACAGTTTAAAATTCTCCTTCTGGAGTTTCTGTCAATAAACGGAAATGTGTTCGCGAACTTTTGTGCTGCCCTGTATAGGATCTACAGAATTTATACACACCACGTAATAATTAAAAAGTGAGTTAATTTTAAAATCGCGTTCAGTAATTTAAAACGCACTTCCAGGAATTATTGTTAACAGACAGTAGAGAATTCTTTCGTGTATCCCTGTAAATGAACGATGACTGCTATACACACAATATTCTGTAGTAAGCCTCTTGTAATGCACCTTAGTGATATATATAAATTTCAATGCGTTTAAAATAGCGAAACATTATTTAGATAAACCGCAGACGATTTTTCTCCATAGACGTAATGTAACGGAATTCTTTTGACTGTCCCTGTAAATTATCTATAAGTGCTATGCACACCCTATTCCATTTTAAGCTTCTTCTGATACACCTTAATGATATATATCAATTACAATGTGTTTGCAATTGTGTAACATCATTAAAATAAACCGCAAATGATTTTTCCCCATAGACCGTAATGTAACAGAATTCTTTTGAGTGTCCCTGTAAAAAAACTATAAGTGCTACACACTTCGTTGAAATAGGGAACATGCTATAGATAAACAATAACATATAAAAATTGCAAGGCAATCCGACCATATTTACGGGAGTTAGAGCACGGACAGACGTCCAGACTGCAGACGGCCAGACGGCAGACGGCCAGACGGCAGACGGCCAGACGGCAGACGGCCATACGGCCAGACAAACCGAAGTCATAAACACTTTTCAACTAGGTTGGAAAGTGTTAAAAAATTCGGGGGGGGAGGAGGGGAAGCCGTCCATCAAATGAATAAATTAGGCAAGCAGTCAATTCTTTTACCTTTTAGTCAAATTCTTATTTACAAATGAAAATTTAAAAAGAATATTTATAAATTTTTTCTCAATACATGCATCTGAATTATTTCATACATTTCATAACAAACATAACCCAGAGTCTCTTAACTGTCTTAAAAATACACTTTATCTCTTTTGAGATAAGTTAGGTTTGTTAGACTAGTTTTGTTTTAGTAGAAAGTAGTATTAAAGGGATTATTATAAGTATATACTTATTTTTACCGAAAAGCACATACAAAACTAAATATTCATTGCAAATACATTCACCTAAAACATGTTCACATTGACGCAAAACTCACATAAGTTTCTAAAATTCAGCACAATGTTCTCCAACAATATTTATGTCATTCATTATTTAGTATATTCACTATTATTATTAAAACATTCGGTGCTGATATCTCCAACCAGGTTTAGAGGAGACGGGAACTATTTTACCGTGGTGTGGAGGCATATGTGACGTGCATTGTAGTGAGAAATAAGCGCAGGGTTTTTTTTAGAGACAATGCCTATCAATAAACTATAGTCGTTCGTTTTCGTTAATTGCAAAAATGGCGTTTGAAAAACAACTTTCTAATATCAAATTCTGCCAGCGTTTGGAAATAATTGTCAATAGAAACATAGCACATGTTGCAGAAAATGTACAGTGAGAGAGCAAAATATCCTGTGAGGATATTTCAAAGGGCGCCGCGCCGTTACTTAACATCATTGTTTCCTTTTATCCCGATTATCTCTTCTTGCAGCTATTGATTCAAGATTTAAAAAAAAAATTAGCGATGCCATCTGATGTGAACAATATATAGCGAGTTACAAGCTTAGATTAACTGGTTTGGTTTTTTGCTCAACGCTATGTCGCTCGCCTACTCCTCATGAGGTCCTTGGTTCAATCCCCGCCAGTGGCTATCCGATCTCAAAAGATTCGAAGTATTGAGATTCGATTGTAATTTGGTTTATTGTATTTTCTTGATCATATCTGAGGTCCACCTCAGATACCTCTATTTTTTCTCCTAAAAACTAAAGTTTTCGAATTCTTTGATATTTTACTTCAATTTTACATAGCCGAATGTTTTTGTTTTTAAAATGATAACAATAAATAGTACAGCCAATACCGATTTTTTTTAAATCTCAAAAATTATTGGAAATATTATTGAAAATTACATTATAATAACAAATTATAATGCAAAACAACAGAGGAAGTTAAACATAAAAATATAAACGAAAACAAACAAGTAGTTTCAGTATTTTTTTTTTCAAATTGTAGTTATTGCAATAAAATAAATACTATACTTTGATATTAATTCCAGTAATGTGATTTACCAGTAGTACTTATCACTATTCAAAAATGGCAGTTATAAAAGAAGTTCATTTTATCAGGATTAGAATTTAATGATATGTTATCATTCTTTATATCCGGTTTTTAGACTCGTAGCTTTAACTCTTGAGATTATAATGCAAAACAATATTTTACTTACGCGTTTCAAATGGTGTTTTACAAATCGCTTGATACTAATGTGATTTTAATCACATCGTTATCATTACTCTTATGTAAATCACTTTGGCCCACTTACTTTAGAGTTCAAAGCATCATGAATAATGTACATGTGGGTGTAGATGTACAGAAAACTTTAAAATGTTACCCATAAGGGTAACTCATGTTTAACGACAGCTTTAGATAAATTATAGTTACAGACCATCAATTTTAATCTTCCTCGGTAATAAGGGAAGAAGGCCATATATAACCAATGCTAAAAAAATTAAATTTCGTTGTTTTTGTTTGTTTGTTTGTTTAATCTGATATATTTCGAACAGTGAAAGTTTTGCATAAATAGTTTTGCTTTTAAAATTATTTATAATATTTCGCAATTTGTAAATAATGACACTCATACTAAAAAAAAATTAAAAATTAAATAATACTATTAATGCTAAGGAATATGTCAGGTATGCCCATTGTAAATAGTAAAACTGCTCTTATTGAATATTCTAAAAGTTGATAAATTTGGTTTGTTGTGTTTGAATGTTTTATTACTTACCCATCATACGTAGTAAAAACATAAATTTTGAATAAAGAAGGAAGTGGATCGAATAATTAGTTGCCGAGATATTTGTAATTATATTTTGCACAGTCTTCGATTTTTCATGACCCTGTATTTCATGCAAATTTCAATTCAAAGATATATTTTAATTGGAAATGAGACGCTTAATCCAACTCAATAAACCGTTAGTTAATATGATTATAAATTTTGGAGTTATAAGGATGTTTCTTTTACGCAATTCAGTAATAGAGCATTTAAAGCGAGGCTAACGAAAAAGGAAGGCTACCGCGGTGCTTTATGCGTATCTTTTTTTACAGACCGTGGGAGTCACGTGATGCTCGAATGCACCAATGGAGTTGTACGAAAAGAGCATCACGTCACTCTAGCGGTAAGTCTTGTAATCTTTTGAAAATCGAAAAAAATTTTGACGGATTTACACGTTTCAGACACTAGAGATTACGAAAAACATATTTTTAGAAAAACAAAGTGCAGTGTGTCTCCCGAACAAAGTGAGATACAAACTTGAAATTTGGTATGTACTTAGTATGTAATAATGGAGAGAAGCTTATTGAATTTCAGTAACCTCGATTATCCGGAACTATTTTTTTCGGACTCTCGAAATATTCGTTCTGATAAATGGTAATTAAAAAATTTCGAAATTGTTTATTTTAAGGAGTGAATATAAAAGGCAATAAAAAACATAAATTTTGAATAAAGAAGGAAGTGGATCGAATAATTAGTTGCCGAGATATTTGTAATTATATTTTGCACAGTCTTCGATTTTTCATGACCCTGTATTTCATGCAAATTTCAATTCAAATATATACTTTAATTGGAAATGAGACGCTTAATCCAACTCAGTAAACCGTTAGTTAATATGATTATAAATTTTGGAGTTATAAGGATGTTTCTTTTACGCAATTCAGTAATAGAGCATTTAAAGCGAGGCTAACGAAAAAGAAAGGCTACCGCGGTGCTTTATGCGTATCTTTTTTTACAGACCGTGGGAGTCACGTGATGCTCGAATGCACCAATGGAGGTGTACGAAAGAGCATCACGTCACTCTAGCGGTCTGTAAAAAAAGATAAATGTAATGCACCGCGGTAGCCTGTCAGTGACCCCACTCTGGGGAAACTTCCGCATGGGACAGACACCTGATGAACCGCCGAGAGACACCCAGCGACTTGTGGAATGCACCGCGGTAGCCTGTCTTTTACGTTAGCCTCGATTTTATGACGTCATCAAGCCACGGTTTTATTCGAATTACAATGCATTTTATAAATCTATCTATACTAATATTATAAAGGAGTAAAGATTGTTTGTTTGTTTGTTTGTAGGGGGTAATCTCTGGAACTAACGAGCCGATTTCAAAAGTGATGGTGGAAAATTGATGGTGACAACCCCTGCTCCAACATAGGCTATATTTTATGTCAGTGCCACTAACCCCAGGGGGTGCAGGAGCAAAAAACGTTCTAAAATTGCGATTTTTTAGCTATCAAACTGGCTATCAAGCCCTGAGAGCTTGCCAGCCGGTTCTGTATGTATATATGTACGCACGTAATGCGATAACTCTTAATAGAAATATCCGTTTTCCGTCAAATTTTGTTTATAGGTTCACTGTGTTAAGGCGCTTCCCTGATTAGTTTTCGGGATTGATGGGTTAAGTATAAAGGGGGGAACAAGGGGCTAATTCCCCCCCCCCTTAATTTTATAAATGGGTTTTTCATGCAGAATTATTCCGTTTTCCTTCAAATTTTGTTTATAGGTTCACTGAGTTAAGGCGCTTCCCTGATTAGTTTTCGGGATTGATTAGCTAAGTATAAAGGGGGGGGATCGGGGGGCTAATCCCCTCCTTAATTTATATAAATGGGTTTTTCATGCAGAATTATTCCGTTTTCCTTCAAATTTTGTTTATAGGTTCATTGGGTTAAGACACTTCCCTGATTACTTTTCGGGATTGATTGGTTAAGTATAAAGGGGGGAACGGGGGGGGCTAATCCCTCCTTAATTTATATAAATGGGTTTTTCAAGCAGAATTATTCCGTTTTCCTTCAAATTTTGTTTATAGGTTCACTGTGTTAAGGCGCTTCCCTGATTAGTTTTTCGGGATTGATTGGTTAAGTATAAAGGGGGGAACGGGGGGCAAATCCCCCTTTTTTATATAAATGGGTTTTTCATGCAGAATTATTCCGTTTTCCTTCAAATTTTGTTTATAGGTTCACTGTGTTAAGGCGCTTCCCTGATTAGTTTTCGGAATTGATTGGTTAAGTATAAAGGGGGGGAACGGGGGGCTAATACCCCCTTATTTTATATAAATGGGTTTTTCATGCAGAATTATTCCGTTTTCCTTCAAATTTTGTTTATAGGTTCACTGTGTTAAGACGCTTCCTTGATTAGTTTTCGGGATTGATTGGTTAAGTATAAAGGGGGGGAACGGGAGGATAATCCCCCCCTTAATTTATATAAATGGGTTTTTCATGCAGAATTATCCCATTTCCTTCAAATTTTGTTTATAGGTTCACTGTGTTAAGGCGTTTCCCTGATTAGTTTTCGGGATTGATTGGTTAAATATAAAGGGGGGGAATGGGGGGCTAATACCCCCTTATTTTATATAAATGGGTTTTTCATGCAGAATTATTCCGTTTTCCTTCAAATTTTGTTTATAGGTTCACTGTGTTAAGGCGCTTCCTTGATTAGTTTTTCGGGATTGATTGGATAAGTATAGGGGGGGAACGGAGGGGGGCTAATCACCCCCTTAATTTATATAAATGGGTTTTCCATGCAGAATTATCCCATTTCCTTCAAATTTTGGTTAAAGGTTCACTGTGTTAAGACGCTTCCCTAATTAGTTTTTCGGGATTGATTGGTTATGTATAAAGGGGGGAGAACGGGGGGATAATCCCCCCTTAATTTATATAAATGGGTTTTTCATGCAGAATTATTCCGCTTTCCTTCAAATTTTGTTTATAGGTTCACTGTGTTAAGGCACTTCCCTGATTAGTTTTCGGGATTGATTGGTTATGTATAAAGGGGGGAACGGTGGGCTAATCCCCCCTTATTTTATATAAATGGGTTTTTCATGCAGAATTATTCCGTTTTCCTTCAAATTTTGTTTATAGGTTCACTGTGTTAAGGCACTTCCCTGATTAGTTTTCGGGATTGATTGGTTAAGTATAAAGGGGGGGGGACAGGGGGGCTAATCCCCCCCCTTAATTTATATAAATGGGTTTTTCATGCAGAATTATCCCATTTGCTTCAAAATTTGTTTATAGGTTCATTGGGTTAAGACGCTTCCCTGATTAGTTTTCGGGATTGGTTGGTTAAGTATAAAGGGGGGGAACGGAGGGGGCTAATCCCGCCTTATTTTATTTAAATGGGTTTTTCATGCAGAATTATCCGAGTTTCTTCAAATTTTGTATATATATTCATTGTAATTAGAGATTTACCTGATTAGTTTAAGCGGTTCATTAGTTAACTATGAGGGGGTAACGGAGGGATGACACCCCTCCCTTAATATATTATTTATTTCTTTATTTTTCGATGGGCTTATTTCAAATTCTTTGAAATAAGAGTATAATGGACAATTAGTGTGAATAGCCTGTGAACTCAATGCCCTCAGTTTAACTGGGCGGTTTTATTTTTATTTTTTATACTGAAGGAGCTAGAAATTTGAAATTTGTCATTGTAGTTACTTATAAAATGTAAATGCTCTCTTAGAACAAAATAAAAAAGAAATTGAAATTAGCGAAAAGCGTTCTAAAAACAGTCTCAATTACAATTTCTATGAAATCTCTGGAACTACAGAACCGATTTCAAAAGTAATGGTGGCAAATTGATGGGGACAATCCCTACTCCAACATAGGCTATATTTTATGTCGGTGCCACTAACATCAATGGGGTGCAGGATCGAAAATTGCGACTTTTTTATACTGAAGGGGCAAGAAATTTGAAATTTAGCATTGTAGTTACTTATAAGATGTAAATGCTCTCTAAGAATAAATTTTTAAAAAAATCGAAATTTAAATAGGTGCAATGAGCGAAAAGCGTTCTGAAGTCATTCTAAATTAAAATTTCTATGGAATCTCTGGAACCACGGAACCGATTTCAAAAGTGATGGTGGCAAATTGGTGGTGACAATCCCTGCTCCAACAGCCTCTTTAATAAAAAACTATGCGTTGCTGACGACTGGGTTTTTCGCTAATTGTTGCAACAGATTAATCTCGGAAAATGAAACATTTGAAGTTACAGAAAAAAATGATAGCTCAAAAAGTATTTGTCAGAAAATTGTTAGACAAACTGCGTTTGAAAGGTAAAAAATTGTATTTTTCTTGATATAAATTTCAAATCTAATGATTATGCCGTTTTTCAAATATTGAATTTCAAGAATTACCAAATTTTCCAATGGAGTACCATAGCGAAACCTTCATGCGTAAAAAGATAATGATAAGGGCGACGTGTCCTGACGTGTATATTGGCTATAGCACGAGTCACAAATTATAGTAGCCTTATTATTCTGTTAAAATATAAAAGTTATTTATGAAATGTCAATATTTTGTTTGATTAAAGGTTCGTTAAAAGAAATTGACCAGCGTAGCGGGCGTAGCTTGCTAGTAGCTTATATATGTTTTATTTTCATATTTTATATTATGAATATCCATGATGCGTAAGTGTTACGGTGACCACCAACGACTAGTTTTTATTTATTAAAAGTAGTGGGTTTGAATTTGCTATTTTTATTTATTAAAAGCAGGTATGTTAATTTCGAAAACTGTTTTAGGTATATTTTTACGTTGTACAGCAGAAGTTGTCAATCGTACTAAATTATTTAATTATATCTACGTGTAAAGTAACATTGCATAAAAATATACAATCCAACATATATAAGTTGCATATTTGCTGATATAAGTAGATGCATAATGTGGAATGCATTTCTCAAAGAAATAAAAAATCATTCTCTTCCTTATAAGACTTATTTTAAGAGAAGAAACAATTTACAAAAGAATTGATATATCCGTACATAAAATTAAAAAAGACTACATTTGCAGCAGACCATATTTTAGTAATTCACCAAGTCAGCAAAAGAAGAATTAATTTTCTATTCTTACCATGAACGTTTGACATCATGATCAATCATTATCCCAGAGACTAAATAACTTACAGATAGAATACTTTTATAAGCCCAGTGGAAACCAAATAGCGATTACAGAGCCTCCAGTGACAACTATCGCAAGCTTTTTAGCCGGTAGCTCCAGCCATTAATTGTCTTATTTATATAGAATCTATCTTTTTTTTAAATCTTTTATTTAACTCAACATGGTTTATTATATGTAGAGATGAAATTTTGTAATTGATTGGTAACTCATTTTCTGATATTCTAGAATTATAAAATTTATGTACAAAGGTATGTTATGGATGACAGTACAACATTTTAATATTTTTGTACTTAATAATAAATTAATAACTTAATTTCAAGGAATTTTTCCGTTAGTCTGCCGCAGGTCATAAATCGCCAAATATTCTTTATGGTCACAATTGAATACGAGTTACCAAAACAATGTATTTAATTATGGGTCAAACCACGCTAGCCCCCCCCCCCCCAAAAAAAAAGGCCAATTATCTGTAAAACTACAACAACGAAATTTTAAACACTAAAAAGTGGAAAATACACATAAAAAATAAATAATGTAATTATGTTAATATATATATATATATATATCTGTGTGTGTGTGTGTGTGTGTGTAGTGTGTAATAATAAAAAAGTTTCGCCAGTTTTCCTTAATAAGTTTATTACATTTCTACTATTTTCTCCGTCTTTTAATAATATCTTAACTCTAAATTATATTTTCATTCCATATCTTTAAACAACATGTTCTTTTAATTTTTATTTTAAAATTAGTTATCTGTTAAAATGTACTCTTATATGTAAAAACCCTTAATTTATTTCTTTTTTTTTTAAACATTCAATTTTGATTTCTTTAGAACGTCTCTTAGTATCAATGTTATTTTTATTAAAATTATCATTCGATATCCCATAATTCATTTCGACTCTCGCTTCTAACTTTTTGCTTCAAAATTCTGCCGTGTATAGTTATAAGTTCCACGGCCTTGCAAGCCGCTTATTGGTTATTTTTCCCCTGCATTGGCGAAAAGATTCATACGCCTCGCTTTAAAACGCAGTTACGCATCCTCGGAGCCAGAATTTTTTCGTTTTTTCAATTGCTAAACAAACCCCGTCACTTGGAGGAGAAGTGTCCGTTTGGTGTAATTCTCTAATAAATTTAACAACTTCCTACTGCTTTCTATTGCGTAGCACAACTCACTTATGAATTTTGAACTTGATAATTAGTGGAATTGTCTTTGGTTAAGTGTCAATAAAAAATATTGATACTAATGCAGCGTTCTGTCATTTATAAGGGAAAACTCCTAATGATTTTCTGAAACATCGTCTTCCATCTGGAACCTTCGACTGCTAAGCATATACTGTTCATCGATTGCCAGAATTGATATATTCACTATGAAATGGTAATCATTTCATATATATATATATAGTAAAAAATAGATTTTAATTAATGAATAGTTTCATATTAATTAAATTATTATTATACGTTGAGAAATCAATTTAGAAATCCTAAAGTAAGGTTTAGCTTTAGCCAATAATTATTTTTTTTTACTTTTCTGTTACCATACATTAAAAATAAAACCAAGCTAAAATTATATATTTTTTTAGTAAATTCACTAGCTCATGCTTGCTACCAGGCGTAAAAAAGGCGGTAAAATTTCTATAAAAAGACTTGGTGACCACGTCAAATTAGCGTATCCCTTTTAGTGCGGGAATCGACTAATGTCGACATCTAGGAGTTGGGTGCTTTAGACTACATTAAGCGTCGACAAAAGTTGCCTAGGCGTTCACGGCGTGTATTGTGCTCACTGTAGTGCGTCATTGGCTTAGATGTGATGTCGTATTGCGCCTGCGTAGTGTAGAAATTTGGCTATAACCAAAACCAGTAGCGTGCTTTTCGTATAAGATATGATTTTTAGTGTTGTATTGGTTCATTTGGAAAGTCGAGTCCCTTTGGGAAAATCAATTCGTAACGGAAAATTCTGCCCGGTAATCAGATAAATAATGTTGCTGTTTTGGTCAAAATATTTCGCACAGGGCATTACCCCCCCTCCCCCCCAGAAAAAAAAATCCTCACTGAAAGGGGTATTGTAATGGAATGGTTTTGGAAAAATCATGAATTGGAGTCATGAAATTAGACGTGATTTTCAAAATAAGCATAGATTTCTTATAAAAGATTGTATTTTAAAAAACTATTTTTAATTTTATATTCGTTTTATTAAGCATCACTATTTGTTATTGTTCAAAATATCAAAAATATTTTATTGTAACATGCAAATATTAGAAAGTGAGTAAATAAGTTCTGGAAATATATATTCATTTGTGTTTCATAAAGATTTAAGTCTTTTTAACACTTTCCAACCTAGTTGAAAAGTGTTTATGACTTCGGTTTGTCTGCCGTATGGCCGTCTGCCGTCTGCCCGTCTGCCCGTCTGCCCGTCTGTCGCCTGTCCGTGCTCTAACTCCCGTAAATATACTCGGATTTCCCTGCAATTTTTATATGTTATTGTCGTCATATATAGCTGTTCCCTATTTCAACTGAAGTGTGTAGCACTTATAGTTTTTTTACAGGGACACTCAAAAGAATTCCGTTACATTAAGGTCTATGTCGAAAAATCATTTGCGGTTTATTTTGATGATATTACACAATTTCAAACACATTGTAACTGATATATATCACTAAGGTGCATTATAAGAAGCTTAATATGGAATAGGGTGTGCATAGCACTTATAGTTACTTTACAGGGACAGTCAAAAGAATTCCGTTACATTACGTCTATGGAGAAAAATCGTCTGCGGTTTATTTAAATAATGTTTCACTATTTTAAACGCATTGAAATTTATATATATCACTAAAGTGCATTACAAGAGGCTTACTACAGAATATTGTGTGTCTAGCAATCATCGTTCATTTACAGGGACACACGAACGAATTCTCTACTGTCTGTTAACAAAAATTCCTGGAAATGCGTTTTTAGTTTCTGTACGCGATTTTAAATTGAACTGACTTTTTGTCTATTACTTGGTGTGTATAAATTCTGTAGATCCTATACAGGGCAGCACAAAAGTTCGCGAACACATTTCCGGTTATTGACGGAAACTCCAGAATTAGAATTTTAAACTGTGCGTCGCGTTTCCTAACTAAATTAAAATTTAGCATCCTATGTAGTGTCTATACAAATCTATAGATCCTATACAGGGATGAATAAAAGTATTCGGATATTTTTCCGAATATTGTATATGTTGGAAATTCCTGAAATTATGTTTTTAAATATGTTATGCGTTTTTCAAATTGTTTACTTAGATGTTATCTTTCAGCTTATTAAACGGTAATGATTTGTAAAATTATTTTGGAAGCGTTGGAAAGTGTTACATAATCTATGCTTGACGCATGATTTTTCGTTCTTGTTTCATAATAATTTTAACTCAGAAACTTTCAAATAATTAAATGATTTCATACTTGTAACATTTGAATGCCGAAGGAGTTACGAAAAGCATCGTAGTATCAATTTTATATTCCTTAGCATGTGAGAAGCGGTTGATATATGTGGGTATTTAAAACAGTAAATAAATTTAGCATATTTAAAAATATTCTTTAGTATTACATTTAAAACAAATGAGACAGTTTGCATTTTCTATTGATGTTTTCACAGGATTGTGCTTTACAAAAATTCATGATTTTTAAACATTTTGCAATAATTAAAATTTTATCAATAATTTAAATGTTGCATCAAAACAGTCCTGGAAGACTACTTATGAATATAATTGAATTACATTTAATAAAAATAGATCTGTAAAGCGCTTTTGAGAAGACGAGATATTGTTAAGTAGTAGTTATATCAAACAACCAAAACTGTCAACATGTGAATAAGACAGTAACAGTTTATAGCTCCCGCGTCCCGTGTAATCCTGTACTTTATCTATACTAATATTATAAAGGAGTAAAGATTGTTTGTTTGTTTGTTTGTTTGTAGGGGGTAATCTCTGGAACTACCGAACCGATTTCAAAAGTGATGATGGCAAATTGATGGTGACAACCCCTGATCCAACATAGGCTATAGTTTATGTCGGTGCCACTAACCCCAAGCAGGTGCAGGCGCAAAAAACGTTCTAAAATTGCGATTTTTGGTATACGGAAGGAGCTAGAAATTTTAAATTTGGCATTGTAGCTACTTATAAGATGTAAATGCTCTCTAGGAACTAATTTAGAAAAAATTCGAAATTTAAAACGGTGAAAGAAGCGAAAAGCGTTCTAAAAACATTCTAAATTACGATTTTTATGGAATCTCTGGAACTACAGAACCAATTTCAAAAGTGATGGAGGCAAATAGATGGTGACAATCCCTGCTCCAACATAGACTATATTTTATGTCGGTGCCACTAATCTCAGGGGGTGCAGGAGCGAAAAGCGTTCCAAAATTGCAATTTTTTTTATATTGAAAGAGCTAGAAATTTAAAATTTGGAATTGTAGTTACTTATAAGATGTAAATGCTCTCTAAGAACAAATTTTCAAAAAACACGAAATTTAAAAGGGTGAAATAAACGAAAAGCGTTCTAAAAACATTCTAAAATACAATTTCTATAGAATCTCTGGAACTACAGAACTTATTTCAAAATTAATGGTGGCAAATTGATGGTGACAATCCCTACTCCAACATAGGCTATATTTTATGTCGGTGCCACTAACCCCAATGGGGTGCAGGAGCAAGAAAAATTGCGAAAATTGTGTGTTTTTTATACTGAAGGAGCTAGAATTTTGAAATTTGGCATTGTAGTTACTTATAAGATGTAAATGCTCTCTAAGAATAATAATAAAAAAATCGAAATTTAAAAGGGTGAAATGAGCGAAAAGCGTTCTAAAATCATTCTAAATTACAATTTCTATGGAATCTCTGGAACTGCAGAACCGATTTCAAAAGTGATGGTGGCAAATTGATGGCGACAATCCTTGCTCCAACAGCCTCTTTAATAAAAAGCTATGCAATGCTGACGACTGGGTTTTTCGCTAATTCTTGCCACAGATTAATCTCGGAAAATGAAACCTTTGAAGTTACTGAAAAAAATAATAGCTCAAAAAGTATTTGTCAGAAAATTGTTAGACAAACTGCGTTTGAAAGGTAAAAAATTGTATTTTTCTTGATACAAATTTCAAATCTAATGATTATGCCATTTTTCAAATATTGAATTTGGAAAATTACCAAATTTCACAATGGAGTACCATAGCGAAACCTTCATGCGTAAGAAGATAATGATAAGGGCGACGTGTCCTGACGTGTTTATTGGCACGAGTCACAAATTATAGTAGCCTTATTATTCTGTTAAAATATAAGAGTGAATTATGAAATGTCAATATTTTGTTTTATTAAAAAATCGTTAAGAGAAATTGATCAGCGTAGCGGGCGTAGCTTGCTAGTAATTAATACACAAAAGAGTACGTATAGCTATTTCGAGAAATGATAAAGAATGGATATCCTTTAGTTCAATCTTGTAAACATTTAAATTTGTAACAAGATAGAAAAATCATGCATCCGGCATAGATTGTGAAACACTTTCCAACACTAACAAATTAGTATTAAGAAAATTATTTTTATCTTAAAATGAAACGAGATATATAAATAAGCAATTAAAAAAAATACATAACTCAATAAAAATCCATTTTCAGCAATTGCTACCCATATTTAAAGTCTTGCATATGATCTGCAGAATTTGTAAACAACACGTAATGCGTTAAAAATTACATAAACATCCATACCATAACAGAAAAGGCAATTCCAGTAATTACAGATCATAGTCAGTCTTTAAACCGAATTCTTCTGTGCGTCTCTGTAAATGAACGATAAATTCTACATACTCCCTAATTTATCGAAAATAAGTTGAAGTGATCCTTTGTTATCCTTTTAAATATCATTATGTTTCAAGTATCATAACATGCTCAAAATGCACCGCAAATAATTTTTCCACATAAATCATAATGTAAAGGAATTATTTTGTCCGTCTCTGTAATTGAGTTATAAATACTCCATATCATACTACTAACTATATACTCCGGAGAAAGCATACTGTAATATACCTCAGTAATGCACAATAATTTCATCATGTTCGAAATATCGTAACATCAATAAAATGCGAGGCAAACGATTTTTCACCATAAATCATAATGTAACGAAATTCTTTTGTGTGTCCCTGTAAATGGTACACACTTCATTTTCAATACCGAACATTCTATAGTAAAATTCAATAATGTGTGAAAATTTCATTACAATCCGTGTATATTTACCAGAGTTAGAGATCGGACAGACGGACAGACAAACAGACAAACCGAATTCAAAAACACTTTTCAACTATGTTGGAAAGTGTTAAAAATAGTGTACAAATTAAACGAAATTAGCTTTACACACTATACATAAAATTAGAAATAAATGTCACTTTTCAGCGTAATATTAAAACTTTCTAAAACAATATTCAAAATTTTAGAAGGAAAATAATTCGTTATGATTTAGTTTACGTTAAAGCTTCGTGAATTACCTCATTCACGAATTTATCGCGTTGCACAGATATTTAAACTTGAGAAGTATTTGGGAATAAAGTGCATCACATTACTTTTAATTGCCTTGTAAGAATTTCAGCACAATCTGTTTGAGATATGGATACATACAGTTTTGACGGTAAATATCAACAGTCTACGAAGGAGAACAATTTAGTTAATGTTATGCTTTAAAGGTCAAAATATCTCAGGAATGTATTATTGTTATTAGTTAAATTTCCTTTAGTGTCTAGAATTAATTTAAGAACGTCATTAATCGTAAACTTTAAGTTATACATATTGTACAGGGTGCAGAAAAGTTTGGGTGTATCAAAATATTTTTTTTTCAATTTATATAGTTAACTATTGACAATATATACAATATTATATATATATGTATTATAACGTATGTCTTTAGTTATCTGTTTCAAGTCACCACCGATTTTTTTTATGTAAGGTAAAAGGGACAAATTCAAAATAAAACAATTGAACATTCTCCTGCTGATTTTTTTTTTTTTTTTTATTAAAAAACAGTCGGCCAAAAAAAATGTCCCATGCATTTTATTTACCAAATTAACCCAGAAAAAAAGGAATAAGACATTTAACTGGAAATTATGAATTCTTTCAGTTTATATTAAAAATAAGCTTAATAGTCTTCATACAGAAATTGTACCAAACTCTGAAATTTTCAAGACTAACTCTTAATTTTTACATCATATTTGAAATTTTTGGTAAATTTTATTTTAAAACACCAAACGGGAATTCATTCGTTGAAAAATTTAGGAATTATGAGGATTTAAAATCTCTTTCAGTAAATATCAGTTAATATCACTTTCAGTAGTTACAAAACAAATTGAAATAAGGGAAGTTTTCTTTAAGCATAACTTAAAACCACTTGGTTCTAATTTTGAGTTCTAATTTTGGATTCGTATATTTAAAGCTTCTAGATATCGATTTCTGTTAAACGTTTTATGGATTACGTTTCATATTTTTTTTTCGAAATTAAATTTCAAAATACATTTATTTTGAAATTAATATTCTAAACATAACACATGGGCTGCAAAGTTCCCGGTCTGACACACAGATGGCGTTGCAATCGCCGAACCGATGCTTTTTTTAGTAAATACTAACCTTTATCTAGCAGAAAAAAAAATGTTATTACGATTCTCCGTGTGGATAAAACGTTAGAGTGGTTTTAGTTGAACGACTTTGTTGATAAACAAAAAAATAGATAAACAAGAATTTCAAGAATTGTTATTTGATGGGAAAAAACACCGTTCAAACAAAAGCTTGACTTGATAAGCGTTATCCGGACACTCCACCAGGTAAATCAACCATTATTGACTGGTTTGCTGAATTTAAACGTGGTCGTACGGACACCAGTGCTGCACCACGCAAAAGAGGTGAATTCTCCGGAAAACGAAAAAAAGTCCACAAAATCGTTTTGGGGAAACGCAAAGTGAAGTTGCAGGCGATAGCTCAGACTCTGAAGATATCCAAAATACGTGTAGGTTTTATTTTTAATGAACATTTGTCTATGAAAAAGTCAAAGTGAAAATGTTGTCAAAGTGGGTGCCGCGCATGTTGACTTTGACAAAAAACAACAACGAGTCGTTGATTCTAAGCACTGTTTGTAGCTTTTTCGTTATAAAATTATGTTATTTATTATAAAATTATTATTTTTATTTATTTATTAAATTATTATTAAATTATTATTATTAAATTATTATTATTATTATTATTATTATTATTATTATTATTATTATTATTATTATTACTAAATTCTTATTATTTACTATTAAAGTTATGTTATTTATTAAAGTTTTAATGTAATAAAGTTATAAAGTTGTAAAGTTATGTTAAAAAGTTGTGTTTTCTTTATTAGACCGGGAACTTATCAGCCCATGTTTTATATGAAATATAGTATATGAGTTATTTAACAGAAATCGCTTTCTAGTATATGCGAATTCAAAATTACAGCTCGTTGCGTCAAGTAGTTTTGAGTTATGGTTAAAAACTACCGGCATTGCAGCTTTATTTCCAACTATTAAAAATGAATTTATTATTAAGAGGTGAAAATATTAAATCGCCATAATTCCTCAACTACTTCATGAAAGGATTTCACGTTTAGTATTCTAAGGTAAAATGTACCGATGAATGTAATAAATTTTTTTTTTTCAAATATGATGATGAAATTATGTATTAGTATTAAACATTTCAGAGTTTTATACAATTTGTATACGAAGACGGCACCTAAACTTACTTTTATAACATACATTTACTTCCCTTTACGGCGCAATTTATGCTTAAAAAAATACAGGCGTTGCAGCTTGATTTGAAACTATTAAAAATAAATTTATTATTAGAAGCTGGAATTTTTAAATTGCCATAATGTGTCATTAATTGTCATAGTTTCCATTTTAAGACGCCTGAGACAATTTGGTTAATAAACTGCACGGGGTGTTTTTTAGGGTTTCGTTCATCTCACGAAACCCCATTCGTCTCGCTTCTCTGTCTGTCCGTCACAGAGTCGGCTCTCAGAAACTGTATACATTAGAGACTTGAAATTTTGTGTATTTACAGTTGAATACCTACTGTCACGCTGAAAATCATAAAATTTTGAAAAGGTATTATTATTTTAATATAGAGAGATAAAAACGAAACATCTAACAGTCCTTTTTTTCTATTGAATTTAAACATTTTTCGTTATAGCAGTTGCCAACAATTTAAAATCCACAAGAAAAATCTTTCTGTAATAATTAATTTTCTAATGAAAGATTTCCACGAGAAAAATGAAGAGGAAATAAAAAGTTTCACCAACTGAATAAAAGATTAATATGACGTCATATTGGTAATATAACGGAAATTTTCAAACATTTCTCAATAATACAAGGAGTATGAGTAAGCGTAAGTACAGAAAGCAGGTTAATATAACGTCATTAGATAATTAAAAAGAAAATTAATCTGACTTCATATTGGAAGTTTAATGAACTTTTTCAAATGTTTGAGAATCATACAAAGACAGTATCAATATGAGTAATAGAGAAAACAAGTAGATAGGGCGTCAGCAAGTGAATATAACGTCATATGAGTTTGAGCAACTTATTGAATCATGATAAAAACTCTATTATGGAAATATTGGCGTTTTTTAACATTTTGAAGTTTTCTATACAACATGTTTGATTTTGAAATTGATATTCTACACAAACATTCTTAAAATCCCGGAAAATGCCGAGTACTTCAGCTAGTAGTTATATAAACAAGAAGGAAAAATTTGAAATTCAAAGCTAGATATTTGTCACAAAGAAAATGTTGCAACAATGAAATTAAATTTGCGTTAAGCCACGCTTGCTAAAATACGCTATCGGCTGCAAATCCGATTGCGTAATTTTTAAAAATCTTGTTTTAACAGTTCCGGCGTTCTTTTTTTAAGTTTTGCGCAATTCCGTCTTAAGAAAATGCGACTCTTTGCCAAATGTTATAAAAAAAAATATGAAAACAAACCTGATGAGTGGTACTTCTTTTCTATTTTTTAACAGTGTATATGAATTTATATATAATATTTTGTAATTCTATCATTTAATTTGCTTTTTTCATTATATCGTAATTGTTAACCCTATGTTCTCAGCAATATCACTCACAAGGAGAGTGCCAAGCTTGGTAATCACAGATTTTGATTATTTTTATATATGTTGCACGGTAGAAGCCCCTTAGTCTCAGGTTCAATGGATTTTATACTTTGAGGAAAGTCCTAGTTAAAATAACTTTTTTGTTTGTTTGTTTGGCTGTCATCTAAGTTCTTGTTGAGATAGTGTATTGGTAATTAAAATTTAAAAAATTTCATTTTGATTTATTTATTAAAGGATAAAGTTTTTGAAAGGAATATTATACGAAACCCAATGTGCGACCTTCGATCACACTTACCCACTGTTTCTCTTTGGCCGACTGTGCTTTTGCACACAGGACTTTGCAGTTTGTTCAAGGAAATATGCTTCCAAAATATTTTTGATGGATTGTAACTTTCATTTTCCATAAAAACAAATAGAGTTTTTGTATCCCACATTACTACACTGTAAATAATCACAGAAAAGAGACATCCATTCCATTCGATAGGAGCTTATATTCTATCATTATGTATAATATTCCATAATTTTCTTCGTTAATTTGATGTTAACTGAATGAAACTTTTCATCTGTTCAAAAAACATCTATTTCATCAAAAACAACTCTTTGTAAATGATCCCACAAAGCCACAAATCTAAAACGCCAGTGATAAAAATAATGATGTCTCATAAAAAAAGAGTGATATAGAAGTGTATACTTCGAGTGTCGTGTAAAAATCTTTCATTACTCATAATGTTTCAAAAGGACTCGCAGTTAGGTACAGTATGTGAAAACTGCTTGGCGACCTGGAATGTCCTGTATGTGTAGCCGTATGACCAATTACTCTTTGTATTCCTGCTGACATAAAACTGTAAAAAGTTGAATCTTCTGTGTTTGCATGACCGTTCTTATTTATTAGCTTGTAGTATTGATTTTCGATTTTATTATCATTATTTGAGCGAGAAACACCACCTGTACAGGGCAGATTTTTTAGTAGTCATTTTGAGTTGTTAAAAATGACAAAATAAAAAATAAAATCAGATGCACATTAGCATAAATGAACCTAATAATAGACGTTAATTAAACTTAAACATACACTACAGTAAATACTGTGTAAATGGAATCACAAATGATAAGGGAAAATACATTTTAGACAGGTTTCCGTCTTATTAGTATAATTGTATCGTATTCATTCTTTTGGGAATATGACTTTTTTCGTTTACGAAAGGATGCCGTTATAAACAGGTAGCATTTTTAAAAATTTTACTACATATATGAAACAGTAGATTAAATTGAATATGTAATTATAGATTATATTAAGAAGTATTGGATAGTATAATTGTGATAATACAAGATTATACTTTCCAGCGCACATTCCATACTTACATATCATTTCATACATGTTTTACAACTTTTTCTGGTTTATTACAGATTTTACGATCTTACTCATACAATTATTTATAAAACTTGTATCTTAGGTTTTTAATTTTTTTTTCAATTTTTTTTTTAATTACTACACTGTGTATACTATGTACGCCTGCAGGTCTCCAAGCAGTTTTTACATACTGTACCTCTCTAAGACTAAGTACCACCTCTAAGACTGACTTTCGTTAAAGTGCTGAAATTATCTTTTTTAGTCTCTTCTATGGTTTCTATGTAGTCGGGAGTCTGCCGGTACTCTTTCCACAATCAAGGTCCATTAGCACTCTTCCATTATTAGATTTCTCCTCGAATACAGACGAAGCATTACACGATGATTATTGTCAGATGTACCTCCGTCAAAAATGATTACGATTTCATACGAAATACAATTTCATTTACTTGTTACCTAAATTGTGTGTCCAAAAATCACTACAGTATTGGATTTTCAAAAGGATGTGTGCACAAATCAATAGAAGCATATTGAATAAAGTGGAAGCCTGGATGGACGAGCTATCCGACTACCAGACGAACAAACGGGATACTTTCAAATAATATAAAAAAAAACTTTACACAGATTGAAATCATTTAGATTAAAGTCATTAAAATCCTTTTCACTCAGCAAATATCCATAGGCTGTAATTTATTTGAGATGTTTGAGTGACTCTGTAAACGAACATTAAATGCAGCATTGCCGCTTTTCAATAGGGAGCTTACTGGAGTCAACTGCAGTAACATATCTTAACTAGTCGCCTCTGGCTACCAGTTTGATCTCCCTTAAACGTATGATACATATTGCATCATGTTACTTTTATTCATAATTTAATTTACCTCGTCAATCCTTCGCCAAATCGGACAATTCTGAGGTACAGATGTGACAGTTTCTTTTTGATGTCAAAATGGAGACTTTTTTCCGTACGTGGTAACCTGGCGATTTTTGCTATGTATGGTAACCTGGCGTATTATAATAAAAATATGTAAATTAAATTAGATGTGCGTTAAATAAAAATAATGTGTAAAAATGGAAATTATATAAATAAGATATCTGTTTTCTCACGCTAGGCTTAACAAGCATTCAAAAATGGGTTTTCTCGCCAAAAACAAATAGTGCCATCCCCGGTGAGTATGCGACATCTGTTCTTATCTTTCTTGACAAATACCGCTTAACTCACTTAAACATTTATGTACATGTCCGTTTTCTTATCAGTTGCAATACATTCGCTAATGCGAGGATTTTTAAATCTATTAAGTAATCTTCTGTAATTGGGCCCATTGCCAATTGGCATATTTTACATAATACGATTAGGTGCAATGGGGTGTTTTTATGAAAAGCCTTTAATGATATCCACATTTACATTAAACCATATTGTTACTAATATCTTTTATATTCCATGATAATCGTGGCAGTATACTTATTATGGAAGATTAGCATGTCTATCATTATTCTGATCTAATCATCTTGGATAATGTGTCATAATCCGGCTGCATGCTACAGTAACTCACTGTACCATGCCGGCTGCGTAACTCACTGATTTAGGCAGTTATATTTAATGTCAACTGATTTTTAAGATCCGAACCAGGTAAATACGCCACGCCAACAATGGCGCCTATAATACTAATATAACAGTAACCCGTTTTGTTTCTTTCTGTATTATAACTCTATAGTTTGTGTGTTTGCTCGTTTATTGAACATATGCATCAGACTTGTGTGCTTGATACAAATATCCGCTCATAAATCTTCGCCAATATGAGCACTAGATAGACACAGACAATGACAACACTGAAGAATTATAGCCAACAACTCTACAAAGAGTGTGCAATGGAGTTGACGGGAGTTGAACTCGCCGCCTTCTCCTACGCTCTCAAGCGATTAGCGGAGTAGTGTCTTAACCACTCGGCTCCGGAATGCCCAACTCTATAGTTAATATTATGTAGTAGAAATATTAACCACCTGAGCGTCTGAGGGCTTTCCTACATTTTCATAAAAATATTTGTAACACTTAAAATAATTTAAATTTTCTTTCTCCGTTTGTTTCTAAAATACACTTCATATCTCTTTATTTTACATATCTAGACACACGGCAGTGTGTCAGCCAAGTTCCCAAAGCAAAAAAGTCGATACACCGGCCGTGGGTATATTTACACGAACCATTTCAAGCTGTTTTCGCCAAACTTCGACACTCTACTACTGAAAATGTATTTGGCCTACGTACTTGTAATTTTAAATGTGTAGTAAGGCTCCCTTAATTATCCAGAATCCCAAATTTTATAAATAAAGCATAATTAGTTTCCGAGATAATCACATTTGAATATGTCCGATAATCAATAATTTTATCAGTGACTCATTCACTCATCAAAAGGATTTCATATATCTACTGCACTTACAGACTTAAAATTTGGTAAGAAGTTCATTTACACTATACGAAATCGAGAAAAATAAAAAAAATATGAAAATCGATTAATTACCCACTTGTTGGTGTCCATTTTTGCTTTAACGTTACGTCTATTAGGCGAAATTTTAATTTGCCAAAAAAGGGCCAAATGTTGAATCCGTACTGACCTTGCAGCAAAATATTTGATTATCAGCCATTTTGGGCTAATTTCAGAGAATTAATATTTTGTGTAGTGTTGCATAAAATTTACCTTTTTAGATACATTGTGAAAAAACAAAAACATCTTGAGAGAATACATATATCGAAATATGCAAATATTTCGAGACATCCGCAGTTGAAATTCGTCTAATCCCAGAATTAAAAATGTAAACAAAAGAGAGCCATTCCTATGATTCAAATAAATATTGATCATGGATGTGTAGCTACCATGGGTCTAGGCTGTGTAGCTGTGGCAAAATAGCAGCTCATTTATTCCATCAAACTTACAAAAAGGCACGCGCGAAAAAAAATAACAATCATATTTTAATTGCATCGAAAAAAAACATGTGACAATTCATGGTGTCTTTCTCTCCTAAACATTGCAATTTCAATTTTGCTTTTTAATCAAAAAATATAAAATAAACACGTGCGGAGATGCTACAATTTATCTCTTTTGTGCTATTTATTTTTTTATAATCATTGTTGAGCATGATAGCACATGGGCTGATAAGTTCCCGGTCTGGCACACAGATGGCGTTGCAATCGCCGAACCGATGTTTTTTTTAGTAAATACTAACCTTTAAAAGGTAGTAGAAAAAAATGCCATGATGATTCGCCGTGTGGGTAAAACGTTAGAGTGGTTTTAGTTGAACGACTTTGTTGATAAACAAAAAAATGGATAACAAGAATTTCAAGAATTGTTATTTGATGGGGAAAAAATACCGTTCAAACAAAAGCTTGGCTAGATAAGCGTTATCCGGACACTGCACCAGGTAAATCAACCATTATTGACTGGTTTGCTGAATTTAAACGTGGTCGTACGGACACCAGTGATGCACCACGCAAAAGAGGTGGTTACTCCGGAAAACATAAAAAAAGTCCACAAAATCGTTTTGGGGAACCGTAAAGTGAAGTTGCAGGAGATAGCTCAGACTCTGAAGATATCCAAGGAACGTGTAAGTTTTATTTTGAATGAACATTTGTCTATGAAAAAGCTGTTGTCAAAGTGGCTGCCGCGCGTGTTGACTTTTGACCAAAACAATAACGAGTTCTGAGCACTGTTTGGAGCTTTTTCGTTATAAAATTATGTTATTTATTATAAAATTATTATTATTAATCATTTATTAAATTATTATTATAAAATTATTATTATAAAATTATTTTTAAAATTATTTTTATTAAATTATTATTATAAAATTATTATTATAAAATTATTATTTTTAAATTATTATTATTATTATTAAATTATTATTATTTATTATTATTAAAGTTATGTTATTTATTAAAGTTATAAAGTTATAAAGTCATAAAGTTATAAAGCTTTGTTAAAAAGTTGTGTTTTCTTTATTAGACCGGGAACTTATCAGCCCATGTGTTATACTCTAGAATTTTATTTTTGTGGCAACACTACTTTGAGGAAAATTTCATTTAATTTATGAAAACGATGCCGATTTAATTTTCAATTATATGTAAATTTTATACTATTTGTTTGATATTATTTGGATAGTTTCGTCATTTTATTTGTAAATATGAATCGGACTGTTGATTTATATGTTAACGAGTCTGTAATGGTAAAACATAAAATTATGTCAATATGATTAGTGGGCACAGATGTCGTATACGCACCACATTGGCGCGATTGCAACAAAATGGCAATTTTATGCCAAACATGGTAAACCGGTTATTTTGTTTATGTGTTAATAAGTATTAATATTTACTATTTATTGTGATATTTATATTTATTATTATATTTATTATTATGTTTATTATTTATAACTGTTTATTTATTATTGCATACTATTTGTAACTAATATTCAAAAACAAAGTTTTCGCCAAATTGGCGGGGTAAAAAAATCGAGCCGATGTGGCGCGTATATGACATCTGTGCCGTTGCCTGGTAAATAAAATAGTCACTTATAAACACATCAAAAACCATTAAGTATAGTGTTTAAGTATATTGTAACTGTACATAAAGTAATGAAATCCCATCAAAAACATACATGTGGAAGAAGGCCAAATTCGTTAACGGTTTCGCTAATAAAAGAAGTGAGATCTAACTGGAAACCAAGTTCTTTCGAAGTTCCTTAAATCATAGCTCCTGTCATGCATAACGTTCTTCAATTGCTTAAAATGATTTGTTATGTTATTTGCTACTCAATAGAGCGACTTAAGAAGTTTTCTCTTATTCAAATTCTTCTACTTGATTGATCTGAACTTAAAGTTAATCACTTCCTTAACTTATCAATACCTTAACTTCAACATACTTATTCGAATACTTGATTGACTACATCTTTGCCAATGACATACTAGACTAAATTATACTCAGATTCAAAGATTAAAGTCGGTGGATGAAAACTTGCCATGTCGCTCTATTGAGTAGCAAATAACATAACAAATCATTTTAAGCAATTGAAGAACGTTATGCATGACAGAAGTTATGATTTAAGGATCTTCGAAAAAACTTGGTTTCCAGTTAGATCTCGTTTCTTTTATTAACGAAACCGTTAACGAATTTGGGCCTTCTTTCACATGTATGCTTTTGATGGGATATCATATAATACAATTTTGATTTTAAAAAAATTGTCTAGAACCGATTTAAGTTGTTTTGGGGAAACGGAAAAATACGGGCAAAACGCTTAGAGGGTTTTAAAAACAATTGCAGAAATGTTTATATATAACTGTATAATATAATATTATTTTTATATGTATTTTATATACATATATATAGTATGTGAGTATAATATGGATCTCATATTCGTTCCGGTGGATATAACATACAGCCAAAAAAACTACTATCGTACATATCGTAGCGAAAAGCCATCAATCTGATGTTACGTATTTAATAAATGTGTATTAAATTACTGTTTTGAACGCGATTAGCCAATGAGAATGGTAAATATGATTGGCGATTAACAATCATTTTCGATGATCTATCTTCCTGGCACGGTTAATATGTAAGTACCAAATTAACTGGCAACACGTTTTGAAATTTGATTTATTAAATATTGGCCCAAATATAATACCCAATATAACATGGATTGGGTTTATTTATATTTAACTTATTTCAAGAAAATATCGAAAAAGGAAGTTGAGTTGTATCGCACTTAACAGATTTATGCTAAACTTTGGTTGGAGCCACGAATTATTTTTTTGACACCAGACAGCGCTACAAAATTCATGGCTGGAGAATTTACTTTGCGAATTATTACCTTCATGGTTTAATATTTTAATCACTCACGAGGAATGAATCTCTTGTATTTGTTAACTTTGATAATATTGAGCTGTATATTATCAAAGAGATAGTGGGCTGTCAACGTAATTTCAACTGAAGTTATCTCAAAATATGTACATATTTCAATGTACCATAACTTTTTACAACAACCAAGCATTATTATTTTTTTAACAATCTTCATAAAAATATAACTTTTATGCAATTTTATTCGAAAAAATAATTATATGTAAAAATTCTCATCTAGCATATGGAAAGCGAAGAAAGCCCGTATTTGCTTATGACAGTCACATGACTTGCACTATTTTTATATAGATATCGCATATATATGTTTCGTTCTATAGTAATTTTAGGAATCCAATACTTTAAACTGATGTAAATCAAAAACTACTCAATATTTTTACACGAAACTTCCAACGTTTGAACAACTCATAAAAACAAATAAAAGGTTGCAAATTCAGTAAAGATTCGATAATTACATATCTCTGTAGCCATGTCAAAATATCATTTTAGTGACCCTGTAAACGAACCGTAAATGCTTCAATGTCGCTTTACAATAGCTTAGCTTAATGGGGTCCACTGCAGTAATATATCTTAATATATTGTTTGTATGACAATTTCTACAAGAGTTAGGCCATTTACTATTTTTTTGCTCCATGTTAAGTATGACAAATCAATACTTTAAACTGATATAAATCAAAAACTAATCAATATTTTTACATGAATTTTTAAAAGTTTGAACTACTCATAAAAGCAAATAAAATGCAACAAACCGCGTAGAATCCTATCATTATATATTTGCGTAACCCTGTTAATTGATTTGGATGAAGTAAAATGTAAAAAGGATAAAATGTGCACTTTTAAAATCGCATTTACTAAAACCTATTCACCGGATTCCGCTTTACTTTTGGTTACTAATTTTGGTAGAATTTTGTTTCTATGGCAAATAGAACGCGAGTTATGGGAGTGTCAAAACTCCATTTTAGTCAGTCCGCAAAATATAACTTTATAGAGTACTATTGGTTAAGTAAAAAAATCATGTCTTATTTTTGCGATAAATGAAGTTATTGTTGAATGTCTCTGGTAATAATAATCCAATCAAGCTATACTAGAGCACGTTTCAAAGGTGACATTTCAAGGTCACGAAAAATGTTTCAAGTTTGGTCGTATATTCACTGCTTTACATTTATTTGGAGATGCAGCTTCTAAACAGTCAGTTTCGTCAGATTTTGCTTTTTTACTTCCGAAAAGGTAAAAATGCTGTACAATCTGGGAAAACAATCTGTGATGTTTATGGTGAGGAATGTTTAACTGAACGTCAGTGTCAGCGTTTGTTCATTCGTTTTCGTTCCGGAGATTTTGCTGCACTATGCTCTGGATGCCCAATTGAAGTTGATGACAAAAAAATAAAAGCAATGATCGAAAGCTAACCGGCGCATTTCCACAAAAAAGCTTTCAAATAAACTTAATGCATCGCAAAAAAGCGGTTACAACCATTTAAAACAACTTGGGTATGTCAGTGAACTCGATATTTGGGTTTCTCACGAATTCAGGGAAATTCATCGCATCAAATGAATCAATATTTGCTATCTAGTAAATATTGACATACCTGCCAACTTTGCACTAAACTTCCGTAAAATGTGGATTAATTTAACTGAGGTTAAACACGCTCCACAGAATTTTTTTTAAGAAATGCATTCATATAGGTTCCAAGTCAGAACGTGAAACTAAGTATATATTATTTTCTCAGATATATTTCCTGGTTAAACACGTGTTTAACCTGGATCAAATTAACTCATATTTTAAGGAAGTTTAGTTGAAAGTTGGCAAGTATGTATTGATAACCTTAAACGTTACAAAACAAACTCACTTTCAAAGCGAGTGGTAACTGGCGATGAAAAATTGATCCTCTTCAATAACGTCGAATGTAAGCGAGAGGAACCAGCACAAAAACAGCTTCAAAAGTATATATTAATCAAAGGTCTATTTGGTGGGATTATAAAGGTACTCTTTGTTTCAATCTTCTTTCAAAGAACCAAACTATTAATTCGGATGTCTATTATCAACAACTAATGGAACTGGACGAAATTATCAATGAAAAACTCTCAGATCTGGCAAATCGTAAATGTGTTCTGTTCCACCAAGAACAACGCCAGACCACACACATCTTTGATTACCAGCCATAAATTATTGGAAGATGGACTGGGAAATGATGCCTCATCCAAAGACCTCACCTTGCACCATCATATTATTATTTATTTCATTCTTTTCAAAATGGTTTAAAAAATATATATTTGATTCATATAAGGCTATCAAAAATTAGTTGATTCAGTTTTTTTGTTTCTAAAAACCAAACTTTCATTGAAGGCTAAATTATGCATCTAGCTGGAAGATGAGTAAAGGTCATCGAACGAAATGGACAATATATCATTTGATCTTTGTGTCAATAATTTCACTTTGAAATTCATGACAAAATATGACATGACTTTTCACTTAACTGAATAAATTAGTCCTCCTAGTGCCATTGGGGTCTTTTTTTACCCCATTGTTTTTCGTTTTAAAGTTTTTCGTGTTTCAAACCAGAAAAAATATAATAAATTAAACTTAACCAATAATATGAAATTGACACCTCGTAGGAAGAAGCTCCATTTAATACAATTAAATTTGTGTTTCAAATCTTATAACAATGAGAATTCTCATCAAAAATTAAAACCTGGTACTAGGAGGTTTAATCTTGTAAAATCATTTGGCATCAAACCATGTAAATTCCTTTTATTTGCTGTTCATCGCAATGTTGTTACTTTTCCTTGGCGAGAAATTCTGTGGAGTTTCAATTTTGTTTGTTAAGTTTTTCAATTCATGCTTTTAATTAAAAAAAAAGGAAACAAAATGAATGAGCGCTTGAAGCACAGAACTAAAGACATATACATAATCTTTATAGTAACATCAATATATTAGTCCGTGAGACATTGTCCCATTTTTAAAGCAATTTTAGCGTCGGTGATTTTGTTATATAAGATATAGTAGATGGTGCAGATAGTGCAAGATTTGGTATAAGAAATATATACCCTCATTTGTTATTTAATGATAATAAAGAATATATGCTAGCTAATGTATACATTGATACATCGCAAATAGGTTGCCTAGCTAAATCACGTGCCGATAATGTTAAACAATAAAATTTTTAATAAAATTTTTTTGATCAACTTCCTCGATAAGTTATTTATGAAAGTCGAGAATCAACTGAGAGAATATACCACAAGGAATTGAAAAAATAAAGGTTGCCTACTCTGCCGTCTTGCCAACTATGGAGTTGCCAGGTATAAACAGGTAAGTAAGCGTAGTTAATATACCCTCATAATTTATTTAATCGAATTGCACATCAAATGAAAGATTATTTTATTCCCAATCCAACAGTATTAGGCTGCCTTATCAAAAAGTTTGTTGAATCCATGGTTGCCTATATTTAAGATGTTCAATTTTCTGCGCGGGCGCTGAGAGTGACAGAGAAGCGTTGCGTGCCCAATTCCATTTGACAGACAAAGATGCAGCGAGTTATTCTTAAAGATTTCTCTGATAGTGTATACGACGTATCAAATATGGTTTCTCCCGATCACCAGTTCACTTGACGTTTGAACAGACCATTAATATTGATGCCTCAAATCAATTAACATATAATCTTGCAGCAGAGTCTATATCAGCGCGACAAAGATGGGCACTTAGTCACAGCATAAGGACCAAAACTGTATCCACCGTTAAAAAGCATGTCGGTCTATCGCAAAAAGATTATACCTGTCATGCCTTGCAGAAGAGTCGAATCAAAAAGGATAACGAAAGTCTTCAGAGTGTCATTAAGAACTACGCTGAATCCGTTCGTTGAGAGTACTGATAAAAATGCTCTGTTCAATATTTCAACTGGTAAGACAGAATCTACTGAAGTTTGTGATTTTCTAATCAACGTTAAGTCGGTTGGAAATCAACAAAAATTGACTTTTATTTCAGAATGCAATTCCACTCCCGGAAGGTTCGAAAAACTGATAAAGAGCAACAAAATCCAGAATTTCGCTTCACAGTCTGCCGTCAAAGCTTAAACCATAAAGCTAAAACTCAAAAGGCCGTTCTTAAAATGGAACGAGACATCTTTGGCCGATTACTTGCGATTAGTATTGAGAAAGACATCAACATAGAGTACTGCTTAACGTTTCCATTAGCGCCTGTGCCATCTGCTCTTTTCTCGTGTACTGGTGACTTGCTAAAAACTGACAAATCAAAACTAGCCCAAATATTAAAGTCTAATGTCGAAACAGTTGAGCCTACTGGTATCGATATTGAAATAATAGACGGTTTTTATTACCTGTCTATTATCGGATCATCTATGCCGCAGCCATTTAACAAGGTTGTTGAATCGAACTTAATAATAATGTGCTCAAGTAATGCCTCTGAAATACACATAATTGTTGATAGACACATTACATCCTCTATCAAAAACTGTGAACGTCAAAATCGGCTGGAGTTTGATAGACCGTATGTCATCAAAGGACATCTTCAACCAAGACCAAGCGATTTTCTCGCAAATCTCAAAAATTACCGTTTCAAAGAAGCCCTGGTACAATTCTTGGCTAATTACTGGGAAAATGATAATCTAGTTTCAATAATCTAAAACAAAAAAATATATATATAACAGTTGGAGAACACTTTTTTTCTTACCATACTGTCGGAAATCAGGTCGTGAAACGTGAAGAAGATTATTTATGTCAACATGAAGAGGCAGATACGCGGATAATGTTTCCTATATCAAAAGCGCCACCTAATTCGAAAATATTGGCCAAAGCAAATGATACCGATGTCTAGATAATATTACTGGCCACTATCCACAAAATTCCGCAGACTCAAATTTGGTTGATGGGTTCATCATCAAAGAAAAGAAATAAGAAAGATCTTGATTGCATTAACTGTACTGAGCTTGCAATAAAATTGAGTCCTACTTTATACCTGGGTTTTCCAGCTTTCTACACATTTACGGGCTGTGATTACACAGCGGCTTTTCATAATAAGGGGAAAGCCAAGCCTTTTAAAATATTTTTAAGACGAACGGATTTCCAGGAAATATTCACATCATTGACGGATCCAGTAGATGTACTCCTAGAAGATAAAATTCAACCTGTTCAGGAGTTTACTGGCCTTCTTTATGGGATCAAGCAATGTTATAATATCAATGACGCTAGATATCAGCTGTTCAAAAAACATTTTCAATGAACAAAGACAAAGAGCACTTCATGAAGAAGATTAAAGGCATCGACTCCAATATGATTCCACCGTGCTGGATCTCACTGAAACAGAACATTTTGCGCACAATATATGTTAATTCTATGTGGCTTCATGCAACCGATGCATGCTGCGTTCAAGTCAATCCTGAAGATAGTGGTTGGTTTTTGGATGGCTATTTGAAGCCTACGTGGTTTAAAGGGGACCTAACACCCTTACAAGTTAACGGCGTATTAAGAGAATCGAGAAACAAAGAAAACGATGAAGAATTAGAATTAGATTGTGACATCGGCACTTCTGACGATTATGAATCTGAATAAGTGTTTTGTATAAAAATTTTGTATTTTGCTATTGATAAATTTATGTATTAATAAAAAAAATATTTATATCATTATGTGATATTTATTTGACTCTTACCAGTATTTAACCCGCACTTAAACGATGAAAAAAAATCTCCTTTTGAAAAACGTAAATTTTGAACGGAAAAACTTATTATTTCATAATTATAATACATAATTATGAAATAATAAGTTTTTCTGTTCAAAATGTACGTCTTTCAAAAGGTCGCTGATAAATGAATGTGTGAGTGAAAAAAATTTCATATCGTTGTTAATATTTACGCTATCGGAGAAATTTTTAAAAAGAACTCGCTGCATTTTTGTCTGTCAAATGGAATTGCGGGCGCAACGCTTCTCTGTCACTCTCAACGCTCGCGCAGAAAATTGAACATCTAAAATCTAGGCAACCATGGATTAAACAAACTTTTTGATAAGGCAACCTAATACGGTGGGATTGGGAATAAAATAATCTTTCATTTGATGTGTAATTCGATTAAATAACTTATGAGGTTATATTAATAACGTTTACTTACCTGTTTATACCTGGCAACTCCATAGTTGGCAAGAGGGGGGAGTAGGCAACCTTTATTTTTTCAATTCCTTGGGGTATATTCTCTCAGCTGATTCTCGATTTTCATAAATAACTAATCGAGGAAGTTGATAAAAAAAATTTAATTAAACATTTTATTGTTTACCATTATCGGCACGTGATTTAGCTAGGCAACCTATTTGCGATGTATCAATCTATACATTAACTAGCATATAATCTTTATTATCATTAAATAACAAATGAGGGTATTAACAGTGGTGGCCAAAAGTTTGGACATTTTTTGAAAGTTTCATGTTTTTCAACTTTGTGTGCTTGTAGAATATATTAATTTTCACTTAAATACAATATATATCAAATTGAAGGTAATTTAATGTAAAATGTAATAATAACAATAGTATTACAATATCTGTATTACAAAAAAAGTTATGCTCATTTTAGTAGAACAAACAAACACAAATCGTTTTGAATAAGGACGTGTTTTGTGATAAAAGCGTACTAGCCAGTCACAAACACTGTTCTGAGGACCAATCAAATGTCTGTAACTATAGTTTAGGTTATTTGGATGGTAAAAGAGTTATTGTTGTGGAAATATTTTGCGGAATGATGCATACTAGGACAATTAAATAGAGTATTGCTGTTTTTGAATATTTAAAGTCCTTTTTTTAATTAAACTAATTTTAAACAATGTCATCAACAAGAAGAACTAATTAGACATCTACAAAAAGAAGCCGAATTGTCATATTGAGAGAAAATGGCCTCTCTTATGCGGAAATTGCAAGACAAGTTGGTGGTTTAGGGACTTGTTCTGGTGTACGAAAGTTCTGTTCACGTCATGAAAAAACGAAATCAGTGGAAAATAAGGCCAAATCAGGCAGAAAAAAATACACAAGTGCTACTGCTGATAGACAAATTAAAGGGCTGTGCCTTCAAGATGGAAACTTTCATCAGATGCCGTTAAATGTGAAATGAATGCAGCGGGTATTGCAGTAAGTTCAAGAACAATAAGAGGAAGGTTATCAGGATTTGGACTACAAGCTAGAATTTCAAGGAAAACACCATATTTAAATCAAAAGCAAAGCGAAAAACGAGTTAAGTGGGCAAAAGTACACATTAAATGGTCAGAAAATCAATGGAAGCAAGTAATCTGGAGCGATGAGAATAAAATATCGCTCTTTGGTAGTGATGGTAGAAAATACGTGAGACGTAGAGTAGGAGAAGCACTTCATCCTGATTGCGTTGAAGCAACTACAAGAAAACAAACAAATGTCATGATTTGGACATGTATGTCTGCAGATGGTGTGGGCCGAATTCATGTGATTGGTGGCATCCTGAATGCCAAAAAATACATCGAAACTGTCCTGGAACCAAAATTGATACCTTCCATCAGGGATCTCTTCCCCAACAACGCACCATTTATTTTTCAGCAGGATTCAGCTCCATGCCACACAGCAAAAGTATGCAAAGCATGGTTTCAAAATAAAGGCATAGATATATTACCATGGCCAGGAAACAGCCCTGATCTCAATCCAATTGAAAATTTTTGGCGACGTTTGAAAATTCTTGTACGAAAAAAACGTCCATCCAATAAAAGACAATTTATTGAAGCTATAATTGATTCTTGGCACCATGTGATTACGAAAGATGAACTCCAAACACTCGTTCACTCTATGAAAAGACGCTGTGAAGCTGCCTTAAAAAATAAGGGTTATCCTAGGAAAGGGAAGTGTATATAATTTTGAATAATTCTAATAAATATAATATATTTTTGTAATTTAATATGTTTTTTTAATCTAACAATATTATTTTCATAATCTTAAATTTAATAATAATTAATTAGGAATAATTTTAAACAATTAATTATTGCAATGTTTTTAATGATTTAATAACTTTTTTTAAAATTAAAAATCATTTAATTCTTTAAGCTCTAATGATTATTTACTGGGGGAGGAGATTTTAACAAGAGTGGAATTTTAACAAGAATTAATGTTGAAGATTATGTATTTATTTATTTATTTATTTATTACAATAAAATAACAAATATGACAAAAGATTTAAATATATATATAAATATATATTATATATATACATGGTGACAAGAAATAAACGCCTCAATTTGAAAATTCAATAATTCATTAACTATAATCAATATGAAGATAACGTAAGTGACATTTATATCAAACTAGCTGTTACCCGTGACTTCGTTCACGCAACATTAAAAGAAGAATAAATACATTAATAAAGCAAAATATTTCACTCCCGATAATTAAAAACGTTAATCATTAACTAACTATTTATCACATTTCATAGGAGACAATACGGTATTTTTTGTTATAGGGACCTTGACATAACGCAGTCTTAAAAAAGTGAAATTTTGTGCTAAATAATCGCGAAAATGAAATTGTAACCAATGCAAAAAGGAGGGCCAAATAAAATCGTGGAAATAGACAAATTAGGTAAAAACAAATGTCAATTTTACCTGATAAACAATTTTACTTTTAAGCCTTTGTAAAACGTTTTAACATCCTTCAAAAAACCATTAATTGGAAATAGTATATGCTTTTTCTTTAAATTCAATTCTGCCTCCTTGGTTTAATGTATAGCTGAAACAAATCTTGTTTTCTAAATGACAGTATGTTGACAGGCAATTATTTTTGTTCTCCAGAATAAATTGATTCATGAAGTTTGAATATGTGAAAATATGTTTTTATTTTTCGGATAATTTACTGAAATCAAGATTTTGTTTTCACCATGTATTCAAAGTGAAAATAAATTCTGTTTTTCAGTTTTAATGAGAAAATGGTGTAAAAAATATACTGATCTGTTTTATTTCTCCCTTTTTATACACAAATATAGAGTAATTTACTTTCTGTTTTTAGAGAAACTTCGTTAAAATTTACAAAAAAGAAAGAAAAGAAAAAAATATTGGCATCTAATTTAATTTTTTAATTCTGAGAGTTTGCGTGACATCCTCGGATCAACGATAACAGGTATTAAGTAAATCGCGTTGCGTTTATAGTCTAGTAGTAGTTGCGAAATACAAACACACGGTCAGATTTTAATATAATAGATTCGTGTTCATTTTCCTTTTCTTAAAATTATGATGTGATTTTTAGCAGAAAACTCTCATCTGTATATAACGGATACTCATGCTTAATAATCAGTATAGATAACAAAACATTTAAATTTTTAGTTATAAATATGGCGTGAAACTCATCTACTTTCTATACTTACTGATCCTTGTATTATTAATGTAAGGAATTGATTCACACTCATTTTAAAACATATTGGAAAATTCCCGTTTTATTTCAAATATGAAGTCTCCTTTTCCCCAGAGAAATCCCTTTTTAATGACATAATTCTTGTTAATTTTCTTTTCCAGGCAATTAATTTCAATACTGGCATAGGGGAAATTATGTTATTTTAACGAAATAATATTAAATCTTTAGGTTTTATCAACAAAAATGGAACTATTAACATTCGTCATTTTTTTTTAGGTAATCGAGTTATTTCTTTTAGTTTTAAGAATGAAATAACTATTTCTCTCTATCCATGACATCATTTTCGACATGTATAATTTTGCGGAGCATATTATTGACATTTGCTAACCATTTTCTTTTCAAACTTCTTTTTACTTTTTTAAATTTAAATAAAAAAATACGATTTAGTTATATTAGCCATGCACAGACGGTAAAACGTCAAGTATTGTTACCATACAAAGGAAAAAAAGTGAAGAAAAAACCCAAGATCATTTTATTTCACCATCAAAGCATATCCGCTTTATTTTAGATGAATGACGTCATATTCGCCTGTTTCCTATGGTTACGCATATTGAGACCTTGTATTACTATCAAAAACTAAAAAAAAAGTACGTTTTATTTCTAATAATATTATTTAATCTTCTTTTTAATTATTTAATTTTTTTATTTCATTTTCATTTTTCACGTGAAAATTTTTCAGTTGAAACTAAATTGTTGAGTAAAAATTATTATTTCGGGTTTTGAATTAGTTTTGGCAACGATAAAGTATTAGAAACGGTAAAGTAAATTTAACCGTTTTAAAATATCATACGAAAAAATGCCCATTTATTCTCTATGAAAATAACGAAAATTTTGAATTATTAAGAAAAATATTTGAATAAAATAAACAAAAACCAGCCTATGTTCATCTGAGGGTTATTATCAACCTATACGCAAAGATACAGGATCATTAAATGTTCCATTTTGACGCTGGCTTCAGCCTAACATTTGCACACAATCAGATTTATAATATTATTAGGATAGTACCTCTTAAATTTTATATGCGATAATTTAAAAAACAGCTCGAATTTTCGTCAATAGATGGCGTTGCAGCGTCTGATATATTAAAAAAGCTCAAATAAATTTCAAAATTCAAGCCTTTTTTTCTGGTTTTAATCGCTAAATAGAGTAAAGAATAGAGATTGTTAATGCAATTTTACATGTTAATTTGAGCCTTCTTACAACTTGAGACAGTACAGTGTCTCCTATTGACGAAAAATTGACAAAATTACAGCATATAAAATTTAAGAGCTACCAGATATAAATGTCACTTTTTTTCATCTTCATATTTATTGTAGTTAATCAAGCACTGAATTTTCAAATTGAGGTTATATATACACTGCTCAAAACATTTAGGGGAGCACGTGGTTTTAACGATATTACACAAATACTTACACCAATAAGTAACTTAAATTAAAACATACATAATTTAAAGCATAGCAGAAAACAGAAAATTAAAACTTCATTTGCAAATTAAAGTTCATGACTACAAAAACCAGGAAAAGGAGTTAAGTGAAGAAATCAGGATTTCGCAGAAATGTCTATCTCAGTTGCGAAATTCAATTACTTAGCTTTTGTTTTGAGAAAGGATGATTTGAAAATGTCACAACAACGTGATTTACCGAAATCCATGGCTTGGCGTATTAGAGATAGACTTGAATCCAGGCAAACACAACGTAGTATAGCGGACGCTGTTGGAGTTGCAAGAAATATCCTTGCAAGGCTGTGTAACCGATTCCAAGAAACAGGAAATGTTAGATGTCGACCAGGGCAAGGTCGACCCACGTGCACCACAGCAACTGATGACCGACATATCTTGTTAACAGCTCGTCGAGACAGAAAAGGGGATGATACTCAGTTGCAAAAACGGTAGCTCTTGGCAACACGACAAAGGGTGTCCTGCCAAACAGTGCGAAATAACCTTCATCAGGGTGGTCTCTATGCACGTAGGCCAATGATCTGTATTCCGTTGAACACAAGCCACTGTGCGGCCCGAAGAAATTGGGCTGTTGAACATCAAGATTGAAGGCAACGGATTGGAGTCAAATGCTCCTTCCCTATTCAGTCTGGAGAGTGACACTCGACGTGTTTTTGCATGGAGAGAAAAGGGCACTCGAAAAACCCCATATTTGTTCGTGAAAGATCACATTACAGACAAGGTGTGTTGATGGTATGAGCTGGAATCAGCATAGGTGGACGTACGGACCTGCATCATTTGGAATGACACTTTGACGTCCCAAAGGTATACAGAGGAGATACTGAGACAACATGTCATACCTTATGCTTCACCCCAAGTACGCTTTACCCCAAGTACGCTTCACCCCAAGTTTATTCCTTTATTTTCATGCATGATAATGCCTGACCGGATACAGCTCGTCTGTTGGAGAATATGGTTGAAACTGAAACAATACGGCGTATAGAATTGCCAGCATTCTTTCCTGGCCTGAATCAGATTGAGCATGTTTGGGACACACTCGGACGACGCATTGCAGCAAGACGAAGGCTTTCTTTTATTGTCTGGGACAAGGAATTGCAATTCTTGAAGAGTGGAACAGTATTTCTCAAAGGCGCACCAGTGTGTGTGGGGAGCGGGAGGTTGTTGTCATAGCGACATTGCGCGTCCCGCTGCAATGTTAAATGAATGGTAGCCTATGTACTGATATTACAGTGGATCAAGGGAATCATCAATAATCGCGTATGCCACTCGTTTAACATTGTATAGGGACGCACGGTATTACTTTGACAATACACCTCTCTGGTTTGTCTGACGTTTTCGTTACCTATACTAATCATATATCATATATCATCATCGACTCAAAAATTGGTTTTAAAAATGTGACGCTGTCTCACGGACAATATTGTCAATACCTAAATATCAAAATACAAAAAATGTTATTTTTGAATGCACTCAAACTTTTTCCGCATTTTTTCTCTTTTTGTTAGAGAAAAATTTTATTTTATTGAAAAGATTTAAAAACTTAAAATAGATTTATAATATAAATGGGATAGATCAAATACAGTTTCAAATGAGGTTGAATAAATTTATAAAACGCTTATTGACTTGCGTATTTGAAATATACATTAGATAATTAAAATAATTAAATATTTTATAAAATATTTCATTCATTTTCCAGCCTTTTTAATAATTTTGCATTTTGCATAAATAAAGCATTTTAATACTCTGAAGTTGTCAAGTTTAGTTAATAAAGACTGCTAAGCGCTAAAAAAAATGTGTACAGTACCAAGGCAACACTAGATACCGGGCTTGCTCATTCACTCTCAAAACGTCACAAATGGTGGCTGACCGCGACCAGCGATTGGTCCAAAGCAACGCGCCCATCGTTTTGTGCCAATCGCTGTATGTCTTTCCTCCTAGTCAGCCACCTTTTGTGACGTCATCATAATGAATGAGCAAGCCCGGTATGTAGTGTAGTCCTGACAGTACCGTAGTGTAAAGAGCAAACCGTTTCTGAATAATATCAGCCTGGAATGATAGGCCCCGCAGGGCAGTTGTCACGTGTCTTACGTGACACGCGCTGCTACCCTGGCTTTCAGACTTGCAAAAATTCAATTCTGTGTTGAGTGGAGTGAGGTTCTGATATAACTTATTATGATACTTATTTTTATTTTGATGTAATTATGATTTGGTTTTAAAGTACAGTTTCTGTTTATCTGTGGTTAATTATGTAGTTGTGATGGTGTAGATATTCAGCGCTCTTTTTATAGGCAAAGTTATAATGTTATAGTTTATTATGTGTTCGTCTAGTTGTCCTGTGTAATATCCTTTAAATATATATTACAGATTTTGAATCACACTATAGTGACATACGAGTTGTAATTTTCCAACTGGGCGAAAAATGTCCGGGCCAGGATTCGAACTTGGGATCTCTTGGCTGAAGCTGCCACGCTCTACCAACTGAGCTATCCCTGTCGAATCTGGAGGGCATAATTCATCCAGTTAACCTTATTGATCATAGCATCTGGTCTGATATTTTAATCAACTCAACAGAATAGATCGCAGGTAATAGAACTCCAGTAAACGCTGGATACTTGATTACATTAGATTAATTTTAACACAGTTATTCAAATTGGTAAAGAAATCATACGATTTGTAATTTTCCAACTGGACGAGCGATTGGACTCTGCCATTTGTTTTTAAAGCAAGTTAGACAGGCACATTAGTATATTTACAAAGAAAGCACCTATATTTAATTAATTTCAATCTAATAAATATCAGCTTACTGTGGAAGAAATGTGGTATGGATTTAAAACTTTATTTATTTTTAGCGCCATTTTAAACACCGATGCCAATTGTCCTCACGTCTGCCGAAGCACAAGTTTCTAGAGCTGGTTAGAAGGATGTTAAAATTTAAATACATTTTCCATTTCATTTCACAAACAACTAGGAATGGCAGCAACGTAATAATACATCGAAAATATCGATATATCGGGTAAAAATGTCGATATATTAACATCGATTTTACTGTCGATATACATCGAATAGAAGTATTATATATATATATATATATATATATATATATATATATATAAACTTATTGCAAAAATTAACCATTGAAACAGAAGCAAATGACCATATGCAATGAAATTATTACCCCATATAGCACTGTCAAATTAAACATTATAAAACATAGTCATTATTAAATATTAATAAATAAAACGTTAATATATGAATAACCACGATAGTCAAGTAAATTTATCCAAATATACCGTATATCGACACTTCTTAGAAATTTATATATTTATTCCATGTAAAATCACTTTTAAGTATTCTTTCGGTATATTTTTAAATAAATCTAATTAAATTGATTGCATATTCTTTAGAAAAAATAATTAAAAACTCTTTATTGGCTTATAGTTCTTTAATACGGATAAGAATTTTAGGCATGTAAAAATAAACCTTCAAACCGTCAGAAAATTATCCCATCATACTTTACATAATTTTGAAGAAACATTATCAACGAAATCAGAAATTAAGGAAAGAGGATCCTCCGTAACGCTAGAATGTACAAAAAAGATGGTTGTGTTTCAAACGTCTTCTTAAAATCTGAATTTTGGTATGTCTCTGTAGTATTTATCAACACCTACAGCTAGAAATCATAAAGTAGAATCTTCAGAAATGTATGAACACCCAAAACATCTTTATCCAAACTTATTGTGTTTTTGGAACTTAGATGTTGTTGCATCTTTCGTCTTTCTGTCCCAGCTGAGAGGTTGTTTTCTAAATTTGGAAATACAGTGTCGGGAATCAGACATCGTCTGTGAGACAAGTTATTATCAACTTTACTAGTTTTCAGTAAATTATTGGAAATAATTTTATGATATAATGTTAAAAACATGAGTTCAAAAACCTTAGAAGTATTTTTTAAATAAAATATTACTTAACACCAACATAAATAAACAATTCCGTGTATTAAAATATAAAGAAATTATGAACATATTCCGATTTATTAAAAAATATGATACATTACATATGTTGATATTTTCTGTCCGATATTTTTCGGCGGCCTATGTTGTTAAGATGATACATTAAAAATATATACATTTATAATATTTTTAAAGAGCTATCACTACACACAACTGTAAAAACACAAAAAAAAACTTCTTTTTTAGTACGAAAATCATGCAGTAGGTAAAATTGATGGATTTCATAACCACATGTAATGTACATGTATGTAATTATTATATTCATTAAATTTTCATTAAGGCGCAAAACTTTTCTTGCATCAGAGACAAAAGGCAACCATCATTAAGCTTTTAATAAGCTAGTCTGGGAAATGTGTCATGTTATTTAGCAAGTTAATTTATTTTCGCTTGTAATCTGTTAAAATGAGTAATTACACATGTGGGACACATGCGTTTGGCAATCATAATTTAATGTGTTTATAATGGCGATGGATTGCTCAAGTATTGAAATTTTCTAAACAAAAGGAATGTTCCAATTTCGACAGCTTAACATAATCCTATGTCATTATTATGTAAGAATAAAATAAATTAACTACATAACTAACTTAACTTATAAATAAACAAATTTTAATTAATATTTATCTATTTATGCAAGTAGGTCTCATATTTAGTACGTTCCCTATAAACACCTTATAGAAAATATATCTTTATTATTCATGTATTTCTTTATTATTAAATATTTCGCAAAATGCATTGTGAAATATATGAAAGAGTGTGTTCCTAAACTAAATGTAAACAAATTCTTTGGTGAAATTGCAAGTCAAAAAAAGGAAATTTTTGTATAGTAAATCAGGGTAGCAGCAATTAACCTGTTCTGAAAATAATGTCGTGTATCTCACTCTAAGTCTTACTCAAATTTCCATTGATAACTTTAAAAACAGTAACGATATTATAACAATATTTTGTACAGACGTACTGTGCTTTCCGTGAAATTTAATGACGCCACGAGTTTTGCAAGAAATGACCACCCATCACATTCGTAAAATACTGGGCTCCATAATTCGGAATGTTGGTGACAGTTTTTTCATTGTTACAGACCAAATTACAGTGGAATTCCAGTGCCCATCATCGTGTCATCACACATCTTAAAAATCAAACATAATCTGCGTCCTCAAATAAATTTCGTCAAAAAACGTAAAAAACAAGGAAATCAGAAAGTTGGCGGAATACTGTTGTAATTGGACAAGATTTATGTGTTATTTGAAGAGTTTTTTGTATTTTGAAAGGGGAATTTCATAAAATTTTGAGTTTGATCGCGAGATTTTTATGTTTTGCGGGAAAATGGACGTACGTAAAAGTTCTATTTCTAATACGAACAAAAACGAAAATCATGTGTCAAGCATAGATTATGTAACACTTTCGAACACTTCCAAAATAATTTTACAAATCTTTACTGTTTAATAAGGTGAAAGGTGGTATCTAAGTACACAAAGTCAAAGTCAAACCGGTCGAGAAGGCCTACTTTTCGGCTTAAGCTGAACTAGCCCGCCCAGCAGTTTTGTTTACTATACGGCAAAGCCTTATATGATAATTATTAATGTTGAGAGAAAACAATAAATACAAAACAATAATAATGCTGTAGAGAATAAACCCTGATACAAACAATAAAAAAACTTTTATTTCCATTTTAAATAGAAACTCTCTTAAATTCTGTTACCATGTTACCATATGTGTAAATTGCAGTGCACGTATTTTTCTTCGTCATTTCTGGTTTTCAATGTAGATGCATTTGCTGCTGTCTGCTTTTCTTTTCTTTATTTTTTTCCCTCGGTAGTTGTTGAGTTGATATGTAACTAACATGTCGGGTTGTTCTTTTGCCCGCATGGAAATGTGTATCCAACGTAATAATATATTAATCTAGAAATCAATTAAACACGATATCCAAGTTATTGATATACTGGAGCTTTTATCCTTACAAAAGGATGTATTTTCATACAATACACAGAAGCAACTTCGTTTAATCAACTCTCTTTTTCCTCACTATATTTGGGTTGTGCTATACTGTCAAAGGCTTATGAAAAGCCAAAGCGGTGAATATAATCCTGTACGGGAGTTAAACGTCTACTGGTGGATCTAATGCTGAAAACGGGTAAGCAGTTTTCTTACCTCTATTTACCTTTGAATGTGAAAGTATTTAAATTCAAAAGAGGTCTTTCCTAAAGACAAATACAATTTTAATAACAGATTATGAAGAAATGATGTGCTACTTTATTAACATATTTATAGTTTAACATCTAATCGCTACATTTTTTTTTAAATGTAAGGAACAACAAACTATATTATTAATCATATAAGAATAACTGTTATAAAACTATAAAATGAGTTTACTAAAAGACATAGTTATTGAAAAACTAAACTCTAATAATTATGACGTTTGGAAATTTAAAATCAAAATGTACCTGCAAAAGGAAAACCTCTATAACGTTGTAATTAATGATCCACTAAATCCACTAGACGATGAATTTAGAAATAAAAATAGAAAAGCTCGCTCGATAATAAATATTTTGATCGAAGATGATCAAATTATCCACGTGAAAAACCTGGAAACGGCACGAGATTGCTGGCTAGCACTAAAAACTTTTCATGAAAGAACTAACTTAAGCAGTAAATTATTTCTGCTAAGAAAACTTTATTCAATTAAATTATGTGAAGGCGGAAATAAGGTAGATCACATAACTAAGATCTATAAAACACGCGATAAACTTACTGCAGTTAGTAAGAACATTAATGAACATTGCTGAGTTATAGGGCAGATTAGTATTTTTATTTCTTTAGTGTGGTTGTTTCATTTTTTCTTTGTTTTTATTTTTTAGTTTCCAGCATTCTTCAAAATTATGAGAATTTTTCTTGCAATATCTGCAGAATTTATTTAATTTCATTTTTTGAAATTTTACTTTTAGGGCCGAGTGATGATCAGTACTATCTCTATTGTTTTCTTGACGTTTTGAAAATTCGAACTCTATTATTGTGCTCACTACCGCCAAGTTACGATACATTAATAACCACTTTAGAAGCTAGAACAGAAGAGAACCGGACACTGAATTCCATCTGCAGTAAATTAATTGACGAATTTTCAAAACGCCAAGAAAACAATAGCGATAGTACTAATAATTACTCGGCCCTAAAAGTAAAATTTCAAAAACTGAAATTAAATAAATTCTGCAGATATTGCAAGAAAATTTCGCATACCATTGAAGAATGCTGGAAGCAAAAAATTTAAAACAAAGAAAAAAATGAAACAACCACACTATAAAAATAAAAATCATAATCTGCCCCATAAATCAGCAATGTGTTTTTAAAACAATGCAGGCACGAATATATCAAAACTAAGAATTTTGAAAAGGAAAAACATATAACATAAAAACTTAACCTTTTTGTAGATATTAGTTCAAAGGACCTCTGGCTCATAGACTCAAGAATTTTGACGGCTATATGCAAATTTCATGAATTTAACTACAATAGTTCTAGCGTAACAATTGCGAATGGTAAATAATTATACTCTGGGAGGTTACAGGTCTATAAAAGTAAATACTCTGATGTTAGACAACACAGATAAAACTATAACATTAAAAAACTTTTTATACGTAACCGAGATTGAAACTAACTTAATGTCAATAAAAAGAGCTACTGAAAATGGATGCGTAGCTATATTTGAAAATCAATCCTGTAAAATAACTCACGAGGGCATTACACGTCTCGACAGCTATGTAAATAATAATTTATATGAGAGTAAGAGAAAAAACGACACAATTCCCAATGTAAACATGATAAACGTCTGTGAAAATAAAATTTGTTTACATAAATGTCATAAAAGGTTACGCCATAGAAACATCAATCACATAAAGGAATTAGTGAATAAAGATATGGCATTGGGGATTGAAATTGATAATTTCAAACACGGTGATGTATGCGAAACTTGTATAATGTCTATACTTGCTGATAATCCATATCCAAATACTGCTAGTTTTAGAGCCTCAAAGGCAACAGAGCTGGTCCACACCGATTTGTGTGGACCTATTCAAACCGCTACGGTTGGTGCTAAATATTATTTTCTAACTTTTGTTGATGATTTTAGCCATTTTACTGTCCTATACCTACTAAAAAACAAATATGATTTTTTTTTCAAAATTCAAAGAGTATATAGCAATTATTTCAAATAAATTTGGTGAAAAAGTACAAGCGATTCGTTTCAATAACGGAGAGGAATATACTGGGAATGAACTTGATGATTATTTGAAAAATGAGGGAATAGATCAACAGTGTACGTTTCGGTATTCTGCACCTCAAAATGGTGTTGCAGAGGGAAAAAACCGTACTTTAATCTTAATCCGTACTTAAACCGTACGTACATACTTTCATAAAATATTTAAATTCAAAAAAGGTCTTTCCTAAAGAAAAATACAATTTTAATAACAAATAATTGCTCACTTTGGAAAACACATAACATATTTAAAAACACAATTTCAGGAATTCTCAACAATATTCGGAAAAATATCCGAATTTTTTTCTACAGCCCTGTATAAAATATATAGATTTCTATCTATACTACATAGAATGCTAAATTTTAGTTCAGTTAGTAAACGTGTTGCACAGTTTAAAATCCCCATTTGGAATTTCCGTCAATAAATGGAAACGTACTCGAGAACTTTCGTACTGTCCTGTATCTGATCTATAGAATTTATACACACCAATTAATAGACAAAAAACTATTTAAATTTAAAGACGCGTTCAGCAACTGAAAACGCACTTCCAGCAATTATTGTTAAAAGCCAGTACCGAATTCTTTTGTGTGTCCCTCTAAATGAACGATGAATACTGTTCACACAATATTCTATAGTAAGCTTCTTGTAATGTAACTTAATTATATATATAAATTTCAATATATTTGAAATAGTGAAACATTACTAAAATAAACCTCAAGCGATGTTTCTCCATAGACCGTAATGTAACGGAATTCTTTTCGGTGTCCCTGTAAAAGAACAATAAGTGTTATGCACGACATATTCTATAGTAAGCCTCTTGTAGTGCACTTCAGTGGTATATATCAATTTCAATTGTGTAACATGATTAAAATAAATAACAAATGATTTTTCCCATAGCCCGTAATGAAACGGAATTTATTTCAGTATAAAAACAAGTTGGAAATTGTACGTCAAACGTTACAAACGAGGTGCGTTCGTACTATAGCTAGTTATACAAATATTCAGAACTTGATGATTTTTAATTCTGTGAAATGAATTATATCGTCTGCAGATTCATTTCTGTCATAAAATAAGTATCTCGGCCGCTTGACGATTAAATTTCGAAAGCTCCTATAAAAAGAAAGCACCGATTTAAAAAAAATCAAATTTCTTAATAAATGTTTTTATTAATATTTTCTAAAGTTTTGATTCGATTTTTAAAAAATTTGAAATGTCTCGACAAAATTCTGCAAAGATAATATATCTTAAATTTGAAACCATTCGGTTGGGTAGTTTTTGCGTTGTTATATGCGGACGGGCGGACAGACTGACGGACAGACGGACAGACAGACGGACGGACCAGACGACGACAATAGGTGCTACGTATTTATATAATTACGAACGCATCTAAAAACTATAAGTGCTACACACTTCATTTTCACTATCGAACATGCCATAGTAAATTTCAATATATCAATTGCATGACAATCCGAATATATTTACGCGAGGTAGAACACGATCAGACAGATAGACAAACCGAATTCATAAACACATTTCAACTACGTTGGAAAGTGTTAAAAAAGAAAATGCAACATAGTTGCCGGAATAACCATAACAATTTGACGAAAATAGATTGAGGATTTCAGGTAATTTTTATGTTAGATTGGTGAATTTTTTGTATTTTGGGGGGGAAATGGGCAAATGCCAATTTCCACCCAAAATACAGAAACTTGCGATGAATACTGTAATGAATAACAAAGCGGAAAGTTTCAGGTATAAACAAAAAAAAATCTTCATTATAAGTTTTTTTTTTTCTAAGGAGTCATGAAAATCTCGCTAAAATATCGTCATTACTTTGAAACTTGTGAGCAAAAATACAAGTTCAGCGGGTATTCGGCTACACTGTGTTTCGGTTTGAATTCGAGTCTGGTTTCGTGTAAAAAAAACTGTCTTAACGCATAAAATCACTTACGAAAGTGGGATGCATTATTCAGAATTACCTTGTATGAAAAAGTCTCAATTTAATATAGAAAGTAATATTTTATCAAATATTAAAAAAAAACAGTACTTCTTTAGTATTGCATTCAAATTTAAGTAATAGAACAGATACCGTTAAAACGTTTAAACGAATTTAAATATTTTAATGTTTTGACATCACTTAAAACGAGTGAGTTCAAAGTTTCAAAAAGTTCAAGTTTCAAGTTTCAAGTTTTAAATTTTCAAGTTTCAAAAGAAATACAAAATCCCCGATACATTTTAGAGTCAAACTAAAATGTGAAAGGTAATCTGAAAAAGGGGGTCTTAGGGCAGGGGTGTAAAAAATTGGGAGCCAATGGGCAGATTGCCACCACTACAATTTGGGCGAAGTATGTTAATAAAATTTAGGCGAAGAATATTAATAAAATTTAGTGGGTACAATCGGCACTTTGGGACCCAGCTTTTAAATCCTTGGCTTCGTGTATGATAAATCTGTACATCCGTAAAAACGAAAAATTAAGGGCGGTGTAAAAATTTAAATTATTACAGATCTAAATCGAGAAATGGCAATAAGAGAATTTGCACCAAAGGAATTTACCACATAAAATAAAAGACATTAATTACAGAGCTTTTGCAGTTTTTATATAAATTTTATTTAGGGATTTACTTTTAAAAAAGAAGTAAAAGCAAAGTAAAAGCTAGCGATATGATAGAGTTTATTCAAAAATTATTTTTTTTATTATTATTTTCAATTTGCAGTATTTTTCCTTAATCTTACTGAAGACTTTGATACAGGATCACAGAATAGAATAAAAAATAATAATAAAAATCAAATTGGATATTACTCGAAGACTCCTGATTTTTAAATTTTCAAAATTCCATTTTCCATATACTAGTTTAATTAAAATTTGAGATTATCTGTTATGTAAAAGGTTACTGCTTGGATTTTTTATTGCTTTGTTGCGTATTATGATTTAAATGGGTATATTCAGCTTAAAAAATAATAATAATAACTCAATTAGATTTTACTCGAAGATTCCTTTTTAAATTTACAAAATGCCATTTTTCCTATAGTTTATATACAATTTGTATATAGTTTATATACAATCTATCAAGTAAATGATTTCAACTGGGACTTTTTAATACTTTGTTATGTAATATCATTTAAATGAGAACATTTCAATGCAGAAAAAAATAATAATAATAACTTAATTGAATTTTACTCGAAGATTCATTTTTAAATTTACAAAATTCCATTTTTCATATAGTTTATTTAAAATTTCAGATTATATATCAAGAAAATGGTTTCAACTGACATTTTTTTATTGCTTTGTTATGTAATGCCATTTAAATAAAGGCATTTCAACTCAGAAAAAAATTATAAAAAATTAATTAAATTTTACTCGAAAACTCATTTTTAAATTCACCAAATTTCATTTTTCCTATATTTTATTTAAAATGTGAGATTATCTATCAAGGAAATTATTTCAACTGAGATTTTTTATTGCATTGTTGCGTAATATCATTTAAATAAGTACATTTCAATTTGAAAAAAAAAATGAATTTTACTCGAAGATTCATTTTTAAATTTACGAAATTCCATTTCTTCTATAGTTTATTTAAAATTTGAGAATATGTATTAAGGAATAGATACTACTGGTATTTATCATTGCTGTCGGCTTCCACTTCTCCGTCCACACAACTTCGAAATAAATCCGGTCTTTTGATATGCTGCCACCACCGATATGAATACGTGATATCGGACACAATCCTTGATATATATTCAAGAAAAACTTAACTCTTTCAATTAAAGTTAAAGTAACAATTTATTAACAATATTTACACTTAAACTCGGAGGTAAAGTATCCGGTTTAATATTAAATCAAAATAATTACAGAAACGCTTTACGTGTACCGTTAGACTACGTTGCTTCACTCAGAACCGAGATTTCTCTTAATCTCACACACGCTATCTCTCTTCCTTTAGAGAGATGCCGTTCCATACACGTGCTCAGAGCTGCTCTCTGAAAAACCCACCTTCACACTTCGCTGCCACGCTAGAACTCAACACCGGTCTCAGGGCTCCAACTCTGAACGACCTTCCACCTTCGCTTCCTACGTTCGAACTAACTTTCTCTCTCTTGTAAACTGTAGAGCACACTCCTTTCTACGGGGTTTCTCCTCTGTTTAAAATGGTCCTTGGACAACCCCTCCTCCCTCTTGACGGATCTGTCTTCCTAAACAAAAGGGTGCAATAGTTTTTCTTATCTATGAAAGACTACATTGCAATGGAAATACTTCCTTCATTCTGTTCCATTCGCCACCCTTCGGATTAAGATTTTCTAAAGGACGCCTTTAACGGTACACAATAGATACATATACAATACATACAATATGCTAATCCCTTAAGAATAGCTTTCAACTCTTGCAACTGTAAGAGAAGAACCTGACACCCCCCCACCTTAGCGGAAAATATGCCTTTTAGGGGCTAATTTTCCTCAAACTGTGTAATGTCTGAGAAGAGTTCAACAGTTCCTTGATAGGTTTCTTCATTACTACAATTACATAAATATTTCAAGGTGTCTGAAAATTTAACTACTGACATCTCTAATGAACCATATACTAATGTGATAACTACAGAAAAAATACACAATATGCTAATACACTTTTATAAACACATGATGCAAATACAATTATAAATACACAAAAAAAAAATAAAGTTACACTAGTATTAAGTCATTTCAATGTCAGTCCTTAGGCTGAGATTGCTGGAGGCGGTACTACCTTTTCCCTCCAGTCCTTCCTCGTTAACCTAATTGGTACATCCCTTTTCGTAATGCACCCGCTTGAATGGCTAACTTCTGCCTCTGAGGTCTTAATTAAATTTTCCTCTAACCAATCAGGCACTTGCCTGTCCAAGTCCTCTTTGTACGTAATAAAGATATTGTACAATTTCTGCCTTATCTTACCCCTCTCCGGTTTACAACCAATCCGATTTTTCTCCATTTCTACCAGTTCGATAGGACCCATAAATAATTCCTTATTTTTCCTTAAGATTGATTTTATGTCCCCAACTTGAATATTTGTTAACCCTTTTATCTCAAATCCCTTCCTGTCTTTATTTTCCGGTTGTTCTCGGTCTAACAACAGATATTTCCTACAGTCTTCAAACTCCCCGTCACTATCCAAGACAATATCGACTACTTTATTTTTAGCCATAAATGCTCTCATTTCATCTTGATACACCAGTTTCTTACTTCCGTCCCCTAACTCAACTATAACTGCAGGTCGACATATTTCCTCTTTCTCCTTATTACTCACATTCATTTCCCTCGTTAATCGACATTCTACACATGATTCACAATATATTTTAGCTTCCTCTGCCATATTTTCCCAATAAAATGAATGCCCGATTCTTTCTAACATTTTCTTGGCCGCATGATGCCCTCCAAATACTGAAGTATGGGCTAGTTTTAGAATTGCTTCCCTTCTTACTTTAGGTATTACTAATTGAGCTACCGTTTCATCTCCTAATTTCTCTTTATGATATAACATCCCATTCACAATATAATAAGACTCTCTCTCATTTTCAGCCAATTCCCAAGCTTTCTCTAAATCCTTACAACTCATTTGGGATTCCTGAAATACATTTAAACTACTTTCCGTAACTTGATTGATCCTACTTTTCTCTACCTCGGCTTTTTCCTTCTCCTGACTTTGTAAATTTTCCGATCTCGCGTCTACGACATAACGATTATTATTACCATTTCTAATCCTTCCCCTTCTTTCACTTTATTCCTACTGTCTTCCTTACATTCCCTTTCTACCGATTCTCTTAATGATTTTTCGTTGTTTAACCCTGACAATTCATTAGCCACGTCAGGATGTAAAATTACCTGTTCCTTACTATTATCAATTATTGCACAAAGTACATCCTAATGAATTACATTAGTTTGACCACGTTTTGGAATAGCTAAAGGTAATTGAATTAACGGCGATTTAACTGCCTTACCAAATATCCCTTGTAAATAGATGCTCCCAGCCCCTCTTAATTTTTCTGCTGGTACTAAATCTTTATGAACGACGCTAATTTGGCAACCAGAATCCACCAATCCTTTTGTTATCTTCCCATTTACACTAACTTCCACTTTCTCGAGATTATTTAACTTCTCTCCAATAACCTTAGCTCTCCAATTCCCTCTTGCTCCGATTCTTGCCATACTCGCTCCCCTTGGTAATTCTTTAATTCCTCGCACTGAGACATTATTGATACTAGCCCTTGGTTCTTGTCGGTTATTAATTTGATTACTTCCCTCATTATTTCCTTTTGTACAAAATCGCTGAACATGTCCTCGTTGACCACACTTGAAACAGATAGGCGTCGTATCATTAGGTTTCTTATATTCCGGTTTTCTACCCAAAAATGGACTAACTTCATTATTCCCATTTTGTCTCCAATTACTACTAAATCCCTCATCTTTTGCCCTTCTAGAATCTTCATTATTCACATACCTTTCTTTACCTTTATAACCCTTATAAGTTACCGCATAAGATTTTTGTTTAGCATCAAAGAAATTATCACATTCCTTAGCAATTTTAGAAACTTCTAACCAATTACTGTGCTGAGTTAATCCAATATGCGTCGCGGTTTCCTCATCTAGAGTAGTTAACAACTTATCCGTGACAATTAACTGATTAACCTTCTCATACGTATCTGCACCTCTAATCTTACAGTAATTTTCCCACGTTGCTATTAAACGTGACACAAATAATACATGAGTTTCATTTTGATTCCTTCTAGCCTTCTTGAAATTTTCCAAACACGCCTTCGGTGTCGGCTCGTGTTCCCTTAGAACTAATTCCTTTAACTTCTCATAACTCTCAATTTGTTCTCTAGTCGTGTATATTAGCAAATTATCGGCCTTATCCCCTAGCATATTTAGTAAAATTTCGGCCTGCTGGGTTTCCGGTACATTTTTTGTTTGGAATGCTCGTTCTAAACTGCTAAAAACAGATTCCATCCCTCAGTCCCTTCTGGAACTTTGATAGACAAAGTTTTAACACTTTTAATCAATTTCTCTAGGCTACTCTCATGATTAGATTCTCTAGTCCTATTAGAATTATTTGCCGAACTCTGAATTTTTATCCTTTCCAACTCTAACTCATGTTCCAAACTCAATTTTTCAGCCCTTTCTTCTCTATCTAACTTTTCTCGTTGTAACTTTTCCTCCCTTTCTACCTTTTCTCGTTCTAACTCCCTTTCTAACTTTTCTCGTTGTAACTTTTCCCCCCTTTCTAACTTTTCTCGTTCTAACTCCCTTTCTAACTTTTCCCGTTCTACTACTAACGCTTCTTGTTCTAAGCGTTCCGTAACAATAGTGCTAGATAATTCCATAACGGCTCCCGCTTCATATTCGTCGCTCTCCACTATCTTTTTCTTAAGCTTAAACGTGGTATCATCTTCCGAGACCTCAATTCCTAACTCTCCACATATCGCCTGAAGATCCACCCTTTTTAATTTTAGTAAGAAAGCCATACTTTCTACTGATAACTATTACCACCCTACAGTAATACTTAATCACAATATCAAATTAATACTTCCTCAAATCCTACCCTCATAAGTTACCTCCACATATTATACTATTTAACATATTTCAAATAAGTAATAATACAATAATAAATTTCCTTAAACAATGATACCCCACAATTTGCTTCCAATAACAAAGTAACAATAATCTCAATTTAACTATTATGCAATACAGATTTTAAATTTATACCATTAAATAATAAAATACAATTTACACAATAATACAGATACGTTGCAATTTGAATAAAACACTGATGCCAATCACTACATAAAAATATCCACCTAACAAAAATTTGCATGAAATACACATAAATTCCTAAATTTAATCTCAATAAAATATTTCAATTTCAAAATTAGTTCTCACATTAAAAAGTAAATCACAGCACTTTTTTTTTTCTCTGGGCCTTCAGTTCTTCCTTGAAGGTTATTTCAATTTAATTTAAATTCTACACAAATTTGCTTTCCTCATTTACTATCAATATTTCAAACTTAAAGCAAACAATATCACTTAATTTAAATATTACTTTAATAATAATTTAAATTTAAGAAATTTCAATTATTCCTTCCAACTATTAACACAATGCATTAATTTTAATCATTAATCCTATCCGTTTAAAAAAAAAAGGAAATCAACTCTAGTAATTAATATAAGATCCTTTTCTTAAAACAATAGTGTAAAATGGTTGTTAATATCTCATTTGATTTAGACCAATTATTATATTGCACATAAATCATTATAAATTATACACAATAAAAAACAGTAGGTTCGAGAATGTCAGTAGAGTAAAATGATCAAAACACCTTACCTCGTACTTCATTCGCTGGGGCAATTCTCTGTTCACTTTTCCACAGGGTAAATCTTGCACTCTCGGGCCACAATCACTGCACCTTGCTTCACAATGCACAAAAACCGCTACGCACAACACTACACTAACACCACCACTAATTCACTTCACTGTAATGACGATAGGCTAGCTGGAACTGGTTGTCTACGACGATAGTGCACAAACACTTCCGCTGGGCGATCCGGCACAAACTCTCTGTAACACGGCTATCTGGCACTAGTCTACAACGATAGGGCACGAACACTTCCGCTGGGCGATCCGGCACAAACTCTCTGTAACACGGTTAACTGGCACTGGTCTTCGGTGATTCAGATCCCGTCGCTGCCACCATTGTCCGCTTCCACTTCTCCGTCCACACAACTTCGAAATAAATCCGGTCTTTTGATATGCTGCCACCACCGATATGAATACGTGATATCGGACACAATCCTTGATATATATTCAAGAAAAACTTAACTCTTTCAATTAAAGTTAAAGTAACAATTTATTAACAATATTTACACTTAAACTCGGAGGTAAAGTATCCGGTTTAATATTAAATCAAAATAATTACAGAAACGCTTTACGTGTACCGTTAGACTACGTTGCTTCACTCAGAACCGAGATTTCTCTTAATCTCACACACGCTATCTCTCTTCCTTTAGAGAGATGCCGTTCCATACACGTGCTCAGAGCTGCTCTCTGAAAAACCCACCTTCACACTTCGCTGCCACGCTAGAACTCAACACCGGTCTCAGGGCTCCAACTCTGAACGACCTTCCACCTTCGCTTCCTACGTTCGAACTAACTTTCTCTCTCTCGTAAACTGTAGAGCACACTCCTTTCTACGGGGTTTCTCCTCTGTTTCCAATGGTCCTTGGACAACCCCTCCTCCCTCTTGACGGATCTGTCTTCCTAAACAAAAGGGTGCAATAGTTTTTCTTACCTATGAAAGACTATGAATGCCCTGACTCTTGATTATAACACTGGATCAATATTTTCATCATAGTCGATTTTTCTCTTACGTTAGTACAATCATATCCGAGGCTAACGAAAAATGAAGGCTACCGCGGTGCTTTACGCTTGTCTTTTTTTACAGACCGCCGGAGTCACGTGATGCTCGAATGCACCAATGAAGGTGTACGAAAAGAGCATCACGTCACTCTACCGGTCTGTAAAAAAAGATAAGTGAAATGCACCGCGGTAGCCTGTCTTTTTCGTTAGCCTCGAATCATATCAATATTCTCCCACACCTGTTGGAAAACTTTCCAAAGTCTTCCAATGTTTTGTGGATAGCGCTTTCTAACGCACGCTTTAACAAACACATATGTGGTTATAAATAAAAATGTATCCTAACACTGGATGAAACATAGCTTTATTTAAGTGAATGTATAAAAAAAAGAGCACCTTCTGTATTAAATTATTTTACCATTTGATTGTTTTCTTTAATGAATTAATTTTTATCAATTAATTGAAAAAAAGAAAAGAAATGGGTTTGTGAATGTAAACAAAAATTTCCAAAAGAATTCATGATTGCTGCTGGATTTTGTTATGAACTTAAATTAAAAGTAAAAAATGCTGTAAATCTATGGTGATTTAATTTTATTGTCAGTAAAATATTTTAAATTCCGTTTTTGAAGAAGAAATTCCAGCTTTATATGAAAAACACATTAATTGAGCTTCATATGAACAAAGTCTCTCAGCCGTTCTTCCATAATTCAACTGACGCATATTTAGCAAAGAAAGAGTCCCAAGCGGAAATAAATTGTGTATTAATTGATGAAATGCATGTAAAATCACCTGACGCACCCTCCCCCCTCATCAATGGCCTTTTTCTGCATTTGTATTGTTTAAATAAATTCACGTACATTGAAAATACTTTGGAACGTTTTTACAAGAGGTATCGAAAAAAAACTGACATGACTGTAACAAGAAAATTCTATTATCATAGAAATTTCGAGCCAGAGCTATAGCCAAAAGTCAAGGCTATCCAACAACGTCAAATTGTTGCAAAGAATATGTCATTTATGCGTAGAAATAAACTTTGAAAATCGTTTCCATAAAATGCGAACGACCTTCTGTATTAAATTATTTTTCCATTTGATTGTTTTATTTAATGAATTAATTTTAAATATTAACCCGAGTTGTTTCATCTTTTAATGTGTAACCCCCCCCCCCCCCACACACACACACACTTCTGCGAACAGTAAAAAAAAAAAAAAAAAAAAAAAAAAAAGTATAAATCAGGGGGGGGGGGGGGGTTGAGTTGTAGAAGATTATTTGTTTATTATTTCCATAAAATGCTAAATTGGACAAAATATTTCGTTAAAAAAATACATATATAAACTTTGTATATTGGTGGAGCAAAGAAGGTGTAATGGGGAAATCTAAATTTCAATGAGGGGGGGGGGGAGGATTTAGATGATTGATTATTTACTATCATCATTCAACACGCATCAGATATAAAGTAACGGCTTAATTGTAAAAATAGGGTAGACAATTTCAAATAATTTTTATAATATTATTTTTTAGTAATTTTAAATGTAATATATTTTAAAGTTAACAATATTAGTTTATAATTTTAAATTTTAAAAAAAATGAAATAAATTTATACTTAAGTATAATTGTAATTAAATTTATAATTGTTTAAATAAACTATAAATATTTATCTTTTTTAATGATTTTAAATTGAATAATTTGTAAAATTATGTAGCTCTTGAAGCTTTAATGATTATGCGCTTGCAGAAAAAGAAGTAAACTTTTTAGTGAGTGGGAGAATTCTAAAAGATGAATTATTTATTTATAATTACTATAAAATAACTAATATGATAGAAAATTTTTAAACACGAACGAAAAGTCATGCGTCAAGCGTAGATTACGAAACAGTTTCCAACACAGCCAGAATACTGTAACAAAACTTCCCCCTTTAATAAGGTGAAAGGAGATGTGTAAGTGAACAGTTCTGGAAACGCATGACACATTTGAAAACCAAATGCTAGCAATTACCATAAATAGTTAGGAAAGTATCCGAATTATTTTGTGCAGTCCTGTATAGAATCTATAGATTTGTATATATACTACATAGTATTCGACAATTTACTTCAGTTAAGAAACGTAAATCAGAGTTAAAAAAATCCTCCAATAAACTATAATGTATTCGAGATCTTGTGTGTAGCCCTATACAAGATCCATAGAATTTATATAGATCAAGCAGTATGAAAAAAATTAGATAAATTAAAAACGTGTATAACAACTGAAAACGCACTTCCAGCAATTATTATTCAATTATTATTGATTAACAGTACTGTAACCGACTTCTTTTGTGTGTCCCTGTAAAGGAACCTTGAATTCTATGGACACCTGATTCTATAGTAAGCATCTTATAGTATCCTCAGTGATATATATCAATTTCAATATGTTTGAAATAGTGTAACATTATTAAAGTGCACCGCAAACGATTTTTCCTAATAGACCGTACTTTAATGGAATTATTTTAAGTGTCCCTGTAAATGTACGATGAATGATATGCTCACCATATTCTATTCTATTCATTTTTTAGTGCGCCTCAGTGATATATATCAATTTCAGTATGTTCCACATAGTTTAACATCTTTAAAATACACAGCAAACGATTTATCTCCATAGACCGTAATGTAACGGAATTATTTTGGGTGTCCCTGTAAATGAATTATAAATACTACATACTTCATTTTCTATCCCGAACAAACCACAGTAAACATCAATAACATATATTAATTGCATGGCAATCCGAGCACATTTATTGAAGTTAGAGCACGGATAGACGGCAAGTAGACGGCGGACAGAGAGATAAACCGAATTCATAAACACTTTTCAACTATGTTGGAAAGTGTTAAAAATACATGTATAGATTTTAAGCTTTGCATGTTTATGGAACAATGGTTGGGGAAGTAAAAATTTTAGGCGGTGATAAATTCAGATAAAATCTCCAGAAAAAAAACGAAAATCCGCTGATATGCAAAACGGTTAAACTTGAACAAAAAATTGCTCTGTTTGTTACTTTTTTGAGCACTAACAGATAAATAATCCATCATCTAACTTTCACCTGACATTTCAATTTCTCCCCTCCCCCACCTTACTTCCCACTGTACAATGTTTATAACCCTGAAACCTCTGTGTTGTTTTTTCTTTAATTCGGCTCTATATTTGTTGTATAATCAATCACCTAAATTCCCCCTTGAAATTTCCGCTCCAAATTTTGACCTCCCCGCACACACACAACAAAGATTAATTTGTAAGTATGTTATTTTATTTATTTTTATTTTTATTTATTTATTATTTTTTTATTTGCATGCATATATTTTAAAACTTCACTTTTGAATGAATACTCTGAAAGGAAATTAATATGTTCCTTTTTAAAAGTGATTCAAGTACCACTTTCCTTTTTCCTTTACGAGAAAAATCAATTATTTGAATTATATTATAAAGTTTACAGTATCATATGTATTTTTTCTGTTGCCAACATCCTTTTTGCTATGTATTTACGAAATGCACAACAACGAATGAGGTATCATTCGAAAGGATTTTGAAGCGGTTTCTGACATAGTACACTCACATTTCGTTAAAATATGTTTTTGATTAAAAATTGCTGTTAATTAAAAATTAAATCGGGGTTGTTTTCATAAATGAAATGAAAGATTTTCCTCAAATTAGTGTTGCCACAAAATTAAAATATCGCATTATACCTTGCTCAGCAATGATTATAAAAAGCTCCATACCGACATATTTTACCTTTATGATTAAAAAGCAAAACTGAAATTCAAATGTTTAGATTGATATTTCTTTGTCACATGTTTTTTATCGAAGCGGATGACGTCATCCTCTAATGCAGTTAAAATACGACTGCTAGTTTTTTTTTTTTTTTTTTTTACTCGCGCGTGCCTTTGGCTACCTTGGATCAGTTTTTACTGTAACTTTGATGGAATAAATTAAATGACATTCTGGCTTGACTAAATGTTGTTTGCAGATATTTTTAACTTTACTTTTTCTTTAGAAGTTTAAACCTGTATCTAAAAAATATTAAACTGCAGTGCGAAATCCTCGCACGGGCACACTGGTTTTAATCTGTTGCTACAAAAAAAACACAGTATTTATCCATTTAAATGTGGGCATCTCACCCCCCCCCTCCCTCCCATTATATATATATATATATATATATATATATATATATATATATATATATATGTGTGTGTGTAGGACTTCAGTGTAAACACTTCATTTCCTAATGACGTACGTGCATGATAATCAAATTAACCGACGCTGTTACTATTATTATCCATGATTTAAATGCACGAGTTATAAATATTTTGGGTCGCGAGATCAAGATTTGAACATCTTCAAAACTGGGAAAGAGTCAGTCTTCTAATTTTTATTGTGAAGCAAGCATCAAAGTGAGAAATAGCCAGTAAAGGCGCTGTTAGGCCTAATTGGTTTTTTGGAAAATAAACATATTGTATGTATTGGGCGAAAAGTGTATTAGTTGAAGAGAAATTATGAGTTAAAGTATTGTAGAGTTATCTGTCTAGGACTGTATTAAAGTTCATATTTTGTTATTCATCGTCTATTTGTTCATATAATTCCAGTAAATCGACTATTTACATATCTTTATCATATATATATATATATATACAGTGTGACAAGCAATAAGTGCCTCAATTTGAAAAATCAACTATTCATTAACTAAAATAAATATGAAGATGAAAAAAAGTGACATTTATATCTGATAGCTCTTAAATTTTATATGCTGTAATTTTGAAAACAGTTCAAACTTTCGTCAATAGAAGGCACTGTACTGTCTCAAGTTGTCAGAAGTCTCAAATTAACATGTAAAATTGCATTAAAAATCTCTATTCTTACTCTATTTAGCGATTGAAACCAGAAGACAGGCTTGAATTTTGAAATTTATTTGAGCTTTTTAACACTTTCCAACCTAGTTTAAAAGTGTTTATGACTTCGGTTTGTCTGCCCGTCTGTCGTCTGTCCGAGCTCTAACTCCCGTAAATATGCTCGGATTGCGCTGCAATTTTTATATGTTATTGTCGTTATCTACAGCACGTTTCCTATTTCAACTGAAGTGTGTAGCACTTATAGTTTTTTTACAGGGACACTCAAAAAATTCCGTTACACTACGGTGTATGGGGGAAAAGTCATTTGCGGTTTATTTTAATGATGTTACACAATTTCAAATACATTGTAATTGATATATATCACTAAGGTGCATTACAAGAAGCTTAATATGAGAATAAGGTGTGCATAGCACTTATAGTTACTTTACAGGGACAGTCAAAAGAATTCCGTTACATGACGTCTATGGAGAAAAATCATCTGCGGTTTAATTAAATAATGTTTCACTATTTTAAACGGATTGAAATTTATATTTATCACTAAGGTGAATTACAAAAAACTTACTACAGAATATTGTGTGTATAGCAGTCATCGTTCATTTACAGGGACACACAAACGAATTCTCTAGAGTCTGTTAACAATAATTCCTGGAAGTGCGTTTTAAGTTACTGAACGCGATTTTAAATTTAACTCACTTTTTGTTTATTACGTGGTGTGTATAAATTCTGTAGATCATATACAGGGAAGCACAAAAGTTCTCAAACACATTTCCGTTTATTGACAGAAACTCCAGAAGGAGAATTTTAAACTGTGCTACGCGTTTCCTAACTAAACTAAAATTTAGCATCCTATGTAGTATATATACAAATCTATAGATCATATACAGGGCTGAATAAAAGTATTCGGATATTTTTCCGAATATTGTATACGTTGGAAATACCTGAAATTACGTTTCTAAATATGTTATGCGTTTTCCAAATTGTTTACATAGATGTTGTCTTTCAGCTTATTAAACGGTAATGATTTGTAAAATTATTTTGGAAGCGTTGGAAAGTGTTACATAATCTATGCTTGACGCATGATTTTTCGTTCTTGTTTAATGTATCAGACGCTGCAATGCCATCTTTTGACGAAAATCTGAGCTGTTTTTTAAATTATCGCATATAAAATTTAAGAGGTACTACCAGATATAAATGTTAGTTATGCTATCTTCATATTGATTATAGTTAATGAATTATTCAATTTTCAAATTGAGGCTTTTATTTCTTATCACCATGTATAGATATATATTTAAATACTTTGTCATATTTGTTATTTTATTATAATAATAAAAAAAATACATAATATTCTATTTTAACCCTTGTTAAAATTCCTCTTTCTCCTCCTGCAGCAAATAATCATTAGAGCTTAAAGAATTAAATTACTTTTAATTCTTACAAAGTTATTAAATCATTAAAAACATTAAAATAATTAACTGTTTAAAATTATTCATAATTAATTATTATTAAATTTAAAATTATGAAAATAATACGGTTAAATTTAAAAATATTATTAAATTAAAAATATATATTAAATTACAAAAATATATTATATTTATTAGAATTATTCAAAATGTTTCTACTCTAATGTTATTTTTAGTTGCAGTAACTAATCGATCATCTAGTCTAAATCTACCTCCACCCTACCCCACTTGAAATATACACTTCCCTATCCTATGTTCCGCAAGTACGATACCCGCCAAGACTCATTTTGATGCCGAAAGCTGTGACTAATCAGATTACGAGATACGGTACGGACGGCAAAACTCGCTTGGAAAAAAAAAAAAATGCATCTCAGGTAGAATCAGACGAGTTGAGAGTTCACCTTCATCAGAGAGGGATGTGTCGCCACGAAAATGTACAAAGATTGTTATTCTTTCCGAACATACGTCGAAAACATAACAGACATTACAAAGGTAGTTAGTTAGTCAGAACTGCAACTGTGCGTATTATGTAACTAAATAAGAGAAAGGGGATCCATTTCTCCAAAACCGAAAGGGAAATGTGGGCGAAAATTGAAAACATCGTCAATAAATGGCTCCTGTCTATTTAGACAAAGTAAAAAACACTCTCGTAAGATTAATCTCATCAAAAACGTCACCTGTAAAAAATGCAGCCAAGTCTCGTGACTCTTTTTCCGTAAAAAGTTCTGAGATCGTTTAAAGCCAAGTTTAGCTATCTTATTAACTCTGAAATTTTCATTCACAAATCTCTCCTAGTCTCTACATCTTTAGTTAAATATTATTTTGTGACTTGGCAATTACGCAGCACAGGGAAGTTATTACACCTTACTATGTTATGTGGGAAGGGATGAGATAATATGATTAAGGCTAATTATATACGTACAGGGAAGTTATTACACCTTAATATGTTATGGGATGGCATGGTATTATTTGATTAAGACTAATTATATACATCACATTCTCGTGCTACGTAATTGCCAAGTCACAAAATAATATTTAACTAAAGATGTAGAGACTAGGAGTGATTTGTGAATGAAAATTTCAGAGTTAATAAGATAGCTAAACTTGGCTTTAAACGATCTCAGAACTTTTTACGGAAAAAGAGTCACGAGACTTGGCTGCATTTTTTACAAGTGACGTTTTTGATGAGATTTCACTTCTTTTTGTAAGTAATCCTCCTTTTCTTGATTTTGGGTTCTTTTTGGAGATCATCCACTGATTTTCGCTAAGCTCACACTCTGTCCCTATTATTTACAGGTATAAAAAATTTGAAGCTTTAGTTTCGTTTGCAAAGTACTGTAGATAAAAAGAGATTTCAGGTTCCTAGGCCAGCACTAAGTTATGGGAGGGGGAGTGTCAAAAGTACTCTCAATTGCTTCCAGGATAGGTGCTATCCATCTGAGATATTAAGCAGTCCTAGATACTTGATATTTAGCATAAAAGAACTTTTTAGTATAAAAAGAAAGCCAAAATTAAAATTTCCGGAAATTTTTAATAAATCAAACTATATTCATTTTTTCGATGTTTTTTTTTTTTTTTTTTTTTTGGCTTTTTTTTACATTTACGGATTTTTTAATTTTTTCTTACTTTGTATACTAAACCCTACCTTTCTGCCAAATGTCAAACTTCTAGGACTACAAAATCGGATTATTTTCAAATTTTTGACTTTTTATAAATTTTTTGATTTTTCAATTTTACTTCTAAGTTACATGATTGTCATGACAATATAGTAATTTTTTTATCCGTCTTCTTAGGATCATTTAGGTTCAATTTAGAGGTAAATCAAGTGAATGTTAGAGTCACCATGATTTTATTTAGAAAGAACTATCAAACCATAACCAGCCAAGTAATGTCGGAAGGGTAGGGGGAGCTGTGAAAATTTTTGTGGGGCTAACATCATTTAACAATCCATATTTCATATGCGAAGTAAATAGAGTATAACCTGTGAAAGAAAACAAACCTGTCTATAAAGAAATCGCCTATAATGTAGCCAGTCTATAGTGGAACTTTCCTATAACGAAATTCGTAAACGAAAGAAAAGAAAACCATAATCCGGGGTAAATAACAGAAAACAATTAGGGGCGTTGTACTAGCTAATAGGACAATTATCTTAAAACTAATGTTTGTAGCAGTACGAAATCAAATTGTTTTCGAATTTTCAATTTTTTAAAGATATTTCGATTTTATTTTCGAATTTAACGAATTTTTTAAGTGTTCCTTTTATTGAATAGTAAATACTACCTTTACACCAAGTTTTAAGTTTCTAAGAATACAAGATAAAATTATTTTCAATTTTTGATTTTTTCGATTTTTTTTTTTTTTTTTTTTTTTTTTTTTGTAATTTTCTGGATTTTTTAATATTTTCTTATTTTGTATCCTTTATTACAAATTTCAAGTTTCTAACGCTACAAAATCGAATTATTTTGAAATTTCCGATCTTTTTCGAGTTTTTTTATTCTATTTTCGAATTTATTGTGTTTTAATTTTTCCTTTTTCTGTATCCTAAACAATAAGTTTTTTCGAATCTTACAGATTTTTTCTTTTTTTTTCTTTTTCTGTATCCTAAATTACTGCCTTTATTCCAAATTTTAAGTTTCTAGCTCTACAAAATCGAATTATTTATAAATTTTCGTTTTTTTTCGATTTTTTTTATTTTATTTTCGATGTTTGTTGTGTTTTTATTTTTTTTATTTTTCTACTATTTAACACTACCTTTACACCACATTTTCAGTTTCTAAGACTACGAGATCATATTATTTTCAATTTCACACTTTTTTTTTTTTTTTTTTTGAAAATTTCGATTTTTTTTTTAATTATCTATATTTTTTAATGTTCCCTTATTTAGTATCTTAAATATTACATTTTTTCCAAATTACAAGTTTCTAGCGCTATGAAATCGAATTATTTTCAAATTTTCTTTATTTTTCGATTTTTTTTATTTTACTTTCGAATTTTATTGCGTTTTTATTTTAACTTATTCTGAATCCTAAACACTATCTTTAGCGGGTTTATCTTAGGTTTCTAAGTCTAAAAGATCAAATTATTTCAATTTTTTCATTTTTTTCGAATTTTTCAATTTTTTTTCGAATTTTCCGGATTTTTTAATTTTTCCTTATTTTGCATCCTAAATACTACCTTTATTCCGAATTCCAAGTTTCTAGCGCAACAAAATCGGATTATTTGATAATTTTCGTTTTTTTTTCGATTTTTCCGATTTTTCGATTTTATTTTCGATTTTTTTTTGTGTGTGTGTTTGATGTTTTCTTTTTCTGAATTCTAAGCACTACCTTCACACCAAATTTTAAGTTTTTAAGACTACAAGATCGTGTTATTTTCAATTTTCAATTTTGTTCGAATTTGTTGAATTTTCGAATGTTTTTTTTTTTTCTTTGGAATTTTCCGGATTTTATAATTTTTTTCTTTCTTTGTATCCGAAACACTAGCTATTTTCCAAATTTTAAGTTTCTATGGCTGCGGGATCTACCCAATCTTTTTGATGACGCAAGAGTGAATGAGTGTGTGAGTGACAAAAAATCGAAACTTTGAGTTCATATACCGTCTGCACTAATTTATGGGTATTTTTTGAATTATCCATATTTTTGAATTTTTCCTTATTTAGTATCTTAAATATTACCTTTATTCCAAATTTGAAGTTTCTAGCGCTATAAAATCGAATTATTTTCAAATTTTCCTTATTTTTCGATTTTTCCGATTTTTTTCGATTTTATTTTCGAATTTTATTGCGTTTTTTATTTTAACATTTTCTGAATCTTAAACACTATCTTTACCGCGAATTTTAAGTTTCTAAAGCTAAAAGATCAAATTATTTTAATTTTTTCAATTTTTTTCGAATTTTTGAATTTTTTTTTTCGAATTTTCCGGATTTTTTAATTTTTCCTTATTTTGCATCCTAGATACTACCTTTATTCCGAATTCCAAGTTTCTAGCGCAACAAAATCGGATTATTTGAAAATTTTCGATTTTTTTTTATTTTTTCGATTTTTTCAATTTTGCTTTCGATTTTTTCGGTGTTTTTGATGTTTTCTTTTTCTGGATGCTAAACACTACCTTCACACCAAATCTTAAGTTTCTAAGACTACAAGATCGTCTTATTTTCAATTCTCAATTTTGATGGAATTTGTTGAATTTTCGAATGTTTTTTTTCGAATTTTCCGGATTTTATAATTTTTCCTCTCTTTGTATCCTAAACACTACCTTTTTTCCAAATGTCAAGTTTCTAAGGCTACGGGATCTACCTAATCTTTTTGATGACGCGGAACGAGTGAGTGAGTGAGTGCCAAAAAATCGAATGTTTGAGTTCATATATCGTCTGAACTAGAAAAGACAGAAAGTTGTAATTTTAAATTTTGGTCCTGTGTGCCAAATACTCTAGAAAAACGAAGTTTTGAATTTTTGGGATACTCCAGCGCGGTGATAGGGGGGGGGGTCAAAAGTGCCCTGAGTTGCTTCCAGAAAAGTATGCTTACGGCCGTGCTTTCCCGACTTGGCGGAGGCACTGCCGTGCCTCCAGATTCTGCATTGAATAGAGATTTAAAAGAGCAAGAAATAAATTATAGCCATCTACTGTTTGGAGGCGTCTCCTTGCAGCTGCCCTCGATTTTATCGGCCTCTGAAGAAATAGTTTCTGTCCCAACCCAAGAAGAGAAAACGCTACATATGGGCTATAGAAGATAAGAATTGGACAGTTGAAAATTGGAGGAAAATGTTATTTAGCCACGAAAGCCATTATTTCGTCCAAGACCAGTGAAGTCAACACGTGCGGAAATCATCGGGTGGAAAAATTCGTGTTTACCACATTAACAAGCATGCTAAAAATCCTCAAAAGAAGATGTTTCAGGGTTGTTTCGGTTACAATGGTTTTGGTTCTTTGGAGACTTTGACGGCATTACGTTTCCTCAGCAATATATAGATGTTTTGAATACAAGGTTGTTTCAGAGCTGAAAAAAAGATACCTCGATGTATCAGGGATATTTCAGCAAGATTTAGCCCCATGTCATATGTACAAAATAATCATGGAATTTATATCTACGAATCTAATCGAAACATTGTCATTACCCTGGCCTGAGAACTCACCCAATTTCAATTCAATTGAGAATCTCTTGGCTATATGCAGCAATCGCTTATTACAAATGAACTAATTGTATAACTATGGAGAAGCTAATCACGGCGCTAATGCATGTGTGGCACATTTACACAAATATTATAAATGAATGGAAAAGTTTCAGCGATTCCATGCCCAATCATGTTCAAATGTTGATAAAGAGTCGTGGGATCATATTATCTATTGATATTAATTGACTTTGAATGCATTTAAGTAAAATAGCTTCTTTTCTTGTTATTTTGAATTTTTGGAGTTTGTTTCAATTACGTTTCACAAAGGTGTATATTGTTAAGGAAGATCGTGAATGAAAATCGGAGAAAAAAGGGTTATTATTTTTAATTATATATGCACACTGTAATCATATTCTTTAAAAATACGGAATTTCCAACAGAAATTGAGTTGCCAGTACAATGTTTGTATTTTTCTGGAAAACAAATCCGATGAAAATGATCTTGTAAATGTGTCAAAATGTAGAGAATATGGATTTGAGAATATCCTTTGCAGAAAATAGTCTAATTAAATTGCGAGTTCACTAACGAAAAATTTCGTAAAAATATGGTATGTACTGGCAATCTAGATTGCCATTGCATTCCGTATTTGTAAACAGAATTTTCGTATTATTTTCGGATATATGAACTGCTAGAAAATGTAATTTCACAGACATTTACCGTATACTCTTACGTAAAATGCCACTTTTTAAAGTTGAAAGGTCAAATCCCTTAAATTTACGGCATGAAAGTATAATTTTGGAATACTGACATTTTTCAGCGGCCAAAAACCGTTTATCTAAGGTGCAAAGGTTGTTTTTTACGGGTTTTTACTGGAATATCTGCTGCCGACCTTTCTGTGTAATTTCACTTTGATATTTTACTTACCCATCATACGCAGTATAGGGTAAGTCTTGTAATTCTTTTGAAAATCGAAAAAAAATTTGAGGGATTTACACGTTTCAGACACTGCAGATTCCAAAAAACATGTTTTTAGAAAAAAAAAATTTGCCGTCCGTCTGTCTGTGTGTGTGTCTGTAAACGCTCTATCTCCCAAACAAATTGAGATAGAGACTTGAAATTTGGTATGTATTTAGTATGTAATAATGGGAAGAAGCTTATTGAATTTCAGTAACCTCGATTATCCGGAACTCTTTTTTTTTTCGGACTCTCGACATACTCATTTTGATAGAAGGTATATAAAAATTTTCGAAATTGTTTATTTTAAGGAGTGAATATAAAAGATAATAAAAAAACATAAATTTTGCATAAAGAATGAAGTCGATCGGATAATTATTTGCCGAGATATTTGTAATCACATTTTTCACACTCTTCGATTTTTCATAACCCTGTATTTCATTCAAATTTCAATTCAAAGATATATTTTAATTGGAAATGAAACGCTTAATCTGTAGCAGTAAACCGTTAGTTAATTGGGTTATCAATTTTGGAGTTATAAGGATGTTTCTTCTATGCAATTCAGTAATAGAGCATTTAAAGCGAGGCTAACGAAAAAGAAAGGCTACCGCGGTGCTTTATGAGTATATTTTTTTACAGACTGCTGGAGTCACGTGAGGCTCGAATGCACCAATGCAGGTGGACGAAAAGAGCATCACGTCACTCTAGCGGTCTGTAAAAAAAGATAAGTTGAATGCACCGCGGTAGCGTGTCTTTTTCGTTAGCCTCAATTTAAAGTTTATGACGTCATCAAGCCACGATTTTATTCGAATTGCAATGCATTTTATAAATAGTTTACACATGTTTTATTTTCATATTTTATATTATGCATATCCATGATGGGTAAGTATTACGGTGGCCCCCAACAACTAGTTTAGAGTGTAACCTTCCTTCAATTATACGAGTAAAGGGAAGAGCACAAATTTTAATAATTGATATTCTTTTATGGGGAATATATACAATTTTTAGTTCTATATAGAGCCTAAAATGTGACTTGCAGAGGTTTCAACTACCATAGCCCATTTCCTTTTATTTCTATTTTTATTTCTATTTTTTTATGATGATGATTTTTTATGTTTTACTTCACTTACAGGAAGAACTGTACGACTTTTAATACTTTCGGGTCATTTATAAGAATCATTTTATTCTGACAATGGAAATTCATTATATTTTTCTTTCATTTTATATCGTCCAATTATATTTTCAAGATTGATTATGGTCTTAAAAGAAATAATTAATGAAACACAGAACCGGAGTATTTCTTGGCTGCACACTTTGTTTTCACATTTTGTAAATTGTCCGTAGTTTTTAATTTAAATGAAATATTGAAAAATCGCTTTTCGCTCATTGTTATTCACTTCTACATTCTACACTAAACCATTTCACATTTTATGTTATTCGCAATGAAGTTCATTTCTCAATATTGAACAGTTAATGTATAAATGCGGTTTTACTTACATCATTTTTCAAATATCCTAAGAGGGTTATGTAATAAATCATAGAAAAATGTATTTTTCAAAGCTCTAATGTAGTTTTCGTTTACACTTTTCATCCTACTTTCACCCTATATTGGATTCTCAAAACATGGATCATGAAATTAATTCAATTTCTGTTTCCTTTAAGAATAATTTACGTTAAGATTACAATCTATCTTCTGTTTTACCACGTACAATAAGGAATAAGGGATTTTAATTATAAGTGATCATCAATTAATCTTATGATTTATCAAGAATTATTACAAAGACATAATAGTAAATGCCTTCTAATGTACATTCGCTTAAGAATTTTTTTAACTGGTGTTATTTCATCATATTAATTTTTTTAGCTTAATTCTAAAGTATAACTGACTTATCAACACTTACATGCACTTCTGGTATGAATACTTCCATACATACTTATTTATCAATATTTCCATGATACAAAATAATTCGACATCGTCCAATAATTTATAAAGATTTATTTATTTTTTATCTTTTGATTCATTTATGCAATTTCTTTCCAAAAAATATATTGATTATGAGTTGTATTATTGAAAAGATTTTATCTATAGTATATTTTATTTAATTTTTAATTTCAAAAGTGTTGGAATATTGTAATTAAAGTATTACAGTTCAAATTTCATTGGTTCTTTTATCTAATAGTTTTCTTCCAGGTTCGCTAATTTGTTGGCAGAATTCCACCTAAGTTAATTACATGTCATGCTCCATGCTCAGTTCGGTTGTGCAGTTGTCCTTGTATGTGTAACTCAATACAGATCTTTCTATCCAGCCTCTAGTTTTTTAGGTAGCTTTCATTACATAAAGCTATTGCAGCCCTTCCGAGGAAAGCAATTCCAAAAAATTTTGGTATATTTCCGCCGATCATGACGCCCAGACCACAAAATCACCCTCCATTTAAATGATGATATATATATATATATATATATATATATATATATATATATATAGGGTCTGTTCTGAAATTAGTAGAACTGTTTTTTTCCTGAGCGAACAGGTGGACGAGAGGCGGTCTGCACGCGTACGATCGGTAGCGGGGGATATTGGGAATGCTGGGAAAAATCGGCAGACGGCTCGCAGCCGTTGAAGAGAGCAGGTCGCTTGTGCTGTGAACCCCTGTTGAAACGACTCGTCACGGAGAATCATGGAGCGTTTTCTGAAGCAGCGATACGTAATCAAATTTTGTGTATTGGTAAAACAGGCAAAGAGACTCACTACATGATTAAGGAGGCCTACGGAGATGCTGCCATGGGTAGATCGGGTGTTTTTGAGTGGCACAAGCTGTTCCGAGAAGGTGGGAAAGTGTGGAAGACGACGACCGCTCCGGACGCCCTTCGACCAGCTAGACCAAAGGAAATGTGTCGCAAGTGAAAAATTTACTGAATAGTGATCGTAGGATAAGTATCAGAATGATTGCTGATGAATTGAGCATTCCTCAAACCCAAGTTTTTGAGAACGTGACAACGCGCCGAGCCACACAGCGTTCCGCGTAAGTTCCAGCACAATGTGGCAACGCTGCCTCATCCCCCCTACAGCCCCGACTTGGCCCCGCCAGACTTTTTTCTATTCCCGAGAATAAAATCGACGCTCAAGGGGAAGCACCATGGCTTGGTAGAGGCGGTTCAATAGACCGTGACGAGGGAGCTAAACAGCATTCCAGTCCAGGCGTTCCTGGAGGAGTACGAAAACTGAAAAACTCTTTGGCAGCAGTATGTAGATGCGGAAGGGTGCTATTTTGAAAAAATCTAATCGTTTGTACTATTCTCATGAATAATTTTTTTTTTAAATGAGTCCTACTAATTTCAGAACAGACCCTGTATATATATATATATACATATATATCTGACATTTGTCATGCTGTAACTCTCTTATTTATGAACCGATATGGATGTAACAGAGTATGTGTATAGGACATACCAAGGTCTCGAACGAGTTCGTTGTCCAGCTTCATCCGACATCTTGATTCAAAATGGCGACCAGTTAAAAAAATTTAAATTTTAAAAATCGAAAAAAATGTACAAAACAATTATAAATTGAAAAAAATGTTTCCGTTAAGTGTTAGATCGTGATACAAGGATTCTGGAACATTTTTTTTTTTGGTTATATCTTACAAAATGGCTGAGATATGGCAGTTTGAAATTCTAGGGTCGCTGAGATTTTGAAACAATCTCATATTTGTTATGCTGTAACTCTCATATTTATGAACCGATATGAATGTGACTGACCATGTGTACAGAACATACCAAGGTCTCGACTGATTTCGTTGGCCAGCTTCATGCTCTATCTTGTTTCAAAATGGCGGCCTGTTAAAATTTTTATATATTTTTTTTAATTCAAAAAGATATAATAAATAATGTATAAAAAAATTATAAGTTGAAAAAGCTGTTTCCGTTAATTGTTAGATCGTGAAACAAGGATTCCGGAACATTTTCTGTTTTGGCTTTATCTTAAAAAATAGCTGAGATATGGCAGTTTGAAATTCTAAGGTCGCTGACATTTTGAAACAACCTGATTTTTGTTATGCTGTAACTCTAATGCTGAAATTTACTTTCAAATTCAGTATTCACGAGAACCGGGATTGAATCTTCTATAAACGGATTCCAAGCATTTTAGCTTCGGGTGTTTGAGAAAAATAAGTCGAATTTTTAAAAACATGGACTATGAAAACTACATTTCCTCCCGGTACAGGCCGGAAGGACTTTTAACTATCAGCCGAGCGCGGTGTCAATGAATACGCGTAAACAGTGAGTGACGTCCTTATCTTTTCATTTTTCTGTTGCCGTTTTGAGGGAGAAAATTTTCTTTTCCTTCAGTGTTTGTGTTTTACGGAGCAAAATGGAATATCAAAAAGAACTTTAAGGAATTTCCGTTAACTCAGGTGATAGTAAAAAAAATCCGTCTGGAAAACACGAGTAATAACATTTTTTGCTGCTAAGGAATTAGAGAACTTTGTTCAAAATTAACCAGTCGAAGATAATACTGTGGTACTGTTGATATTGTGAAAGCCAAAAAAAGGTTTACGCTCTATTGTTATCACTGTTATGTGATGGCATTCTTGCATGTCTTCAATATGAAAATATTGCACATAAAATCTAGAATAAATTAGAACGAATATACGATACGAAGCGTGCAGTGAATCCAATTTTGATTCGGAAGAGATAAACAATTATTAATAATGATCGTGCTGTGTCTGTTAGAAGTCATATTGTCGAAATAAATTAATTAATTTCGGAACCTAAAATCTCTGGAGTAGACGTTAATGAAATCGATATCATTGTTTATATTTTAATGTCTTTGCCTCAAGAATTTGAAAATGTTAAGACTGTTTTTGAAAACCAACCGTATGCTGTTTTGACATTAGATTTTGTCACACAAAGACTATTAGTTGCTGAAGCACTTCTATTTTATTCGAAGAAAGAAAAAGTGCATACCAGGACCGCTCATGACATTACTGCTTTGTGTCGTCCACTCGCAAAAAATTCTTATGCAAAATCTGTAAATTAAAAGGACATACAGCGAAGTATTGTAGATTCTGGAATGACTTCCTATTTGTGCTCTAATGAGAAATATTTTACGTCCTTAGTACCATCTTCAGGTACAATCTTCATAACTATATCAAGAAATGTCAAATTCGATGAAGAGAAAAAGCATAACATAAAATCAAAACAACGCATAGTGGAAAATTCAGAACTGATTGATTGTGAAATTAACTCAAATGTTCAAGAAAGTACTAGTAAAGAATCAGATAATGGTGAAGAGAAAGAAGATAAAACAAGAAATTCCGAGAGATTAAGAAAACAACCTGTTTGGTTTCCAGATCCTGAGCATTTATGAAGCATTCTTTGACAATAATAAACTTTATCATTTGATAATATCAAATTTCTACCTGTTGATGATCAACGTTTGTGGAAGGAAGCTATGGATTTAGACACGAAAAGCATGAAGATCACCGACGTCTGGGATCTAGAAAAGCTGCCACCTGACAAGCGAGCTATTTTCTACTAATTGGTGTATACCATCAAAAGAGATGGACGATATAAAGCGCGCCTTGTAGCTCGTGGCTTCATGCAAAAATTAGGACTAGACTATAGTGAAACTTTATCCTCTCTAATAAGAATGCCAGATTTATGTTTGGTGCTTGTTGTGATTTTAAATGAAAACATACATACATTTGTAATGGATGTTAAAACAACTTTCCTGAATGGTAAGTTAAATGAACTTGTTTTTATGGATTAGCCGTAAGGCTATGGTGATAAAAGTGGGCTAAAATGTAAGCTTAAAAAAAGTTTATATGGTCTTAAACAAGCCGCACGACAATGGTTTGAAAGGTTTCTTGAATTTGTTTCAAAATTAAATTTTATATCTCTCTATAATGAACCTTGTATTTTTATTCGTTTCAGTAATGCTCATAAAATAATTATTGCTATTTATGTGATGATATGTTAGTAGTAGGTTCAGATGTAAATAAAACTAATGTAGTTATTTTATTATTGTCTAAATAGTTTAACATGTCAAAGTCAGAAAACGTTTCAGAATTTCTAGGTATTCAAATGAAATTTAAGCCTAATAGGTTAATAATGGATCAAGAGTCTTATATAATTAAATTGTTAAGTAAGTTTAAAATGCTAGAATGTAAACCTAGTGATATTCCTATTTCTCCTAAATCCACTCCATCTGATTTCAAAAATGAAAAACCATTTAATGGTTCATACCGTGAACTTGTAGGTTGTTTATTGTATTTACCATATATTTCACGACCTGATATTTTATCTGCCGTTACCTATTTGAGTCAAATGCAGGAAAATCCTACTGAAATTACATGGATTGCACTAAAGAAAATCTTAAGATATTTAAAAGAAACTTTGTCTTTAAAACTTGTGTATAAAAAACATAATTCTGATCCTAAATTATGCATTTAGTATGTTGATGTCGATTGGGGAAAAAACACAAATAACCTGAAATCAGTATCAGGTTATATTTTGATGTTCTGTAACATGCCTGTTCTGTGGTGTTGTAATAAACAAAAATACAAAAGTCCATAAATTATTGTCGAGGTTTCCTTACCTCATAGCATTGATTTAACAACTTGACGAAAAATATTATTACATATTCGTAAAGTACAACTCGAAAAAATTTTATTAACACAAACAAGTTATTAAAATTAAAAAGGACATTTTAAAATCAGGCATTTAATGAGACTAAAGAACAAGAATAACATCACATAATAAAAACAATAACAATAGACGTATCAAGCTCCATACAAGCTCCTTATCAGTACAAATGCCACTCTAAAACTAAAGCTGATGTTTACACATGTTCATGTTTAAGAATATGTCAAGAGATTTGAAAGAGATTAAGACACCAGGGTGTATACATATCATAAAAGGACCACATCTTCTGGTAGAATTGTACATGCTTCGTTCGGTGGATATTTCTGTAACCTGTAAGCAGCAGCTATGGTTTTCGATTGACATTTGTACTGATGAGGAGCTTGTAGAAAGCTTGAAACGTCTACTGTAATGGTTCTTATATTTTCTTCTGTCTATAATCAAAAAAAGTATTGTAATCGAAATTTTTTTCGACTTCCAGTTTTCGATGGATTTACACATTTTACGGGTGAGAGATTACGAAAAACATGTTTTTACAAAATGTTTGCATGTCCGTCTGTCTGTCTTCATTGTATCATCGAAAAATGTATGAAGTTATGCATAGAATTAAACCAATTTTTTTTTATGTTTGTGGCTATGGCCAGCAAGTCCTCCTTGAATGGGGATATTCCGCCAGAAGGGGCACTGCGATAGCGATTTTTGTTCCATTTTCACTGTTATATCATCGAAAAGTGTATGCGGTTATGCCGATAATTGAACCTAATTTTATGTATATCTATGGCCTGCAGGTCCCAGTTGAATTTTGGGGATATTGCGCCTGGAGGGGTCGCTGCTATAACCATTTAAAGATTTCAAATTCAAACAGATGTACAAAAAAATTAGAAATCCTTAAAATGTTTCGCTTTAAATATTCGGCCTTGATCCAAGGATTCGAGAGCATTTTTTGTTTTGCCTCTATCTTAAAAAATGGCTAAAATATAGCAGTTTGAAATTATATTTATATATACAAAAATCATATTGTATTATATATAAATCGAGTTCGAAAAGTAAAAGGACAATTTTGAAGGTATAGCAGTACGCACCGCAGCGAGTAAACAGCAACGAACACTTTAAGCGCATTTATTTTAGACCAGCATTTGAAAAATCGGTGGACACTATAGCTCCGTCAATTGTTAATCTACCAACTTGCTTTAAAAAAAATTAACGTCACATATTTTTCTAATTAAATACGTACGATTTTTTCAAAATATGGATATTTCGCTTTTTGTGTAATGTTAAGTAACGACATTTTTGGTCAAAAATTTACATTCGTCTTTGAAGTGATGCTATTGTGTTAAGAATGTATATTTTTTTAAAACGACTACGCACTTTGCTTTTGAAGAAAAAATCTATATTTTTGTCTCATTGTTTCAGGTTAAAGCTGCGGTCAGATTAAACAATTTTTCGAGCAATATTTGTGCCGACTCTTTATTTGAGCCTATTTTCCGCAACACCAAATGTGCCTCAACACTAAATGTGATAGCGATCAGAAATATACCCAAGATTTTAGCTACAGTTCATAAAAAATCGCTCCTAGCAGAAACTTTTTATCCAAATTCTCCAACGATAATACAATCAGAGATAGGCGTTTTACAATGTCAACGAGAGAGCGATAAACAGTAACAACCAGTAATAATAATATTCAACTTTAGCAAGAACAATTGCAACCCTTCTTTAGCTTTGTACGAGAAAAGTTGGAGTTAAAATCGGCTGAAAATTAAGTTGCTCGAAAAATTATTGAATTTCATAGTCATTTAAGTCTACAATGAATTATCGTGGGCCTCTATTTTCGAAGCGGTCCTGCATATTAGCTGTCAAGACGCCATTTCTTAATATATCAACTAAACAAAATACAAAAGATCAGGGCCCATAAGCCGTGTTTTGGCCCATGAAATAAGCCTAAACTCGATTTTGTTATACTGACTTAATTATTTCACTTTGTAATATTAGAAGGTTTATCCTGTATGATTTCAACAATAGTTTTTGCATTTTGTTCGGATTTATATGACTTACACAAGCTCAAAGTTCGTATTATTCGTAGTTTTTGATGAAAAATACGCAATTTCTCCTACTTTTACCTCAATTATTTATATGAGCGCAATCGTGCAACACTTTCTTCTTTACATATATTATAAAATACATTAAAATGTACAATATATGTGAAAAATAAAAGTGTTGCAAAGCGCCGCTCATAGTAAAATATTAAAAATATATTGAAAATTGAGGAAAAATCAAGCGCAATTGCATATTTTTCATCAAAAACTACGAATAATATGAACTTTGAGCTTGTGTAAGTTATATAAATCCGAACAAAATTCAAAGAATATTGTTGAAATCGTGCAGGATAAACCTTCTAATATTAAAAACTGAAATAATTAAATCAGTATAACAAAACTGAATTTTAGTCTTACTTCATGGGCCAAAAGCACGGCTTATGGACCCTGATCCTTTCTACTTCTATATTCGTGTAATAATTTAGTATAAATAGAATTTTTTAAACACTTCGCTTTTCCTAAAACAAGTGAATAAGTATGATCAAAGATCGCACAAAGGGTTTCGTTTAATATTTCTTTTCAAACACTTTATCCTTTAATTAATAAATGCAAATCATTAATTTGTAGTTATCCTTATCATGTGTCAATAAGAATATGGCAGCAATAAGAACGGCAGCACCATTAAATTTAATATTAAAATGATAAAAAGGTGAAGCTCTTTTTAAATCAAATTAAAAATATTCAAGAACTGCTTTTCAGACAACTGAAACAGCATATGTTTGTATATCTGAAAATCATATTGAATTATATGACTTAATTTTAGCTAAAAAAAACCAAACCCTTAAAATGGCAAAAAATACGAAGGTTCTTTTAGCTAAATCCATCGGACAATGAAATGCAAAAGAAATTTTCAACTTCCGTCGTCCAGAATAGTGCCCGGAACTTTTGGGTTAAAACCCGTGGTATTAGGAGGAAAACGCTCTACCACTGAAACATCTAGCCTTCGCGAAAAAGACTGAAATCAAGATATGTTTTAAGATCTAAAAAATCGCATGAATGGTTTGATGTCATTAAATTAATTCATGTAATTAAAATAGCATAATTCAAAATTTTATGATTTGTCGTGTGACAAGGATATTTAGCTATAGGTATGCAAAATTTCAAGTTTCTAAGTTTTACAGTTTCCGGGTACGAACTCTGTGGCGAACAGACAGACGGAGGAATGAGACGAATAGGCTTTCGTCAGATGAATGAAACTCTAAAGAGTCCTAAATTTTAGGGCGTCAAAGTGGTACTTAAATGGAAACTGCATCTCCCTTGACCAACGCCTTCGGTACCCAATCAGCCGTCTAGGGCGCATTAAAAATATCAACATTGTTATTTTGAATATCATGAGAGACGGTAGTTTCTCGAGTGACGCAGCAAAAAACCGAAAACCGAATGCTTAAAACCGAAGATTTCCGTCACTCTATATATACAGCTTGAGTTCAAAGGAAAAGCGAAAAGCCGACATTTAATATCTCAGCAAATATGAGGCACATCGTTTTGATTTTTTGACAGCTGTCTTATATCTCCGGTCTAACTCTATCCTGAAATTTATAGATTTCTACATGCAGTAGATTTTAAGATCTGGAAACCCATTTTTAAGTAAAATGGGAAGTTTTTCTCTGTGCATGTAATGGTGTCATGGTGTAAAACGCTTATCTCGAAATCCGAACGGAGGATTTTTTTTAAATTAATATATAATACTAATCGGTTTTAGATGAAGCGAATCCCCCTATCCGCTTAAAATAGGAAAACTCAAGTTTTTTATATAATCCGGTTTAAAAATGAGACTATTTTCTTAAGCCTATTGCTGTACAAATGCATAGGAGTGTTTACTCCCTTCTTCCGCGGCGCATTACATAAAATGGATGTACGGTTCGCCGTTAAAGCATCTGATATCAGTAAAGCTTCTGACCGGGCTAATTATTTAAATTTTTTTAATGCAAAAACAATGAATTATATACTCTAAACATGTAAAACATATGTATTAAATTCAATTGTGGTTTATATGTTTTCTCTTTTTGTTACAAAGAAATAATTTCAGATTTTAAACATGCATATATTCGAAAAATTATTTCGATTCCTCTTTCAAAATGAGGAAATATTTTTTAATTACATGTATTCAATTTTACTGTTATTTCTAAAAAGTTTTCAATCTTTTAAGGGTTAAAAGATTTTCCATTTCTTAGTTATTATTGCTAAGCGAAGACAAACTAGTATCTTTAACCAACCAATCACTCGTTGTATTCATGGACTAAAAGCAAATGATAACAGCGATGTGAATTCGTTTTTTACAGGATTAACACTGATATTAGGTATTTTATTATTTACTTATTGTTTGTTTACTTATTTTGATTTGATTGTCCTTTTAGAAATTATCATTTGATTTAGTTACTTAAATGGTAAGATAATTGTCAATAGAATTACGTGTTTTATCGTTGAGTGAATTTTTAAGAAGTATTTTAAAAACTGACGGCTACAGAAAATTTGTTTTTTTAATTTTTAGCTATATTTTGCAACTCCCCAAATTACCGCAATGTAAATATAGTACCAAATTCTGTCCTATACTAAACTTTCCTGTATTGCATAGCTTAATTTTATTGAGAAAAAAAAAAAGAAAGAAAGAAAATGTATTGTTGTAGTAACAGGGTTGGCAAGTTTCTGCCAGTAAATGGCAGAAAATAAGAAATAATACTAATAAGAACTTTAATCTGCAATGATTCATAATTCACACATGTATTTGATATGTAAACAATTAAAGTAAAAATTAAAACTAAAGATTATGAACGTTATTCAGAGTAGCAAAAAATGTAATAATGATCATATAAATATACTTAGTTTATATATTACTAATTTTCTTTCACTTGAAAAACAGAAATTTTCATAATGGTAATCTGATGCTGTATAATCTTAACTATTAATATTATTGTTTACAGTTAAATTTCTATTTAAAAGTTTTAAAAAAAATCTATGATATTTTAACAAATCACTTTTCAGAGTGTTTTTAAATAAGTAATACAATGCAATAACTTACAGATTATCTACTCTATAATTGGATATAGTTTTCTATTTTGATTTTTAAATACTCTAATAATTGTTTATACATTAAATTACACAACCATATTATAAAAATTTTATCTGTAACATTACTCATTTTTCTAATACAAAGTTATTTATTTTCTAATTAAAACTATCCACAACATTTTATTTGTTATTTATCCTGAATAAAATGTACTTAAGGAATTTAATATTACTAAAAAAGTCTCATATTATGTCATGAAAGGTGTTTATGCCAGTTAAAACCCAGCCCTGTGTAGTAATGAATTATTTTTGCAGTTGTTTAAATTCTGTCATAACAACAATGATACAAAAAATATATATATAATTATAACTAAAAAAGACTCGAACTTTTCTATTGACAGTGTAAGACTGAGACTAAATCAAATGAAAAGTCTTAATTGAATATCCAACAAATCAAATTAAGTAAATAAATTGTACAAAATACCTACCTAAGTCACACACAAACATAAAAAATAATGCAATGTATATAAATTGCATAGATCAAACTCAAGCAATAGCCATTAATTTTAATAAATGCTTGATACTAAAAATGCAGCTTTCAAATGATATGTAGGCAACTACTTTTTATTTTGCAAATGAAACAACCATTATAAGAGAATTTTATTTTTTTTTTTTTAAATTGGGACATTTAATACATCTTTTAGTTACACACCTGAGATTTATAGCTTTATGCGAACTAAAGTCGACCACTTTTCATAACAAAAAACTATCGCCAAACTGTAAGATTAAACGCCAAAAATGCAGTCCCATTTACTTGACGTCAGAAGCATTACACGTGTTTATGTCATCAAGTGGTTTTTAATTCGACATTTGCCTGTATTTTTCATTATGTTTTACTGATATATTAGTTATTTTGTTAATTAAAATAACAGTTGCATCCTTAAATGGCAGTTCCATGATATTAAAAGTGAAAAATCATTAAAAAAATGCTGCGATGTACAGTTACGAGTAATAAATCAGTTTCAACTGACATCACAAACAATTATTCACCAGCCGAGAGGGATAATTAAGAAAAATAATGTAAATAAATAAATATCAAAGATTATATTTTTTCTGTTTTCATTAATATATTGTAATTTTTTGTTTGTTTTGTTTAAACTTACTTATAGTTGACGCTTTGATGAGTGGAGTTTTTTTTTTTTAATCTCTTATATTTTATTTATTTTGATATTCTGATGGCAACATTTTTCCATTTGTTTATTTGGCCTTACAGTTTGGCGATAGTTTTCTTATGAAAAGTGGTCAATAGGATAATGGAGAAGAACCGAATAATTTTGCAGTTGTCAAATGAAATAATGTAGTTGCATTTGACGGGTAACGACTGCCAATTTTGAACAGTACAAATGATATAACAATGAATTGATCCCTACATGTGTTAGTAATCGCTGCTTTAATGAATTTCCTTTATTTTATATATCGCTATATGAAAAAGTTGCTGTAGCCAGTTATGTTTTTTTGTTGTTTTCAAGAGGATGAAATGTGCATACATATGTTAATGATAGCTCATAGCTGCTGTAACGAGTTTCATATATTTTTGAGGTTGCTGTATTCTGTGATTTTTATTTTTATTTATTGAAGTGAAAACTTCTTTAGGCGCGTTGGGCATTTTTTGAGATGGGAAAAAACATTGAATTCGCGACACTGTTACCGACACCTCTGTATATGTTGCCAATTCATACAATGAAGCTAAAGTATCAAAAGGAAATAGTTCACGTGCAGAAAGCGAAATGATTGGTATTATGAATAAAAATAATTCAGAAAATAATTTCAGGATAAATTTAGCATGCGCGGTGAAAACAGATAAAAGTGACTCAACTCCTGAGACCAAATCAAAAGATGAAAATGAAATAACAAAACACGGAAAATATTATAATTTAACGAGCACGAGAAAAATAGACGGAAGTAATATAAAAAAAATGAAAATAATTAAATGTTTCACGAAAGTTTTAACAAACGTGGTTAACGATACGGAAATGAAGTGAAATCATTTTATAGAAAAGAAAAGTTTGTTAATAGAAATTATAAATACCGCAAACAATACGCGCAGTATGAAGATGGAAAAAAGCATAATGTTCACGAATACCGTAAACAAGACAGGCAGCAAAGAAGTCATTTTTGGAGTGATAGGAAGCAGGAACCCTATTTTGCAAATAAATGTTATTACAAAAGATATGAAAGTAAATCTCATGGAAGAAATGATGAATGTATTGAGAGTAGAGATGGGAATACTCGGAAAAAAACCGGAAACTTTGGGGAAAAAAAACTGTTTTTTTTCCGTTTTTTCCGAACGCATATTTTTCAATTTTTCCAATTCGGACAAATTGAAATTTAATTCATAAAATAATACATTCAAAATGTTATTATGGCTGCATTATGATGATTTTTCATGTTCAGTGTCTCGCATGAAAAAATAACCATGTAAAATATTGTTATGAATTTTGTATATATCTGTAAATATTCCATTTGTTTAAATTTATTTTATTTCATTATTGTGAAAATTGCAGTATTATTAATGTATTTCCTATTGAACATCATGTAACTCAATGCTAAAGGCCTCAGATGGTTTGCAAGGAAAACAACCTTACACCCTCATCTTTATAATGGAAGTCTATGGAGAAATCGCCAAGGAATGGGTTTATCGCCAAGTTGGCGATGGTTTTGGCGACTTATTTTTGTCGCCAAATTTGGCGATATAGCGCCAAATGTCGCCAAGTTGGTGACGAATTTGGCGAGTTTTTGTGCAACCCCCCTTATACATTTACATTGGAATCCTTTCACGTTTGGAGTACTCTATCGAGAGTTGGAGGACCTTCTGGTAATTTCTAGCATTAGAAAGTCCTGGAATAATCTGGAAAGATCCCTGAAGTCTATATAAGGGAACTCCACCAGTTCAGTTGAGTTAGTTGTCTGTCAACTGCGATTGAATTCATACGAGAGGCTTTGCATTGAGAACTGTGTTTCTCGGATCGATTTTGTCGTTGATACGTCGTATTGAACGCATTGTTTCTGTGTGAAATTTTGCTGCGCTTTTATTGGATTTGAAGATTACTGAATATCTTGTAATTTTCAGAAGATATTTGTGATCGTATTGCACTGTTTATAGTGAATAAAGCCTTTTTATTGTTCTTATATATTGGCATCAGTCCTTTCGAACCCCGAGCTCACAACATTTGGTGTCAGGAGTGGGGTTGAATGCCGATTACCAGAGCAATGGAGGCGCAACTGACTAAATTATTGGAGAAATTAGGAGAGATGGATGAGAAAATGACTGCGAACCAGGCTGAAATGAAAAAGGAAATGTCAGCGATGGATGAGAAAATGACTGCGAACCAGGCTGAAATGAAGAAGGAAATGTCAGCGATGGATGAGAAAATGACTGCAAACCAGGCTGAAATGAAGGAAATGTCGGAAGAAATGAAGAAGGAAATGTCAGCGATAGATGAGAAAATGACCGCAAACCAGGCTGAAATGAAAGAGATGTCGGAAGAAATGAAGAAGGATATGTCAACCAACCTTGGTGAGTTGAAAGAATTAATAGATAATAAAATAACATCTTTAAATGAAAGAATTGACAGCGTGGAAAACAAATTTGAAGGAAGATTTCTGGAAATAGAGGAAAAAGTTCAAAAGACAGCCAATACCGTAGAAGAAAGGATAGAGAGTATAGAAAAGGAGTTGGAAAATGTGAAGAAACAAAAGATAACTGCCGAAAACTATCCCGAAGATGTCAAGTATCAAGCTATGCTTCCCCGGACCTCTATTAAACTCTCGACCTATGACGGAAAATCCTCATGGCCAGTTTTTAAGACACAATTTGGGATCGTAGCGGACGCCAATGGATGGGATTCCCAGACAAAGGCTTGCCAGTTAGCTACTTCTCTACTAGCTGATGCTGCCGACGTCCTACAGACTTTGCCTGCAAATGAACCGCTGGATTTTGAAACGCTCGTCAGTGCCTTAGAATTACGCTTTGGCGAGAAATGCATGAAGGAATATAGCAGACTCCAGCTCAAATCTCGACAGCAGAAATCCACTGAATCTCTGCAAGAGCTTGCTACGGATGTCGAGAGACTTTCACATCTTGCTTATCCTGACTGTCCGACTGAAATTAGAGAAAGCTTGGCTCTGCAGCATTTTATTGATGGTGTGCGTGACCCTGAGATCCAGACAGCACTCCGGATTGCAGATCACAATGATTTAAAAGGGGCTTTGGTTTACGCTCTGAAATTCGAGGCAGCCCAGCAAGCTACTAGGAAAGATCGACACTTTGTGCGAGCAGCCAACCTGCCTGAGACGTCGGATAGAGCTGTGGAGCGCTTACAGCAGCAGATGAATGACATAATGAGAAAGATGAACTCCTTAATGGCTAACAAACCTTACAGGCAGATCAAGTGCTGGAAATGCAGTGGAGAAGGCCATATACAAATCGACTGCCCAAGACGACCCAGCACCGATGGTAATATCTCTCCCGCTAACGGAGGAGCAGGAAAACTGATTAATGGCCATCTTGCGGGGCGGAGGTTGCCAGATTTTGAGAAGCCCCATTTTCAAGTATGTGAAATTTCTGCAAGAAGTTGCGGCGAGAATGGAGTTTTTCTAGTCGGAAGTGTGAATGATTTGCCCTGTAATATGATCATCGATACAGGAGCCAATGTGACCATCATTCGGAAAGATCTAGCTCAGCGGCTGAAAGAAAAACTCTTCTGGACCCCGCCGTGTGTTATTCTTCAAACTGCGACCGGAGATAAGATCGATATACATGGAAGAATGACACTGAAAATAAAGTTTGGGAACGCCGCTTACCACCATACAGTCTATGTGGCCGATATTTCAGACCCTTTCATACTCGGACTGGACTTTTTAAAAGAGCATGGATTTACACTGGATTTTAAGAATAATGAGTTACGCTCTGCTCAAGAAGATGTCACTATTTTCAAACTTGGAAATGAGTCCGGGTCTATTCAACGGATCACAGCCAAGGCAGATGTTATCATCCCTCCTCGGACCGAAATGATGATACCTGGATTAACTGGAAACGAAAGAATTTTCCAGTATGGCTTGACTGGATATCCTGAGAAGAGCCCAAAGGGAGTGCTAATAGCATCAGCGCTGGTAGATCTGTCGAGAGATGTGATACCTGTGAGGATTGCAAACGTAAGTGAAAAGTCTAGAATTATCCAGAAAGGTGAAGTGCTTGCAACCTGTGCTCCAGTCACCTGTGTTTGCAAAGACCCGAGCTTGACGTTATCGGAGCCGCCTACAAGTTTAACACCTGTAATTGGACGAAATGAAAATTTATCTCCTGAACAGAGACATGCCGCAGAAAGACTGTTCCAGGAATTTAAGGATGTGTTTTCACAAAACGAGAGTGATATAGGGCGCACTTCACTGACACGTCATAGAATTGATACTGCCAACCATCCACCGATTAAACAGCATCCAAGACGCTTGCCGTTCGCAAAACAAGAAGAGGTTTCTAAGCTCTTACAAGAGATGCAGAATAGTGACATCATCGAACCGTCATCAAGTCCGTGGGCCTCTCCCATCGTGTTGGTCCGAAAGAAAGATGGCTCCACAAGATTTTGTGTGGATTATCGTAAACTTAACGATATCACGAAGAAGGACAGCTATCCTCTACCAAGAATAGACGACACGCTAGATACTCTTTCAGGACATAAATGGTTTTCCACGCTGGATTTGAAGAGTGGATATTGGCAAGTAGAGATCCATCCTGATGACAAAGAGAAGACCGCATTTACTACTGGACAAGGACTTTGGCAATTTAAAGTTATGCCGTTCGGGCTCTGCAATGCTCCAGCAACGTTCGAGCGCCTCATGGAGACAGTGTTAAGAGGTCTGACTTTTGAAGCTTGTCTCATCTACCTAGATGACGTCATCATTGGTGGCCGCACGTTTGAAGAACATCTAGAGAATATTCGAAAAGTGTTAACGAAACTAAGAGCGACGAATTTAAAGTTGAACCCTTTGAAATGCAAGTTCTTCCAACGAGAAGTAAACTATTTAGGACACATCATCTCAGCTGAAGGTGTTCGAACAGATCCTGAAAAAGTGTCTGCAGTAAAGCACTGGAAACGTCCGGAAAATGTCCATCAGTTGCGAAGCTTTCTGGGACTATGCACTTATTACAGAAAGTTTGTACAGGGGTTCTCCAACATCGCAAGACCCTTGCATAGGCTCACTGAAAGCAAACAGAAGTTTCTATGGACACAAGAATGCGACAATTCATTCCAGCGGCTGAAAGAAGCTCTCACATCCTCTCCAGTCCTTACCTATCCAGACCCCGACAAACAATTCATTGTGGACACGGATGCCAGTCAGGAAAGTGTCGGCGCTGTACTTTCCCAAGAAATAGATGGCCAAGAACGAGTCGTAGCATACTGGAGCAAATGTTTATCGAAACCAGAGCGGAATTATTGCGTCACTCGTAAGGAGTTATTAGCTATAGTGAAAGCCATAGAACACTTCCATCACTATCTCTATGGCAGGAAATTTCTCCTTCGTACTGACCACGCATCCCTAACATGGCTGATGAATTTTAAGAACCCAGAGGGCCAAGTAGCCAGATGGATACAACGACTCCAGGAATACGACTTTGACATCAGGCATCGCAAAGGCTCATCGCATGGAAACGCCGATGCCCTATCAAGAAGACCGTGTCCCGAGAGCTGTCGCTATTGTTCCAGAGCGGAGAGCAAGTATAATCCCGAATATGTCATACGCCAGACGAAGACTTCACTATTGACGCCACCAGATCCCTGGAGTGATGAGAAGATTCGAGAAGATCAAATGGCAGACTCTGAGATCAAACCAATCTTGGAGTTATTAGAATCTTCTAGCACGAAGCCCAGTTGGAAAGACATCTCGACTTACAGTCCTACGACGAAGCAATATTGGGCTCTTTGGAACTCTCTCCACGTCAGGAATGGTGTCCTGTTCCGAAAATTCGAATCGGAAGATGGGAAGACATCTCGGTGGCAGTTGGTACTTCCTCGATCCCGAATCCCAGAGGTCCTCAAGGAATTACATGGCAGTCCCACTGGTGGCCATTTTGGAGTCATGAAAACATTACACAGAGTCCGAGAGCGCTTCTTCTGGGGAAAAGCGAGAGCTGACGTCGAACGATGGTGCAAATCTTGCGATGCATGTGCAGCTCGTAAAGGACCAAAGAAACGTAGCCGAGGAAGACTACATCTCTACAATGTAGGAGCACCTTTCGAACGCATCGCCCTTGACATCCTAGGTCCTCTGCCAAGAAGTGCTGATGGCAACAAATACCTCCTTGTTGTCATGGACTATTTCACGAAATGGCCTGAAGTTTATGCCATCCCTGATCAAGAAGCTTCTACGGTTGCGGATGCCTTGGTACACCAGTGGATATCAAGGTATGGAGTCCCTCTTCAAATGCATTCGGACCAGGGGAGAAATTTCATCTCTGCTGTGATTGAGGGTCTCTGTCAACTTCTCGGAATGGACAAAACTAGGACGACGCCTTTACATCCACAATCGGATGGCATGGTTGAGAGATTTAATCGTACCATCCTCAACAATCTCTCACTGCTAGTCTCAAGAAACCAACAAGACTGGGACCAAAAACTTCCCTTGTTTCTTCTCGCCTATCGCAGCGCCGTCCATGAAACAACCGGCTATTCCCCGTCTCAGATGCTTTTCGGTCGTGATCTTCGTCTACCTTGTGATCTGCTTTTTGGTCGCCCTCCAGATGCGCCTTCATCGCCAGAGGGATATGTGCAGAATCTCCAGGCACGATTTGAAGACGTCCACAACTTGGCTCGAGAGCGGATCAATATACAGACGGAGAAGATGAAGACCAGGTACGACACGAAAGCCACGGGACATCAATTCAAAGAAGGTGACAAGGTTTGGTTTTATAATCCGACTCGACGTAAAGGACTTTCTCCCAAACTGCAATCGCACTGGACGGTCCTTATACAGTCCTAAACAGACTGAACGATGTCGTAATTCGGATCCGAAAGTCACCAAGTGCGAAGCCTAGAGTCGTTCATTACGACAGGCTGGCTCCATACTATGGCCATAGTACTTAGTTCGTAGTACTTAGTTCATTGATTGTAAATAGTGTAATGTAAATAATGTAAATTAGTATGACCATGGTCTTGTATATAAGTTAATGTAAAAATTTCTTTTGCTTAGCATTATCATTATTAATGTTATTATTATTTAAATACTTGTATGTAATGATGTCTATGCTTTAATTTAATTTAATTTTTGTTAAATAAGTGTATATTTTGTATAATTCAGCATTATGAATGTGTTTAATGGTTATTTTGCATGTTTGCTTTAAGTGTTTTGAATAGTATAGCATTTGTTGGCAACGGGTTTGCTTTCCGATCAAAGGTTGAACTGCCCGGGACGTGCAGTCCTTGAGAGGGGGGCAATGTTATGAATTTTGTATATATCTGTAAATATTCCATTTGTTTAAATTTATTTTATTTCATTATTGTGAAAATTGCAGTATTATTAATGTATTTCCTATTGAGCATCATGTAACTCAATGCTAAAGGCCTCAGATGGTTTGCAAGGAAAACAACCTTACACCCTCATCTTTATAATGGAAGTCTATGGAGAAATCGCCAAGGAATGGGTTTATCGCCAAGTTGGCGATGGTTTTGGCGACTTATTTTTGTCGCCAAGTTGGCGACGAATTTGGCGACTTTTTGTGCAACCCCCCCTTATACATTTACATTGGGATCCTTTCACGTTTGGAGTACTCTATCGAGAGTTGGAGGACCTTCTGGTAATTTCTAGCATTAGAAAGTCCTGGAATAATCTGGAAAGATCCCGGAAGTCTATATAAGGGAACTCCACCAGTTCAGTTGAGTTAGTTGTCTGTCAACTGCGATTGAATTCATACGAGAGGCTTTGCATTGAGAACTGTGTTTCTCGGATCGATTTTGTCGTTGATACGTCGTATTGAACGCATTGTTTCTGTGTAAAATTTTGCTGCGCTTTTATTGGATTTGAAGATTACTGAATATCTTGTAATTTTCAGAAGATATTTGTGATCGTATTGCACTGTTTATAGTGAATAAAGCCTTTTTATTGTTCTTATATATTGGCATCAGTCCTTTCGAACCCCGAGCTCACAACAATATGAACTGTAAGCAGATTAGGAAGAACTTCAGTCCTTTAAAGGACCCTTCACAATTTTTTCACCTTAAAACATAGAGCCCTTCACAAAATTCGGAAAATTTTTCAATCTTTATCCTGCATCCTCTAGAATAACAAAACCTGTCACATAACAGCTGAAATCATCAATGAATCTGTTATCTAGCCAGGAAACGCAACTAAGCGGGAGATATAAATGGGGAAAATACTTAAGACACGGTTTTCAGCATTGACTTTTCAAATCATTCGGAAGAATAGAGGGGAAAAATTTGCGTTTTGAACCATAAAACTGCGATTTTTAGTGTAATCAGATGATAATCTCCAGAAATATTTAACTATTATTAGAAACAAATTCTTTTTTTAATAACATTCAACTGAAATTATTTAGTCTTTTCAAGCTTTTGTCTCTTCTCTTCCTTTTATTTAAAATACAGATTTTAAGACTTGTCTAACTGTATTTTAAAAAATATATAAATGCATACAAATAAACTTCGCAAAGAAGGTTTAAGTATTAAAAAATCCACTTGTTTTATAACTTTCTTTAAAGAAATATACATACGTATATATATTACTTTGATATTAAGAATCTAAAATTTAAACTAAAACCAAAACATATAGGGCTGGTTTAGGTTTAGACTAGAAAGCTATACCAAAACTAAATACACGTGAAATGGAAATTCTAATTGGTGAATTTTTTTGTGATATTGTAAATTAGTATAAATTTTTAAGGAATGGAAAATTTTAAAATGATAATATTTATAAAGTCACAACTACAATAATTTTTTTTCTTTAAAATGGCATCATTTATATACTTAAGCAATACTATGTTGACTTGAGGTGATATTTAATGCAATTTAAATTTGCTTTCAAATTGCAGTGATATTGGTTGAAACTTGAAACTCATAAGATTTGTTTTGTTGTTATTTTTTTTAATTTCCTCTACTGGTAATTGAAGAAATGCAACTGAAAAATCATTTCAACAGAGACATGATATGCTATTAAAAACAATGGTGTTAAATTAAGCAAGAAAAGCTACTGTGAAAAACCTGAGACTGAAAGGCTCAACTTTTAAAAGCGGACTTCTTTTTTTGCTTTTTGTAATAAATTCATTTAAAGGGGAAAAAAATATTTTTTAGTATGCAGAAATTTAAAAAATTTTTATTATTTTATATTTTTTAAGAAATTGTAACTTAATTTTGAGAAACATTTGTAAGAAATCAATTTTCCAAAATTTCCAATTTTTCCAGAAAGAAACCGGAAAAAAACCGGGTTTTTTCCACCACTTCAAAATTTCCGGAAATTTTACATCTCTAATTGAGAGTTGTTTAAATTGTGGATGAAAATTCATAAGTTTCATTGGTATTCATTTCAAAGAATACCAATTAATTAAATTTTATATTTCATTTATTTGTAAATTTACGTTTTAAGCAATAGATTGCAATTTTTGTATGTAAAATAATACACATTATTTTTCATGTACAATAGCGCATTAAATGAAAATTGTAATATAATTTTTGTAGCAGTAGTTTATAATAATGAATAAAATAAAAAAAACACTTCATTTAAAAGTATTTCCTGCACAATAAAACGTTTCCTGGCGATTCAAAAAATACACACGTAACTGTTAAAGTTTTCACTTCCGTCGGCACTCCCGGAGTGCCTTTTTTTTTTTTTTTTTTTTTTTTTTTTTAAATTATGGGCGAGAAACATTTGTACATGTATCAGTGACTGAGGCTTTAATGAATTAAGCACTCGGCAATAAAACTGGCGATTAAAAATGTGGAAAATCCGGCCTAATGCAGGATTTTCAGATGTTCTTTTTTTCCCTTCACGTTTTTTCCATGTCTGTTTGACAAAATTCTTGATTTTCTCTCACCCAATTGCTGAAATTAATGATTTTTCTGCACCTGATCTATGAAATTAATGATTTTTCCGCATCCGATGGATGAAGTTTATGATTTTTATGTGCCCGATTGAAGAAATTTGTTTTTTCTGTGCCTGATCGATGAAATTAATAATTTTTGTGCACCCATTTAATGAAATTAGTGATTTTTATGCACCACTTGCCGAATTTGGGATTTTTACGCATCCACTTGATGAATACGTGATTTTTTACGCACCCATTCTACAAAATTCATGATTTTTACGCTTACGTACCTGATCGACAAAATTCATAATTTGTACGTGCCGGATTGACGAAATTTTTTATCCCAAGATCGGCAAAATTCATGATTATTATGCACCCGTTAGACGAAATTTGTGATCTTTATGAGCAAACTTGACAAAATTAATGATTTTTTTGCGCCTGATCAACGAATTTTTTGATTTTTATGCATCCGTTTGATGAAATTTGTGATTTTCATGCTCTGATAAATGAAATTCATGATTTTTACACATTCATCAACGAAATTCATGATTTTTACGCTGCCAAATAACGAAATTTGCAATTTTTTTTTAGACTAATTGGTATCTAATGCAGTTTAATTCATTCGACTTGACATCGACAGGATATATCGATTTTAGTTCAAAATTCACCACCAGCGGCCGCTTTCCTATCTCGGGTTCTATGTGCCCGATCACGACACGGTATGGCTTATTTGACTTGAAATCGACAGCCTCAAACATTTCAGCTATCTCTGTATAGAACAGAGTGCGCCCCCTGGTGGTGGAAGATGGAACTAACAGATTTTGCAGCTAACTCGAGTTCTATGGGTCCCATCACAATGCAGTTTAATTCATTCGACTCGACATCAACAGGATATATTGATTTTAGTTCCAAGTTTCACCAGGGGGTACTTTCCTATCTCAGGTTCTATAGGCCCAATCACGACGAGGTAAGGCTCATTCGACTCTAAATCGACAGTCTCAAAGATTTCAGCTATCCTTGTATAGAACAGAATGCGCCCCCTGGTGGCGGAAGATGGAACTAACAGATTTTGCGGCTAACTCGAGTTCTATGGGTCCCATCACAATGCAGTTTAATTCATTCGACTCGACATCGACAGGTGAATCGATTTTAGTTCCAAGTTTCACCACCAGGGGGCGCTTTCTATCTCGGGTTCTATGGGCCCGATCACGACGAGATTGCTCATTCGACTCGAAATCGACAGCCTCAAAGATTTCAGCTATGTTTGTATAGAACAGAGTGCGCCCCCTGGCGGTGGAAGATGGAACTAACGGATTTTGTAGCTATGGGTCCCATCACAATGCAGTTTGATTCATTCGACTCGACATCGACAGGATATATTGATTTTAGTTCCAAGTTTCACCACCAGGGGGCGCTTTCCTATCTCAGGTTCTATGGTGCCGATCACGACGAGGTATGCCTCATTCGACTCCAAATCGACAGCCTCAAATATTTCAGCTATGTTTGTATAGAACAGAGTGCACCCCCTGGCGGTGGAAGATGGAACTAACGTATTTTGCAGCTAACTCGAGTTCTATGGGTCCCATCATAATGCAGTTTAATTCATTCGACTCGACATCGACAGGATATATCGATTTTAGTTCCAAGTTTCACCACCAGGGGGCGCTTTTCTATATAGGGTTCTATGGGCCCGATCACGACGAGGTATGGCTCATTCGACTCGAAATCGACAGCCTCAAAGATTTCAGCTATGTTTGTATAGAACAGAGTGCGCCCCCTGACGGTGGAAGATGGAACTAACGGATTTTGCAGCTAACTCGAGTTCTATGGGTCCCATCACAATGCAGTTTAATTCTTTCGACTCGATATAGACAGGATATATTGATTTTAGTTCCAAAATTCACCACCAGGGGCACTTTCCTATATCGGGTTCTATGGGACCGATCACGACGAGGTATGCTCATTTAACTCGAAATCGACAGCCTGAAAAATTTCAGCTATGTTTGTATAGAAAAGATTGTGCCCTCTGGCGGTGGAAGATGGAACAAACGAGTTTGGCCATGCATTTTCATCCTTCTAATTATGTCATTCTCTCACTGTATAACTTTAAAGTTGAGTCTTGGACTCCTCTCCCCGGGCCACCACCCCCATATTTTTATTGGGGTCCTAGGGGACTTTTTTTAGCATTTCTTTAAAATTTTATTCTAATGATTAATTTAAACCTTATGCTTATTTTCGATTAATTGACATTTTCATCAATAACCGCAAAAAAGTAATGATATCAGTACAAAAATCCTTAGCGGGTTAAAAGTTGTGACGCAGCACTTTCTTTTCACTCAAAGAATTTTAAATAAGGGTCTTAAAAGCAATTATATCAAATTTGAGTGACGCTATGTTAATAATATTTTTAAAATTCATCATTTTCTTTTTAGTTTTATTTATATTCACAGGTGCATTTATTATCTTGACATGAAAAAATATATAAAATTTATTCGCTGATGCTTTTCATTCAGATCTCTCAGGAATTCAAAATATGGGTTTTAAAAGAAATGATATCAAAATTTGAGTGACACCTTGACGTGAATTTAATAGGATTGTTTTAAAATTCAATTTAAATTATTTTTCGTTTGTCTTCTAAAGTATATTTACACATACAAACAATACTTTTAATTTTTCAATACACTGTTAAATATATTACTTTCACTGAGCCTATATTATGTATTGAAATGTATTTATTTCAATAAACTGATATATGTTTTGTGCCACGCTATCAAAATCATAAGTAAAATTTATGTAAATGATTATTTTGCGTCATATTATCTAAACAAAGGGAAATGTATGCAAGTGGATAATATGACGCAAAATAATCATTTACATAAATTTTACTTATGATTTTGGATAACGTGGCACAAAACATAAATCAGTTTATTGAAATAAATACATTTCAATACATAATATAGACTCAGTGAAAGTAATATATTTAACAGTGTATTGAAAAATTAAAAGTATTGTTTGTATGTGTAAATATACTTTAGAAGACAAACGAAAAATAATTTAAATTGAATTTTAAAACAATCCTATTAAATTCACGTCAAGGTGTTCCTCAAATTTTGATATCATTTCTTTTAAAACCCATATTTTGAATTCCTGAGAGATCTGAATGAAAAAGCATCAGCGAATAAATTTTATATATTTTTTCATGTCAAGATAATAAATGCACCTGTTAATATAAATAAAACTAAAAAGAAAATGATGAATTTTAAAAATATTATTAACATAGCGTCACTCAAATTTGATATCATTGCTTTTAAGACCCTTATTTAAAATTCTTAGAGCGAAAAGAAAGTGCTGCGTCACAACTTTTAACCCGCTAAGAGTTTTTGTACTGATAACATTATACATATATATATATATAACATTAATATATTGTTCATACAGATATTTTTCATTTTGAGATTTTTTGTTCTAACAATTATCTAAATTCTTAAAAATTCAATTAAACACGGACAAATGTACTGAAAATAATTTGAATATTTATTGTATTTAACAATAAGAAGATTTTATTTTAATCTTTAGCGTTTTATATACATTTATTAAGAAGGTCTTTCCTTAACATACGATACATGCTTTATTGCTTGCTGCATGATTTTTAATGTTGGGATGATATTCTATGCCAATACGGATCAAGATATAGCCAATACAAAAATCATTGGCTAAATAATGTGTTTTAATACTGTGGATAATTCTTTTTAATCTTATTAGTTTAAATATAAAATTCATACTGCAAATACAAGTTTCATTATAATATGTAATCTACAAATATGTAATAAAGCATATTCACAGCATTTGCATTAAGGGGCGGTAATTTTCTCTAGTGAGAGACAGAGGGTAAACACATCGTTTAGATTTTAATGAGTATGTTTAGGAAATATGTCATGTTAGTTTAGGAAGTTAATTTACTTGTAATATGTTTAAATGAATAATTATGCATTTGGGACACATGAGTATAACAATCATAGTTTAATGTGTTTATAATGGTGATGAATTACTGAAGTATTAAACTCATATAGGAAATTTTTAATGTCGACAGCTTAACAGACTCAGCAGTATAAAAATTTATCTGTGCTGTTAGATTTTGTTTATACATTCGGTATAAGCAATTACGGAATGTTTTTTATTTAATTAGAAAAAAAACAAGTTAAAAATTTAATTTTTAAAATAAGTTCTGAAATAATTAATAGGACATATATTGTAACCTAATCTAGAGTGTAATATTCTACTGAATGATTTTTTTTTGTTTTGAATTTAAATATACGCATGACTAAAGACAACATCTTCAAACCGAATCATCATATTTAATTCTTAACTATATTTTGTAATACATATAATACATACCACTAAACTCTAATGTTACGTTGGTTAAAAAATAATGGCGGTTTCTGTTATTAAAATTTTCAACGATAATTTTTTCGATAACATTTATTGAAATATTACGTCATTGTATATGATATTGAAAAGAAGTTTTCTGTCTACTTATTTAATGTGTCATAGGTTTATTTTCTGTCCTTCTGCATGGAAATTTAAGACTGTGAGAAATTGCTGACAAGAAGCCAATTCACACGATTTTTTGTGTGCGAATACAATGGGACGAAAAGTAACGGAAACAACTTGGAATATCGAACACGTGTTTGGCCTAGAGACGACTAGTGAATACGCAGTTCAACCTTAGTTTCAAAAGTTTCAAGGTAGAAATAACAGGCTTAGAGATGAGAATGGTTCGTGCACAAGATTATGTAATTGTAATTATGTGATTATGTAAACAATTGGACATAGAAATCTTTAGTTGGAGCTTATTCACGTACCATACTCCAAGAGATTGCTGCTGAACTTGGAGTATGTTTTAAAAATGTCTCTAACGACATAAAAGAAATGGGTTGAAAAGTTGCATCACGTAAATCGCCATTATTGTTTTCAAAACGTAATATTCCGCCATTAGCACATGGTGATCATTGTTCTACTTCTGCAATATCCAAATATGTTGTCATTTTACAGAAAACATTACTTTCTAAGCGTAAAAATTTCAATAAAAATTTCTACCAAAACAATTTTATGTTAACTCTTAACTGCTGTATTCGGTCTTACAGACCTCTGCTTTTTACAAATTTCTGAGTTTAAATTGTAATTTTCAATTTAATTATAGATACTAATGGAATTTTGTTTGTCTAGAGCCCTTGTACTATCGCTCGAGACTTCTAAATAGAAGATTTTTATTATAATAGTCCTGAAGATAAAGTTTAATAACAAACAACTTTGGATGAACGCTGTCTCAGAGACCTCTCACAGTCGCTATGTGATAATTTCTGTCACAGAAGTTAAGGATTAATATTCATAGTTTAATTTTTCATCTCTTTTAAGATTTTTATAGGTGATTGTGTAGTCTTCTCATTATATCGTACCTAATTTATTTCCTAAATATTTAGGGGATAATGTTGTAAGGGAAGATATATGTATGGAAGATACAAATACATTTTATTTTATTTTATAATGTCATGCCTATTTAGAGTAGGATATGAAACATGGAAGTAAATATATCAAGAAAACTTTAAGTATATGAATCAAAAACTTATTTTTATGAAATAAATGATTCTTACCTTTTAAATGAAGAATAGGGTATACATAAAGAACATGACTATTTATAGCTCAAGAAAACTACTTCAAAATTATTAACAAATGATAAAGTAAAGTACACATTGAAGACTGACAAATAAAATTTAAAAGGGACGCCTCCTGCCTCCGAATATGTTTAAAGGGTGACGATAGCTAAAATAACTAAAAAAAGAAATAAAAAAATTAGCAACTCATCAATATTTATCAAATACATATTTTTAATGTTTTCTATTATGTAAAACATTTTCCTAAAAGTATTCTGTGAAAAATTATCTACCAAGTGCCAAAAATATACTTTTTTTTTTTTTTTTTTTTTTTTTTTGGTAGAATGACCCACATATTAAACGACACCAGTATAATCTATTTAATATCAATATTATGCTAAATACTATGCATTTTGTTTTACAAAAACATAAGAATGTAAGTTACGCACATGGTAAAATTACTTTTTGTAAGTACTAAAAGACAGAAAAAATATTATCAGGTAAATATCTGATATTATTTTAATTAGAGTAAGCCGGGTCATATGGGGCTTTCAGAAGCAAAGTGGATGAGCTTCGTGAAACATTTTCCAGAGGTGTTTGGGGTTAACCCATTACTTGTTGCGTCAACACAGCAGTGAAAGTAAATGCGTATGAAAAATTAACTAAGAAGCTAACACTATTTTATCGGAATTGATGGTGGTAAACGACTTTCAGATAAAAAGATTGAAGACCTCTACTACACTCTAAATAAGAAAGAGTGACTATTCACTCCGGAGGAGTGGATATTCACTCTATCGCAGAGTCAAAATTTGCCCAACCTCTTTAGAGTGACTATTCACTCTAGGAAAAAGTGAAATTCTTGACTCCCTGAAAGAGTGAATACTCACTCTTTCAGGAGTGAGTTTTTTCACCCCTGATAGGAGTAAATAGTCACTCTTTCAGGAGTGACTAAAATTCTTGAATAAAAAAGAGAAACTCATTTTTACACACGCTTGTTCGTAGGCGATTTTTACACACGCTTGTTCGTAGGCGGTCACCCTCCCAAGTAGTAACCGAGCTCGTTGCTGCTTGACTTCTGCGCTCGGACGAGAACTGGTACTACAGCTTGCTACAGCCGCTTACAATTATAAAAAGCTCTTATTACATTATTTTAGCTTTGTTTCTTTTGTGATATTCGAACACACTTATTGAATTTGTGTAGAAATCATAAATATTTACGGTGTTTCTCAACTGTGTAAATAAGAAACTGAAACCTTCTTTTTGTATCATATAATACAGAGACTGTTCGCACATTTTTTAGACAAATTTGATAAATTATTTAAAAAACTGGAATTCTTTTAGAGGAAAAAATTCTGACAACAACTTATTATGTGTAATTTATATTATCGTCTGATACTTTCAAATTTATTCTTATTTCAAGATTGCGCATGCTAAAAAAGCTGTGAATGGGAAGATGCGTTTGCGTTTTTTTTTTCTTCTTCCGAACAGAAGTATGCTAATTCCACAGTCTAAAATGATTGCAAAGCGCATAATATAAAAACTTTTTAGTGCGAAATAAACATAACAATTGATTGGAAAGTGCTATTTCAAAAATCAGTACATATACATAGTAAAAAGATACCAGATGAAAACAAAAAAAAAAGAAGGAAAAAAAGAGCCCCAAGGCGGAAAACGAAGTTTCAAGTAAGGATTTATGACTATCGCAAATTTATCTTACATCGAAAACATCCATCGATATCCATCGAAAGCATTATGCAGAATTAGAATCAAGAAACAAGATTATCATACAGATTATTTCAGAAAGCAATATTCATATTTTAAACGTTAAAAACAACAACGCCGAAATCGTCTAAAAAATGTGCGAACACCCGTCTGTACATTTCCGCTATGACAAAAATTCCGTTACAACAAAGCAGTTATTTATTTATTCATTCATTTTTTTCTTGCTAATAATGTTTCCATAATTAGAGCCCGATTAAGATTGTCCGAGGCCCAGGGCCTGTTTACCAAATAGGCACGTGAAGCCGAAGTTTACTCACTGAAATACAAAGGGGCCCTCAAATTTACTTTTCAAAACTAATTTTTAGGGGGAAAATTTCAGTCAGGATAAAAAACGTTTTTTTTTTCTTAAATTATAGCTGTTAAATTTTTCCTAAGATTATTTCCGACACATTTATACTCTTTTTTTCCTATAATAAATGTTATAAAATCAGTGATTAAATGCAACGTTTTTCATTTCTCTTATGTTAATTTCAAACGTGCTAAAAATAACAGAAAATTTAATCTGTATAGTTATATTTTGTTTATATTCATAAAGAGGTTAGAAATGATATAAAATATGTAGAATAGGTTATTTAAATAAAGAGGAAAATAATTAGCATTCAGAGATATTAAATTTCTGTTTATAAAATAGAAGCAAAATTGTGTTGCAGCTAAGCATAAATTTACTTCAAATATTTGTTTTCCCTGCACTTTTCTTAGCACTGGCAAATCCTGCAATTTGTAAAGCATAAAATATATTTCCTATCCATAATTCTATCGATTCATTTATTATTTCAATGCCTTTTTCAGTTTTTTTTTAAATCGTCCTACTATATATAAAGGATTTCATTTTAGGTGTTTCGTTTCGATAACGGAGATTACTCGGATTCTCATCCGTGAGCGGGCGCCATCTTGTGATTTTATTGGAAAAAAACTGTTTTTCCTCACTCTTCAACGGAGTGAAATATCTCACTCTTGTCAACGGAGTGAACAGTCACTCTCCACAACGGAGTGAGATATTTCACTCTTTTCTAGAGAGTGGAAAGTTCCACTCTTTAAAGAGTGCATATTTATAAAATTCACTCCTAAAAGAGTGAAAATGCCTCTCACTCTTCCAAAGAGTCAACTTCTCACTCCTTCCAATTTTAGAGTGTATATAAGGGCAAAAACTTCTTAATCTATCTCTCTCTCTCTCTCTCTCTCTCTATATATATATATATATATATATATATATATATATATATATACGTGTGTGTTCCTATATTTCACTTTTCAGTCACAACTATCCAGCGCAGACCACTGGTGTTTATGTGTGGTAGTCGCCTGGAGTCTCCCATCGTCTACTATGGTGGTTGCATGCCCGTAGCTGTGAGAGTGTGAGAAATATGGTGGTTGAAAGTGTTCGACCTAAGGCATCTCCATATAGACGTGTATGTTCCTATATTTCACTTTACAGCCACAACTACCCAGCGCCGACCACTGGTGTTTGTGTGTGGTTGTAGCCTCGAGTCTCCCATCGTGCACTATGGTGTTTGCATGTCGGTAGCTAGTGATAGTGTGAGAGATATGGTGGTTGAAAGTAGTCAACCTAGGGAAATTTCATATTTCAATCAAAGTGTTCTAAAAAATGTTTGGAATCTTCTTCAAAGGGAATTGGTTCATTCAACTTAACATAAACTAATTAAGATATAGATAACTATAAGTAAGATGATTTCGCGCCTTTGCTATCGGTGAAAATTGAAACTAAAGAATATTGCTGTGTGTGCGTAGCACGCCTGGTATACAATTTCGTATGCAGCACGGACGAGTGCCGGAGTTTCGTTCGGAAAGAGGTTTGTTTAGAACAGACTGCACCCCGAAAATGACTATTTTTATCGAAACCACAAAAGAAAGTTGCTGATTTCCGGGCAACGCCGAATGGATCAGCTAGTAACACCATAAAAATTAGGAAATGTGTTAGGCTTTTCGAAGAAATTTTGTACTTCTACGTAAAGCTCAAAGAACACGTGCTTATGATTTTGAAAGCAAGAGCAAGACTGAATGGAAACCGAAGGAAGGAAGCAAGTTATAGAAAACAGCCAATAGGAAAGCAGGAGGAATCAGCCAATCACACAAGATCATTGCCGAATCCGAAAACACAGAACGGAAGTGGTATTATGATGCAAATGAATAAAAATAGATTAAAAAAATAAATCTACAATATATCAACTAAATAATAATAATAATAATAAGTAAATAAGTAAATAAATAAATTGATGAAAAATTCAACTTAATCGTGTTATTTTCATAAATGACTGACCTTATTCACGAAAGACTTTAATAAAAAATATACAATTTCTCTCAGAATCATCGGGCAATTGAAAATGAGATATCAAAAGAAAATAAAAAAAAAAGACAAAAATGAATTTTTTTTTAATTATTATTAGTATTTTAAAAAGTGCATTTTGCATGTCTATGTTTATCCGTAAGCAGATATCCAGTTATAGCAATAAACCTTTTACTGCTCTTCTGTATCCAGTAAGCCTGGAATTCAACAATGGATGTAGTACAGAGCTGAGAGATATGTGAAAATTTATTTACAAGGGCAATTAGGCTTATTTATGACGTACCAACATGTCAACACGTGTGTGGGGTCCCGATATTTAAATCAGTATTACGTCAGCCAGCCAGATGGTGAAGTGTGCGGTTCTCTGCAGCGAATAGAGTGGGGGCCAATTCTTACTGAGCTGACCATTTTAAAAAATGTCAAAGTACTAAAATATTCAGGGTGTAGCTCAAATGCTCAACCAGAAGAAAAATCCTTTTTTCTTTCTAACACATTCTAATAAAAATTCCTAATAGGAACTTGTTCCTTTTGGAGCTCTCCTAAAAATGCTTTGACTAAGAAAGTCTTAAAATAACAACATTTTGAGCGAAATGCTCCGCGTCAAGTTTCTAAGAGCAATCATTGTTGCTGCATCTGTTTCAAGGGATATTAGCCTCAAAATTCCTAATAACTTCATTTTTTATTATTGTGTTTAAAGTTTTGACAGAATTTGGGATGAAACTTCCCTACATGGAATCACAAATAACTAGAACCCATGAAAGCGATCAACCAGTTTGTATTCAAGGTATGTCTTTCTGTTAGTTAATTTTGAAGGTAGCCAGTAGCATTTGCGCGCTCTAAAGCAATTAGGGTATATAAATAAACAATTGTACATTTACGAAACATAGGTAAGATAATTTGCTTACCTCCTTTTTTCAGCATTCATATTCACTCCTCATTAACCAGCATGGCAGGTTGCTAGAGTATCCAAGTCGATTAATTATGCCATTTTATGCACGTTAATATAACCATGATAATGAAGTATCCAGTAAATATGGTATCCGATGGTAAACGGCACACACTTAAGTTATATCCATATATGGAATATAGAAAAATATTATTATTAATAATACATTAATTATTGTTAAGTTTAAAGTATTTAATTAACTTTTAGTTACATTTACAGTTACATATTTTTAATTTTAAACATTAGTTAAATTTAATTGAGTTTAAGGGAGAACGAAATTACATGTTCGTTTCCAACGCGCGAGAAAAATAATCTATTAAAGTTCTATATAGCAGAAAGAAGGAGTTTTTAGTCCTTTTTATGTGATGTCATTTTCCAGTTCTGTGATTCGTCAGAAATGACGTAAAGTTAAGCGTAAGTCATTCATACGTATTTTTATTTCCTACTTCCTTGTTCACATTTTTGAGTTTGTAAAACCTCTTCGTGTTATATCATAGATTTCACTACCTTTAGAAATTGGGTTAAACTCTTTATCGTGATGAGTTTTTAAATTAAAGTAAATCTGTCACAGAAATCAATTAACTGAGATTACTCTTCTGATATATTTCCAACACTTTCAATAAATTAAAGTATGTTTATCCTTTGCATTGCTACAATGTATTATACAGGGCTGGGAATTATTCTTGCGGTCTTCGTGTATCCATTTTAATAATAATATTTGTAAAAAATTAATTTCAATAATGAATAGTAAAGAGTAGTAGTATGTTAGCATAGCAAATAATTTACTTGGAAGAATAAATGTTAATATTGATTTACTTATGTTACAAATGGTAGAAAATTTCAATAATTAGTTAATGTTATTTTTAACGCATTTTCTATGAATTTGTAAACATGTATTTCATCGTAAATAGATTTTTTTTTGTTATTTTTATTGACTTATTCGTTAGCATTCCTGTGATGATTTTCTTAAATTATAGTTCAGTTAGCATATCAGCATCGATAATTTTAAAGAGGTTTCTAAAAACGAATTATCAACTTTATCTCTTTTAAGGCGAACAAATTTCTAAATTTACACAATACCGCACTGACCGCGTCTTTTAAGCAATTTTAATTATAGGGAATTAGGATTAATGAATAATTATTTATATTTGTTTTAGCTAATTCCAATTAGTTTCGACCAGAGAGGCTTAAATCTTTACGATAATTATATTTTATCTTAATTATATATGCTAATTGACTAGATATATCCCTAGCGTTTCTCATGTTGGATGATTTTGGGAAAAATCGTAAACTTAAATTTTAACTAACCTAATTCATTTCTACATAAATAAATAAATAAAATAAATGAAAAATTTACAGAATGGAAAAAGCAAATTAGATAAAATAATAATAAAAGTAAAAATGCTAAATAAATACAAATACAATGGAGATAAAAATTAATAACATATAGGAATGTAAAAAATAAAAATAAATAAATACCAAATATTACTATTGATTAATTAAAAAAAAATTATATGGTTGAACTGAATAAGTTTTTCAAGCCGCAGTGCATTTTATCCGGAATAGGAGATTCCCGTCATTACAACTTGATTTATTACGGCGCCAGCTATATTATTGTCTATCGCGCAAGAATCTATCTGAAACTCGATTGAGCGAGAAAATGGACTTGAGCCACTTTGTCTCTAAGCACATTATATTTGCTTCACTGCTTCAAATAGTTAAATTGTACTCAAATACTTAAACTACCCTTTGCGTGCAACTTACTATATCCGGAACAATAAAAATTCCAAATTTTTTATTAAACATTTGAAGAAATGCTCTTAAAAGGTTTTCTCCCATTTTTAAATCACTCAGATAGTTTTAAATAGGATTTTATGTAAAGATAGAAATAATAAATCATCGTGTAAATGGTTACTGTTTCCTGTTTCAAACAGTCAATATTTTTCTTTTTTAAAAAAGTTAATTAATGGATTTCAAATATGTAAATCATATAACAAAATTATATAATGGCTTTACAATAAATTTCTTTCGTTTACATAGCTCAAAATAATTCCTTTTTTAATGCAATGAATAATAAAAAAAATCTGAAAAAAGTGCACATTAAATTTAATAAATTTCATTCTATTACGTGTTGCTACATTTAGTACAATTGAAATTCAGAAATATTTTTATTAAATATATTAATTCTAAAGTCACGTTTTAATGTAAGGTAAAGACAGGAGAGATGACGCAGTCGGAGAGATTGCGCACAAAGGGGATCGGGGGGAAGGAGTAGAGTGCTTGCGCAGCGACTTCAGCTAGTTGTACAACATCAGTAGTAGAGTATGTACTCAAATGTGTACGTGCATTGATTCGACCTTTTACGATAAACATTGATATTTTGATTTATTTTCACAAGGTAAGTGCTTGAATTTTCAGAACTATTCGTCAGAATTTCTATAGTAAGTCAGTAGTACAAAATATTTTAAACCTAAACGATTTCTCATAAGCTACTAACTTAGACTAACGCTGCGAACATCAACGGTTCGTTTTAGAAGCGTCCATGTTTAAATAAAAGGTCGCGTAATCTCTCCTACCGAAATTGGAGAGTTTGCGCATCTGCTACTTAGGCGAGATGGCGCGTGGTTTCCATTAGGTTCTATGTTAGGAGAGATTATGTAGCTAATTGGTAAATTTGCATAAATTGCAGATTACATTTAAAACATATGAATGAATTAATTTTGAAATAATTTTTGAAAAACACATAACTATCGAAACTAAATTTGGCAATATAATAATTTGCTAAAGAATACTTTTGCCGATAAAAAATTTTGTTAATAAATTATCAATACAGTTGCTATTAAATTAATTTTATAAAAATATTTTTGTTCATAAATTAATAATGCCTTTGTTAAAAAATGAACTACATATATAATGAAATGAATTGTAACGAAAAGGGCAGCAATTAAACGGTTTTCAACTAACATAAATAGTTTCATATAAAAATTAACTTATACATACAGCTTACCATGTAATGTTTATGATGAGTGGAAGTTCTGCTTTTTAAGAAACTTAAAAAGAGAATATGTTAGAGATTGCGACGGTGTGTCTGAAGAGGATTAACTAAAGGAAGTTAACTAAATCCATTAAAGAACTTCAGAGTAAATTTATAATTACATACGTCGATAAGGCTAATTCAAGTTATTCATTAATCTGTAAAAAAATTATAATGGAATCTTAAATGAAAGTTATAATAACAGAGATAACTATGAACTATTGAAATCGAAAGTTTCAATAATGGAAAACAGGGTTAAGACATTATATGAAAAAGTTAAGCTGAAGCAGAAAAGTCAAAAATTCCCATATCTTGTTCTAGTGCCAAAGTTTCATAAAAAACCAGTGAAATTCAGAATTGTAACTTGTGGGTGTATGAGGGGAATAGAGTATTTAAACAGAGTCGTGGAATACCAGTGGGGGGGGGGAGAAGAGTTGCAGTTCAGTTTTAGCCAACGTCTACTTACATACAAATGAGAATAACAATAATTTAAATAGAGAAATAGTGAGTTACAGGTACATTGATGATGTTTTAATAGTTGGACTAAATAATGCAAATGTAAACTTAGATTTTATATACTATCCCAATACTTTAAAGCTAAAACTCCCCTTCCGGGATATTAAAAACATAAATTATCTGGATGTAAATTTAAAATTGGAAAATGACAATTTGAATACAAGGGTTTATGGCAAAACAAACGATTTCAATTTTAAAAGTTTAAAAACCTTACATTTTGATTCAAACGTGCATATTTCAAATTTTAGAAATGTGTTTACGAATGGTATAGATCGTATCGAGAGATTGTGTTCAAGGTTTGGCGATGCCACTGGCGAATTTATGAAGTGGATTATAAAGGCATTGATGCAGTTTGTAAGTAGAAATATGATTAATTTTATAGGAAAGAGTAAATATCAAGTTGAACTTAATTCATTTTTAAATGCTAAAGGTGGTCTGGATCAGTTGTTCGTTGAGTTTAGCTAGGGATGGGTTCTGTTGCCTGTTGCTCTGTGTTTCGGTTAATTGTATAGTTTAATTTCGTCTCGGCAGGAGAAGGTGTAGGGGAGGCGTTGCTTGTATAAATATTAGTTTTAACCCTGCTATTCATGTCGTTAGCCATAACCTCCTGCCTCTGGTTTATTTTTCTGGTATTGTTTTAATGTTAGTTATTTTGCATTTGGTTATATTCGAGTTATAGTTTTAATTGGTTATATTTTAGGGTTCAGTTGAATTATTGTTATTTGTTTTTCGTCTATGTGGTGCAGTTAGTGTGAATTTATAATTGAATTTGAGTATATATATATATATATATATATATTAATTTATGAGCAATTAATTATTTGCTAATAAATTAATCTTCTTAACTACTTTAAGCAAAATTTCCTGATAAATGATTGTTTTATTTTTGTTAATATGTAACGCGCGTTGGAACTTTTTAATACATTTTGCCATATTTTTTCAGGTTACAATGCCAAATATTTACAGAAGAAAAACGAACAAAGGATCATGGACCGAAGAAAATCTAAAATTAGCCGTAGAGGCAGTACAAAATGAATCACTCAAAATGCGTGCAGCAGGCAGGAAATTCAGTATTCCGGAATCCACCTTGAGACATAGGCTCAAGAAAAATGATTTTAAAAAGAGAAAGATGGGTCCAGATTCTCAACTAGGTACGGAAGCGGAGGAGGAATTAGCTGGTCACATACAAAAACTTCAGGTAGTTGGATTTGCACCTAAACAAAGTGATGTAAGAAAGTTAGCATACAATTTTGCTGAAGCACTGGGGAAAAAACACACTTTCAATAAAGAAAAAAAAGTAGCAGGAAAAGTTTGGTTTTCCTTGTTTATGCGAAGACATCCTGAGTTAAGTATCAGAAAAGCTCAAGGTATTAGCAGAGCTAGAGCAGAAGGTATGAACCGTGAGGAAGTGAAAGCTTATTTTACTCTTCTCACATCCATATTGACAGATAATAATCTATTTTTGAAGCCTGGCTGTATTTGGAACTGTAATGAGATTGGAATTCAGCTGAACAATGACCCTGGTAAAGTGGTTGCTGCAAAAGGCAGTAAAGATGTTCACGTTGTCACTAGTGCCGAAAAGGGTGAAACGGTGACTATTTTAGCTTGCTGCAACGCAGAAGGGCAGTTTCTGCCACCTTTCTGCATTTTTAAAGGGGTCTACGCTAAACTTAAAGGGGTCTACGCCAGAGAGGCACCACCAGGAACTGCAATTAAGATGAGGAAAGAGAGCGCCTATATAAACAGTCAGCTATTCATGGACTGGCTTACCAAGCATTTTATTCCACGAAAGCCTGCTGGTACACATTTGTTAATTCTAGATGGCTATGCGTCACACATGAATTGTCCAAACATGCTGCAAGTCGCCTTTGATAACGATATAATAATCTTGTGTCTACCTAGCCATACTACGCATTATTTACAGCCGTTGGATCGGGTAGTGTTCAAGCCCTTTAAAACTTATTTTAAAGACGCTTGCGGGAAAATGGTAACAACTCGCAGTGGGACTAGAAAAATATCGAGAGAGGACTTTGGTAGTCTCTTAAATTCAGCCTTGTCTCGCTGTGCTACTGTCCAACTTGCCACCTCTGCCTTTCGTGCAACCGGAATTTACCCATTAAATATTGAAGTGATTCCACAACACGCATATTTGCTAGGCTGTGATCGAAGCATGAATCAAACTGTTTCTGAAGCCGTTGCGTTACCCTCAGAATCCACTGATCACCAATTCGTTTCAACAACAGTACTAGTTACAACCACTGAAACTCAAACTTCTCCTATTCGAGGCCTGTCCTTGCTTCCCATTGCAGCAGCTACATGTATTTGTCAATCCTCAACTTCTGAGGAGTCTAATGCTACTCTCAGAAATACACCTACGAAAGTTTTGGAAAAGCTTTCACCCATTCCAAGTAGTTTAATGCCATCAAAATCAAAGAGGAAACAGAGTGCAACGAATGTTACTGATCCAGAAAATATACATGAAAAAAGACTTAATAAGGAAGCAGCTACGAAAAAAAAGAAGCAAACAGGTAAAGATAAGATGCTCCCAGAAAAAGTGCGATCTAAAAAAACCGAAGGAAAGAAAATGAAGGGAAATGAGGATGAATGTACTGAATGTCTGGAAATGTACCAAGAGACAACTTCGACCAGTGATTGGATTCAATGTATTACTCGTGGCAGATGGTTGCATGAAAGCTGCACTATTTACAACAATAAGTGCATTGATTGTGGACGACAACAACTTCGGTCTGAAAACAAGAAAACATTGAAACTGTGTGAATAAAAATGGACTAATTGTAAGTTAAATATGTTATAAAGTAACTTAATGTTATATAGTAATCTCAGCTGGGCTTTTTTTTTCTGATTCTTTAATTTTTTTCGTTAATTACAATTATTTAATTGTTCTCAAAATTATTTCCTTTTTCTGATTCTTTAACCATTAGGCTGAAATATTCACTCTTAATATAATAACGTTTGTTCACAAAAACCTTACAATAATATTATTTAAGTTTAATTATTATTGTTAACAATTTAATTGTAGTTATTATTAATAACAATCTCTCCTACCCATGTGCGCAATCACACCAACCCTGTAAGGACAGATGGCGCAAAATAGTTTTCTTGGTTTTATTACAACTGCTCTATTAAATTACAGCATAACAACAAAATAGCAATGGAAATGCATAAAAAACAAATGAAGTCAAAGTTATCCCTGCATAGTTTAGCAAAAAATTAATATTTAGATTTTTTATTATCATTTTAGTGAATTGTGCGCAGACTATCCTAGCTTTACCTTAAGTGTGTCCGGAGGTCAAAATTCTAAAAAATATTTTTTTTTCTTATTAATGAAAGACTACAAAGTTAAATAAATTAAACTAGCAGACCCCCGCCCGGCGTTGCCTTAGCCCGTGATAATAATTTTTTTTTAAATCTAATTTTTATTATTTTATATCTTTAACTCGGTTTTGTATGAAATTATATTATAAAATGAAAAATTCGCGAAAAAATATTGATTTTTAGTGATAAAAGCTCTCATTTTCTTTTCTTTCTTTTTATTTTAAACTAGAATCGTTTCATAATTTTAAAATAAAAAGTTATTTTTGTTCGAAATCAAATATGGTAATAAATAAAACAGTTTTACAGCTCGTGTAAAAATTTCGTAAAAAAATATTGTTATCTAGTTGTAAAAGAAAGTTTTCTTCTCGCTTTTTTGTTTGTTTGTTTTCGCGTCGGCTCCTTTAACATAGCAATGAAAAAATAGTTCTCATCTTCCGAACTCTCTGACATTTCAATTGGTTATAAATATAACTGTATTCAATCTCTCTTTAAAATTTTGCGGAAAAATATGCATATTTAGTAGTGAAAACATGAGTTCTTTAAAAAAAAGCTTTAGAAAACTTTAAAAAAAAAAGCTTTCAACCTCTGAGCAAAAATATATTAGAAGATCTATGCTTTCAATGCAATGGTACGGCTTCATCCGTTCTCAATCAACCATTTCAATCCCCCTAGGTTAAACAGGTGAGAGTTAATCAATCAGGTTTCCCGTTTCTGAGAGAAAAAAAACGTTGTTGCCCGTTTTGCCTTTAAAAAAACGTTGAAGCATGCGCAAAGAGGTGATTTTCGTATGGAAACGACAGTATGGATTCGACAGAATGCGCTTTTCGTTTTAAATATATAGAGAATGCAAATCGCGTATTTGTATGATGATCACATCAGCAGATATAAAAGGTTTTGTACTGTACTATCAGTTCTGCTCTGCCCTTACCTAAAACTTTAATTCTCTTGATCTCAGAATAGTTTTTTTTTTTTTTTGTCATGCTTAAAAGGATATATTTAAACCTTCTTGCAAGATATATGTATGGAATCATGTACAAAGTTTGTATATTAGGTTTTTAATAAATTGTCTTCAAAATTTTTAATTTTAAAGAAAATTTTGAAAATATCTTCTTCGAAATAAAAATCACTCTCAAAAAGCCTCTTTTTATACTTTTTATTTATTATAAATTTTTTAAGCAATCTTACTTATAATAAAATCCAAAGGCGAGAAAGTGTCTGTAACCAATCCGGGGTGGACCACTCTGATCTGCGAATTGACCGTAGTTAAACGCCATGTTAGGCTTAATGAAGACTCTGTTCTAACATATAACAACTAATCGATAATTTATCTTAATTGAAATCACGTCTTTCAAAATAAATTAATGTTTGTGAGATGGCTTACATTGAATTATATTTATATTCTGAGAAAACTTCAGTTGAAATTAGCTTTATTGCTCCGTGAAAGTAAACAAACAAATGATTCATTCGTCCTGAACGTTTAAAATATTAAACCATGAATGCAACCTTTCGGAAAGCGATCGCTAACGTAGGAAGTTACTTTCCTCCGTGATACTCGCTAAACTACTTCGTTCATTCGTTGTGAGCCTTTATCGCCATCTATCGGAGATTAATATAAACAAAAATTTAAATTGAATACAGTGACCTCTCACTTATGACCTCTCACCTCTACACTGTAATTATTTTTCAGCACCAGTTCCTTTTTAAAGTAATTTTCTCCTTATTTAATCGCAGAATTTATAAATGGAATTTTACTGTTTTAAAATAGTGGTACAAAAAGTAATTACTGAACATCGCGTATAAGTGAGAGGTCACTGTATTTCTTATAAAATGTAATTAGAATATAAGGAACATGTAATTGTAATATCGTGTACTACATATATTAATTATATTAATGATTAGAATATAAGGAACATGTAATTGTAATACCGTGTACTACATATATTAATTATATCAATGATTAGAATATAAGGAACATGTAATTGTAAGTGTACGTGGTATTGTAATTGTAAGTGGAACGTGTACTACATATATTAATTATATCAATGAAATAAAATTTTGTATTTTAGCATAGTAGAAACATTGTAGTGAAAATAAATTTGTAATTTAATAAGAGAATTAAAAAAATACTTATTTAATAAAAGATGATCTTTAATGATCAAAATTTATCACAGATTTCTTTAGGCATGTTTATAAAAAATCAGAATTTAATTTGAGATAAACTTTTTAAAATTTAAGTTATTTAATTATTATTTTGGCAAAAAAACTTTCTGTCGAAATTGCACTTTGTTCTGTATTTAATCAATTTTGCTTGCATTGTAAATAAAATGAATATTTTATATCAAACATAATTAAAATATAAGGAATATAATGTAATACTGTGGTACAACAAGTATTACTTATATCAATGCAGATAAAATTTTGAATTTTAACATAGTAATTTTGTAGTGAAAAAAAATGATTAGTCATATTAATACAATTAATAGATGCGATTTAATCAAGAAATAAAATAAAAGAAATTATTTTAATCATCGAAATTTATTACAGTTGTATACAGTTGTGATATCGGAATTTGAATAATCAAATGTTTACTCTGATATAGCAGGGCAGTTTAAAAGGTCAAAACGATGCAGATTGCCGAAATGACTCGAAATTTTTAATGTCGTTTAAAAATATGCTTTGCAGCGCTGCCTCGTGAAGTATTAGAGCAGCTTTTTACGAGGTTTGTATGCAAGGCACCACCCCGATGTAATTAGGGGGCCGCTAGCGGGCCCGGAGATGTGTTAACCCAGCAATGGTGTTTAAACAACTTTGTTGATCTAAATAATGTTTTGAAGATTTTATCGTTCTTTTTCTTTACAGAATTTTTTTATAGTGAAATCTTTGAACTATTGAAGTTCAATCAAAACAGTTTATTTCCTTCGGGAATGGCGTTGTTTATATCAAAGGATTGAATATTATTTCATAACATCTTAATGCTGTTTGTTTGTATGAAGTCTTATGAAAATGAAACGTAACATTCCGTCATTTTTGACGGGGGTATTTTTATAAATTCTGAAGAAAAATGAACAAAAAAGCTCTTCTGCGCACACTAGAGGAAAATGTAATTCAATCGGGCAAAGGGGTTCTGAATTCTATCAAAAATTAAATATATTTTTTAATTTTTTAAAATAAAATTTAAAATTTTCTAATGTTCCAAAAACATTTATCGGAAAGTAAGCTCTTTAGAAAACACATTTCAGGGTAAAAAATATTTAAAAATGCCTACAAATAAGGGAAATAAAATTTTGACCACACCTCTCGTACCACCTGAATAAAATAGTTTTCTTTTTTTTTTTTTTTTTTTTTTTTTTGCATTATTTTGGTTAAAATACATCAAACATTGAATTTTATTGTATACAATGCATAATTATGTAAAATATTTATATCTAAATCGAACAAATTAATAAAGATTTCACTGATGATTCAAACATTTCTATTTAACACCCACTGCAATACATTTTTAAGATGTTCTGATAATGCCTAAAAATATAGCTATCATATCATGTGTATAATTAGTTGTAAAAAAGATAAGCGATAAAAATTTACAGTGTAAAAAGAATTCGTTAAATGACCTAAACACATAACGCTCACAGTAAAAAATATATACAATAAAGAGACACAAAATGTTTTTTAAAAATTCTTATAAAATTCAAGCATTTTCACAAACATTATGAACTAGGTATTTAATAGAATTTGTATTACACAATAAAACTAAAATGTTGTTTTAAAAATTGCTTTTTATATGAATGGAGTTTGAAAAGATGTTTCAATCTCATAAGGAAAGTCTTTTAACGTGGACTTTCAAAAATATTTGGAAAAATTAAAATGAATTGTTTTTCTATTAATTAATACGTATGTAAAAATTCGGTTTTTAAATAGGAATAGGCAAACAGTAAAAAATATATATAAAATTTTCATCGTCAAATGTAACCATATTGGACGATTAATAGTCGCCAACACTGTCAAGGGCCATTTCAATAAGAATGAGAATTCAAGATAAAGGACATGCATTAACATACAGTCGTTTCTGACAGATGCATTATTGGTTTAGAAGAATTATTTGGTTAATTTAACTCTTTATATTTATTTGTTTTAAAAATAAGCAATTTGTACATTTTGTGGCTAATGTAATTTGAGTTAGATAAGAGATCGACCCTTTTTTCGCTTTCAGTTTGTAATTGTTTATATTTAAAGAATTCTTATGAGTTGTACGATTCAAACAAATGTTGTTTTAACAATTTTTGCTCTTTTATGAAAGAAAATCCTTAAATTTTGATTAGAGAAAATTTTTTTTAATTGAAAATTGTTAATATAATTAATTTATTTAACATATTTTGGATGATTTATCAAGAATTTGTTCTGATAACTGCACGAATTACAATTGAGTTTTAGAAAAGGGACAACAATTCAAACTGCAACCCAACAATCACAATCATTTTTCCTCGCCTCGCTATACTAACATTTGGAAATATTTTTGGTTAGCACACTCATACACAAATACACGGGTATTTTGAAAATTCTAACAATTTCATATTTAAGACAAATAATATACTACACTGCTCTTAACCGAACTGTAAAGAAATTAATTTTGCAAGATATAGCATTTGAAAGTTTTGTTTTTGTTTCGACGATTTCTTTAGCGACCCTCATATATTTTACAGGTTTACTCCATATTTCATATATGTTTTTTAGTTTCTAGTGCCAGTTTTCATTTACTTCCATACAATATAAAAAAATTTCTTGTCTATGATCGATCCTAACAAAATGTGAATTCCACATTTATTCTTCGTTGCATAATTTAACAAACGGAATTTTCGTAAGTTGTCTTTACGAAATAAGAGAGGTGATAGAATAACTTTTGTATAGTGAACCAGTATCGCATACCACTTATTCAGCCAAAAATAACATGTCTCACTCGAATTCGAATACTGATTTCCGTTCACAACTTCAACAATATTCAGAATATTTTAACATTATTAACTACAATATAACTTTATTTTGTGCACACCACCAAAATATTCTGAAAAGGATTCCTATTCATGCCCATAGAAGACTAACGTAGCCATTCTATAATTCATAAAGTTGTGATGACATTCTGACAATGAATAATTGATTTACGTAGCTGATTGAATTTTATAGTGATTGCTGATAGGTGAATTACAGTGCACTTTTAGCCTTTCCCGAGATGTTACTACGTTTCACACAAAACAAAATAAAAAGAAGAAAATCTTAAATGAAGAAATCTCAAAATTATCAACTTTACAATATTTTCCTGGCTTCTTTGAAGTTTTAAAATATAGCCTTAGCAATTCAATATCTGCCTTATCGCAAAATCTTCCACAAAATTGAAAAACATAGTATGTAGAAAAATAGATCCAATACAGACTGATCAACTTTCCGGTGGTTATGAAATCCTATTCATCAGCGCAGTTGGAACATTACAATACTATATACGAATGACAAACAGAAAATTGAAAACAAGAATAAAAGAACAGATGGCATATATCAAATACTAGCACGCTACGCTGGTAAATTTCTCTTAACGAACCTTTAATCAAACAAAATATTGACATCACATAATTAACTTTTATATTTTAACAGAATAATAAGGCTAGTATAATTTGTGACTCGTGCTATAGCCAATATACACGTCAGGATACGTCGCCCTTATCATTATCTTTTTAAGCGTGAAGGTTTCGTTGTGGTACTCCATTGTGAAATTTGGTAATTTTTTAAATTCAATATTTGAAAAATGGCATAATCATTAGATTTGAAATTTATACAAGAAATATACAATTTTTTATCTTTCAAACGCAGTTTGTCTAACGGTTTTCTGACAAATACTTTTCGAGCTATTATTTTTTTTCAGTAACTTCAAATGTTTCATTTTCCGAGATTAATCTGTGGCAAAGATTAGCGAAAAACCCAATCGTCAGCAACGGATAGCTCTATATTAAAGAGGATGTTGGAGCAGGGATTGTCGCCATCACTTTTTAAATCAGTTCTGTAGTTCCAGAGATTCCATAGAAATTGTAATTTAGAATGATTTTAGAACGCTTTTCGCTCATTTCACCCTTTTATATTTAAATTTTTATTTTTAATTTGTTCTTAGAAAGCAATACATCTTATAAGTAACTACAATGCCAAATTTCAAATTTCTAGCTCCTTCAGTATAAAAAAAATTGCAATTTTAGAACGTTTTTCGCTCCTGCACCACCCTGGAATTAGCGGCACCGACGTAAAATATAGCCTATGTTGGAGCAGGGATTGTCATCAAAAATTTGCTACCATTACTTTTGAAAAGGGTTCGGATTCCAGAGATTCCTTAGAAATTGTAATTTAAAATGTTTTTAGAACGTTTTTCGCTCATCTCACAGTTTTAAATTTCGATTTTATTTTAGAATTTGTTCTTAGAGAGCATTTCCATCTCATAAGTAACTACTATGCGAAATTCCATGTTTCTAACACCTTCAGTATAAAAAAAATCGAAATTTTAGAACGTTTTTCGCTCATGCACTCCCCTGGGGGAGGTGGCACCGACATGAAATATAGCTTATGTTACAGCAGGAACTGTCACCATCAATTTGCCACCATCACTTTTGAAAACAGTTCTGTAGTTCCAGAAATTCCATTGAAATTGTAATTTAGAATGTTTTTAGAACGCTTTTCGCTCATCTCACCCTTTTAAATTTCGAATTTTTTTAGAATTTGTTCTTAGAAAGCATTTACATCTTATAAGTAACTATCATGCTAAATTTCATGTTTCTAACACCTTCAGTGTAAAAAAAAATCGAAATTTTAGAACGTTTTTCGCTCCTGCACCCCCCTGGGAGTAGTGGCACCGACATAAAATATAGCCTATGTTGGAGCAGCGATTGTCACCATCAATTTTCCACCTTCACTTTTGAAAACAGTTCTGTAGTTCCAGAAATTCCATAGAAATTGTAATTTAGAATGTTTTTAGAACGCGTTTCGCTCATCTAACCCTTTTAAATTTCGAATTTTCTTAGAATTTTTTCTTAGAGCAAAATTACATCTTATAAGTTACTACCATGCCAAAATTCAAGTTTCTAGCTCCTTCAGTATAAAAAAGTAGCAATTTTCGAACATTTTCCACTCGTGCATCCCCATGGTATTAGTGGCACCGACATAAAATATAGCCTATGTTGGAGCAGGGAGTGTCAGCATCAATTTGCCACCATCACTTTTGAAATCGGTTGTGTAGTTCCAGAGATTCCATAGAAATTATAATTTAGAATGTTTTTAGAACGCTTTTCGCTTATTTCACCCTTTTAAATTTCGATTTTTTTTATTTTGTTCTTAGAGAGCATTTACATCTTATAAGTAACTACAATGAGAAATTTCAAATTTCTAGCTCCTTCAGTATAAAAAAAATGCAATTTTAGAACGTTTTTCTCTCCTGCACCACCCTGGAATTAGTGGCACCGACGTAAAATATAGCCTATGTTGGAGCAGGGATTATCATGAAAAATTTGCCACCATTACTTTTGAAAAGGGTTCGGTAATTCCAGAGATTCCATAGAAATTGTTATTTAGAATGTTTTTAGAACGCGTTTCGCTTATCTAACCCTTTTAAATTTCGAATTTTTTTAGAATTTGTTCTTAGAGAGCATTTACATTTTATAAGTAACTACCATGCCAAATTTCATGTTTCTAGCTCCTTCAGTATAAAAAAAATCGAAATTTTAGAACGTTTTTCGCTCTTGCACCCCCCTGTGGTAGTGGCACGGACATAAAATATAGCCTATGTTACTGCAGAGACTTACCATCAATTTGACACCATTACTTTTGAAAATGGTTCTGTAGTTCCAGAGATTCCATTGAAATTGTAATTTAGAATGTTTTTAGAACGCTTTTCGCTCATCTCACCCTTTTAAATTTCGAATTTTTTTAGAATTTGTTCTTAGAGAGCATTTACATCTTATAAGTAACTACCATGCTAAATTTCATGTTTCTAACACCTTCAGTGTAAAAAAAAATCGAAATTTTAGAACGTTTTTCGCTCCTGCACCCCCCTGGGAGTAGTGGCACCGACATAAAATATAGCCTATGTTGGAGCAGCGATTGTCACCATCAATTTTCCACCTTCACTTTTGAAATCGCTTCAGTAGTTCCAGAGATTACCCCCTACAAACAAACAATTTTTTCTACTTTATAATATTAGTATAGATGACAGAAGAACCAAAGATTTGGCTAGACTACATCTAATAGAGCCTTTTCAGATTGATTTCAAGAATATTAAAATAATTTTTCCATCAAGAGTTTATTTCCCATCTATTATCCGTGAATCAATAGAAACATATATGCGAAAATAGAACATATGCAATGAATCAGCCTCTTTTGAATTACCTAAAATTTGGCACGCGATGATTTACAAATTAAAAAAGCAATAAAATAATAATTTTCACGTTTCCAGTTTGACTAATTTAAGCACCTTCTTGCATTATACATGCGATCTCGATATTTGCGTTTATCATTTTCAAAAACTTTGCGAAAATAGTTCATTTACCATTTTGATCTTGAAGAAGTCACCTTTAGAGCGCATTAAACATGTCATCTTTATATTAAAAGATATTTTTAAACCTTGCGTGTAATGTTTTTACCAGTTTAAACAGTAATTACATCTTTAACTTAAAATTAGTCTGTTGAAAATTTATATTGTTGTTATATAGCTTTAAAATACATATTTATATACTATAATTAATATCCTTAATATCATTGAAGTAACACCCTGCATTTTCGACCGCATAAATGGTTTCTGACCATGGTTTCCTAGTCCTAAACAGAAAAAATAGTCGTTTGGGGCCAAGGTAATACTTACCCATCATGGATATGCATAATATAAAACATGAAAAGAAAACATGTGTAATCTATTTATAAAATGCATTGCAATTCGAATAAAATCGGGGCTTGATGACGTCATAAACTTTAAATACTCTATTACTGAACTGCGTAAAAGAAGCATCCTTATAACTTCAAAACTGATAATAATATTAACTAACGGTTTACTGCGTCGGATTAAGCGTCTCATTCCCAATTAAAATATATCTTTGAATTGAAATTTGAATGAAATACAAGGTCATGAAAAATCGAAGAGTGTGGAAAATAGGATTACAAATATCTTGGCAACTCATTATCCTATCGACTTCATTCTTTATGCAAAATATATGTTTTTTTATTGTCTTTTATATTCCCTCCTTAAAATAAACAATTTCGAAAATGTTTATATACCTTTTATCAGAACGAATATTTCGAGAGTCCGAAAAAAATAATTCCGGATAATGAAGGTTACTGAAATTCAATAATCTTCTTCTCATTTTTACATACTAAGTACATGCCAAATTTCAAGTCTCTATCTCAATTTGTTCAGGAGATAGAGCGTTTTCAGACACATAGACACACACACAGGCAAAAAAAAATTTTCTAAAAATATGTTTTTCGGAATCTGTAGTGTCTGAAACGTGTAAATCCGTCAAATTTTTTTTTTTCGATTTTCAAAACGATTACAAGACTTACCCTATACTACGTAATGATGGGTAAGTAATAATTATTCTTCTGGGTGAGTACTGTCACCTCTCTTATTTTGTAAAAATAGTTTAAGAAAACCCTATACATCCCTTAAGTAAAGCTTACAGATCTAACATATTTTTAACACATTGACCGCCACAGATTGGACGAAGTGGCTTTTTTCGCCGACATTTACAACTCTGTTGTCAGTGTTTATCGAGTAGGTTCACAATTGCCAATCGCGGCAATGTTTCTTAATTTTATACAAAGTGTTAATTTTATACATTTTTAGGGTTCCGTACTTAAAAACCAAAAACGGAACCATTATAAAATCACTCCTGTGCCAGTCTGTCTGTCCGTCTGTCAGAGCCCTGTATCTCGTAAACTATGGGACATGGAAAGTTCAAACTTGGGAAAGTTATAAAGCCTTATTACCCACATATTTTCAGATTAATAGCCATTCACAAATATGTTTAGGGAAAATTTAGAGGGCTAATTAAGTTAATTGAAATTTTAAAAAAAGTTTTATTTTTGTATATCGTGTGGGATATTGTGTGAAAAATATCGTAATACCGAACTCAAAAATATATTTGTTTTAATTTTAGGTATTATATTTTTTGAGATATCTTTGAAAATGCACTGCAAAAATACGCCCCCTCCCCCTCTATTTCCGAATCTACTGAAACTAAAATTTTGAAAAAGTAGGGGTAGTAGAAGTTTATTTAAATATTGCAGAAAAGCTATAGAGATTTTCCTACTTAAGATAGTTTTTGAGAGAAACGCATTTTCCTTTTACACACAAACTTTACTTTTGAGGCGGTCAGTGGGAAAATGGACGGGCGCTTGAGGTATCTATCGACGCAAAATCATCCAAAGATATTTGATAATGATTTTCGTAATTAGCCGGTATATTAATTAAGTTATTTGAAAGAAATCTTTTTATGTATCGTGTAGGCTTTTGTAGGGTATCGTTCGAAAGATCTCGTAATATGGAACTCAAAAGTATACTTATTTTAATTTTATGTATTATATTTTAAGATATATAATCGAAAGTACTGGAAAAATATACCACCCCCAACTTCTATTTCTGAATCTACTGTAACTAACGTTATGAAAAAATTAGTGGTAGTAGGAGTTTATTAATCAATAAATAATAATTAAAAAATTCAATGTACGGAACCCTTTGAGCGAGAGTTATTCTCTCACTTGACCGATTTATTAATTCAAAAATATCACAATTCTAGTTATTTTTACACGTTGCATGCCAAACTGAAATCACTAGTTGTGCCAGGGGTTGGGCGAGAGAGGGGGAGCACGGGATTCCTTTTTTAATTATATGGTAACAAATTATCAGTAGTCCTGTTTCATAGAAATAAATTGCCTTCTTTAAAAATATTGACAGCGCACGTATTCGTGTGTTGTGGTGCCCCGGGAAATATTTCTGCCACACATATTTGTGTGCCACGGTAGACAATGTGTTAACTCATAAAATATCAATATGTCGCTTCTTGAAGATGACTTTAGTTGCCGACCGAAAGTACTTGGCAGGTTTTTAAACATCTTTTAACATCTATTTGTGTTTTTTTAAATGTCACCTGTTAAGTAACATAGAGATCTATCGAATCTCATATAGATATTTTATGAATAAAGTAAGGTGAAAATTTGCATTTCGCCCATGTGTTTTGAGTGTGTTAACTAAACAATTTTTTTTTTCTTTTGCGAATTAGTGCAGATGTTTACTACAAAGTATTGGTATTATTTGCGTGATAAATTATAATATACAGATTTTAAGTTATTTAGGAAACATATGGTGTAATATTTATTCATTATATTTATTCCATTATTCATCAACAAGGAAACAAAAAAAAAAATAAAGCTACTTTTATTCAAGCCACATTTCGATTATGTAGACTCTAGAGACTAAATGTTAGAAGCTTCAAGAGAAAACTTCCTGAAGTATTTCATTTTTAATTAGCTTCTTTCTGTTTTATGCCTTTGAAAATAATTAACATTTAGAGAGATAGGGAAAATGTTTTAACTATTAAACATGGGAAACAAGTAACAAAAAGATTTTACGATGTATACGTAATTCTAGATCTATAGTGGTTTCAAAATTACATTTCTAGGTAGGAAATTTATTTTAAATAAGTATTGGGAAATTATATTTGTAAATAATATTTCAATTTGGAAAAAAAAAATATTTTTTCCTCTCAGTTCAAGCGGCAGTTCTTAAAATTAATTAGCGATATTGCTTTTAAAATTTCAATTTAAAAAAAATTAAGGAATAATTAAATCTTTACTTCTATCCTATATCCCATCTTCAAAAACTTATAGAAAATTAAAAACATATTTGAATTTGTTTAAAAATCTGCATCAATATAAAATTATTTAAAGAATTTACCTTTAAAAACTTCCAGGTGATCCAAATGTCAGTAAAATTTCAAAAATCCGAAATTCGTTAAATAATGAAGATGAAAAGAAACGAAAAGGATGGAAATGAGACTAACGTTTTAGTCAAGAAACCAGTATTGCTTGGCAACAAATTTTCATTCTCTCCTAATATATGGCGCATCATATTTTTCAGACAAATGTATGCAAGATAAACGGTAGTAAGAAGTAAGAAAATAGAATGTAGAAGACACGGTAGGGTGCATGAGCTAGATGCGATGTAGTTTGCCGAATATGTGACGTCACCACCACTTAACGTTCCTTGTCGTAGTCCAGCACTACTTGTATCTTAGTCATTCACACTTCTCTCTTATATCTTTTCACAATAACGAGTGCTGATTTTTGCATTAGTATTTGGTGCCTCATCCTATTTCTTATTTTTTGTTTTATATTAATTCTAGTGTTGGCTTGCTGTGCCGCTTTTGTTGTTGTTGTTGTTGTACCAATCATACCAAACATTCCAAAGTGTCTGGAAGTTCATTTCATCGATTCCTAATAAATAAATGAGTGAGAAACAATAGATGCAAGAGTGCAAAAGAGCAGACAGTTTTTGCATTAATATTGTATATTTGTTCAATTCATTTTGAAGAAGCAGATTTTGAAAAGGACTTAAAGACAAAACTGCTTGATTTCAAGACTAAATGAAATTTAAAGTATAAATTGGTTCGCCATTTAAAATACCCAGCTTTCCATAAAGTAATGAAAATACTGGAAGGAGAGATCAATCTGAAAAATAGACACACAAAGTAAAATAAACCACTTGTTTAATGGAAATGAATATGATAAGCCAGATAAAACCAATCGTGATTTATTTATTTTCTCTTCAGAACAAGAACATAGTGATACATGTCCGGAAAATCCTTCAGATATTGAATTATACCCAATAAAAAAAAGAAACTCAACAGTTAAAAGAATTGATTAAAAAGATTTTGTGCCAAATGGAAACTATGAAATTATAAAACTTTCGTTTAAAAGAAATTTTAAAGCAATATGAATTCCAGTTCTCAACAAAACTTTCTCTTCGCAACAACAGATTATTTTGAGGGATAAGTCCAATACTTAGAACAAAGAAGATATTTCGAGAACCATAGCCTAAAGATGCATATAAAAAGGTTTTTAATTATGTAAAAGAGGAATATAAATACCCTCTTCCATGGTCCATGACATTTCGGCCTCGCCGCTTCGGTCCCGCCGTATTAGAATATCATTTTAGAAAGACCAGACTAAAGCATAGACCGAAAGTGCTCTGACCCTTGCCGCCTTGATTTTAGAGGCCCCAAATTTGAGATTAATTGAAGATTTTCATGCTCTAAAAATTTTATACAACTCCTATGGGCACAGAGTACAGCATTTTATAATATGATAATCAAAGGAATTCTTAGAAGGGTCACGTATAACAATTTTATTTAATTTATGGGTGCTGTACAGATGATGATATAACAGATGATGATGATGTAGTATTAATTAACTTGTCTATTTTCCTGTTTGATGTTAATTTTTTTCTTTCATCTATATACATCAGAAGAAAGTACTAGATTCGTGAAAATTATCGACTTCCAGCTCTTGATGGATTTACAGGTTTTAGGGTGTCGTGAATACGATTTGGCTATATTTGTAAAATGTTAGTCTGTCTGTATGAATGCAGGGTGATTCAGAACACCTGGGCCTAACTTTAAGGGTTGATAGAACACGCTTAGACAAGCTCAAAACGCCATACAAGTCATGGTAGCAACTCATGCAGTGAAGCACTACAGGGAGCTTTTCTGATTGTGGAGAGAACCCTGTTTACTACAAAACTAGGACTTCCAGAGCACTCACAACTACAGCACCACACATGAAATGCACGTCCGAGTTTTCCTAATTAGTAAAACCAGCTATCCTTTTTTGCAATCCATGGTAGAAATTATTATGTGTGTGAAACACCAATGTTTTGTGTGTTTAATGATAGCGCCATCTAACGACTTCTCGCTTGCAATAAGCTCATGCATTGTATGGAGAAAATGGTTTGTTTAGATGTGCTCTATCTACCCTTTATGTTTTGCCCATCAGTTTTGATTCATCCTCAACTTCTCTGAAGAACATTTGCTCCAATTTAAGATAGACCCCCCCCCCTCCCAACCACTCTCTTGAGCTACTTACTTTCCCATTTTTTTATTTTTCTTTCTTTCTAATTTTCATCCATATTAGCAGCTTAGCTAGTAACACTATTCGGCATAAATAAAAACAGCAATCATTTGTTAGTTATTGTGTACACAACATGCTTCTGTACACAATCAGAAAGCTCCCTATTGTGCTTTACTGATTGAGTTAGCATCAAGCATTGTATGGTGTTGAACCTGTCTAGGCGTGTTCTATTACCTCTTAAAGTTTTTCCAGGCGTTCAGAATCACCCCGTATAACACAATTTTTGTAATTATTCTAATTAATGCATGGAGTTTCATCAAACTTCATATTGCGTGAATTACAGTGCATTTCAAAAAAATTTAAACAGAATTACAGTGATCAATGAATCAATGAATTAAAAAAAGGGCAGCAAATTAGCACCATTGTTGGGTACTCAAACTCAAAATTAGGTCAACACAGACATTTTTTATTACAAATTTTAAATATAAAATTTTGTGCATTTCTGCTTTACAGAAACTGAGATACAGCTATAATGTCCAACACAAAAAAAGCATAGAATGTCAGCATCAGATGTTGACAAAATTGAATCAGCATATTTTTCGTAAAAAGCATCTCACATAATAAATTTTGTGCGATTTCATAGATACCGAGGTAAAGCTATCACGCAAAACGTGAAAAAGACAGAAAAGCAGCGAAATCTGTTGAACGCTAGGTAGCAAATATAATCAGCATCAAGATATGTCAAGGTCTAATAGAATGTGTAGTTTCATGAATTTGTGATTTACATAGCTATCACAGAATTTATGTTAAACACAATGTAGTGGCCCCTCTGTGAACATATACATCAGAATGATACAGGCGACCATTTATCTCAAGATCTATATAAATATAAAGTTAGAGGAAATTCCCTGCAATCGTTTTTGAGATACTTCTACCACGAAAATCGTAAAATATCATAGCATATCAGGGGAACCTTTTGGACGATACGTATCGAAATGTAATCAGTATAACATTATGTCAAGATCTAATGAAATATCATAAAATCCCGTGCATTAGTTCTTGAATTAGAATGGCCACGAAATTTACATACACACAGACAGATCGAAATTTTCCGAAAACAGTCGAATCATATTCAGAACAATTAATATCAACATACAATCTATACCGCATCCAAAAATTATGTGCATAACCCGTCTGGAAATTTCATTGTTCGTACTAACTTTGACAAGTAAAACGTAACTTTACTTGATTATCCACTATAGCTCTGTTTTAGCTGTGCACATTTTTCAATTTCATTTATATACATAGCACTTGTATTAAATTTTTACAGCGCAAAAAATATATAAATACTTTCAAATTTAGGGGCCCTATAATTAAGGGGCCCGGAGCCAAGGCCCTATCTTCCTGTACTTTATTCAGGACCTACATGCATATACACAATCATATTAAAACCTTTTACCCGCCAACGTTCTACAAGTGGAACATGAACTATGTGATGCTGTATCGTTTTAAGTATTTGTTTAATCTCTTTGGAATTTTAAGACATTTTTTAAAGATATGTTACAACGGATTATAAAGTATTATTCAATAATTTTTGGGGTTCGCATCCTGGAGCTTGTTAAAATGCAACCAAAAAACGTAAATGTGATTTTTACTCTATCTATACCTTTAGAATTCAAATGTGACTGCTCTGATGCTTGTTACTGTATTGCTTACTGTTTTTTTTTTTTTTTTTTTTTTTGTATAAATTAATGATTTATCTTTTTTTATGCTCATTTGAATGTCAATGTTCCACATGAGGAACGTTAGCGGTTCAGAGTACAAAATTATATATTTATTATTATTATTATTATTATTTTGATCATTTTTATGCCGTTTGGTATAATGCTAGATATGGTAAAATTAGTCTAATGAGGATAAATAGGGTTCTGGTAGTCTTGATAAAACCCAAATTAGAACAATTGGGCCATAATTTGGGTAAATAGGGTTTTACTATGGTAACTAGCTATAAACAGGTTGGTACTATGCTTGATAGGGTAAAACTAGTCTAAATAGGCTATATAGGGTGCAACTAGTCTAAACAGACCCACTTTACCTTGTTTTCTTTGTTTTGATATGCGTGTAGTGCTGTTATTGTTTGGAAATAAAATTTCGCCTAAAATTTACAAATATTATTCGTACCGCCAAAGTTCCACAAGCGGAACGTACGTCTAATTCCACTTCTATTTTACATATCATACCAAAATTTTGTCACAACCTTATAATTAATCTAAATTATCAAAAATAAAATTTCAAATGAATCTGACAAGTAGTTCATGGTGCGGTGGGTAAAAGGTTTTAGACAAATTGATATTCAACGAAATATCCATATTGCAATGGACATACCGAAATGTCTTCCTTTGCCCTGCGACTGGTGAAACTGCTCTAAAACGCCGTCTTCATCACTGTGTTATAATCCCAAGTTTTGTAGATCTTAATCTAAATGTACTTTAAAATAAAATAATAGTTTTCACAGATATGGAAAAAGACGTTGTAGTGTGCTTCACTAAGATGAAGCTGAAGATGATCAATGCTTACGACCTCGTACAAGAAAAAAAAAATTAGGAGCCGCATCCCACTGTAGAAGTTGTGATGCTACGAGGACTGATCTAATGGAAGCAACTTATCTAGCTTATATATGTAAAATCTTAATGTAACGAATTTATAAAACGAATTTATGTAATGATTTTATTAAACGGTTTTATAAAATGAATTGTGAAACGTTTTTTGAAATGTTCATTTACGGGGTTTGTAGACCGCAGAAGGGAATGTAATTTCAGTACGTTGTTACAGTCAACAACATCGTGTGTTTTCTTGAAAAAGATGTATATAGCATTTATAGTTACTTTATTGAGGTGCACAAAAGAATTCGTTTAGAGTACCGTCTATGGGCGGTAACTACTTGCAATGCAATTAGTGCTATTATGTAATTTGAAACACAACGCAATCTCTATATGCTGCTAAAGCTTTTTGTGGCTTGTTCTCCATTTTAAAATATGGGATGTAACATTTATGTAAAATAAAATAAGTTCAAACTGGTGTGAAACAATGAGAACTAAAATATCTTCTTAAAACACCATCAAAAACATTAAAATGCGCTAGGCCTTTCGAAATATCTCAGTCTTTCTTCGTCAGGCGTGAACGAAGACGTGCGCTTCGAAGACGTGCTTCTAGCATGAAAGCAGCAGCAAGACTGAAATGAGAGACAAGAGAGAGGAAACAAGCTGAAGCAAGAGGTTGCTTCAACTTGTTTCCTGTCTCTAGTCTCTCATTTCATATAATAAAGAAACTTTATTATAAAATTATAGTATTAGTTTATTGCATTCCCTATTATTAATAAAAATTGTAAGTGACATTATTTAAGATTTTTTTAAAAGCAATAAGGGTCCCAAATTAAATTTTGTAAATGGTCAGCTAAAGCTAACTACCTCATCTCTAGATGCCAAGATGGTTCGTATTTATGTTAAAAAATCAAACAGAGAAAAGGTTCCAGAAAAGACACTGAAAGAGGTTGTTCTCGAAGTGAAATTGAACAAGAGATCAATCAAAGAAGCAGTAGATCTATCTACTGAAGAAGAACAAAAAGACAAGGTGAATTCCCTGTCTTCGCTGTTTTAAATCATTCAAAAAAAGTAAATCGGGAGAAGAGTGGATTCAATGTATCAGGGGTAAATGTTGGGCACACGAATCATATGTCTCTGTGGATATGATATTTTATGTTTGCATTGGCCTAGTGACTTGATGTCCTTCTGAGCTTCATATAGAAACTATTAATCAATATTTTTAAAGAAAATCCTACGTACTTATGCTTTAATTTGTGCTGATTGTCCAAACTAAAAACAATTAAAATTTTAATAAAATAAAATAATGAAAAAATATTGAAGAAAAAAATGGTCCAACAAGCCCCTGTCTCCCCTATATCTTAAATAGGTTTTAAAAATATCAAAAATGGATTTAGTTATCCTAAAAATGTAAAAATATACCAAAATATCCATAATTGGGTTTTTATCATGATTACTTTATAATACTTTCCTTACACTGTACGTGTTCTAAAAATAAAGAGGAATGAAAGAAATTACACTGTGATTAGAAGTAAAATTTTCTAACAAATCTGATACGAAAGGCATTATTAAAACTGAAATCTGGTTTTTAAATATCAGGAATCAAACTTGAAAGAGACTACCACAACTTATTTACTAATCATAGAGCTTAAATTTACATAAAAATTCAAGATTCAAGTAATTTTTCATTATTTTGCGAAACGAAGAGAGCGTGAACGCATTTGAAGTATATTGTTAGTTGTCATTTTACACTGTTAAAAATTTCGTGCTAGTTTGAACAAACTTTTGGTGCTGCAGTAGCTGCAACCATCAGATGACGAATCTGGTTTCAATATTTGGAGCTCCTGCTAAACCCTAATTCCAAATGCTAGAACGAGATTTCACTCTCTTATGATTGCAGCACCAAAAGTTGGTTCACACCAGCACAAAATTTTAACAGTGTCTGACACTGTAAATCCTCTATTAGTGGTAAGAAATTGAAAACAATATATTGATACCTAAACATCTGGGGTCTTCAAGGCATTATAATTTGTCATAAGTGTAGAAACGATGAGTTTTTATTCTTGTTTTTCTTTTTATTGCTATATAGGACTTTAAATCAGTTTTTATATATATTACATGAAAAAAAAAAACAGAATTAATATCATCTTTTTAAAATATAGTAGGACAAATTCTAGATAAATAAAAACGTGGTAAATTTTAGGTCTATAAAATACGCGAATGAAAACGTGAACTAAAAAATGAGGGAACAAAAGAATTGTTCCCACATTTCTTTTAGTTCACGTTTTCACTTAATTTTTTTTTCTTTTTTTTTATAGATTTGATTTTTTTTATTTATTCATTTATCTAGAATATGTCTTACTCTTTTTCAAAACAGAAGGTTTTCACAAAAAACAGCTTATTGCACCAGCTCGTATTAAGAAAAATACGCCAATTGGCAGTGGACCCAATTACAGAAGATTGCTTAATAGGTTTAAAAATCTCGGCATTACCACACGTATTGCAACTGATAAGCAAACGGACATGGGGCATGAATGCCTAAGTAAGTGATCGAAGCGATTTTTTCTAAAGCTTTATACCAAAAAGATTAAATAAATAACAAACAATATATGAAATGCCGCTATAATCGCAAAAAGTTATTGATTTATCTATCAGAATCTTCTAATTTGGCGAAGAATAAAGCAGTAAATTAAATTATGATTAAAAGTAACATAGTATAGTGCTTAGCTTACAATTAAGATTTATTCTACAGGGTGTTTCACAAAGAACACCTGACTTTAAAAATCAATAACCCGGAAACGGTGATAGATAGAAACATGAAACCAGTGGTATGTTTATTAAAAAATCGTAAGAATCTTATTCATAAATCTCAAAATTTAGTTTAAAATAGCACAGATAGATGGCGCTGAGAGCGTTAAGAATCCTTCTAAAGAGAGATCAAAAGTATAGAAAGACTAGCCGTCGAAGATTTCTCCATTGATCTGACCGCTATTAGCGTATAGTGAAAATAATTCCGAAATTGATGTATACCGTGGAGGAACGTGTGTTTATTGTGTTGGAGTACCACCGATTAAATCAGAGTACTACTACCACAAGGAGAAGTTTTCAAACGCGATTTCAAGTAGCAAAAGGCCCAGATGGGAAAACAATTCGTGAGCTTTTCAAAAAATTTCAACAGACAAGCAACGTGGCCGATGCATCAGTCAGAAATGTGGGTCGGACACACTCCGTCGTTACTCCTGAAAATTCAACGACACTTTCTGCAGTTATTGAGCGTAATCCGAATAAATCTGTCCGCAGACTTGCAGCTGAATCCGGAATCAAGCCATCCAGCACGTACAGAATCCTGCGGAAATCATTACACATGTTTCCTTACAAGATTCAATGCCGAAACGCCATACCAGTTCAAGCTGAATGACAACGAGAGCATTTCGCTAACGAGATGCTCGAGAAGATTGATTGTTCTGTTTTCGATGTCGACCGAATATGGTTTACGGATGAGGCCTATTTTTATCTGGATGGTGTCGTTAACAGACACAATTGGCGATTTTGGTTTACAGAAAATCCACATTTGACTCACGCACGACCAGTCAATAGCCAAAAACTTACAGTTTGAGCTGCAATCTGTCGCAAAGGCATTATTGGGCCGGCCCTTTTTCTTGCGAGAAACGGTGACGACAGAGCAGTATATTGCGTTTTTGAAACAATTTGTCGCCACTCAACAAGCATTAGACGATCGACCAGGCACGGCATGGTTCATGCAAGATGGGGCTCGTCCGTATCGTACACAAGACGTTTTTGACTTTCTGGACGAATACTCCGACGATAGAGTTATTGCGTTGAACTATTCGACAGTAAAGGAAAAAGGCATGGAGTGGCCTCCGTATTCACCCGACTTCACTCCCTGTGATTACTTTTTGTGGGGCACATTAAAGAACATTGTTTACCGGAACAATTCTTAAACAATCGGCGAGCTCGAAGAGGCTATTTGTCAAGCTTGTGTGTCAATTTCCGGTGACACACTACAGAGAGTCACTGACAATTTCATTCTGGGTTTGCGACATGTCTTTTGTGTAAAAGATGCACATATTGAACCACTTTTAATGTGATACGCCTATTTATCGCAGCGCCATTTACCTCCGCTGTTTTTAGTAAAATTTTGATATTTATGTATAAGATTCTTATTATTTTGTTAATAAACATACTACTGGTTTCATGTTTCTATCTATCACCGTTTCCGGGTTATTGATTTTTAAAGTTAGGGGTCTTTTGTGAAACACCCTGTATACACTTAGATTTAACTGAGTCCGTATTATCCAGGTTCTACTGTATCTTTGATATTTCGAATTATAAATTGAATAATAAAAAATTTTTATTGTTTCCCAGACTATAATAAACATCTATACACATTTTGTAGATGCATATTTGCATCTGTACATTGCAGATGTTTATTTACAACTGATATATATACTTGGTTCTCTATCATGTCTCTGATTGCTGTTATGAAGCATCTCGCATTTATTATAGCTTAACTACTGTCCCAAAAAAATACATCACGTGCCTACTTTGTCAAAATATTTAAGCACGCCAGATGAAAGGTTGGAAATTTCCCATGCATTGGAAGTCTTAGAAAGCGAAAGTAGACTCTTCTTTTATTATTTGGTAAGCCATATTTTAAAACACGATATAAATATATTTATTTCTACAGGTAATATTCTGCAGTAAAGTAAATTACGAACACCGTCACTTAAAATTAGAAAATCGTAATTGTCAAGAAAAATGATCTCATTATAAATACGTATTTCAATACATTTTCCTTTAAGTAGTAATTAAAGCAATCAGCGCAATCATTAAAACTTTTAACCGAGCCTCATTACATTATTTCATGTTTGTTTATTTTGTTTTTTAGTAATCTCTCCTGTTATTTAATGTTATACTCTGTTAATGAGAAATCTTAAATATTATTTTTCGAGAAGAATTAAAACAACAGAAAATTATAAACATTTCCTTCTCAAAAAGTATTTATGCTCTTTAAAAAATAAGAATAACAGTTATGGGGAAAAATGTACAATTTGTTATTCCGATGATTCGTTTTGAGTTAATCGATGTTTTAAAAATATAATTGAAGAATATTTTCTCTGGTACGCAGGGCTGTCCCAAAAATGTATACGTACTAAAAGATGGGAAACTAAACTACTCGCAAAATTATATAATATTGACATTATTAATTGGAAAATGATAAATGAGTTTGTACATAAGCATTACTTAATGCAAATTAGTATATTTACCAGTTGTTTAACCCTAAAATATTATTTTTTTTAGTCAGAAATTGAAAAAGAAATGGAAAATTGATCTAATCTATTTTGCAACACATGGTTTTTATATGGTGTTAGGCCACCTCTGCCTGAAATACAAAACTTACATCATGTTTTCATATATTTTACGAAAGTGTTAACACTTTTTTCATACTTTTCTCAATGGAATTTCTGAAAGTGAACATTTCAACACCTGAAGATTCTGTAGTGACGTTTGACTCTCTGATGTTTGGTAGCCTAAGATATCCCACGTATGCCAAATCGAGCCAAGTCTGTGGAACAAGCTGGGTAGTCCACTCGAGTGATATATTTTATTTTTAAGTATTCTGGCATCGGATATAAAAGAGACATGCGCCGCAGGCGTCCCGGTGCGGGACGCACCGCAGTCAATCGACCACCGTTCCCAAGTCCTGAGAGACCTTTACTGCGCCAGTAGCTTTGTCTCGCTACGGCGCTACGGCCGGCCAGAGAGCCGCACCTCACTGCGGACCCTCTAACCTAGTACCCACGATTCGATGACATAGGTCGCTAGCACAGGGGAAGTCGCTAGGATTCTGGGGAAACTCCCCACAGGACGAACCCGTGGCAAACTGGCGAAGGCCACTCGGCGACTTCGTCGCCGAAACCCCATAAGGAGAAACGGTTTCTAGGTCGTAACGAGCAACCACGACAACTTTTGTTTTCCCACGGAGGCCGAACGTTGACATGCATAGAAGAGCAAGCAACTAGTCTCTTCCTCCATGAGGTTCACATATCATACACTACTACATATATATCACTACTACATATATATCACTACTACACATATATCACTACAAAAGAGCATTCCTTCTCCAAGGAGATACCCGCGAGGCATCGAGATCCAAGCGACACGGTATCTCCTGGGAGATCACGCTCAAAATGGAGAAGAAAGATCCACTACCGGACTCTGAGGGACGTGGAACCCCTCAAACGCGCTAAAGAAGCGGGCCCGGCCGGGTTTCGGACCAAGGTCTCGAGTTTCGACCGATCGATGCCGCGTTAGTCGGCAACTTCCGGCCCGGTTCCTCGTAGTCACATAACAGAAGGTCACATGCCGCCCTACGCACAGAGAACGGTCTCGTCCCTGGCCTTTGTGGGCGACCTTTGGATAGTGACCGTCCCTTTGGTTCGGACACCTCCTGCGGTGGCCATTGAGGTCGGCTCACAACTCTCCAGCTGCAGAGGATAGCGTGGGGTCCCAAGACGACTATTTCACCTCTGCCGCCGCTAAATCGCAGATAGTTGCTGCATGCCGTATCTCCCGACGCCCGGCGAACTACAGAGTCACCACACATCGTGCTCTTCAGAGATCGATCCTGTCTCCGTCAATTCCTTGGTCAAGTTTTGGAGAGATCCGGCTGGTATTGGCTCCGGCCTTTGCCCAGAGTTCACTGGGATCGGCCGTACGGGATAACTTTCCACCACCTACGGAGGAGGCTCCGAGCATTGGCCAATCCTCGCGCCGCAGAGAACCTGCACTTGCGAGGGGGAGACCCACTTTGCCCGCATTCCCCATTGGGTTTTCACCCATGCGGGTTTTAGCGCGGTGTCTCCGGCTTTCAGAAATCCCTCTCACTGGCGGACCACGATGAGAAACCCAGACAGGTCATCTCCTGTACCCGTCTCGCAACGAACGCAAACCATGGAGCGCTCGCGCACTGCTCCGCTCCCGGTCACCTCCTCCACTGAAGGAGTCGGGTCAGGACCACGGAGAGGGACCCGCCAGTCGGATATAACGAGAATTGTCGCATATTAGGAAAACCTCTTGACCAACAACATCCATTCATCAAACATGTGTAACTTGGAGTGGCTTTTTTCCATAATTACTAAGTACATCATTAAATCGTCTCATTAGAAACATGATCTTTCTTGAACAATTAAAGACAAATTACATGTTTTCTACTTTCGCCACATCGTAAAAGAATAGAACCATATCTCAGGCTATTTATGAACTCCTATAATATATACAAGATGGACTAATATTCCTCTTAGCTCCACTGTAAGAAAACTACACCATATTAAACGGATCCTTTCAGAAGCTAGAGAAATATGTTTACAAACCACTGGTTTTCTTGTTATAACCTAGTAAAGCCTTCTACAGCTGTAGAACGGCTGGTTCAAGCTTTTGTAATAGACTGCAAATTTAAAACAAACTATAACGTTTGCTTCACAAATTCTTCAATTCGACAACGCGATAAAATGATCTTTAGATGCAGTTGTTGCTCTTGGCTGCCTTTGACGAGACTGTCAAGCTGGCCGATTGACAGCTTTAAAAAATTCTAAGTGCTTGATATGACACACTTGGAAATATTCAAATTTTGGGCCATCTCCCAATACGTTTAGCCCGCTTCGAATGAACCAATGAACCGCCTGTTTTGCATCTCCCTTATAAGATGCATTTAAGTCATATCTAAAGAATACTTATCACTTTCAGAATCCACGTTAACTTTAAACAACACTATGCACCCAATTTTAACATGCGTCTATTGCACTATACATTATCAGTGTCTTAATTTGTCTTTTTTATGCATTTATCTATGCGCGAAAGTTCAACTTTGCAATCGGTTACACATAACTAACATAAATAATCACTATTGCACATTAGTTGACAAGTTTAATAGCTAATAAAAGTTTTTTATTCAAATAATCTTTTAATTTTGACGCGTAGTCTCCTTTGTAAAAGTAGTATTAAAGTAAATTGCATCAAGTATACTGATCATCAAGTAAATTGCATCAAGTTAAAGTACAATTGCATCAAAAGATGAATGCAAATCACATTTGTATTTAACAGTTACAAAGAGTTCTCAATTGACCGAACACCAATGTCTAATACATCTGAGTACTATAAACTATTGTTTGAACTCCTTCCTAGCGTTTATATTCAGATTACACTGTAAAAAAAATCCGTTCAATACTGAACCATCTGATGATGCAAAAAAAGCATAAACAGCAAAACATTTTTTTTGTTTTGTTTTGTTTTGTTTTTCAAAACTTTTGACTATCGAGAAACTTAAGAATGTTTTAACTTATCACACTTCGGTGTAACAGCGAATCAGAACTAACAACTAATTCAACTTTCAGTAAACTGATTTAAAGCATGAAGATATCTGTTTACAGGGTGGCTACTAAATAAAGTTACAAATATTCAGTCATTTTATTTTACAAATATAAAATATAGAATGATAAATACACTAATATGGTGAACATCAGACATGAAAGTTAACCTGGAAATAATTTTACTCGAATAGACCGCCATCTTTATCGATTACCAAAGATGTTATGCCTTTGTCCAACTGCGGCACGAATCATTTTATGAAGTAATCGGTCCCATTCACGCAATATGGAAGCTTTGAGAGAATCCAAACGTATGTGTTGTGTGCTATTTACTTTAGCCTCTAAAATCTCCCAGACGCAATAATCGAAAGGATTTAAATATGGTAAAGAAGTTGGCTAATCTTCTTGCAAGGTAAATTTCGGACAATTGACATGGAGCCAAGCGTGTGTTGATTTAGTTCGGTGCAAAGGTGCAGAATCTTGCTGAAACATCCAATTCTTTTTGGGGTACAACTTGTCAGAATGTGTGAATTAATGTGTAGCCAATATGTCCTGTTTCTAATATTCCACATTGATTTTTATCCCTTTATCGATGAATTTCAAAGGCAATTTTCCATTGTTTGACACTGCAGGCGAAACCATAACATAATTCTTGGTCTGAAAACATTTAACAGTTCGAAGATTTTCAGGTATATTCTCGAAGGTTGCTGATTATTCGACATCATTTTTAGCATTAAAACACTGTTCAGTGCAAAATAGCTTCTCATCAGAAAATAGTTATTCTGTTAATACTCTTCCTATCATGCCGCATCAGCAATTTCTTGCATCTTTGCAATATTATTTTATAATAATTATTTTTATCCTTTGTCCAGCAGTCAAACCTTGAACTTTTCTTTTGTGATAAGGGCAAAAACCCAGGTCTTCATTTATAATAACTTGCATAGTTCTGCGACTCACATTCTCTTCTGCAGCCATTTTATTTGCAGAACGTTGTGGATTTCTTCATATCTTTTCACGAATTCTTTTGATACACACTTTCGTGCGAACTGAGCATGGACGACTACAGCTATTATTTCCAATAATCTATCTGTTTTAAAATAGATATCTATTTTATGTACATGGATGTATGTCGAACGTAAACAGCGCAAAATAAACAAAATATATACATATGTGCTGTGTGGGTGATCTGTTGAGGCGTTTCTCAGCAACATGTTTATGAAACGTGAAGCTTTTCTTCAAATATGCAAGGTTATGTATATCCCTCTTATAAAATATCCTTTTTACATAATTAGAAAGTCAGATTTCACAATGGTTAAGATTTGATCAACAAGTTAACTATGGCGGTGCGAATACGATTAAACAATTTTCTGTAAAATATTTTCGCATCGTTTCTTGGGAAGGTCAGCCAATGCGCAACCGTTTTTTTTTTTTTTTTTGTAATATGGGATAAAGTTGAGGTATCCTCGTTGTTGGAACTGAAGAATATGAAAATTTTGCAACACTCTCCCTATTATTAGCGTTGTGTATCTAAATATGTTTTTCTTATCTGTTGATAGATTTCATCAAACATTATTAACTCAAATAAAGACTATTTTCGTAAATACGTTGAAAAAAGACGTCGAAAAAAAATTGACAACGTTATATTATGCATTTTAACACATTAGTAAAAACATTATTTATTGTCAAATGCTCATACATGCGCGTTTCATACCAATGTATATTTTAAAATTACTAAAAAAATCTCATATTAAAATAATTCGCATTTAGTTGCAAAAAAAAAGAAATATTACGTAAAATAAATCATAAAAATAGAAATAAAACATTTAAATAATTAAACAAATATGGAGCGTTCAGAGCCAAAATGGACCAAGTTCAAAAGTATACAAAATTTGTCTGTTGCAGATTAGTACTTGTTAATGATGTATATTTGGAGAGCCATAATGAACCAAGTCCCATTTTCAAAGTGTCGTACTCATTTAATCGAATTTATGTAAAAAACATTTCAGGGCCAAAAGGGATAAAGTCCAGTAAGTTCTGATTTTTTAAAAAATTTCGAATTTTCAAATTATGACCAATATTTAAATTAGTTTTCATACTACAACACTAAAAGGAAAATTGTCCTCTAAACCACTTTAGGATTTAATTAGCGTTAACAAATTTTAACCTTGAATATCTCAAAACTACATTTTATGGACTTGATCCACTTTAGCTATGAACGCCTCATATATCTTAAGTAAATAAATTGGTTGGTTTATTTCTACATATATTTATTTTTAAATGAAATTTTATCGAATCAATTGAAGTAGTTTAACCTTGTTTCTGCTCTCTTTATAATATATACATTTACTCTATTTTCACATCAGTTATTTTCAGTTGTAATTGGACAATAATTTTCCCAGATCCTTCAGTGCTTACTCGTATACATTTATAGATTTTGTTTTCGATCAATTTCTAAATCAATTTCCATTGATTTATTGCTAGGAACTATTTAAAATATTCAATTAATTAACAATTTAATTTGTTTTATTTAGCATTTAGCAAAATATAGCTTGAAGGGCTGTTTGAGATTGAATGAACATGAAAATTTTAATCAAGAAACTTTAATGAAAATCCTGAAAGTAATTTACTAGAAATTAATTAAATATCGAGCATTTCTCATAATTACAACGTTACAGACTAATTAATTCAATTAAATTCCACTAGGATAATGTATGTTTAATGTAATGTTTAAAGTTATTTTATATAAATTACGAAATTACTGTTTAGGTGCGGATTAAATTATTTTAAGCGTTATATTTATTAAACTAGTCGTAGGGGGGCACCGTAATACTTACCCATCATGGATATGCATAATATAAAATATGAAAATAAAACATGTGTAAATTATTTATAAAATTTATTGCAATTCGAATAAAATCCTGGCTTGATGACGTCATACACTTTAAATGATCTATTACTGAATTGTTTAAAGGAACATCCTTCTAACTCCAAAATTGATAATGATATTAACTAACAGTTTACTGCGTCGGATTAAGCGTCTCATTTCTAATCAAAATATATCTTTGAATTACAATTTGAATGAAGTACAGGGTCACGAAAAATCGAAGAGTGTGGGAAATGTGATTCCAAATATCTCGGCAACTAATTATTCGATCGACTTCATTCTTTATGCAAAATTTATGTTTTTTATTGTATTTTATATTCACCCCTTAAAATAAACAAGTTCGAACATTTTGATATACCTTTTATAAAAACGAAAATTTCAAGAGTCCGAAAAAGGTAATTCCGGATAATCGAGGTTACTGAAATTCAATAAGCTTCTTCATATTATTACATACTAAATATATACCAAATTTCAAGTCTCTATCTCAATTCGTTCGGGAGATAGAGCGTTTACAGACACACACACAGTCAGACGGACGGCAAAATTTTGTTTCTAAAAATATATTTTTCGGAATCTCCAGTGTCTAAAACGTGTAAATCCGTCAAAAGAAATTTCGATTTTCAAAACGATTACAAGCTTTACCCTATGCTGCATATGATGAGTAAGTAAAAGTATGAACCTCATCAGCAGCTCCTAACTGTATTGATTTTTTTCTTCTTTGCTATTATAGGTGTCTGCTAGATCTCTGTAGCTAGATGGGCGTCGAACCGAGGCTCGAGCCAATTTTCTTTCATTGGACTGTAGTCATCAGTAGTCATTTTCACTTATCTAGCACGTGAAGAGTCTTTTTTCGGTATCCAATTTCCAGGTTTTTACATAGCTAAAAATCATCTATATTCATAAACAAAACATATAAAGACTAAAAACAACTATACAGTTGCGTGGGGGAGGCGGGAGCAGTAAGAAAAAAAGCAGGTGTGTTCATTTCAGGAGCCCGAGTATACCCGAGTATTTATCAATATAAACGTATTCGTACAAAAGACTATCTTTTTGCCCAAATTTACATCTGAGAAAACTAACTGTAATATGCAATTGAATAATAATTGAAATCAATTCTACAGAAATTAAAAAGTAATATTTTTTTTTCTCAAATTTTTTAAAATTCATTTTCAATGCGGTAGGAAATATCTTAGACAAGTAAGAAACTTGTTATCTGATATACCCAATAAATATTTTCAATTTCCATATTGTATCTTTAAAGAAATAAAATAACATATTAAAAGAACTTAATACCGCAAATTTCTTAGCGAAATAATATTTTATTTGAAAGAATTCAGAGTAAATTAAATAATTTCACAACTAAATTTCTTTATTTTACATCGTAACATGCACTTTAAAATATATTTGATTAGTCTTAATATTCTTTATTCTAATGCAATTCCAGTAAAAGATTGAATAAAATAAATTGCGAAAGAAGATTCGCGTGAAACTAAATCGAATTTTTGTATCAGGAGAACCAGCTTAAATGAGGAATGTTATCTATAAAAGCTTTATCTTTTGTTGTGTTCATTTAGGGTGTTTGAAATTGGATTGAAAGTTTCTAAAATTGAACGATAAGAAATTATTACAAATATTTAAGTTGCTCTCGCATAAAATTAATATGTGAAATTTAGAAGTTTTTTATACGATTCCTTCCTTTAGTTCTGGATAAAACCTAAAGATGGCACGGCACTGTCTCAAATAGTTAGAACGCCCTAACTAAAATATAAAAATCATCAAAGTTTAATTAGATTTTCACATTTGCATTCTCTTTACCTGTTGAAAGGACAAACAGGTGTTTTGTGTTTTGAAACTGAAGTCATTTTTACAAGCATTACAGTTCGAGGCTGTGCAATGTCATCTATCGGTGATATTGTTAAAAAATAATGAAACGTAGAAAAGCAATTCCCGATTGTACATAATACTCTCCTACCAGAAAAATGTCAATAACTTTCACCATTTACCTCTTATCGAATTTTCAAGAAATGTTCAGTGCATTTTAGAGCAACCATCCCACCAGATGGGTTGACGATGTAGAAAAAGATCTTGTTTTGTTCTTAATGTAAGGGGTTGGTGGACGCTGACACTGAATATAGAACGCTGAAGGCACGTTATTGAGGCGGCCAGGGCTAACATAAAGCTGTAGAAACAAAAAAGAATAAGTGTATATTTCTAAACAAATTATATAGAAATTGAAAACTTATACACTAGCAAAATATAAATAATTAGAATCTTATACATTACAAATTATTACAATAAACCTCGAAACCTCGTTTGCAGTGTGGCAAAATATACGGGTGTTGCAAATTCTTTGTTCAAATATTATATAGTGGAATAAAATTTTAGATTGTTTAATTCTTGCTTATTACCTCTGTCTATAAAGAGACACTTTTAATTGAGTTTTGAATGATTTAGAAGTGTTTCTCAGTGGAATGAAGGAAGTTACCAAACAAATATTCGTGAGCGAAGCGGAACTTTTACTTACAATTGCTATTATAATCCTTGTGAAATATGGTTACCAGAGAGACCTTTGATGCAGTTGCAAATCCTTTTGGCCTAGGGTTGCGAAATTTGTTTTTTGAATATAACTATTACACAAAGTCGTTTACTAATGGAGTTACGAAATTTATTGAAATACTCTATGAAGTTTTTGCCTTATTGCTAGTTTAATTGTGAAAATTTACTGCTTTTTGAAAGTGGACATACAAAGTTTTGAGGACATAAATAGTAATATGCTCAATTTAATGAAAAGTGTAACTTTTAAAGCTTCTGAATGGATTTTCTTAAATTTTATTTTATTTTACACATTTTTAGTGACTATTCTTCTTCTCTTGGACTCTTTTAATTTTCCACGTATTAATTTGACCTGACTAGGTAGATGAAATTTTCTGTAGTTTCTGCAAATGTTAATTGGCATTGCGGGTTAATTATTTTGATAAATACACATGTTAATATGGAATGAAGTGTATTCTAAGTTTTGACGATTTCCTCAATGCTTCAGAAGCTTCGAAAGTTTTGTTATACCACTAGCCCAGTCAAATTGTAGTTTGAGGTGGAAAATTCTGGTGTAATTGTTTTCAGTGGCTTATTTTATGTTTTTTACGGTGCTCAATACGAATCTGAAGTTGTCCAACAAAATTTCCTTTGGCAAATTTGTTTTTTTTTACAAAACACCTGTAAAAAAACGGACTTTTTTCGTTTTTCTCAAAATAACTCCAAAATTGTGCATTTTGCGTGAAAATCGGCAGTACGTATATGAGTTAAAGAGAATAAAATTTCCTACATTTTATGTATTGAAAGTGTTTTTCTATGATCAATGGTTTAGCCGTGAGAGTGCCGCAAAAATGGGTATTAAAAACAAAAACTGTAAAAAAAACGGGAATTACGGCACTGTATGTCAATGTAACATGGAAACAAACCATTTAACGCAAATATTAACCATCATTGATATTAAAGATTATATGATTGACTGTATTTTATGCATTTAAAGTAGGGGGAAAAGTGCGGTTCCGGCACCAGTGGAAGTTAGGAGCAGTGGAGCAGCTTCACCTACTTTCATGAGTCGAAGTTGCCCCTCCTCCGGCGAGTTCTTACTCTATGAGGTGATAAAATTTTGTAATAAGAGGTAAAATTAAGTAGAGGAAGTAAAACTAGGTAAAATCGGCGAAAAAAGTACCTTTCGGAAAATGGCAAAAAACACATTTTTTTACAGCCTTTCTGTTTATAAGACCTAAAAATAAACATTTCACTGTATACATTATACTATACTTTAAAAAAGTAGATAAAATTCTCTACAATTTATGTGCAAGTAATTTTCTTGGACATTGAATAGTTATGAAAAAAGCAATGACGAATGCACGAAGCAGTCATCCGCCTCCTTATTGAAGGATTTAAATAACTTAAATGTATCATTATACATGTGTGCAGATATGTAAAACGTTGATGTGATACTAAAGATTATATTATTGACTATATTTTATGCATTTAAGGTAGGGGAAAAGTGTGGATCCGGCACCAGTGGAAGTTGGGAACAGTCGAGTAACAGGGGTCAATCATTTTCCTCAATTTGTGAAAGTTATGTGTCATTTGTTAAGTACAAATACAAATTTAGTGCTTTAGTTGTGTTCGATGGTTACCCTGAAGAAAGTTTCAGAGGTACTAAATGTATTGAGCGAGCAAGAAGATCACGCAAACAAACTTTATTAGATTTGATGTTCGGCGAAACAATTGTGCCTACAGTACCACAAGAAAAATTCCTAGGCACTATAAAAATCAAAGAGCGTTTGATTTTAATGTTGAAAAATAAATTTGCAGCAGCTGACATTCATACAAAACAGGCACGAGAAGATGCGGATACACTTATTATCACCACAGCAAAGGACCTTGCGCAACAACATAACTCTGTAGTTATCGTGGGTGAAGACGTAGATTTGCTGGTGATCATGATTGGTCTCTGTAGGGGTATACATTCAAATATATATTTTTTAAAGCCAGGCAAAGGGACGGTTTCACCACTCATTTTTCCCCTGACTGCAAATTTGAACAATCGGTTGCTGACAACATATTACTTTTACATGCCATGAGTGGTTGTGATACTACTTCAGTCTTTTTTAAAGTAGGAAAGATGAAGTTTCTTCAGACTCTCAAAAGAAACCCGGCATTAATTAAAACCATTGAAATTTTTAAAGTCAATAAGGCAGATGCTAATGCAGTTACTGATGCTGGCAATCGTTTTTTGACTTCTTTGTACAAATTATCTGATAAGGAAACCCCGTCATTAAACAAATTGAGGTATCTATGCTACCTTAAGTCTGCATATCCATTCATCTTACCTTACCTTAAGATACCTTAAGTCATCAACCCATTTGGCGTCCCTACCTCCTACTGAGGCTGCAGCTAAACAACATTCTTTAAGTGTATTTTCAAGTTCAGCAATGGCTTGGGAATTAAAAAAATTATGAACAATGGGGTTGGAAAAGCAGCAAAGATGGTCTAGAGCTAATAACCACGTTAGAGCCACCAGCACCTCAAGCCGTCCTAAAATTCATTTCTTGCAAATACAAGAAGACATACCATAAAAACTGTGGATGTAAAAAAGCAGGCCTCAACTGCTCTAATATGTGTCTGAACTGCGAGAGCAGTTGTAATAACATGCCTAATATTGAAATAGAAGAAAACGAGGATGACCCGGAATACCCTGAAGTACTTGAAGGTATACATAAAGCATTCCATTTCACATTTATTTTTTCATTCATTTTTAATTTGATGTGGTCAAAATATGTATCCCAATACAGAGTGCATAACTATTCAGTTTTTAAACAATTAAAACTAAGTCATTAATTATTTTTTAAAACGCTAGTATAGGGAGCTTTTTCGCTCCCTGATTTGGGGTCCAAAAGTGACCGATTCCTGAAATGAGCTGTAAAAGAGGGCTGATATTAAAAAGAGGTAAAAATAATATTATGATAAAATGCTGTATGAATCTCAACTTAGTTATAATTAATTCCACCGTTTTAAAAAATATTGTACGCACCAGTTCTTTTCCGGAGCATAAGTTTGGATCCTCGGGACAAAATCGGCTTTACGCGCCCGTATGCGTAAATAGCTATTATATAGTTAATTTCTTTTTTATAGGTGTAGAAGACCTAGAAGGCATACCATCAGAAACCATGAAACCATTGGCCAAGAGGGACTCGGTTTGATTGACAAGTTCATTACAATGTCAATAATAATTTAATAATTAATATTGTATCAAATACATACCTACCTATTTTACTATTTTATTTAACATTAAACAGTTTTCATACTAATCAATCGTGAATCACTATTTATCATTTTCCGTACCTATATAACGTAACATCAACGTTTTACATATCTGCACACATGTATAATGATGCATTTAAGTTATTTGCCTTTAATAAGGAGGCGGATGACTACTTCGGGCATTCGTCATTGTTTTTTTCATAACTAGTCAATGTCCAAAAAAATTACTTGCACATAAATTGTAGAGAATTTTATCTACTTTTTTTAAAGTATAGTATAATGTATACAGTGAAATGTTTATTTTTAGGTCTTATGAACAGAAAGGCTGTAAAGAAATCCGTTTTTTGCCATTTTCCGAAAAGTATTGTTTTTCGCCGATTTTACCTAGTTTTACTTCCTCTACCTAATTTTACCTTTTATTACAAAATTTTATCACCTCATAGAGTAAGAACTCTCAGGAGGAGGAGCAACTTCGACTCATGAAAGTAGGTGGAGCTGCTCCACTGCTCCTAACTTCCACTGGTGCCGGAACCGCACTTTTCCCCTACTTTAAATGCATAAAATATAGTCAATCATATAACCTTTAACATCACTGATGGTTAATATTTGCGTTAAATGGTTTGTTTCCATGTTACATCGACATACAGTGTCGTAATTCCTGTTATTTTACAGTTTTTGTTTTTGATACCTGTTTTTGCGGCACTCTCACGGCTAAACCATTGATCATAGAAAAAAACTTTCAATACATAAAATGTAGGAAATTTTATTTTCTTTAACTCATATACTGCCTACTTTCACGTAAAATGCACAATTTTGGAGTTATTTTGAAAAAAACGAAAAAAGTCCGTTTTTTTACACGTTTTATGTAAAAAAAAAAAAAAAATTTGCCGAAAAAGAATTTGTTGGACAACTTCAGATTCGTATTCAGCACCCCAAAAAACATAAAATAAGCCACTTCAAGCACTTTTTGAGCACAATTTTACTGGGCTACACGTTTTTTTCGAAAATAAGAGATTATCGGAAAAAAAGATCTAGCATTATTTTTCCGTATGCTCGTACTATAAGACCTATTCCGAAAATATGAATTACACCAAAAACTTAGCCTGTCTCACTTTCTTAAATTAGTCATTTTCTAAGGCAAAATACTTTTGACTATAATACATAAAATCATTCTAAGAACTTCAACCAATATATACTTAGTTTAAAGTAGTGATTTTAATATCCCAACCATTTTTTTTTCGTGTAAATATTTATGTTTACAATGTAAAACACTTCGAGAATGTGTCAGAAAGTAACCAAATTCGATTTCAGAACAGAAATTATTAAAATTTTAACTTTCAACCTCTCTTTTTTTCAATTTTATGAATGAACGTTTCCTTTAAGCAAAACATCATTTCCCTTTCTGAGATTAGAGCCCAACATTGTTTCGTAACCGAAGAAGATGGCATGTCTGTATTTGAATAAAGGGATGCTTTTCTACATGAGAAAATTTGGATTGTTTCAAATCATTGTGGTCTAGCTGTGGCTGGTGGGGTACCAGTAAATTCTAAATACTAGGCTTCGCCTTAACTAATTGTAGAAATTCTTTGATTAAATAAAAGGAAGATTGCTATTTGGAAATTGTGGTGACTCGCGGGACGCAATTGTACTACAATGTTTTAAATGATTATATAAAAAATTATAGATTGTTGTAACTGAATAAATACAAATTGCTGTGAATGATAAAATATCATTACCCGAAAATAGTTTTTTGAACAAAAATTATTATAAGACGATGTCTAATTTTGGGAGAAACACGTAGTAAGGATTACTGGGTGCAACTTCAGTCGAATCTAGCAAACTTGCTTTGGTTTTCGATTAAGAAATGCATTTAGAGTAAGAAGTCATTTTTGCATAGAATTATTTAATTAAGCATGGTTGTGTGGTTTAAATAGCTAATAGATTTCACAAAAATCTTTTATAATTTTCTATTTGATTTAATATAACTATAACAGCCTACCGAAATAGTTATCTTTTAGTTCCAACTTGCCAAGCATGAATTCATTTTAAGTACAAATAAATTATGTTACCGTATTTGCACGAGTAATTTGCGCCTCCCTGGGTTTTATGCATCCCGTACTTTCCAAATAAAATTGTTTAAAAAAAAACAAAGATTCGCATTATTTTCGCTTCAAGAATACGAGATAATCTGAGATTTAAAAAAATCCCATGTAACGCCATAGTTTTCATTTTTCAAAATTTCAGTTTGGTTATTTAGAATTTGTTATTTAAATTTATTTGTGTTCCCCACGATATCTTTTGATGCTACATAATGCCTGTTTGCAGCTGGTATTGTAACTTATAAAACAATATCATCAGTTATGATTTAGCTAAAAGCTGACGTGGTCTAAAGAAACGATTTAGATTAATTTTCAAGTTCTGACTAGTGCAGGAACAAATTCAACGAAATCCATTTTGACTGCAGACATTTCTTTTTATTATAGAAATATAAAAATTAAAAAATTAGCTGTGGCTGAGGAAGATACTCAGCGCATTGTTACAGATCAGTGTCAAAAAGCCAAGTGAAAGATTTCTCTATCAGATGACACCTACCAAACATTGGCGTTTAATAATAATTTTTGGTGAAAAGCATGTGTTCGACTGAAACTTTGACTAGCTAGTAATCAAATGGAAATATTATTCTTTTTTTATGTTTTTTACACAAAGTCATCGCGATGATTTCGACAACGCCTCATCATAGAAAATCATCAGTGATAGGTTTGTCGGACACTTTTAAGCAGTCATTATTTTTTTAATGACTTCCATAATGGAATTGCGATCCATATTATAAATAAAGTTGTATTCATTTATGAGTAAACGGAAATCAGGTGAGAGGAAAAAAGATATAACAGATATCCCTCGCTTAGTGAGGTTTCAGTTAGTGTGATTTTCATTAGTGCAGCAAATTTTTGTAGATGCTTCCTCGATTAGTACGCAAAACACAAAATGGGTGATCTGTTTTTTTCTTCAGCTAAGCGTCATCAAATTTTTGAAAAGGAAATTTGCGGGAAATTCTGAAAAATAATTAAAATTAAAGGAATTCTAAATAACTTTTCAAAAACTTGAATTTCCTAGACAGCATTTAATAGATACAGACCCAGACATCAGTAGATGTATACAACTCTTCCGAAGATTAAAAAATCGAACTTTGCGTTAAAGCAAGATATATACCAAAAAGAAAAAAACTATTCAATTCACAATTGATAAGTTTAAATAAATTAAAATATATTTAAATTTGACGTAATAAAATTGTACTACAATAAGATTTAAATCCAAATACGTATCTTTTAAAAGAATAACCTAATGGTAAGTAAGCTATCGTAAAGAATTGCAGTGATGTAGATTTAAAATTTAAATTGAGTTTTCCATGTTTCTCGATTGTTACTTATTAAATTAGCTCCCATGTTTATGTTAGAGGAAATTGAGGAAAAATAGATCTACTTTTCTTGCACTTATTCTTCAGATTACCAATTTTGCACTCAGACATTACTTACAAACATTGTAAAATTCTATAAAAAACAGTCCATCATCACTAAAAATGTTAAAAAGTTTCTTTAAAACTGTCACCATTACTAAAACGTTTTCACCCAACTGGAGCATCATCAGTTGTAAATTTCAGGCATTCCTCCCTTCGCTATTGATCCTCCAACTGAGGTGAAAACATTTTTGTAATGGTGACAGTTTTATGGAAACTTTTTAACATCTTTAGTGATGAAGTACTGTTTTTGATGGAACTTTTACCTAGTTTTTAGATGATGTCTGGGTGTACAGTTAGTAATGTGAAGAATAAATATTGGAAATACTGGCATTAGTAATTGAATATATCTTTTTAATGTTTTCTTAAATTGTGTACTTTTTAACAATAATATATCAAAAACGATATCGTAGTACATTATTAAATTGTCTGTTTATGTATATATTGGGATTTTGCAAAAGTTGGCTGTGGATCCATTGCAGTTTTTCGCATTCAATGTATATGTTTCGATTAGTGCAGTGATGTCGCGGGATGAATTAACCCGCACTAATTGAGGGATGCTCGTACATACATTTACAGGAAACATGAATTATGTTTTCACTGGAGGGAAAAATAGCAGAGCGATTTGAGGTAAATGATACTGTATATAACTGTCAGAGTTAGAGGACAGATGTAACTTATATGTAACCCACAATGGCGGATGTAACTTATATGTAACTTCCAAAGGCAGGTGTAACTTATTTTCTAATTATTTAACATAATCGTGCGTTAGCGATTTGAACACATCTGAGAACCTAAAGGAATGAATATAGGAAGAAATATAATATTAGAATAATACTTGGTAAATAGAATATATATAAAAAAATCATTAAGTGTGATTAATAACAATTATTATCATCTTTTTAGTTAAATGGGAAATGTAAGATAACTAATAAATTATACAGGAATATATGACAGCGATACCAAGCATCGATAAAATACAAACTCCCTAATTGCTGGACTGATTTTTTAGGGTACCGTACTTAAAGTAAAAACGGAACCATTATAAGATCACTCTTGTGTCTGTCTGTCCGTCTGTCAGAACCCTTTTATTCGTAAACTATGGGACGTGGTAAGTTCAAACTGGGGAAAGTTATAAAGCCTATTGATCCACAATATTTTCAGATTATTAGCCATTCACAAACATGTTTAAGAAAAATTTAGAGGTGCCAATTAACTTACTTGAAAAAACATATTTTATTTTTGAATCATGTGAAAGATCTCGTAATATCGAACTCAAAAATACATTTATTTTAATTTTAGATATTTTATTTTCAGAGATATCGTCGCAAATACACTGCAAAAATATGACCCCCCCCCCCCCGCTCTATTTCCGAATCTACTGAAACTACAATTGTGAAAAAATTAGGGGTAGTAAGAGTTTATTTAAACCTTTCAGGAAAACTATAGCAATTTTCCTAAATCGCATAGTTTTTAAGAAAAACGCATTTTTTCGTTACACAAACTTTACTTTACGGGTGGTCAGCGAGGGGCGTTGACGGGCGGTCGGGAGACCTATCGACGCAGCATCATCCAAGGATAGTTGATAATGATTTTTTTTAAATATTGTCTTTAATTAGCCGATATATTAATTACGTTACTTAAAAAAACATTCTTTTTATGTATCGTGTATGATATCTTTCGAAAGATCTCGTAACACCGAACTCAGAAATATATTTGTTTTAAGTTTGTTATTATATTTTCGGAGATATCGCCGAAAGTGTACTGCAAAAATATACTCCCTCCCCCCTCCTATTTCCGAATCTACTGAAACTAAAATTATGAAAAAAATAGTTTGTTAATTAATAAATATTAATTAATAAATGTAATGTACGGAACCCTTTGAGCGCGAGTTATACTCGCACTTGACCGATTTAATTCTACGTTCATGAAGCTGAAAAATTCTATTTTTAGTAATTGCTTATTTAACGAATTAAATCAGCGTATTATGCTAAACTCATTCAGCGCTGAAACTGTACTCAGTTTCAGCGCATGACAAGAACTGACTTTTAAAGCATTTATTTAAAACATACAATAAATTGTATATTGTTATTCCACTACTTGAATTAAAAATCATGTCCTAAACGAGCAAAGTACATTTGACAAATAACCGCATTAAAAATTTGATTGAGAACATTGCAATGTGTTACTGAAATGTCATCAAAAATCACGTAACCTGTATGACGTAATTTTTGTAATTTTATTTAATCTACATTGTAAGTGAATTTTATTAGTATTTAACAAAAGTAATATTATACATTTCTTTTAAATGCATGTACACTAAAATTGGATATATTTATAGTCCCAGAAATCGAACGATCTCAGGCAACTAGTTTTCAACACATAGGTTTGACACGCAGCTAGTATTTCTAATCGCATTGAAATATTTTTAATATGAAAGTTAGTATTTATAACAAATACATTAATGATTTTTTAATCATTGTGTGGACAGAAATGCAATTTCAAGAAGTCATCATTTACATCAAAGAAACATATTTGTCGAAGCCCAATTTAATATGCAGTCATTAAACTGTGATTATAATGTCACTTGCAATGTACTTTATATATTTTTCTTTTGGCCAAAAGAAGGATAATAATTATAATAATTATAGCAAGCTTAACGGGAGAAAAAATATTATTTATCAGGAAATTACGCTGTTGCTTCTACTAAACATTCAATCGATACTAAATTGCTTGAACGCTGTCATTTATATTGATTGAAAAAGAGGATAAATCAATATCTACTTATTAAAAACACATGACAAATACCTCATTCATATCGGTACAAATATTGATCATATCGCATCAATATGAATATCAATAGAAACTGAATTTAGTTCAATTTTCATAATATTGTGGAACATATTATTAAAGTTGCACACTGTTTTTGTGTCGCATTTAATTAGATAAGAATTGTGAATCAATAAATTGATTTCAATCATCACAGCTCCTCTACTTTTTTAAAATAAGATATAGGAAAAATGTTTTCCCTGTGTTATTAAATATTTATAACTCGCTAAAAGTGAAATGTATTTACTGTACAATCCTTTCATGTCCATGTTTATTTAAACTGAATATAATTGAAAATGGACTTTGTAAATATTAAATTATTTAAAAATGTCGTAATAAAATGAAAATGTAAATAGTCGCATAATACTCAAAATCAATGCTGTTTGAATAGTGATGTGAAGTGAGAGTCAAGTCGTACTAGGAGCAATTGTATTAATTATACATGCAGAATTCTAGATATCAAGCATATAGCGGGAGTAAAATAATATTTATCTGGAAACGATTCTCTTGCTTCTTCTACTAAAGATTTAATCGATACTAAATTGCTTAAAAACTATCATTTATATATTAGAGTAATACATTGGATAAATCAATATCCATTTATTAAAAACATATGACAAATAATTCATTCAAATCAGTATAAATATTAATCATATCAATACGAATATCAATAGAAAATAAGTTAAGTTTGAATTTCATAATATTATGGAACATATCATTAAAGTTACATGTTTTTGTGTAGAATTTAAATAGAAAAGAAAATTGTAAATAAATAGATTGATTTGCATCATCCCAGCTTCCCTATTTAAATATTTATTAACTTACTAAAAGTAAAAGGCTTTTAATGTACTATTTTGTTCATGTTAATGTTCATTTAAACTGAATATTGTAACGCTGGAAATGGATTTTTAGGGAAAAAGTATTACTTAAAAAATGTTGGAAGACAATAAAAAAATAATTGGATAATACAAAAAATAATGCATTTTGAGTGGATGTCTGTTATACACACAGAGTTTGTTTATTTTTTATTCTGTCAACTTTCATTTCCAGTAATTTTCTGCAATTAGCTTTTTGTGAGTTTTTAAAGTTGATTTTATAATAATATACAGTTAATATATAGCCTGAAAAAAAAGTGATCACTCCCTATTATTTCTGCTAAAAATAATTGTATAGAAAACATATATATATATATGGATCGACTGGAAGTGGCATCTGGTATTAAATTGCAGGCATAAATTATGCTTCGGGTTCGTCTACATATTAAAAATTCTATCAACTTTCATTTTATAAATTCTAACACTTTACTTGCGTTCTTTGAATTAAATCAAAACGATAAAGTATACAGTTTAGGCATTTATTCTTAAATTTTCATCATGTTCGAAGGGATCACAATTTGAGGATGTTAATGTTAAATCCTCAAAAGAAAGATTCGTTTACATCTTTCTAAAAAATTATCATATTGAAAAGTTTCTTTTTTCAATTAGATAGATTTAATGAACTATTTTATGTACAGTCAGTGTAAACAAACAAACAACAGAAAAGAATTCTCCGTACATTTTAACTGCTAAATTGTCGCAGAGAAAACGAAAATAGCCATTCCATTGGAAAATACGTCAAACTGTGAAATTTTCAATACGAGCACCCAATTTTGACATCATATTTGGGTTCTTTGGTAAATTTTACTTTTAGATGTCACATTGGAAGTCATTCAGTAAAGCAGTTTACAAAAATGATGGATATATAAAGTTTGGAACTCCTAATGTCAAATTCCATTGTAACAGTTTCAAAACTAATCCCAATGCGGGTAGGTTTCTTAAGATAATCCAAACTACTTGGCGAAGTAAGCTCTAATTTTGGAATCTCATATTCAACCCTTTCAGGATGGGGGTCATTTTATGACATTTTAATTTTAAGCATCCAGAAAAAGTACGCCGTATATGCATTATTTTTTTTAATCTTCATCATATTCGTATGGGGTTACTGTCTTAGTAAGCTAAGAGTAAATCCTCAAAACAAACATTAATTATCCAACTAAAATATTTCTTTTTTAAATGAGATAGATTGAACGGACAATTTTATATACACTTATATACAACCTGTGGCCAGAAAGTTCGGTGAATGAATTTTTATTTCAAATACAGTATTGTACAGCATCAAATACAATTTACTGTCCTTCAAAATAATCTCCATGGATGGTAATGCACTGTTGAGAACGAGTATATAAGATCTGGAAACTACTGTAAGACAGTTCTTTCGGAATGGCGTTCAGCTTGGCCGTCACGTTGCGTTGAATGTCGGTGATGTCCGTAAATCGCTTTCCCTTCAGGGCTGACTTCAATCTGCGGAAGAGGAAGAAGTCTGCAGGTGCCAAATCAGGTGAATAAGGGGGTGATCAAGTGTCACAACTCCATTCGCGGCCAGGAACTTTCGTACAACCAAGGCGATGTGTGGCCGGGCATTATCACGTCCAGGAGTCCAGGAGCCTTGCGTGGCGTACTCAGGGCGAACGCAACAGATCCGTTGCAGTAAACGCTTCAGAATATCGGCGTAGGCAATAGCATTCAATGTGGTACTCTCAGGGAGGAAATCTTTGTGAATGAGACCCTTAGAGTCGAAGAATGCGATGAGCATTGTCTTTATGCGCGATTTTTCTGACCGTACCTTGTTTTTTTAGGCGCCGACGGACTCCGCCACTTCAAACTTTGTCGTGCCAAACTCCAAACTTTGCCCTGAAGGGAAAGAGATTTATGGACATCACCGACATTCAACGCAACGTGACGGCCGAGCTGAACGCCATTCCGAAAGAACTGTTTTACAGGAGTTTCCAGGACTTATATACTCGTTCTCAACAGTGCATTACCGTCCATGGAGATTATTTTGAAAGACAGTAAATTGTATTTGATGCTGTACAATACTGTATTTGAAATAAAAATTCATTCACCGAACTTTCTGGCCACAGGTTGTATATACACTCCATATATTTTAATAGCCAAATTGTCGTAGAGAAAAAAGAAAATTCTCATTCCATTTGAAATTATGTCAAACTGTGAAATTTTTAATACGAACACCCAATTTTGACATTGCAGTTGGGTTCATCGGTAAACTTTACTTTCAGATATCAAACGGTAAGTTATTCAGTGAAGCAGTTCAGAAAAATTATGCAGATGAAAAGTTTAGAGCTCCTAATATTAGATTCAATTTTATTAGTTTCAAAATAAACTGTAATGCGTGTAATTTTTTTAACATAACCCAAACTGCTTGGCAAAATGATGCGTAAATTTTTTTCGTATACTAGCTGACCCGACCGACGTTGCCCAAGCCCGCATAATAAACTTAAATCTCTTAAAAAACGAAACTCTGGCCACGGGATGCGATGGCTGTGGCACCGTATACGGACATGCTCGTACACTCCGGAAAATATTTTATTTCCCCCTTCCACCGCCAGGGGAGCATTCTGTTCTAAACAAACCTCTTTCCGAACGAGCTTCTGAGACAGGTCCCCGCTGCGTACGGTACTGTATAGTAGGCGTGCTACAAAATTGAGCTGATTTCGAGAAGATGGGAACATTATTAGCCGAGTTATTGAAATAAGGCACAGTTAGAGAAAATAAGCTTGAGGAGGGGATGTTCAAGTGCACTTCAGCAAAGAACTAATTAGGAGGACCACTATGCATCTATCAAAATTCGTTCGTTTGCTTAAACTAGGAACTTAATTACAAATTTGGCTTAAACTGTTATTCGGAAATAGTGGTAACCGCCACTCATAAATTTAGTTTAATGTTATAAAGGGTGACTATTAAGTTAATTATAATGTTTGGAATCACTTGCGTTGGAATAAGAAATATAGTTGCTGAGATATGGAAACGGGGCATAGTTAGAGAAAAAACCTTTAAAGAGGAGTCGTGGGGAAGCGGATGTTCAAGTGCCCTTCAGCAAATAACTAAATAGGAGGATCACTATACATATTTAAAGATTGAATTATTTGGCTAAGCTATGAACTTAATTTGGCTTAGACTATTATTCGGAAATACTGGTAACTGCTTTCGAGAAATACACATTGTAGCTATAAATGCTGATTTTTACGATAATTTAGTAAAAATGGAACTGGTTTGGAGAAGTTTGAAACATTATTAGCTGAGATTTAAAATAGCGGTATTCTCTATATAAAACAGCAATTAAACGCTACGGGTGAAACTAAAAATTTTGAAATTGTTAATCGTAATTATACCCTTACCCCTCTCCATTCCCGCAAATATAACAAATAATCTGTTAAATAAAATTTTCTGTATTAATAATCTCTATCATAATAATATATGTCAAGTAAAAAACCCTTAAACCCAGCTAATTATCATGAAGAAAAACGTGCCTGGAAAATGTTTCAAATAATGGCTGGAAAATGTTGTCTGTGTAATTTGTCGTCTGCAGGTGGCGCTACATTAGCATGGCTGTATGCCGGTAACTGCAATCCATATTGACATTATTTCGTTAAAACTCCTTATCTATGCAACGCTACTCTGGTTTATCTAATTACTTCTATTAAGACTTTATACAACCAACAAACCCAAGAAAAAAAAGCGTATTTTTGATGATATTTCTTTGTGGATTTAAATTAATATTTCAGTAAATAATTCAAATATTAAAATTCTGAGGCTCAGGTGCATCAGGAGAGGGTTTGGACTACATAAATATAAATTTCCAGGCTTCTAGGTGGGCTAGATTTTCCTAGCCATCGCCTACAGACACACACACAGAGCGAAACTTTATTTTATCAGCATAGATTTAACCCTTTAAGGATGGGCATCATTTAACGACATTTTAATTTTTAAGCATCCAAGAAAATTATGCAGTTTATGCATTATTTCTTTAATCTTCATCGTGTTCGAAGGGAGTTGAAGTTGGAGTATGCTGATGTTAAATCCTCAAAAAACAAACATTAATTTATATCTTCCTAAAATATTATCCAAGTGAAATGTTGCTTTTTATTACCGAGATTGATTGAATCGACATTTTTGTGTACAGTATATATATATATGTACATATAGATATATATATATACATATGTATATATACATATATATATATATACATATATATATATATATATGTATACATATATATATATATATATATATATATATATATATATATATATATATATATATATATATATATATATATATATATATATATATGTATATATATATATATATATATATATATATATATATATATATATATATATATATATATATATATATATATATATGAATTAGATAAGTCTACATAATCTTTAGAAAATATGTTGTAGTGCACCTTAGTGATCATTTTTAATTCCATTATGTTTGAAGTACAATAACAAAAAAATTCACCGCAAACGATTTTTCCCCATTCATCACAATGTAATGTAATGTTCATTTCATACCTATAAACGAACTATAAATTCTGCTTATTCTATACTCTTATGAAAGCATGTGGTAGTAAACCTCAGTAGACAATATCTTATTATGTTTGAAATATCATAAAATTAATAAAATGCACCATAAACGATTTTTCTCTGTAGACCATAATAGAACGGATAAATTTTGGGTATACCTGTAAACTACAAATGCACTTTGTTTTACAATATCGAACATTTGATAATATACATCAATAAAATATAAAACTTTCATGGCAATCCGAGTGTATTTACAAGAGTTAGAGTACGGACAAACGGGCAAACCAAATTCATGAACGCTTTTCATCTATGTTAGAAAGTGTTAATAAAATGAAATAAATGAAGTCAGATCAAGTCAAGAAATCAAGTTTAATGAATATATATATTTTTTAATATTTTTCTCTTTAAAAAATACTTAATAGAATTAAGAGATTATTAAAAAACAAAAATGAAGAGAACTTTCAACAGATATAATTATCATTGTTTCTGAGACAAAAAAAAAAAAATAAGATTTCAAAGAAATAATTATTTTTTTAGTTCAGTAATTATTTCGTCGGGAATGCTGTACTTGAATGCATTTCAAAGAAATATAGCTTATTTTTATAAAAGGAAACATAAGTTAATGAGATTATATAAAGCTTTGAGATGATAAAATAAGATAATTGGAATAAATATTGGAGTATGTTTTTATTTAATCGTATGTAACTGCTTTATAATTTGATAAAGTTTTTCTTAATTGCACTTACAAAAGAAAATATGTTGTAAATTTTACATTTATTAGATTGTTTTTCTAATAATGTATTTGCGAGTATGTGTATTTACAAATTTCAATTTAATTTTTAACGTTAAATCTGTAATTTTTTTTATAAATAACGATTTTTTTAAGTCTTTAAACTTTTTAACTTGGTTTTATGAAGCTCGATACTGTACATTGTCCAGTTATATTACTGTATAAAGTTATATTATTTAATTTTATATTACAAATCTTAATTAAAAATAGATAAATGTACAGTGCTAAAAAAGGTATCCCCTCCCCTCACAAACACACACAAACTTATTCGACTGCAAATTACCGTTTAAAAATATTACCTATGCTAGTACGAGGGTGGTTTGATAAGTTCTAGTCCTGATAGCGAAAGCACAAGCTTTTTGACGTAATTTTATATTTTTTTTTTCAATGTAAACAATCCCCTTGCACCTTAATACATTTAAGACACACTCTTGCGTGCGAATTCTTCAGTGCAGCCCTGTGCTATGGTGGTTTGAAATAGTTCCCGTATAATTTGTAATAGTTCCCGTTTGAAATAAGCCTGACAAAGAAGATTTTTGACAATATTTCATTTTATTTCTCAACTTGCAACACAATACATTCCAAAAGACTATGGAGAAATGTTTATTCGTTGTCGTTTTTGGTCGACGTTCAAAAAACGTGGCACGCATCGAGCGGAAAGCTTTTTCATACCCAAAACATCGTGTAAAATGTAGCGGACACGGTCTTTTGAGATGTTTGCAATGCCGGCAAGTTCGTGTATCTTCAATCGGCGATCATTCAACTGTGAATTTTTGAGACAATTTCGTCAGTCTTAGCGGTTTTTGGGCGTCCTGAGCGTTCATCATTGTGAATTGATTTCCTACCATGTTTAAATTCAGCAGCCCATTTTTTTTTTATCGTCGAATATGAAGGACAATAATCCTTTAAGTGAGAATGTAACTCTTTTTGTATGTTCGTGGGGGTTAAATATTTCTTAACAAAGTATTTTGTGACAGCTCGAACTTCCATTTATTCCATGTTTAGAAAATGTCAAAACCTGTTTACTTTACTGTATCCCCAAGCAATAACCAATAAACTCACGCGTCTGAAACTCGGTGGCATGTCATCTAAAGGAACATACTTTACAAACAACATTGTCATTTGGTCATACTTGTTCCATTACTGTGTTAGGCCGAGAATTTATCAAACTGTCCTCGTAAAGGGAATAACATCTACTATCATTACGGCCAAATGATTATTCCATTTTTTTATCCTCAAAATTTTGTTATCACAATAAACATTTTGTTGGGTAATTCGTAAGTCAAACCAAAATTTCATCATATTTCCGGGAAAATTGCCTGAACATTAAATATGATAACTATCGAGAATACGCGCAACTTTTTACCCGAAGTTCAGATAAAATTTATCGTATGGAAAACTTTCACCTCCGATGAACTGACAGGGTGTTTTGGTTCCCTGATGTCTAGCTCAACGAAATCTTCATTCAACGAATCGTCAACTTCGTTCAACGAATGTCTTCATTAACACAAGATATTAATTAAAACCCTAAAAACCCCACTCATTAATGGAAAAAAAAATATTCAACTAAAGCGTAGAATTTAATCAAACCGCAAAGAAAATTCATTCTGAAACTCCAGAAGAGGGGGAGGGTTGCTATATTCGAGGTACCGGAAAGATCCGGGCAGCCATGAAACCGCAATTATCGCGTTTCCAATCCCCTTTTCAAACAGATCGAAAAAATTGCCCGATCCTCGCGAAACTCGTGATACGGGGGTAGAAAAAAATCGAATTAAAAAAAAATTCGCATCAGGGAAACCCGAGATATCATTTAATTTTTTTTAATATTAAGTCGAAAAAAAGATAACTTTTTATCTCATGAAAGACTCAGGTACCAGAAAAGAATGAATCAAAACCGCGTTTCTTTATAGTGGAAGAATTCTGGCTCTATTATTATTTTCTTTTTAAATATTGCATTTATCGGTTTGATATACGTATTCTTATACGTATTTTTCAATGACGAATACAGAAATCTAATTTTCATAATGCTGAAATTATTAGATCCTGAGATATAATTTTAATTAATAGGATCGCTTAAAAAGAATTTTTTTTAACATGTCAAATCTAGATCAGACATAGCGTCGCTTTCTTCTGAAAGGAAAGAATTGATAAAATGAGGCATTTGAAAAGGACTGGAATTTTTATAGGCTATATAAAATTTTTTAAATATATTGGATTTTTGGATAGGAAAATTATCTAACCTTGCTTAAAATGGGCTGGGATTTCAGATTTTCTAAGATTTTCCGAATTCGGCCTATATATATATTTTTTTTATTTTAGCAAAATCCGGATGTTTCCAATAATAATCTATAATTCCTATAATAATAATAGTGCTGGTTCAGATATTCGAAAAAACGAAAAAATAGACCGGTAATTTTATTTTTATAAAAACATGATATTTTTTCTTTTAGAAAATTAAATTTATTAGAATTTATTAATCTATACTAATATTTTAAAGAAGTATAGATTGTTTTTTTTGTTTGTAGGGGTTAATCTCTGGAACTACTGAAGTGATTTCAAAAGTGATGGTGGCAAATTGATGATGACAATCCCTGCTCCAACATAGGCTATATTTTATGTCGGTGCCACTACCCCAGGGGGGTGCAGTAGCTTAAAACGTTCTAAAATTTTAATTTTTTTAATACTGAAGGAGTTAGAAACATGAAATTTCGCATGGTAGTTACTTATAAGATATAAATACTCTCTAATAACAAATTCTAAAAAAAATCGAAATTTAAAAGGGTGAGATGAGCGAAAAGCGTTCTAAAAACGTTCTAAATTACAATTTCTATGGAATCTCTGGAACTACAGAACTGTTTTCAAAAGTGATGGTGGCAAATTGGTAGTAACAGTCCCTGCTGTGACATAGGCTATATTTTATGTCAGCGCCACTACCACAGGGGGGGGGGGGTGCAAGAGCGAAAAACGTTCTAAAATTTCGATTTTTTTTATACTAAAGAAGCTAGAAACTTGAAATTTGGCATGGTAGTTATTTATAAAATGTAAATGCTCTCTAAGAACAAATTCTAAAAAAATTCGAAATTTAAAAGGGTGAGATGAACGAAAAGCGGTCTAAAAACATTCTAAATTACAATTTCTATGGAATCTCTGGAACTGCAGAACCATTTTCAAAAGTGATGGTGGCAAATTGAGGGTAACAGTCCCTGCTGTAACATAGGCTATATTTTACATCGGTGACACTACCACAGGAGGGGGGGGGGGGGGTAAAAAAGCGAAAAACGCTCTAAAATTTCGATTTTTTTTTTCGACATTAGTGTGGCTTAATCAGTAATTTCTGAATTATCTGTGGCAGTAAAATTTCCTCTAATGAAAATAGGCCAACGAATACCACTTGACATTTTTCAAGAATTACACGAGCAAAGCCGCGGGTTTTGCTAGTTAAAGGATAAAGTGTTTTGATAGGAATATTAAACGAATCCCTTTGTGCGATCTTCGTTCACACTTACCCACTTGTTACAATATAGTAATGTTGTCAAGCAAGTCATATTTTCTTAAATTCGCAAAACAATTTTTGTGAAGCGTCACAATAAAATTATACAACGAAGAAATACTCTCCGGTGCTATTTACAGGCAGTTTTCATATATGAATTTTTAAAGGCCTTCCAATGAATAGTATTTTTATGTGACTCCATGCACATAACGTTAAATTTCAAAATTAGTGACTTACACAATTCTGAATTAAAACGCTTCAATTATGATTCTTTGAGAAAAGAAATGACAATACCGAAAAAAGAATAACGGCTAGAGAAAGGAATGAGATAAAATTTAATGGCTTTAAGGTTTCAGATATCTGCAGCAAAATTTAAAGTGAGATAAAGTTGTATTATGTTATTTCAGGTATATAAATTTTGTAGAATAGATAAAAAGTGACAAAGGAAAAATATTAAAATTTAAAATATTTTAGAATTTTAATTTAAAAGAAAAAGGTAAAAAATTATTTAAATATTTCTAATTAAAATTACGAATAAATCATATGATGGTATCACATGAGGTAGCATCGAACAGACATAATTATATTTTAACCATTAATAAAGGCTAAATCTAAATAAACTCACAAACGTTCATTCACTATTTGTACAGGCATAAAGGAAAAATATAGAAAACTTTAAAGCATTTTCCTTTTGCAATTGATATTCTGTAAGTAGAGTGCATCTCTCACTTTTTATGTATCCCAAAATAATTCTCCATTTTGTTTTGCGGAAAAAACAGTTTGTTTTTGTTTATTTATTGTTTTTAAGTATTTGAATTTCCTGAAAATGAAACTTTTATTATTTCTCAAACGGTTACGAGGTACTGATATAAAATTGCATTTTATAGCATTTTTTTTTCAAGAAAATACCACTTTTTAGTATCTTTAAAATTTTGTTTTCATAATCAAATTTGTGAATTTTAATTTATGAATAATAATGTTTATTCAAAGTTGCTTTGATCTGAATGCTAAGAATTCAACCCGATCGCTGTATTTATGCAGATAAAAGTATAAATAAATAAATGTATGGTATATATATATATATATATTGTTAATATTATATTTAATTTATCTATAGAGGGCGCTATCGCTTGTATATTAATTTTACTTTTAGGGATTAAAATTGAATGGACTATTTGTATATTCATGGATATAATTTTGTTATTAGTGTATTATCACAGGAATAAATTTGTGTGTTTTTGAATCAATTTGTGTTGGGGTGTCATAGTTAGGGTAATATTTCAAAAGATGTGCTCTCAACTTGTCTTTCAAATAAATTCTCTCAACTCGACTATGTCAACAAGTATGAGATATTCCATGATGTGTGCCATGTGGACGTGTGGTATCATTAAGAACTTGGGATGTTTAAGGATTCTGGATAATTATTGTGAGTAAAATATTTTATCTACTCTTTACTGGTTTTTATTTCCAATTTTATTATTTCAAACTGATATCTGGTGGTATTTCAGTGAGGTGTTGTATACAGATTTTAGGATAATTGATGTGAATGAAATATTTTATCCATTCTTTACGGGTTTTTTTATTTCCAATTTTATTATTTCAAATTTTAATATTTCCAATTGTTTTCTGGTAATAATTCAGTATACCTGGGTGATTCTACTGATCTTAGCATATATTCCAGTAGAATTATGAAATACTGAATTATTTTTTAAAACACATGTGGGTACATCCAGGCTGATGATTATATCTACATGTGTTTTTTCATATCCAATTCTGATTTAATTCTCTTCTTGTCCAATTTTCCATTGTATATGGTTCATGTTTCATTTCTTGATCCATTTGTATTAACTTGATAGCAACTCCAAATTATTATTTATTTATTTATTTATTTATTTATCTCTCTCTCTCTCTCTCTCTTTAAATTTTCTTCATGATTTCAGTATTTTTGGCCAATTGCCATTGAAGCACAAGCTATGGTAATATTATGTTTGCACTTGTTAATCTATTAGCTATGTGGTATTCTGTCTACACATTGTCATTAATTATCTCTTTGGAGATTTAAGTAGAATGATATAAGAGCTTGATATGTTTTTTGAAATTCATAGATATTATAATTATTTAACATTCTATAAAATTATGCTGCATTGCGCAAATTGATATGGAATGGTTTTTACATATTCTTTTCAATAATTATCTAGATGAAATTATTGATTTTCATATGATACCATAATTTAGCCTATTTGGCTCATAAATCACTTTGATTAACTTCTGTTTGGAATACATAGTTATTATAGCTGCATTGCGCTTTTAATGGTGTATTTAATAATAATTTAATAATAATTATATAATATTACTATTATTTCTTGGTATCACTTGTTCATCTATTGAATTTTCAAATGCATCTTTATAACATCTTATTCAGGTTCTTATGGTTCTTTTTTTTTTTTTTTTTTTTTTTGCCAACATTAATTTTGTATTGACTTATGACTGTTAGGGGATTTTATATTGTTGTCTTTTGATGTTAGTTTGCTTAATGGGACTTTATGTATATATGTAAATAGTTTTATTATATTTAATCAAGTATTAAACAATCATTAATCTTATTATTTTTTTTCTTTTATGGTTATTCAAGTACTTGATAAAAATAAGGTTGTTTCAAACAAAATTTATTAATATATGTTATAATTATATTTTTTATATGTATCTCTTGCAATTTTTATTGCTTTCAAACAATATGGCAGTTATAAGTAAAATGTTAGATACTGGCAATTTAGGCCTTGGTGGATCCAGGACTAATGCTCGGTACAGGAAGATTATTAGGGATTTTCCTAGATGATTATCAGATAACCTATTCAATTGTCCCAAGCCTGTACTATGTTTTCGAGAGTGTGAATCTAAGTGTTGCCTTACATGTCCTTTAGCTGATAAGTCCCAGATTTCAAATAATCACAATCTTAATTTGGTAAAATTTTGCAAAGCATACAATGTAATCTATTCATTGAAATGCAATTCGTGTAATATGGAATATATTGGACAGTCTTGTCAAAAATTACATAAGCGGCTAAATTTACATCGTCGCATATTGATAAATTTAAAAAATCTAAATTTCAAACTACTCATAATATTGAATATACTCATTTCAAAAATCATGATTTTAAAAATATTACTATTAAAATACTTAAAATACAAAAACATTTTACTGAACGACTTTTTCTAGAATCTAAATAATAAGACATTTTAATACTACCTATCCTTATGGATTAAATCAATTAAGTATACAAAAAATCACTTCCTGAATTTTCAGATTTAACTAAATATAAAAATTATAAAAATCTTTATTCAGGATTAATTTTTTCAAACATAAAAAAAACTTCAAGATCTGGTAGAGGTAAACATAATAACAAAAAATACACTGATGATATTGTGATACAACAGGAGATTGATGATCTTGAGGCATAATTTTGTAATGATTATTGTTGGCTTGCTATCAGAAAACTTGTTTTTAGTATTAAAAAGAAATATTTAAAGCAATATTTCAAGGTATTTAAAAAGAATAAATATTCTCCACATTTTTGTGATATCTTTTATGATATTCTTCATTATAGAGCAAACCTATTAAATACAAGTCTTTCTAATAAACCTAAATATAAAACTAATAATACACAATAATTATAAATTTTTCCAATCATGTATTTAATAATATCAATTTACACAATATCATAAACAACACTACTAATAATTTTCCAATAAAAAATTTTACCATTCACAAGACATATAAATATAATCGCACACTTGGACGTAAACTTTTTAATTACAATTCTTTTGCAAAACAATTGGTCTCTTCAAATAATTACCCTTGTTAATGTAATGACCCAAAATTTCAAATGTACATAAATACAACACATGGTCATATCATTACTGGTGATCTTAATATTATAGAACAACCTATTTTACAAAACTTAATGCATAATGGAACAAAATTTCGCCTTCCATATAGGTGCAATATCAAATCCATAATATTGCAGTTTATTCAAGATATTGATTTATTTATATATAAAATTGCTATTGATTACAATAAACCAATCGAGTATATTAGTGAATGGAGATTTTCTGTAATAGATAAATTAAAAAATGAAATTATAAAAAATTATCAACATATTACACATGTAGCTTTTAAAAATATAAATAAACAAACATCAGAATTACAAAACAAATTGATAATTAATTATGTAGATAAATCTCCAAATAATTATGCTATCATTTGTAAAGAGTACTATAAAGTGTTAATTCACAATGCAATTAACACAAGTAATATTTTTAATAAAACTAAATTAAATATTGAAATTAATAATAGAAAATTATTAAATTATCACAAATTACTAAAAATCAAATGTAATAATTTAAATTATCCTTATCTTGTTATAATTCCAAAATTTCATAAAAATCCAATTAAATTTCGCACAGTTACCATCGGGTGTAACACATATAATAACAATGCAAGCAATTTACTACTTAATATTTTAAATCAGATATATGATATAACGTTAAAACATAATAACCAACTTTGCCTAAAAAACAGTTTTCAACTTATTAATAAAATACATAATATCAATCCGATAAATTTAATAAAAACATTAGATTTTATTGATTTATTTAATAACATTGATATAAAAGACTTACATAAAACAATGTGTATATTAATTAAAGAATTTAAATCTCAATTAAAATTAAAAGAACATATTTCCGTAAATTTTTAAAACTTTACTAAATATTACATTGCATAATAATTACATCATATATGACAATATTATTTATAAACAATGCCAGGGAATTCCGCTTGGCGGGACCGCTTCTCTCTGACCTTTACTTATATTATTATGAAAGAAATATTAGTCCGAACAATGATTATGTATTTTATCGCTATATTGATGACATTATCATATTTTATTTCAATGATAAAAATTGCACATCACCACTCAATTTTTATCCTAATCAGCTTAAATTAAGCGAAAATGATTTAATTAATAATAAAATAAATTTTCTTGACTTAAAAATTAATATTAAGGATAATTATAAATTAATTTTTGATATTTATGATAAGAGATTTGATTTTCCATTTAAAGTAAATATTTTTACCAATTTTGCTTCATGTTTACATAAATCAGTTTATAAAAATATAATTATCAATTATCTTCATCGTATAAAATACCTATGCTCAGATATAAATAAAAACAAAAATATTAGATTTATTCGAGATCAAGCAAAAATATATGGTTATCCAATTTTTATGATAAATTCAATCATCAACTCTTTTAAATAACATTTATTATATCATATAAATATAAACATGGTACGTAATAAATTATTGTTTTAGTGTGCGATAACATATAACAAAAGAAAGATATTGCAAATTACAATTATAACATACATAAATACAATTAAAACATATAAGGACATTTATTAATTGATTAAACATTATATACACTTTATATAGTCTGTGATAGTGCGTTTGGCCGATCACCTCTATTTTAAGTGTTACTGATGTTCAGTTTTAAAACATATATAAATTAACTTATACAAAAAAAAACATAAAATTATACATGGATAACATTGATGATTATAAATCACATACATATCTATATGCAATATATATGTAAATTTATAGTTTTTTTTTTTTTTTTTTTTTTTTTTGAAAGTTTAATTTTAATAAGTCTTTTAAATACTGCAATGCATTATAAAGATTGAAACACAGTAGTAATACTATTAATTATTAATTTAATATATATATATATATATTAATAAATTTTGAGATATTTTAAAATATTTTAAAATATTTTAAATTGTTTATGATATATTTAATTTGATTTTTAAATCAATCTCTAAATTCTATAATATATTTAAGTAGAAGTAAAATAAAACATTAATTATTTTATATAAATTCTATAATATATATAAGTGGATTAACACAGATGGCAGCACCAGCACTTTGTATTAAAAATAATATCTCTTTTACATTATATACTCTTGTTAAGAATATTTGAAATGCTGAGAAGGATGGATTTAATTCTGGGTAAATTTATTCATATAGTTGGATTTTGTACGATTTTAATGTAAAACTGCAAGGTAGTATTGTTTTTTACTGTTTATATATATAATTAAATCTAATATAGTGGATATGTAACTCAATCTTAATTTTGAATAATTATCATACCAATAGATGGAGGCACATTACTTGTCAGGTAGATGTTGATAATATTGTTAATATTATATTTAATTTACCTATAGAGGGCGCTATCGCTTGTATATTAATTTTACTTTTCGGGATTAAAATTGAATGGAGTATTTGTATATTCATGGATATAATTTTGTTATTAGTGTATTATCACAGGAATAAATGTGTGTGTTTTTGAATCAATTTGTGTTGGGGTTACATAGTTAGGGTAATATTTCAAAAGATGTGCTCTCAACTTGTCTTTCAAATAAATTCTCTCAACTCGACTATGTCAACAAGTATGAGACATTTTATGATGTGTGCCATGTGGACGTGTGGTATCATTAAGAACTTGTGATGTTTAAGGATTCTGGATAATTATTGTGAGTAAAATATTTTATCTACTCTTTACGGGTTTTTATTTCCAATTTTATTATTTCAAACTGATATCTGGTGGTATTTCAGTGAGGTGTTGTATACAGATTTTAGGATAATTGATGTGAATGAAATATTTTATCCATTCTTTACGGGTTTTATTATTTCAAATTTTATTATTTCAAATTTTATCTATTCTTTACTGGTTTTTTATTTCAAATTTTATTATTTCAAATTTTAATATTTCCAATTGTTTTCTGGTAATAATTCAGAATACCTTGGTGATTCTACTGATCTTAGCATATATGACAGTAGAATTATGAAATACTGAATTATTTTTTAAAACACATGTGGGTACATCCAGGCTGGTGATTATATCTACATGTGTTTTTTCATATCCAATTCTGATTTAATTCTCTTGTTGTCCAATTTTCCATTGTATATGGTTCATGTTTCATTTCTTGATCCATTTGTATTCACTTGATAGCAACTCCAAATTATTATTTTTTTTTTTTCTCTCTCTCTCTCTCTCTCTCTTTAAATTTTCTTCATGATTTCAGTATTTTTGGCCAATTTCCATTGAAGCACAAGCTATGGTAATACAGTAAAACCTCCATAACGGACACTCCCGAATAGCGGACACCTCTATTTAACGGACACTTTTCAAATCCCCACTCCCAAAATCTAAGTTTTCGTATGTTTAACCTCTGAATAACGGACATTCCGAATAGTGGACAGTAGTTTTGGCGATCAAGGATGAAAAATGATTTTTTCACGAGAAAGAAAATGGGGAAAAAAATAAAAAGCCTTGAAATTTATCAGGGCAAGTGTCACAAATTTTGTTACCACATATAAATGTAGGGGATGGTCTCAAGAAAATCCCCAGTGAACTGGGGAATCCCCCAATATCGTATGTATTTTGTATAGATTACTGTTTGATTCTTCAGATTTAATTGACATACATTATTCAAAGCTTCAAAATATGTTAAAACTATTTTTATCGTTTTCTGAATATATTGAGTTCTACAAGTATTCTGAATTTAGTGTCTTGTTTGTGGTTAATGTTTCGAGAATGACCTCAAAACGAAAGCGATTTACTTTAAAAGAAAAATTTGAAATTGTAAGTGTAAATGAATCTGAAAAACAGAAATTGAGTTTACGGATACTTGCCGAATGTTTTAAAATAGTTAAAGTACAAGTGGGAGAGATTTTACGAAATAAAGAAGAAATAAGGAATTTGTTGATTACTAACTCTAATGAGAACACCAAAAATGTGAAATTGAGGTATACTGATTTCATCGAAATTTATTCTATAATTCTGAATTGGTTTACTTCACTTCGTTCAAAAAAATTCCTATCAGTGGGCCTTTGATTCAGGAAAAGGCTTTAGAAGTCGCCAAAGAAATCGGATCACATGATTTTAAGGCTTTGGGTAGATAGCTGGAAAAGTTCCGGTCTCGGCACAACATCTCTTTCAAAACAATATGTGGAAAAGCAAAATGTAGCTCTAAAAAAAGTGGAGGCTTGGCATGAATAACTGCAATCAATTTGTGAAGGTTATGAGGAGAGAAACATTTTTAATGCCAAAGAAAGCGGACTCTTATTCAGAATGTTTTCGAATAAGACTTTGCGCTTTAAAAAGGATGGCTGTATCGGCGAAAAAATAACAAAAGAGCGAATCACTATTTTATTATGTAGCAATGTATTAGGGGAATTTTAAATCCCTCTTATAATTCTAAAATCTTTGATACCCATGTGTTTCTCAAAGAACATCCAATTCAATAAATTTGGTGTTATGTGGATAACGAGTAATAAAGGCGTGGATAAACAGTTTTTTAGTTAATAACTTAATTTGATAATAGGATGAAAAAACAAAGAAAAGTTCTCTTGTTTGGACAGTTCAAATTCTCATCCAAAACATTTGAAACTGAACAATATTAAAACTGTGCCCTCCCCCCCCCCACACACACACACAACTTTCGTGCGCCAGCCCCCTGATCAAGGCGTTATACACAATTGTAAAGCCTGTTACAGAAAGCTTTTATTAAGCCACACTCTTTGGAAGTTAGATTCAATGAATACAGTTGAGAGTAGCCCAAAATTAGTTAATGTTCCAGATGCTCTCGAATTTGGATTTCTTCAGCTGTAAAAAACATATAACCGGAATGCGTACGACAATGTTTAAGAAAAGCAGGCTTTATATTAAAAGAAAATGAAACACTTATTTCCTATAGAAATGAAGAACTATCGCAATACTAGTGCAAAAAGTGAATTCATGAAATGTATCAGGAGTGAAGAAATGCCGAAATGTCCATCAACATTGAAGATGACCTACTAAAGAAGAATCAGTTGACGTAGGCTCCTTCAGATTCTTCTACAAAAGCTGACTCTATAAGTGATATGAGTCAGATACTGTAACCAGGGGATGTTTCCTGCAATATGGAGAATTTCCAAGACATTTTTTTTTCTGTATTATATTTGCACTTGTTAATCTATTAGCTATGTGGTATTCTGTCTACACATTATCATTTATTATCTCTTTGGAGATTTAAGTAGAATGATACAAGAGCTTGATATGTTTTTTGAAATTCATAGATATTATAATTATATATATATATATATATATATATATATATATATATATATATATATATATATATATATATATATATATATATATATATATATTGTATTATGTTTGCACTTGTTAATCTATTAGCTATGTGGTATTCTGTCTACACATTATCATTAATTATCTCTTTGGAGATTTAAGTAGAATGATACAAGAGCTTGATATGTTTTTTGAAATTCATAGATATTATAATTATATATATATATATATATATATATATATATATACAGTAAAACCTCTAAATAACGGACACCTTGGGAGCACAGAAATTGTCCGCTATTGGGAAAACTTCAGAGATTCACAAAACCGCTAAGAAATGCTAAACGTTTCATTAATTGGCTTTTATATGTCCTAGAACTTCTATTATATGATTTATCAGAAATTAAAATTATTTTTTAAGTAGTAAAACTGAAATGAAATAGTACATACATTTTTCCACTGTTTATTACATTCTTACGGAAAAAAAATCTGTTACAAAAGTTTGCTTTTGCTTGCGATTACCTGTAGTTAGTTTTTCTATGTGACATTTTAATGCTATCAGTAGTTTTAATCCTTCTAAATCATCTTTTTTTGCAAAAAGAAAAAAAAATGTCTTGGAAATTCTCCATATTGCAGGAAACATCCCCTGGTTACAGTATCTGACTCATATCACTTATAGAGTCAGCTTTTGTAGAAGAATCTGAAGGAGCCTACGTCAACTGATTCTTCTTTAGTAGGTCATCTTCAATGTTGATGGACATTTCGGCATTTCTTCACTCCTGATACATTTCATTAATTCACTTTTTGCACTAGTATTGCGATAGTTCTTCATTTCTATAGGAAATAAGTGTTTCATTTTCTTTTAATATAAAGCCTGCTTTTCTTAAACATTGTCGTACGCATTCCGGTTATATGTTTTTTACAGCTGAAGAAATCCAAATTTGAGAGCATCTGGAACGTTAACTAATTTTGGGCTATTCTCAACTGTATTCATTGAATCTAACTTCCAAAGAGTGTGGCTTAATAAAAGCTTTCTGTAACAGGCTTTACAATTGTGTATAACGCCTTGATCAGGGGGCTGGCGCACGAAAGTTGTGTGTGTGGAGGGGGGGGTGGGGGCACACTTTTAACATTGTTCAGTTTCAAATGTTTTGGATGAAAATTTAAACTGTCCAAACAAGAGAACTTTTCTCTGTTTTTTCATCCTATTATCAAATTAAGTTAATAACTAAAAAACTGTTTATCCACGCCTTTTTTATTCGTTATCCACATAACACCAAATTTATTGAATTGGATGTTCTTTGAGAAACACATGGGTATCAAAGATTTTAGAATTATAAGAGGGATTTAAAATTCCCCTAATACATTGCTACTTAATAAAATAGTGATTCGATCTTTTGTTATTTTTTCGCCGATACAGCCATCCTTTTTAAAGCGCAAAGTCTTATTCGAAAACATTCTGAATAAGAGTCCGCTTTCTTTGGCATTAAAAATGTTTCTCTCCTCATAACCTTCACAAATTGATTGCAGTTATTCATGCCAAGCCTCCACTTTTTAGCCACACACAGGGTGGCTTATTCTTTCAATCTCTATCATTTTTCATGTTTATGAAAAGTCACAGCAATCCATCGTTGCCACAGATTAATCTCGGAAAATGAAACATTTGAAGTTACTTAAAAAATTAATAACTCGAAAAGTTTTTGTCACAAAATTGTTTTACAAACTGCGTTAGAATGGTAAAAAATTGTATTTTTCTTGATATAAATTTCAAATCTAATGATTATGTCGTTTTTCAAATATTAGATTTCAAAAATTACAAAACTTCACAATGGAGTACCATAGCGAAATTTTTACGCGTAAAAAGATAATGATAAAGGCATTGTGGCTCGACGTGTATCGTGTATACTGGCCATAGCATGAGTAACGAATTATAGTAAACTTATTATTCTGTGAAAATATAAAAGTGAATTATGTATATACATTTTTAAAAAATAAAGGAAAACATTTTATCACAAACATCAACAAAATTTTTTCTTCTATTTATTCCCTTATTCCAAAGATATCGTTTTATCGTCTGCTGCCATAGCAACATGAATTAAATTTCATTAAAAAAAATTGCTCAGTGGTAGAAAAATATTTTTCTAAATCGAATGGTTATTGAACAACTCAACACTTTAACAGGGGAATTTTTATTTGTTATTTAGATATTTTAAAATTGTTTGTTGTCATTGCGTTTTTATTCTGAGTTACAGCTAGTTTATTTATTTTTTAAATAAAAACCGTGTGTGGCAATCTATATTCGGCCTTATAGCGGAATTTTCCCCTCTTGTGTTAGAGCTACATTTTGCTTTTCTACATATTGTTTTGAAAGAGATGTTGTGCCGAGACCGGAACTTTTCCAGCTATCTACCCAAAGCCTTAAAATCATGTGATCCGAGTTCTTTGGCGACTTCTAAAGCCTTTTCCTGAATCAAAGGCCCACTGCTAGGAATTTTTTTGAACGAAGTGAAGTAAACCAATTCAGAATTATAGAATAAATTTCGATGAAATCAGTATACCTCAATTTCACATTTTTGGTGTTCTCATTAGAGTTAGTAATCAACAAATTCCTTATTTCTTCTTTATTTCGTAAAATCTCTCCCACTTGTACTTTAACTATTTTAAAACATTCGGCAAGTATCCGTAAACTCAATTTCTGTTTTTCAGTTTCATTTACACTTACAATTTCAAATTTTTCTTTTAAAGTAAATCGCTTTCGTTTTGAGGTCATTCTCGAAACATTAACCACAAACAAGACACTAAATTCAGAATACTTATAGAACTCAATATATTCAGAAAACGATAAAAATGGTTTTAACATATTTTGAAGCTTTGAATAATGTATGTCAATTAAATCTGAAGAATCAAACAGTAATCTATACAAAATACATACGATATTGGGGGATTCCCCAGTTCACTGGGGATTTTCTTGAGACCATCCCCTACATTTATATGTGGTAACAAAATTTGTGACACTTGCCCTGATAAATTTCAAGGCTTTTTATTTTTTTCCCCATTTTCTTTCTCGTGAAAAAATCATTTTTCATCCTTGATCGCCAAAACTACTGTCCACTATTCGGAATGTCCGTTATTCAGAGGTTAAACATACGAAAACTTAGATTTTGGGAGTGGGGATTTGAAAAGTGTCCGTTAAATAGAGGTGTCCGCTATTCGGGAGTGTCCGTTATGGAGGTTTTACTGTATAAACAAAAAACAAAATCCCGCCTGACGGCAAATAGCAAATATTCGATACATATGGGCCTAATATTGAGTCAATGTTTGTCAATGTTTCATTTATTGAAAAAACTTCCAGCGAAATATCAATATTGGTTAAATAGATTTTACATTTTTGTAATATTTCCAATAAAAATCTACTATTACCGAAATATTGGCTTTACGAAAGTATCAGAAATACATTGACGAAATATTTTCTGCTAATATGGTAAAATGTAAGCATCCCGAGTGTGGAACATCATTTCACGCAAATATTACCAAAGTCATAGGCAATATTTGTCCACATGTACTCTGTTAAAAATTTGCAGCAAACTGTCCAGTCATGTGACCTTTTTTTATAGAAAACTGTTACATAACCGTAATTTAACTTTATTGTGACCACATTATTGCCCATATTATGGTCAGAATAGAGTTAAATAATGGTTATTTAACCATTTTCTATAAAAACGGTCAAATGATTGGACATTTTGTTGCTAATTTTTAACAGTGTAGCCATTCCAAACAATATTGAATGAATACTGTTTTACTACTTGGTAAGTATAAAGTCTTTTGTTAATAGCACTATATAGAAATTTAAAAATCCCAACAATTGTTTCGGACCGAAAATTAGACTCTTCTTTCTTCAGGTAAGTAAAAAGCCTCATTCAGAGAAAAATGAGCGTACACGAGCATTGCAAGTTTGCTTTATGTAAGTTTAATGTTTCAGTTACAAAACTATCATCGGGATTTTAAATTTTCCATTGCATTATTAAAAAAACGTTTTATGCTTCTAAATATGTGGTATACATCTCGGCAATGCATCCCCTTAATGTCTAAAGTTTTTACATAAATATGTTACAGATATCTTTTTAACATTTTCCAACATAGTTGAAAAAAGTTTATGCATTTGATTTGTCTGGCCGAGCTCTAACTCGCGTAAATACTCGTATTCCCGTGTAATTGATATATGTTATTTAGTTTTGCTATCGAATGTTCTGTATTGAAAGTGAATCGTGTAACATTCATAGGTCATTTACAGAGGCACTCAAAAGTATTCCTTTCATTACAGTCTATGAGGAAAAATCATTTGCGGTGTATTTTGGTGGCGTTACACTATTTGAAACATAATGAAATTTATATTCATTATTGGGGTAAACTACAAAAAGGTTACTTTAGAATATGTTATATGTATCACTTAACAGTTCATTTACAGGGGCACTCAAAAGAATTCCGTTATATTACACTCTCAGATAAAACTGTAAATTTATGTGCGTTTGCCCTTCAATTTTCACGGGCAACAGCCTTTATTTGATGAAAAACGGTCTGATCCACTAAATAAGCGGCCTTATCCCTTAGATACTTAGGAAATTAAGAGCAATCCACATATTCTTACAGTTCCAGCCCACACCCAGAGAAAAGTTTTGTTGAATCAACAAAAATTTGGTTGGCCCAACAAAACTTTCCGCTTAAATATGGGTTAATGGAAATTTTGTTTGAATCAACAAGAAAAATATTGTTGATTTTTTTTGCAGTTCCAACAAAAAATTTTGTATCATCAATAAAAAAATGTTTTGTTAATTCAAGTAAAAATGGTTCAATTTTACTTGAATTAACAAAATTCTTTTGTTGAAAGTTTTCTCAAAATAAATATAATTATCTGTTACTTTAAGAGTTCTTTTCAGTTTCGGCAACAAAAACTTTTATTTAAAGAACAATTGTTTTGTGTAATTTTAAGAATTTTCTTTGTTTTAACAACAAAAGGTTTTTGTTACAGAAACTTTTAATATTTACTTTAAAATTATTTTTTTGTATTAGAACCAATCTAAACTATTTTTTAATTCATTTTTAGCAGTGAATTATGCCTGTAATCCTTGAATAATAACAAATAAATTTTTATCCTGCTTTTTTTTAAGCGTAAACCGACAGATTGAACAGCGTCCCAAGAGGGGACTCGATCCCGGGTCCTCAGAACAGCACGCTGAGGCTCTACCACTGAGCTTACAAGGAACGATATCCAAACTCGAAATTTCTCACTCTTATATATATCGGACCATCTGCAACCGCGGCACAAGATGCAAATGTCATCATGAGCACAGGGCCCTCTTAAGACTAGAAGTAGAAGACCTAAAAGTAGGGGAAGCCCGACGTTACTCTGGGGTCCCCTTCTACCAATTGCTTTGTTATTTACTAAATCCATTTTTGGTATGCTGCAACACTTTGAAATTTTACCATCAAAATTTCGAGTAAACAACAATTTAGAAAGAGCGAGCTTCGGTCAAGGCCTATTCGGCAAACAGGCCCTGTATGAGCATGCAAATTTCTGCGGCAAACATGAGACAAAAATACAAAGCCCAGCATTCGGCAACATATAGTTAATCTTTAATTCATTTTCCGCAGTGAATTACGCCTGTAAAAAGCAGGATAAAAATTCACTGGTTATTATTCAAGGATTACAGGAGTAATTCACTGCAGAAAATTAATTAAAAATAACTGTGTTGCCGTATGCTGAGGCCTCAGAGCGCTATTCTGAAGACCCGGGTACGATTCCCAGCTTGGGACATTTTTCACTCTGTCGGCTTACGCTTGAAAAAAAGCAGGATAAAAATTCACTGGTTATTATTTAAGAATTACAGGCGTAAATCGCTGCTGAAAATGAATTAAAAATTAATCTGTGCATTAGTTCTTGGGATTTATTTATAGTGAAAATCATGAAAAAAGTAGCATAGCAGCGTCACCTGTTGGGTTATTTACACCAAAACGTAATCAGCTTCTATTTATGTCAAGGTCTAACTCAATCTGTAGTTTGATGTAAATCAGTTCATTAGTTCTTGAGAAATCGCGAATCTACTGCAGAAATCGCGAAAATTGCAACATAGCAGCGCCACCTTTTGCGCTATTTACGCCAAAAACTAATCAGCACCAATTTATATCAGGAAGTAACTGAATATAAAGTTTTATAAAATTCCGTGCATTAGTTCTTGAAATAGAGCGCCCACAAAATTTTTGTCACATACAGACACACAGAATCATAGACAGTCATTTTCTAAAAACAGTCAAATTGTGTTCAGGACCTTCTAAAATCCATCGGAAACCAGAAGTTGAAATAGTTCATGACTCCAATACTTTCTTCTTGTAAAGGAAGAAGAAAGTAATAAATGGGATAGGGGGATTTTTAAAACTACCTTGATCCGTGCCAATTAAAAAAGTTTTAATTATCCAAAAATTATGTTAAACCTTTAATTATATATCTTTATAAGTCAAATAAACCAAGTTACGTGAGAGAATTACGGCTACTACACAATAATTTAAATTTTATATAAATTACAAATTTAAATTACAAAATTATGGTAAAATTAAAAAAACAAATTTTGTTAACTCAAGTAAAATTGACGAAATTTTGTTAAAATTCTGTAAGAGTGTTAACAATATTTTTTTTTTTCAATGCAACAAAACCAACTTTTTACTTCAACTAAAAATTTTGCTTGAAACAACCAAAATGTACTCAACAAAACGTGTTTTGTTGTTTTAATCAATTCCTTTTTTTAGGTGCATATGTTAGCAAAAATACGGTACGACCCCATACATTGTCCTCCGCTATGGTGTAACCCTTCATTTTACTCGTGTTTCGAAAATTTTAACCCGCCAAAACAGCAATTCTGTGATGATTATCTAACGTGCTACATGCTACGGAACAGTAAGCAAAGTGTTATTGTGTTTTAAAGTGCATTATATCCTGTGCATTATAATGCTATATTACTTTGCCCCGTAAAATTACGGGCTGCACAAAATGATGGGCATGGATTTTTTTTTTTTTTACGGGGTATGACTGGAATCTCTGCTGCCGGCCTCTGCCCGTAATTTTACTGCAATTTTTTTTACAGTGTATGGTCTAAAGGGAAAAATATTTTGCGGTCTCTTTTAACCCTTTCCGGCACAGACAAATTATGTTCGTAAAATGCGAAATTAATGACTGACACCGGAATTTACAAACGACTTTTTTAGAAAATAAGAACTCTTTATTTTAAGCTTTCATAGTAGAAGCAAAATTTTATTAAAATATTCTTGGTGCCGAAAGCAAGTTTGGAATTAAAATTAGGTGTGCCCGGAGTGGGACCACTGTGCCGGAAAGGGTTAATAATGTTACATTTTTGCAAACATGATGAAATTTATATGGATATCTGAGTTGTATTAAAATATGTTTTCTGTAAAATATTGAGGCAGAGCAATTATCATTCGTTTATAAGGTCACACAAAATAAACATATTATATAATTGTATGCGGGGGGAAAACTGTTTGCAGATTTAATTATAAATAAATAATTATTTTAAATTATGCTGCAGAACTTCAAACGTGATGAAATTGATATACATTACAGAGGTTTGCTACAAGATGTTTGCTGTAGAATATGATGTGCATAACATTTATCGTTCATTTACAAGGACACGCGAAATATTTCGAATACTATACTGTATCCGAAGCATTGTCTATTAAGAATAAATGCTTGAAGTGCGTTTTCAGTTATGATATGTGTTTTTAAGTTTAACTGAATTTTCGCGTACTACGTGGTGTATATATATCCTATATATCATATACAGGGCTACACAAAAGTATCCACCAGCATTACTGAGCATGAGGGTGAATTGCTTAAAGGTGTTTTTAAATTAACTATGCATTTTCGAGCTCCTTTATATTTATACTAAGAGATGTTTGTAGAATATAAATAAAATTATATACTGGACTGCGCAAAGAACTGGCTGCATGGCCGGCTATGAATAATGATTTCTGGAAGTGCGATTTCAGTAGTTTTCAGCGTGTATTCACCTGAATTAAACTGTAGCTTAATATGTGACGTGTATAAAAATTTTAAGGTAATATACAGGGCTGTACAAAATAATTCAAGTATGTTCCCGTCTTTTGGTAGATACTGCTGAAGGAGAATTTACAAGGGTGTTATGTGTTTTATTATTAAACTGAATTTTAGCATACTATGTATAATATATATAAATCTATAGATCATATATATTGCTACCAAAAGATTTCGAGTACCTTTTCGGCTATGGACGATAATTGCTGAAATCAGATCTTCAATTGTGTTATGTATTTACTAAATTGTCTACTTAGGTATCATCTTTAACTTATTAAACGGCGATGTTCTGTTAAACTATTCTGGACGTGTTGGGAAGTGTTTCATAATCTATGCTTAACGCATGATTTTTCTTTCTTGTTATTAACTGGCATTCGCATTTTCGACTTAATGAACTGAAAATTAAAAATAAATAAATCTCCTCGAAAGATGTTTTTCATGTAAAGGAGAATACATTTTTTTTAAGTTGTGTTTTGTTCACATTTTATATTGTTTTAAACAAATTAAACGAACAGTGCAAATTTCATGAACAATGCGTAAAATTCTATTTTCTAGGCCCATAATGCATAATTTCACGAGATTGAATGATTACGTTCAAAATGGTGAGAAATAGTATTTTTACGCATTATGCTAAAAGATAAGTTTTTTTTTTCCCCTTCAAAATGTTATGTTACACGTGATAGTTTCTATGTTCTAGTTTAGTCCCATGAATTTATTACAGCTGTATCAAATAATATAGGCCAAAATATCCTATCTAAAAAATACTATTTTATGTAGTTTATCTAGATTACGAACAACAAATCACCATAACCATAAAAATAATAGCTAAGAAATAGAAATCAATTTACTCTAAGGATATTTCCCCATTTCATTTAATGGAAGGCTTTTCCTTTTTATATAGAAGTACTCATAAATACATCTGAACTTACATATACTACATCTACATCCTCCAAAGAAATTGACTCATGAATTATATAAGCCGAATAAGTGATTTAGTTATCGGATATAATAAAAATATATAAATAAATAAACACTGCATGCGAAAATGAATAGAATGTGAACTGAGGGGAAAAAATGAAAATATATAGCCATATAGTCTATTGAAATTGAGGAGAGCCTGAAAGTAAGTAAAAGCATGTGAATATTAACAACATTCGCAATTCCATGGCTACAACGAAAGCTATCTGAGCAGACGATTGTTGCTTTACTATTGAAAGAAAAATAGTTTCTTCTCTGTAACTTCCATCCGAATTTGTTTAACTCGTTTAAAATGCTTAAAGGAGGCAAAACAATAACACCAACAAATGAGAACAAGTGGATAAATGTGATCGAGGATCGCACAAAGGGTTTCGTTTAATATTTCTTTCAAACCACTTTATCCATTGTTTAATAAATACAAATAAATTTCATTTTCCAAAAAAAAGTCATGTTTTTTTATGAAGTAAAAATTTACTGGTCTACTTTTTCGTTTTTCGAATATCTGAACCGGTCCGATAGCGGGCGAAGCCCGCTATTCTGCTCCGACATAATAATATCTGTCTTGTGGACTAAATGCGATATTTAAAAAAAAGTAGTCCCCCCCCCCCTCTCCCCTTCTTTATTAATAATCCCTATCCGCATTCAAAATTCGCAATTCCCTATACAAAAATCAGCATTTTGTGATAAAGTATAAATTCGATTCTAATAATGTGATCGTTATAAAAATTAGATTTCTGGATTCACCATAAAAAATTATGCATATATGCAAAATTTTCAAAGCGGTAAATGCAATATTTAAAAATAATAATAATAGAGCTTTTAATCTCTTACTACCCTCAAAATCTGCGGGTTTTTTTTCTCCCTTCAACAGTTGAGACAAAAAGCGAAAAGCCGAGATGTCTCGCTGATAAATGATATTAGTCTCCGATTTCACAACAAGCTTCAAATGTCCTTTTAATTTATATAAAAATTATGTTCATTAACGCAAAATTAATTCGTAATTTCTGTTCTAACTACGCCATCTTTATATAAATTAGATTTCTGTGTTCGCCGTAAAAAAATACGCATACATGTGTTAACTTCAAATCGATAAATGAAGAAAAAAATAATAAGAAGAAATAATAAAATATAATAAGAAATAATAAGAAATTTTTTATAGAGCCTGAAAAATGTCTAGTCCGCCATCTTTGGCCTTAGGAGCAGGTGCAGACTGTTCGTCTGTGGTTTTCCAATGAAAAGAAATTGACGATTTTTTTAGTTTATGAGATAGGAGTGCCTTTGAAAACGTCCAAACAGTTATCACCATTGCAATACTGTGACTATGGCAACCATTCCCCCTCCTTTGGAGATTATTTCTTTGCGGTTTGATTAAATTCTACGCTTTAGTTGAATATTTTTTTCCATTAATGAGTGGTTGTATGGGTTTTAGTTAATATCTTGCGCTAATGAAGACATTTTCAAACTCTTATTATTATTATATATTATATATATATTAATGAGTGGGTTTTAAGGGTTTTGGTTAATATATTGTGTTAATGAAGACATTTTCAAACTTTTATTATTTCCAGTGCGACAGTAGGTATTCAACTTTAGGAACACAAAATTTCAAGTCTCTAACTTATACAGTTTCCGAGAACGAACTCTGTGACGGACAGACAGAGAAACTAGGCGAATAGGGTTTCGTGAGATGAATGAAATCCTAAAAAGGACTTCAGTAAAAAAAAAAAGAGCCAAAAGACCACAAGACTAAATATTGAATAAATAGGGAAGTCTTCATGTTTTTTGTGTTGTGCAAGTCAAAGGGTTTTTCAATGGCTGTGATATAATTATCACGATTCGACCTCCGTAATGTAGTTTGCAGTTCTTATTTTATACTCCCATTAAAAGTACCCTCAAATCCAGCACTGTTAAACATTTGCAGCAAACAGTCTAGCCATTTGACCGTTTTTATACTAAACGGTTACATAACTGTAGTTTAATGTTATTCAAACCATATTATGGTCAACCATTTTCTACAAAAACTGTTGAATGACTGGAAAGTTTGCTGCAAATTTTTAAGAGTGAGGAGAAAAACATCATGATTCAGAAAAATTCATTGTTTATTTTGTGAAATATAAATTTGCATATCTATTGCACATATTTGAGTTGTACGTATTTTTTTTAATATTTAAATTTTAATTTTATTAATCTGGTATTAACTTTTTTAATGCAAATTTATTTCATTTATAGGCATATTATTACCAAAAGAACGTAATCTTTCCTAGATTTGTCAATAAATTCCTGTTGTAGCAACATTTTTATTCGTTTTTAGGGTTTCGTTCATCTCGCGAAACCCTATTACTCCCGCTTCGTTGTCTGTCTGTCACAGAGCCATTCTCAGAAAATATGAAACTTACAGAGTTGGAACTTTGTGTATAAATTTGAATATCAGCTATGAAGAGCTCAAAATATTAAAATTTGAAAAATTCGTATTATTTTAATAAATAGAGATAAAAAACCGAAATTCTAACAGCCTTTTCCTATTAAATTTAAACATTTTTCGTTGTAGCAGATGCCAAAAATTAAAAATCCACGATGAAATTCTTTCTACAATAATAAATTTTCTATCAGACGATTTCCCCGTGAAAAATTAAAATGAAATAAAAAGTTTCACCAGTTGAAAAAAGATTAATATGAAATATAAAATTGATTGACGTCATAGTGGTAATAAAACGGAAAAATTTCTCAATAATACAAGGAGTATGTGTTATGTACACAAAACAGATTAATATCACGTCATTAGAGAATTAAAATGAAAATCTGACGTCATATCGGAAGTTTAAAGGATTTTTCAAATGTTGCCAGAGGCGTAGCGTCAAGGGGGGCACGGACCACTTTACTACCAGTATTTTTATATACTATATTTGTCCTTATTTAATTCATACCGTTCAAAGATTAAATAAGGCTAAAGGTAGTATATAATTATACTGGTAGTAAAATGATCGTGCCCCCCCTGACGCTACGCCACTGAATGTTGCAGAATAATACAAAGCGAGTATCAATATGAGTAATAGGGAATAGTAAATATATGAGTTTGAGGAACGTATTGAATCATGATAAAAACCCGATTATGGAAATATTCGCATATTTTAACATTTTGAAAATGTACATGTTTAATTTTGAAATTATTTTTTTTTAATGTCGCATTTAGTCCACATGACAGATATTATTATGACAGAATATAATAGCGGGCTTTAATAGACCGGTAAATTTTTAATTTATAAAAAATATGACTTTTTTTTTTTTTTTTTTTTTTTTTTGCTAAATGAAATTTATTTGTATTTATTAAAGAAAGAAAGGATAAAGTGTTTTGAAAGGAATATTAAACGAAACCCTTTGAGCGATCTTCGATCACACTTACCCACTTGTTATATTTCCTTCGAGTATTAAATTATTACGAGTATAATACTGATTACGAGTATATTACTTTACGTTCCTGTAGAAGACAAATATTTTTTGTACGTTTCCCATTGCTACATTTAAAAAATGTGTACATGTTTAAAAACTATTTTACCAAATCATTAAATTTTGTTAACTGAAGTTACAGTTTTCAAGCAAATTTTATTTGAAAGCACATTTTTTGTTCTATTCGAAGAAAAAGAAGATTAAAATTATATAATTTTGGGTTGTCTTGAAAATTCGTGCCGATTGGGAAAATCAATTCGTACCGGAAAATTTTGCCCGTCAATTTTTAGACATTAGATATAGGAATTAACGTCTAATAATTAAAAGATAGAATTTTCTGGTACGAATTGATTTTACCAACCGGCACTAATTTTCCGGACAACCCAATATTTAAAAGCGAAAATATGTGCTTTCAAAACAATATGCATGATAGCCTCATATCAGGTTGTATAGGAGGAAATACTTCAGAAAACTGCGCTTATTTTAGTTTCTCTCTTTTATCACATATAAACATCATATGAAGTTCTATAATGCTTGTAAAATAGACGATAAAACCTTTTTTTTTTTTTAATATTGAGTTAGAAAAACACGTTTTGCATATTTGTTTCTATTCTGCGAGAGAGAATATATTGTCAAAGAATTTCTGCTCTTGGATTTGAACAAAAGCATGACCATGTTTTTTAGTTCATTTTTGCACCAGCGTATCCAAATCCAAAGTTTAAATTATTACAAGAATCTATCTAATAATTAAGAATAATAATATTTTAGTGCTTGTAAACCTTACATTAGGTTGCTTTTCTAATTTTTTTTTATAAATGTCAGATTTTTTTTTCTTTTAATAACAATGTTTGTTCTGTATAAGTCATTTTAAATCTATTTTAAATGCAAAATATATTTTTCGTTCTTTTAAAAACAATTGAAAGAACAACTAGAATAGTTTTGCAGATACGAAACGCACAGGTTTAAAAATCTCTGTTCTGACACAAAAAGCGGCTTAAAGTTTAAATTTCTCCCTAAAACCATTCGATGGTTACATTTGTTTCACATTTTGATAATCAATTATCGTTCTTTCAAAAGATTGATATTTAAAACAAAATAGCTTTCTTACACAATAACAACAAATTCTTAAAATCGATTTTTTTTTTAAGTTTTTTGTTGCACAAAAAATATATATGAAATAAAAAAGAATAAATAAAGTTTTACATTATTCAATAATTTAATGTTATTTTTGTAAAACGTACCACAAAAACCATTTTCAGATTAAAAATGTTTTTGAATATATAAATATTAAAAATTAATTTTAAAGAAGGGATAATGAATGGAGATTTAATGTGCTTAAAAAAACTAGTATTCACTCGAATTTTATTCATTAATATGTCTTAATTAATTATGACTAAGAGTTTCTGGATTCTCAAATTTGAACTCATTAACTTTCTTGCGTTAGGGCTTTTTCAGTAAATCTTTTTTTACAATTATAAAAGCTCTTAATTAAATTAGTTGAAATGAAATTTCGGAAAAGAACCTATTTTAATTAATTTTGTCGGGGAAAGAAGTACTCTTTAAAAACAAAAGAGACGAGTGTCAGAAGAAGTATATCTAAAAAACAATCTAAATCTCTGTGATTTATTAATTTAACATATACTGTAAAAAATGACCAATGTTTCTTATTTTATGAAAATATACGATAACCAGGAACGAAAATATAACATAATCTTCTGAGTGATCCGAAATTCCGAATAGCGTGTTACATTGTCTTTTGAATCCCTAGAAACCAATACATTTCCAAACTTTAAAGAATTATTTATAAAAACAAAGTATAGTCGCTGCCCGTATTTTTCAGAAACGTTTCCGAAGGGTTTTTATAGTGTATTAATTAGTATACTCAGCCTGGAATATCTGTTTTTCGAATGTTATCCATTCTCAAGGAAACGTTTTCAGCCGCATAAGTTAATTTATACATGAAAGATTAAAGAAATAATCTTAATTTTAATGTTATTGTTAATGCTGTTGCATGTTTGTCTGTTAAACATATTTCTTGAGCATGAAACTGTTTACTTGAGAATTGATTGCATTTGAAAAACAGGTATTCCAGGCTGAGGACACTAATTAATACACAATAAAAACCCTTAAGGAAACGTTTCTGAAAAATACGGGCAGCGAAAAATACTTTGTTTTTATAAATAATTCTTTAAATTTTGGAAATGTATTGGTTTCTGGAAATTCAAAAGACAGTGGAACACGCTATTCGGAATTTCGAATAACTCAGAAGATTATATTATATTTTCGTACGTGGTTATAGTATATTTTCATAAAATAAGAAACATTGGTCCTTTTTTACAGTGTATGATTATGACATATTTTGAATTGTCATTACCGAATTGCGCAAAAGAAACATCCTTATAACTCCGAAAATGATAATCCTATTAACTAACAGTTTACTGCGTCGGATTAAGCGTCTCATTTCCAATTACATGAAAGTTTCAATGTAATACGAAAACTTTTTATAGCAACAACGGATTGAACGAAAACCCAGTTTTAACGGCCAAAAAAGAAAATTAAATGGCTCGCCTTATCCAAAATGTACTGCAAAAAACTCGATTGTAATGAGGATTACTCGGATATAGCGAGCAAACAATTTGCAAGCGTACAAAAGACTTTTCTGGCTTTTTTCATTTTTATAAACAAAATTTGTTAATTTCTGTGTGTTATGCGTTTTTAATGGAATAAAATGAAACATCTTTCTGAGAACATTATTTAACTCTTCAGCCGCGGGCAACGCTCCTATCGCGTTTCACTTATTCTGTACAATTCCGCGGAATACGCTATTTTCGCGTTGCCTACAATTTTTATTGTACTTAAGCATCGGGAGACTCTATTTCTTCGTTGAATCTATCCTCTTTTATTTAGAAATAGAGAGATTCGTTTACAAATTATATTACATATATCATTTCATATATTAGGTCATTCGGAAAGTTCTACGGTTTTTTAAATATTTTGAATCCATAAATGCCACATTCCCACCGGAATTTTGAAATAAAACTTTGTTTTTATAATTTACATGAAGAAACTACTTTTACTTAGTTAGAAATAAATTTGTTTGTAAATTCCGGTGACATTCAATCCTTATAACTGCTATAAGTGACTAATAAAAATAGGCCGCGGTTTTACATAAGAAAATTGAAACATCGCCCGCGGCTAGACGGTTAACAGCAGGCGTCCGATATATTGCATGAGAACTTTAAATTTTTGGAGAAATGGAATCTAATTTTATTGTACATTTAGGAACAAACTATAATTTTAATTTTATTAAACACTTAATTTGAAGTAATAAATCTTATGTAATATGTACGTTAAATTTTTTTAATAAAAAAAATGCACATTGTGAAGGCTTCATTTGTTAAAAGCATTTAATTTTCCAAGGATTTGGGTTGTAATTTTGGAGATGATGAAATAAAATTCACGTCATTTTGACGAAACTATACTAAAATGACGTCATTTGAATAAATTTACTCAAAATTATTTCAGATTTATGAATTAAAATAAATGCTTACAAAAATGTCATATTTCTTGCTAAATCAACCCGCTTATATCAGGCGTGAAGAGTTTTAATTGCCATATTTATAAAATAATTAGTTGGAAATCAGTTTTTCTTCTTTAAATTTATTTATTTATTGTAAATAGAGGGTAATAATTCTCTAATTAAATGCAAGGAGCTTAATTTGTTTTTTGTTTATCCTCCTTCCTTGAATGTAAAATTTAAAGAAATACGATGTAATGATTTCTAGATGACAATTAGTCGACAGACTATTTTTTTTTTCTGAATCAATAATATTGAAGTTATGTGTTTATTTCTTAGAATTTTCTTGAAAAATGTAATTTAATCAAGTTATATTTTTCACCATCTATTTAAATTGGAAAAAAAAAAAATCTTTTCAATTTCGATGAGAAAATGACGGAGTCCAGCTCGTCAAATTGGCGAAAGGTTAAAAATATAGTTATGTAACTATAAAAAATATATAAAGAAAATCTACGAAATATAAAAAAAGGAAGCCTAAATTATTTTTTTCGTTCCTGATTATTCCTTATTTACATTAAACTAACAGAGAAGCATGAAACTTAACAAAAAAATGGTTAACGTCAATGAAAGATAATGCAAATAATTTTTAAGAAGATAAAACAAATCTGGAGTGACTCCCATCGACTTTCCGAACGCTTTCCAATTTACATGTCCAGAAAGTGAAAAAAAAACAGGACTTTTTATAAATTTCTGACACGTTCAACCAAACAGAGCGGCCTATCAAAAAGATGTTAGCTTACATTGTTAGATTACATCCCTACCAATAATTAAACTACTAACCGCGAGCCATAAACAAGTGATAGAGATCGGAAAAACTCTGATATCGAAGACACCTCACCCCCCCCCCCCCCATCCGATCAAAACTTCGTCCGACTTCGCCAAGGAAAAAAAAAGTGGGAGACCACAATAAATCTCGGTGAAAAAATATTTGACAAATTAACATTACACAGACATTTTTTTAGAGAAAAGTATAGCTGGTACACAATACCTAAATAGGGTACAAAACAGAATAATATATAATAATATAGCAATATTCCTATGGAATCAGTTGGATTTGAAATTTGTACATCCCGTTTTGAAACTTTAGAAGTTACCTCTTCGCCAGTAAGGCTTGATTACATGGCCGTAATATTTATTACTTATACTGAGTCTCATTTCATTGATAATTTTTCCTACAGAATCAGTCGTAAAATGGTTTGAAAATGATTTAAAAATGGTTTAAAAATGGATTAAAAATGGACCGTCGACCGATATTTACAAAAATCTATACAGTTCTCGCGACAGTGGTCTATAACATATTCACCAAATGGAAGCTCAATAGGAAGTACCGTTTGGGATTATCTTTCCCCCCCTCCCCACACACACATGTACAAATCATGATTATAAGACTTTCCTTACAGTGTGCGCCTGTAAAGTCAAAGCCGACTTCACGGGATTGTTTGTTACATTCCTGTTTTTGTGACAATTTTTTATCATTCATCTCAAATCCTGCACGGGCTGGGTTACACCCTATCCGAACCTGAAAAATGTATTTGAAATCATCCCAAATCCCTATAAGTACTTGACAAAAAAAATTGTCAACACAACTCCTGACCGGAACACGATGCATTTCAACCCAAAAACAAAAAGAAATCCAAAATGAAAGAAAATTAAATCCACTTTCAATGTAATGATGGGAAAAATAGTCGATGATTTTATCTCTATTAACATGTTTATCGTTCATATAAAAAGAAAAGAAGGAAAAAAAGAATATGTAGGTATATACTCATTTCTATTCAAATATACAGATTTTTTTTTTTTTATCCGAAACATTACTGTGGTCTTTCTTTTGAAAAAAAAAATAAACTGGGGAGTGAAACCAATTCGAAAGAGACTGAATTCCAACTGAATTAATGAAAGTTAACCCCACCCGCAATTAAACAAATAATTAAATAATAACGCCAAAACGATCCTACTCTAATCCACATTCATTTTATATTCCACTGTTACAATGTGACTCATTTTGACGCGCAATAGACGATGGTATATTAAATTTTTTTAGGGTTCCTGTAAGCAAAAACTATACACGGTACGAGGAAAACATGACCATCAGCAGAATTATATTTTTCAAAATATATATATACATATATTACATAAATAAAATACGACATACATAAAATATATTACACTCATAAGATATGACATACTTAAAATATATTACATAAATAAAATATGACATACATAAAATAATACACACAAAGTGCATACATAAAATATATTAAGGATTTTTTAAATATACAAACGAATTGTAAAAACAAATAAATAAACTAGTCGGATGTGTCAATCCCAAAACTTTCTTCTGTCTCACACAGGTTTCGCATACACTAAAAAGAATCAGCACCCATTTATATCAAGGTCTAACTGAAACTCAAGTTTTATTAAATTCCGTGCATTATTTCTTGAGATATGACTATCGCTAAAATCGTGTAAATCCTTCAAAATGCTGCATAGCAGCACCACCTGCTGGGCGATTTTCACCAAACAATAATCAGCCCCAATTTATGTCAGAGACTAACTGAAAATAAAATTTTATTACATTCCGAGCATTAGTTCTTGAGATAGAGCTATTGCGAAAATCGTGAAAAATTCTGCATAGCAGCGCCACCCGCTGGGAGATTTTTACCAAAAACTAATCAGCACCAATTTATATCAGGCACTAACTGAATATAAAGTTTTATTAAATTCCGAGCATTAGTTTTTGAGATAGAGCTATTGCGGAAATCGCGAAAAATGCTGCATACCAGCGCCAACTGCTGGGCGATTTTTACCAAAAACTAATCAGCCCAATTTTATATCAGACACTAACTGAATACAATGTTTTATTAAATTCCGAGCATTAGTTCTTGAGATAGAGCTATTGCGGAAATCGCGAAAAATGCTGCATAGCAGCGCCACCTGATAGGCGATTTTTACCAAAAACTAATCAGAACCAATTTATATCAGGGACTAATTGAATATAAAGTTTTATTAAATTCCGAGCATTAGTTCTTGAGATAGAGTTATTGCGGAAATTGCGAAAAATGCTGTATACCAGCGCCACCTGCTGGGCGATTTTTACCAAAAACTAATCAGCACCAATTTATATCAGAGACTAACTGAATATAAAGTTTTATTAAATTCCGAGCATTAGTTCTTGAGATAAAGCTATTGCGGAAATCGCGAAAAATGCTGCATAGCAGCGCCACCTGATAGGCGATTTTTACCAAAATCTAATCAGCACCAATTTATATCAGGGACTAACTGAATATAAAGTTTTATTAAATTCCGAGCATTAGTTCTTGAGATATAGCTATTGAGAAAATCGCGAAAAATTCTGCATAGCAGCGCCACCTGCTGGGAGATTTTTACCACAAACTAATCAGCACCACTTTATATCAGGCAATAACTGAATATAAAGTTTTATTAAATTCCGAGCATTAGTTTTTGAGATAGAGCTATTGCGGAAATCGCGAAAAATGCTGCATATCAGCGCCAACTGATGGGCGATTTTTACCAAAAACTAATCAGCACAATTTTATATCAGACACTAACTGAATATAAAGTTTTATTAAATTCCAAGCATTAGTTCTTGAGATAGAGCTATTGCGGAAATCGCGAAAAACGCTGCATAGCAGCGCCACCTGATAGGCGATTTTTTACCAAAAACTAATCAGAACCAATTTATATCAGGGACTAACTGAATATAAAGTTTTATTAAATTCCGAGCATTAGTTCTTGAGATAGAGTTATTGCGGAAATCGCGAAAAATGCTGCATACCAGTGCCACCTGCTGGGCGATTTTTACCAAAAACTAATCAGCACCAATTTATATCAGAGACTAACTGAATATAAAGTTTTATTAAATTCCGAGCATTAGTTCTTGAGATAAAGCTATTGCGGAAATCGCGAAAAATGCTGCATAGCAGCGCCACCTGATAGGCGATTTTTACCAAAAACTAATCAGCCCCAAATTATGTCAGAGACTAACTGAAAATAAAATTTTATTACATTCCGAGCATTAGTTCTTGAGATAGAGCTATTGGGAAAATCGCGAGAAATTCTGCATAGCAGCGCCACCTGCTGGGAGATTTTTACCAAAAACTAATCAGCACCACTTTATATAAGGCACTAACTGAATATAAAGTTTTATTAAATTCCGAGCATTAGTTCTTGAGATAGAGCTATTGCGGAAATCGCGAAAAATGCTGCATAGCAGCGCCACCTGATAGGAAATTTTTACCAAAAACTAATCAGAACCAATTTATATCAGGGACTAATTGAATATAAAGTTTTATTAAATTCCGATCATTAGTTCTTGAGATGAAGCGCCCACAAAATTTTTGTCACAGACAGACATTTTATAAAAATAGTCAAATCGTGTTTAGGACCTTCTAAAACGTATAAATCCTTCGAAAACCGGAAGTCGAAAATTTTCATGATAATTTTCACGCAATACTTTCTTTTTGTAAAGATAGAAGAAAGTAATAAATAACTATACACGATATGACGACTATTTTAAAAACCTAAAGTGGTACTGTGTACCTTAACATATTCATGAAGATTGGTCAATTTTTACGGAAGTTAAATACTGTAAAATAAAATATAAACTTTAAATACATTTGTTAAAACAATGTCAATAAAATCGAACAGATAGACAAATATATCAATTTTAGATTCTAATGAAATTGAAACGGGACCATCAGCAGAGTGAGATTTTTCAAACAACAAAAAATCTGAATTTGAAGCATCCGTTCAAAAGTTATGCTTGGACATACATAAAATTTATTACATAAATAAAATATGACATACATAAAATATATTATTAGTCTTAAGAGATTATTTTAATATACGAAGGAATTACAATAATAATAATAATAATAATAATAACTATACATGGTACGACTACTTTTAAAAACCTAAAGTAATAATGTGTACCTTAACATATTCGTGACGCTTGGTCAATATGTTGAAGTTGAATACTGTACAGTAAAAGAAAAATAAATAAAATGCAATAAAATACAATAAAATCGAACAGATAGACAAATATGTTATTTTTAGAACCTAATGAAATCGAAAAAACGCCATCAGCAGAATGAGATTTTACCAACAAATATATATATATATACTGAGTGCCCAAAAAATTAGACACACTCTAATAACGAATTGGTCCACCTTTAGATCTCTTCACAGCCGATATTATTCTTGGCATGGACGCAACAAGTTGCTGATACTGTTGCTGAGGAATGTTGGCCCATGCTGACGTAATGGCAGCTGCCAGTTGGGTCAAATTGGATGGTGGCGTTTCTAAGCTTTGAAGTGCTCTTCCGACTTCGTCCCCCAAATGCTCAATAGAATTGAGGTCAGGGGATTGAGCTCGCCATGGAAGCAGAATAAACCCTGATTGATGTTCTTCAAACCAATTTAAGACCAATCGAGCACCGTGGCAAAGTGCATTGTCCTGCTGAAAATGACCATCTCCATAAGAGAACATTATAGCCATAAACGAGTATGGGGGATCAGCAACGATGTTGAAGTAAGCTGCACTGTAAAAAAAATCACAGTACCTTTACAGCAACAAATGCTGGCAATATGGGTGCCGGCACTTTTTTCTGTAAATATACAGCAATTTTGTTTTTCATAGGTAAACAGCAAGTTTGTAAATTTTACAGCATTTTTGCAGTTACATTTATATTAATTTTGTTTTTTAGATTTTACAACGTATTTGTAATTTTACAGCCTATTTTGCTGTTAATTTTACAGTCCTGTTAACTGTAATTTTTTTAGCTTATATTTTTTATAGATTTGTATTTGTATTTTTATCCAACCCCCCGTCCGTGTTTGTTTATTTATTTTGGATTTTTCTTTTTTTTATACTGAGACATCTTTTAAAGACTAAGGGCAATAAGTTATTTTTATGTCTACTTATATCATTGTTTTAATAACATTATTACATAATCAATTCTGTTATACATATGTAAGATACAAATTTAGCACCATAAAGCAAAATAATAAAAAAAATTATAGCACACTGAAAAAACAATAAATGAAAAATTTTAAGCTATTATAATTCATTGTAAAGAGTATTCCATGTGCCAATTTCAAGTATACAGTACAATATATAATGAGAAAATTACAAATAACTAATTTGTGCATCTAGTTACGAATTACTTTTATTGTTAGAAATGTACAAAAGCAAAATGGGATCTGCTGCTATTTAATGATGCGATAATAGTAAGCAAACTCTTATAATATTTTATGGATTAATAAAATAGTATATCAGGTTTTAAAATAATAAATAATTCGAAAATTGCCTATAAAAAATTGAAAATAGATGCGCGTAAAAAATTAACATCTATAATATCTGAATATCACCGACCGAAATTCAGTTCACTGGCTCGCAGATTGCTTTTAAAAATTTAGTGAACTACAATAATATATTAAATAAAAAAATATTCAGTTAAGTACAGAGAGTTAATCTAAAACTTTTGAAGATCAAAATAATTATATGATTTAGATTAGTTAGTATATTAAAATGCAAACGGATAAACTGAGCTTTGAAAAATATATAATAACCAAATAAAGCATTTGTAGAAAATAAGTGATTTTTTTTTTTAATCTGCTACGTATATATACATAAGTAAATAATACTAAAGTCCTATAAGAAAATATAGAAAAAAATCTTAAAAATTAGCTAAACTTGAAAAATCATCTTTTGTTATAATTTGAAACACAATATTTAATCTTTATACTAATTACAGTAGAGTCCCGCTATTCCGAACTAATTGGGACCGATCACTGTTCGGTTTAGCGATAATTCGGAATAGGCGGATGTCATTAATAATAATCAATGTATTGACTTCTTAAGGCGTAAAATAAGTGCGGGGACATCTGCGAGTGGCACCTCTATGCAGTGTTGATCGGCTCGTGGTGAACAGGTTCAGTGAAAGTGGGAACGGAAGTTCAGTGACCTTCGATCACCCTACCTATCACTCTGGTTTACATTGGAATTTGTTGAAACAACTTTTACACAAGTGAATGACTGTCACCTTCTTCCACTAGTCAAGAAAATCCCTGGCTGTGAAGACGCAGAAGAAAGCTGTGTTGAGGAGTGTACTGCCAGAGACATCGCTAAGATTTTTTATTGAGGGGGGAGAGGACCTTAAATTGCCAAGTCAAATTTCAGTATTTGCCAACTCACTGAAAAGCAAAAATAAATAGTTTTCGCTAATTCAACAAGTTTGCCAACTAGTTTTATATTTTTGCCAAGTTACCACAATCAGAAAATGTAATATAGTTCTTATTTGTAAAAAGTTTAAAAATATTTCCAATTAGATTTGTAATTTTTGCCAAGTCTATCAGAAATAGAAAGTATATATTATAGTTTTTATTAAAGTTTTAGACAAATTTGCCAAGTGTAACAGCATTTGTGAACGTTTGGTGGAGGAGGCTCCCCCCCCCCCTTAGCGAGGGCCCTGTGTACTGCTATTGACGAGAATGGCCACAGCAGTACAGAGATGAAGACATCGTAGCAATGGTCCAGGACTCATCAGCTGAGATCGACTCGGAGGAAAACGAGGAGGAGGTGAACGCTCAAACTGAACTCATATCACACACAGACGCGGCAAATGCTCTTGACCTCGCCTTACGCTACGTCGAACAACACGCTTAATAAACACCAAAAGATGTTATGTTCATGCGGCGAAGGCGGAACATTGCATTCCCAAGTCGATTCAGTGCTATTCGTTAGAAAAAAATCACTGACTTTACTTTTTAAGTGTGTGTAAATTAATTATTTTTTGTGTTTAGCAGCGATTAAAAATGATTCTACAGAATTGTATAAATGGGGCCGACATGTACTGTAAGTAACCAGCTTTCATTTCAAATTGGTTTCAAGCGTTTTCATCAAGCTTAGGCTCTATATATGTCTTTATTTAACTTCTTTGTGTAACAATAAATGTAAGTTTTTTCACGAACGTCTTTTTAATTTTTCCTGTTTTTAAGTTTAAAAAAATTGGTAATTTTCTGATCTCTGTTCGGAATAGGCGGATTTTCGGAATAGCAGGATTCGAAATAGCAGGACTCTACTGTATTCAAAAGCTAGTGTTTGTGAACGTTTATATACACATGGTCAAAAACAAAATTTGTATCTTACATTATATAAGAGAACTGACTATTTAATGATTATTAAATCAATGATACAAATAAACATAAAATAAAACTTACTCCTAATTTTTAAAATATATATCCAGTCTTGTATTTAGATATCCCAAAGTGCCACCATGCCTTGCAATAACAAGCACATATTCAGAACGACGACGCTAACGCTACGCTAATAATAAGTTTATGTTGAACACTTCCTGTGTGTACCTCAATTGGAATGTGGTCCGGGCGCTTTCGGTGGAGTTGAATTTACAGCAACTGCTGTAAATCTGTACTAAAATTACAAAAACGCTGTTTTTCAATACCAGTGACGCGATTCACAGCAAAACCAGTGGAAGGTTTCCCCGTTTTTTTTACAGTGTGTGCTGTTCAGAGTTGTGTCCACAGATATCAAGGTACTCAGTGTACTTCCAGAAATCCTTCCCCACACCATAATTCCACCACCACCAACCAGCCTGAAAAGTTTTCATTTGGCAGGAGGTGTCCATGAATTCGTACTGTTTGCGCTATATTCTGTCCTGCCATCTGCATAATGGAGCAGCAAACTAAATTCATCGGACCAGTCTACTTTTTTCCAGTCCTCTAGTGACCAAATTCTTCGTTCCTTTGCCCTCAACAGGCGTCTTTTATCAGTTTTCTGTATTACTAAACGCAATCTTGATGGTCACCTGCTTCTAAACCCATCCTTTGCAAATTGCGTCTTTTTGTGCATTAAGATATGCTTTGTGATGCACCTGCATTGATTTCAGCTGTAATTTGTCGTGTTCTTGCCCTTCTGTTGCTGCGAACTATGCGTGCTACTCGCCTTTCACCTCTCTTATTCACCAGCCTTTTTCGACCAGAATGGTTCTTATCGCTTGAAGATTTTTTTCTCAACTACCACTCTCTAAACATCCGTGATACTGTTGGGTGAGAAAATCCTAAAAGAGTCGTCGTTTCAGAGAAGTAAGCACGAGCTCTTCTTGCACCGACGATCAACCGTCGTTCAAAGTCACATAAATTTTTCGTCTTAGCCATTTTTACAGTAACTTCTGTGTTAACTACGTCGTACAAAGCTGAGAGTTTCTTGTATAAGCAACTCTGGGTTGTTACGACATTCTATGTCATTGTCGGACAGGTTTAGTTTCAAATAAGGGATGTCTCTAATTTTTTTGGTCACTCAGTGTATGATATATCGACTACTCTGATCATAAGAGTAGGCGATATTTTGGTTATGAACGTAGTTTTTTCCATTAATTGTCCATATGCGTAAAAGTTGATTAAGGCTATCTCTCTTTAACTTTCGACGGTGACTGTGAAAACCTCGGAACTTGTGAATTTCTGCTTTGCATCGATATTTATGCAAATTTGAACATCTGGTAAATCGATGTTTGAGTATTTAAATTTTGGAATGCGTTGGAAAGTTGGAACTTGGATCGAGTTCCTATTCCTCGTGAGTATTGTGAGATCCGGCGATCGTGCTCATCTAATTCGAAGCTGAAAAGGATAATAAGCATCTTTTTAGGGTAAGAGTTTATTGCGATATTTACTGCTAATTCAATAAATTTAAGTTTGGGTGATCACGGAGTGCCATTTTCAGCATTATCCTAGATGAACATCTTGCCATCAGTGTTCGACTAAATTGGGCAGTGGAGATTGGATTTTGCTGAAGGCATCCTGACTTGCTGTGTCTTCAAAGCTGTAAGTAACGTTTTTGAGTTCGTTATAATTGACATTTGAAATTGTATTTCGTTGATTGAAGTTTTGGGGGAGTTAATATATCTTGGGTAAAGGAAAATTTAGTGGTGTTCTTTCTCGAATCCCTGCCCGATTAAGTTTTAATAAACTTGACTTTTCAATTTTACATCTTGTGCTCTCTTTTACGACTGACTAGCCTGGTTCACTCTCACTAACAGCAAAATGGCTGTTACAAATGTATATATATATATATATATATATATATATATATATATATATATATATATATATATATATATATATATATATATATATAAATTTGGAGCATCGGTACAAAAGTTATGGGTGAACATGAGTAAAATATATTGACATAACATGACATAGTATATTATTATTTAAAGAATATATATAATGTATATATAAAGTATATTATTAGTGTTAAAAACATTTTAATATACAAACAAATTGTATAACCTCTTTCGTTGAAAGTCGGTTAATAAAATATATAAGATCGAATTCCTAAAATATTCGATGTGTGTATATTTTCTTTTCTTCGAAAGAACAAACAAATCAATTCAAAAAGAGAAAAACGGTAATTGATGTTGCTAAATTTAATTTTATAAAACCTTGTGGAATGTTCTTCTATTGTATTCGATTAAGGGTTTTATTTGATGTCACTAAGATCCAGATTGATAGAACGTAATAAAATTTTCCAGGCCTATGTAATCAAAGAAATGTTTTCTATCGTTTTTATTTGAAAATTTGCAGACATTTATTGACTCCTTTCATAAAAGAAGAAACAGAAAATTATTTTGTAAAAAATGTTTTCTTTTAAAAGTTTAAAGTAAGAATCCTTATTATTTGATGCTTAGAAGTTTTTTTTTTAATTTAAATTGATAATTCTATGTATTTTTTATTACATAAATTTAAAAAATATTAAAAGTTACAAATGTTTAACTTTTAAAAGTTTCTTAAAAGATAAATACAAAAGTACAAAAGTTTCATTTACAAAAGAAATTAAACTTTCAAAAATTATAAGATATATTTTTTTAACTTTATAATTATATGAAATACATTTTACAATTGGGAAAAGCATATGCACGAAAAATATACAATAGCGTACAAAATATATTTTAACTGAATATACTAAGCTGTATACAATATATAAGTTTTTACAGTAAGTTATTAAATATATAAGTTTTATAATAAATTATTATTTATTATAATAATTTACTATTTATTGTAATAATAATAACAGTAAATTATTATTTATTATAATAAGCTATGTGCGATATTAAGTTATGTACTCAATATATATACAATAATCACTGCTTAAAAATTAACTATATAAATTTAACTTCTATGTGTAAATAATGTATTGATGTATGGGAGTGACTGCGGTTTCGTAAACCGATTAAAATACAATAGGTTTAGGGAGTCAAATATCTTTTAAACTGACAAATTACGTGTAAAAGTGACCCTAATATGGATTGCAATAAATCCACATCTGATTAACTTTTAGATATGAAATTTTAAGCACATATTAAAAAAGATACATTCTAACAGTTAATGTTCTGAAAAATAGTCTAAATGCATACAAACGCTTTTAATTTAATATGATTTTTTTTTAACCATTGGGAAATGGTTGTTTCGGTCGAGAATGGACCTCTTGGCGTCGTCACTTTATTTTTTTAAGCGTTTTTAACGAAATTCTGTGACTTTAGAAGAATTTTTAACGAAATTCTGTAACTTTAGAAGAATTTTTCTTTGAAATGGCAATAGAAATGCATAAAATCGTTACAAAAATGTTAAAGTTACAAAAAGGATAGATGCAAACTATCAGATATGAAAAAAAGCCGAATTCAAAAATTGACGTCGGATGAGAAATCGTCTTATAAAGCAAATAACGTAGTCTTCAACTTTAATTTCCTCAAAATACCTTTAGCTCAGACATCAATCTAAACAAGAGTTAAAGTTATTGTAGGAAGGACCCGATAAAATATTATGTTATATTGGTTAACATATATTGGTTAGCACTTTCCCTTTATTTGCACAATTTAATGTTACTCAATAGCGTTCTCTTATCAATCTACTCGTTTAAACAATTCTTCCAGACAGTATGTTGTTAAATATTATTATGTATCGCGCAACGTTTATCGTTTGCTGGTTGAAACATCTGCGACATCGACATGTGATGATGGAAAGGCGCATTGCTTACAATCGAATGACGAATGCATTCAACGCTGTCAAGGATGCGATGGAGAGATTGATTGTGTAGATGGTTCAGACGAATATTTTTTCGAGGGCAGAGAATACAAGGATCTCTTCAACTGTAGTAATGGAAAATGTGCTTATCTGTAGCAGTATGCAACGGTTATGATAACTGCGGCGATGGTTCAGACGAAATGTTCTACATAGTTGTTTGTCGTTGTTAAATACTTTGATGTAGCTTTCGGAACATTTTCCCAATGGTTGTTGTAATTTGTTAAATTACAATTTTTATTTATTTATTTTTTTAATTAATGAATTCGCCTTATATGCTTTATGCGCATGATTTCTCATAATTGAATTATCACATTGAGCTAAACTTTTTTACTGAGTAGAAATACAATATGTGTTTAACACACTGGTTCTACGCTGGAAAAGATATAATAATTAGTTCTTGAGAAAAGAAAAATTCAAATAAATCTCTAAATTTCTAAATTTCTTAATGAACATAATAGTGGGTCATTTTGTGCATCTGTAAGGTTTATACTTCAGTCAAATTTCACGATATTCTATCCAGCCATTTCTTAGAAATCATGCTCGCAATGACCAATATCACCGTTTTGAGAAAATTTGCTGCACAGATAAAATTATCCCTTGATCATACAAATAGAACCCAAATTCTTTTGTACACAACTTCCCTTCTAAAGCGAATTTTTACAGGGAGTTTATTTTAAAATATTCCTAAGTAATCAAATTTTCATATAAGCTATAAGTCAAAAAATTATTTTTTGACACGTTAAAAGGTATGCCTGACACTTTAAGGCTTTTCTCATATAAGGATTTTTTTTTTTTTGAGATTTTTTCCAGTATATTTCTTATTTTCATTAAAATTTTAACGACGCATGCAATTTAACATTATAAGGAAAACGCTTGACAAATCTAAAAAATAATATAAAATAATATAAAAAAGGGAATTCCTAAAACATCCAAAGCGGATAATGTTTTTCTTTATTAAAGAAAACTATATATATGATGGAAAAAAGGCAAATAAATTGATGTTGCTCTATTAAATTTTATAAATCTCTGTGGAATATCCTTTCATTGTATTCGATCAAGGAATTTATTTGATCTCAATAAGATCCATATTGATAGGACATAATAAAATTTTCCAGTCCTATGCAATCAAAGAAACTGTCTCTATAGTTTTTATTTTAAACTTCTGAGACATTTATTAACTCTTGTTTTATGAAAGAGTCAATAGAAAATTCTTTTTTGAAGAAAATATATATTTTTTATTTTTAAAGTTTAAAGTAAGAATGTTATTTTATGCTGAAGATAAAATATTTGTTGATTTAGAAATACATAATTCTGCATTTTGTATTTGCTGTGTAAAGATTAATGCAAGAAACATCAATAGTTATGAAAATGCCTTTAAAAAGTTTATCAAAAGTTAAGTACAAAAATGCAAAAAATTTATTTACAAAAAGTGTAAAACATTCAATGCTTTTTTTTAAATAATCTGGTGTTTTAAATAAGATTTAAAAAGATCATTATTCGTTTTGGAATTAAAAGGTTCTATCTGCTTCGATAACTCTTTTGCAGTTTAAAATTTGCTAATTATCGAAATACTCGCTAGAATGCTTGTACGTATGTAGCTCATGCTGCAGCCACTACTAACAAGGAAGGTCTTCAACGTAAATTTTTGAATTTCATACTAAATTTTACTGGTATAAGAAACGCCTATATGTAGCAATATCTTTAAAACTAGGACTTCCCTCAAAGGGATTAGTCTGATTGATATTGCTGAGAACATAGGGTTAACAATTACGATATAAAAAAATAGAATATATGAAAAAGAGCAAATTAAATGAAAGAATTACAAAATATCATATATAAATGCATATATACTGTTATGTTTTCATATATATATATATATATATATATATATATATATATATATATATTACAACATTTGGCAAACAATCTCATTTTCTTAAGCAGGAATTGCTCAAAATGTTAAAACACAAACAAACAACAACAACAAAAAACAAAACAAAAAAAAACGCCGGATCTTTCAAAACGACAAGCTTTTTTAAGTTGAGTAGTCAGATTTGCAGCGAAGAACGTATTTTAGCAAGCGTAGTTTAACGCAAATTTAGTTTCATTGCTGCAACATTTTCTTTGTGACAAATATTTACATTTGAATTTAAAAATTTTCTTCCTTATTTATTTGTATAACTATTTATAAAAACTTGTACACTTCAAACCACATTAATAATATGCTTTGCTACAAACCTGATTACGAAATTGTAGCCTAAATTCCTACTAAAGTATATAAAAAATCTTTCGATGACTTCGGTAAAAATAAATTTTAAATTAAATCTCCATATCGGCAAAATTGAATATATATATTTCAAAGATAATACTTCTTGATTATTTTCTAGGACATTCTCCCCCCTGCGCCTTTACTGCTTCAAACCCCAGATTTTCTTCTGCCTGTCTGTCTCTCTCTATAATCTGTTTGTTTCCCTATCCATTCTTCTACCCATCTCTCTACCCGATTGACTGTATCTATACACGTCTCTCTACATGTCTGTATATTTCTCTACTGGTGTCGCTACCCACCTATCTGTTTCTCTAACCATCTGTCTACCCGTCTAACTATTCGTATGTCTAGCCGTGTCTCTCTCCGTACCCATCTGTCTACTGTCTTTCCACTCGTCTGTATACCCGTCTCACTATCCGTCTTCCTTTCTACCCGACTCTTTAACCGTCTCGCTACCCATCTGTCTATCCGTCTCTCTAACTTTCTCGCTTCCCGTTTCACTATCCGTCTCTCGACACGTCTGTCTGTCTATATACCCCTCTATCTACCCGTCGGTCAACTCGTCTCTGTACTCATCTCTGTATTCATCTCTCTATCCACCACGCTACCCGTCTCGCAACCTTTCCTTCTACATGCCTGTCTACCGGTCTCGCTACTCGTCTCGCAACCTTTCCTTCTACATGCCTGTCTACCGGTCTCGCTACTCGTCTCGCTACCTGTCTGTCTATATCTCGCTACCCCTCTCTCAATCCTCTTTTTTACCTGTCTCGCTACCCGTCTGTCTATTCGTTTCGCTATCCGTTAGCTTATCTATGTCGCTATCCGTCTCTCTACCCCTCTCTCTACTCATCTCACTACCCGTCTGTCTACCCGTTTGTTTGTACCTCTCGCCACCTCTTCCCAATATTTAAACAATTTAGTATACAGAAGCCGTTCATCTGTTATTAAATGCAAACAGGAGTAATTAGTCTAATCAGATGCAATTTTTTTTAAATACATACATAAACCAGCATAATAATTCATCAGGTTTATTTTCATAGTAGTTTATGTCATTTGGCAGTAAATCTCAACTTCTTAAATCCGAACTGCGTCAAGCTTTTTAAAAAAGCCCCAAGGTAGCGTATAACTGCGAAGGGAAAGTACCCTCAGGGCTATTAGATACATGTTTTTAAGTTAAGTGAAAGTTTCATAATCGGGTTCGGAGCCAATTGCTTATGTTAGAAGGCGTAGATTAACGCCATTTTAAATTCATTTCTGTAACTTTTTTTTGGGGGGGGGAGAGAGTTCCAAATATTTACACTTAAATTCAAACTTTTGCAGTCATGTTAATATTAGTGTTGTTTGTATTATTAATTGATACTTTCTAGACCGCCTTCATTCGAAACAAATGTAAAAGACTTCCTCTACAATTTTTTTTCTAGGAGAAACTTCCGTAATCGGTCCCAAATCTAATCGGAGAATTTAATACCATTACTGTTTGTAACTCTTATAGAGTGAAAAGAGTATTGATGCTAGCATTACTCTTGTTTGAGACCAATCTTGTCCGTGTATCTGAATGGGGAAAAGTTGTGCAGGGAAAAGTCGTATCATGTGCTGGTTGGCGCGATTGGCTAAAAAATTAAAAATGGTGCCAAAAGGCAGTTTTAGCATCTTACCAATTTTTTTTAAACATGTTTTTCAAATATTTACAAATATACGTTTATTAAAACATGTTTTTGCGCCATCTTAAAAAATTATGTACGATGCTAAAATAAAATGTTATTGTCATTTTCGATATTTTAACAAGTAATGAAAATACATAACAAACATATTTAACAAAACTAAGAGACAATTTTGTCATAAATAATTGTTATTGTCTGGGGGGAAAATTGGAAATAATAAGCGAAATAAAAAATTACCGAAAATAACTTGTGGGAATGTCAGGAAAGAAATATCTGATAAAAAAAACTATTTAAAATCTTAAAATGAAGAAGAGGTCCGTATAAAAATGCAAAACATTATACGCCTGATATAAGTATTTTTTATTTTTTTATATTTCCGAAAGCACAGATAAAAGGGTAAAAATCCCGGCACAGATGTCGTATACTCAGCACGTTGGCGCGATTTTTTTCTCCGCCAATTTGGCGAAAATTGTTTGTTGTGTTTATTTACTTTTATTTTTTATTTTAATTCTATAGATTATTTTTATATGTATATCAATATTGGGTACTTCTCTATTATCCCGTCGACCACTTTCCATAACAAAAAATATCGCCAAACTGTAAGATTAAACGCCAGAAATGCAGTCCCATTTACTTGATGTCAGAAGCATTATCCGTGTTTGTTATGTCATCAAGTGGTTTTTAATTCGACATTTGCGTGTATTTTTCTTTATGTTTTACTGATTTATTAGTTATTTCATTAATTAAAATAACAATTATGTCCTTAAATTCTTATATTTTATTTATTTATTTATTTTGATATTCCAATGGCAACGTTCTCCGTTTATTTGGCGTTATAGTTTGGCGATAGTTTTTTGTTACGAAAAGTGGTCGACGGGATAATAGTACCCAATATTTATTTATATCAAACTATTGTTTATTTATTTTTATTTCCTTTTTAAAAATAATAGAAGCTATTTCATTTATTACGTTATTTTATTTTTATATTGAAATACAAAATGACATGCTATTAGTGCCTGCTATTTGTAACTAATATTAAAAAACAAAGTTTTCGCCAAATTGGCTCGGAAAAAATGGCGCCAACGTGGTGCGTTTATGACATCTGTGCTTTGTTTCATTTCACTTATGTATTGGTACTTTTATGTTAACTTGGCGCAGTTGATAAATCTCTAAATATTGTTCTTATAACATCTTCATATTGCATTAATTTCATTTAAATATAAACCTTTCACTCATTTAATTTGAAATACATACATTAAATATGCATGTCTTTCACTCATTTAATTTAAAATACATATATTTCACTCATTTAATTTTAAATACATGCCTTTCACTAATTTCATTTAAAATACTAAAAAGGAAAATAAACTAAGAAGAAATAATGCCACAAATCAAAACCTTTTATTTAAACATCAAAGAATTGTTTCTAATTTACACACGCGAAATAAAAAAGCTGCTAATGGTGAGATTTGCGCCAAATCTCTAATACTAAGTTATTGCGGGGTTTTTTTCTTTTAAACAGAAAAAAATTCCAGATTAATTTTCCATTTTTATTGAATTGAAATATTTTTTATTGTACTGATATTGTATTGCACTCTGTGCGTGCATATTTTTTGTGCCATGTTACTCCATGAACTTTTGAAATCTTATTATTTACGAAAATCTCCGCCGGTGAAAATGACGTATGCACTAAATTTTCGTACCGTATGTAGTTTAATTGTGCTTTTTTATTTATTTTTTAATATAATTCCCAAACGGTTTTTAATTTATTCTTGGTACTAAATAGGTGTCGTTGTCATCTTTATAGGTACCTGCTGTGAAAATTTGAACGAAATTCGTTAAATATTTTTTGAGTTATGCTTGACGAAAGGTTTTAATATCCATCGTAGCTATACAGTAGAATCTCGTTACAACGAATCTTGATTTAACGAATTTTTCAATTTAACGAATGTAATTTGGATTGTAAAAAAAGTCATATTATTCTATTTCAGTATAAAAATATTTTCACTTTAACGCATATTTCATTATAGCGAATTTAATCAGTGTTCTCCAGAGATTCGTTGTAACGAGATTTTACTGTATATGAGGCAAAGTAATACTGCGCTGTGTATGAGTCTTCGTTGTCACTCAGACAATTAACTGCTAAAGTAAAACTGGAAGGCCATAAAAGCAAATTTAAAAACTACACAGGATTTAAATATATCACATTTTATCGCCATTTGGTGCATTTTATGTCTAAAATTATAGTAATTTTAATAAGGGCGTGTTGTATTATTTAGTACGAAGAACAGGATCTTGGAGTACGGGATAGCCGTTAGGATCAGAATGACTACAAGAGGCAAAAAGTAGCATTTGCCTTCCTTTGAGAATTGAAGGACATTGCCAAGAAGGTACCTGAATCCTTCAAAATTACAAGAAAATTCGCATTTTTGTTGAATTTCTATTCATTTTACTTCCGTCCCAATCCTGAAATTTATTTAATGAGAAACAACCAGATTGGCCCTTTACTATGAAAATCAGATGGGTACCCTTAATTGGAATTTTAGCAGTTCTTACTTCCAAATATTTAGCTTTGTCAAATATACTCAATTAATTACAATTTTTTTATTATAAGTGTAAGATGCATACAAATTTTAATCTATTACTTGTCAGCAATATGCATGACTTTGTTAGGAACGTGTTGGTCGTGTGTATATTATGGCCGATTCTCTATAATGTATGACAAGGAAATACGTAAGATGGTGCAGTGGTGGACCGCACTACTCAATCTGTGAACAAAATAACAATTTTTTTAAAAGTACAGAAAAAAATGTAGCTATGAAAAGTTATTTGAAGTGCAATTTCATTTTATAATAGTTTTGTTTTAAAGGTTTTCATTATATTTCAATATAAGTATAAACCGTAATTTTATTTTAGTTTGACATTTTTCATTCACATAAACTTCTTACTATATCCATTGTCTTCAGTTTTTAAGCTAATGATATTAAACAGCAAAAACTTTAAAAATGCAAGGGAACATTATAGGTTATTAGCTCTATAATGCCTTTCTTTTAAATAAAAGTGTATGAATAGAACCTTTTCCGCATATTTGGGGGTTGTAGGAGGAGTTCGACCTCCATTGTACCTAAGGATTTCATAGATTTTCACAAAATATTAATACATCATAATTTTAAAAATTATTTATAGTTGGTTTGTTGTTTCGTTACTGTTCATATCTCTTAAAATGACTTTTAATATAAAGATGTTGCTTTTTTTTTGTTCTGTGGGAAAATAAAGTCAAATTACAATAAAGTAAATGCATCGAATGAAAAAGTTTGGTGTGTCATAAAAGTATTGTTATAGATCACATGGGGCATTGTTATCTCTCCCCAACTAACATCTTCAACTTTCTTTTGTAAAATGTATTTAAAACTTAAATGTAAGCCAGAAAATTATTTTGTTTTTTATGACTTTTTAAATTACATTTCTTCACTCTATTCACAATTTCTGATTATTAGTTGAAAGACCTTTTTGGAAGGGGAAGGAGGAGGGCGCTTACACGCTACGGTTATGTAAGTACTGTTCCTCTGTTTGTCTACATTCCAAAGAAATATTCTTCTATTCGTTTTCTGATTCTTCATTAGAAATCTCTCTCCCCCTTCTACAGTTTTACACTTTCAGTGACACATTTTATCTCAAAATTGGTTTCAGCATTTCATGAATCTTCAGCGTTCTATTTTACTATTTTAATTCTATTTTATTGTTCAATTCTTTGTCGTCTTAGAATCTCTTAAAATTTCTAGATTTTTTTAAGTGTATTTTTCTATTTTTGACTTCCGGAAACACCATCCTTTTAGCAACATGGAGATAAATATTGATAAATGATCCAAATTATAATGAATAAATTAACACTTAACGTTTTCTACTTTACATAGAAACCTATTCTAAAACGCAAATTCCAGGACGAATTTTCATATGTAAATGAGCGAAATTTGTATACACAACAGTCGTTTAAATCATACAACTGGCAATAATCCTTAACTTTCAATCCAAATGATGATGAACAAATTAACACAACGTTTTCTACTTTACAAAGAAACCTATTCTAAAACGCAACTTCCAGGACGAATTTTCAGATGTAAATGAGCGACATTTGTATACACAACAGTCGTTTAAATCATACAGCTGGCAATAATCCTTAACTTTTAATCCAAATGATGATGAATAAATTAACACTTAACGTTTTCTACTTTACAAAGAAACCTATTCTAAAACGCAAATTTCAGGTCGAATTTCCAGATGTAAATGAGCGACATTTGTATAAACAATAGTCTTTTGGCTGATACAACTGGCAATAATCCTAACTTTTAAACAGTGGTTAAACTTTAAAAGTTGCAACTATTTCTAAAACTATATGGTTATATCTATTTATGATTGTAATTATTTATAAAACCAAAGAATATAAAGTTATATTAACACCACTAAATCTTATAAACTAATAATACATAGGTCAGACATAACTGTTAATAGTCTGTGTCTTTTATCTTGAATTCTTATTAAAATCGTGTTGGTCAACGTTGACTACATTCTTTTATTTCTCCACCAATAGGATTGATAGGGATGAATGGAAATGAATAGGATTAAAATCCTATTTTTTTAATTCAGTTTCGGCTTTTGTATTAATATTTAGCAATGGATTTTTCCCACACGTGATATCTTTATATGAATACAACTCACTGTATGCTTTGAAAAATAATTTGTGAGTTCGCGTTGAAAGACTTTCCTTGTAAAAACTTTCTGTGGATAACGTCATAACATTTTCGCAAAAAAAACACGTTTGACAAATTACGCTCATTTTTAACACTTTCCAACCTAGTTGAAAAGTATTTATGACTTCGGTTTGTATGGCCGTATGTCCGTCTGCCGTCTGCCGTCTGTCCGTGCTCTAACGCCCGTAAATATGCTCGGATTGCCCTGCAATTTTTATATGCTATTGTCGTTATCTATAGCATGTTCCCTATTTCAACTGAAGTGTGTAGCACTTATAGTTTTTTTTACAGGGACACTCAACAGAATTCCGTTACATTACGGTCTATGGGGGAAAAATCATTTGCGGTTTATTTTAATGATGTTACACAATTTCAAATACATTGCAATTGATATATATCACTAAGGTGCATTACAAGAAGCTAAATATGGAATAGGGTGTGCATAGCGCTTATAGTTACTTTACAGGGACAGTCAAAAGAATTCCGTTACATTACGTCTATGGAGAAAAATCGTTTGCGGTTTAATTAAATGTTTCACTATTTTAAACGCATAGAAATTTATATATATCACTAAGGTGCGTTATAATAGGCTTACTACAGAATATTGTGTGTATAGCAGTTATCGTTCATTGACAGGGACACACAAAAGAATTCTCTACTGTCTGTTAACAATAATTCCTGGAAGTGCGTTTTAAGTTGCTGAACGCGATTTTAAATTTAACTAACTTTTTGTTTATTACTTGGTGTGTATAAATTCTGTATTCAATATACAGGGCAGCACAAAAGTTCGCGAACACATTTCCGTTTATTGAAAGAAACGCCAGAAGGAGAATTTTAAACTGTGCTACGCGTTTCCTAACTAAACTAAAATCTAGCATCCTATGTAAAATATATATATACAAATCTATAGATCATATACAGGGCTGAATAAAAGTATTCGGATATTTTTCCGAATATTGTATATGTTGGAAATATATGTTGGAAATTCCTGAAATTACGTTTTTAAATATGTTATGTGTTTTCCAAATTGTTTACTTAGATGTTATCTTTCAGCTTATTAAACGGTATTGATTTGTAAAATTATTTTGGAAGCGTTGGAAAGTGTTGCATAATCTATGCTTGACGCATGATTTTTCGTTCTTGTTTTTTTTTTCTTTTTTTTCAAATTATTCTTTATATCCATTCAAAGTTAATAGCTATAATCCATTCAAAGTTAACATGCGAAACTTCATATTAAAAGAAAGCTCTGGAAAAGATTGAAAATAATAGAAATTATATATAAACGAATTCTTAAAACATCCATGTGAATAGAATTTCCCTTTATTCGAAAGAAAATGCAAATAAAAAATTGTTGCACAAATTTATTTCATAAATCATTGCATTTGATGAAGGGTTTTATTTCATGCCACTGACATCCAGTTTGATAGAAAATAATAAAATTTTCTTGTCCTATGTAATTAAAGAAATGGTTTCTATCTTTTTTATTTGAAAATTTGCAGACATTTATTGACATTTATTGAGAAAAAGTCAATAGAAAATTATAGAAAAATAATTAAAAATGTTTAAAATATTCATAACTTTTTACAAAAGCTTAAAGTTTTTAAAAATTAATAATTTCATGTCTGAAGAAAAGAATATGAAACATTAAAAGTTACCCACTAAAAGAGTATGAAAAGTAAATACAAAAGTAAAGATTAAAAATATAATTATATAACTATAAAAAATGTAAAATTTTTCTAAAGAAATCTAACATAAAGAAATCCTAAATTAAATTTTCCTTTCCTGTTTATGTCTGATTCTAATTTAAATTTCAATCAAGTATGAAACCTAAAATTAATAGAAATATGTTTGACAAAGAAGAAAGATGATACAAAATGTACAGTAGACTACCGTATAACGCGAATTTGGTACTTCTTTATTATCCGTCGACCACTTTTCATAACAAAAAACTATCGCCAAACTGTAAAGCCAAATAAGCAGGAGAACGTTGCCAATGGAATATCAAAATAAATAAATAAATAAAATATAAGAACTTCAGGACACAATTGTTATTTTCATTAATGAAATAACTAATAAATCAGTAAAACATAATGAAAAATACACGTAAATTTCAAATTAAAAACCACTTGATGACATAACAAACGCGTATAATGCTTCTGATGTCAAGTAAATGGGACTGCATTTTTTGCGTTTAATCTGACAGTTTGGCGATAATTTTTGTTAATAACGCGATTTCATACAACGTGTTAAAAAAATTGCGACAAAGTATTCGTATATCGCGATTTCCGTATAACGTGCTATAGATCAAAATGCAGAAATTACCCTGTTAAGTAATACATACATTATACATATGTTTTTTAACGATTTGAAGAAGTTGTTTTGTACTGCTTTGTCAATTTAATTACATTTTTAATAATAAATACAATACAAATTTTTATAAGTTGGTTAAATAGTGAAATATAAAGTTTACATATTTAAAATTTAATTAAATTAATACTTATTTCTAAAACATAAAAGGTAAAAATATACAATTATATATTTTGTAATTTATGGTAATAAAACTTTAAAACTTTTCTCCCACAGATATAATGGATGAAGCTGAAAACAAATAAAAATTAGAAAGAAAATGTATTTTTATGAAAGAGAAATTTACAATTTTGGTTCGACATAAATCTGGTAAAAAATTAAAAGATATTTACAAAGAAATTCAATTAAATGAATTCACACTTTGAACTATAAAGAAGAATGAGACTAAAATAAAAACGAATGTTGGTATTACTTATTGGATCATTACAAAGTTTAAGGAAAACTGCACGGATAAAAGATTTCTTCATATCAAAATGGAAAACTGTTTAATGTTATGGGTGGATGATTGTAAGCATAAAAGTATTCCCTTGAATAAACATATGATTAAGCAGAAAACAGTTGAAATTTATACCCATTTAAAGCAACATATTCCTTCTGATGAGATACATAAATATGATTTTAAGGGTAGTCAATGTCAGGGCCTCATTAACGAACTGGCCGACTAGGCCTTGTCCTTGGGCCCACTGCTGATGGGGACCTCAAAATGAATAAAATGATTTACAAAATGTTTTTATTAAATGCAGTTTTCTGTAATTATCTTCCCCAAAACCCAAAACGATTTTGGTTAACTTGGTAACCATATACAACGATAACACCCAAATACTCCTGAAAAAAAATTAATAGCAACTATTTTGGTTTGACGTTAACTACGAAAATGTACTGGGCCTTGGGCCCCACATGACCTTAATCAGACTCTGTTCAAGGGTGGTTTAATAGATTTAGGAAACAATTTTCGTTACCTAACATAAAAATACAAGGAGAACGCGCATGAATACTATACGTATATATGAAATAAAATATTTTGGTTTAAATTAATATTTTTTCCCTTATCTTATTTTAGTAGACGATAAAATTTTACATGATAATAATCACTCTAACATTTTACTCTAATATTCGCGTTATACAAAATTTTTCCTCGTCCAAAGTGAGTTCATACAACGCGATTCAGTACAACGCGTTAACATATTAATCGCGTTATGCGGGAGTCTACTATATGTAAGAAAAATAATTCCTACAAACTTAAAGGGGGATAATATTTTTCTTTACTTGAAAGAACAAGCAAAATGCTGAAAAAGAAAAGCATTATTGGTGTTCTGCTATTTAATTTTATAAAGCTTTGTGGAATGTTCTTTCATTGTATTCGATGAAGCGTTTTATTTGATCTCACTACGATACAGATTGATAGAACATAATAAAATTTCACAGTCCTATAAAATCAAAGAAAGTTTTTTTTCGTTTCTATATGAAAAATTTCAGGTATTTTATTGACACTAGTTTTACGTAAGGGTCTATAGAAAACTATTTTTCTTTGAGAAAAAAAGTTGAAAAAGATAATAAAAAATATTATAGTTTATTTAAAAAAAAAAAAAAAAAAAAAAAAAAAAAAAAAAAAAAAAAAACCGCTTACATTAAGAAAACTCATTAATTTATGTTAAGGAGAAAAATGCTGCTAAATTAGAATAATAATTCTACATTCAATATGTCAAGCATTCTGTATTCAATATGTCATTAGTCGCAATTCTGATATTTAAAAAAATCATAACAATAAGAATTTTTACTTAAATGTTTTGCAGCAAAATTTTAAATTGATTACTAGTTTGGTTTTCTTTATTTTCCGTTTATGAGATATGTATTTGTAGCATACAAAATACATTTAAACTCTATTAAACCATACAGTGATCGCCGCTTAAAAGTATATTTATATATGCATCTATATATAAATATATATTATTTATCAAATTAATATATTCAGGTAATGGAGTAGACGCAGTTTTTTAAGAAGGTTCAAAATGCAACTTGTTTAATAAAGAAAACCCTAAATCACTTTGATTGTTTATTCATTATTTCCATTAAAATTTCAACGAAGAATAAAATATAAAGTTAGTAGAATTATTTTGTTTTACAAAGCTGAAAGAAAACATAAAATATATACTAAAGTCGAATTCCTGAAACATCCCCGTAATATTTTCCTCTTCTTGAAGAACAAACAAAATATTGAAAAAGAAAAAAGTTCATTGATGTTGTGCAATTTAATTTTAAAAAGTTTTGCAGAATGTTCTTTCATTGTATTCGATTAAGGGTTTTATTTGATGTCTCTAAGATCCAGATTGATAGAACATAATAAAATTTTCCACGTCTATCAATGAAATTGCTTCTATCTTTATATTTAGAACTTTGCAGGCATTTTTTTCGCTCACAGGCTATCAAAGCCTGAGAGCTAATGTTCCCGCAGGTTCTGTATGTACATACGTATGTATGTACGTAACTGGATAACTCTTGATAGAAATATCTGATTTGCTTCAAATTTTGTATATAGGTTCATTGTGATAAGGCACTTCCCTGATTAGTTTTGGGGGCTCATTGGTTATGTATAAAGAGGGAATGGAGGCTAATCCCCCCCCCTTAATTTAGATAAATGTGTTTTTCATGCAGAATTTTCCGATTTGCTTCAAATTTTATATATAGGTTCATTGTGATAAGGCGCTCCCTGATTAGTTTTAGGAGTTCATTTGTTCAGTATAAAGAGGGGGACGGAGGCTAATCCCAACGAAATTTAAGTAATTGGGTTTTTCATGCAGAATTATCCGATTTGCTTCAAATGTTGTGCATGGGTTCATTGTGATATGGCGCTTCCTTGATTAGTTTTGGGGGTTTATCGGTTAAGTATAAAGGGTGGAAACGGGGGGCTAATCCCTCCTTAATTTAGATAAATGGGTTTTCCTAACAGAATTATTGTCTATTTCTTTATTTTTCGAGGGGCATTATTCTTTGAAATAAGAGTATAATATACAATTAATGTGAATAGCCTGTGAGCTCAATGCCACCAGTTTAACTAAGTTTTAAATTCTAAAAAGATAAAGCTTATTTTAAAAACTTAAAGTAACCAAAAAAAACTCTTTATTTTATGCTAAGGAGATTTTTTTTTAATTTTCAAAATTAATAGTTCAATATATTCTATTTAATCGATAAAATAAATATTTTTCTTTCCACTGTATTCTTTATTTCCATTTACTAATCCCCAAAATATGAAACTTAAAATTAGTGCAAGAATATTTAACATACAAAAAAAATCAAAACTGGTATGCTATGGCCTTCACAAAATTTTCTTTTATATCAATGTGATATATTCAATTAAATAGCGAAGTTACAAACGAAACGAAATACAGCACATTTCTTTCAATTTAAGCCCCCTACTGAATATTTAAACTTACAGAAACACATGTACAGGATGGTCATAAAAAAACTTCCCCGATATATGAACCCCTAGCGACCTAATCCCCCAACCAATCGAAAGGAAATTTCATATATTGTTAATTGAAAGTATGCGCTCAAGATCGTGATTATTTAAAACAATACAGTTCTCACGGTTACAGTGAAAAAAAGGCGAAATTTTTTAATGGCAACATCCACTTTTTTCCTGCGCAGATTCATCAGCGCATTGAAAAACCATAAATGGCTTTGGAACGATACACGTATGACGAAATTTGCCGACGTAGGACATTTGCAAAGAAGAACATTGTAAAGGACTAATAACAGCACAAGATAGAAAAGGGAGAAAAATTATTGGAATTAGCAGTTTTCAACATGCCTATCTTCGCAGACGATAACGCATTGCATGCCGGAGAATGTTCACAACAATGACGAACGTAGCATCAAAGGAGGAAATTCCTATAACTTCACGTTTTATGGCATCTTTCAAATCTGACAAATCTCTTGGATTTGATGTGTACACTTTCGATTTCAGATAACCCCAGAACCAGAAATCCATCGGAGTGAGGCCGGGGGATCACAGTGGCCATGAAACTGCAAAGTTACGGGAGATGACTCTATTATCAAAGTGCTGTTGCAGCACTTGTCGCACACATGTGGCGACGCGACGTGTGCAGGAGCACACGGTTATAAATAAATAAATATAAAACGGATAAAATAAATATTTTTCTTTCCACTGTATTCTTTATTTCCATTTACTAATCCCCAAAATATGAAACTTAAAATTAGTGCAAGAATATTTAACATACAAAAAAAATCAAAACTGGTATGCTAGGGCCTTCACAAAATTTTCTTTTATATCAATGTGATATATTCAATTAAATAGCGAAGTTACAAACGAAACGAAATACAGCACATTTCTTTCAATTTAAGCCCCCTACTGAATATTTAAACTTACAGAAACACATGTACAGGATGGTCATAAAAAAACTTCCCCGATATATGAACCCCTAGCGACCTAAGGAATATAAATATCCTTCTATCTTTATATTTAGAACTTTTCAGGCATTTTTTTCGGCATCTTGCATCCATACAATGTCATTAACACATTTCTCTGCTGCAATTCTGGAATTAAGTAATTCTGCAACATTGTTGTATACCCAGCACTTGTGATGGAGTACGTTTTCATACCTGTAGAAGTGACCTGTTTGAAGAAATACGGACCGAGAACGGATGTGCTTGCGATGCCGCATTACACAACCACTTTAGTTTCATGTAAAGGCGTTGGTGCCACATCGTGATGATTTTCATCAGCCCAGTGAACGCAGTTCTTGGAGTTTATGCTCCCTGTTAAGGAGAAATGTGCCCCACTCGTCCATAATATCCGCAGTGGCCACCTGCTATTTTTATCATATCTGATGAAGATATAATTCACAAAATCGAAACGCTGTTGCTCGTCTCCAGGTTGAAACATCTGGACGCGCTGAAATCGATAAGGAAACATCCACAAAACATAGTGCAGAAACTTGACGACTGTTGTTTTCAGTACATCCAAATTGCGGGAGACACTTCTTGCAGTATGCAATGGACCTGCAGTAATCGCATATGCACTTCCGCAACAACTTCAACAGGAACACATGGTCGTCCGGAACGCCGTCTGTCACATGTTCATACAGTTTCTTCAAAATTTTTACCAAACCACGTACGTCTTTTACGGAACATGGGCCTCGTCGTAGCTTATTATTTTGCACGATAAACTCGCACTGATTCGGCAGCATTTTCCCCCTTCAGATAAAACAGCTTTATCAATTCACCTCGTTGTTTCCTGGTAAGTGCCATCTTGTTGGAACGTTCGAACACCGGATTGAAGAAACAAACTCTCTCCACTGCTTATAAAGGTTTTCCACACGCAATGCTTTGCACATGGTGATCTGAGATTGGTGCTTCTACTGTTTATCCCTGTGAATTACGCAAAGAGAGTCAATACAACCCCTCTATGTGTTGTCAATGATACTTTAAAATGCTCTTCTTTGCAAATATTTTACGCCGGCAATTTTCGTCATACGTGCATCGTTCTCACGCCATTTATGCTTGTGCAATGCGCTGATGATATCTGCGCAGGAAAAAAGTGGGTGTTGTCATTCAAAAATTTTGATTTTTTTTTTACTGTAACCGCAACCGTGAAAGCTCTATTGTTTTAAATCATCGCCATCTTGAGCACATACCTTCCAATAACAATATCTGAAATTTGCTTTCGATTGGTTGAGCAGTTAAGCCGCTAGGGGTTCATATATCGGGGAAGTTTTTTTCTGCCACCCTGTATTTTTAATTAATACAAACTTTTGTACATTTCTACCTAATAGAAACTGAAGTACAGCTAGAAACATTATTTATCGCACAAAAAAGAAAAAAACATAGCAGTGCCTTCCGTTGAGCAAACAAAGTCAAAATGGAATCAATATAGTTTTTAATAAACATCTTATATATTAAATGTTGCGAAATTCCACCCCATGGATAACGAGATACTTCTCTAACTGATATAGTAGAATGCACAGAATAGCAGCCTCACCTGTTGTTCTTGGTCGATATACACACAAACCTAATCGGCACCAATTTATGTCAAGGTCTAACAAAATGTGCAAATATGATTAAATTATGTATGAAAGTAAAAAATAACTGAAAGTAAAACATCCAAGTTGATGATATTTTCTTTTATTTCAAAGAACAAGCGAAATACAATACCCTCTCGTTATATTGCGCATTATTGTAAACTAGAAAAAAAATCACGATATATCCAAAAGTGCAAAATAACCAAGAGTACACTAGATTATTTTTTAACACAATTATTTTTCAAATTGGTAAAGCAATCATACAAGTTGTAAATTTCCAACTGGACGAAAAATGTCCGGGCCAGGATTCGAACCTGGGATCGCTTGGCTGAAGCCGCCACGCTGTACCACTGAGCTATCCCGGTCGAATCTGGAGGGCATAATTCATCCAGTAAACCTTATTGATCAAAGCATCTGGTCTGATATTTTAATCAGCTCAACAGAAAAGATCGCAGGTAATGGAACTCCAGTAAACGCTGGATACGTGAATACACTAGATTATTTTTTAACACAATTATTTTTCAAATTGGTAAAGCAATCATACAAGTTGTAAATTTCCAACTGGACGAAAACCAAGACTATTTCAAACAATTAGAAGGATAATATTCTTCTAAGAAATATCGTTTGTTTGTCTCCAAAACGTTAATTTTTACCAAGATAATTTTATGAAAATTTATTAAGAAAATTTTCGGTAGAGACACTTTTGTAATCAAAATTTATATTCCCGGTTAATAATTCTTAGTTTTTTCATAATTAAAACACGTCTAATATTGGAAGAAAGGTAAAAAATGGTTTATTAAAAGTACGCGCCATCGCTAAATGCACATTTTCCCCACCTCCCTGGCAAGTTGTGGAAGCCCTCACAGAAAAACTGTGCAACTTTTGAGGTGGTCCAGTCATCAAGCCATTTTTAAAGATCTTCGTAATTGTTGAAGTGTTTCATGGAGAATGCGTAAGACATCGATGAAAACAAGTGGTCGACGGAAGGGGCAAAGTCTGGTGAGTACGGCGGGTGGGGAAAGAGTTCCCAGTCAAGTGTAGAAATGGTAGCTCTGACCACATTAGCTGCATCTGATGGGGCGTTGACGTGCTTCAAAATACTTTTTCCGCGTCTTGTAGCCCATTCCAGTCTCTTTTGGATCAATGTATAGTTCAAATTCCTCATTTTTTGACGGTAGTAAGTGGTATTAACTGTTTCACCTGGTTTCAGAAGCTCATAGTACAAGACATCCTTCTGATCCCACTAAATGCACATCGTTGTCTTCTTTCGAAAGCATTTCGGTCTTGCGGTCGTTGTTGATGGTTGTCCTGGGTGAACACATGATTTTCTCTTCGTTTTGGGTTCTCGAAATATATCCATTTTTCGTCTCCAGTCACGATCCGATGCAAAAAAGTACTTATTTCATACCGAGAAAGCAAAACTTCGCACACCGTTTTTCGCTTTTCCATCTGTCTGTTGTTCATCTAATGTGGTTTCCATTTTCCTGACTTTTGGATCTTTCTCATGTCATGCAGACGATCACAAATTTTATCCAACCAATATTTAACCTCTCTGACATTTGTTGTTGAGTTTACGTATAGTCTTCATCCAACAATACTTACAATTTGGCATCTTCAATTTTTTTTTCAGTTGACCTAAGCGTTCTTTGTCTTTCAAATCGTCTTGCGTTGGGACATTGTCACCGTAAGTTTCCACAAGCTTTCACTCGTATTTTTCCTTTTATTGAACAAAAAAAGTAGTACATGCCACCCATACTCTTTATTTGGCTCAAAACTCGACATGCTTACCACGCGAAAAATATATGACGCTAACTCGAAATCGTTTAGACATCAATGGTGATTTTAAAGGTACTGTCATAGCTATAAAATGACATGAAAGTTTAGACTGTAAACCAACGCTTGTTTCCAATGTCATCTTTTGAAAAAATTAAGAATTATTAAATGCTACACTTGGTATATAAATATAATTAAAAATATCATTTAAGATAAAACTTCTTTTCGGAAAACACGAAAAAAAGCGATATACCGAATGAAAGGAAAAAATTCCGAATGAGCAATGTACTGACGACCGATATTATTAGGGCCTATTCTATTGAAAAAGTATTGATGTTGGACAATTTAATTTTAAAAAGCTTTGGGGAATATTCTTTCATTGAATTTGAATAAGGATTTTATTTGATTTCACTAAGATTCATTTTGATTGAATATAATAAAATTTTCCAGTCTTACGTAATCAAATAAATTGTTTCTGTCTTTTTTATTTAAAAATTTGCAGACATTTTATTGACTCTTGTTTTATGGAAAAGTTAACAAATAATTTTTTTTTGTAGAAAATAAAAGATAAAAATAATATTATTTATTTCCAAAGCCTAAACTAACAAAACTCATTTTTTTGTACTAAGGCGAAAACTTTTGTTTGTTTAGAAATTAATAGTTTCACATTTTGTTTTTAAGATAAATATAGGATACGTTAAAAGTTACAATTTGTTACTTTGAAAAAAAGTGTATCAAAAGGTAAATACAAAAGAAAAGTTTAAAAATACAGTTATAAAACTATAAAAATATATAAAAAAGTCTAAGAAATTTACAATAAAGAAACAGTTTTTTCCTCTACAGTTTGTACCTTATTTTCATTAAAATTTTAACGAAGTATGAAAGTTAGCACTAGTAGAAAAACGTTTGATAAAGGTGCAACATAACAAAAAAAACCTATACAGGATGCCCACTAAAGTCTTGTCCACCTTTCCTCCATTACTTTCAAAACGGCGACAATTATAGTCATGGGAGTTGTGTCTAGGTATAGTAAAATGACTATGCACTAAGTCATGAGAATGCTTAAAGCGCCACTTAACATCGAATTGCGGTTCAATCTTAAAATAGTACGAGATACGAAAAAACAGGAAATTTCAAAGTTTTAGATAGTGCTCGAATTAGCATGAAATGATGTCCTACATGTAAAAATAGCTTTATTAGAAGCCCTGAAATGTATTTTTTATATCTCATCAGCAGCTTAAATACCCCACAAGTTGCACGCAGAAGTGTGGCAATATAGGACAGACGCACACTTACTAATAAAAGTAACACATATAAGCAACGTACAATTTTTTTAACGAAAATCCAGTAAAGTACACTCAATGTAATCGGCAGCAATGCATCATGCATTCTGCATGTGTCCCGATGGTGGGCACATATTGCGCACAATTAACTTGATTTTCTTATTAAAATAAACTGTACCTTGCTTACATGTGTTACTTTTATTAGTAAATGTGCGCTTGCCTTATAATGCCACACTTCCACATACAATTGGTGGAGTATGTAAACTGCTGATGCGATATAAAAAAATATATTTCAGTGCTTATAATAAAGTTATTTTTACATGCAAGACAACATCTCATACTAAATCAAAGACGCTCTACAAAGTAGTAATTGAATTTTTTCTCGTATCTCGTACCGTTTGGGAGATAGGAATGCTAACTCCAAAGTTTTCCACTGTAAGCGGTCTCATCGCGTAGTGCATAACCACTTTACTATATCTAGACACTACGTTCATGACTATAGCTGTCGCCGTTCTGATGTTAATAGCGGTTGACAGGACTTTAGTAGGTACCCTGTATAAAAATGATTTCATTAAACTAAAGTGTATAATATTTTTTTTATTCCAAAGAACAAGGAAAATATTGAAAAGTAGATTGTAAAGTATTGTTGCTGAGCTATTTAATTCTATAAAGCTATGTGGAATATCCTTTTGCTATATTTAATTTTGGCTTTTATTTTGTCTTACTAAGATCCTGATTGGTAGAACCTAATAAACTTTTCTAGTCCTGTGTAATCAATTAAACAGTTTCTGTCGTTTCTATATGAAAATTTGCAGAGTATTGTTGTTTGGAAGAATCAATAGAAAAAAACTGAAGATGAAAAGTTAAACAGTTAAAAAAAATTGTTTATTTCAATATTTTAGAGTCATCAAAATTTTAAGACTAGTGGATGTCTATGATAACATTTAAGACCACTTACACGATGGCAATCTAAATTCCGTGCTTAAACTTCTAGATACGGTCATCAGACTTCCATTTCTTTCTGCCACAATCATAAACCTGCCTTTATTTTCTTACAGAAACTCCTAGGAGAACGCACAGCGGTTCGCTGGATGATATGGCCATCTCGAGACGTAGTTGCTCTAGTTTGACCTGATCGCATAGACATACGAGATAGGATATCTCTATCATAGGACGCTCTATCATAGAGCGTAATGGTAACGGGATGACGATCGCAACGCCTGTAGTGTTAAGGGGGAAGAATCTTCTCATACACGGACTATTTTGACTGTTGAACATCTATCTTATTATGATATTTCTTTTTTTTACTGTTTACGTTTTCCACTTTGTATAAAATTCGAAAAACAACATTTTTCAATTTCGCTTTGTATGCAGACAAGATTCAGCATGATATATTTTAACACAGACATACTAAAAAGGTTCAAGAAAGAACTGTTGTTTCAATAATAATAAAGGAGAGAATAAAAATTATGTCGTTTAAAAGGAAACTTAAACAACGGACCAATGATAAATTTGAAGAGAATTGTCTGCCTTGAACAGAAAATAATAGATATTAAATATATAGAGAATAAACAGATTTCATATACAGAGTGATTTTTTTTTTAAGTTGTGAAAGTAAAACCCTTTAACAATAGAACCACTGATCCGAATGACCTAAAAATTTCACCAGTATGCTCCCAAAGCAATGGGAATTTTTTAGGCGTGGTTAAAAAAAACTTAAAATCGCACCGACAGATGGCGCTGTACATGCAGTAAAGTCGGGAGATGAACTTGTGCCCGGCACACGCACATTGACGGTAAAAAGGTGAAGTATGCACACCTCGTGTTCATTATTCTACGGAAATCCTCGCAATGACTGCGCCATTGACGGACCGTGCGTTGTTAGTGAAACTGTATTATCAGAATAATGACAGCGCAGCAACTGCTCTTAGGGGATTTTGGACACTTAAGAATTTAAGAAAAGGTCCAATGACGACAGAGGGCCTATGGAAGATGGTTTCTCAAAGTACCGTCCATTGTTTTCCTCCCACAGACGATATTCTTTGTTTCTGCTACCTTACAGCGCCTTCTGTCGGTGCGATTTTAAGTTTTTTTAACCATACCAAAAAAATTCCCATTGCTTTGGGAGCATACTGGTGAAATTTCAGGTCATTTGAATCAGTGGTTCTTTTGTTATAGTGTTTTACTTTCACAACTTTAAAAAAAATCACCCTGTACATAGTCAAATTTCGAAAGCTTGTTAATTTTACCCCATTGTCACTAGTGACACTAGTATTGCTGCCATTACAGATTTTGCTGTAACTGTCCTATCTTGATGTTAATCTATGACCTGATCGTTTTTTTACAATAAATATCCCATCTTTTCCATGCTTCACTATGGAATTGTGTATAGTAGTCTTGCTTACATTTGGTGTTAAATGTTATATTTACTGTAAGGGAACAATCAGATCGACTAAGATCACCAACGTCTCGAGAAGATAATATCATATGACGAATAGCTGTGCGTTCGCCTAAGAGTTTCTGTAAGAAAATAAAGGCAGCTTGTTTGCTACAGGAAGAAATGCAAGCCTGATGGGAAAGGAGAAAAACATGTCGTCACTTGAAAACAATCGCTTATAACTCTATAAGTAAATTATTTATCAAAGAATCGAAAACACCTTTCGATTCCAAATCGCTTCAATAGTCAGGCCTGCCAATTTTATGCCTTTAGCTTTTAAAATGAGTTAGAAAGTTTCGCGTTTTTGAGCAGGAAATTTGAGAACAGCCTTAAACAAGGACTTTGGATTGTCCTCGCGAATAGCAAGTCGTATTAAATGTTGTTATAAACATATAGTGGCCTTAAGTATTTGTTATTGAATGCAATTTACTTCAAAAGCTTAAGGTAAAAAAACTCATTATTGGATGCTGAAGAGAAAACTTTTGTTCGTTTAGAAATTAATAATTCCCCATTTTGTGTTTAAAATAAAAAGATAAATATAAATATATGTAAATCATATAGATAATATAAATATATATAGATAATATAAATGTATATAGATAGTATAGATAATATAAATATATATAGATAATATAGATAATAATATAAATATATATAAATATATAAAGATAATATAAATTTAAAAAGCATTATAAGTTACAAATGTTTATCAAAATTTAAATACAAAAGCAAGAGTTAAAAATACAGTTATATAAATTATATAAATATAAAAATGTATAGAATTTCTAAAAAAATCTGATACAAAAATCTTAAAATTGATTTTCTTTTCCTGTTTATTATTCCTTTTTATTAAAATTTCAATAAAGTATGAAACATAAATTTAGTAAGAAAATAAAATGTTTGACAGAGATGAAAGATAATACGAAATATATAAAAGAACGAATTCCTACAACCTTAAAGTGGATAATATTTCTCTTTATTCGGAAGAACAAGAAAAATATGGAAAAAAAAAAGAAAAAGGATTAACGTTGCGTAGTTTATTTTTTAATATTTGTGGAATGTTTTTTCACGGTATTCCTTAAATGGTTTTATTTGATCTCACTAAGAACCAGATTGCTAGAACATAATAAAATTTTCCTGTCCTATATAATCAAAGAAATTGTTTTTTTTTTTATCTTTCTTATTTCAAAATAAACAGATATTTATTGACTCTTCTTTCATGGAAGAATCAATAGAAAATTTTGTTTTTGTAGAAGAAAATGTAAATATATATATATATAAAGAAATTATATATTTTACAAAAGCTTAAAGTAAGAAAACATATTGTCTTATGATGAGGAGAAATGTTTTATTGATTTAGAAATTAATAATTATAGAATTTGCAGTTCTTTACTCCAGTGTACAGTTCCATCTAGCGGTAAATGTATAAAAAATAAGAAACGTTAAGATTACAAATGTTTACTTTTTAAAACTCTGTCAAACATATATGAAATTGTAAAGCAATTTTATTTACATTTTATTTTCCTTTTATTACATTTATTTACGTCAATACATTTTGAATATTAAATAGTTTTTTAATATTAATTTTCTTTTTCTAATAATTACAACATGGATGGTAGAAATATTGGCCAGAGCGCTTTGTTTCTTAAAAGGTGAGAAAAGTTTAAATATCTACCAAGCACTCTTTTCCTCCTCAGCTTATCAGCACGAAAATGACTACCTTCATAATAAAAAAAAAATAAGAAGAAAATTGAATCATCTGTTGAAACGTTATACGTGGATATCTTGATAATAATTATTAATCGCAATTCTGACATAAAAAAAAGTTCAAAACATAAAAATCTTTTTATTATATATTTTTCACTAAAATTTGAAAAAAAAAATTCTGATTGGTTTGTTTTGTTAAATTGATCGTATACGATACAAATGTACGCAGCTTGTGTTGCATTTTCAGATATATTCTCTATGAAAACTGCAGCACGTTCTATATTAAGATTTTTCTCCAGAATTACAAGAATTATTTTTAAAAATTGTCTAAAATTTTAATTTGTTTTTATATTAACTTTATTTTTAAATTCATCAAAATTGCATTATGGCGTAGGTACCGAAAATTTACCAATAAATGATAACTATTTCGAATCAAGTAATAAGCTCTTTAAATTGGTACTGAATGTTTCAAATGCGTTAGATTATAGAGTTTATAGAATGTTACTATTGTAATTTCTCTTGATATTATTAAAATAATCTAAATCATAGGTTTCCAATATTTCGTCAGGGCACATTTGCGGAGAATAATTTCTCTACGGCAGCACTTCAGAGGTACAGGGACAGAGACGGGAGGTGATTTGCTTCAGCCGCTTTCTACCGTTGTAATATCAACGCTAGTTCTTAAAGCAACATTTCTTCTAAACTTTTGACTTCCCTTCTAATAGAAATGTTTAAAATTATTCAGCAAATTAGTTGCAACATTAGAAGTAGTCCCATAATATTATATTGATTCAAATTTAGCATGCAAAATATTTACATTTTTTCCTCGAATTCTAACTGAAACTCCATACTAAGTGTCCAAATATTAAATGTGTGCCAAATATTCAAGTTTACGTTACACAGTTCCAGTACTTCAATAGGAGGTGTAGTTTGTGAATTCTGAGCTCAAACACTTCAAATTTACTCATTCTGAGAAACCGGGTTGCTAAAAACTAGCCTTTATCAAAAACATTAAGATTACAATCCTTCCCCATTATACCTACTCTGATACGACACAATGACAACTTTATGATGGCAGCATCTGTAACACGACTTTTCCAATTCGTCACCGAAATTATATTTCAAGCAGGAGCACTCAATTTGGCATATATATGTATTGTAATTGTTTTATCTGATTAGTATAATACAGGAAATGCATTGAATCCATTATTTTAAGCATAAATTTACATTCGCACAATCTTAAAGCAGGGTTTTCAATAAATGTATTATGGAACCCAAAAGTAAACAATCTACATTAAAACATCGATATTTTGAGAGACATTTTGATTATCTGCCGAAGTGCATTTATTATTGCACGTGCCCGCATGCGGGCTTCGGTTTGGACAGTCATGATCGAAATAAATGTAAATTTTATATGCTATAGAAAATTAAATGGAAGCTGTCTGACTTCATGCAAAATATATTTAAGATTTCAATTAGCCATAACTTTCGAATATGGCATACACGTTTAATTATTTTTTTTCATGCTTCTAAAGTTAGAAAAAGCATTATTAATTTCACATAGAATAATTCACGTGGATAGGAGTACAGAGATATGTAGATAGGTAAAATATATTTTTCAGCATATGTTTAATCACTATCAATGGTGCTCTAGTAGCAAGCAAATATTGACAATATTGGGCCCCAATATTGTGCCAATATTAGATTTATAGTAAATACGTCCAACGAAATACGAATATTGGTTTCACATACGAAATATTTGAAGTAAAGGGCCAATATTATAGAAATATTGATTTTGCATAAAGATAGAAAAAAACAAGACATTTTGTTTTGCCGAAATTAGCACAATATTGGAAAAATGTAAACATTTCAATGTTTGGAGAAATATTTCCTGCCAAAATTATTATTTTGACCAATAATACAAACATTGCTAGTCCAATATTGTTTCTATACTTGGGTTACGATATATTTACTGACTTATCCTATTAAAAGGACAAAAATCAATGTTTATCTACACAACACTTTTGTTTGGATCTTAACAAACAATAAATATATAATGCATAAAAATAACAAGGATTCTTGGAATACAATAATAAAAATAATATTGTTTTTTGAAAGTAAGCAGAGATACAAAAGGATATTTCACAAGTAGGTATGAAACTGCATTAAAAGATTTTGGCAATACACAAGGGAAAGACATCTGATTAATGACAATTTCTTATTATTCTTGGCAGGGTCAGTCTTCTTTGTCAAAATGGATTTCGGAAAAGTGAAAAACCATGTGATATATTGACAGTTAGTTTGGTAAAACTTTTCTTTACACTAAAAAAAAAAGTTTCTTAGATTATGTAAAAAGGAATATGCGTTTTTTTCTTTTACGTTCCTTTATTCTTTTTTCTATCTCTCAATGTTCATAAGCATTAACTAGTACATATTTGTAATGTAAATATTAATCAAACTTTAATAAATCCTAATATTTAGAAAGTAATATACAAGGTAATTCATATTTGATCTTTCTATGATAAACTATTCGGTTAGTATCATGTTGGCTTTCTGCAGGGCGAGTTATTAGAACAGAATCATGAAATATTTCGTTAAGCTTGACAAAAATTTTGTTTTCGTGTTAATTTGTTTATGTATGTCTACGCACAAGAACTACTGTTCATAAACATACACCACAATGAAATGTGTGTATCACATTTAAAGATGAATTTAGAGATGAATCTCGTTTTTGTTTACATCATGTGGATGGACGCGCTCGTGTGCAACGTTTACCGACAGAAACATTCTTACCTGGCTGCACTAGTAGTAGAAAGCAGGCTTATAATGGGAGTTTTATGGCGTACGCAATTTTTTTCATTAACTGAGCTTGGTTCCATGTTCATTGTGCAAAGAAATCGCAATGATTCTATGTGCTTAAACATCCTGGGAAACTAGTTACACCCCTTTATGTCCGCCGTCTTTAAAGATGACAGTGGCATCTTATAACAGGATAGTGTCATAAACTATGTTCGGTTCTGAAGTGGTTCAAGGAACATGACAATGAATTTACTTTTCTGCTATGCACCCTAATTATTCAGACAGGAATCCTAATGGGTACCTGTGGTTTCACTTGGAGCAACACATCCGAGCATCAACATCACAAACTCAGAATTAGATGAATTAGGCAAACTTCTTTAACAATGATAGTATGATATCTCACGTGCAATATTTCAACATCTAGTTGAAGGTATGCCGCCCATTTCATAGACTAATTTATGCTCTATAAGCGGAAGTAAATGGTTTTACTATTTTTGCTCATAGATGTATGTTGATTATACAAATAAGAAAAATATTTGCAAAAATCAAACAGATACGCTCATTAAAAGTGAAATTGCAACACCTAAAAGGAATTCACGTACCCAAATGCAAATCGCAGGACCTGGTAGAGGAGAGAGAAATTTGCGAATGATTAGGTTTGCATTCGCATTGAATCACATGGCACCTAGTTCGTGGCTATAAAATCCAGCATTTGACTCGTCTCTTAAATCAATCAGCGAGCAATTACAACAGCGGAACGATTGATAATGTATAGAAAATGCCTCGAAGACGTTAGAGAGCTGATTATTACTAATTAACGGATAGATAACGAGACCCAATACTGGAAATCCGAAACCACATTTCCAGTATTTGGACAGTAATGCGCGCAATTGTCGCACGTGCTGTATGCAACATGAGTATTATCTAGCGATACGTGGCAGGATGGACGCAGTATCATTTTCAAACACGCCGGAGAAGGAGTAAATCGCAAAAGCGCACAACAAAGCGGAGTGACGGGTAAAATCTTCAAATGGTTCCCCCAGACCCGTCCGCCATGGCAAATGACTTCCGAAGTCCTCTGTCACCATCAATGGATGCATCTGTATCCATCTAAACCATCCTCAACAGGTGTCTTGAGGTACGGCTGCGCGCACGATAACCAATCACTGAGGTTCCGTTGAGCACTCGACATAAGTCTGCTTATCTGGCTTGATATCATCGTTATCGCAGCTGGAACCACCGAACGGCATCGGGTATTGATCACAGGTGAATTCCTTTTTTATTTATGAACGAATGACGGCCATGTCGAATATAGTGGCTTCCAGGGCGCCACAATTTGGCATCCTTTATCGTCGAGTGTCATACTGCCCCCACAATGGGCATAATGGTTTGGAGGAGCATCATGTTTGAACAGCAAAATGCCCTTGTGCACACTGCTTGTAGTTTGAAAAGCGAAGATGTACGTCAACCAAGTTGATTTGGCTGTAGTTCGGCAACTGCTGCAGGCTGCCCATGGTAAGTTGTTGATGCAGAACAATTTTGGGTCGCACGGTAAACTCTCAACAGCAGGGGCAAAATCGACACGATTGCCTTTCCGGCAGCCTTTTCCAATCTCTTTTCAATGGAATACGTGTGGGACCTTGTAGAAAGTGAGTTGCATGGATGCCACCGTAGCACCACAGCACATACCATAGAAGGACTTGGATTCCTAGTCTGAGCAGTCCTTATCGGGCAGTAACATACCTTAGAAGAACTCCGTGCCGCAAAAGACGCGGCTTGGAAAGAAGTAACTCATGTGACCATTATAGCCTCATTTACTTTAAACAACATTCTTACAAGTTTCACTCACAACAATCATGTTAACTTTCGATACGCCATATATATAAAATGCATAAATTTTTACATAGATGCTAACAGTTGTCTATCTGACTGTATTTCTTAGATCTCCTTTCTCCGTAGTATACCGTAGTTTCGATAACAATGAAATCTGTCTTTCTAGCTTTTTACATTTCTAAAGAAAAAATTATCTAACTGCACGTATCAGCAAATCCATCAAAATTTACACGGTAGCAATCTAGTTTAAGGTTTGTTTTTACTTTCTTCTATCTGTAATAGAAGAAAGTATTGTAATCGAAATTTTTTTCCGGTTTTCGACGGATTTACACGTTTTAGGTGTCAGAGATTCCGAAAAACATGTTTTTACAAAATGTCTGTCTGTCCGTCTGTCTGTCTGTCCATCTATGTGTCTTCATTGTATCATCGAAAAATGTATGAAGTTATGCTTCAAATTGAACCACATTTTTTCTCTATGTTTTTGGCTATAGCAAGTAGATTCTATTAGAATTTGGGGATATTTCGACGAAAGGGGGCACTGTGATCGATATTTTTGTTCCATTTTCACTATTGTACCATCTAAAAGTGTATGAAGTTATGCTTCAAATTGAACCACATTTTTTTTCTATGTTTTTGGCTATGGCAAGCAGGTTCTATTAGAATTTGGGGATATTTCGACGAAAGGAGGTGCTGCGATAGCCATTTAAAGATTTCAAATTCAAAAAGATGTACAAATTCAAAAAAATTAGAAATCCTAAAACTTTTTTTCGTTAAATGTTCGGCCTTGATCCGGAGAATCCGGAACAATTTTTGTTTTGCCTCTATCTTAAAAAATGGCTGAGATATAGCGGTTTGAAATTTTAGGGTGGCTGACATTTTCAAACAAGACAGCAGAATTCATCTATAAACGGGTTTAATTTATGAGTTTTAGTTAATATGGTTTCGGCAAATTTTCTTTCATTGTTGTAACCATTAATCCTATTATATGCTTATCACTATATATTTATATTCGCCAACGTCAAATTCTCGCCAAACTTGGCGACAGTTTTTTTCGGCGTGTATTTTTCATTATGTTTTACTGATTTATTAGTCATTTCATTCATTAAAATAACAATTTTGTCCTTAAATTCTTATATTTTATTTATTTTGATATTCCAATGTCAACGTTCTCCTGTTTATTTGGTGATAGTTTTTTGTTATGAAAAGTGGTCGACGGGATAATAGAGAAGCACCATTTTTTATCAATATTTAATATTTCTTAGATGAAGGTTTAAACATCTAAAGAAAAAGTAAGGATAAAACTATCTGCAAACAACACTTAAGTTTTTAGTCAAGCTAGAATATCATCTAATTTATTCCATCAAAGTTAGAGCAAAAACTGATCCAAGATTGCAAAAGGCACGAGCGAGAAAAAAAATTAACAATCGTATTTTAACTGCATTAGATGATGACGTCATCCGCTTCGGGAAAACATGGGACATAGAAATATATTTCAATTTCAATTTCGCTTTTTAATCATAAATATAAAATAAACCCGTGCGGTGTTTTTTATCATAATTGCTGAGCATCATATAATGTGGTATTTTATTTTTGTGGCAACGATACTTTGAAGAAAACCTTTCATTTCTTTTAGGAAAACAATGCCGATTTAATTTTTAATTTTCCGCAAATTTCAATCAAAAACATGTTTTAACGAATTGTTAAGTGTGCTATGTCAGAAGCCAGTTCAAAATCCTTTCATATGCCATCTCATTCGTCGTTCTGCGTTTCGTATTTTCTGAGAAAAAGGGATGTTGACAGGAGAAATAATATATATGAATTATTCACAACTAAAAAGAAATGGCGCATCTAGTATTTGTCAAAAAATTAAATAAAAATCATGCACTCATGACATCATAATTCACTTTTATATTTTAACAGAATAATACGGCTACTATAATTTGTGACTCGTGCTGACACATAGCTGTTATTATTATTTTTTTACGCGTGAAGTTTTTGCTATGATACTCCATTGTGAAATTTGGTAATTTTTGAAATTCAATATTTGAAAAAGTGCATAATCAGTGGATTTGAAATTTATATAAAGAAAAATACAATTTTTCACCTTTCTAACGCAGTTTGTCTAACAATTTTCTGACAAATACTTTTCGAGCTATTATTTTTTTCAGTAACTTCAAATGTTTCATTTTCCGAGATTAATCTGTGGCAACGATTATCGAAAATCCCAGTCGTCAGCAACACGTACCTTTTTATTAAAGAGGATGCGTAAAATTGATTTCATTCGTCCACTTTTATTGAATATCTGTGCTTACTTACCTTAACTATATATTCAAGATAGAATGTGTGATCTTAAACTATGCATAGCATTTCAGTCTTCCGTAGGTACTTGACGAGATTATGGTATGCAGTGTCAAATCATTTTTTGAATTTGTCTAATTTTTAATTTTTTTTCTAAATTTTAATTAAAATTTCATTATTTGAACGAAAGTTTATATCATATTTCGAATAAGTTATTTTTTTAGCCACTGTTGCCGGATTTTAAAAGAGCGCAAATGATAATAATTCCAAACATCTCTCAATTAAAAAATATATTTACACGTAAATGTTTTTTTAATTAAAATAATTAAATTATTAAGCGCGAAAAGTATTCAATGAGGAAAATTTCGCCCATGTTCCAAACAATAAATTTTAAAATATTTCCTTATAGCGTCAAGAAAGAAAACTTTTTTTCTAGATATTAATATAAAAGTTCTGGTGTCAGTGATATTTTTTACTTAACCATTTTATACAAGCTTATTTTAAAATGTGCGACAGATCATGCTTAATCAATCGCTAAATAAGGCGTCAGCTGTTGCGATAAAGGTGGATGCGTTCTTGGGAACTGAAAAATCCACCAGTCCGCCCTTCAAATGAAAGGCAAACCGATTGCAGAAGATCGCCACTAGTCGTTATAAAATCATTCAATCTTCCGTAATCAGGTACTCTTTGTAAAATAGAGCAAATTGGTGTTTTTAAAGGCTCGGTGTCTGCACGGGCGTTGGCGAGTGAAGTTCGTAGAGGGCAGAGCATCCTAGTGACATATATACAATAAGTAATGCAAAAGATAACATTAAAAATAAAAATATTAATCATAAATGTAATGTTTTTCACTACTACTTTTATTTGTAAACTGGCAGACCCGTCAGGCCTTGCCCACCACCCAACCGGCCCGAGTCTGCCGAAAAAAATTACTCCCGGTCATGGACCTGGTTCCATCTAATGAGAATAAAAATAGAAAGAATTAATGAGAATAAAATTAATAAAATAAATAATAATAATATAAAAAAGACCATGAAGGAGCTGGACATAAATGAAATAATTAATTTAAATTAAAACGACCGGGCCTAGCTTGATCCGAGTCTGACGAAAAAATTAAGACCGGCATCGGCCTCAGTCCTAGTCATGATAGAAAATCGGCCCCGCCCCATAGGCCGCAACGACGAAATTCCTCGAGTTATTTCATTTTTAAAAGAGCAGGATGCAAATCATTACTATCTCATTTGTAATTCTTTAGGGCCATAAAATAAAGAAAAAAAGGCTATCATAAGGTAAGAAATGAAATCACTTATCTCGCATTTAATAATAAATCACTTTTTGTCATAACAAAAGGCTCTTTGTCGATTAAAGGTTAGAATAGCAACCTAACGGGAAAGAATTTCCTCATTCAACCATCCTTTCCACTCTCGGATTTTTTTCATTTTCTTATTGCTTTTAATAAATTAAATAAATTGAAATTATAATTATTATTTGATTTTTTAAATGATTCTTGAGGTTTTCTCCATACGGGGATATAAAATATAACATTCAATGGCTAAAATATCAAATAGATATCGGATTATAATAAACAAAATCCTGATTTTTAGTGGAATAGAAGCCTTTTTTAATCGTAAAAAATTCAAAAATTGCTGCAAAAATCCGAATAAATTTTATTAAAAAGATGGCAAAATCTACTATATTGGGCTAAAATATTCAATTTGGATTGCTTTTATGAGTGGATCAAAATCGCTGTGCAAACTTGGACGATCTGGAAAATGCGTGATTTTTTCTGTTCAATAGAAAATAAAAAAACATCTTGTCAAAAAATCGAAAATTTGAGATACATGTGCCTTCGAATTTGTCTTCGTCTATCCGGACCCAACTTGGCAGACATCTGCGTGCGACAGCTGTCCCTAGAGATTGCCAGTAAACAAACAAATAAGCAGAGACGTGGGCAAAAATTTGCTTTTATTAGTATATATATATAGTCTGTTACAAAATTATAAGACCACTCAGAATTTCACCTTTTTTCAACAAAGAAAATATTAGTTTGAATTTAAAAGTAGTTGTGTGAAAAGAAATAACTCTATAAGGTTTATTTAGCTGAGGGGAAAAAAAGTTTGAATAATTTTTTGTTTCATGCCAAACGGTTTTACGCAAACCCGCTGTTTCATAAATATAAGACCACTCTTATATTATTAATAAAGCAGACGATTTCATTTTAAACTCACAAGGAAAGTCTCCATAAGCGCATACTCAGAAAATTTTGAAAAAATTACAGAATATTCTTCTCATGAGGATATATATGTTTATAAAAAAAATTTGCTGCGGAACCTCGATATAACGGCCGTAAAAAAATATTATAATTTCGTGTTTTGGCGATTTATCGCTGGGTTGGCGACACAATGAAATAATAAAAAAAACATGCATTTACGATTCTCTTTTAGGAATTCTCTTTAGGAACAATTCTCTTTTAGGAAAAACGTTTTCTACTCTTTATACTGAACTAGTTAAAGTAAGTTTAACTTAAATACTTTCACTTTTATAACTACGGTTTTGCCATATTTATTTATATGTACATCTAAAAGAAAATTAACTATCGCATTCTACGGTTTAGAACAAAATTTGAATTGATTAAAATTGCTTTAAACTAAAAATTAATTGTGTGATTCTGAGCTCTGTCAATTTGTCATCGATATTGTTAGTGCCGGAGACAACTAGAGAAAAGTCTTGTTGCCGTGGAAACAATGACTTATTCAAAGTCGAAATGTATAATGAATTTTTGTTAATAACTTCAGCAATAGTTAATTTGTATATGTATTACATAACTTTATAGAAAAAATTATAAACTATTTAATCGTTGAAGTTTAAATTCATAAAGTGCTACGCATTTAAACATTCATTTAACCAGACATTTTCAAATACATTAAAATCGCTTGCATTTGGCGACGAAAAAGTTTTACTCGCCAAATCGCGTCTATTTGCGTCAAATACTCGAAAGTATTTTATTTTTTTACAGAATTTCTGCTGGGATTCCGCAGCTAAATTTGACTGATCTCTTATTACGTACATGAGTAGCTTCATTAGCATTTTTTTTCAAAATATTCTGAGTATGCGCTTTAAGGAGACCTTCCTTGTCAGAGTTTAACTGTAACCTAAACAATCTGCAAAATTTAAAAAGAAGAATAACATGCAGAAATTCTGAATTGTATCTGATTCTTTGAATTTATTAGTAAAATGCCTCGTCGGAGTAAGCTGTCTGAAATAGAAGTGAGAAGAGTGTGGTTATACAAAGGAAAAGGAAAGTCTGAACATGAAATAAGTTATGTAACAGACTATAGATAGGTATAATGTTGTAAAATAAACGTAGAATTTGTTTGAAAGTTATCGAACAGCGATTATATAATGACATAAAATAATAAGAAAATAATCTTAGATCACAATAATAAGGAAAATATAAACCTTATTTTGGTAAAAACTGACATGCAAAAGGAGAGTTTCAAAATAGAAAATCTCAAACATTAAGAAATACGCGAGGAAGACTATTTAATAATGACCTTTTCATTTTAATCGGTCTAAAACTGCGATTCATAATGTTTTAAGTAAAAAATAATTGTATGGAACGTATAAACTATCTGGTCGTAAAAAGAAGCTGTCAGATCGTGATAATAGACGAATTGTCAAACTGGCAACGAAAAAATACCAGACGACTCGTAAAATAGCACAACAGATAACTAAAAAGGTATCACATGCAACCAGTTTGAAATCCAATGCTGCTGTTATTTGTCGCAAATTAAAAAGTAAACCACTACTACTGAAATGTCACAAAGAATCTCGTCTTAAGTGGGCAAAGAATGTCATGTCCTGGAACTCTGCATGGAGAAATATATTGTTTTCAGACGAGAAACAAATTCAATCTTGATGGTCTAGATGGCAATAATTACTACTGGCATGATTTAAGGCAAAGATCTCGCGAATTCTTCAGTAGGCAGATTGGAGGCGGTTACGTTATGGTGTGGGGCGCATTTTCCTATGCAGAAAAATGCGATCTCCAAAGAGTTGAAGGGAAAATGAACTTGGACAGTTACCAACGGATGCTATTTTGAAGTCTGATACCCTTCGGACAACTTTTAGGAGGTGCAAAATGGAAGTTTCAACAAGATAATGCTCCCAGTCATTCATCGAAATCAACAAAAGAGTGACTTAAAAGAGAAAAGATTGATATTTTACCTTGGCCAAGTCGAAGCCCTGACCTAAACCCCATAGAAAACTTGTGGGGGGTTTGTCTCGCCAAGTGTATGAAAATAGCAAACAATATAATTCAACATATGAATTTGAAATGGCCATTTTGGAGAAATGGGACAATATTCCCGAATCGTTCCTTAAAAAATTAATTAACTCTATGCCAAATCGTGTGTTTGAAGTTATTCAGAGAAATGGTGGAACAATTTCTTACTAAATTTGAGAAAACTGTCTTTCCCACAGGTGGTCCTATAATTTTGTAACAATTATTTTTGACACTTTTTTGTTATAATGGTGTTTTGTTTTTTCCGAATTTATTTCATTTGTGTAAATTGCTACATTTTACTAAAAACTTGATGTACTAACATAGAATATGCTTTATTTTGATTGAAATATTTCTTTAATTACCTAAATAGCAAAATATGTTGTGGTCGTATACTTTTGTAACAGACTATAGATAGGTATAATGTTGTAAAATAAAACAGAATTTGTTTGAAAGTTATCGAACAGCGATTACATAATGACATAAAATAATAAGAAAATAATCTGAGATCACAATAATAAGGAAAATATAAACCTTATTTTGGTAAAAACTGACATGCGAAAGGAGAGTTTCAAAATAGAAAATCTCAAACATTAAGAAATACGCGAGGAAGACTATTTAATAATGACCTTTTCATTTTTCATTCATGCTCTAATTATTCTTTATCAAAATGAATTTTGAATAGGAGTGTGATAACTGGTTAATAAAAGTATCTCAATATTCATGTCAGATGCATCTTTTTTTTAATTTTTTGAGTTTTTTCGCAAGTTTTGTTTAATTTATATTAATAACCGCAAAAAATATTTATGCTCTAATTGAAAATAATAATGAAGAAATAATATTATGTTGTTTGGCAGCAAATAGGTCCACGTAAGTTGGCTGCAGAGATGAAGTGACATGGGCGTTGTGAATGAACACATGGGAACAACTGACCTGTTGGCTGGGTACGAATAATGCTTTTTTGCCAGCAGTTGATGTAGGAACGAGAGATGAGTTCGGGCTTTTTCCTGCAGCCCGTGCCCGACGATGTGAACCAAGCTCAAGAAATTTTGTGTCATCGGAGTCCGAGCCCGACACCGAAAGTAAGTAGTAGAAAATTGTTAATAACATTTTAAAATTGTTTCAAGATTATTTTTCTCATTTAAAAACTTCTTACATAGAAATAAGCAGTAATACAAAATACTCAGTCACATAGACCTGTGCTTTGATGTAAACCCAGAAGTAGAATGGTCCATGGGTGTTAAGTCCGGAAAACGTGGTAGCCACTCTACCGGACCACCATATCCAATGGTCTGTTGATCGAATTCGGTGGCCAAATACGCACAGACGTTTGATGCTTTATGTGGAAGCTCCCCATCATGTTGAAACCACACCCGGCATCCATGTCGGAGAAGCAGCTCTTCATACTAGTCATGTACCGTATTTTGTAGCAGGTGTGGGTAACGATCACCCACCCGTAAGGATCCCATCGTAGAAGATGGGTCCAACAATCTGTGTTCCCCATATACCGCACCACACGTTCACTGACCAGCGTACCTGGTGTCGTACTGTGCGGGAGACGTGATGGTTTTCCAGAGACCAGTAGTGCACATTGTGCACGTTCACAATGCCGCCCCGTGTAAACGTTGCCTCGTGTGTTCACAGAATGTCACAAAGGAACGACGGATTTTCCTCTAAGGTGTTGAGCATGAAACTACAATAATCAAATCGTCGTGCGTGGTCACCCAGCATCAATGCTTGCACTAGTGTCGGATGGTATGGATGCGCACCATGTGTATTTAACAAATGCCACACATGCTGACGTGTATATCCACATACCTCGCTTATTTCCGCCGTGCTCAGTTGGGGATTTAAAAGGGTAAATGCCAACACCTCCTCCGGTGTCACTCGAACATTATACCTTGCCGGTTTACTTGTTCTGGGTCGTCGTGCAACAGAGCCTGTCTCTCTAAGACGGTGCAATGCATCAGTTATAGTTTCATACGTTGAATGTCGATACCTAAGGAAACGTTCTGATTAAACCCTCGCAGTCGCTCTGGCATGCCTTTGACATTCACCATAAATAAGTATAAATTCGGCATTAACTGTTATGCTATGTGTAAACTTTTACTAAATATTACAATACGGATTGGGGAACTGTATGAAAAGTTAGATTTCGTAATTTTTATAAAATTGATTTTTTACTTTAAGCAATGCCACAACATGGATATTTACTTCATTTGAAACGTTTTTGTATGTCTACGACCAACGGTTGAGAAATTAAAAGTCGACGATAGATAACATATTGCACCCTGTATATAAATCGGACCTGTTTATCAAAAGCTTTCCTTGGACATACATAAAAAAAACATACGAACTAATTATATTCGTAAATCGATTGAAGGAAAAAAATATTTAAAAGAGAATTATTCTTTCGGAAGTAATATTAATGAAACTTGGCAAAAATTTGAAATTTTTGTTTTAAATATTCAATTAAATTTTTTTAAAGAATTTAAATTTTTTTTAAGTTATAAAATACATACACATTTCAAGAAAAAAAAAAGCTAAAAATATTTATAAATAAAAAATTTGTATCTCGACCCTCCCTAAGAGTATAAAAAATAATTTTAGCCAAAAAGTTTAAAGTGATGTGATGTTATGTTACTCCTTAATTTAATGTTTTTCAAAGTTGAATTCCTTAAAATGCCAGGTTAAATTTCCCTTTCAAAGTATTTTTTACTTTTGTTTTTGTACTCCGTAAAGAAAACGTGATTTTTCGATTAATTTGATTACATACTTTTTCTCTGTAGCTAATTAAGTTTCTCCGATGAATGATAATGTTCCGCTCCTATTTATTAAGTTACGTTCTAAAAATTACCATATTCAACGATGCATTACATTACAACTAGACTTAATAAGGAAAATTAAGTAAAAATGTGCTTTACAGATTGCCATATGGTAAATATATACATTGTAACTTTTATCTTCAAAAGAAAACTGATAATCATAAACTTTTAAATAAGCTAAATTGAAAATAAAACATTTGTAAATTAATGAATAACCATAGATGCAAATCTTACATATCAACAGTTTTTATAAAAATTCGTTGGATAAAAGTATTTAATAAGTGATTTGGCAGTTTTATAATTACATATGTAATATATTATAATTTTCTTAATATTAAGCAGAATTAGTGTTTTTAATAGCTTAGGTCAAAAGTGAATAGTATAAATGTGACTTATTGAACATTACTTAGTTTATATTATCTTCACAGGGATTTAAAAAGTTTGTAAAAAAGATAGTTTTATGAAATAGTGACAAAACATTGTTCACAGAACTGGGCTGTGTGTCCCAAAAAAAGGTACTGAAGCTTTGGTTAATGAAAACTTTTCACATTTTATTTCTTCTTTAAATTGATATAATATGGAACTTTGGACATATTTACCGATATTAGATATTTATTAACCATAATAAATATTTTTTGGAATTTTGTACGCTTTAAATTAAGATGGAGATGGCTCAATTATTATGTTTAAATACTATATATTCAGAAGTTTCAGTAAATAATGTTGTGCAAGAACATCATATTTATATAACCAGCAGGCAATGCGTTACAAAAATAATCAGTGCAGTAAGAATTGTTGAACCAGAATACTTCACAATCTGTTTTTCTTCCATTTTGTAAGATACTTTAGAACCATAAGCTGCAATCACAAACATAAAAAATCCTGTAGGAGTAGGCAAACATATATGTTCAGTCTTTTAATATATTTTACATACCGTTTCATTCAATTTTTGTTCCCTTTCCAATGTCATTTTGCAAAAGTCATGTCGCATTAATATTATGAACCAGAAAGCCGAACGTTAAAAAGGTACCCAGTGCAGCAAAAAACTATTAAACCAAAAACTGTCACCATTTTATAGGCAGACAATGTTACCGAAATAATTTCATATGAAGTTTCCGACACTTCCAAATTCTTGAACCTTGTCCAATTATCATTTTAAAGCCACATTCAACAGTTCAATGAAATATTGTTTCAATTGTGTTCACACATACATCTTTATAAGAAAATTCATGTAGTATTTAAGTTAACTACCAGTAAGCCATATGTTAAAAAGGTACCCAATGCAGCAAGAATGCTTGAACCAGAAAATGTCACAATTTCATAGGTAGAAAATGCTACTGGGGTAACATTATATAACGTTTCCAATACTTCTAAATTCTTAAGGTTTGCTCGATTATCATGCTTAAACACGATACATTCTGCAATACGATGAAATAATAATTTGTTTTTGTTCATTTCGCTAGTTACTTGAGAACCATAAGCCGGAATTACAAACGTAAAAATACCTGCAGGAATATGCAAACATACATGTTCATTTAAGAAATATAGGTAGTTCTCCTGAAGAATTTAACATAATTGTCGCTAAAGAAACAAATGCTCGCATGAATGATACGATTAGTATGAGAAGGGAGGGTAGAGATAACAAAGACTGTACCTTTCTTATAACCTGTGTTAACTTGAGGTATTCTCTACCCAATTCAATCTGTAGTTTATAGTATTCCACTGAACTGTGAATTGCTTTGATTCGTTTTCTAAACCGAATCAGTATTATAGAGCAGCGATAGCACAGAACACAGTATAGAATGGATATTAAAATAGGAAAACATGAACCTACAAAATTCAAAGATAGGGAGATAATAAAAATATATAATATATCAACAAACGTTTTCCTACATTTTGTTCACATTTGATAAGAAAATATTTCACCGAAAACGTCCAAATATTCGGATTCATGGAAAAATGTGAATGAATTTATGATATTTAAGGCGACAGTGGACGTTCAAAATCAGCAAAATCGCTCAAATTTTCGAAAAAAATTTCTTGTCCCCAAAAAATAAAGCTCCATGTAAGCTTTCATCTCCAACTTAAATAATTACAATCAGATGATTTTTTCGGATTTTATTTACATTTTTATAATTAATTAAACGGCTGTCGTGATCAGCTGATGTTTGTTTACAAATATTTGCAAATGAATTTTTTCTTCTAATTAACTGTTTATTTTTAATTTTCATTCAATTGCAACCGATTGATGAATTTATCGGTTTCATCTTGCGACAGATTACCAAAATTCTTGATTCCCCCCCGCCCCCCCCCCCTTGTTGAGTGACCAAAAAAAAGTCATTTTTTACTGGGAGTAACTGAAAAAATTAAATTTTTTTCTTCGCAACGACTTGATAAATTTGTCGGTTTCATCTTGCGACAGATAACGAAAATTCTTAAATCTCCCCCCGTAGCCCCCCCCCCCCTGTTGAACGACAGAAAAAATTAAGAATTCCAAAGTTTTGCTAATATGCCACTAGATAAAACCAAGAAATTCATCAGATGGTTGCGAAGAAAAATATAAAAATTTATTAATCAATTGCAGTAAAAATTTAATTTTATCAAGGGGGGGGGAGTGGGGGGGGGAATCCAGAATTTTGGTAATCTGTCGCAAGATGAAATCAATAAATTCAGTAACTGGTTTCGAAGATAAATCTCAAAATTTATTAGTCAATCGCACTAAAAAATGAATTTTTTAGTCGCTCAACATGGGGGGGGGGGCGGGGGGGGAGAGAATCGAGAATTTTGGTAATCTGTCTCAAGATGAAACCCAAAAATTCATCAATTGGTTGTGAAGAAAAATCTCAATCTTTATTAGTCAATCGCAGAAAAAATGAATTTTTTCAAGGGGGGAGGAGCAGGGGGGGGGGGGCGAGAATACAGAATTTTAGTAATCTGTAAAAAGATGAAACTGAGAAATTCAATAATTGGTTGCGAAAAAAAATCTAAAAATTTATTAGTCAATCATACCAAAAAATTAATTTTTTCAGTCGCTCAACAGGGGGGGGGGCGGGGGGGGAGAATCGAAAATTTTGGTAATCTGTATCAAGATTAAACCGAAAAATTCATCAATTGGTTGCGAAGAAAAATCTCAAACTTTATTAGTCAATCGCATAAAAAAATAATTTTTTCAAGGGGGGGAAGGGGGGCAGGGGGGGTAGAATACAGAATTTTAGTAATCTGTAAAAAGATGAAAGTGGGAAATTCAATAATTGGTTGCGAAGAAAAATCTCAAAATTTATTAGTCAATCGCAGTAAAAAATGAATTTTTTCTGTCACTCAACAGGGGGGTGGGGGGGGGAGAATCGAGAATTTTGGTAATCTGTCTCAAGATGAAACCGAAAAATTCATCAATTGGTTGTGAAGAAAAATCTCAAACTTTATTAGTCAATCGCAGAAAAAATGAATTTTTTCAAGGGGGGGGGCAGGGGGGGCGAGAATACAGAATTTTAGTAATCTGTAAAAAGATGAAACTGAGAAATTCAATAATTGGTTGCGAAAAAAAATTTAAAAATTTATTAGTCAATCATACTAAAAAATTAATTTTTTCAGTCGCTCAACAGGGGAGGGGGGCGGTGGGGGGGGAGAATCGAGAATTTTGGTAATCTGTCTCAAGATGAAACCGATAAATTCATCAATTGGTTGTGAAGAAAAATCTCAAACTTTATTAGTCAATCGCAGAAAAAATTAATTTTTTCAAGGGGGGGGCTGGGGGGGCGAGAATACAGAATTTTAGTAATCTGTAAAAAGATGAAACTGAGAAATTCTATAATTGGTTGCGAAGAAAAATCTCAAACTTTATTAGTCAATCGCAGAAAAAATGATTTTTTCCAAGGGGGGGCAAGGGGGCAGGGGGGGCGAGAATACAGAATTTTAGTAATCTGTAAAAAGATGAAAGTGGGAAATTCAATAATTGGTTGCGAAGAAAAATCTCAAAATTTATTAGTCAATCGCAGTAAAAAATGAATTTTTTCTGTCACTCAACAGGGGGCTGGGGGGGGGGGAGAATCGAGAATTTTGGTAATCTGTCTCAAGATGAAACCGATAAATTCATCAATTGGTTGTGAAGAAAAATCTCAAACTTTATTAGTCAATCGCAGAAAAAATTAATTTTTTCAAGGGGGGGGGCGAGAATACAGAATTTTAGTAATCTGTAAAAAGATGAAACTGAGAAATTCTATAATTGGTTGCGAAGAAAAATCTCAAACTTTATTAGTCAATCGCAGAAAAAATGATTTTTTTTCAGACACTCAACAGGGGGGGGGGAGGGGGGGAGATTATAAATAATTATTTTGGTGGAATCATTCATTAAACATGTAAAGGTTTTGCATATATATGATTTTAGTCCCTTTCAGGGTATATTTTCTTATGTTTACCAATACTAAAACTTTAAAATAGTTTTTCTCATTTCAAAAATTTTGTCGGTTTCCATTTTTTCAAAATGCTCCATGCGCATACTATTTCATCTGAATAGTTTGAAATTTTTTGTAGCTATTTATCATTATATTTGTCATAAAACTTGGTATGGTTTTTTGAAATGAGGTATAATTTAAAAAATTTAAAGGTAGTTAATTGAAAAAATATGATGCAAAAATGCGGAAAATTTCAAAAAATTTGGTTTTTTTTTTTTTTTTTACCTTTATATTCAAATATATAAAATATGATACCAAGTTTTATTTGTATATATAAACCAAACCTGCATAAAAAATATTGATGATTTTAATTGATATGGAATGCGCATGGGACATTTTGAAAAATTCTGCGTAACGGTTAAAAAATTCAGAAAAATTCCTTATTTTTCTCCAAAAAAAATTTTTTTTTAAATTCTGGTGTGATAAATACATGCCATAATGCATATAGTGTGTCCTTGAATAGTATTTAAAGTGAAATAAAAAAAAAATAAAAAAATGAGTTTGAACGTCCACTGTCGCCTTAACCCAAAGTTTATTATTAGTAAACTCCTTATAAAATAGGGTTTCGGCAAATTGTATGTTAGGAGTTATTTTGAAAATTTTCTTAAACTTTTGAATTTCTTATTAATATCTTGTAGTGACTTTTTTCTTCTGTATAGTACATGCCACAAAAAAGAGAAAGACACCCTAAAATTAGAAATGCTAAATTTGCTTTGAACATAGAGAAATAAACAGATATATCGCAGAAAAACATTATTATAAGCTTTCAAAATTACAATATCTGCAAATAATGGATAGAACTATTTAACGGCTTTAAAAATGAAGCATGGTTGACAAGAACTTTCAAGAGCATCAATACCTAGATAGCACAAAACTCTCAAAAGTATTTTCATACTGTCATCTTTGAGTACTCTTTAGTTTGATTTCGATCTTATAAATACTCTTTTCGGGTAGGTATTTGATGATTCTATCCTATTCGTATTCATTATCATAAAAGTAAATTAAACACTCTGCTTCTCTCGTCGTTGTTTGTTCAATACAATACTTGTATCAAATGCAATGTTTTCCTTTTGTTTTAATTTTTATTTCGAAAAAATTGCTTTATAAATTAAGCAAGGATGATCCAAACTTTCAAACGCATTAAAACCTCAAAAGCAAAATACTTCCAAAACTATTTCATAGTGTCACCTTTGAGTACATTTTTGTTGGATTTCTATTTTAGAAATATATTTTTCGGAAAAATAGTTGAGGATCTAACATACTAAAAGTAAATATGTGTGTGAAAAACACACGCACACGCTTCTCCTATATTATTCATATAATACAATATTTGTATCAAATAAAATTATTTTCTGATTTATTTTTCTAAAACTCATAATGATTACATAAGTAAAGCAGTCATTGATTAGTTAAGTATAAAAGTGAATATTTAATAAGCATGATGAATATTTAATAATCTTTTAAGTGCGACATAAACCTATCATATTTGAAAATCGGCAGATTATGCAACTAGAATTTCTAAATAATTCAGTTCCTATGAAGAAAATAATTGTTATGCTGAATCGATTTTATTATTTTGTTAGTGCATAACACTATCAAGCGATGTATTTTTTAAAAGGAATCTCTTTTCGTGTTGAAACTAATAGACAATTCTTATTGATTTCAATTTCACATTCATTTCTGTTAAATAAATTTCCTTTTCGCAGAAATATTTCTTAAAAAAAGCATGGGCTTACATCTGAGCTGCCTCCTATGTTGATTGCTTAATACAAAATATCAGTTTTAAAAACTTAAATCTGTAGTAAAATCCGTAGTAAAAAGGATAGATAGGAAAATTAAAAACATGTTTACTTAAAACACTTCATGAGACACAGCCAGAAAAATATATTTGGTTCAAAATTATTTCATGAAATTTTTCTCTAAAACTAATACATAAGATGAATTATTAAAATGCACTAGTAAAACAACCCGAATTTGCCCATGTTAAACATGGTGGCCTTCTGGGTAAAATAAATAAAAATGCAACAACACGGTGATCACAATAACGGAGCTCTGTGGATTCGCATCCACAAATCATTAAAAAGATAATCATAAAAAAATGACGTTACTTTGACGCAATCATAGTAAAATCCCTCAGCTTTATAATTGAAAATGCAGGTTTTCTTTCGCGCATGTAACAGAAAGTATACGACTTCCTTGACAATACTGAAAAAAATGCAGAAAATTCAACAAAATTAAGTGAAATGTATGTTTTCAACGATAAATATCGAATCAGTTTCAGGAAAACATTCTTAATTGAAAAAAAATCCATGTGGATCACGACCAAATCAGGATACACGAAACAATGCAGAACTCTACTTTATAATGTTTTAATTAATTACAGAATCATACAAATTAAAATATATATTAAAATATTACCCAAACATTTGAAAAATGGAATTTTCAACAAAAAAATGCATAAAAATATTAACTGAAATTCGACAAATTTAGATTTTAAGGGTGGATTTGCTTTTTTTCGATTGAAAAAAAAATCGACTTTTTTCTTACTTTCTATAGTTTGTAGATTATCCCTTTAAAACGATTTGGCCGAAGTCCTTTCGTAGTTATTTAATGCTTGAGCGCAATGCGTACGACTGCTTAAACACCCGTTTTGGAGCAGCTGTTGGACACGTGGAAAATTGGATGGGCACACGGCTTAGAATTCCTAACAAAGAACATAAAAGTACAGGCGGCGAAAGACAAAAAAAGCTGACAGACAAAGTAATCAAGAATCTAACAATTTGCTACTGTCTGGTGATCAGAAGAAACTCCACTCCATTGGAAGATATAAAGAATGCAATCTGGGCGACTTTTTACCACAAGATTTCGACTAACGATGAAACGCAGCACGACTATTGTCCAGACAGCGAAGATAGTTGGTGTAATTGGCGCGTCGGGAAGACCTTGGGAGAATTGGACAAATATCAACACTAATCGCCACTCGCACCTGCAGTTCAGGAAGCCATTCGGGCAATCTACTAGTCACTTTCCGACAACAATTTGCTTCGCCGGCGCTTAGGAGGAAACACATTTGGAAATTGGTGCCCAAGTACATCCATTGTTACGCCAAAACCATTGAAATTACTACTTATATACCCGTAAGCATCTTTAACGAAGGCTATATTTCAGTTTTAAAGATGATGACTTCAAGGGTATTAACTATTGGACCGTATGCACTGCACATTCATTTAATTTAAAAAAACATGGATGACCGACATACAGTTATGCTCTCGGCTGAACGAAATATGACACCGGTTGCACGAACGGCGATTTTGGAGCAACAATCAAAGCAGATCCTGCAACAATTACTGTTTGAGGAAGAGGAGGGTGTTCTCTATGTCCCTGGAATAGCAGACTGAAAGTAAGTTGCGTGAAACATGTTTCCACCACGTTTAAACATTTGTAAAACTGTAAACGCATATTACGTAAAAAGACTTTGTCCATGCTGGGTGGGATAAGAATGCAAAAACTATTAACCACTTCAGGGGCAAAGTACTCTTGTAGCTAAAATATTGAAATGATTGATTGACACCAGGATTCACGAACGAATTTATTTTAAAATAAGTAAAAGCTTTTCCTCGTGTACCTTATAAATTCAAAATTTGATTATAAAATTCTGGTGCCATTGTGGCATTTTGGGATTAAAATTAAGTGGTATATATAATATACCGGTGCCCTTCAAGGGGTTAAACCATTCTTGCTATGTTTTTAATTAAAGGGAACATTATTTATTGGAGCTTGGACCACTTTGAGCCTTTTTCATAAAAAAAATAAACATTTTTAGAATCACGCCAAAGTGCGAAGAAAGAGATAAAAAATAGGCATTTTCTTTCAAATGTCCGCCACTTTGTTGATTTTCAACTTTTTGACCTCAAAGGGCTTTAAAATACTTTCATAATCCTTAACGAAATTGATTTCAGACGATTCTGATGTATCAGATCCCGCCCAATTGGAAGTGCCTGGCACGTACGCTAACATCCCCCCCACGCAACTCGAGTTACGTCATCAATTTTTAATTAAAAATTCTTGAAAGGTTCTTCAAATAATTATACATAACATGCAAATAATCAGGAGCTAAAAACATCCTTTACTCGTCCTTTAATAGGCAAATCTCACCTTAATTATTAAACTTTACTTTTTCTTTTCGAGTTTCAAAGTGCTTAATCAATATCTTTACTTAAATCGTTTTTGTTTTCTTAAATCGTCTTTTTCTTAAGTCGGATTCTTCTTAAACCGTAGAGATTGGCTGGAAAGCATTGCGGCTTACAGTGTTTGCTAAAATCGGCTCCTGCTAAATCGATTTTACCTCGGATTGCCATGCATGCGGTTAGATACATCGTTGTAGATTTCATTAAATTTTAAATTGATTTAAAGCCAATAGATAAATCAGTTTTCCTATGTTATCTTTAATTTAATTTAAGGTTTTGAATGAATTTAAAGCCTAGGCCTACTTGGTAAAACGCGCGGAATTTATTATTACAAAAAAATAATTTTTGGTAAGTTTCTTTATTAAGATACGGCAACATGAAAAAAAGAAAACACCATTATATAAACTATCTATTCAGGATTTCTATATTGTTTTCTCAACTTATAATCATAATTTAATTAATATTACACTATTAAATGATAAAAAGTATTTTTTTAAATCTCCAAAAGACGTAAAAAACTTTATAAACAGTAAAAAAGTTTTATTAGACGGTTTACATGTTTTGACTCCATCGGAGCCATTATCAAAACAAATAAGGATATTCTACAATTGCACGGTCTATGATGTAATTATTTGTAACGCCATCATTCAGTTTTTCACGTACTCTTTCAGATTACGCACGTTATTTTCTATTTTTATTTGGATGTTTATTTTTATGTTCGTAACCATGGAGTAACTCAAATGTCTAATAAAACTTAGTTTACTGTTTATAAAGTTTTTATTTTAGGCCTTTTGGCAATTAAAATAAGTGTATTATTAGAAGGTGTTATAATTTGTTATATATTGATAAAAGAGCATTTAAGAAAAAAATTACACTGCTTATTTTTTATTTATATTTTCTACTTTTTCGTGTTTAAAATATTTCGTTGTTGCAGTTTCACAGGCAGTTGGATTATTTTGGCGAAAGTCCTTTGGCACATAATTACCTGCATTGTTTTGCAAGTCCGAAACAATTGTAACCATGAAGATTATTTGTCGATTTATAACCTTCACCTGTCTAACGGGAAAATGCCTTAAAATAAATTTATTAATTTATAATTAAGTTCTAAAAATATTAAAGCGTTGCATTGTCACCGGAAACACACCTGTGTACATAATTTTTATAATTCTAGCATATCAGGAAGTTTGTGCAAATCGATTACAAAATTCCATCTTTACATGCAAAAACAAGGTTGAGTTTTTTATGTAACGATGCAAAAGAGTGTAAAAATATATATAAAAATCGGAACCAGTGTTAGTTATGCGTGCACATGCATAGAAAAATAAATCATGCAAACGAATTGTTTAAACTTCTCCGTTGGAAATAAGTTGAAGAAAAAAATATAATTAAAATATAGATAAACTGCTTAAGTGATACAAATAGAAACAACAAAAGGCTTATAAAAACATTTTAATGATCAACACACGTTTCAACGCTCATACAGCGCCATTTTCAAGATTTTTTTTTTTTTTCAAGATCTTTTTTTTACATATATGATCTAGTGATTCATGTTTTCAAGTTTATTTTCAAAAATTTGCGAGAATATTTTTGTTTATCGTTATATATCTTGAAAGTGGCGCCGTATGAGCGTTGAAACGTATGTCGATCAATAAAAGGTTTTTATAAACCTTTTGTTGTTTCTATTTGTATCACTTATGCATTTTATCTATATTTTGTTTATATTTAGTGATCTTATTCTGTGATTATGAAAAAAATATATTTAAAATAATTATTCTTATAGAAGTTATAACAATGAATCACGGCTAAATTTTGAAATTTTTAATTTTAAACATTTAACATAATTTTTTTTAAAGAATTTTCATTTGGAAAAAAATATATATTAATAATTATATATTCCAAGAAAAGAAAATAAGGTAAAAACATTTATAAATAAACTTTATTTACATCCCAAGCAGCCACAAAAGTCTAAAAAATCATTTCTAAAAAGTTTAAAGCGATGTAACGTTACCTCATAATTTAATGTGTACAAAAGTTGAATTCCTTAAAATGTCAGGTTAATCTTTCCTTACTAAATTTTTTTGCTTCAGTTTGGTTACTCCGTAAAGAAAAAGTGGTTTTTCCATTAATTTGATTACATACATATTCGCTGCAGTTAATTGAGTTTCTCCGGTGAATCATAATGTTCCGCTACTGTTTATTAAATTACGTTTTAAAAATTACTATAATCGCCGGTGCATTACATTACTACTAGACTTAATAAGAAAAATTGTGTAAAATTGTAATTTTCGTATTGGTATACGTTAGGCATATAAACTGTAACTCTTCTCTTTCAAAGAAAATTGTTCATTATAAGCCACATATATATGTAGGCTAAACTAATACATTTGTAAACTAGTCGTTGGGGGCCACCGTAATACTTACCCATCATGGATATGCATAATATAAAATATGAAAATAAAACGTGTGTAAACTATTTATTAAATGCTTTGCCATTCGAATAAAATCCTGGCTTGATGACGTCATACACTTTAAATGCTCTATTACTGATTTGCGTAAGAAAAACATCCTTATAACTCCAAACTTGATAATCATATTAACTAACGGTTTACAGCGTCGGATTAAGCGTCTCATTTCCAATTAAAATATATCTTTGAATTGAAATTTGAATGAAATACAGGGTCATGAAAATTCGAAGAGTGTAGAAAATAGGATTACAAATATCTCGGCAACTAATTATCCGATAGACTTCATTCTTTATGCAAAATTTATGTTTTTTTTTATTGTCTTTTCTAGTCACTCTTTAAAATAAACAATTTCGAAAATTTATATATACCTTTTATCAGAACATATATTTTAAGAGTCCGAAAAAAATAGTTCCGGATAATCGAGGTTACTGAAATTCAATAAGCTTCTTCCCGTTATTACATACTAAGTACATACCAAATTTCAAGTCTCTATCTCAATTTGTTCGGGAAATAGATCGTTTACAGACACACACACAGACAGACGGACGGCAATTTTTTTTTCTAAAAGTATGTTTTTCGGAATCTCCAGTGTCTGAAATGTGTAAATCCGTCAAAAAAAATTTTTCGATTTTCAAAACTATTACAAGATTTACCCTATACTACGTATGATGAGTAAGTAATGAATGAATAACTATAGATGCAGATCTTACATATCAACTTAGTTTTTACAAAAATTCGTTGTAAAATTTTATTTAAAAAGTGATTTTGCAACTTTGTAATTATAAGCGATTTTATTATAATTACTATAATAGTAGACAGAATTAATATTTCTAATTGCTTAGTTCAAAAGTGGGTTGGATTGGGTTGATTATTGACGGCCAATTATCTACACTAGGGATATAGGCCCGGGGGGAGTGCCCTTCGTGGGGGTCTTTCTAGGGGAACCTAATCCGTATTTACGCATGGATAAATCCACGGCTCGAAGAAAACCACGAAAACTCCGAACGATTTGGCCGACGGGCGCGATTGGTAGTTAGTTCAAAAGTGAATGATATAAATTTGGCTTGTTGAACATTAAGTAGTTTAGATTATTTTCACACGGATCAGAAAAGTTTGTAAGAATAAAGTTTTATGTAATATAGAAAGCCTATTGTTTATTACGTCACTACTGAGTACTGCACGTGCACAGGGTGTCCCAAAAAATGTTACTCACGCTTTGGTTATTAACTTATTAATCTTAATAAGTATCTTTGAGATTTTGCTCGTTTTAAATTACGAATAAGATAATCCTTTTCATTGGAACGAATACGATAAAGATATCGTTTGGAAATTGTTGGTGAGAAACAACACATTCGTTTTTTTTTTATTTAAAAAAAAACTATTTTTATAAAAATAAAGAAAAACTATTTTTTTCGTGTAATATTATATTTTCTTATAAACTTCCTTTCGCGTTTGAAGTGAACAATTGTATTTTGGAAATTTTAGGATGAGGGCATGGAGATATTATTTTATGTCTTAGAAGAGGGGGACGTTTTGGAATATTTATGTTTCCTCGGGGACTTTTGGTCAGAACTGAAAGTTTAATACATCTGATTGGCACAAAATAAATCAGCAATCACTAGATCGGGAACTTCTTACTTTGTTTGGAAAAAATTTCATTAAAAAATGTAAAATAATATGAATTAAAGGTTGTATCTTGCCGATGACAATGGGGGGCCTCAATATTAGGTTCGTTTCGAAAGATTTTCGTTTAAAAATATAAAATCAAAACAGACTGGCGCGTCCATAGCACGCCCGGTGTACGCTGCCGAATGCAATGAGATCCGCAACTCTAGGTTCGTTTGGATAGATTTTCATTTAGAAATATAAAATCATACAAATTCGGGGATATAGGTTGCCGAACACAATGGAGGCCCTCAACGTTAAATTCCGTTGGAAGATTTTATTTTAAAAATATAAAGTCATTCAACACTGATTTTAGGTATATTTAAGTTTATTATCACGGGCACGGACAACGCCAGGCAGATCAGCTAGAGAAATAAAGCGTTATTATGTATTAATCTACAAACTAATGTAAATATTAAATTAATAGTTAGTAAAGATACGTTCAAGTCATTGTAATATAATCATATTATAATTGAGTAGAGAATGGGAGTGTACTAAAATTAGTATACTTTTTTAGCTCACAGGCTATCAAAACCTGCGAGCTAATGTGCCCGCCCGTTCTGTATGTATGTACGTATGTACGTATGTACGTAACGCGATAACTCTTGATAGAAATATCCGTTTTGTTTAAAATTTTGTTTATAGGTTCATTGTGATAAGGCGCTTCCCTGATTAGTTTTGGGGTTTCATTGGTTAAGTATAAAGGGGGAAACGAGGGGCTATTTCCCCCAGTAATTTAGAAAAATGGGTTTTTCATGCAGAATCATCCTATTTGCTTCAAATTTTGTATATAAGTTCATTGTGATAAGGCTCTTCCCTGATTAGTTTGGGGGTTCATTGGTTAACCATAAAGGGGAGAATGGAAGCTGATTCCCCTCCCTTAAGTTAGATAAATTGGTTTTTCATGCAGAATTATCTGATTTGCTTCAAATTTTATATATAGGTCCATTGTGATAAGGTTCTTCCCTGGTTAGTTTTGGGGGTTCACTGGTTAAGTATAAAGAGGAGACCAGGGAGGTTAATCTCCCCCTTAATTTATTATCGATTTCTTTATTTTTCGAGGGCATTATTATTTGAAATTAGAGTATAATATACAATTTATGTGAATAGCCTGTGAGCTCAATGCCATCAGTTTAACTGGGCACTTTTCTTTTTATTTAAGTTTAAATAGTTTAATTAAAAATCTACAGGTGGTTCTGGTTAAGTCTTAAAACAATTTCTCGTAAAACGGTTACTTCTAAAATCAACTGAAAATATACATGATTATTTTACCCACTACGGATTAAAATGCACTTTATGTTTTTTAAATTGTTTATAGTTAATTTTTGAAGTATTGGAATGATGAAATAGATGTATAACGAGTCATGTATTAATCTAAAAACTAATGTAAATATGAAATTTAACCGACTCTTAATAAGCATAAAATTAAGTCATAGTAAACATATTATTACTGTATATAAGACAACAGTAGTAAAGTAACAGTAGTAATTATACTTTAACTAAAGATGTAGAGACTGCGGGCATGAAAATGGCAGAGTTAATAAGAGTTAATAATGACTTGGCTCTACCTGATCTCGGAACTTTTTTATGGTTAAAGAGTCACAAGATATATTTTACATGAAATGTTTTGGTGAGATTTCACTTATTTTTGTAAGTAGTCCTCTTTTCTTGACTTCGGGTTCTTTTTGGACATTATCCACTGATTTCTGCAAAGGACACTTTCAGTCCCTATTTGTCATTCTCTATGGCTTTGAATTAATGGTAATGAACAAATCTGAGCGATATGTCCATCTAATTCAATTATATTCAGTTTAACAGACTCTTAGTTCATATATCTTATGAACTAAAAAAGATAGAAGCAAGAAAGTTGGAGGCATAGTGCCGTTCGCAAAGTCTTCTAGATAAAAAGATGTCTCAGGTTTCTGAGCAACTCCAGTACAAAGATATGGGGGTGGGGGTATCAAAATTACCCTGAGTTGCTTCTAGAAAGGTACTAGTTATGGCTGTGAGTGCACGATTTTCGATCAGAGGTATTACTCGCAGCCCTAAGTACTTGATATATGGTATAAAGGTAATGTTTACGATGCAAATAAAGACAAAATTTAAAAAATCGAAAATTTTAATAGAATTATTTTTGTTTTTTCGATTTTTTGCGAATTTTTCGATTGTTTGATTTTTTTTTTCGAAATTCCAAAATTTTTTAATTATTTCTTTATCGGTGAGTGAGTGATTGGGTCTGTGTCTAAAAATAAAAACTTTAATTTCATATATCTTCTGAACTAGAAAAGATAGAAACGTAAAATTTGAACATTTGACTCGATTTACAAAGTACTTTTTATAAACGGAGATTCAGGTTTCTACGAATCTTCAGAACAAAGATATGGGGGCAAGGGGGGCGGGCGGCAGGAAAAATACCCTGAGTTGCTTCCTTGACTTAAAGGATTTGAAGGCAGGTCGACTTGTCAGTTACTGAAAATGTTTAATTTCTTGCGATAGCATAGGAATGGAGGTCCAAAATGAAATGGTTCCTGTGTCCTGATATGCCTATGTATGCATTAAAAGCATTCATTTCAAAATTCTACGAAAGCACATGTTAACATAGCATATGAAAGCACAATGAAATAGTTTTTTTTTTCTGTTCATTTCTTTGAAATTTATGATTTTCGATTATTTCACAGGGAGTTTTGTTACGTTTTTTGCCCATTTTCCAACACTCTTAAAGAAGAATCATGACACATAGAATCATGACATATAGAAGAATCATGACACAATCAACAAACCATACGGTATAAATGTACACAGTGCGTAACGAATTCTTAAGCTAGAACGTCACCATTTTCTAAGCACAAAAGTTATTTCAAACATTTTATATACTTTCCATCCTTTCTAAATTCTTAAAACCCATTCACTGTCAACCACAAGTATACTCGTGGTTGTCAATATTCAAAATAAAAGTGTATTATAAAAAAAACCTGCCTAGCCACCACTATTTTAATATGTTAAAAAATACTTTATTTAATGACAAAAACTTTGCTATTAAAGTTACCAAATATTATCTTTCAAAATTTTTGGTGAGAAACGAATTTCAGCAAAAATGTCGAAGACTGCGCCCATATAGTTTTGGCAGTAAATGGGTTAAAGTTTGTTGGATTATATCAAACTTTATCCATTGAAAAATTCCACGAAATTACAATTTGTTTTACTTCATTTGTCTAGTTATTGAAGAACAATTAGCCGAAATCAAAAAATTAAAAATACCTGTAGGAATATGCAAACATGAGTGTTACGCCGCACTGTTGAGTATTTCTCGAATCTGGCTGGCCAAAAATCGATTTCATAAAATAACAACATATGAACAAAAATATTGCTACCTGATAAATATGAATCATTGAGGATGCATGTGATACAAACTTTTACTCTTATACACAAACTGTAATCTTTTTCTATTAGTCAAAACGAGAGCGTTGTGTTCAATGCATGGACTTTAAATCGTTTTGCAAAGTGATGGTTTGTCTTTCGAAAGTAAATATGTGTATTTTGGAAAGCATAAGAAATTGTTATAAATTGTGAAAAGGATTTCAAGTGAGTTTTTTATTATCCTGATTAAGGCATAATCAGTTTACGTAATTGTAAAAATAATTTAAAATAAGCCATTTATTTATTTATTTATTTTTTATTTTCAGCTTTCCAAAACTCAAAGCTTTTAGTTATATTTCCAAACATTCCCATGCAAAATTTAATTTTGTAATAACAAATCTAGACCTTTATATTTACATTTTTCTTAGAAATAGCTCCTGGTGTGTCTGTTTTTTTTTAATTAAGGCTATACAAATATTTCTGTTCCAAATTGTCATCTAAACATTCGAAATTATTAAGTCTTGCTCTTTAATTTATATCTATAATATGATCTGAAAATAAAGCAAATTATTATGGATAATGATGAAGCGGTCCCATATGTGTACTTTACCGATATTTTAATTGGAATTAAAACATTATAAATTGTTGTAACAACTATTTAAAAAAAGACACATTTATTCTACTTAGTATTCTCTTTAGCATTTAAAAAAAATCGAAGTAGTTAATTATAATTCATGGAAGTTTATTGCTCTACTATTACGATAAATTACCTTTAATTATGAGTTTTTTAAAACTAGCTGCAAAATTACAGAATTTTTTTTAATAAGGGCTACAGATATTTTACCAATATATACTCATTTATTCTGCATTTATTTTCATTTATACTTTATTCTATAGGAAGTTTTTGTTCTGGGACCATCAAATGTCAAAATAATGATTCAGAGCAGTAAAAAGTCACAAACATACGTAAAAATTACACTTTTTTAAAAATTACTTTTTCCATAATGGTGCTTTATTATGAAAATAAAATAAAAAGTTTTAAGCGCTATTTCTCATTTTTAAATCTGAAGTGAGGAGCATAGTGTTTTCAATCCAAAAAAAAGCAAACATATTCATAAAGAAGAAGAATTATTCGAATGAAGGAACTGTTGAGATTTCAAGAAATGTAAATAGACTTTTTACATTGAATTAGGGGAAAAATCCAACAAAAGAGCCGTTGAAAGTATTAGAAGCTCAACAAATGTTGAAGTATTCAAGCGTGCTGATCAGCTACAGTTAGAAAAAATCTGAAAAGAGAGGTGTTGCTCAGGAGCTTAAAAAAATAACTTGTTCCCCAAAGTGACTAACAAAATAAGAAAAAGACATTTTCAAGCATCCAAATACTAAAAATTAAATATCACCGTTGAAAAGATTATTATTTATCAAAGCTAACCAGTCCATAAACTATTGTGAAAATTTACGAAGAACTTAAAAAAAAGATTATCCTTCCTTAAAAATTGCACAATAAACAAACACGTTGGAAATTGTACGTCAAACGTGAAAAATGAGGTGCTTTCATACTATTACTAGTTTTATAAATATTCAAATCTTGGTGGAATGGCTGCAGCACTCTTATGCAAAAATGCCTGAATAACAAAATTTACTCCATGTGTCGCTTTTCACATTATAGATATTAATTTTATTTTATGAAATTAAGTTTCAATGCACTTTTACAAACAATTACAATTATAAAAATATCATCCTTCCTTAAAAATTGTACAATAAACAACACAGGTTGGAAATTGTACGTCAAACGTGAAAAATGAGGTGCTTTCATACTATTACTAGTTTTATAAATATTCAGATCTTGGTGCAATAGCTGCTGAACTCTTATGCAAAAATGCATGAATAACAAAATTTACTTTCTGTGCCGATTTTCACATTATAGATATTAATTTTATTTTATGAAATTAAGTTTCAATGCACTTTTACAAACAATTACAATTATGTTACATTAAAATTATACTATGCGCAAATATCCAGTACAAGACAATGTAAAAAAATCATCGTTATTATTTCAGCGAAATAAATTATATCGTCTGTTATTATGATATGATTAATTTCCGTAATAAAATAAATATATTTTAAGTTGGAAACATTTTATCTTTTGTTGACATTTACTGAAACTTTCAATGGGAAACTTAAGCTAGCTTTGAAAATTTCGGATCTTGAAATTCATGTTTAAACTATTTTTCCATTTAATATCTATTTCTCCGGAAACATCTATCCAAAAAACTGTCGGTAGATTATATGATTGCTATAATTAAAGAATTTGAGTGTACAAATCCGGTTTTTAAATTCAGTAATACGGAAATAATATGACTCCATCTTAAATAAGACAATCACCATGGCCGCCTAGAATCATTACCTATCATGGGATATCACTAAATTAATTACATATGATAGGATTTAATAGAATGAAGAAAACTTTTATTACTATCTTTTAAGTTTTGATTCGATTTTTATAAAATTTAGAATGACTCGACAAAATTCTGCAACGATTATATATATTAAATTTCAAACACATTCGGTTGGGTAGTTTTTGCGCTGTTATATGCAAACAGACAGACAGACAAACGGACCAGAAGACGACTATAGGTGCTATGTATTTATATAATAACGAAGACACCTAAAAAGGTACTTCTATCCTGACAAAGAGTTATAAAGAAACTTGCGCGAAAAATAATATCCAAGATTTTCTTCATCTTATAATAACACGGATAGTGGCATTTTGCAGTTCTGGCAATTTAAAATTCATATATTGGTCCTTCCTCCCGTGGAGAAACAGAACTGCTAAAAGTTAATTTATTTGGCTGAATTTTTTGAAAATTCAAGTTAAGAAGAAAAGCGAGCTTCAATTCTTAGATGCAAATGTGTCTTTAATGAATCCCAAAAAACATTTTTATACTGTTAGCTTTATATTTATATTGTTATTTATTTTCATTTTATATATGTAAGCATAAAACCGTAAAACTCGAATTAGTATTTATTAGAAAACAATATTATTTGCTAAAAAAAGATATTTATTGATTAACTAATTCATTTAAACTATCTTAACACACACAAAAAAGAATTTTGGCCGCCCAGATTCGCCAAATGCTCCATTGAGCACCGTTTATTTTATTTCACGCACTTTTCTTTTCTTTTTTTTTTTTTTTTTTTTTTTTTTTTTTTGTCAACTTTACAAAATGATTTAAATGAAAATCGTCGAATTTGTATTAAAGAAGCCATACGTTTAAAGATATTCAATGCAGCATGAATTGTTGAGCCAGACAACTAACGTAATTACGCAAAAACGTAATTACAACTCGTTTCTAACACTTCTTACTCTTAAGGTAGGCTCGATTATATTGCTTAAATACCATGCCTTCAAAAAGTTCAGGAAATAAGGGGGGGGGAGGTTTGTTGTTGTTCTCGTCAACAACATTTTAAGACAAATCATGTTGTATTTTTAATACAATCGCCAATCCGTTCTTTAAAAAGTGCTGTAAGCAAGTTTCAGCCAGAAAATTCCACCTTTCCATTGGCAGAAAAAAAATATTAGAGTAATTGCATATAACGCTTCCAACAATACTAAATTCTTAATTATTGCTCGATTATTATGCTTAAATACTATACATTCAGAATTTTGAGTAAATAAGGTTTTGCATTTATTCACATCAAGAGCATTTTAAGAAAAATCATGTCGTATTTAAATGATGAACCAGGAAGCCGCGCGTTAAAAACGTAAATGTTGAACCAGAAAACTTCACAATATGTTTTCTTCAATTTTGTAGTTACTTGAGAAACATAAGGCGTAATTACAAACGTAAAAATTCCTGTAGGAATAGGCAAACATATATGTTCAGTCTTTTAATATATTTCAGATCACGTACCGCTTCATTCATTTTTTGTTCCCTTTCCAATATTATTTAAAGAGAAGTCATGTTGTATCAATATCGATAGCCCGCAAGCCGTGCATTAAAAACATACTCAATGCAGTAAGAATTGTTGAACCAGAAAACTTCATAATTTGTTTTCTTCAATTTTGTAATTACTTGAGAACCATAAGTCGTAATCCCAAACGTAAAAATTCCTGTAGGAGTAGGCAAACATATATGTTCAGTTTTTTAATATATTTCACATACTGTTTTGATCACTTTTGTCTCCTTCCGAATATTATTTAAAATAAATCATGTTGTATTAATATCAAGCAAGAATCAGCAAGCCGTACGTTATAGAAGGTACCTAGTGAAGAATAATGTAAAAAGTTAGAAATTTCACGATTTAATTGACAGAAAATGTTACCTAAATACTTTTAAACAACATTTCTGACAGTTCTAAATTCTTAAAACTTGTTTGGTTATCGTTCTTAACCACATTCAATAGCTCGATAAAAAATATTGTTTCGTTTTTGTTCCTACAAACATTTTCAGAAAAATTATGTACACTGCAAAAAATATTTGTTGATTTTACAGTATAAAACTGGCATCCCAGCTGCCAGTTTTATACTGTAAAATCAACAATTATTTTTTGCAGTGTAGTTGATGGTGAGAAATACCACCATCTAGATCTAAACTAGCACACACTATAAAAAAAAAAGTATTTGGTTTTTTTTCTGCATATTAGCAGAGTATTTGGTATCATTTTAATCAGTGAACAGTGAACAATACAAATTAATGATCCATTTTAGGATCAGCGCATACAGATAGATAATTGTGGAACAAAGTGAACCACGGCAGTCAAGGAAATATTTGGTTTTCCGTTCCCACGAATGATTTAACTACACCTAATAAAAATGTCATGGAGAAAATTGTCAGAACAATAATATGACACATTTATTTATGAGAGCTTAAATAGGCACGAAGACCTCACAAGTCAAAGCATCTTTACCTCCCAGACACAGCACGGCGTCAAGAGGAATCGCTATTGTACCGACGGACCTATGAAACACTCAAGGGGAGTACCAAATTTCTCCCGCATGCCAATGGTCATCTCTCTAAAATCAGAGGTATGGCCGAAACATGCAAATTTTCAAGAAGTTAAAACGTATAAGGCCTTAATTTTATGTGAAAAGGGAAAAATGGTTCCATCCCTTTTTTTTTGCTCCACGAAAAGAATGTGATTTTTCTTGAGAGTTCAGATTCAAAAAAGATGGAAAAGTAGAAGGTTGACTGCTCTCTAACTAAAAAAAACAGATTTTGAGTGTGTGTGCCAATAGATGGAAATGTACGCGCTAAGAAAAAGCGAAAACGCGTCAGCCATTACCTCCTGCTGTCAACGTTATCTAGTAATATAAGGTAACAAACAATCTTCCTTCACCATTGTTCCATTTTATTTAATTAAGCTATATTCTTTTAATAATACGAATTTAAGTGTGTATGAAGATCCTACCCCGATCTAAACATAAAAAGGCTAATCAAATAAATACTTCTAGGGTATGGAACTCTGCCTTTCAAAATCGAATTTTTTAATTCAGTAAGATAAACTGTAATTCTCAGAAAATAAATGTTGAGAATACAGTTCTCAACTAGGATTGAATATTTTTATTTTTTTTTAACATTTATGTTTGTTTTTAATCATATGCTTATAATTACCTTGTAAATAAACTCAATTTTATATTCAATTAATTTTAGTCAGTTTTCCTTTTGTTTACTGAATTTATTGAATTAATATTAAGTCTTTTATTTTAGGAAATGTTTTCTTTAATATTACAATCTAGGTTTTAAAATAAGCCATTATATATTTAATGTTACATAACTCTCTGCAGGTAACCTTTGATGATTGTAATTGGCTCAAAGAGGATCCGAACTTCAAAAATAATTCACAACGCAACTTTTTCTTTTCTATAATTAATTGATAATTTGTCTAATAAAATTTTCTAAGTATAAATTATCATATCAGATCCTTAGAGTCATAGGTGCAAAATAAATACTATACGTCTCGGATAATTTAAAATACTCATATTAATCAATTAACAGCAATATAGTGGTAAATCCTATGCAGTCAGACTTAAATTCAAATAATTTAATTGATCACTCTGTAGCATTCCATCAGTAGTATTTATGTTAAGAACCAGCAAGCCGTACGTTAAAAGGGAACCCAATGCAGCAAGAATTGTTGAACTAGAAAATTGCACCATCTCATAGGCAGAAATTTTTATGGGGGTAATTTTATATAACGTTTCCAACACTTCTAAATTCTTAAGGCTTGCTCTATTATCATGCTTAAACACTATACATTGAGAAATTCGATGAAATAACATTTTGTTTTTATTCATTTCTCTAGTTATTTGAGAACCATAAGCCGGAATTACAAACGTAAAGATACCTGTAGGAATATGCAAACATATATGTTCAAGTATGATAAAGGAAGTTAGTTCTTGAGAAGTATTCATCATAATTCTCGCTAAGGAAATAAACGCTTGCATAAATGATATGATTAGTATGAGAAGTGAGGGTAGAGAGAAACAAGACTGTACATTTCTTATAACTTGTGTTAACTCAAGGTATTCTCTGCCTAATTTATTCTGCAGTTTGTAATATTCCATTGAATTTTGAATTGATTCAATTCGTTTTCTGAACCGAATCAGTATTATAGAACATCGATAGCACAGAACACAATATAGAATGGAAATTAAATTATTAAAAGTCGAAGCCACAAAATTCACAGATAATAAAAAAATAAAAATATATAATTTACCAACAAATGTTTTCCCACACTTTGCCCACCTATGATAAGACATTATTACACAGAGACGGTCCGCATATTTGGATTCCCTGAATACTGTCAACGAAATCATTAAAACTAACATAAAGTTAATTAGCAGTAAACTCTGTATAAAACAGGCTTTCGGCAGATTATGCGTTATTAATTTATTTGAAAATTTTCTCAAGCATTCGAATTTCTTATTAATATATTGTACTGATTTTTTCCTTCTGTACAGTACATGCCACATAAAAAGCGAAAGCCAGCATATAGCTACTAATGCAAGAGATGTTTTCAACATAGACAAATCGATAGATACATGATATAAAAACATTGCTGTAATATTCAAAATTACAATGTGTGCATATAATGGATATAAGTATTTAACGGCTTTAAAAATGAAGCATGGTTGATAAGAACTTTCAAACGCATCAATACCTAAACAGCACAACACTCTCAAAAGTATTTTCATACTGTCATCTTTGAGTACGTTTTCGTTTGATTTTATTCTTGTAAATACTTTTTTCGGGCAGATATCTGATGATTCTATCTTATTCGTATTCATCATCACAAAAGTAAATGAAACACTACTCTTCTATTGTTTGTTCAATACAATACTTGTGTAAAATGAACCATTTCCTTCTGTTTTTATTTTTCTTTCGAAAACATTGATATAAAAATTAAACAAGCATGATCCGAACATTCAAACACATTAATACTTAAACAGCATACACTTTCAAAAGTATTTCATATTGTCATTTTTTTAGTCTGATTTCTATCTTATAAATATTTTTTCGCATAAGTATTTGAGGATCTAACATCATACAAGTAAATGAAACACACAACATACATGCTACTGTTCTATTTTTCACACAATACACGACTTGTGTCACATTAACTTTTATTTCGGTTTATGTTTTCTATTTCTAAATACCTCATTGATTACGTCAGTTATGCAGTCATTGATTAATAAAGGATAAAAGCGAATATTTAATAAACATAATGAATATTTAATAATCCGATAAGTGCGACATAAACCTATTATATTTGAAAATCGACAGAGTATGTAATTAGAATTCGTAAATAACACAATTCATCTGTAGAAAATAAATGTCATGTTGAATCCACTTTATTATTTTGTAAGTGAATGATACTACCAAGTGGTTTCTTTTTTAAAATGAATCTCTTGGCCTGTTGTAACGTTTAGACAATCGTTATTGTTCTTTATTTTACATTCATTTCTGATAAATAAATTGCGTATAAAGAAATATTTTTACTGAAAATATATGCTTACAATAGTGCTGCAATTACGTTTATGGTTTATTACAAAGTATTAGCTTGAAATTCTGAAGTCGATAGACTGTAGTAAATATGACAGGTAGGGAAATTAAAAACATATTTACTCAAAATATTTGATTAAACAATTGAAGAAAAATAATTTTTGGTTTAAAATTATGTCATAAAAATTTTCTTTAAAACTCATAAATATGAGAAATTATTTTAAAAAGCACTAGCACAACAACTGGATTTGCCGTGTTAAACATGGGGGCTTTCCGGGAAAAATAAATAAAAATGCAATAATGAGACGATCACAATAACGGACGCGATACGGATTGCATTCGTTCCCATAAATCGTTAAAAAGACTATCACAAAAAAAAATAACTTTACTTTAACGCAATCATAATAAAATCCCTCAGCTTTATAAATGTGAATGTAAGTTAGCGTGTATCGCAGAAACATAAATAAATTCCCTGACAATAGGAAAAACAATGCAAAAAATTCAACCAAGTCGCGTAGCATTTAGTGAAATTCTATTTCGTATGACATTATTTTTAAATGGGAACTTTTTTGTAGATTTAGTTTTTATGAATATCAATATGATTACATGAAAATAACGTCATTTTACAGGCGCTCTCAGGCATTACGTCATTCATAAAGTTTTGTTTGAAAAGAGAAAGTGAAAAAACTCTGTAAAGACAGTTGCTACATTTCATTTTTAATTTAATTTAAATCGTAGAAAATGTTATCACTGCACCTATAGTTTCAAAACACTATAAAGTATAGCTATAAGATATAACTGTAGTACACAAAAGGAATAGGAAATAAAACAGAGCTATTATTTGTTTAGTGTCCATTTGATGCACACTGAAAGCATCCCATAGAAAGTCACGTCATATTTTGGATATTATTATTTATTATTATCCCCAAAATATTTTTCTTGAAATTGAAGCATCTGTATTATAGTAGATGTTTAACTTTAAATACATTTAAATGAAAGTACTATGCTATTCTATTTTTAAGCCACTTATACTAAACTTTTTAAATTTTATTTACGAGAAATGCGCGCATTATCTGATCGGAATGCCGTTAATTTCGAATGCAGAATTATAGCAAGTGAGTCTGAATTTTTATTGACTTTTAAAAATATTGTCCATAAACAGTTTCTTTTTGTGTCACCAGGAAAAAAAAAAAAAAAAAAAAAAAAAAAGATTTGTGTAAAGATTAAGCTATGGCAGATAATTGAAAAAAAGAATAAAGAGTGGTCTGACGTTTTTTTTTTTTTAATAGCCAGTAATTTTACTCTATTTTTATAAAACGTATGTAATTCAAGTTTCACGCAAATCAGTCTAAAATTGCAGATTTGTATAAGGGTGCACTCACTCACACAATTATTTATAGAACAAGATAGATATATATACCTAGATAAATAGATAGTATCGACATCAAATATCTCTTTTAATACCGCGATTTGCTCAGGATATGAACTTCTGTACCCAATTTTCATTAGAGTGATCACAAGTCAAGGGGAAAAAGAATATAGAAAAAAAAAGTAAAAAGTGTAAAATTTAAATATTAACAATTAAAATTAAATTTTCCAAAAAAATTATGTCCCAAGAACCATTGAGAGAAATGGGGGGGGTAGGAAGCGTGTTTATATCTGATAGATCCATACTGAACTTTGAAAAAAAAAATTATAAGGAAGTTTGCTTAACCTGGACTAATTTAGAACAGAAAATAAATAAAATAAATAAAATAAATAAAAGGAAAATATATTTCCTAAAACATGATGTAATACTATTGTGACAGAATTAGCAACGTCTAAATCCAATATCTCAACTCAATGGAGTATAAAGATTCTCGAGCCATCATAGATTCATGGTCCACAGTGTTGGATGAGATGATTATTAGAATTTTATACAGGAGAAGTTGGTTGGTTTTTCAATTAGGACTTAGGTAGCTCATTATCTTTATTTACTAAGAGAAAGAAAAAGTACTTCTCCGTTATGTTGGTTATGTAAAACAGCAAATGAACATCTTTAGTTGTGCTAATCAACTGTACAAATATTTTCTAATTATTTTTGTGTATTTAATATCTCATTAGATATCTATTATTGTCTTCAGGATCAAGTGTAACTTTCATTGGAGTTACGGTCTTATTGTTTATCTAAATCCCGCAAAAATTTGAGGGCTTGGACTGGATTTGAATAAAAAAATATTTTAAACAGGGATATAAATAAAAAGTAAATTGAACTGAGTTATTTGAACTATGAATTTGAATTGCGAAAAATAATTGGATAAGAAAATATCTTCCGTAGTTGGATCTGCAATCCCCATAAAAGTGACCAACTTTGTATATTTCATATTAAGTATATCCTGAGAACCATTCATAGAAATGAAAGGCGACAAGCGTTTTTATATCTGTGTCTTATATCGGCTCTAGAATTCTGAAAGATCCATATTAAACTTTGAAAAATAAATTATATTAATATGGTGTATGGGGGAAGATGGGTTCCAAGGAGCTGTTTGCTTAACTTGGAGTAAATTATAAAAGAAAAAATTAAAAAATACAAGGAAAATAAATTTCTAAAACATATAATACATTTATAATACAATTAAACAAGAAATAAGTTAATAAAAAATAGGTGCTGCTTTTACTAAGAGAAATGAGTGCTGAATCAGCTTATTAAATATTTAATTGCAAAAATTTTGTATAAAACCAGGATCGAATGCACGTAATTTAATAAAAACCTGAAAGAAAAATATGCTGTAGTCGATCACAGCAGCATAATCATATGGAAAACGTCGAAGACACATGACAAGTTACCTAAAGGTAGGGAACTTGCTCATGGTCCAAGAAAAAAAATGCACAAATGTATTATTCACCCATTAAGGTAAAAAAATGAAAAAATAAAAAATAAATATATAACAAAAGCGTATAACTCAAGAACCATTAGAGTAAAGTGAATGGAGAGAAACGTGGCTATATTAATGTTATACATGAGTTCTAAAATTCTAATAGATCCTTATGAACTTAAAACAATAAATTTGCATTTTGGTAAAATACAGAGAAAAAGAGTGGCCTGCAGAGACTTTTCCTCTTCTGTACTAAATTTCCTCAATAGTACGTAGATTGTTGGAGTAATAAGCCTGAAGAAAAAAATGGGTACGCCATCAAATAATTAGTCATTAGTGAGATATAAGCTTTTTAAAAAAAAATTTAATGACTAAAAAAACGTTTTCTTATTAAAACAGTGCCATCTCACGAAAATTTTGCATTGAAAAAACCAACTAGTAGCTAATGAAAACAAACTTTGAAAGCATATAAAGTAATAAAAAAGGGAAAATAGCACAGGAGATTCAAGAAAAGTCCAAAAATGAGAAGAAGTATTTATTAAAGACCTCCATGGTAGATCAGTAATGGCAATGCGCTCAGTGAAAATGTGTTACTTGGGAGGAGCAAATTGGAACCATCAATCGTGGAAAAACAATACCATTTTAGTTTCTAAAGAATATTTATAAAGGCACTTTGTACTGTTAAATCCAATCGGACACCAATGAAAGGAGCACTCCACGCCATTGTAGAAATCTCTACTACCAAATGAAAGGTAATTAACTTCTACTTCAATTTTGATTAAATTAAGCGGAAAGAAGTGACTTAGGTGGAAAGGTAAAAAGATTCCTGTTTATGACATGGAAATAAGGGAAAAAATCATGCGTCATGTATAGAATCTGCAACCCTTTCCAAGAGTGCCAGGATACACTAATGAAACCTCACTATTTAATAAGGTAAATACAAATATCTAAATAAACAAATTAGAAGAAGCATAACTCAGTTGACATCCAATCTCAGCAATTAGCGTCCATAGTCAATAAAATATTCCAATTATTTTGAGCAGTCTTGTATGTGATCTATAGATTTGAACACACACTAATGGTTTTCTAAAATATACTTCAACTGTAAAATTCAGCTCACTTGAAAATTTATTTTCAACTTTTACTTCCTATAGAAGGTAATTTGTAATTTTTTGTGCAGCCCTGTACATGATCTACAGACTTTTATGCACACCATATATGAAGCTAAACTTTAATTCAGCTAGGAAACGAATAACAAAATAAAAATCGCACCTTCAGAAATTACCATCCATATTTAATACTTGGAAATTTTTCCAGAGAAAATTTCTCACGCCTTGCATTCATAATATTCAAATTTTAATTGCTTAATAGGCGTATAGCCAACATAGTGAAAAAGTACCCAAGCCGGCACTCGAACCCGGATCATCAGTATAGCGTACTGAAGTTCTACCAACTGAACCACTTGGGAACGATACTCAGCTTGGAACTTTTTCACCATAACATGTTGGCAAGGCTACAAACGCAGCACAAGATGGGATATTTTTCCGTGAGCCACCAACCCTGGAGCAAACATTAGCTTTAAATATGAATTTATTCAATTGTCGATGCTGGATTTTCTACGATTTCGTGTTTGCCCCAAGGTTGGCGGCTCACGGAAAAATATCCCATCTTGTGCTGCGTTTGAAAAAGTTCCAATCTGAGTATCGTTCCCAAGTGGTTCAGTTGGTAGAACTTCAGTGCGCTATACAGATGACCCGGGTTCGAGCCCCGGCTTGGGTACTTTTTCACTATGTTGGCTATACGCCTATTAAGCAATTAAAATTTAAATATTACCATCCATAGATGACAATACATGCAGTTTTTTGCGTAGCTCTGTATTTAAATTTATTTATATCCTACAAATATACCTTAGTATACTAAATATAGTCATTAGGGAGATATAAGCTATCAGTTGAGATTTCTTCTTTCGGTACTTTCCCCAGTTTTATGTTTTCGATGTATTTGAATGCCATTTAGTGTCAACATCTATTGATGAAAGAAACAATGACTTTAGAAAACAGTAAACACATTCGTAACGTTCAAAACCTTGAAACATTCGTATAGACGTAAGCAGAGCGTCCATAACGTTGGGGAATAGACTCAGAGATGAACGTGTGAGTGCGTTTGTAACGTTGGGGAATAGACTCAGAGATGAACGCACTGAGTGCGTTTGTAACCGGCGGGAAAATGCATAACACAATTATAAATGTATATCTAAGCAATTCACGCTCACAGACATTAATCTTTATCAATTGTTTTGTGCAGCCCTGTATATGAGCTATAGAATTTGTACATACCACGTTAAGTAGTAAAGTTTGATTTAGCGTAAAAGCGCATACCAATCTAGACTTCGCACTTCCAGCGATTATCGTTCAAAGACAGTACTGTAACCGAATTAGTTTCTGTATGTCTGTAAGTAAACAAATAAATACTATGCACTCCATATTCTACAGTAAGCATCTTGTAGTGCTCCTCAGCAATACACAAAAATTTCATTAGGTTAGAAATTGTGTAACATCTTTCAAATACACTGCAAATGATGTATACCCATAGGCCATAATGTAATAGAATTGCTTTGTGTTTTCCTGTAAATAAATGATAAATACTGTATATTCCATATTCCACAGGAAGCATGTTGTATTGCACTTCAATATTTCATATCAATTTCATTATGTTTCAAACTGTGCAACTTCATTAAAATTCACTGTAGGTGATTAAATCCCCATACACTATAATGTAATGAAATTCTTTTATGTTTCCCTATAAACTAACTATAAATGCTACACACTCCACTTTCAATAGGGAATGTCTTATGGTAAACCGCAATAACACGTATGAAGCTCATGATAATCCAAGTATATTTACACGAGTTAGAACACGACAGACAGGTGGACAGACAAACTGAAGTCATAAACATTTTTCAACGATAGTGGAAAGCGTTAAAAAGCATTTAAAATGAGAAATTATAGAATAACATTAGATTCATTCAATATTGTAAAAATTAATAAAACTTTTTGGGGATGCAATCTCATAAAAAAGGAATTTTGATAGTGAAACAATATGTTAAAATAATTTAAATAATTATATTGTTGGTTTCTGTGGAATCAATACATTTTGAGTAGTGTCAGTGGGTTTCATTAATTTTTACTTTTTTAACAAATGTTTAGATGAACTTTTTCTTTTCTAAACTTCTTTTAATTTTCAAAGTATGAAAGTTCTCAAAGAAGAGACATTTAACTGTGTGTAATTATCCAAATGATAATAATTAATATTTCCAGTGTAGGTTCCAGCATATAAAAGTCGCATGTAATGCAGTGAGAAGTGGGATTTTTGAAGATACTGTGCTCTGATATATCATGCTTAGCTGGTAACAGGTCCTTCCGCCATATTGATAAGACTATGTTAATTTAATTTGAAAGTGAAACTGTTTCTGGGTAGTAAAACTGTTTCTGAACTGTTCGGACCTCAGATGTTAGAAGAGTTCTGATGCTAAGTAATTACATATGAATTATGCTTCTTAAAATTATTGATTGAATCGTGCTCTGTTAACCTTTAAGTAACTTTGCCTGTGCAAGTTGAGCGTACAGTATACTAAACTAAGTTAAAAGTTATCAAAAATTTATAATTTCATGACTTTGGATTGTAGATGTCTTTTTGTTTTTCTCGAACTTGCCATAGTGTATTTAGTAAAAGCCAAGCATCCCTTCCCTATTTTAACAAGCAATAAACTAGATGTTATTACTCTTACATAGAGTTGTGGTTAATCGTAATATGTATATCGATCCAGTTAATGGCCCAGAAGGGTTAGGGCATCTATTGTGTAGAAATGATTATTTTTAATACTTTCAAATAAAGTTGAAAAGTGTTTATGGATTCGGTTTGTCTGTCTGTCTGTCGTCTTTCGTCTGTCTGTCGTCTTTCTGTCGTCTGTCGTCTGTCTGTCGTCTGTCTGTCTGTCGTCTGCCGGCTGCCTGTCTGCCGTCTGTCTGTCTAACCGTGCTCTAATTCGCGTAAATATACACGGATCGCCATGCAATTGATATATGTTATTAAGGTTTACTATGTCATGTTCGGCATTGAAAATGAAGTGTGTAGTATTTATAGTTCATTTACCGGGACACTCAAAAGAATTCCGTTACATTACGGCCTATGGGGAAAATCGTTTGCGGTGTATTTTAACGATGTTAATATATTTCAAACATGTTGAAATTGATATATATCACTGAGGTGCATTACAATATACTTACTATAGATTATGAAGTGCGTAGCATTTATCATTTATTTGCAGGGACAAACAAAAGGATTCGGTAAAGTACTGTCTATGAAAAATAATTGCTGGAAGTGCGTTTTCAGCTGTGGTTAGCGTTTTTAAATTTAACTATTTTTTGTGCGTATTGCTTTGTGTGTATAAATTCTATAGATCATATACAGGGCTGCACAAAAGATGTCGAGTACATTATCTTTCATTCAGTGAAATTGCCGAGCGGAAATTTTCAACTGTGCTGTGCATTTTCAAACTGAACTAAATTTTAGCAAAGTATGTATCATACATACAAATCTACTGATCATATACAGGGCAGCAGAAAAAAATTCGCATATTTTCCTTATAATTAATGAAAGATGTATGAAACTCTGTTTTCAAATATGTTATTTGTTTTCCAATGTTGCAGTATTCTGAATGTGTTGCATAATCCATGCTTAACGCATGATTTATCGTTCTTGTGTAACTGGTGGATATTGTGAGAAAGTTAGTAATTAATCTATCGCCTTCAAGTGTGGAGTGAAGCTTCTTGAGGCATGTACTTATTTGATCTAACCATCAAATTTCTTTTTATAATCCTTATTTTTTTAGAAACATGATTTTTTAAGAGAATGTTTTGCATTTTATCATAAGTTTCACTTTTAAATTAGAATAATACTAATAATATATTTTTTGTGAAAAGGAATAGTTTGCCAGATATCTGCATTCATTTTAAAAATTTTAAACAATTTTTTTTTCTCTGAAATTTTTGGTGTTCAAATTAATTTTATTTTCATTTGTTGCTTAATATTTGTGTAATCAAAATCCGATTGAAGATAACTCGTCACCCCCCTCTCTCCAAACAAAATCCTTAAGCCCGCTTAATCTGCTAAAACCTATTAGTTTTCATATACCTCCTTCGCGCACAACTTCATGAGGGATAAGATTACATTTATAAATTTTTGAAAATGAAATTACATTAATTGTCTTTTTTCCTCTCATTTTTAATGTTTACGTAGCATACGGAATGCATATTCCGGATTTTAAATGAAAACTACTCAATTTATTCCTCCATTTTCATCAGCTTAATGAACTCTTTCTTAAAAACTGAAATATTTTAGTGTTATTATATATAATATGTCCCATCACCCTCTCATAATCTTTCATAATCGTCTAAATGGATATTTAAAATGCCCATATTAAGTACAAATGAACCCATTCCTCTTGCACTGAAATAATCTAGTAATTGTTCATCAAACGTATTTGTTGTTCATAATTTAACTATACACACCCTAATATAATTTATCATAAAAACAAATAAAAACCTAAATAACATAAGAAATTGCTTTTATCGAAAAACGATAAGAAATGAACGTATTTTTTACGAAATTGCTAGTAAATAAAGTATTCATTAAAACAGTCTTTTAGAAAGATGATGTTTGATGACTATTATTATTTTCCATATTATTATTTCTATTAATATTTGTGTTCTTTTATTAACGGAGTATTCTTTAAAAAATTGTTTTCAGATAGTAAGAATTGAAAATTTATATGTGTACTTATCGCAAAATATACTTTACGCAAATGGCATTAATTGGAATTTACTTCTAAATAAGAGTTGTGTGTTACATGCCAATAAACACGGAGAATATTTGATCCAATAGTACATTGCTATAACTGTACTCACTATATACAGGATGACACAAAACAAATAAAATGTTTGAAATGTACAGTAACAGTCATCTACAGTTGGCAGCACAGACAGCATTGGTATTCAATAATCATGAACCGATTATAACAACAACATAATCATGACAATCATAAAAACATAATCTAGAACATAATCATTATTGCCGATTTTTACATTACCAAACCGGTAATTTTAGCACGTAAAATTTTTTTTAAAAAAAGGGATTTCTGCAGAAAAAAGCGGTGTAAATTTAACATTTCAAATTGTTTATTTCTAGGGAAAATAATATGAGACATTTTCTATATGAATTACATTCGAATAGTAAAACGCAAACTAAGAATTAAATTATCGATCAAAATAATATAAAAAAAAATAATTATCGTTAAAAAATAATAACTAATTGGGTTTTGTTAAAAAAATGTCTTCTTGTTAAGTTTCTTTTCGTTCCTCAGTGTATTAGTGAGTCGATGGTAAAATGTACTAATTCAAAATTTATCTTCGAAAAAGAAGTTCATTCCGTTATGTCCTTTTTAAATTTACTTTAGAAAGTACACTGTAAAAAAAACACATATGTTTCTTAATCGGCAAAAATATAATATAACCACGTGCGAAAATATACAATAACTTCTTCCGTCTCACTCATAATTCCGAAAAGCGTTGTTTATTTTTAAAAAACCTCAGAAACCAATATATTTTCCAGATTTACATAGAAGCATTTATAGAAACAAAGTTTCTTTTGCTGCCACTGATTTTCGAAAACATTTACGACTAGTTTTTATAGTGTATTACTTAGTTTTCTCTAACTGGAATATCGTACTTCAGGATACTATCAATTCTTAATTAAACATTTTCAGCTGTATAATTGAATTTATACATGGACGAGTAAGAAAATAAAATTAATTTTAATGTTAATGTTATTAATTTATCATATGTGCCTGTGCAACATGTTTCTTGATCATGGAAATGTTCACTTGAGAATTGATAGCAACCAAGAAACCTATGTTCCGGTTTGAAAAAACTTACATATTATAGAAAATATTCGAAAACGTTTCCTAAAATAAGTTACAGCAAAATAAAATTTGTTTTGCTTTTTTAAATATGGAAAATATATTGATTTCTGATGTTTATAGAGATAAAGAATGCTTTTCGGAATCGTGGGTAACTTGGAAAAGGTTATGGTATATTTTTTATATTATTGTTTCTATTAATGTTAGCTCCGTTTATATGCCGCTAAACCTTTTGAATTTTTCGTAATTATTTTAACATGTGGTTTCAACGAATTAAACTCTTTGTGAAACAGTTTCGCTCTTTGGATTCTCTGAAAATAATTATATATTATACCGATTTTATTGATTTGTACTATGAAAAATCGTAAAATTAGTTGTCCCGCGTGAGACATTTAAATTCATCCAAAAAATACCAAATGGCCAAAACAATCACGACGCCTGACAAATATCTGACATATCATTGCCGTTTAGTAATCATAATAGATCAGTGGAATATTCAACAGCGTGTTTTTACCGTAAAAAGGTTTTTAATCTGTTTCGGTTTTACCAATTTGTGCAAGAAAGTATTGTAAAATGCTCATGTTGATTGTTATTGAAGACCGGGGTAAAAAAAATTCCTTTTTGGATTACTTTAAATACATTCCTTTTATGGTTGCGCAAATAGAGTATCGCGAAAAACAGGAACTGTTGGCAAACGTAAAAATTTTAAAACATTTTTAGCATCGTAAATGTAAGAAGCAAAGAGCATGTAAAATAAGCATCATAATAAGCCAAGTATTTTAAAATTCGCATGTTTTTTCTTATAGAAGACCAGAAAAAAAATATTTTTTTTGGATTATTTTAAACACATTTTTTTATGTTTGCTTAAATTATACGGTTAAACAAATAGAGTATCGCTAAAAACAGGAACTGTCGACAAACATTGTAAACTATTTTTAACATTATAAATATAAGAAGCAAACAACATCTAAAACAAGCAAACTCCTAATTTAGTAAAGGATTTAATCTTTACCATAAAACCTTTGTTGCAAGAATAATGTTAAAACAATTTCCTTGAAAATGAGAACTGCTTATATTTGCCAAGTAATTTTGACTCGCAAATGAGTAATCGTTGCTCTCACAAGGAAAGTTTACTTAAGGGAGGGGTCTAGAATGTGTTTTTAAAAATCGATTTTCTATAAGGGCACATTGAAATATATTTTCAACTTATCCCTGATATAAAACAATTGAATAAAACTATTCTAATCATAAATGTCGCGTCCAACAAATTTAGGGCAAATTTGGAAACTTTATCTTTAAATGCGATTTTGTTTAACATTATTTTTTTATTAGAGGGTCAAATATCTCAAACTAATTGATTTATTTAAATATATATATATATATATATATATATATATAACCATAAATGAAACATTATCATAACACCAACTGAAACAATGAAATAATTAAGTATGAAATAATTAGTTGACAATGAAAGATTCCCCAACACACTTAATATGGAATCAAAAATATTGAAAGAATAAGAAATTAAATAAAAATTGAATAAATGGAATTAAATTAAATGAAATTTGTGGAATTTAGACAGAATTATCAAGTCCCAATTGCCTAAATACCACAAATAAAATGAAATGAGATGTTTCATCATCATATTAGCCATACATTGCTAAAAAATATGATATTGGGACTACATCTCAAATACAATGATTCAAATCAGTGATAAAATAAAAAATAAAATACAATATTAAAAAGGAAAGAAGCCATACTTATAAATTACAGAGAGAACATTTAATAGAGACATTAAGTATAAAATCCATAAAGATGAAAAGAGATATAAATAAGATACCTTGCAGTTCATGAACCATCATGAAAACTCCAACATGACTGGGGAATGAATTGCATAAAAAATCATAACATGTTGCCAATTTTAGAAATATAAATTACTTAGAAATGTAAATTGCTTTGCAGTGATGCCAGAAATAATGTTAAAATATAATGGATTATAAAATAAACAGGAACATTAGTGCTGCCATCTATTAGTAAAAGTGAATATAATCTGAATCGAAGGAATTGGTATTCATTTAAAATAATTAAATAATGAATAAGTAAATCTAACTAAATTAATATACATATAAAAATAACACATCGCAGTCCATTATAAAATGTGTATGATCAAACAATTGTGTAAATCAAAATGCCCCCCTTTTTTTTAATATAAATTAACCATGCGTATTTTTCCATACAACGCCGCCACACACCTCCTCAATCCAACGTCTACCCACCCAACCGTCCTATTATAATTTTTTTTTTTTTTTTTTTTTTTTTTTTTTTTTTTTTGTAAATACATTTATAAGATTATATGATTTTTTTATACATTTTTGAAACGCATGTGTTAATTTGGTTGTAAAGATCAAATAGGAACTAACTATATATTAAGGAATATATGAATTTTTTTGGAAAACCATGTTGTAATGCTTCATAGATAAGTTTTTTAATATTTTTGTTAATAAGTTGAGAGGAACATAAACTTTTTATTCTATAAATATGATTAAAGAGTATATTACGATATACAGAATTATGAAGACATGATTTAAAATTAGTAAATGAATTAACTTTAAATTTAAATTCTTTACGTTTATCAAATAGATCTATTATTGTTTTGTTTTCTTTTAGTGTAATTTTAAGATCTAAAAAGTTAATAGTATTGTTAGAAAGGAGGTTTTCCGTTAATTCTAAATTAGTAGGATAATCAACTGGAAATATAGAAATATTAGTGTGATAAGTGGCAATTAAAATAATATCATCAATATAACGATATAAATGTATATTACTATTAATAAAGTACGTTCATAATGATACAAGTATAAGTCTGAAAGTATACTAGATGTACATCCCCCTTGTGGTATACCGACTTTCTGTAAATATAACGTGTTATCATGCATTATGTAATTATTATATATAAGGAAATTTGTTAAAGTTTTAAAATAAGCTGTATCTATATGAATTGGTAAATTAAGTGAATGTTGATACTTATAAAATAATGCATTTATAATATTATGTAGATCTAATAAATCTATATTATTAAATAGATCTTTGAAATCATATGTCATTATATTGTTAACACATTTAAGATTTTTCAAAATATTGACGAGTTGATAGCTATTTTTTATACAATGTGTGTTATCAGTGGATGTTGTCAGTGTATAAATTTGATTGAGAATTTTTAATAGATGTTTATTGGCTTTATTATTATATGTATTGCATCCTATAGTTACAGTCCTAAATTTAATTGGATTTTTATGAAATTTGGGTATAAGAACTAAATTAAAGTTAGTAGAATTAATATTTAATAATTTATAATAACTGTGAATTTTACGATTGTTTACAATTACATTTTCATTAGTTTTTTTAAAAGAATTGTTAGTAGAAATAGAGGATGTAAGTAGTTGGTGATAATAAGCTTTACATATGATTGCATAATTATTAGGAGATTTGTCAATATATGTTATTACATAGTTTTTTTGTAATTTAGTAATTTGCTGGAACAAATGTTTAGTGTTAATTTTAACCATATTCGATAAATTTTGTTTTAAAGACGAACTTAATTTTTCAATAACCAGTATATTCCATTGATTAAAATATTCAATAGGTTTACTATATGAAATTGAAATTTTATAAATAAAAATGTCTATATCATATATAAACTGTTTTATAATAGAATTTACATTAAATTTAGAAGGAAGTCTATATTTAGTACCATAATCCATGAGTTTTTGCAGTTTATAATCATTCACAATATTAAGATTACCAGTGATTATATGTCCATGATCATTATTAATGAATTTTTTTAGAGTGGGGTCATTGCAATTACACTGAAAAGTACTAGCATCAGATGTATTTTTTGAAAATGCATTATAGTTAAAAATCTTTCTTCCAATTGTAGTAGGATATTTAAATGTCTTTGAAAGTTGAAGATTTTTTATAGGAAAATAACAGTTTTTATCATTTATTATAGAATTAATATTAATTTTATTAAAGATTTGATTTGAAAAAGTTATAATTATTTGAGTATTAGTGTTTTGAATTTTTTGTTTTTTATTTAAATTAATGTTAAAAAGATTAGTTCTTGTCATAATTAGATCATAGAAAATATCAGAGAAATGATTTGAGTAAGATTTACTAAGAAATACATTTAAATATTGTACTATCAGTTTCTTTTTAATAGCAAAAATATATTTTCGTATTAAAAACCAGTTGTAGTTCTTAATATAGTTTTGATGAAGAGTGTTGATTTGTTTAAGAATAAATTTATTGGAAATAACAAGTGTAGCAGTACATTTTCCTCGCTTGTTACGTGTTGTTTTATGATTTAAATTATGATTTAGAGTAAGATAAATAGGAGAATAATCTGTAATATTATTTGTTGAAAAAACTTTAACTGGTCTGTTAAATAATTCACTATTAAGTCCATAAGGATAAATAGTGTTATAATATTTCATATATGAAGACTCCATAAATAAACGTTCTGATTTAGCTTTTATTATTTGTATAATTTCAATTGTAGTATTTTTAAATTTATGTTTATAAAAATGTTGTATTTCTGCTGTGGCCTGTAAATTTTTTGCTTTGTTCTTGTTAGTGTCTGAACGATGTTGATTAATACGTTTATGTAATGGACCTGATGTTTCACCTATATATTTCAAACCACATAGGTTACAGTTTATGCTATAAATTACATTAAATGCTTTACAAAAAGTTGATAAATTAGGATCTGATACAATTTGTTTATGAGAAGCAAATGGACAAGTCTTGCAGCGAGCATCATTACATAATCTAAAATATAATGGAGGAGGAGGAGAGTAAAAATGGTCACTTGATGTCGATCCAGGAACAACCCATTTATTGCCCCTGTACCGGGCACTACACTGCATAGATGCAAAGTGTATCTTGCCAGGAACGAGAATTTTACTTAGAACTACCATTAAAAAAATATGACACAATAAAAATACAATTTGAAGAAAAAGAAAATATAAATGAATTAAATTAATGTATGAAACATAGAAAACTTGATTAATTAGAATTATTAAAAATCTTGAATAAATGAAAGTATATACAAAATGTACAAATTAAATAAGTAGTGCTAAAAAAACTCAATAAAATCACAACCAAAATTATGAAAACACGCATTGCATAACCTCCAAAACAGAAAACCAATGGACTTTTTAGTAGAAAAAAATCAAATGAACCAAGTCATTATAACATATCCATTAAAATACAAAATCCAAGCAAAGACTCCCATATTGTTAACCCAATAGACTTCTCAGAATATCTCAAAACAATTTACCAAAGCATGTTTAACGTTAAAACACAATAATTTTAAATATTTTTGAAAAATGTAACATAATATAAAATAACATTACATATATTAAAAGTGCAAAAACAGAATATGTAATTAATACTAGTGATTAATAGGACAATATCATACAAATGCAATAGAAAAGGAAATGTTTCATGTGATGTACATAATGAATCAATTATTGGAAATTCCTATAACGTGGTATCAGATAACTACAAGTAGAAATCAAATATAAAACACACAATGATAATGCGCAATTGCAGCAGAGATCAAAGCTTATAATATTTAAAAGATTGCTAATATCAATTAGCACCATTATCAATATATTTAAAAAATATATATGCAATGCCATAATGTATAAGAAAAAATATCAAAATGAATTGTTAAGATTCAAGAGGAAAAGATATCATAAATAAGACATCATAAATGACTTACATTCATAATTATATGCGCATGTGCAGCATAATAATTTGAATGCTAATATATAACCATAAATGAAACATTATCATAACACCAACTTAAACAATGAAATAATTAAGTATGAAATAATTAGTTGACAATGAAAGATTCCCCAACACACTTAATATGGAATCAAAAACATTGAAAGAATAAGAAATTAAATAAAAATTGAATAAATAGAATTAAATGAAATGAAATTTGTGGAATTTAAACAGAATTATCAAGTCCCAATTGCCTAAATACCACAAATAAAATGAAATGAGATGTTTCATCATCATATTAGCCATACATTGCTAAAAAATATGATATTGGGACTACATCTCAAATACAATGATTCAAATCAGTGATAAAATAAAAAATAAAATACAATATTAAAAAGGAAAGAAGCCATACTTATAAATTACAGAGAGAACATTTAATAGAGACATTAAGTATAAAATCCATAAAGATGAAAAGAGATATAAATAAGATACCTTGCAGTTCATGAACCATCATGAAAACTCCAACATGACTGGGGAATGAATTGCATAAAAAATCATAACATGTTGCCAATTTTAGAAATATAAATTGCTTAGAAATATAAATTGCTTTGCAGTGATGCCAGAAATAATGTTAAAATATAATGGACTATAAAATAAACAGGAACATTAGTGCTGCCATCTATTAGTAAAAGTGAATATAATCTGAATCGAAGGAATTGGTATTCATTTAAAATAATTAAATAATGAATAAGTAAATCTAACTAAATTAATATACATATAAAAATAACACATCGCAGTCCATTATAAAATGTGTATGATCAAACAATTGTGTAAATCAAAATGCCCCCATTTTTTTTTAATATAAATTAACCATGCGTATTTTTCCATACAAGGCCGCCACACACCTCCTCAATCCAACGTCTACCCACCCAACCGTCCTATTATAATTATTTTTTTTTGTAAATATTTATAAGATTATATGATTTTTTTTATACATTTTTGAAACGCATGTGTTAATTTGGTTGTAAAGATCAAATAGGAACTAACTATATATTAAGGAATATATGAATTTTTTTGGAAAACCATATATATATATTATATATACTAGGAGGCGTGCGCAACCCCGGATTTTCAGTAGACTCGCGCATTGCAAACTTTTTCCTAATTCATCTATTGGTAGAAACACACTGTAATCTACTCCTATAACAAATTTAACATTATTTAATTTACGAGCATTTTAGGAAATTTAGACCGATTATTTGCAAATACCTTGCGTTTGATTGTTTTATGCAACAATAACTTAGTTGATAGTTTAGTAACAGTAATGAATTGCATGTTTGTAGCTATTTTCGTATTCATAATTTAAAATTTTCTTTGCATTATAAAATAGGTTTAAATTCAAAGTATCACTGCAAATGTCTTCATACGGTAAAACGTAAAAAATCAATTTTATTTAAAGGTAGAAAGCCTATTTTTGGCCAGTGGTCGCTACAACCCCCCAAAAAATTGTGATTTTTCAGTAATTTTTTATATTCTTTATAGAATATTTCTTATTTTTTATATACTTGCCATACAGTTTTACATAAGAAAACATTTTTATTTACTTCTTATTACTGTTTTTCTCGCTAGGGGGAGTTATCATCATAAAAGAAAGTTGATTAGAATCTGTCCTATCTAATTTTAACTTGGAGTATGGTTGCAAGATGAGAAAACATAAAAAAGATTCATTTTAAAATTCTAGTTATGCAATTTCCCACCAAGGGCGCTACCCGTGTAAAAAAAACCTATCATGTGATAATTTTTATCAAACAATACACATACAGATTTGTTCCACATACAAATTTACTATTTTAGACCGATTTGCACGAAACTTGATGTGCATACATTTTAGAGACCGGGGAAAAATAATGGCTACTTTACAAATTTCCAAGGCCACTCCTCACCCTTTTTTCAATTATCTGCCAAAATTCTTCTTTATGCAATTTTTTTTTTTCAAATGTATTTTTTCTTCCTGTTAAAACCGCTCTATTTTTGCGCAAACCAATTAGCGTATTGGCGATATTAACGTCTCACTGAGCTGATAAAGCCCATTTTTCTAGCATAAAATTAAAAACGACTGTAAGAGCATTCAAGTGACGTAGTACCTTCATTTGAACCTATGTGAAATTTAAACACCTATTATAGTACAGATATTACTTCTTCAAGGGAAAAAATTATAAAAATAAATGTAAAAAATCAGGAAATAAATCAAGAAGAAAAGAATAAAATAAGTATAAAAATATATTATCCTAAATTTGACGTTACTTTCTACTGAAAAAACATTTAATGAATATTTAAGTTAGGATTCCCACTAACTAGAAAAGGGCGAAGAAAAGGACTACATTTTCATGTAATCATTGTGGATTTATTTTTTAAGAATGAAAATGTAAGTTTCCATTTTAAAATAATGTTTTAACATCAGTGGAGGTATCTTGCTTTTCTGAAATTAACGTCCATTATCTAGGAATAAAGCAAAGGTTTCATTTTTAAACCATACAAAATATAATTTCAGCAAATGCTGCCCATTTCGGATACATTTGTTGCATTTTTTTAAGTATTGCAAGGAAATCATATATTTTTCTGTTACACGCGCTAAAGAAACCGCGCATTATTATTTAAAAACCAGAGATATTTTACTATTATTGCAGAAAAGTAACGTCGTTTTTTTCTGATTGTCGTTTTAACGATTTATGGTCGCAAATTCATAGAGCTCCTTTATTGTCATCACCATATGTTTAGAGTATTTTTTTTTACTCGAAAATCCCTTCATGTTTAATACTGTCATAATCGAGAGAGTCTGTTAATCTGCAATAAAATAAAACATTTTCGAGTTTTCCTAAAACAAGACAAACACGCATCCAGATTATGAAAATTTCTAAATTATAAAAGTCTCGAAATAACTTCGATTTCATTAGAATGATATTATGTCTGCCATTTTCCCAATGTGTGTGCTTTAATCTTTATTATTTAAATGTTTGTTGACACAAAAACACAATTGATCGGATGGAAAACTCACTTTCTAAAAAACTAAGATACGCACTATTATTCTATATTGTTTCTATAGAAACAAATTTCAAAGAGAGTTATTCCGTTTCATCTAATGAAATAATTGTGATCGCCCAGAATAAATTGCCATTAGAATGATATTATGTCTGTCTCCTAATTTGTGTGCTTTAATTTTTATTATTTAAATGTTTGTTAACACAAAAACACAATTGATCGGAAGCAAACTCACTTTCTCAAAAACTAAGATAAGCACCATTATTCTATATTGTTTCTATAGAAATAAATTTAAATGAGAGTTATTCCATTTCATCTAATGAAATAATTATGATCGCCAAGAATAAATCGCCATTAGAATGGTATTATGTCTGTCATTTTCCTAATTTGCGTGCTTTATTTTTTATTATTTAAATGTTTGTTAACACAAAAACACAATTGATCGTAAGTAAAACTCACTTTCTCAAAAACTAAGATAAACACCATTATTCTATATTGTTTCTATAGAAACAAATTTCAAACAGAGTTATTCCATTTCATCTAATGAAATAATTATGATCGCCAAGAATAAATCGCCATTAGAATGGTATTATGTCTGTCATTTTCCTAATTTGCGTGCTTTAATTTTTATTATTTAAATGTTTGTTAACACAAAAGCACAATTGATTGGAAGTAAAACTCACTTTCTCAAAAACTAAGATAAGCACCATTATTCTACATTGTTTCTATAGAAACAAATTTCAAAGAGAGTTATTCCATTTGATCTAATGAAATAATTATGATCGCCAAGAATAAATTGCCCTGAGTTGATGTAATAAAACTTTTCGAAAAGTTTTATGCGTCACTTCTTTGCTTGCTTCCAAGAACGTAAGATAAAGTGCTGTCAAAATCAGAAAATTCTCTGCGAAAAAAAAAGTGAGAAGGAGTAAATTTATAATATCGCCTGATAATAGTTTACCTTCTAAATAAATAAATAAATAAGATAAAATAGATTCCTAATAAAAAATTTTTCAAATAGTTTCTTATTTTTTAAACAGTATGTTTAGAAAATGTTTCAGAGTACGTTTTTACAAAAAGTAGGAAACACACTGCAAAAAAAATTGTTGATTTTACTGTATAATACTGGCATCCCAGCTGCCAGTATTATACCGTAAAATTAACAGTAATAAACAGTAAAATAAGCTGTAATACGCTACCGCGCACTCAACTGTATCTGGGGTACTAGTATTATACTGTAAAATCAACAATTTTTTCTTTTTTTTGCAGTGCAATAGCCTCTGTTATGATATATTGTGTGAAATATACCTATAAACTTTTACATAATTGCCGAACCATTGGATTTTTGAGTACAATTAATCCCAGATAGTAATCTTAGTCTTACTAAATAGCAAATTTCTGTCACTAAATAAAGCAAATATTTCTAATCTGAAATAGTGGTACTTTAAAATCGGAAGTTTTGGCAACAATGCTTCTAGCAGTTTTTAGCTCACAGGCTATCAAAGCCAGAGAGCTTATGTGCCCGCCGGTTCTGTATGTATGTACGTAACGTGATAACTCTTCATAGAAATATCCGTTTTCCTTCAAATTTTGTTTATAGGTTCACTGTGTTAAGACGCTTCCCTGATTAGTTTTTGGGATTGATTGGTTAAGTATAAAGGGGGGAACGGGGGGGGGGGTAATCCCCCCCCCTAATTTATATAAATGGGTTTTTTCATGCAGAATTATTCCGTTTTCCTTCACAGTTTGTTTATAGGTTCACTGTGTTAAGGCGCTTCCTTGATTAGTTTTTGGGATTGATTGATTAAATATAAAGAGGGGAACGGGGGGCTAATCCCCCCTATTTTATATAAATGGGTTTTTCATGCAGAATTATTCCGTTTTCCTTCAAATTTTCTTTATAGGTTCACTGTGTTCAGGCGCTTCCTTGATTAGTTTTTGGGATTCATTGGTTAAGTATAAAGGGGGGAACGGTGGGGGCTAATCCCCCCCTAATTTATATAAATGGGTCTTTCATGCAGAATTATTCCGTTTTCCTTCAAATTTTGTTTATAGGTTCACTGTGTTAAGACGCTTCCCTGATTAGTTTTCGGGATTGATTGGTTAAGTATAAAGGGGGGGAACGGGGGGCTAATCCCCCTTAATTTATATAAATGGGTTTTTCATGAAGAATTATCCCATTTGCTTCAAAATTTGTTTATAGGTTCATTGGGTTAAAACGCTTCCCTGATTCGTTTTCGGGATTGATTGGTTAAGTATAAAGGGGGGGAACGGGGGCTAATCCCCCCCTTAATTTATATAAATGCGTTTTTCATGCAGAAATATCCCATTTTCTTCAAAAAAATTTTATAGGTTCATTGGGTTAAAACGCTTCCCTGATTAGTTTTCGGGATTGATTGGTTAAGTATAAGGGGGGGGACGGGGGGGCTAATACCCCCTTAATTTATATAAATGGGTTTTTCAAGCAGAATTATCCCATTTGCTTCAAAATTTGTATATAGGTTCATTGTGATAATGCGCTTCTCTGAATAGTTTTGGGGGTTCATTGGTTAAGTATAAAGGAGGAAGGGGTGGGGCTAATCCCCCCTTAATTTAGATAAATTGCAGCATTATCCGATTTTCTTCAAATTTTGTATATATATATTCATTGTAATAAGAGGCTTCCCTGATTAGTTTAAGGGGTGCATTAGTTAACTATGAGGGGGGTAACGGGGGGATGACCCCCCTTAATATATTGTTGATTTCTTTATTTTTCGAGGGTCTTATTTCAAATTCTTTTAAATAAGTGTGTAATATACAATTAGTGTGAATAGCCTGTGAACTCAATGCCCTCAGTTTAACTGGGCAGTTTTCTTTTTTTATTATTATTATTATTATGCATGTTTTATTTTTAAACAAAGAAAAGCGTAACCGACTGATTCAATTAAAAATTCTATGTAATACCTAGAAGGCTTGAAATATTTTTTTAAATATGTTAAAATTACGAAAGCTCCACTTTCTAACATCCATCTTTTATGTAATATGATTTTGTATAATGTAAAGTTTGGTTCGAAACATATTTTCACATAAAAAATTAATATTTCATGCTAAGTTTGTAGCGGCCATCTTAAAATGTCCGCTGTGTGGTAGAGCACGAGGAAAGAAGTACAACTGTTTTAAAACCAAAAACTGGTTTATTAACACAATCAGTAGGGAGTTTGAGCGAGCTCCACGAAATTTTCCTAAAAAATTAAATTAACTAAAGAGTTCTTGCTAACACTTGTAGCTTAAACAAAAACGAAACAATATAATTAAACCTTAACCTTTTTAAATATATAATCACGATTCAATACTCTTATCCTTCAAATTACATAAGCACTGATGCAGGTTCAAGTCAGCTTTATCAATGTATAAAATTCCAGTATAAGAATACTAAGGCTGATTTTTAATCACGAGACTCGATGCGAGGTCTCAAGGCTAAACCTAAATCTCAGTCGCAATATTCAACTTCCCAGGCCACTTCTCTGCTGAGCGCTCACCAGCTCCTCTGAGCTCTGCACTCAAGTCAAAATTCGCTGCTTATATACTTCAGTGTCGATCGACCAGCTCCAGAAAATTTGCATAATCGAAATTACACGGCGACTCACAATTTCAGGGATTCAGCTGTCCTTCGAAAGTTAAAGAAAGATAGAGAGCCTTTATAACTTGTACGCACATAGTCGGTTAATGGACAAAAACGATCTCATTCACACATTGCCTACTCACGTGATGCGAGTAGTCAATACCTTACAACCCCTCCCGGAAATTGTGAAAGAAAAAGCGGTGGTTGAATGCAGACCATCGTCTTTTTCTTTTAAAAATTTAGAGTCCAAAAAAATGAACACAACATGTGACGGGTAAATTTAAATTTTGAATCCAAATGTAAATTTTGTACTTTTAACCCATCACGCAAAAACTGGTCAGATCGACGACACTTTCAACATAACCTCCTGTAAATGTGCAGTATCATGCAAAAGAATCTCACAAAATTTTCCTCACAAAATTCACAGCTTGCCAAAATAAATACGCAACTTTACCTGCAAAATTCCATGAAGTGCCGAAACAAATTGCAAAGTAGAACGTCACTACAAAACTATCTGTCAAAGAATAAAGTAGCTTTCCTAAAAATTCCCAAATTGCCAAAAACTCACCTCCCCGAAATTCAATGTAGATGACTCGCTCAATTACAATGGTCACAAACTAACAGCTAACAGAGCTGTGAAAGTGAAACAATTTTCTTTTATAAAATATAAAGGTATAAATATACATTACAAATTTCTTCAAGACAATTCTTCTTCTTGAGAACTAAAATATAAAAAAAACTTATAAATAGACTATCTGCTTCAAGATGATTTACTTCCTGGAACAAACTTCATTATCTACATACAATGTTACGTCAGAACTATGAAATACACTAACAATATTCATAATTAACAACAGCAGAACTAATAAGTAAGTTCCTAACTAGGGTATAACGAACAACACTTAAAACTTCATAACTAGTGCATAACCAACAACACTTTTAAAACGACATAACTTGCGAAAACCCAACATACAACACTAAACCGATAACGACCACGAACGCGACCGAAGGGAGAAAGTTAGATTTGGTAACAATGTTAGTAAAGTGAAATAGAACGCGCGTGTCAAGGGCAACTCTTGACCGCAAAACACGTGCACGCCTATCCGCGGCGCGTGTAAAAAACCCATAATACTAAATTCATATTTCAAAATTCAACATATAGAACAATCATACACATAATATATACATAATTTATACATAGAATATTCACAGAACACTTATAGAACAATTATACAAGCAATTTAACAATCTCTCGAACATGAAAGCAGTGAATCTCGAAAGATGTTCTCTGACATCATAACTTAAATTTTGGCAAAAAAAATTTTGAACAGAAATTAAATGCACAACTTGTGAAGCCGAGATACAAAATCAAACAATGGTCGAAAGGTAACTATAACAGTTCAGCTGCTTTGTCCAGTCCATAGAACTTGTTGACATTTATATAGGCACTTTAAATGAAATTAATAAAAATGGAACGTCGTCACCTGATTTTATAGTGAAGATGAACTGGAAGCTTGTAGGCTCATAGAAGAACTCTGGCGGCGTCCCCAAATTCCTTGGACGAAACTCCGTTCTGATGCAGACTGGTAAGGAGAGGCCACTGTCGCTTGTCGTGCCTGCAGCCGGGTGTTGTAACCATGGCGACGTCCTTTGGGAGGAGCTCGTGTAGTGTCCACTCGACGACTGCTCGTAGATTCCACTCGACGACTTCTAGGCGGGCTTACTGATTTGTCCATTTGATGATTGCTAGGCGGGCTTGTTGAAGTGTCGACTCGACGATTCCTAGGCGGGTCTCGGCGATGGTGCCGCTGGGCAAGATTGTCTCTAGGGTTGAAGAATGTAGTAGCGAAAGGCGTTCGTTTCCGTGAGGCTCCCGACATCGATGTGGAGGGCAAGGTCCGCTTTCTGCCGATTCTCCTGCGCCGTTTGGTTGTAGAGGGGAGATAGTCCATGCCACGTTTTCGTGCGTCACTTTGGCACTGTCGATGTGATGACTTCTGAGATGGTTGACTATCGGAAGATTCGTTGAGATCTGTTGGTGGATTGCCGTTCCGGCCTCTCTTGGCAGGAATGTCTGTCGATGACTTTGATAACAGTCTCTTGTGTTGTGGTCGATGTGACGTAGAAGGGTTCTGCATGAACTTCTTGTCTGGAGGCTTAGAACTACTTGTCGAGATCGAATGCGGGTGCTGTCTTTTGCCATATTTTCGAACCACTTTAGGTAATGTCTGTTCAGCTGGCTGGTTAACCCTGTCTCGGTTAACTTGAGGAAATTTACGTTTCATCTCCGTTCGTATGTTATCACTATCATTATTAGAAGAATTATTTGCATAAGAAGATTGACTGACGTAAGGAGAATGAGAGGTCTTTGACTGAGGCATAGAGGATTCACCGTCTGACGTTTGAGAACCATTTGAGCTAGTGTCCCTAAACTTATAAACTCTGACCTGATCCAAGTTTACCGTGGTATGACAACCGTCAACATCAATAACTAAATTGTTACCTTTAACTTCCAACACTTTATACGGTCCCTCAAACTTAGGTCCAAACTTAGCGACTCGTTTCTGCCGACTAGAACTCAACCAATGTTTTTCTAACAACACAAAATCACCAACTTTAATTTCCAACTCTCTCCGACGCATATTATAATACAACGCTTGTTTTTTCTGAGCCTTTCCCATTTTTATTTGTGCTTCCTTAACCAACTTATCGATGTCCTGAATCATATATTCATTTTCATTTCCCGAAATTTTAATCAATTGTTGAAAAGGAGTAATGATTTTCCGACCCAAAAACAACTCTGCAGGGGTTTTCCCAGTGGATTCGTGAACTGCCGTACGCAAAGCATAGGCAAAATGCTGCAAGAATTGGTCCCAGTTTGAATGATGAGTGCCAATAAAGGAAGAAATCATTTGAATGAGGGTTCTATTGACCCTCTCAGCCATATTGGACTGTGGCCGGTATGGAACTGTAAAAGAATGAGATATCTCCAGCTGTGTGCACAATTCTTTAAAAATTTCGGATATAAAACAGGGACCGTGATCACTAATTACCTGGGATGGTGCACCATATTTCGAAATAAAACAGTTAAATAAAGTGTTAGCTACAATTTTTCCTGAAGCTTTTCTGAGGGGGACAAACTCAACCCATTTACTAAAATAATCTACAATTACTAATACAAATCTATATCTATTTCCAGTTAAAGGATAAGGACCAATTAAATCAACTCCGATACATTCTAGGGGAAAGGACTTTTTAATTGAAATTAGTTTGCCAGCTGGTCTTATGTTTTTATAGTTATATTTTTGGCATGTGTCGCAGCTGGAGACATAAGCGCGCACTGCTTCCCGCATTTTAGGGAAGTAGCAGGAGTCACATAATCTAGCGTATGTTTTCCTGACACCTAGGTGACCCGCTAAAGGGTTGTCATGGAATTCGTGCAAGATGGCCTTACGAAGAGAAGCTGGAATATACACTTTTAATTCACCACGCGAATTTACAGTTTTTGAATAAAACAGAAGACCATCGATAATTTTGAAATTCCGGGACCAATTTTGGAACATATGCGCGTCCGCGCTTTGTACCATGTCAGCATCCTGTAAATAATTATATAACTGACCAAATTCCTCATCCTTTTTCTGTTCCTCTATAAGCTGCTCTCTTGACTTCAAAACCAACGACGACAAAACACAAACCTTAACCTCTTCAGCTATTTCAACACCCTCCTGGGGATTCCTCGATAAAGCATCTGCTACTGCGTTTTCCTTTCCGGCCCTATGCTCAATTACAATATTAAACTCCGCCAATTTCAAACACCATCGAACCATTCGAGACGATAAACCTTTTCCGTGCGTTAACTTTGTTAAAGCAGAGTGATCCGTAACCACTTTGACCGGGATATCACCGAAGAAACATCTAAATTTGTTCAAAGCCCAAATTACAGCAAGACATTCGCGTTCCGTAATTGAATAGTTCCGTTCCGCTGCATTTAAAATTCTAGACGCAAAAGCTATGGGGCGATCTTTCTGAGCTAACATCGCACCAATTCCGACTGCGCTAGCGTCACAGTATAATTCAAATTGTGAAGAGTAATCGGGATGAGCTAAAACCGGTGAAGAAATTAAAGAATTCTTTAAATGTTCGAAAGCATTTTGAGCCGCTTTCGACCAAACAAATTTAACCCTCTTTCGTTTTAAAGCATATAGTGGTTCGCAGATTTCTGAAAAATGTGGTATAAATTTTTGAAACCAAGCCACCATACCCAAAAATGTTGCTACTTGTTTCGCATTCTTTGGAGGTGCCATTGCCGCAATTGCATCTGTTTTTTGTTTGTCTGTTTGTATGCCCTCTTGTGTGATTCGAACACCAAGGTATTTTAACTCTTTACGAATAAATTTACATTTTTCTAATTTGACAGTGAGACCCGCGTTTCTGAGCAATGTGAAAACTTTACGTAATAAATTTATATGTTCCTCAAATGTTTCAGACATAACTATAATATCGTCGAGGTATACCAGAACTCCGAAACCAAGAAGGGGTTTCAGAATGGTATCCATTGCCTTCTGGAACGTGGCTGGAGCCCCCGATAATCCAAAACTCATGCGTTTAAATGCGAAACACCCATTATGCGTTATAAATGCTGTTTTAAGTATGTCTTCCGGTTTCATGCCGATTTGAAAATAACCGGAGGTTAAATCGAGTGTGGACATGAATTTAGTACTTTGAATATTGCCTAGTATGTCATCTATTACAGGAATTGGATACTGTGGATATTGGGTTATTGAATTGAGTTTTCGATAATCTATAGCGAATCGCCAAGCCTCAGGATCCTCAATGCTTTTTCCATTGTTTTTCCGACATAATACTACTGGTGACGCGTATGGAGATTCAATGGGCATAATGATGTCGTCGCGGAGCATTTTGTGAATGTGATAATTAATGATTTTCTGTTTGACTTTATCGTAACGGTATGGTTTGCTTGCTACTGGTGCATGTGAACCGGTATTAATTTCATGCCAGGAAACGTGCGTCAACCCCGGTTTGTCTGAAAACACTTCCCTGAAGTCATGTAAAAACTTATTAAATTTGCTTATCTCCCCCTTTGTTAAACCAGATTCACTTAAATCAATTGAGAGTGATGAGGACTCGTTTGTACAAGTATTCTCATCATTATTAACCTCCAGTGTACGTGAAAAGAAATCCAGGCTCATCCCTCTATCTTTCATGAAATCAACTCCAACAATACAATGTGCTTTTAATCCATCGAATACTAGAAATTGCCACCTCGCTTTAACCGACCGTATTTCTACATCCAAATCCACCAGACCTTTTATACTGCATTGTATCCCTTGAGCCGATTGAACCACTAAATTAACATGTCGCAACCTTTTATACGAAAAATATTTCTTATACACCTCAAACGATATAAAACTTTTATCCGCGCCTGTATCCAGAATACTTTTCACCACTATTCCACTCAAAACTATTAACAACTCAGGTAATTCCACTGGGTTAACTATTACCGTGTTTAAATCGATCACAGAAGGCTTTGAAGAGTTAACCTGTGACTGCTGACCTTCAGCACAACAGCCACCTACCAGTTTAACCCCTGCTGACAATTTCTAGCCTTACCAGATCTTTCCTCTTTACGCTGAACGACTTTTTCGCCAACCACCAACTGTCTAACCCTGGACGAACTATTCTGCCGAGGGTTAACCTCGTTCCTTCTATCCAAACCATTTCTATTGCGACTGCTCACCCCCTCATTTCTTCTGAAACCATTATTATAAGTTTGATCATAATTCCGTAAACCACCACTAACTCTTTGAAAATTTTGCCTATCCCCATAATTAACTGGACCACGAACATTACGACCATTATATTCAGTATCATAATTCCTGGACCTATTAATAAACCTATCCCCCTCGTTGAATTCTCGTGTGGTTCTCGGTCTATGGCGGTCCGCCTCATGTCGCGCTTCATACTTTATTAATAATTGATAGAGTTCAGCTGTATTCGCTGGGGCACGCAGCTCGATAAAGTCCTGGATTGACACTGCGAAAAGAGGAAGCAGAATATCCATCAGCTCCTGATGAGTAACGTCAAGTGCCAACTTGTTTTTTAATTCGAGCTTTCTCAGAAAAAATCCGGACGCTTTTTCGTAAATAGTCTGGCGTTTACAATAGAATTCACGTCTTAATTCCGCTGCATTACGCTGATTAGGAAAGGCTTTAGTTAACTCCGAGCATGTTTGCTCAAATCTTTTCGCGTCATCGGTCACCAAGAAACGTCCAATGTTCTCAAGCCAAAGCAAGGCTTCATCCTTTAGAGAGCATTTCAATACTACATATTTGTTTTTATCCGGAATATCGTTAAAGGCAATATAATCGTTCAATTTATTTAAAAATTCTGTGACATCAGAATGTCCGGCAAAGTAAACTCTGGGGACTATCTCTCGTGGATGTGGGCCATCGTACAACCCGTGAAGTTGGGCGCCATTTGTAGCGGCCATCTTAAAATGTCCGCTGTGTGGTAGAGCACGAGGAAAGAAGTACAACTGTTTTAAAACCAAAAACTGGTTTATTAACACAATCAGTAGGGAGTTTGAGCGAGCTCCACGAAATTTTCCTAAAAAATTAAATTAACTAAAGAGTTCTTGCTAACACTTGTAGCTTAAACAAAAACGAAACAATATAATTAAACCTTAACCTTTTTAAATATATAATCACGATTCAATACTCTTATCCTTCAAATTACATAAGCACTGATGCAGGTTCAAGTCAGCTTTATCAATGTATAAAATTCCAGTATAAGAATACTAAGGCTGATTTTTAATCACGAGACTCGATGCGAGGTCTCAAGGCTAAACCTAAATCTCAGTCGCAATATTCAACTTCCCAGGCCACTTCTCTGCTGAGCGCTCACCAGCTCCTCTGAGCTCTGCACTCAAGTCAAAATTCGCTGCTTATATACTTCAGTGTCGATCGACCAGCTCCAGAAAATTTGCATAATCGAAATTACACGGCGACTCACAATTTCAGGGATTCAGCTGTCCTTCGAAAGTTAAAGAAAGATAGAGAGCCTTTATAACTTGTACGCACATAGTCGGTTAATGGACAAAAACGATCTCATTCACACATTGCCTACTCACGTGATGCGAGTAGTCAATACCTTACAAGTTAAACCAAAGTTTGGTGTTGTAGCTGTAATCTTACACTGCAAAAAAAAAATTGTTGATTTTATAGTATAATACTGGAATCCCAGCTGCCGTAAAATTAACAGTCATACAATAAGCAGTAATACACTATCGCGCATGCGCGGCAGTATAATACTGCTTAGTTTACTATTTATTACTGTTAATTTTACGGTATAATACTGGCAGCTGGGATGCCACTATTATACTATAAAATCAACATTTTTTTATTTTTTTTTTGCAGTGTAGGAGTGTAGATATTTTACCAAGATTTGGAACTTCCATAAACCATGGTACAATATTTAAGCAAAAGTTTGTTTAGGTTGAATCATTAATTGCTAAAATGTTAAACAATAATGTGATATAATGTTGACTGAAGAATTGGTAAAATGGTGAACAATGAATCTGTAAAATGTTGAAGAATAAACTGGTAAAATACTAGTTATCATAAAGTGGCTACGGTTATCCTTTACAAACATGAACTTATCAGACTTGGATAACCCTTTCCGGCACAGACAAATTCTGTTCGTAAAATGCGAAATTACTGACTGACACCGGAATTTATTACAAACGACTTTTTTAGAAAATATGAACTCCTTATTTTAAGCTTTCATTGTAGAAGCAAAATTTTATTAAAATATTCTTGGTGCAAAAGGCAAGTTTGGAATTAAAATTAGGTGTGCCCGGAATGGGACCACTGTGCCAGAAAGGGTTAAAGAGGAATCCAAAACATTACGGATATCCATGCTTCAACCTGAATTCGAAATTGACACGTTTTGACTTGAATTGAAATGTTTTCATTATCCGCGTTTTCTGAACTAGTAAATTGAGTGAGTATAAAACTATTCGTTCTGATAGACTGCTAAATAACTTCATTTTTCAAGAAAGTTAAAATTATTTTCAAGATTGAACGACGAAGAAGATTTTTTTTTAATTAAGAAGAACGATATATTGTGATTCATTTAACTACTTTACACCAGTGAATGGTCTAACTTTAAGGTAGCTCTCCAAAAACAGTTTCCCTCTGCTCAACAACGCGAGACATTCTGACACATTTTTTCACTCATTTTTTAACATAAAACATGATACTGGCAGTCATGATTATTAGAGTGATTTTTAATTAAACAGTTTTTTTCCGTTTTCCGATAAATAAATTACATCTTGTGATGTAAGCTATTATTGAATCTAAACGGAAGTTTTTTTCCCTCGTCTATGCTGTCGTATCCCGAAATTTGGTTCAAAACGCCGAAATTGACGGCATTTTCTGAAAAATCTTCTGCCGGTACCGAAAAATGGAAAGAACAGTTCGATTACCTAGTTCTTTCATAACAGCATCTGCGAATTTGATGCGTTTGCCAGCAAAAGTGAATTTAAAAGTGTGTCAGAAAGTTCACAAGCGTGGATTTTAGAACAGCCTTTAATCTAAAATTTTCAAAAATGTATAATTTGTTTCTTGGTACTTTAGTGTACGTAATAGTTTTTCACTATAGTGGAGAATCCAACTCACTGTACCCCCGGTAAAGAGACTATGCTAACAATAACTTATATGATAAAATGACTATTAAGAGACTAATGACTAAAAACTTTTTTTAAACATTTTTGGTCACTTTTTGAAAAATCTAAATACAAAAACACAACTAAATTCGATAGATTAATTTCTAAATTTATTATTTAATAAAATATTTGCTGGTTAAACCTAACATTGCCGACAATCTTAATTTAAACCCCTGAGCCTAATAATAGAACTGAGCGATAAATTCTTAATCTTTTACATTGAATCCAGCAGTCTGCTCATGGATACAATGGCATGCAATTGCGGAAAAAATGATTGCAAAATACCGATTTCTTCCCATAGGGTAATATGTGGTGGATATTTTACAATTCGATTTCCTTTTTAGCACTTTCCAACCTAGTTGAAAAGTGCTTATGACTTCGGTTTGTCTGGCCGTCTGTCCGTGCTCTAACTCCCGTAAATATGCTCGGATTGCTCTGCAATTTTTATATGTTATTGTAGTTATTCATGGCACGTTCCCTATTTCAACTGAAGTGTGTAGCACTTATAGTTTTCTTACAGGGACACTCAAAAGAATTCCGTTACATTGCGGTCTATGGGGAAAAATCATTTGCGGTTTATTTTAAAAATGTTTCACTATTGTAAACACATTGAAATTTATATAGATCACTAAGATGCATTAGAAGAAGCTTAATATGAAATAGTAGGTGTATAGCACTTAGAATTACTTTACAGGGACAGTCGAAATAATTCCGTTACATTACGTCTATAGAGAAAAATCGTCTGCGGCTTATTTAAATAATGTTCCACTATTTTAAACGCATTGAAGTTTATATATATTACTAAGGTGCATTACAAGAGGCTTACTACAGAATAGTGTGTGTATAGCAGTCATCGTTCATTTACAGGGACACACAAAAGAATTCTCTACTGTCTGTTAACAATAATTCCTGGAAGTGCGTTTTAAGTTACTGAACGCGATTTTAATCTTAACTCGCTTTTTGTCTATTATGTGGTGTGTATAAATTCTGTAGATCCTATACAGGGCAGCACAAAAGTTCGCGAACACATTTCCGTTTATTGACAGAAACTCCAGAAGGAGAATTTAAACTGTGCTACGCGTTTCCTAACTAAACTAAAATTTAGCATCCTATGTATATATACAAATCTATAGATCCTATACAGGGCTACATAAAAGTATTCGGATATTTTTCCGAATATTGTATATATTGAAAATTCCTGAAATTACGTTTTTAAATATGTTATGCGTTTTCCAAATTGTTTACTTAGATGTCATCTTTCAGCTTATTAAACGGTAATGATTTGTAAAATTATTTTAGAAACGTTGGAAAGTGCTACATAATCTATGCTTGACGCATGATTTTTCGTTCTTGTTTAAATATGAAGAAGTTCCTAGAATGTTCACTGAATTATAAGTTGTATTTACAGATTTTATTAAATTTTATCATAAGTATTTAGTTTTATTATATATAAAAATAACGTCTCATGTAAGCTTAACAAGAAACGTGAACAATTTGATAAGTATTGCTTATAAAAATATGAAAACAAATGTAAAAAAATAATCAAAAGTGATTAAAAGTATGTCGAAAAGTTTGAAGATATGCCGTTAATATTAAGGAAAGTGTAAGTTTTATTACTTGAGCGCACTAAACGCGTACTGTGGTCACAGCAGAAAGTGATGAGTTAACACGCTCCGTTCTATATGGAACTCGGTGGTTTAAACTGATGAAAATGTGCATTTTTTAGAATTTAAACGGACTATATTAAAAATTTTAGTAATTTTTCTTAGTGAAAACATTACGTTTTTGTTGTTTAATATTATGAAGACCTTTTAAAATGCTGTAAGTTTTATGTTAGCACGTCTTAAATATAAGATGTCCCATATGGCCGTTAATATATCAAAATTTCATTTTTAAAAAGTAACAAATCGTCGCATTGAAGTGCAGATTGCACCATGAGACTTGTCAATGTGTCGGATTGTTTTTTGCAAAGGAAAACAAGTTGAAAATTGTACGTTAAACGTGACATAGGATATTTATTAATAACTAGTTTCACAATGTAAAAAAATCATCCTTATTATTTCAGTGAAATGAATTATATCGCCTGCTATGAGCGAAATGAGAATGCCTTTTTTTTCGTATTACGTATGCCACGTGTACAAATACGGATTTTTTTTCTACACCAGACAGCACTGTAAAATTCATCATGAAGATCTTGCTTTGTGAATGATTACGTCCATGGTTTAATATTTTTATGACTCATAATGAACGAACCTCCTGTGTTTATTTACTCTAACGGATTGAGATATTCGGCTGTTAACGTAATTTTCACTGAAGTTATCTCAGAATCTGATACATTTTTTAATGTAACTCATCTCTCAAACAAACAATTTTTTTTCAAATATCTTTCAAAAAATCTAACTTTTATGCAATTTTATTTGAAAAAAATAAGTTTTAATAAAAATGGCCGCCTGGCACATGAAAAAAGAAGTGGTTTGCCCGTATTTGTTTTCCTCAGTCACATGACTTGTGCTTTTATTATATAGATTACGTATGATAGGATTTAACAGAATGAAGAAAACTTTTATTAATATCTTTTTAAGTTTTGATTCGATTTTCATAAAATTTGAAATGACTCGACAAAATTCCGAAACGATTATATATATTAATTTTCAAACCATTCGGTTGGATAGATTTTGTGCTGTTATATGAGGACAGATGGACGGACCAGACGACGACTATAGTTGCTACGTATTTATATAATTACGAATGCATCTAAAATTAGTTCAAAGAAACCCTTAAGTAACTTCCTATTTCAAAAATTTATACAACTTTAACAGATTGTCACATTGGCGTGCAGTTTATACCCTAAAACTTGTCAAATATCAGACTTTTTGAAGTGAAAAAGAAAGACAAGGTCTCATAAGTCCGTTTACACTTCAAAATCTCATAAAAATTTAAAAAATGGTTGTATCGAAGTGCCACTATATACGACCTTCACAAATAGTCGGATTTTGGGTGGTAAAAATAGTTTAAAAGATTTTTATTTATTTTTATTTTTCCACAAAAACTCCGACACCTATACAAGTTACTGATGGTGAAAAGAGCACTGCGATACGACAACTTGATATTTTTTTTATAGATTTTTGAAATGTGAACGGATTTATGAAATACCCTGTATTGTTATTAAAAATTCAAGAACAAGTGAATTGTATTATAGAATAACTTAGTAGATTTATTTTTCTGATCATACTAAAAAAATAAATTTAAATTATTCATCATTAAAAAAAACATCATCCGTAGATGTACCAGATGCAAGAATTTATCACAATGCCAATTTAAATTCCACTGTCCAATATCTGTACAAAGGATTTGAATAAGCGTCGTATTTTTGTCACTCTTTATGTAAGGTGTATTACAATGAACTAAACTGCACCAATTCCATTTATTTATCTTTCGTTCATGCATAGTCAGTTTTCAGCTTTCAAAGAATAAATCCGATTAGGGATATCTAAATATAAAAAAAATTTAAATCTTTTACAAGGAACATTCCTGATTTAATTTGGTTCTCTTGAGATAAAATATACAATTCAATTTCTCTCTAATCTTCTGTTACAATTCGATTTTTTTTTAATAGCTTACTGGAATTGCATTATCGTTTGTATAACAAAGAGAATATAAAATAAAAATAAAATTTACTTTAAATTGTACTTTAAAGTATAAAATAAAAAAAAGTTGTGAAATTGTTTGATTTCAATTAAAGTCTATGAAATAAAATTTGTCTTCGACAAGATATTGATGAGATTAAAGGATTTTGACAAGTTTGTGTTTTCTTTTATAAGTATGATATTTCATGAGAAGGAAAGACTTTAACACGCACCAAGCTTTGTAATTCTATTTATTTTAATACATTTTCTATTATTCTGGAAACAAATTATAAATTTATAGTTGAAATTTTTTTTTTAAATTGAATAAAATCTATAAGTTTATATTTCCACAGAAATTCAATCGCGTTTTACATAATGCTATTTCAGCAAAAGGTTTAAAGAAAGAGCGCGATAATTTTTTGTTCAGCCTTCTTTTTTCTATAGAGATAAATATCCGTTAGATGAAATATCATATCCAAGCCAATATAAAATCCACACAAAAAAGATGGTAGAAAAAAATATAAAAGTATATGCAAAATGTTATGGAAACTTCTAAATTATATGTACACTTTTGTCCATAAGCTTAATTCAACATTGACATATATAAGGAGAGAACTAAAGGAAAAGGTGTCCTTCTATATCGGTATATTTCTTTTTGTATGGATAAATTTCCGTGACATAAAACATTAAGATTCAATATAATACAACATATGTATCAAACAAATCCAATATTTTTTTAACATTTCAATTAGACAAATAATTAAATAAACTTAAATTTTGTTAGTAAACTAGCAGGCTATGCCCGCTGCGCTGGTCCATTTTCCAATTGAACCTTGAATCAAACGAAATGGTATATTCGACCATGTATTTTCAAACAATAAGGATCTTCAACTGGAAAATCCTTCCGCATTTCTAAATACAATGCGAATGTCATTGCGTTATTATCATATTTTATGCATTATACAAAATTCGGGCTATTAAAAAGCAACTCTTTAATTTTATGATTTATATTAGAGTTTGGTTGAGAAATGTGGCCGTTGTGACCAACAGAAATTAAAATGTTATCTGCGTCGCCACACTACTAAAAAATAAAGCATTACTATCATTGCAGATATTGACTATTGAACTTAAATAATGTTTGGGTTATTCATTTTCGTTTGTTAGTTCTTGAACTCCGGGCCTCTCAGTTTGGTGCTATGTGTGGTTCTGGTAGCTTAAATACAATCGCACTCTAGGTTACGTTATATTTCGGAATATACTGATCTTCTGGCAGGTCTGCTACAGTTTTCTATCTATAGATTCCAGCAGATAAATACAATGAAAAATGTAATAAATTATTTGGACACGAAGAACAGTGTTTAACTTTCATATTTAAAAGAAATGTGAATCATAAAAAAGTGGGTTTTTAAAGCTGAATTGTTTGAATAAAATTAAAATAGCGTTATTTTCACTGCCTTTTCATTTTATATACCAATTGCAATCACGTTACCATTAACCTGGGAAAAAACCTCGATAACTGATTCTGATAATAAATAAAAGTAATCCTCTAATATGCATCAAATAAATTATTCCTAATCCTTAATGGGGTCCACAGCCAAGTTTGAAGTCAAACATTGGACGTTTTTGCAAGGATATAGTTACAAATGTACCAGAGTTAGCTACAAAACGATGTTAATTACGCGCCAAACTAAGTTCCATTAAATAATGTCAAATTGCTGTCTGCTGAATTATAAATCTTTCCCCAATAAAACTCCTTGAGAATGATAAAAACTATCCTGCGCCGTCAGGCCCCCACGGGGGCGCAGACGCGCGTAAACGACCATCGCGCCCAAGCCTCTAAAGGGCTTATTACGCACCAGGAGCTTTGTCTCGCTCCGGCGCTGCGATCGGCCTGAGGCCGCTCCCCACTGCGGACCCCCAGGTCATTCTACCAGGTGTCGACCTATAAGTCGCTGCGCCAGTAATCCCGCTCATGGGAAACTTCCGCGTGGAACACACACCTGACGAACCGCCGAAGAACCCCCGACGACTTCGTTCGCGAAACCCCATAAGGGGAAACAGTCCCTAGGTCAAATGTCGAGTTACCTCGACGGCTCTTGCTTTCCCACGGCTTCCGAACGTTGTTGAGAATGATAAATAAAGTTAGTTGTGAAAAATGTTTAGTAATAATATTTTTTGTGAAGTGTTGAACCGGAGATGAGCATAATGACTCGGAGAAATAAATAGGCTTGATATTCCTTTCATTTTCAAGATTACATTATTCTCCAGTCTGTTCTCTAAATAAACTCCATAATGTACACAATCCGTTACTTTGTCACTAAATTTAGCGGCTAGAGCTGTGCGGCAGGCGAAATTGCTTTATAATAATCAAAATTTTATCTAATCTGAATTCCAGGTACTTTTTGTCTTACCTAGGTTAAAATGATAAATCAACAAATATTGTTCCTTGGTCACCATTGGCCTTTCAAAGTATTCTTCGTACATTGCAAGTATTGCTTTTTTGGTGATAATAAAATAACTGTAGATGGAAAATCTGTAATAGTAAATATGCTTCTGTCCGTTTGCTTCATAATGAAAAACCATAAATTTACTAATCGCTGAGTACAAATTCGCTGTAATCGGATTCACTACCAACAGCCCCCTTCAAATATAAAAGACAATTCAGTACTTTTCCGTTATACGGACACCATGCCAAAATGTATGCTAATGCATAATGTATGTAAATGTGTGTAAATGTATGTATGTAAATGTATGTAAATGTATGTATTAAATGTATGTAAATGTATGCTTGGCGACAATGGTGTCCGTATAACGGAAAAGTACCGAAATTTCTAACTTTATAGTAAATACTCAAATTGGCGGGTGACCCGATTACAGAAGATTAATGCAATACGTTTAAAAACCTTTAAAAAGAAGAAAAGATATGCAAAGAAAACTAAAAAAAAATGAATGGTGAAATATATTTTATGTGTGATAATAATTAGTATGTCGCACACATTTACACTAAAATTTAAATATTTGACTCTATTTTTATAATATTAACTGTTATTTATATAATTTACATTTGAATATAAAAAATTACACCAAAAATGTTGTAGTACACTTGAAAAAACACCATTATTATGAAAATGAATTATTGTGCTGTAATAACTCCGGCGGGATTAATGAATTGCGATCTGGTAGCCGTGACAACCGAAGTATTACAATTGTTACTTCACTAGAAGAAAAATATTTTATTCGAATCGACGAATACAAATTATTCCTCCAACAGTTTTTGTTTCATAAATTAAAAGTTAAGTTGTGAGTTCGATTGAATTATAAACAACGGTGACAAAGTTTTAAGGTCTCTCCTTCACGAACATTATTCGAAAGACTCTGATTCTAATCTTTGATTCAGTCCTTTTGATTCGGCGATACTGTTAAGTTGAACAGGGTGTCCACTCGGGGTCGAGCCTTGTGCTCTTCGGTACTTCTTTCTCACAGACCGGGCGTCTGCTCGTTTCGGTCTCACCCAAGACCTCTCTCACCAAGACCCCTTCGCTCCTCGCTTCACTGTCGCACTCGGCTTCGGAGGGTCATGTCTCACCCTCTCACTCCAAACTCCAATTCTCTTCTCCCAGTCCCTCTCTCTCCTTTTCTCCAGCAAAAAAAGGGGAGGGCAAGAAATATTCATACCTGCCTCCTACACCCCTCCGCAGCCAATCCTTGGTGAAGTTTTCTTCTTATTGGAAGGTTATATAAGGTCCTCCTTTGGCGTCAGACGGTCTGTGGAGGCCTTTCCAATCCTGACCTCACAGGAAGAGTAATTAATTCGTTAATGTCAGGCTAGGTGCCATGCAGTCGCCGGTATTGTCTCTAAAATGTCCAAACCATTCGGTATCGGAGATCGGTCGCTTCTTTAGATTTGAACCGACAACTTAGGAGGTATGTCGTAACGGTTAAACTGGGTTCCTCCTTCGCCAGCCACTTTCGCTGGGATATTTGAAAATGTCACAGTGCCAATATTGTGACTGATGTCATGCTTATGCCTTTTTTGGCTTAAAATCAAGTTGTTTGGCACCAAAAGTAAAATCAAAATTGTAAATAAACAAATAACATGTGACTCAAAATTACCGTCATTTTTATAATTACATCTGCTAGTTTCTTCTGTAGGTCACATTACGCAAGAGTTAGATAAAAATATAAATTGAATTAAAAAATAAAGAACAACTCAAAAATAAAATTTTTACTCAGATGCATTTTCAGATGCATTTGTCTTCGCCTGTTGCAAACGATAAATCGCCAAATATGGTTTCAATTGCAATATTTCACATGGAATAATTTTTTAAGTATTGCGAACATTGCCTTTCATGTGAAAATTAAATATTTTCGTTTTATAACATCTTTTTGCATCAACAATGTTTTGTTTATATTATTTTACATAAAGTTGGTAATTTTTTCTGTTATTTTTGAGGTGTTTGTATTATTTTTTAAATGATATAGCCCTTTCAATTCTTTCACCAACGATAATGGTGGCCAAAAAATAACCAGTGGTAACCTTTTCGTCCAAAATAAAGGAACTTTCCATCATAATTCTATAACTATTCTACGTAGAACGTTGTGTTATATCCTAACACCTTCCCTGAAAAATTATCTATCGAACACTGTAAGTTCCATCAAAATCCATTCAGCGGAACTCAAGTTATAAAGGAACGGAACGAAATTTCCGTTTATGTTTTATATGTATAGTAGAGTAGAAGTAGATTATGCCCTTTTAAAAATCTCAAAAATATCTTGGTAACGTAATATGGAATATGCATTTTTAAAAGATTTTTTAAAACACTAGGGGGCTCTGCTCCCTACGAGCTACGCTCGCCAACCCCTGTTCTGGCACCGCTAACTTTAAACATACTCTGATTTTATCAACTCTAAAACGATTGCGGAAGATTGAATTATAATTAAAAGAACAATGGCGATTTGCTGTAATCGGGTTTCCATTCATTTTCTTTGACTGGGGGATTTTTAGGCCGAATCAACTGCTGTCGAAAGAGCTAACAACTGTTTGCGTGATTGATTAAATAAGATCAATTAGACACTTGAAAATCAACTTGTGTAAAATGGTTAAATAAGCAATATCGCTGCATCGGAGAAATTTATAACGATGCTATAGAAAATTGGGTACTTCTCCATTATCCCGTCGACTACTTTCTATAAAAGAAAAGAATTATCCCCAAAATATAAGATTTAATGAGTAAAGTGCGTCACCATGGCGTCGCATTCAATTGATATCTGAATGAATGCCATCGAGTTATGTCATCAAATGATTTCTAATTCAACGTTTATCTGTATGTTTAATGATCTTTTAACGATTTATTAGTTATTTCATTAATTTAAACGTAATTATTAAGCGTAAAAATATAGTTTTTAATTGAAGGGAATATTATTATTTACGCTGTTTTAAAATTTGTAATAATAGGTAAAACATTTTGCCGAAATAAATTAATCTCTCATGCAAATATATTTTTAATTGAAATTGCTTGGAAATATTGTTATTTGAGCTTTTTAAACATGACGTAAGTTTCCCCATTTAATGCTTTTAACACGTAATAATTTAATTATTTCTCTTTTTAATATTCACGCGGAAGTATATTTTTTATTACGTAATTTTCTATATTTATTTCTTTTAACGGGTGATCATTTAATTATTATTTTAATGTTGTATCTCTGTTTTTAATAGTCATGTGTAAATACATTTTTATTTGAAAGGGAATATTATTATGTGCTCTATTTTACAAATTCGCTACAATTCAAATAATGGACTTTTTAAAATATGAAATAAATCTCCATCAAAATAAGGAAAATTTGAATAACAAATTGCCATAAAGCCTCAAAAAATCAGTCAAATTCAAAAAATAATTGCCCTCTGCACACCGCAAACTTGTCAGTTATATCTCTTTAAATTATGGTTAAATTCCTAGGCATACGTTTCGTTCCTATAAAACTTTTTTAAGATAACTATTTTAACCAATTTGAATATTAAATATCTCTTTAAAAAATTTTCTATTTAAAAACTGCCTGCTTCAGCGTGTTTATCGAACAATTCTCCATAAAAGTACCAATTTTCATATATTTATATGCAATAGTTTTCTGAATATTAGTCCAGAAAGACCTCAAGGGACAAAAAATGCATTGACAGCGGCTGCGGCGACGGTGGTTACTTTCTTTAATGTAGAGAGATATGATAAAATTGTCCCTGCTAGAGGAAATCGTAATAGTACTGCAAATGCAATTGGATTATTAAAATTTTAAATAATAATTCAATTCAAACCTTAGTTTCTATAATTTATGGAAATCTTAAAAGGAGATGAATAAGCAGTTCAGAGTAAGTAAAAACCAGTCGTTGTGAGGGCCGCTGTAATACTTACCCATCATGGATATGCATAATATAATATATGAAAATAAAACATGTGTAAACTACTTATAAAATGCATTGCAATTCGAATAAAATCGTGGCTTGATGACGTCATAAACTTTAAACGTTCTATTACTGAATTGCGTAAAAGAAACATCCTTATAACTCCAAAAATGTTAATCATACTAACTAACAGTTTATTGCGTCGGATTAAGCGTATCATTTCAAATTAAAATAGATCTTTGAATTGAAATTTGGATGAAATACAGGGTCATGAAAAATCGAAGAGTGTTAAAAATATGATTACAAATATCTCGGCAACTAATTATCCGATCGACTTATACATACCGATACATCTCCAGTGTCTAAAACATGTAAATCCGTCAAAAAATGTGTTCCGATTTCCAAAACTATTACAAGATTTACCCTATACCACGTATGATGGGTAAGTAGAAATCGGCTTAGGCAGCTGCAGAACAGTCTACTTTGTATTTCTATGAGTGATGTAAGCATGTAAGATTTGCCAAACAAGAACAAAAAATCATGCGTCAATTATATATTATGTAACACTTTCCAACACATCCAAAATAAGTTTATAACCCTTTACTGTCTAAAGGTGAAAGTTGATATCTAAATATATAATTTGGAAAACGCATATCATATTTTAAAGCAGAATTTCAGGAATCACCAACAATATTCCAACAAGAACGAAAAATCATGCGTCAAGCATAGATTATGTAACACTTTCCAACGATTCCAAAATAATTTTACAAATCATACCGTTTAATAACTGAAAGGTAACATCTAAGTAAACAATTTGGAAAACGCATAACATATTTAAAAACATAATTTCATGAATTTCCAACGCATACAATATTCGGAAAAATATCCGAATACTTTTATTCAGCCCCGTATAGAATCTATAGATTTGTATATATACTATATGGGATGCTAAATTTTAGTTCAGTTAAGAAACGCGTAGCACAGTTTAAAATTCTCCTTCTGGAGTTTCTGTCCATAAATGGAAATGTGTTAGAGAACTTTTGTGCTTCCCTGTATATGATCTACAGAATTTATACACACCACGTAATGAACAAAAAGTGAGTTAAATTTAAAATCGCGTTCAGTAACTTAAAACGCACTTCCAGGAATTATTGTTAAGAGACAGTAGAGAATTCTTTTGTGTGTCCCTGTAAATGAACGATGACTGCTATACACACAATATTCTGTACTAAGCCTCTTGTAATGCACCTTAGTGATCTATATAAATTTTAATGCGTTTAAAATAGTCAAACATTATTTTAAAAAACCGCAGACGATTTTTCTCCATAGACGTAATGTAACGGAATTCTTTTGACTGTCCCTGTAAATTAACTATAAGTGCTATGCACACCCTATTCCATATTAAGCTTCTTGTAATACACCTTAGTGATATATATCAATTACAATGTGTTTGCAGTTGTGTAACATCATTAAAATAAACCGCAAATGATTTTTCCCCATAGACCGCAATGTAACGGAATTCTTTTGAGTGTCCCTGTAAAATAACTATACCTGCTACACACTTCAGTTGAAATAGGGAACGTGCTATAGATAACGACAATAACATATAAAAATTGCAAGGCAATCCGAGCATATTTACGGGAGTTAGAGCACGGACAGACGGCCAGACGGCAGACGGCCAGACAAACCGAAGTCATAAACACTTTTCAACTAGGTTGGAAAGTGTTAAAAAATATCCGAATTATTTTGTGCAGCTCTGTGTATGATCTATAGATTTGTATATACAATGCTAAATTTTAGTTCAGTTAGGAAACGTGTAGCACAGTTTAAAATTCCCTTTCTGTAATTTCCGTCAATAAACGGAAATGTAGTCGAGAACTTTTGTGCTGCGCTGTATATGATCTATAGAATTTATACCCACCGTAATAGACAAAAAAAAGTGAGTTAAATTTAAAAACGCGTTCAACAACTAAAAGCGCACTTCCAGCAACAATTGTTAACAGACAGTACAGAATTATTTTGTGTGTCCCTGTAAATGAATGATGAATACTATACACACATTATTCTATAGTAAGCCTCTTGTATTGCACCTTTGTGATATACATTTCAATATGTTTGAAATAGTGAAACATTATTAAAACTAGCTGACTTCGTCCGCTAGCGGGCCCCTAATTTACATCGGTGCCTCGAATTGTAGAAAATCTCGAATCTTGTTAAACCTTGAACCGGACGAACCTCCGACCCGGGTCCCCGCTGCCTTCGGCACCGTATACCTGTCGTGCTACGCACGCACCGGATAATCCCTTAATTTGCACATTGAATAGTACAAACCTGTAACCGAACGAACCTCTGACGCTGGTCCCCGCTGCCTTCGGCACCGTATACCGGTCGTGCTACGCACGCACCGGATAATCCCTTAAATTGCACATCGAATAGTATAAACCTCAAACTAAACGAACCTGCTGCTCGGTCCCCGCTGCCTGCGGCACCGTATAGCAGTCGTGCTGCACACGCGCTGCAGTATACGTTAGTTCCACCTTCCGCCACCAGGTGGTGCAATCCGTTTATACGATCATAACTGAAATCTTTAAGGCTTTCGATGTCGAGTCGAATGAGCCATACCCCGTCGTGATCCTTCCCATAGAGACAGAGATAGGAAAGCGCCCCCTGGTGGTGAGACACGGAGCAAAAATCGATAAGCTGTAGTATCCTCTATCGACGTTGAGTCGAATGAGCCATACCCCGTCGTGATCCGGGCCATAGAAACAGAGATAAGGAAACGCCCCCTGGTGGTGAAAAACGAACTAAAACCGATAAGCTCTAGTAGCATCATTTTATCTCTTTCAGAAATAAAATATTTAGAGACTAATTGTCTGGATTGAGTGTTGGAAAAAAAGCAGATGTCTTGTTGGAATGCAAATAAATTCATTTTACGTTTCATTAATGAGTTTTAATTGATATCTTTAAAAGTTACTGGTCGATTTTTATGAATTTTAGCTTCAAAAAATCGCGATTTTTTTTACGCCCGTTTGTAAATTTTCGTGAAGAGGTGACGATTTTTGAGATTTTTCGGAGATACGCTGGAAAGCGTCCAGTTAAATGCCAAGTGACATCTGGAAAAGAAATTGTGCCTTGCCTCTCGGCTCGGACCTCGAGCGGAGAGGAAAGACGAAAGCTGATTGGTTCGGTCGCGAGCCTCGACTCAGCGTCCCGTTCCAGTCAAAACTGAAATCGTTTCTTTTTTTTGGAAAAAATGCTTCTTTTTCGCTAATTTTCGAGACTTTGTTAATTAATAACTGTCTTAATTGAAGGCCGATTTCTTTGATACTGAATGTCAACAATTCCGAGATTTTCCCGAATTTTTTTAAACAAAAAGCGCTTCGCTACTCGCTACGGTTGCAGAGTTTTTACACGTACAGACACACACACACACACACAGACGTTTCCGAACATTAATAATAAAGACTAGCTGGCTTCGCCCGCCAGCGGGCCCCTAATTTACATTGGTAACTAAAATCGATAAAATCCCTAATTTACATTGGTGCCTCGAATCTTTTGTATTCTCCGGCTCGCACCCCCCTCGAACCGAAAGAACTTCCGACACGGCTCCCCACTGCCTTCGGCACCGGATAATCCCTTAATTTGCACATTGAGTAGTATAAACTTCTAACCGAACGAACCTCCGACCCTGGTCCCCGCTGCCTTCGGCACCGTATACCAGTCGTGCTACGCACGCACCGGATAATCCCTTAATTTGCACATCGAATAGTATAAACCTCTAACTGAACGAATCTGCGACCCTGGTCCTCGCTGCCTTCGGCACCGGCACATAGAATAGTATAAAGCTCTAACTGAACGAACCTCCGGTTCGGGTCCCCGCTGCCTGCGGCACCGTATAGCAGTCTGCTGTATACCTTAGTTCCACCTTCCACCACCAGGTGGCGCAATCTGTTTATACGATCATAACTGAAATCGTTAAGGCTTTCGATGTCGAGTCGAATGAGCCATACCCCGTCATTTTCATGCCCGTAGAACCGGAGATAGGAAAGCGCCCCCTGGTGGTGAGACTCGGAGCAAAAATCGATAAGCTCTAGTATCCTCTATCGACGTTGAGTCGATTGAGCCAAACCGCGTCGTGATGTGACCCATAGAACCCGAGTTGGATGAAAAATCCTTTAATTACACCTTCCACCACCAGGGGGCGCAATATGTTCTATACGAACATGACCGAAATCTGTAAAGCTATCGAAATCCAGTCGAAAGAGCCAAACCACGTTGTAATCCGGCCCATAGAACCCGATTTCCGAAAGCGCCCCCTGGTGTTGATGTTCCTGTGTTGACTCTCTGGTTTATTTTACTACGATCGAAATGAGGTTGATTCTTTACATAGTGTATAATCTCTGATCCATCGAATAGAAAGTTTCTATAACTCAAATGGCAACATTTCTTTCCGACGAAATGAAAAAAGGATGCGTTTTAAAACGACAAATTTAAATATATCGCATCCCCACACAAACACAAAATCATAAACCGGGTGTTAAATAAACTATATAGAATCCGATATATAAAAAATAGAAATAAAAAAAAATTATTTTGATATCTTTTGGAGCTTCCGGAAAAGGTAAACAAAGCAGGTATTAGCAGTGCAATCGGCTGCTTGAGAATACAAATATCCTAGTACAATAGAATTTTAACGATGAAAATATAATTATTTCTCAAAATAAATCATATATTCGGAAAGCCCATTCAATTCGGTACGCAAAATGAACAACGATTTTTTAAATAAAATCGTTAATAAATTAGATAATTACTTCCAAAGCAAAGTCACTTATTACACTTTGATTAATCTGTGCTTGCGCCGAAAAACGCTTATTTCTAGAAACGGGTTTCACAAAAGAATTTTTTTGAAATTGATAATACTCGAATTTTTTTAACTGAAAGGTGTCTTTTTAGAGCTGAATGTATGCACTTTTAGCTTCTTCTCTAGGAATTTATGTAATTCGATAAAAAATAGCTGCGGCGGGGGGGTTTACATTGGCAAATTAGAGGAAACACGAAAGTGACGTACGGGAACGATCGGTTTCTAAAGGGTTAATGTACATATTTTTTAAAACTGAAATATATGTTTCGAAGAATAAGAACGTGGCTATGATGTGGTGTATTTTATTTGTCTCTATTCACATTTTCCGAGTCGATGCGGATTTTTAAACATGGGCCGAAAAACGAAAATTCACGCGAGTGAGTCTCGGAAACCATTTTTTTAGAAGGGTTAAAAAACGAATTTTTCGAAACTGATACCTGATTTTAAAAGGAAAAAGAACGTAGATTAGGCTCGGTATTTTTATTTTTTCGTATCTTGTTTAGAAGCCCAGAAATGAATTTTTAAAGATTGCAGAAATAGCTGAAAAACCGAAAGAGACTTACGGAAAAAAACGATTTCGAAAGGGTTAACTGAAATATTTTTTTTAACTAAAGGTTTTATAGTGATCTAAAAAGAACGGAAATGTACCTGGGTGTGTTTGTTTGTTTTTTTGTTCTTTCAGAGAGCCGATGCGCGATTTTAAAAATTGCAGAGAATCGGAATTTGCAAAAGTGAGTTTCCGCGCGAATTTTTTTTCGAGGGGTTAATATTTGTATTTTTCAAAAAGGATCGCAGATTTCGAAAGGAAAAAGAATGTAGATCTCGTCTGGTATTTTTATTTTTCTCTAACTTGTTTGGAACCGCTGCTGCGATTTTTTTAAAATCGTCCGAATTGCCGAAATCGCGAAACTGTGTACGGAAAATATACATTTTCGAAGGGTTAACTGACGTATATTTTTTAATGCAAGCTGGCATTGGAGAGGACAAAGACCGATCTTTTATTTGGGGAAATCCGTTTATCCGAATCTTTCTTAGTCGGGCGGATGCGAGGTTCGGAAGAAGGAAGACAATAAAAAACACGAATTCGACTCTTTTTGATTATTTTTTTTGAAAGGGTTAATATCGAAATTTTTTCGAACCGACAGGATCGTTAGAGACGTAAAAGTACGTTCTTTGAGAATATGTTGACGGTTTTTTCGTATTTCTGTCGGTTCGCCGTCGGCGAGTTTAGACAGTCGTAAAACGAAACCGGCCGAAGCGATCTTTCCTTCTTCTTTTTGCGGAAGATGATGATTGAGCTCTTCTGCGCATGCGCGGAGGACTTTCCACATAGGTTTCTTTTGAAGCAATTAAAACAGCTTTGTTCGTTAATAACTCCCTTAATTAAGGGCCGATTTTTTCGAAACTGCAATTCCTGGAGGACCGGATTTTTCTGAATTTTATGACACAAAAAGCGCGTCGCTACTCGCTACGCTCGCAGAGTTTATCCGGGTACAGATACACACACACACACACAGACACACAGACGGATACGAACATTAATAATAAGGACTAGCTGGCTTCGCCCGCCAGCGGGCCCCTAATTTACATCGGTGAGCCATACCCCGTCGTTATCCGGGCCATAGAAACATAGATAAAAAACGCCCCCTGGTGGTGAAAAGCGAACTAAAACCGATAAGGTCCAGTATCCTCTATCGATGTCGAGTCGATTGTGCCAAACCGCGTCGTGATGTGACCCATAGAACCCGAGTTGGCTGAAAAATGCTTTAATTACACCTTCCACCACCAGGTGGCGCAATCTGTTCTATACGAACCTCGGGCACTGAAACCGTTAAAGCTATCGATGTCGAGTCGAATAAGCCATACCCCGTCGTGATCCGGCCCATAGAAACAGAGTTCGGAAAGCGCCCCCTAGTGGTGAAATGCGGAACTAAAGTCGATAATCTCTACTAAGCTCTATCGGTGTCGAGTCGAATGAGCTATACCCCGTCGTGATGGGACCCATACGAAGGAAGATATTTTCAAAAGAAATAGCAAATTCCTTAGCCTTTTTTTTTTCCCTATGCAAAAATGATAATTATTTTAAAAAATATTAAAACTTTTAAAAATAAATGTTCCTGTGTTGACTCTCTAGTTTATTTGACTGCGATCGAACATGAAGTTGACTTTTTACATATCGTATAATCTCTGATCCATCGAAGAGAAATATTGTATAGTAAGTTAGTCAGGTATTGTATAGCAAGTATTTGCAATGCAATTGGCTGTTTCAGAATACAAATATCCTAGTAGAATATAATTTTAACTATGAAAATATAATTATTTCTCAAAATAAATCATATATTCGGAAAGCCCATCCAATTCTGTACGCAAAATGAACAACGATTTTTGATTTAAGATCGTTAATAAATAAGATAATTACGGCGAAAGCAAAGTCACTTATTACACTTTGATTAAACTGTGCTTGCGCCGAAAAACGCTCATTTCTAGAAACGGGTTTCACAAAAGAGTTTTTTTTTAAATTGATAATAATCGAATTTTTTAAAGTCGAAGGCATCTTTCTATAGATGAATGTATGCACTTTTAGCTTCTTCTCTCGGAATTTGTGTACTTCGATAAAAAAAGTCCTGCGGCGGGGGGGTGTTTACATTGGCAAATTAGAGGAAATCGTGAAAGTGAGGTACGGGAACGACCGGTTTCTAAAGGGTTAATGTACATATTTTTTAAAACTGAAATATATGTTTCGAAGAATGAGAAAGTGGCTATGATCTGGTGTATTTTATTTGTCTCTATTCACATTTTCCGAGTCGATGCATATTTTTAAACATGGGCCGAAAAACGAAAATTCACGCGAGTGAGTTTCAGAAACCATTTTTTAGAAGGATTAAAAAACGAATTTTTCGAAACTAATACCTGATTTTAAAAGAAAAAAGAACGTAGATTAGGCTCGGTATTTTTATTTTTTCGTATCTTGTTTAGAAGCCCAGAATTGAATTTTTAAAGATTGCAGAAATCGCTGAAAAACCGAAAGAGACTTACGCAAAAAAAAGTTTTCGAAAGGGTTAACTGAAATATTTTTTAAAACTAAAGGTTTTATAGTGATCTCGAAAGGAGGGAAATGTACTTGGGTGTGTTTGTTTGTTTTTTTGTTCTTTCAGAGAGCGGATGCGGGATTTTAAAAATCGCAGAGAATCGGAATTTGCAAAAGTGAGTCTGCGCGCGAATTTTTTTCGAAGAGTTAATATTTGTATTTTTCAAAAACGATCGCAGATTTCGAAAGGATAAAGAATGTAGATCTTGTCCGGTATTTTTAGTTTTCATTGACTCGTTTGGAACCGCCGCAGCGAATTTTTCAAAATAGTCAAAATTGCCGAAATCGCGAAACGGTGTACGGAAAATATATGTTTTCGAAGGGTTAACTGACGTATTTTTTTTAATGGAAGGTGGAATTGGAGAGGACAAAGACCGGTCTTTCACTTGGTGAAATCCGTTTATCCGAATCTTCCTTAGTCCGGCGGATGCGAGGCTCGGACGAAGGGAGAAAATCAAAAACACGAATTTGACGCTTTTTGATTATTTTTTTTGAAAGGGTTAATATCAAAATTTTTTCGAACCGACAGGATCGTTAGAGACGTAAAAGTACGTTCTTTGAGAATATGTTGACGGTTTTTTCGTATTTCTGTCGGTTCGCCGTCGGCGAGTTTAGACAGTCGTGAAACGAAACCGGCAGAAGCGATCTTTCCTTCTTCTTTTTGCGGAAGATGAGGATTGAGCTCTTCTGGGCATGCGCGGAGGACTTTCCACATAGGTTTCTTTTGAAGCAATTAAAACAGCTTTGTTCGTTAATAACTCCCTTAATTAAGGGCCGATTTTTTCGAAACTGCAATTCCTGAAGGCCCGGATTTTTCTGAATTTTTTGACACAAAAAGCGCTTCGCTACTCGCTACGCTCGCAGAGTTTATCCGGGTACAGATACACACACACACAGACAGACACACAGACGGATACGAACATTAATAATAAGGACTAGCTGGCTTCTCTTGCTAGCGGGCCACTAATTTACATCGGTGCCTCGAATCTTTTGTATTCTCCGACTGGTATCCCCCTCGAACTGAACGAACTTCCGGACCGGGTCCACGCTGCCTTCGGCACCGGATAATCGCTTAATTTGCACATCGAGTAGTATAAACCTCTAACCGAACGAACCTCGGACCCTGGTCCCCACTGCCTTCGGCACCGGATAATCCCTTAAATTGCACATCGAATAGTATAAACATCTAACTGAACGAACCTCCGGCTCGGGCCCCCGAATCCTGCGGCACCGTATAGCAGTCGTGCTGCGCACGCGCTGCAGTATACGTTAGTTCCACCTTCCACCACAAGGTGGCGCAATCCGTTTATACGATCATAACTGAAATCGTTAAGGCTTTCGACGTTGAGTTGAATGAGCCATACCCCGTCGTGATCCGGGCCATAGAAACAGAGGTAAGAAAACGCCCCCTGGTGGTTGAAAACGAACTAAAATCGATAAGATCTAGTATCCTCTATCGATGTCGAGTCGATTGTGCCAAACCGCGTCGTGGTGTGACCCATAGAACCCGAGTTAGCTAAAAAATCATTTAATTACACCTTCCACCACCAGGGGGCGCAATATGTTCTATACGAACATGACCGAAAACTATAAAACTATCAAAATCCAGTCGAAAGAGCCAAGCCCCGTCGTAATCGGGCCCATAGAACCCGATTTCCGGAAGCGAACCCTGGTGGTGAAACTTGGAACTAAAATATGTAAGCGCTATCGATATCGAGTCGAATGAGCCAAACCGCGTTGCGATTGGACTCGTAGAACTCGAGATATTATGAAATCAAAATACAAAATCTGATATTATTATTCGAAAAGAGTGGTATAAACTCAGAAACTTTTTTTAATGTTATAGAGGGTCCTTATTACTTTAATTATGATGTTTGGAATCAGTTTGGGGGAAATCCGTAAAATAGTTTCTGAGTTATAGAAACGGACGATAGTTAAGAGCAAAAAACTTGAAAGGGGAGGGGGGGGGAGGATGGAAAGGGCGATGATGGAAAGGGCGATGACACTACTTTTCTTCAAGGAACTGATTTAGACTACCGGAGTACTTGTTCAAAGACGTGAAAAACTTAGAATTGAAAAAAAAAACTCTGAATTTACTATTCGAAAATACTGGTAATTTCTATACATAAACACAATCAAACGCTAGGGACGAATAAAAAAAATGTTAAAATCATAATATCTCGCCCGCACTCAGCTTGAACATCTCACCAGAGAATCTTCTGTTCCCAATCTGCTTCTAATTTATTATTTTTGTCTGGGCATAGTTGAAATATTAATAATTTAATAATGTCTCAGCTCGTAATGAAGATATCAGAATAATTTTTAGATTCTCTGAAAGCTGATATTTTTTTTCCGTCGAAATGCGCAAGCACGGAAGGTCTGCGCCCCTCAGATTCTGAGATTGGGCGGATCTCTGAAAATCCCTAGTATATAAAAGTCACTTAATGTTTAATGGATTTCCTGCGAGCCTCGACCAAGGCCCGGAAAAAGACAGAAGCCGATTGGTCGTTGCTCTATTCGCTACCCTCGTCTCGAGGTCCGAATGTAGGCAGGAATGAATTTATTCCTTTGTAGCAGAACAAATGTTTCGTTTTGCGTAATTAAAACAGTTTTGTTAATTAATAACTCCCTTAATTGCGGGCGGACTCGTTCTATAACTCCGGAATGCCCGGATTTTTCTGAATTTTTTTATATAAAAAGCGCTTCCTTGCGGCGTCTCTGACCCGACGTTTATCCGTTTAGAGACAGACAGACAGACAGACACACACACACACACACATACAGACGTTTACCAACATTAATATTATTGATAAACCGCAAACGATTTTTTCCATAGACCGTAATATAACGGAATTCTTTTGAGTGTCCCTGCAAAGGAACTATAAGTGCTATGAAAAAGATTCTATGGTAAGCCTCTTGTAGTGCACCTCAGTGATGTATATCAATTTCAATATGTTTTAAATTGTGTAACATGATTAAATTAAACCACAAATGATTTTTAGGTAGCTTTCAATACAAAAAAGTATAAAGCTACCTATTGCAGCCGTTCGGAGGAAAGCAGTTCCGGAAAATTTCGATCTATTTTCACCGATCATGACCCCCAGACCCCAAAACCACCCTCCGTTCAAATGTTGATTTATATATATACATATATATATATATATATATATATCTGACCTATGTCATACGATAACGCTCGTATTTATAAATCGATTTTGATGAAACTAATTGTGTGTATTAAGGTCACCAATGTCTCGACCGAGTTCGTTGGCCAGCTTGGTCCTCCATTTTGTTTCAAGATGGCGGCCATTTAAAAATTTAAAACTAAAATAAATATACCAAAAAGTTAAAAATTCAAATTTATTTTTTAATTACATGTTAGGCCTTGATACAAGGATTCCAGAGCATTTTTTGGTTTACCTCTATCTTTAAAAATGGCAGTTTGATATTCTAGGGTGGCTGACATTTTGAAACAAAACAGCACATTAACGCGATTACTCGCAAATTATTTTCTTTCATTGTTGTAATAATTTTCCCAATCATACGCATAAAATTATATATTCATATCCGTTAGCGCCAAAATTGGCTACATTGGCGACAAAATTGGGAAAATTTACGTTTGGCGAAATATCGCCAAATTTGGCGACCAAAATAAGTCTTTATAAATGAAGCCAATTTCGCTATTGCTCAATAATTTGGCGACATTCTTATTAAAATTCAGTATTAACGAATCTTTTGTAAACGTTTCTTTGCATTTTAACTTGCTGTTTTCGTGTAAAGTTAGCTAAAATTTTAAAACGAAGATATAGGAAAGCTATCTTTTCCTCCCGGTACAGGCTGGAAGGACTTTTTCCCGTAGACCGTAATGTAACGTAATTATATTGAGTGGCCCTGTAAAAAAACTATAAGTGCTACACACTTCAATTTCAATACGGAATATGCCATAGTAAACATCAATAACATATATCAATTGCATGTCAATCCGAATATATTTATGCGAGTTAGAGCACGGACAGACAGACGGCAGATGGACAGACAAACCGAATTTATAAACACTTTTCAACTATGTTGAAAAATGTTAAAATGAAATTATTTTTATTCTTGAAGCTAGAAAATCTATTTCTAACTGTTTTAAGGCCAAGTATTTCTCGAGAAATAAAATCTTGTGAATGATAAAATGTTTATTGTGTGTCTATGTTATTTGTATTATACAGGGTGATTCATAAAAGATGGGCAGAACTTTAAGGGGTTATAGTACACTTAAAGACAAATAATATTAAATAGGAGACTAAGGGTCCCAGACGTATTCCCAAGGAGATAGGGGGCATTAAAGTTTAGGGTCCGAAATTTCAAATGATTATAAAACATGGAAAAATTGGTCGATTCGTTTGCGGTTTTTGCAAAAAATTTTCTTTATGCCAGTATTTTCTTGAAATAAAATTTTAAAGTTCAATTTCAAAAAATGCCGATAGGGGGCGCTTTAGACTTTGGAGTAACAAACAACTATTTTTTAACGTTATTTTTTGTATTTCTTTAAATGATTTCGAAAGCTTAGACTTAAATTTTGATCTAAAAATCTGAGTCCTAACGAGTAGTTAAGTAGCGTAAACTGAAATTTGAAATTTGAAACCCTTCTCCCCCCCAGAACAAAAATCAGTTATTTCCGATCTTTGTGTCGTAGATTAGGCTCTAACTACTGCCGCGTTTTGCTAAAATTATTCTTTATGTCAGTATTTTCTTGAAAATAAATTTTAAAGAAAATTTTCAAAAAATTCCGATAGAGGGCGCTTTAGACTTTGGAGTAACGAACAACTATTTTATACCGTTATTTTTTGTGTCTCATTAAATGCTATCTAAAGCTTAGACTTAAACTTAAATTTTCAGCTCAAAATCTGAATCGCTGAGCGTGGTTCAGTAGCGAGGGGAGGGGGTTCAAATTTCAACTTCTGAACATAGTTCAGTTTGCACTACTTAACCATGCCCAACGATTCTGTGCTGTGATACGAGGCAAAAATACAACTTTCGTCAAGGACTGCATAGTCGGAATTCACTCATAAAGGCACTGGCACAGTTGGAAACGTCGCTCATGCAAACGTTAAAGCTCCATTCCTGACGCTAGTCACCGGGTGAAGAAGGAAACAGAAAGTATGCAAATGTCAAATGGGGAAGAAGAAGAACACGTATGCAAAATTTCGACACGATTCAGGCATAAAAACCACTGAACGGTGAGTCAAGTGTAAGTCGCTGTAGTAATGAATCGGAAGATGGTGCCCTTCACGAATAAGGAAAAGGCTGAGATGCATTTAATTTACGGAGCGGCAGATGGAAATGGTGCAGAGGCACAACGAATGTACGGAGAGCGATTTCCTAACAGGCGGTTGCCTAACCGCAAAACTTTCGAGCGCTTGCACAGACAGTTGTGTGAGACGGGATCATTTCTCGCTTCCCGGTCGAATGCAGGTCGTGCAAAAAAGGACGAATCAGTAGTTGTTGCAGAAGCCATTCTGGATGTAGTAGCGGCGCAGCCAAGTACAAGTACACGAACAGTGGCTAGCCAGGTGGATACCTCACAGTCCACGACTTGGAGGGTACTGAAGGATGAACATTTGCTCCCGTTTCATGTGCAACGAGTCCAGAAACTGTCTCCAGGGGATTATCCAAATCGTATTGAATTCGCCCGCTGGTTTCTGCAGCAGAACGCGCTAAATCCACATTTTGGACGAACTGTGCTTTTCACCGATGAATGTACCTTCACACGTGAAGGTACATTTAACACACACAATGCACATGTATGGGCGGATGTCAATCCACATGCTACGTATCCACATGCTCATCAGAGACGCTTTTCCATCAATGTTTGGGCAGGAATCCTCGGAGACCACCTAATCGGACCGTACCTTCTTCCTGAACGCCTCAACGGTAAAACATACCTCACATTTCTGCAACATGTGCTGCCAGACCTGTTAAACGTTGTTCCTCCACGCATCCGGCGGGTCATGTGGTTCCAGCACGATGGAGCGCCAGCCCATTACGTACGAGACGTCCGCAACTATCTGGACATCACATTTCCGAACAGATGGATTGGTCGAGGTGGTCCTGTTGCTTGGCCTGCTCGCTCGCCAGATCTTTCACCCCTCGATTTCTTTTTTTGGGGACGATTGAAGGCTCTTATGTATGAGACACCCATTGAATCCCCCGAGGAACTGGTCGCCAGACTTTCCGCCGCTGTAGGGGAAGTGCTCGAAAAGCCTGATGTTTTCGCGAATGTTCGCCGTTCCATTCGTCGCCGTTGTTCTGCGTGCATAACCTCTGGTGGTCACAATTTTGAACATTTATTGTGATTACATGTTAATAAATATGCTTTGGTAACATAATCCTAATTTGTGTCTTTTTACCTCGTATCACAGCACACAATGTGTGGACATGGTAAACTGAACTGTGCTCAGGAGTAGAAATTTCAAACCCCTATTCTGGCCCCAGAAACTTAACCACGTCTAACGATTCAGATTTTGGGCTGAAAATTTAAGTCTAAGCTTTAGAAAGCATTTAATGAGACACAAAAAATAACGGTATAAAATAGTTGTTCGTTACTCCAAAGTCTAAAGCGCCCTCTATCGGAATTTTTTGAAAATTTTCTTTAAAATTTATTTTCAAGAAAATACTGACATAAAGAATAATTTTAACAAAACGCGGCAGTAGTTAGAGCCTAATCTACGACACAAAGATCGGGAATAACTGATTTTTGTTCTGGGGGGAGAAGGGTTTCAAATTTCAAATTTCAGTTTACGCTACTTAACTACTCGTTAGGACTCAGATTTTTAGATCAAAATTTAAGTTTAAGTCTAAGCTTTCGAAATCATTTAAAGAATACAAAAAATAACGCTAAAAAATAGTTGTTTGTTACTCCAAAGTCTAAAGCGCCCCCTATCGGCATTTTTTGAAATTGAACTTTAAAATTTTATTTCAAGAAAATACTGGCATAAAGAAAATTTTTTGCAAAAACCGCAAACGAATCGACCAATTTTTCCATGTTTTATAATCATTTGAAATTTCGGACCCTAAACTTTAATGCCCCCTATCTCCTTGGGAATACGTCTGGGACCCTTAGTCTCCTATTTAATATTATTTGTCTTTAAGTGTACTATAACCCCTTAAAGTTCTGCCCATCTTTTATGAATCACCCTGTATACCCATAACATTTGTATTATTATGATTTCACTGTTTTTATTGAATTTCCACAATTTTCAGTTTGTAATCTAAAAAAAAGTAAATAAATAACATTTAGAGGAAATATTTGTAAATATATAACAAATCACAACACCGAGAGATAGTATACTTCATTAATTGCTAAAAGGTGTTTATAAAAACAGTAAGATGTTAATAAACTGCTTGTGTGTTACGGCTCCACGAACGCCATTATCAAAACAAATAAGAAGTTAATTTAATAGTTTCAAATAATTATCTTACAAATAATTAAATAAAATAATAATAATTTTTAATTAATAATTAATAAAAATAATATAATAATAATTAAATTAAACAATTAATATCTTATTTGTTTTGAGTCGAAACATGTAAACAGTTTATTAAAACATTTTATTTTTTTATTTAACATGTTTTAGCAATTAATAACAAATAACAACACCCAGAGATAATATACTTCATTAATTGCTAAAAGGTGTTAAATAAAAACTATAAAAATAGTAAAAAAGGGTTTAATAAACTGTTTACGTGTTTCGACTCCACCGTAGCCATTATCAAGACAAATAAGAATTTAATAATTTGCAAATAATAATAATTCATAATTCATAATTCATAAAAATAATATAATAATAATTAAATTAAATAATTTATATCTTATTTGTTTTGATAAAGGTTTCGGTACAGTCGCAATTTACAAATAATTAATTAAAATAATAATAATTAATAATTAATAAAAATATTATTATAATAATTCAATAAAATAATTTTTATCTTATTTGTTTTAATAATTATTCTGGATATAAGCATATAAACAGTTTGTTAACACCTTTTTTACTATTTTTATAGTTTTCATTTAACAACTTTTAGCAATTAATGAAGAGAATATTTTTATCAAAAGTAAGCAAATTAAATCCAATTCATTGCATAAAGTTATTAATAAGGAGAACTACTGAAAAATACGGAAAATCTTTAAGAATTACGTTTATTTTAGCTACTTTCTGACTTATCAAATATAATTAAATATTACTTAGCACAATTATTATCAATTTCGGGGTCTTTCAAAATGTTAATTTTGTTGGCAATTAATTATTTCTAATTCGTACCCATATTATTATGCCGTCAATGGCGAGGATAATCATTCTTTAGAAAATATTCTAAAACATATGAATTAATAATTGGTATTTAATAACCTGTTAAGTGGTAATTATTTCTCAGATTACGGATTTATGCTCAAATATATAATTAATGCAATCTCGTACACTTAAAATGTTTCTAAAGTTTCAAACGCACATTTTTAAATAATCTGTTGTTATGAAATTTTCTGCATATACAAATTAATAATTAAAACTCATCAATCAAAATATTAGGCATATGCGTCAAAACTTTTACTTAGGTATTCACATCATACTTTCTAAGAAACAGTTTGAGTAAACATTCGGGGATTCTAAAACAAACGAGAATAGAAAAAAAACTAGTCGTTGAGGGCCAGCGTAATACTTACCCATCATGGATATGCATAATATAAAATATGAAAATAAAACATGTGTAAACTACTTATAAAATGCATTGCAATTCGAATAAAATCATGGCTTGATAACATCATAAACTTTAAATATTCTATTTATGAATTGAGTAAAAGAAACATGCTTATAACTCCAAAAATATTAATCATATTAACTAACGGTTTATTGCGTCGGATAAAGCATTTCATTTCCAATTAAAATATATCTTTGAATTGAAATTTGGATGAAATACAGGGTCATGAAAAATCGAAGAGTGTGGAAAAATAGGATTACAAATATCTCGGTAACTAATTATCCAATCGACTTCATTCTTTATGCAAAATTTATGTTTTTTTTTATTGTCTTTTCTAGTCACTCCTTAAAATAAACAATTTCGAAAATTTTTATGTACCTTTTATCAGAACGAATATTTCGAGAGTCCGAAAAAAATAGTTCGAGTTTATAATCGAGGTTACTGAAATTAAATAAGCTTCTTCCCATTATTACATACTAAGTACATATCAAATTTCAAGTCTCTGTCTCAATTTGTTCGGGATATAGAGCGTTTATAGACACACAGACACACAGACAGATGGACGGTAAAAAAATGTTTCTAAAAATATGTTTTTTGGAATCTCCAGTGTCTGAAACATGTAAATCCGTCAAAAAAAATGTGATTTTCAAAACGATTACAAGACTTACCCTATACTACGTACGTGGGTAAGTAATAAGTTGTTGGTCTGTTTTTCTATGAAGTTTGACGTTCTAATAAACACAACAAACAGTTCTACAAACAATAGATGTATAGATCCACCCACGGGACGGCCATGACCAATTGGCTGGATACAACTAGATTGTCTCGTGGTCTGAAGACATCCAAATCCCATGATATATTCCCATTATTATATGACTAGCTGACCCCCGCCCGGCGTTGCCCGGTCCCGTAATAATAAATTTAAAAAACAACATTTATAAATAATAAAAACAAGTTTTTATTATTTTATATCTTTAACCCGATTTTGTAAGAAATTATATTTTTTAATGAAATATTTGCGAAAAAATATTGATATTTAGTGATAAAAGCGCTCATTTTCTTGTTTTTTACCTAGGGTGGTTTCGAAGTTTTAAAATAAAAAGTTATTTTTGTCTGAGCTCTTTGAAATCTTTATTGGTGATAAATAAGACTGTTTTACAGCCCGTGTCAAAATTTCGAGAAAAAAAAAATATTGTTATGTAAAAGAAATGTTTTCTTCTCACTTTTTTGTTTGTTTATTTGTTTTCGCGTCAGCTCCTTCAACATAGCAATAAAAAAATAGTTCTCATCTTCCGAACACTCTGACATTTCAATCGGTTATAAATGTAACTGCATCCAAACTCTCTTTAAAAATTTGCGAAAATATATGCATATTTAGTAGTGAATACATGAGTTCCGTAAAAAAAAAGCTTTAGCTTTCAACCTCAGAGCAAAAATATATTAGAAGGTCTATAATTTCAATGCAATGGTATGGCTTCATACGTTTTCATTCAACCCTTTTCAATCCCCCTAGCTAAACAGGTAAGGGTTGTGTTAATCAATCAGGTTTCCCGTTTCTGATGGCAGAAGCCTTAAAAAAACGTTGACGCATGCGCAAAGAGACGATTTTCATGCGGATTTGACAAAATGCGCTTTTTGTTTTAAGTATACAGATTTATACTAATACAATTACAACTTACACATTATAATTGATTAGGTAATTTTAATCTACTTTCTTAAGGCTATTTAGAAATAATTTTTCCTTTTTAATTGTTACATTCTATGTAAATTTATACAAGCACTTGGAAAAACACACTAACAACAAACTGCAACATTAAAGATAACTATGTAAACAAAAACTTACAACGGGTTGAAGGACGACACAGTCGCTAATCATCAGAAGGCTCGTGTTTAGATGCGTTCGTAATTATCCAAATACGTAGCACCTGTAGTCGTCGTCTGGTCCGTCCGTCTGTCCGCATATAACATCGCAAAAAACTACCCAGCCGAATGGTTTGAAATTTAATATAGTTTCAAAATTTTGTCGAGTCATTTCAAAGTTTGTGAAAATCGAATCAAAACGTAAAAAGATATTAACAAAAGTTTTCTTCATTCCGTTAAATCCTTATCATACGTAATCTATATAATAAAAGCGCAAAGCATTTGACTGTTATCGACAGTTCCGGGATGGCCGTTTCGTTTTTCATATGCCAGGCGGCCATTTTTATTCAAAATTATATTTACGAATAGACTGCATAAAAGTTACATTTTCAGAAAGATCGTTTGAAATAAATTAATGTTTGAAAGATGACTTACATTCAATTATGTATATATTCTGCAATATTTCAGTTGAAATTAGGTTGGCAGTTCAAATTCTCGATCCATAAAAGTAAACAAAACAGAGATTCATTCGTCGTGAACGTTTAAAATATTAAACTATGGAGGTAATCGTTCGCAAAGCTTCGCGATGTAGCCTGGTGTTGGTCGTAGCGATCATTGCAGGAATTGACATAGCGACGTAGGCCAATCATATGATAGACATGCTACACGTAGACCAATCATATGGACCGTACTCATATGTATAGTATGAGCCATAAAGAACAAATAGGTGTTTCTTGCTATACAAGTAACTTGGCAAACAATGACGACAACTGCCCTTTCCTTATAAGCCAATCAAAATTTAGCAAAATTATGTTATGTTAGGTGTAGGCGATATAATTCATTTCACTCAAATAATAACGATGATTTTTTTTACATTGTCTTGTTTTGGATATTTGCACATAGTATAATTTTAATGTAATCGAATTGTAACTAATTGTTTGTAGCTATTGCACCAAGATCTGAATATTTATAAAACTAGTTATAGTACGAAAGCACCTCATTTGTCACGTTTGACGTACATTTTCCGAATTGTTATTTTTAGGTATCGAAAAGGGTTGATGAGATGGGAAATAGGTTGATGTGTTTTAAAATAAATTTCAATTTACCTCTAGTCGGTGGATTCAGTGTGTAAATTTTCTTAAGGAGGAAAAAATTTGAAGAAATAATTCGGTTCATTGCGTCAAAAATTTAGTTGGAATTGTCAATAACTTTGCGTTTATAAATCATTTGTTAGCTTAATTTGACAGGGACATAAGCGAAACGTCGTATTTAAATAGAAGCCGATTTTGCAAGTGCTGCAAGTTGCTGCAGTAAGTCTGTTTTGATTTATCAAAGAGGTTACTTCACTGGGATTATGGTGTTTCTCTTGAAACCTTGTGTATTATTCCAATTTCATGTGAATAGTGCATTTCATTTGTGATATTGCCTCAAGTAACTCTCTTTTCATTAATGCACACAGCATTGTACGCCATTGTTGAAGCTAATGGCTGTCCCTCACAATCATCAACTACAATGATAGTGCGGCCATTATCAAACAGCATGCATCATTTTGCAAGCCGAAAATGCTTTCTTACAGTACATGTTCTGCAACATGTGTCGAATTTTTTGCCGAGTTATACTTATTTGCTTAGAGAACCGAGTTATAGCACGAAGCTCTAATTCCGGAGCAACATTCAACTAACGCCATATTCTTCATGGCTTAAAACAAAATAAACAACTGCAGGCACGTGTACAAGTAAGATACGCTTTAAAGACGGAAATATTACCAATATCCTTACTACATTTCGCTGAAATGTGTTCTATAAGCAAGACGTTCTTGTCAGTTGAAATTCACTTCTTGTTTATCCATGAAGAATCTGTAAAATATCTTAACCCTCTAGCCGCGGGCGATGTTTCCATTTTCTTATATATAACCGCGGCCTATTTTTATTCGTCACTTATCATAGTTATAAAAATTGAATGTCACCGGAATTTACAAACGAATTTATTTCCAAATAAGCAAAATCAGGTTTTTCATGTACATTATGAAAACAAAGTTTTATTTCAAAATTCCGGTGGGAATGTGGCATTTATGAATTCAAAATATTTCAATAACCGAATGACCCTTTCCGAATAACCTAATATATGAAATTATGTATGTATTATAATTTGTAGAATAATCTGTCTATTTCTAAATAAAAGAAGATAGATTCAAAGAGGAAATAGAGTCTTCCGTTGTTTAAGTACTATAAAAATTGTAGGCAACGTTAAAATAGCGTATCCCGCGGAATTGTATAGAAAAAATTAAACGTGATATAAGCGTTTCCCGCGGCTGGAGGGTTAATGGAAAAACTTTTTACTTCAGACAATATAATATTTCAAACAATAGGGGAAAACGTCTGTATGGTTCCAAATGAAGCTCAAACTTTTTTGAATTAAAAACCTTTTATACAGTGGTAATTAATCGAGGGAAAAACAGCTCCGTTAGCTGTAAACACGTTTACATTACAGCGTTATCATTATAGGGTTACCATTGTAGCGTTTTTATTATAGCGTTATAAGCACGTTATGATTATAGCTTAAATAGTGTGTTTACATTAAGTTGGAAAATAAATCAAGATTTGCTGTTTTCAAAATATTAACGATTATTATATTAATTTTTCTAAAAAATATATCAAATACATTTGGAATGGACAGCGAGGTCGTTTCCGAATTCTCTTCTCGACAAAAAGCTTTACGCGTGAACCAAATGTAAACGTATTGCAAGTTTAATCAAAGAAAATAATTAAAATTTGTTTAGTAAATAATTATTTAAATTTATTTAGTAATTTAAAATGCAGCTTAAATATTAAAAAATAATAAATCATCTAGAAAAACGACGTATTTAAGTCTTCATGACGTCCATATGTCCCATTTTATGACGAGCTGGGCACGATTGAAAATCGGCCACTGCTACTTCGCAGCAGAGTCACGAAATGATGGTCACATGAGAGTCATAAAATTATAAATAAAGGCAATCACATTTTGGTCATCGTTGTAACCGTGACACTTGTCTTTAAAATGGGAGGATTGAACTTTGTGCCGCTATATTAAAATAAATGATCAACGTAAAAAATAGCACGAATAAAATACATATAAAGTAGCAAACGGCTATTTCGAAGCCTCTAAAGCTCCATCATCAGTGCCAAAGTTAAAAATTAAGTTACATCAAAGTTAAATTTTTGGGAAACTTATCATATATGGAAGAATTCGAGCAACTTAAGTTAATGATATGTCCAGTATACCAATTTTTTCAAATGTCTTGCTAACTTTCCTTTAATTCATTCTCTTCACTTACATTTCTCCCGTTTTCTCCTTCGTACTTAAACTCGTCCAGACTGGCCTTCTGATTGGTCTCCTCCGTCACATGGGACTCCTGACTTTGCTATTGTTTTTAAACACTCATCGCCACACACCATTCCATATTGGCCGCGAGCGGAGACGCAAGCATACTTACATTACCTAAACCTTTACATCTGTTTTTAATCTTTTTAACTTTAGCACTGATGATGGAGCGTTAGAGGCTCCGAAACAGCTGCTTGCTACTTTATATGTATTTTATTTGTGTTATTTTTTACGCTGATCATTTATTTTAACACTCGTCTTTATTCAAGATACAAAAAAAAAAAAAAAAGGATAATTTTTTTTATGTTTAAAATAAATACATTAAAAATATAAATAATTTTTATTAATATCTTAAAATTATCTATTAATTTTGAAAAACTGCTTAAATACTATTATTGTTTTTTACTGGTGATTTTTTACAAAATTCTCTGTGAAGGAGGTTTTTTATTTTTAATGAAATATCAAAGCAATTTCACGTTACTTATATAATGTGTTGAAAATCAGCTTTCAAGTCAATTTGTTAAATGTAATTTCGTAAATAATTTGTAATTTGGAATCTAATTTGTAAATCAATAAAAAAAGGAAAAAATAAATTAAAATGAATATTAATGCATTTGTGCAATATTTATTTTATTGCTTCGTTTTAATTTTTATTTGTACATCCATAGCTTTCTTGCCCATAATGATTTGTGGGTCTACAAATTAGAGAAATTACGATTATAATTTCATTTGCAGCCTTTGCTTGTTTTTTTTTTTTTTTTTTTTTTTTTTTAGTAAAGCTTTACAAAATGCTTCGCAATGCAGAAGAATAAAACTCATGATTTAAACATTAAAACAATCAATGCATTATGTATAATGTTAATCATTTAATATTATAATTTGATAAACTTTTAAAACATGTTTTATGTCTTACATGTTTGTTCACTTTGTAGCAGATGATATCGATGAGTTATCATCTAACTCAACTCTGACTTAACTCGTCTGACTCAATTCGAAATTTAACTTCTTTAAGTGTTCCGTACTTAAAAAGTAAAAACGGAACCATTATAAAATCACTCCTGTGTCTGTCTGTCCGTCCTTCAGAGCTCCTTTTCTCGTAAACTATGGGACGTGAAAAGTTCAAAATTTTACCCACATATTTTCAGATTATAGCCATTCACAAATATGTTTAAGCAAAAATTTAAGGAACTAATTAAGTTACTTGAAAAAAAAAACAGTTTAATTTTTGTATATCGTGTGGGGTATCGTGTGAATCATCTTGTAAAACGGAACTCAAAAATATATTTGTTTTAATTTTAGGTATTATATTTTCAGAGATATCGTCGAAAATGCACTGCAAAAGTATATTCCCCACCCCCTCTATTTCCGAATCTACTTAAACTAAAATTATGAAAAAAAAAATAGGGGTAGTAGGAGTTTATTTACACCTTGTAGAAAAACTATAGTGATTTTTCTAAGTAACATAGTTTTTGAGAAAAACGCATTTTTCTGTTACACACAAATTTTACTTTTCTGAGTAGGAGAGTTGACGAGAGCTCGAGGTATCTATCAACGAAGAACCATCCAAGGATATTTGATAATGATTTTCGAAAAGAATTGTCGGTAATTAGCCGAGATATCAATTAAGTTATTTGAAAAAAAAATTTATATACCGTGTACGGTATCGTTCGAAAGATTTCGTAACACCGAACTCAAAAATATATTTGTTTTAATTTTAGGTATTATATTTTCAGACATATCGTTGAAAGTATACTAGAAAATATGTCCTTCCTCTCCTATTTTCGAATCTACTGAAACTGAAATTATAAAAAAAATCAGGTGTAGTAGGAGTTTATTAATTAATAAATAGTCATTAATTAATTTAATATACGGAACCCTTTGAGTGTGAGTTATACTCGCACTTGACCGATTTATTTATTTTCTTTAATCAAGTGGACAAAGTGGATTTAGTCAATTATACTTCTTAAACTTTCATTATCTTACATTTGTTCAATCTCGAAATAAAATTTTTACACCAAAAGATGCTTCGTAATATTTAAATATTAAACTTTTGATTTAAAGTACAAAACAAGGCATTTTTTATGTGATAAATCATTTAGTGTGATGTTTTAATAATCTTTTACAATGTAATTTGTTAGATCTTACAAAATTATTCACTTTGTAATAAAAGATAATGTGGTACTATTTTTATCTGACTTCATTAAAAATTCAACAATATCCTTACAAAGGAGACTGTGTCAATTATAATTCTTAAACTTTCATTTCCTTATAACTACATTTGTTCAAAAAGTATTTTGAAATAAAATCTTTACATCTTCATTTCAATGTTTAAAATGCAAACTCATAATTTAAAGGAAATAAAAACAAGCAGGACATTTTTATGTGACTAATTATTTAATGTGGTATTTTAATCGTCTTTGACGATGTAATTTGTCCATTCTTTCATATTTATTTACATTTTATACAAGATAATGAGAAATTATTGGTATGTGACTTTATTGTAAATGTAAAGTTTCCCTTCCAAATTAGATTCAGTCAATTTTAATTTTAAACTTTCACTTCCTCACTCTTTTAATACGGAATTTCAAATAAAAGTATTTACATTTTCAATTAACATCAAAAGGTCTCTGGAAAAAAAAATTAGAAATTTGTTTAAAAGAGACACAAAGTTTTTAGTAAAGCTTTGTGAATATTTGTAAACGAATATCGATGACTGCAGTTTCAGGGGAAATGAGAAATTGAGAAAAAAGTATGACTAAGTAATTTAGCAAAGCGTTTTCTAATAATTATTTTTCAATAAATCTATACTGTGTTGTTTTTCTAACTTAGAGGTAATTGTGTCAAGGAATTTTGAAACTATTTTTCAAATTTTAACATTACTTAGAACTTTGGTATTTATTCAGTTGATTGGATTACTTAAGAACTATGAAATAGAGAAATGCATCTAATTTAATTTTGACTTTGATTGTAGGGTTAAGTTGAACTTATTTATTTTAAATTTTACAATTTATTAATCCACATAATGCTATAATAACGGGTGTCCTATATATTTCTACGTATTTTAACACATTTGTTCCTTTTGGCAAAATTTCCTACCAACATATATTTTCCGGATTCGTACCACTAACTTAGAAAAATAACATTTATTTTATTTAATGACATAAATTTGTGAGTACGTAAGTAGAGGAGCCTTTTTTGTAAATAGTGGTATTTAAATGTTTAAACAGTATGAATCATGTTTTTTGCACCTATGTCAGATACATAGAATGTAAGATCAAAAGTAATACATTTTGCTACTTATTTATAGCTCTCCACCATTGGATATAGTATTTGAATTCTGTACAAAGCCTCATTACTATATTTGGTGTTGTCACAGGAGTCTTTTTGTCGTTCCCACTGCCAAGTTTTCCTTCCAGACGAAAAACAAACAATAATTCAACAATAAATGCCAAATATGGCGTTACGCATTAACAATATACAGGGTGTCCCAAAAGTCTCAGTACAACTTCACAAATTTATTACAAAAAAAATTATAGGCCTACAGCAAAAGTAATTACAACAGTACATAGAGTAACTCAAAAAGTTTTTTTCTACTACCTTAGTACACTTGTACATGAGATCATTTCGTTGCACGAAGAATATCAAGTCGATATTCCAATTCCATCCACGTGCGTTTCTGCATGCTATTATCAACAGTATAGTTACAACTGTTTGGATCTTTTGTTTCAATTCCTGTTCACTTGAAACAGAAGATCCAAACAGTTGTAACTTTATATTAAAATCATTAAAATTACAGTTGTAAAAAAAGTTGTAACTTCTGTTGATGTTAGCATGCTGAAACGCACGTGGATGGAATTGGAATATCGACTTGATATTCTTCGTGCAACGAAAGGATCTCATGTACAAGTATACTAAAGTAGTAGAAAAAACTTTTTAAGTTACTCTATGTACTGTTGTAATTATTTTTGCTGTAGGCTTATTATTTTTTGAAGTTGTACGGAGACTTTTGGGACACCCTGTATAACAAAGGAAAAAGTTGTACGTTTAAAATGCAAAGATTTCCAAAACATAATTCTAGGAAAAAAAGTAAGGATAACCAGACAAAAAAGTTACTGTATTTTTAGGTGTATAAGACGATCCGGTGTACACGTCGACCCTATATTTTTAGCCCTCAAATTGGGTATTTTTCGGTGTATAAGTTGACCACTTAATTTATTCAGGAACGACATGATACTCTGTTACGAGAAAATAAAAGTATATAGAAAAAAGCAAGGTATACAAAAATCACCAAAAGAAAAGCAAATATTGGAATTTTTTTTTCTCTGACAGTGATGACTTTTCTCAAACGAAACTGTTGTTTATATAATAATAATTATAGAAAATAACAATAATAACTTTTAATTCCATTGCAAAATATGTAGGAAATAATCAATTTTGTGTTTCATAATAGTAAGGAAAAGATTGACGCTTATCTCGTAACTCTTGCTACAGCTACAAACTGCGATCGTCAGATGTCTGGTTTTTTACCTGGTGCATAACACATGATTTTTTTTTCAATTTGGTTGTTAAAAAAGTCGACTTATACACCGGAAAATGCGGTAACATTTTCACTGATAAATAGTTCTATACCATTGAGTTTTAGTGAAAATAAGCGTTTTCTTCTTTTAAAAGAAAATGTCAATCTCTACAATGTTAACACATCGAATATTTGCCGCTGTGCTGTAACCATAGATTCCTCTGAGGCTGTAACGCATTCTCAACAGCACATGATCAGCTGCTGTATTCTCTCCATATTTTGCATGCCTTTGGAAAACATGGTTCCTTATATAGGAAAGTTAAACTTTAATCTAATAACCATTAGAAGATTTTAGATAATAAAATTTAGAAATTTGTTTAAAAGAGAATAAAAGTTTTATGTAAAGCTTTCGTGAATATTTGAAAATTAATGTTGATTTCCTACCACATTTCCTCATGGTAAACGAGGAATTGGAATAAAGTATGACTAAGTAATTTAGCAAAGCATCTTCCAATAATTATAATTCAATAAATCCTTAGTTCGTTATTTTGTAACTAGAGGTACTTGTGACAAAAAAAAAATAAAGAAATAAAGAAAAAATAAATAAATGCTTTTCAATTTTTAACTGCATTTAGAACTTCCGCATTTACTCACTTGAGTGAATTATATAACAACTAAGAAATTGAGACGACAGTCTCCAGAAGCATGTGTTAACCTTTGCACGGGGGCTCGGACAGCATCTGTCCGATAATACATGCAAACTTGGACAGATTCTGTCCGGGCCCCCGTGTAAAGGTTAACGTAATGCTGAAGTGAAATGGAAGATTTAAGAGCTTTCACTAATCACACGAAGACAATCACAAGCTAATGTTAAACAATAATGTGAGTGTTCTTTTCAAATTTCTTGTTTAAATTTCGTTACGTTTTACCGATTTTACTTTTTATTTATTTATTTATTTATTTATTTTTGTATAGGATAGCGGATTTTATAAACGGTCCTTTTCTATTTTTTTTTTAATTTTTTTTTACGAGATCACATTATATTTCAGAACCCGCTCCAAAAATAAAAGTATCCTCCTCATGAAAAAAAAAAAAACCTTCAATCAATTTTTTAAAAAAAGAACCCATTTAGAGATGTATTTCATCAATTCTATGGCAAAACAAATATTTAAAAATATTAACACTTTGAGGGGCGGTGGTATATATTATATGCCACCTAATTTTAATCCGATTCGAACCAGAAACTTTTAATTAAATTCTACTTTTTAAACTTTGACGGGAAAAGTTGAAAAATTGCTTTTCCTTATTTTGAGCAAAATTCTTTCGTAAATACCGGTGTGAATTCGACGTTACAGGAACAAAATTGCTTGCCCCTGAAAGGGTTGAAATGCAAACGAGAAATTTGAAAAGAACGTTTACGTGGGTTTAACATTAGTTTGTGAGTGTTTTCGCGTGAATAATGAAGGCTCTTAAGAATAAAACATAATAACTTATCTCAATACACAGATAATGCATTTTCTATGAGTCTAATCTTTTTAAAATTACGTTTAAATGATCTTCTGTTATTAAGTATGGTTTGTTTTTCAAACCTAACATATTCATTCACCGTGTATAATTAGGTATACGTTCAACTAACACTATCTATGTTAGTCTTAATTAAAAATGTAACATTTCCCTTCGAAATTAGATTCCGCCAAATTATAAATCTTAAGCTTTCATTTGATTACATATGTTTAATACAGATTTTGAAATAAAAAACCTTTACATTTTCACTTACTGACAAAAGATTTTTCAAAACATGTTCAGAAATTTGTTCAATAGTTTAAGTAAAACTACCTGAATATTTGAAAATGAATAGCAGTTACTACATTTTATCATATGAAATGTGAAATTGGGATAAAAATATGACTAAGTAATTTAGCAAAGCGCTTTCTAATAATTACACTGGTTTACACGGTTTATATACTTTCGCCGAAATGTGTATTTTTTCATAGATTCTAGTGCACTGAGTACGGAAAAATTATTGAAAAAAATCTGTCACGTCTAGTTTAAAAAATATTTATTAAATACTAAAAAAAAATAATAACCTGAAATATAAAAGAAAAAATTAGAAATGATTGATTTTACACTTCTATTTATAATTTTCTTTATCTGTTTCTCTTAAAATAGACCAGCAGTAGTCCCCTAACATACTTTCGCCCCAAAATCCTTTGTGTGTGTCTTCAAAAAGTTTAAGGTTTTGGTGAAAACGCTCGCCCTGCTCGTCACTCACGGCACCCAAGTTTTCAGGAAAACAATCCGAGTGTAAATGGAGAAAATGTACCTTCAGAGACATGTTCCCACCCATTGCATGATAGTTTTCTAATAAAACAGCGATATGTTTTTCATAAATTTCATCTTTATGATTTCCTAAGAATCCATGGACAACCGTCTTTTTTGGTAAAATAACTGCTGAAAATTTGACTTCGATTTAGGTAATAAAATAATTTGATATTTGGTGTCAATAAGTTCCACTGTTATCGACGAGAGGCAAGAATCTCTGCCTTAGATCTAGATAGTTGCAAGTCCCACACGAGGTCGTTCAACTCATTTTGGTTTATTAAATGTGGAGCTTTATCATCTTCGATTACGAATGCGTCGTCATTTTCATCTTCCATAAACAGATCGTCACTATCTTGGCAATTCGCACTTGACATACCTGAACATACGAGATGTGACAGAGTTTCCGAATGTGATATCGGTTTTGAGACTGATGGAATGTCAGTATATTGAATTTTATGTTTATTTTTTTGAATTAAAGCCTTCAGTTTTTGTCAAACAAAAATAACAGTCGTTTTCGTGATTTGAAGGTTCTCTCCACAGCATTGGTGATCGAATCCCGAAGCCCAGCATACAAAAGTAAACCTACAGCTTTCACAAAAAACATCTGGGACCCACTTTTTGTCTTGATTAATCACTGAGAATCCAAAATAATGCACATATGCTGTTTTAGAACATTCCGATATCGATCTACCTTTTTTTGCGAATATAAATTGTCCACAAACGTAACAAAAACGACCAGAATTTAATTTACACAATCTGTTAGACATTTTATCAAAAACAAAACCACTTTAGTTCACAAAAACACAAGAAAACAGAATATGGAATCAAAGTTGACAATGCCGGTAAGTTTAATGTGACGTGATAGATATATTGGTTCTGCGTCAATTCATCTCGCACAATTCATCGCGGAACAATTCGTCGTGCACAATTCGTCGCAGCATCAATTCGTCGCGACGTCAATTCATCGCGGCGACAATTCGTCGCAGCGTCAATTCTTCGCGAGCTCAATTCGTCGCGGCTCAATTCGTCGCAGCGAAAATGTCTTTGAAGGCTATTATGATAAAAATAAGGATAATTTAGTAAAATTATTTAATGTTTTTTTTTTTTTAAAGGCGATTTCGGAGGAATTTTTTTATAAGTGATTTTGTTGGGAATTTCCTTATTGTGAACATGAAAGTTTAATGAATAAGAGCAAGTCATTTCTTATTTAAATTAGAGATAGAATAAATATTGCTTTAGATAACCGAAAAAATGGCGTAGGATTTAGGATAAAATCACCCAGAAAACATGAAAAAATGATGAATACAAATGCTAGATTTTTTTTTTTTAATTAATAGTTGACATATGTGTACACAGGGTACAATCCCCCCCCCTTATATTTGAAGGAATTAGGAAGTAAAAAATGTATTGAGAGATGTAAACATAATATACTTTTTGTGATTGTGATTAAACTGATTGCTGCATGAATGCAATTTCATTAAGTAGTATTTTGGTTTTATAAGTTTTTTCATATATTTCATCTATCTATACTAATATTATAAAGGAGTAAAGATTGTTTGTTTGTTTGTTTGTTTGTAGGGGGTTATCTCTGGAACTACCGAACCGATTTCAAAAGTGATGGTGGCAAATTGATGGTGACAACCCCTGCTCCAACATAGGCTATATTTTATGTCGGTGCCACTAACCCGAGGGGGTGCAGGAGCGAAAAACTTTCTAAAATTGCGATTTTTTAGCTCAAAGGCTATCAAAGACTGAGAGCTTATGTGCCCGCCGGTTCTGTATGTATGTATGTACGTACGTAACACGATAACTCTTCATAGAAATATCCGTTTTCCTTCAAATTTTGTTTATAGTTTCACTGTGTTAAGGCGCTTCCCTGATTAGTTTTCGGGATTGATTGGTTAAGTACAAAAGGGGGGGAACAAGGGGCTAATTCCCCCACTTAATTTATATAAATGGGTTTTTCATGCAGAATTATTCCGTTTTCCTTCAAATTTTGTTTATAGGTTCACTGAGTTAAGGCGCGTCCCTGATCAGTTTTCGGGATTTATTGGTTAAGTATAAAGGGGGGGGAGGGGGGGCTAATCCCTCCCCCTTATTTTATATAAATGGGTTTTTAATGCAGAATTATTCCGTTTTCCTTCAAATTATGTTTATAGGTTCACTGTGTTAAGGCGCTTCCCTGATTAGTTTTCGGGATTGATTGGTTAAGTATAAAGGGGGGAAACGGGGGGATAATCCCCCTTAATTTATATAAATGGGTTTTTCATGCAGAATTATCCCATTTCCTTCAAATTTTGTTTATAGGTTCACTGTGTTAAGGCGTTTTCCTGATTAGTTTTCGGGATTGATTGGTTAAGTATAAAGGGAGGGAACGGGGGGCATATTCCCCCTTATTTTATATAAATGGGTTTTTCATGCAGAATTATTCAGTTTTCCTTCAAATTTTGTTTATAGGTTCACTGTGTTAAGGCGCTTCCCTGATTAGTTTTCGGGATTGATTGGTTAAGTATAAAGGGGGAGAACGGGGGAGACAATGTCCCCCTTAATTTATATAAATGGGTTTTTCATGCAGAATTATTCTATTTGCTTCAAAATTTGTTTATAGGTTCATTGGGTTAAGACGCTTCCCCGATTAGTTTTCGGGATTGATTGATTAAGTATAAAGGGGGAAAACGGGGGGGGGCTAATACCCCCTCTTAATTTATATAAATGGGTTTTTCATGCAGAATTATCCCATTTCCTTCATATTTTGTTTATAGGTTCACTGTGTTAAGGCGTTTCCCTGATTAGTTTTCGAGATTGATTGGTTTAGTATAAAGTGGGGAACGGAGGGCTAAACCCTTATTTTATATAAATGTTTTTTTCATGCAGAATTATTCCGTTTTCCTTCAAATTTTGTTTATAGGTTCACTGTGTTAAGGCGCTTCCCTGATTAGTTTTCGGGATTGATTGGTTAAGTATAAAGGGGGGAACGGGGGGCTAATCCCTCCTTAATTTATATAAATGGGTTTTTCAAGCAGAATTATTCCGTTTTCCTTCAAATTTTGTTTATAGGTTCACTGTGTTAAGGCGCTTACCTGATAATTTTTGGGATTGATTCGTTAAGTATAAAGGGGGGAACAGGGGGGGGCTGATCCCCCCCTTAATTTATAAAAAGGGATATTTCATGCAGAATTATCCCATTTCCTTCAAATTTTGGTTAAAGGTTCACTGTGTTAAGACGCTTCCCTGATTAGTTTTCGGGATTGATCTGTTAAGTATAAAGGGGGGGGGGACGGGGGGCTAATCAGCCCTTAATTTATATAAATGGGTTTTTCATGCAGAATTATCCCATTTGCTTCAAAATGTGTTTATAGGTTCATTGGGTTAAGACGCTTCCCTGATTAGTTTTCGGGATTGATTGGTTAAGTATAAAGGGGGGGGGGGGAACGGGGGGTAATCCCGCCTTAAGTGAACCAATTCAGACTAATAGAATCAATTTCAATGGAATCAGCCCTCTCCAACCTATAAACAAATTTTGAAGCAAATGGGATAATTCTGCATGAAAGACCCATTTATATAAATTAAGGGGGGATTATCCCCCCGTTCCCCCCCTTTATACTTAACCAATCAATCCCGAAAACTAATCAGGGAAGCGGCTTAACACAGTGAACCTATAAACAAAATTTGAAGGAAAACGGAATAATTCTGCATGAAAACCCATTTATATAAAATAAGAGGGGGATTAGCCCCCCGTTCCCCCCCCCCCTTTATACTTAACCAATCAATACCGAAAACTAATTAGGGAAGCGTCTTAACACAGTGAACCTTTAACCAAAATTTGAAGAAAATGGGATAATTCTGCATGAAAAACCCATTTATATAAATTAAGGGGGGATTAGATCCCCGTTCCCCCCCTTTATACTTAACCAATCAATCACGAAAACTAATCAGGGAAGCGCCTTAACACAGTGAACATATAAACAAAATTTGAAGGAAAAAGGAATAATTCTGCATGAAAAACCCATTTATATAAAATAAGAGGGGGATTAGCCCCCTGCTCCCCCCTTTATACTTAACCAATCAATACCAAAACTAATTAGGGAAGCGTCTTAACACAGTGAACCTTTAACCAAAATTTGTAGAAAATGGGATAATTCTGCATGAAAAACCCATTTATATAAATTAAGGGGGGGATTAGCCCCTCGTTCCCCCCCCCCCTTTATACTTAACCAATCAACCCCGATAACTAATCAGGGAAGCTCCTTAACACAGTGAACCTATAAACAAAATTTGAAGGAAAACGGAATAATTCTGCATGAAAAACCCATTTATATAAAATAAGGGGCGATATGCCCCCATTCCCCCTATTTATACTTAACCAATCAATCCCGAAAACTAATCAGGGAAACGACTTAACACAGTGAGCCTATAAACAAAATTTGAAGGATATGGGATAATTCTGCATGAAAAACCCATTTACATAAATTAAGTGGGGGATTATCCCCCCGTCCCCCCCCCTTTATACTTAACCAATCAACCCCGAAAACTAATCAGGCGAGCGCCTTAACACAGTGAACCTATAAACAAAATTTGAAGGAAAACGGAATAATTCTGCATGAAAAACCCATTTATATAAAATAAGGGGGGATTAGCCCCCGTTCCCCCCCTTTATACTTAACCAATGAATCCCGAAAACTAATCAGGGAAGCGCCTTAACTCAGTGAACCTATAATCAAAATTTGAAGGAAAACGGAATAATTCTGCATGAAAAACCCATTCATATAAATTAAGGGGTGGAATTAGCCCCTTGTTCCCCCCCTTTATACTTAACCAATCAATCCCGAAAACTAATCAGGGAATTGCCTTAACACAGTGAACCTATAAACAAAATTTGAAGGAAAACGGATATTTCTATGAAGAGTTATCGCGTTTCATACGTACATACATACAGAACCGGCGGGCACATAAGCTCTCAGTCTTTGATAGCCTGTGAGCTAAAAAATCGCAATTTTAGAAAGTTTTTCGCTCCTGCACCCCCTGGGGTTAGTGGCACTGACATAAAATATAGCCTATGTTGGAGCAGGGGTTGTCACCATCAATTTGCCACCATCACTTTTGAAATCAGTTCGGTAGTTCCAGAGATTACCCCCTACAAACAAACAAACAAACAAACAATCTTTACTCCTTTATAATATTAGTATAGATAGATGAAATAAATGAAAAAACTTATAAAACCAAAATACTACTTAATGAAATTGCATTCATGCAGCAATCAGTTTAATCACAATCACAAAAATTATATTATGTTTACATCTCTCAATACATTTTTTACTTCCTAATTCTTTCAAATATAAGGGGGTTTCGAATATAAGGGGGTAAAATGTTGTACGCTATGTACACATATGTCAACTATTAATTTTAAAAAGAAAATTCTAGCATTTGTATTCGTCATTTTTTCATGATCTGGGTGATTTTATCCTAAATCTTACGCCATTTTTTCGGTTATCTAAAGCAATATTTATTCTATCTCTAATTTAAATAAGAAATGACTTGCTCTTATTCATTAAACTTTCATGTTCACAATAAGGAAATTCCCAACAAAATCACTTATAAAAAAATTCCTCCGAAATCGCCTTTGAAATGTAAGTTATAATTCTGTATATCTAAAAAACAAATTATCATTAAATAATTTTACTAAATTATCCTTATTTTTATCATAATAGCCTTCAAAGACATTTTCGCTGCGACGAATTGACGTCGCGACGAATTGAGCCGCGACGAATTGAGCCGCGACGAATTGAGCTCGCGACGAATTGACGCTGCGACGAATTGACGCCGCGACGAATTGACGCCGCGACGAATTGACGCTGCGACGAATTGTGCGCGACGAATTGTTCCGCGATGAATTGTGGGAGATGAATTGACGCGACACCAGATATATTATAGAATTAAAAATGTAAATATTGAAAAATGTAAAAATTTTAAAAATGTGACGTGATAGATTTTTTTCAACTATCGCCTTTCATTAGTAAGAGGTAGTATAATAAGAAAATATGTGTTTCATCAAAAGTATATAAAAAATGTTTAAATTTGTAAACCAGTGTTATTTTTCGATAAATCTCTCGCTCGTTATTTTTTTAACTAGAAGTTAATCTAACATGGATATTTCCCACTCTTTTCTAATTTTGAATAGTATTTAGAACTTCGGTATTTAGTATTTTGAATGTATTATGTAACAACTATGAAATAGAGAACACGTGTAAAATACAGATTATGAAATAAAAATCTTAGCATTTTAACGTAGTATCAAAATCTTTTTCTCGAAGTATTCAGAAATTTGTTTAAAAGAAGATCAAAATTTTAAGTAAAGATTCGCGAATATTTAAAAATGAAAAGCAACTACCTCATTTCCTCATGCGGTATGTGAAATTGTGAAAAAAAAGCATGACTGACTAATTTGGTAAAGCATTTTCTCATAACCATTTTACACTAAATGTTTAATTCGCTATTTTTGTAACTAAAGGTAAAAGTAAATGTAACGTGGATATCTATATTTTCCAATTTTGAATAGTACTTATAACTTCGATATTTAATCTGGATTTGATTGGATTACTCAAAAATTATAAAATAAAGAAAGACGCGTAATTTAATTTTGATTTTTAAGAAAAGTTTAAATTATATATTTTACAATTATTATTATATATTTTACAATTTAATATTCCATATAATATATATATATATATATATATATATATATATATATATATATATATATATATTCAAAAGGCATTAAGGTATGATTTAGAAATTTTTGGTTATTAAGTATTAAGGGTTGGTGTGTATTGCCATACATATGTCGTTGCTATACTGTGTTTTTCATTACTTTTGAGATATTTTCTGAAGATGGGCTAATTAGGTTTTGCTCTATAACGCTCAACAACCTGCATTGTTGTGTCACGATTTCTGTGATCGCTACATCTCGACATCTATGGAATGGAATTTCATCAAATTTAGTAGTATATCAGTTCCTTATATTATTATGTTGATTCAATATTGGCTTTGAACACTCAACATGGGACGCTGTTATATACTTCTTTTAGCAAGAAACCTCATAGCTGTATCGGAGTTTATATTGGGTAAAAATGTCCCTAATTTTACATTTCAGGTTGATAATTAAAATTATACATGTTGATCTAATTTTAAATTTTAACACATTAGACCGGGAGGCGGCAGCACAGACAATCACCTCATCGAGTTCACGACTGAAATTCCAGATTTAGTTAAAACTCGATTCGCATATTAATACGTAATTGGTCTGCCAAGTCATATCTTGGTGGAAAACACCTTAAAACCCGATTTTAGTGGTTGACTCGTAGGTTTACCATTGTGTTTTCCTGCACCCAAAGGTATGAAAACATGGAGGACTGGGAGCAGGAACACACAATGGTAAACCTACGAGCGAACTGCTAAAATCGGGTTTTCGGGTGTTTTCCACCAAGATATGACTTGGCAGACTGATTGCGTTTTAATATGCGAATCGAGTTTTAACTAATTCTGGAATTTCAACCGTGAACTCGATGAGGTGATCGTTTGTGCTGCCGCCTCCCGGTCTACATGTCACAGGCAGTGCTGTTGTGTTGTGCTTTTTTCATTATTTGTCCTTTGATCATTGTCACTCATAGTTAAATTCGCCTTATAGTTAAATTTGATAGTTTGTAGTTAAATTCAAAGAGATGCACTATACTTAGTAATTGCTGGTGTACAACAGTGCTATTTAAATTAATACATTTAAATGATATTAAAGAAACTTTTCTGTTAGCCCCAGAATACTAGTTTATGAAATGGACTATACACTAACTATAGATAAAGCGATGACGTTTGAAACATTGACTCAAACGATTGTTTGCGGAAGATACGTAACTTAAGCATTGCTCTACAGGCGTAACGCTATAATTGAAATTCCCATTCTGAAAATCTGATTCGATTCCTAGAATAACGAATCACTTTCGCTTTTCCAGGGGAGCCTTAATTTTTGTTTTCTAGATTTTAGAACGCACGACATCAAGGATTAAAACGTAAAAATAGCTTAAAATGCTTAAAGCAATTAAACAACACGATTTCCGGACCGAATTGCCATGAAATTTCCTTCAAGACGCATTAGGGTATTTTCTTGCTACGTTTTATGTTTTTACTATGTGTTCTGAATAAAGACAACATACACAGACGCGCATGCATACACATATACACAAACACACACGCACACCAAATATGTTGAAACTTCGTCTTGTGAAATTAGAAGGCTTTATTTACTTACTTATGTACATTTTCGTACAAAATAGAGATTGGATACAGTTTCTTTTTATGGGAGTAAGGGGGCCAAAATAATCAAACAAAATACATTTATTATATTATTACTATTTGCTAATAAAATACTACAAAGATAAATAAATTAAATTAAGCCCACCCCATATTACTAAGATGATTTCATCAGCAGATATGGCAATTTTTATGTTGTACTATCAATCATACCCCGCCCGTAATTAAAAGTCCATTTATCTCAGAATAGATTTTTTTCATAATTTGTCATGTTTAAAATGATACTTCCAAACATTCTTGCATGATATGTGTATGAAATTTTGTACAGAGTTTTTATGTTATGTTCTTAATGAATTGTCGTTAAATTTTTTAATATCTTGTGAAAATTTTGAAAATATATTCCTCTAAGGAAAAATCACTCTAAAAAAAATCACTCTTTTTATTTTAAATTTATGTAAAACATTTTGTAAATAATATTTTTTATAAATCCTAAACACAAATTTACAAGAAACCTTTTCTGACACAGTAGTGAAAAAAAGTAATAAAATCGGACAAATGGTTCATGAAATATATAAAAAATTAAATAATTTTTAATTTTTAACTTTTAACTTCTTTTATGAAAATAAATTTCAATGTTTTGAAAAAAATTTTATCTAAAAAATATTTTTTTATAAAAAGGCACATTTCATGAAAACGAATCATTAAAAAATTCCTATAAATAAAATTTTGACCCCAAAACCCCTTAAAATGCTATATTTGGTTTTGCATGTATTGTTATCCTTTCATTTTGGAGGCCAAGAAAATGCATTTAGAAATGATTGATAAACGAATGTTAAGAAATAAACAAGAATTCTTCATGCACAATAAATTTTAATATTACTGCATTAAATGCATATTTTGTGGAAGAAAATTATTTTGTTTTAATAACTTTCCATGTAGAAAATGTATACAGAAGCTTGGAACACTTACAAATTTTACTTTCGTTTTCTAAAAGCATTTATGGCTTTTTGTTCAGCTTCAATAACAGATTCATAAGTTTGAAGCAAAGGTTCAAGTTCTTCAAGAATTTCACTTGTGCAACTGTCGTAGCTAGAATATATTCCCATCGAAATTTTTTTAACAGCATCTTTCACTTCTGATCCACAGTGTACACCAATCACAGTAGATTCACATGTCACACGCCAGAGAGGAATTCTAGAACACAATATAAAGAAAATATACACTTTAATATTCTTATTTGTTTTTTAAAGTTGGGTTCAGAGTTCAAACACATTTAATTTTACGCACAGGCGCACAGTTTTGAAAATTATTGGTGGGGCTCAACTCTAATATTGTAACGGCCATAATGTTGAGTACCAGGCCGTTCGGTAGAGCAAGAGAGAACAAAAGTTAAGGTTTAAATTAAAACAAGTTTATTAAGTCTAATTGGGCAGGGATGTTGAGCGAGAACTACTCGTTTTACCTAACTCAAAGAAATAGTTTAGCCTTTGACTTGAAGCGGCACAAAAATAAAAACTATCAAATAAGTAAAATAGAATATATAAGGAAAAATATCACTCGCAGTCCGTTGACAGCGGAGAGTCAGGGTGCAATTCAAGATAAGTCAATTCCACGTTTAAATCCGGTGAGCTCTAATATAGGCTTTACACTAGTTCAACAGGCACGTAAAACTATACAGCTTAATCCAGCGTTATGCGTAGTAAGGGAGGCTCCAGGGTAAGATACCAACTACTAGATGCTAGCTCCTCCGTACTGTTTCTAAGTACCGATGCTGAGTACTGATTCTAAGTACCACTCTAAGTACAATTCTAAACGAAAATTCGCAGCTTATATATCCACAGTATCGATTGACCAGCTACAATAATTTGCAGAAACTCGAAAGAAACAGCAACTCACAATTTCCGAGATTCACACATCCATCGAAGGTTAGAGAAAAGAGAGCATTGATAAACTTTTACACACATGAACGGTTAGTGGACAAAATTACGATCGCATTCGAAACATCGCCTACTCACGTGACGAGAGTAGTCGAACTGTCACAATGTAACCATTTTCCACACACATATGTGTATGTGTGTGTAATAGAAATTGATTACCAATCCAATGTTCCTTTTTGTATTCCCTTTTAAAGAAATTAAACAGAAATTAAACAGAAATATTTTATATTGTTAAAGAAATCACAAGTTAAATAAAACATTAAGACAATGTAAAAATTAGAATGCACGTTTATAAAATGATAACAAGTTCGTATTCCCTTTTATAATGAATTCGTTTATAAAATGATATACTCGCTGTTATTCACGAATTGTATATATTAAATCACAACGAAAGTGTTGACTTTGAATAATGTCTTTTTTCGGAATATGGAGGGTTTTTTTCCTATTTTCGTTTTCTATAGGGCATTTCAGTTACAAAAGTTCAAACGTTTAGCATTTTATTTTAATTCTTAAAAAATAGAACCTAAATGGAAAAAATATTCCAAATGTTGTATATCTCTGTAACAAAAGAAAAAATGGGAGAATGGCAAAATTCAAGAAAAAAATTATGTGTCGATAAAAGGCACATTAAAAATTCCATAAAGTATTAGAAAGTATAAAAACAAAAACATTTTTTTCCAAAAAAGTTTTGAAAGTCCTCATTGAAAGCTTTGTTAGAAACTAGTGATCTGGCAAGAGATGTTGCTGAATATAAGTTGTACAATGCAATTGTTACTATCAGATAAAATGGATGTAAAAACAGTATCAGTTCCAATAAGAAGACAATAGAATATCTTATTACCCATAATAATGAAAATTCTGACATGGGAAATAGTTCGATTTTGAAAATCTTTACAGGGGATGAAGATTTAGAAGATGATTTATCTCTAGAGCCGAAAGCAGAGTAGTAATAATAATAATCATTACTTTTCGACCATAAACCAAGTAATGCTTGACGTCTCAATCTAAAAGATGTAATCTTAAAGCAAATATCTTTAAAAAAAATTATTTTAAATATTAATTATTTCAATTAACCAGCATTTTGAGTCTTTCGGCAACTTTCAGAGATGTTTAATCTTTCTGCAATATTAGAGAGTGGGAAAATAATAGCGAATATATATGTAAAAGAAAACATTAACCCTTTCAGTGCCAAGTAATTATATTAATGTAACGTTGAATTCCCATCAGAATATTCGCAAAAATTTATTTGAAAATAAGGAAGTGCAATTTTACAGCTATTTTTTCGCCAAAGTTAAAAAGGTAAAATTTTATTCAAAATTCCGGATATAAGTTTTGATTAAAATTAAGTAGGTTTAAATATATCCCACCGCTATTCAAGAAGTTAAAGAAAATTAAATGATGCAAGCAGTTCGGACATTAAAGCAAAATGAATTGAAGAAGAATGAAGTCTATTATTTCAGAAAATAAGTGACCATAATAGGTCAAAGCCTGATTTAATCGAGATTGTCTAAAACTGAAAAAATAATGTAAAATTATGTTAAAATTGTAAAATTATGTAAAATAATGTTGAAAAATAATGTAAAATTATGTATTTCCTAAAATTGAAAAGTGTTTACTATTTCATTTGTAAGACAGGACATAAGGGCGCCAAAAACTTTTTGCATACACTATAGTATTTCTATTTCCCGGATATATATATATATATATATATAGAGAGAGAGAGAGAGAGAGAGAGAGAGAGGAGTAAATATATGTTCATATTTTTCACTGCTTTCTGTGCTTGCATTTTTTCGTCCGCTATCTGAATACACAGTGTAAATTACAATTATATATTGTTAAACATCACTGTAATATGTAATGCTTATTAGATGTATGGAAATGATGATTAAGTACTAAAATTTACTGTTGACATAAGCGAAATTCTGTTAAAACGAGAATTACTAAAGTGGATATCTAATTTGAGTTGTGATACAGTTGTTCATGCCTAGCACTATTATTATTTATATATATGAAGGAACTCTATGGGCAGTTCAGTTTTGAATGCATTCGAGTTTTCTTTTAGGCTACTGATTTATCTCTACTGTGTAATCTCTACTGTACTAATCGTGTGCTTCCTTTCTCTCTTTAAGTTTCACAAAGTGAGAAAGCGGCTCGTTGGAATAAAAAGTCTGTTTGCAGTTTGCGAATTTGTGTTAATTAGTATTGCACGTGGTTGTTTGCTATAAAATGTGAAGTTTTCGCTTGTGAGAGGAGGTTATTTCAACGTACTTTGCCAAGTTTTTGAAAAGATAACGGCTGTGCTTTAGAGCCTGTCCTTGATGAATTCCAGTAATACACTAAATTCTCCATTTTATGGACGTCTGGATTTTCTGGTGTAATTTGAGCAATCGACAGTGGTAAGAGAGGATGTTCATTTACTTCAAATAAAAATGAGTGAGGATCACAGAGACTCGTTAGTTTAGACATTTTAGTGACATTCTTTTGTAATGTGTTACGGCTAGTTCAAGAGAGGTTATTTTTTAGCCAGCTTCAAATCATTGAATAGCAACTTTGCAGTCAAATTGTTTAAGGTTGATTATTGTAGTGGAGATCTCTTTTGAAGTAATTTAGATTAGATATTTCAAAAAAAACTTTTCTCCATGTAGTTTAATTGATTGAATAATGAAGTTAACTTAAATTTAACCGGCTGAATCACACCCACTGAAATTTCTCTTTGACAATAAAATAAATGTTTTTTTTTTGTTTTTTTTAACTGTTAAAAGTTATATTGTTGTCATGAATGCCTAGCAAAACGGCAGCAAGACCAAAAGCCATGATACAAAGTTTAAGATATTTTTCTGTATTTAATTTAATATTGAGCCAATCATGATAAAAAACATTTTCCAGTAACTAATGTAGTTAAAATATTGCAATTCCATAATATATATGTGTATACATGTTCACAGGTATCCGGAAAAACTGCGACAATGCTTAAATACTCTGAGAAACTTCTTTAAATTTTTTTAAAGTAGCGAGACTTGCTTTTTCTTGATCTCATGTGTCGCAGAAATTCTGAACGTAATGTATCCACATGTGTTCAGTATAGGCAGTTACACAAGTGTAGACAAATATTGGGAAAATAATATACTATATTATTTCTAAGAAAGATATAGTTTTTCTTTAAACATTATTTCTATGAATATCCTTCTTTCAAAATGAAATTCTAAATGTAAAGCTTTAAATATCACCATATCAGTTAAAGATATCCCTGAAACTTTACTTATTTCCCAACCATGAACTGCAGCAGATAAACCCCATAGACATTAGATTCAAACAAGTCACATTTGTAAAAAGTAAGCAAAAATAGTACTATGACAGTAAAAAAAAATTAAATGCCAAACTGGTAAAAATAAATTTAAAACGACAGATTTTGGTAATGTGAAAATAGTAATTTTCAAGTAATTTTTCATCACATTGACAAACTCTTAGTACTTACATACAATCAAGGAATCCCGGCCGTTCGTAATTGTTTGTTATTTTATCTTCCAAGATCCACATATCATCAAATTTTTCCCCGATGTATCTAGACTCGTTACATTCAGAATTCAGTTTTCTGGCGACAGGTGTAACGCATCCAAGGTTGCTTGATATAACTATGATGAATAAAAACCATATATTGATGAAAATGTTTATCATGTGTACCTGGTGTCATTTTTCTTTTAAACTTTGTCATGAAAAATATATATTTATGTTGCATTATTGTATTTTGTTTATTTTGGTATCATGAGTGTAGTGAAAAAGTACTAAGACCTATTTTTTTCTGAGGTAACTGTACGTCGCAGCTCGTATGATCCAGGCGGGTTTGATGGAGGCGGAAGTCACCTTCAACGAGCGCCGAGCGTCAGTCGCCTACGACCTTCCATGCGGTTCGTATCGTTGTTTTAGTTTACCCTTGTCCCTAGGTTCGGTTGAATGGGGGTGGGGGGCGTTACGGATGCTTTCTATGTGAAAATGCTGAAAAGATTGAAGGGAAATGTCAATCGAGGTAGTATTGCCACCAATTGGAAGTTGCATCATGACAATGCACAAAGCCACACCTGCTTCGTAGTCAACGACTACCTGGCCTGGAACGGCATCGTAATGCTTCCCCAGCCCCCCCTACAGTCCCGATCTGGCACGACAGACTTTTACTTGTTTCCCCGTATGAAGACAGCCCTCAAAAGACACCACCATGGGACCGTAGCAGAGGTCAAAGCGGCTTCAAAGCGCTGCTTGAAGGACACTCCGAAACAGGACTTCCACGTAGAGATGCAAAAAAACCCACAGTTTTTGAAAGACGGGAATAAACATGGGAATTTTGGGGAATAAACCCGGAATTTTGGGGAATATTGGAAATTTTGAAGGAGTTTTGAAGGTAAACAAAACCAGCCATTTTTAAACTGTCAATTTTTATTTTAAGACATTCTAGGCACCGTTCCGAGATATTTAAAATAGATTTTTCATTAGAAATTCACAAAACTTATGATTTTGCACTTTTTATAATTTATTCAAAACTCACCAGCTGTAAATTAATGAAGATTTGAATTATTCTTTAAAAATTTAAATTGTTTAATTTCTATTAGCTGGCATATCCACTATTCAGACGTATTCTATATTAATTTTCTTTCAAATTGTATTGATCATGTTTAGTAATGTTTATTTTCTTTTTTGTTTACATTGCTTATTCTGAGAACAGGGGTGTTGTTTACATCATTTCATAAATAAATCTCATTTGCACTCTCATTTCTTACTTATGTAATACATTTAAATTTTTCTTATTTAATATTTCTGCAGCTTAAGCATGTATCCATAATATGCAAATAGTCCGAAAGACGGATCTATTATAGTTGCATAATCGCGTGTGTTATCAATCTTGTGACAAATAAAAACACTTCAGAATTATTTTCTACTTTTGACATTATAGAATGTTAAATTACTTTGCTGTTAGACATGCATTAAATCATATTTAAAGTATAAAAATGAAGAATATTGGGATCTTAAGGTTGTATGCATTCTTACATGAGAATATTTTGTTATTTAAATAAAACTTTTATAATTATCATAATTACAATGTGAAAACAATCAGTGCAATTTCAACTCTGTGCTTGCATATATTGATTAATATGTAGTTTTTTTTAAAACACTATGTTATCCATCATTATTTTTTTTTAATATATACATTTGTATTTTGGTCAAGCTTGATTTGAATATATAATAAATATGCAAGCAGGGTTTAAACTGCAATTTTGTTTTTCTTAATTTTACAAAAGTATGTCAATAAGATATTAGCTAAAAAGCCACTAAAGAAAAAAAAAGATGTAGAAAAGTGATTTTCTAAGTTTTGCGCAAATGTTAGCAGGGTCATAAATCATGCAATATTAATTTAATTAATTAATGCAATATTAAAAAGCTGACATTGGTAATAGCTAAAATATCTGTTGATCATTTTACCTAAAATGATAAAGAAAATTGTTTGCCAGGTTAAACCCTACATACAAATGATATGGAAGAAGGGGAAAAAAGAGAAGGTTGGCGGCTTTCATGTTTTGATCAAATTAATCATTTTAGTTTACATTTCACTGTCGAGTGTTGTGTTACTATTATGAAACATCACATTTTGATTGAGTTATGCAAGTTTTACCACTGGATATTTCTTTTGAACATATTAATTGTATGCTTTTTTAAAATAAGAAATGTTTTGCTAGTTTTCAAAATTGAAAACACAAACTTTAAGTCGATTCAACTTTTCTACCTCATCTGTCTGCCACACATCATAAAATTTTGCTTGTTTATATCAATTTTAATATTTCAGATGCAAATTTTATGACTATTAGATTTTAAAAAAAAAAGCTCTATACAAAATTAATGTCGAGTATATCAATATGTGCTTGTAACATATTAAATCAGATTTTAAATATTTCATATTTTAAGCAACAACTATCTAATCCAAGATAAATTAATAACTAAAAACTATCAGTTGAACAAGACAAGTATATTAAATTTTATATGTTTCTTCACAGAGGTACATGTATATATAATGTAATTATTTAAAAACCAAACATGTCAAAAAATGTTTCCAGTTTTTAAAAAATTTACTTTGTTATTAACATAGCTACCAACATTCCATTTTTTTTTTTGCAAGTCAAACATAATTTAACCCAAAAGAAATATTTCTTGTCCCTATGTGATTATAAACTTCTTTCCTTTAATAAAATCTCTAGTTTTATATGATTTAAAAAAAGGAAAATTAGCAGCTATGTATAAAGTTATTTTGGTTCAAATTTCTATTTGTTTATCAACAGCAACAAATGTACTGAATTTTGTTTACTGACATTGGTTTATGTTTCTTGAAACTCTTCAAAAAAAATCTATGCAGCAGGAAGTATTTAAACAAAATAATATAGAAATAAAAAGACAAATTTATGATTAACGCTTGTAAATAAACACTTTATATTAGATATATTTTTCATAAGATATTGTGCAGAGTAACTTAGCTCAGTAGTTTTTTTTTTCAACTAAACATGAAACTAATTTTTATTTAAATTAAATAAATTTATAACCAACACTATTCAGTTAGCTACAAGGTTACAATAAAATATATTATAAATTCTTATAAAATGTTTAAAAAATATATATATATATATATATATGCTCATTATTACTTTTAATTCTTATCACCAGTGATGTGATTCATTTTTATGCTACAAAAAACAGAGTAACACTAGTCGCAAATGCAAAACCTAAAATTAAACCATACAGAAGTTTTATAATCACATTTTCCAATCGTATATGTTTATTAAATATAAAATTTTGCTTTTTAGGAAAAAATTAAACACTTACCTGTTGAATATTTGAGAGGGAAAATTACTGCTTGTATTAATAGTTAATATTTGTACCAGCATTTCTCAAAAAGAAGTAAATGAAAAAATACTGTAAACTATAAATAAACTAATTCATAAATAACATATTTTAGATAAATTATGATTTCAGTTAGAACATAAGTTTGGTTATCTGAAATTTGAGAAATACTGGTTTGTTTTTCCTGTTACCTGCATACATTAACAGCAAACATATCATGGCAACTAAAACGTACAAAATGAAATAACTTTATTAATCACTTTCAATGTCAAGTGACAATGATTTCGATTTTAAAATCAAATTCGATCTTACAGATACAAGTTTTGACACCCTTTCACATGCTGCGGAAGAAGGTGGAATGTTAAACAAGCGTAATGCAATAGAACATAAGCATTGACCTTTTAAAAAGCCTTTCCACCATACAACAGGTGTTAACTGTTTAGCACATTCCCAGACAGAATTATTGCTATATATTGAATCTCGTGCTTTATATTTTGCAAAATCTGCTAAAATACTTGTTGGTTCATTAAAGGGAAAACTTGAAAGAAAATCTACTCCGGATCTGAAATCAACATCATCTAAATCATTTTGAAAATATCGAGGATTCAATATATATGCAGCGTAATGTATCGGCTGGCAAATTATTACACGCCTTGTTTCTACTAAAACTTTAACTGCATCTTCCTCTTCTCTCTGTAAAGGTGTTAGAACAAGTGAATCTAGAGATTCCTTGATACATAAAAATACATAAGGGACATCTGACAATGTAGCAGAGTCAGATTCAATTTGTTTGATTCCATTGCAGATAGGTGTTATCATATTCAGTAGACTATGAACACTCATCCAGAACATCTCGTTGTCAAGAATTAGTTGTCTAATATTTTTATCAACATTTAATTCTTCTATTAACACAGCCTCTTGCAGCGATTCTTTGCCATTCAAAAGGCTTTCAAACATAATTAAGGTGCTACACCACCTTGTTTCTGCTGGAAGTTTTAAAGTAGATGCAGCAGACCCTCTTCTCTCCTTTTGTTTAGCAGTAAACACAGATAATAATGCTTGTTTATTCTTAACATACTTTACCACTTCCTTTGCGTTTGAAATTATCATTTGAAAAGTTTTAATTTTATAAATGTCATTCAGCAACAAATTTAAACCATGTGCTGCACAACCAATAGTAAAGATATGTGCATACTGTGCTTGTACCATTAACCATGCTGCCTTCATATTCTTAGCATTATCAGTTACTAAGACTGTGATCTTTTCAGCACCAATCTCGTCAATAACCTTTAACAACTCTTGGCTAATGTATACAGCAGTATGACGATTTTATTTTACTTCTAGAGATTTATAAAATATAGGTGTAGGAGTAGTTACAACATAACTTATTATGCCTTCATTGCGGATATTACTCCAGCCATCTGTTACTATTGAGACAAAGTCAGCATTTTTAATTTGTTCATCTACAAAATTAGTTACTTCTTCATACTCCCTATCTAAGAGTCTATTGCTCAGATCATGCCTGGAAGGAACTTTGTATGAAGGTCTTATTTGTTTGAAAAACATTTGCCAATAAGTGTTATCAGTTAACGATAATGGTACATTTGATGAATAAACTGCTTTAGCAAAAGCAGAATCTATTTTTTGAGATTCATTTTTCGACATCGAATCAAAGAATGACCTTAAAACAGATCTATTTGACTGCGGTTCAGAACAGCTTGAGGTGGCAGCAGGAATAATATCTGAGGTTTGAAATGAAGGGATAGGACTACTTCTTGCCGATTCTGAATGGCCTTGATTAATCAATAAGCTTTCCGGACCAATCAACATTTCCTGAGATCCCACAATCACTGGAGGTTCATCCTCTTCTTCACAATTCGAATATACTGGCATGGAGATTACTACTGGTTTCCTTCTCCATACGTCCAAGTGTTTAGCCATTTTTGTTGCATTAGGCACCAAATACGTTTTGTTACAGTATTTGCATTTTGACGATCTCTTGTTACCATTCCGATATTCTATGAAATGCGTCCACACAGTTGATAACGGTCGAACCATGATCTGAAAGAGAAATAATTTGATTAGTTATGATTGGAATAGTCACATGAATTCATAAAAAAGTTAAAAGAATAGAAATCAAAAAATCACTTTTTATGAAATGTTATAGCATATAGAATAACTTTTAAAAATTATTATTTCTTATATTTGGGATTTGTTTGCAAGGTTCCTTGATTAAAACCTTTTCTTGAATTTTAATCCCAGGGCTAGTGATCGTGCACTTTTAGTACACAGTGACACCAATTTTAATGAGTGTGAACCAAAACTATTCTCATCTGAAGTCCCGCGGTCTTGAAATTTCCTACGATGTCAGTTTATTGTGTGCTGCTGATTCTAATTGCAGTGTACCTTGACACTTTTTTTCCAGTAAAAATCCACATATCTCTGAAAAAGTCTCATCCGTGTTCATTAAACAGACAACATAAAATTGATGATTTCATTTAGCATTGTTGAAGATGAGATTTCTTTTTCATGCCAGTGGCACTGTATAAATTCAGTTATGTGTGATCAATAGAAAGTTATTATTTTTTCTATGCTTTAGTCAAATTCAAGCTTGATACAATGCACAAAATTTACAGTTATTCTTAGTTATATACTAAGAATTCGAATGACATTTCTCTGTTTTCTTTAAAGACTAAGAAAATACTTTAGAAAATTATGCCAAAGTTTGAGATTTAAGCAGATTTTAAAAGCATAACTATTGAGAAACAATTTATTATAAGGTGTAATACATTTATAATAAAATGAAAAAGGTTATTAAATTCTAAAGCTATTGAAAACATAAAAATGACTTACTGTGCCAAGAAAATTCGTACTTTAAGCACTACTATTATTTTTTTCAAGAACAGCCTTAAATATATTTAATTCAAAATATTGTAGAATAAAAAAACAGTGTATTAACATATTTTTTAACGCTGATTCTATTTTAAACTGCATATAAATTTAAACTTTAGGTACTTCTCTACTATCCCGTCGACCACTTTTCATTACAAAAAACTATCGCCAAACTGTAACGCCAAATAAACGGGAGAACATTGCCGTTGGAATATCAGAATAAATAAATAAATAAAATATAAGAATTTAAGGACACAATTGTTATTTTAATTTATGAAATAACTAATAAATAAGTAAAACATAATGAAAAATACCCGCAAATGTAGAATTAAAAACCACTTGATGACATAACAAACACGTATTATGCTTCTGACATCAAGTAAATTGGACCGCATTTTTTGGCATTTAATCTTACAGTTTGGCGATAGCTTTTTTTTTATAAAAAGTGGTCGATGGGATAATAGAGAAGTACCAAACTTTATTATTAGGTTGTTTAAGTTTTTAATAAAATAAGTAAATATTAGCTACATAAAAAAAGTATTTTTCCTGTTACATATTTGTGTTGTGTATTTAAAGGAACAGTGTAACATTAATTAAATAAAATTCATAATATATAAACTGGAGGTGAGTTTGGGCCGTTTTTTTCAGAACCTGCTCATGCCAAAAGAAATTTTGTGTCACAAGAGTTCGAGTCCAATTTTGAAAGTATGCAGTAGAAAACTCTTAACAACATTTAAAAATTGTTAAAGATTAATTTTCTCATTTTATTTTTAAATATCATTGTACAACTTATGACAGAAAGATGCGAGTTCTACTTTCCAATCATTCTGGAAAAGGGCTTCAAACAGAAAGCGAGGATAGACAAGTGTTATCCCATGGCTTCTTCATGTTACTAACACTGACCATGCAAAAGCTTCATTATCAGAATGTTTCTCTTTATGTGTCAGCAACAAGAATTCAATTCCTTCTTAAAGTGATTTTTAAAAGATTTGTAACACTTTAAGAAACAAACTACATTCTTGTTTCCAAAATAACAAGAATTTTCCCATTTTTCAATTTTTTAATAAATAAAATTTTGAATATGAGCTCGAGCCCATAGACTAATAATATAAAAATAGAGCCCATCTCAAATACAGCTCTGATTTAACAAACTTTTACCTCAATAATGCTACTGACAAAATTATGAAACAAAAATGGGTGATTTTTATGCATACTTCAGATAATTAAAAAATTTATCTGACTAAGGGCTATTTCATGAGCTATCTTAAGCTAATCATGTTTTGGGAGAAGAGTAAGTATTATGAAGTGCTTGTTAACTTTGAATGCAAAAAATTATAATAAAGTATCACTGTAATAGTAGCAGTGAAGAATATTCTTTATAATTTGGATTCCTTTTAATGGAAATAACTTACTATCTTGAGTAGCAGAATATTAATTTGCTATGCCCAAATATAAAGTACATTTTTTTTGCGAAATAAATTTTCTAAAATAAAAAATAATCAATTTTAAAAGTACATTAAAGTAGTGATTGGCTCCTGTTTCACTTAAAATGCATATGAATTGCATTACAATTATCTACAGAATAAATTCTGCTATTAATAATTTAGATTTATTAAGTCATTTTTTTAGTATATTGGCTCAAAGATGGCTGAAATATTACAACAAATGCATCAAGCTATTAAAGTTTTTAAGTATACAAATAATAAGAAAATCAATTTTAATTAGTGTTTAATCTTATTGCTATTTAAAATTTGAAAAATAAATTACTCATAACCAATATGTACTTAAAAAAATGGAATTCAGCCTTAAGTTCGGCCGAATAATTCGTATTCCATAATCGGCAAAATCATTTCGTTCATCGTTATATCCCTACAATAAATAGATTTTATACTTTATAATAAAAATTATACCTAATAAAGCTAAAACTTATTACTTACGTGAATTTAATGAATCTGTGTAGAAACAAATGATGATATCCTGTTCAACTAAATTATAAGTTATAAGGTAAAAACCAACGTGTTGAACACTTCCTTGCCTCGCTAGATCGCTCAGTTGCAGAGTAAGGAAGAGTTGAGTTGCTGCTGAAAGTTACAGTTAAGAGTACAAAAATTGAAATCATTAAAAAAATAAATATAATAAATTAAAAATTTTTATTTCTAAAACTTTCTGAAAACTCAAGGAAATTTTCAAAATTTCCTTCCCAAAAAACCCGGTTTATTCCCGGGAATAAACCCGTTTTTTTTTTCAGCCTTTGCAACTCTACTTCCACGGCACCTTCCAAACGTGAACAACTCTTTGGCAGAAGTGTGCCGACGCCCAAGAGTCTTATTTTGAAGAATTTTAAGTGTTTGTCGCGATATCTACAATACATATTTTTCCGAATTTAGTCTCATTATTATTTATGCAATCCCTGTATAATAATCGCATCTAATTTCATGAGCAAAAAAATGTTTTTTTTCTTTTAAATGTTTCCAGTTTCTAATTTTAAAAAGCGTGAACAATTTTTTTAGACTAAATTGAACAAAGCACTTTTGACAGCTAAATTTTCTAGTGCCACATGATTGTAGGAGCGTATAGACATATACATTATTTTTTTTATTTAAAAAACATGACTGAAACACATTCTTTTAAAAAAAAAATAGTCCTTTATTTATATTTATTATTATTATTATTATTTATTTGGATCGGTTTATTTCCGATTTGTGCATGCAAACACTTATTAAACAATTCTATAATTGTCTCATGATTTGTAAAAGTCTCATTATCTATCTCTCTATATTAAATAAAAGTAACCACCGCCGCGGCCGCCGCTGTCAATTAAGATTTTGTGCCTTGAAGTCTTTCTGGACTGATATCCAGAAAACTATTGCATATAAAAATTTAAAAATTGGTAGTTTTATAAAGAAATGTTCGATAAACACGCTGAAACAAACAGTTTTTAAATCGAAGAATTATTTTAAGATATATTTAATATTAAAGTTGGTCAAAATAATTTTCTTATAAAAGTTTTATAGAAACGAAAATTATGCACAGGAATTTAACCTTTAATTTGTAAGGATATAGTTGACAAGGTTGGGGTGTGCAGACTGCAATTATTTTTTCAATTTGACTCATTTTTTGAGGTTATATTTCAATTTTTTATTCGAAATTTTCATTATTTTGACGAAGATTTATTTCATTATTCCATTATTTGAATCGTTGCCAATTTGTAAAATAGCGCACGTAATAATATTCCCTTTAAATTAAGAAATGTATTAACACGTGACTACTAAAAACAGAAATAAAACTTTAAAATAATAATTAAATGATCACGTGTTAAAGGCAATAAATGTAGAAAATAACGGAATAAAAAATATACTTGCGCGTGAATATCAAAAAGATAAATAATAAAATTATTCCGCGTTTTCAAAGCATTAAGTAGAGTAAGATTAATTTATTTCGACAAAATATTTTATCTATTACTAGCTAACCCGCCCGGCGTTACGCGGGGCCGAGATAATTACAATCTCAGAGAAAGGCGTTAACCCCCTCCCTCCCCATACACGCAAATATAATGAATAATTTGTTCAAGAGAACCACCGTCACGTACATTAACGCGATCATTAAAAAAAGAATTACATTTTTCTGATAATTAGAACATAACGAAGACGCTACGCTAAAATAGCCGGCAGATGACACCCCCTTCCCGAACTCAATTTCAAATCTATATCTTAATTAGTTACCTAAATATTTGTTCATTAGTAAAATTTGGCAATTATTTCCTTTCATTTTCGCAAACTAAATGAGAGGGATCGGCCAGAGAAACAGATTTCTTTGTAATTCAGTTTTTAATGAAAGCCGATCCCTGTCTGAAAAATTCTCGGATCGTTTTCACTCGCGCCAGCACATTTTTAGCAGTTTTTTGCGTAAATTAAGAAAAATTACCGGCCGAATTTTTCAAAAATTGCATAGACGGATGCAGAATATTTTTTACATATGCTTAGAAATTTTCAAATTGATATCTCAATTAGTTTTCTTAAAATTCGCTAATTAGTAAAATAATTTCGAATTCGTTCATTTCGGCTTGGAAATCCACAACAACAGTTCTTTTCTTTAGCCATTTTGATTTAAAAGACGGCATTTTAGAAGCGATGTTTAATGATATTCTAATTAATATCTAGAGTAATTATCAAAATATTAAAATTCTGAGACTCAGGTGCACATGATCAGACCTTGGACTATCCACACCTAAATTTCCTAACTTCTAGGTGGTCTATATTTTGCTAGCCATCGCCAACAGACAGACACACACACACAGACACAGAGCGAAACTTTCTTTTATTAGTATAGATTGCTAATTTTAAAACAGCGTAATTAATAATATTTCCCTTCAATTAAACGCTATATTTTTACGTTTAATAATTACGTTTAAATCAACGAAATAACTAATAAATTGGTAAAATATAATTAGAAATACATAAAACGTTGAATTAAAGATCACTCGATGACATAACTACCACGCGTAACGCATCTGGTATCAATTGAATGCGACGCCACAGATATGCACTTTTGGCTTTAAATCACATATTTTGGCGACAGTTCTTTTCTTTTATAGAAAGTAGTAGTCGGGACAATGGAGTAATACCCAATTTTCTATAGCATCGTTATAAAATTTCTCGATGCAATGGCATTGCTTACTTAACCATTTTGCACGAGTTGATTTTCAAATATTTAATTAACCTTATTTTATCAACAGTTGTTAGCTGTCTCGACAGCAGTTGATTCGGCTTTAAAATCCCCTGGTTAAAGGAAAATGAATGGAAACCTGATTATAGCAGATATTACAGCGAGCAGCCGATTACACAAGGCCGATTATAGCAGGTCGTTTAATTATAATTCAATCTTCCGCAATCATTTTAAAGTTGATCAAATCAGAGTGTTTTTACAGTTTGTGGTGTCAGAACGAGGGTTGGCGAGGGTAGCTCGTAGGGGGCAGAGCCCCCTAGTAATATGTAGTTGAATATGAAATCATATTTATAGCTATCGATAACTTTATATTTAAGTATGTGTGGTTGCTTATATTTGAACGCGTCCTGTTCACGTTTATGACTGTACTACTGAAAAGAAGATGAGTAGGTTCAGGTTCTCATTTAACAGACATTTTTAATAGTAAGAATGATTTAATCCGATCTGATTCCGAATATGCTACAGGACAAAAAATGCCACTTACCTGGGCATTCGAAAAAAAATGCCATTGCATTTTAACAATTCATGTCTTCTTTTTTACAATTGTAATATGATAATTCGGAAATGTTTCTTACTTTTATAATTATACTTTACATTAATAGTGTTCCGTAGTTAAAAAGTAAAAACGGAACCATTATAAGATCACCAGTGTGTCTGTCTGTCTGTCCGTCTGTCACAGTCGTTTTTCTAGTAAACTATGGAACGTTAAAAGTTCAAACTTGGGATAGTTTTAAAGCCTATTGACCCATACATTTATAGATTATTAGTCATTCACAAATATGCTTAGGAAAAATTTAGAGGGCTAATTATATTACTTGATTTTTTTTTTAATAGCGTGTGGGATATTATGTGAAAGATCTCGTAACACCGAACTCAAAAATATATTTCTGTTAATTTTAGGTATTATATTTTCAGAGAAATCGTCGAAAATGAGCTGCCAAAATATGTCTCCCCCTTTCCCTCTATTTCCAAATCTACCGAAACTAAAATTATGAAAAAATTAGGGGTAGTAGCAGTTTATTTAAGCCTTGCAGGATAAGTATAGCGATTTTCCTACACTGTTAAAAATTTGCAGCAAACTGTCCAGTCATTTGACCGTTTTTGAAGAAAACGGTTATATAACGGTAATTTAACTATATTCTGACCGTATTATTGCTCATTTTATGGTCAGAATATAGTTAAATTACTGTTATGTAATCGTTTTCTAGAAAAACGGTCAAATGACTGGACAGTTTGCTGCAATTTTTTAACAGTGTAGGTCACAGAGTTTTGGGGAAAATCGCATTTTCCGTTACACACAAACTTTACTTTGCGGGCGGGGCGGTAAGCGAGAAAGTTGAGGGGCGCTCAAGGTATTGATCGACGCAGAATCATCCAAGGATTGTTGATAATGATTTTCAAAAATAATTATCTGAGATATTAATTAAGATACTCAATTTTTATCGTGTAGGGTATCGTTCGAAAGATCTCGTAACACCGAACTCAAAAATGTATTTGTTTTAATTATAGGCATTATAATTTCAGAGATATCGTCGAAAGTGTACTTCAAAAATATGTCCCCCCCCCTTCCTATTTCCGAATCTACTGAAACAAAAATTATGAAAAAAGTAGGTGTAGTAGGAGTTTATTAATTGATAAATAGTAATTCATAAAATTAATGTACGGAATCCTTTGAGTGTGAGTCTCGCACTTGACATTTTTTTTCATCAAAAAGTGACGCTATTAAACAAATTCTAATACTTAAATTTTAGGGTTCTGCTAATTCGGAAGATTAATGATAAATGAACAAAAAATAAATAACTGTAGTTTTTTATTTTATTTTTTTTTTTAATGACCAAAAACCTTAGTTTTTATTTTTTTTTTAATTAAAACTTATTGTTTTTATGCATAAGTTCATCTGCTTGTAATATTCATTTTACAATAAACAAAAAATTGGCAATTAAAATGTTTTTGTTTTGTTTTGTTTAGGTAAAAAGTGGCCTTAAGACATACCTTTATAGATGGCATTATCTTCATCACATAATGACTTTGCAAAATCGAATGCTTTGCGCGCACGATTGTCACTGTATCCACAAGATTCATCCGCTTCAAACATACATGTTCCAAACGTGATGAAATTGCTACAAAAAAAAAAAAAAAAAAAAAACATTATTTTTTGAAAAAGAAAAAAAAAAGAATTTATCACTTATTGCACACAATTTTGAAACAATGTTCCGAAGCTTATATTTAAAAATAAGACTAAGTTTTAGAAAAATTATTAAATAAATAGTCAAATTTTCAATATATTTTTATATGAATACAAATTCTCTCTTATTTTTATTCCTAAGTTTTGTTGGGGGATAAATAATTTATTAATCTTTCTCTTACACTAAATTAATCTTGTTAAACTAAAGAAGTTCTCTTTCTATACAATCATTCTCCAAATCTATCAAAATTATTTAAATATTATAACTCTCTAATCCCACTAAACTACTTTTTTATTTTAAATATATACATCATTAAAGAGATGTTCTGTCACAATATGTGCCGTTACCAAAGAGGCAACAAAAAAACTTTTTTTTCGCAAATTAATCGATTTATAACTTCGATCAACTAACATCTATTTCAAACAACCCATTTTAGAATGATTTTCTAAAATTTCCCCTTCTCTGTAGAGTATCGTTTCAAAAACTTTTTTCAAGTGCGGACCACTTTTATAAGACAGAATGTTGGCGGACCACATGCTGATTGTCATGTACTATTTTATCAAACGTGGATATTTTCAGCTATAGCGTGTGATACACAATTCATTTAAATCTAAATTTTCTTGACGGTTTTTTTTAATTTAAGTTAGACCACAACAGCAGATCTCGAGGACCAGTCTTGATCTGCCGACAACAGTTTAAGGAACGCTGCTCTAGACAATTTCCATATGTACGTTGAGATGCAAACAATACAGGTTTTAACGAATTCGAACCCAAAGTTAATTGAAATAAATTTAAAAATAAATAAATATGTCAAATGTTGCTTTTCCCAAACAAACCGCCTCATATAAATCTGTCCTGTAACAAAATAATATTGCTACAAAATTGTTTTTGTTGACTACATCATGGCCAACATTGGCATGAAAATTGCTCCAATATTTACGTATTTAGATTTCAACATTATTGCGCCAAGGCAAATCCTTTTATTTCTGCAATATATGCATTTCTCTGCAAATATGTCAATATTTAACCAACTTTGGTATTCCAGAATATAATATTGGGGCCATATTGGGTCGCAATATAAAAAAATATTAGTCAGCTCCTTTGGATATTGGGACAATATCAATAATAAATGCGCTCATTCATTGAAAATACTTCTGGATTTAACTAATGTATTGTAACATAATTCCTCATATATAAGATAAATTATATTATGGGTATATACTAACAAAAGACCATTCCCAACCCGTAAATTCAAAAAATTGTGAAACTTTAGGGATATGTTTGGCTCATGGAGGTATGTAATACGCAATTATTTTTTGTTGCTGAATTCATTTTAAGGAGGAAAGTTTTTAACTTCACTTTATTTTTGGACTTCCCTTTATAACTCATTAATGGTAAGAGATGAAGGAAGAGTTTTACGTTAAAAATTATTAATTTTTATCAGATCTATCGAAAACAAACAAAAAGTCTATTGTTAATAACCTTTAAAAAAAATTTTAACAAGAATTAAATTATAATGTTTAATTAATGTTTCTTGTCTATGAAAGAATGGATATTATTGTGTGTTATTAAATGAAAAAAATTAACAAATATTTGTCGAAATGATCTCACATTTTTTTCTTTCTTTATCTAATTTAAACGGTATAGAAAAATACTGAACTCGGTTGAATTAACATACAACAAACTATTTTTATATAGCATTGCTTAGATAGCGAGATTTTAGCCAGGACATTGCAAAGGCCAGGTAGTTTACAAAATGTATATTATATATATATATATTAGAATTTTTCCTGTTATTAACAGATGATATTTTGTTACTTTTCGACAAAACTAATAAAAAGAAGCAATTTTTAACATTATATTTTTTGTATTAAAATATTTTTGGGCAAAATGTGCCTCCTGAAAGTGATTTTGGAAACAAATAATAATTGCGTATTACATATCTCCATGAGTCTTTTTTGAGGTGAACCCGATTATGAAATATTAGAGTTTTAAAAAGATCCTGCTGAATGCATTTCGATGTGACTTGCACTATTAAATTAGATAATATTTCAGGGAAGGTTTTAGCATTTAGCATATCGTTCTGCATTGCTTAGTTATAGAATTATGGGGGAAAGTTTTACAATCAGTTAAACCTGATCATGAAAGATTAGCCTTTTTAAAAGATTCTGCTGAATGCAGTTAATGGAACTTGCACTGTTAATTTAGATAACATATCGTTCTACGTTACTTACTTATATAATTATGGTGGAAATTTCTATAATCAGGTGAACCGGATTATCAAAGTTTAGTCTTTTTAAAAAGCTTAACTGGTCGCATTTTGATGAAAAAAATAATTTCAAGTATGATTTTAGTATATTCTATATAGTTCTATTATCCTTTACCAAATTCTACTGTAAAGAATCAACTAAAAGAGTTGGTCTTTAGAAACTCAAATTTTGTCTAGTACATTAGAAAATATAATAGCGCAATGGCAGTACGTGGTTTCATATCGTTTTCAGCAATTCGGAAAGACAATCTATGTAAAGTTCCATATTGCTGTAAAAACCTAGGTCAAATTCATGGATATATTTCGTTAGATTCAAGGTTCGTTTGGAGAAACTGACCAGCATAGCGGGCGAAGCCCGCTATGCTGGTCATAAATATAATCATAAATATAATCATAAATATAATCATAAATAATCATAAATCATAAATCATAAATATATCAATTATAATCATAAATCATAAATATAATCATAAATATAATAGTTAACTATATATCTATTAATTCTATTTGGGTTTAAAAATCTTTTAATTTATTTTGAAATCGTTTTAAATACATAACATCTGAAAAAAAATCAATAATCTGTAACTTCTGTAGGACTATACTTTGTAGAAGCTTACCTGCACATGGTTTGTAATTCTTCAACAGTGTCAGGAAAATCTTTTGGAAGCAAACTCTGATCACATCTCCTGTCCCTTTCCTTTACCGCGCAACGAAATGGCTCACACAATATTCCTTTAAAAAATATCAGAAGTATTTTAATTGCAAAATAGCCTAATATCCATTTGTATAATAAATAAGTAATAAAAAATAATTTTATTTACATAAAATTCTGTCATTTTTAACTCATATTTTACAATCATTCGCTATACAGGACAGCTCAGATATCGAATTTCCGCAAGTGATATAGTATTTTTAAACTTTTTATCTAACTGAACATTGTTTTTGTGTGAATAGATGATATTTTGTAAAAAAAAAAAAAAAAATCACTCACCAGCAGATAGCCTAGAACTATAAAAATTATGTAAACGGGTGTGTTTTCCTATTACAGTACGGTATTTTCCTATTTTTAGTACTTAATTATAAATTAATAGATTAATTTTAAGGCATTTTTTCGTTAGACGGCCACGGGTCGCCACATATTGTTTACGGTTACAATTGCATACGAGTTGCAAAAAGAATGCTGATTTAATGGTACACCAACGTAAGCATATTGTTTATAAAACTACAACAACGCAATATTTTCAACATTAACAAATAGAAAATATAAATAAAAAAATTATTATATATGTTTTTAATATGTTTTAATCAATTAATAGTTTATTACTAATTAAATTATGAATATACGTCTAGAAATCAATTTAAAAATCTTAAACAGATATAGTTTAACTAATACTTTTTTTCCTGTTGCGATATCTTGAAAAAGAAACAGAAAAAAAAATATATATAATGTTTAATAAATTCACTAGCCCGTACTTTTTACCATGCGTAAAAAACGGAGAATTTTCCACAATTGGGTTCGGTATACACGCCAAATTAATATATATATATATATATATATTTAAAGGTATAAAAATAAAATAGGGTTTTATGCATTTAATCATTTCATTTACATTACAAAATCATTTTTACAACATAAATTATACACTTTTCATTTTACTCACACAATGTCTCATCATACATTGCTAATTATTGTACTTGTCTTCCCATTTAATCTTTATTATATTTAAATTTTATTTACTTTCTTTAGTTTCCTCACATTTCAAATATTATTTGCTTTGCCAAAAAAAATTATTTTGATTCTTTTTTTCTCTTCATTTATAATAGATGACCGCACTAGACTTATTATTTAACTTCTCTACAATTTCAGCTTTTACTTATATTTTTCTGTGGTAGATGGCAGCTGAATTCAATTTATTTCCTATTATCATTTTTTTTTCCAAAGCCATGTTTGCTTAGCTATAGCAGCCATTTTGAGTTAATGATGACTGGCTGCTTGTCAAGTACTTATAATCTTGTTCAATCTACAGTAACATTAGTCTTTTCTGTGAGTCTTGCACATTATTTTATTATCTAACTTCTGTTTAAGTTGAATAATTGTTTATTTATCTTATTTCTATTTAAGTTGTATATTTATTTATTTATTTTGTTATTTGAACTCGTGTAGGTTATTGTCTTGTTCCACATATATATATATATATATTATTAGGGGCTTAATATTATCAATTTTAGGCATAATGCTGATAATATTTGATGAAATAACATATATTTACTATGAATATTCTTATAAAGCCCTTCTGAAGATTCTATAAGATATTCATAGTTTTCCATTTTTTGCTTTTTCATCCTATCAGGTATCATTCCTGCAGTGTCTATTCTATTGCTTTTTATGATGTCTTTTTCTTTGTTTTTCACATGTTTATATATATATATATATATATATATATATATATATTTATTTATTTTTATTTTTTTTTTTTTTTTTGAAAAATCAGTCATTCAGTTATCAGGCATGAAACTAGTAGTGATTTTCAAGATAGACATTGAAGGCTTATAAATGCGTGTTTTTTAAACTATTTTTACATTTATACTTATTTTTTATTTCTGCTCCGCTACTAAAATCGATTTTAAAGTTTGATAAGTGTTACTTATAATGTGTTACTTATAATTGATTGTTGTTACTTATAATTGATTTAATTCTAAACACTTTTTTTTATTTGGATATATGTCTTTTTTTAATTTTATCTGAAATGACTTATTTTCCTTTTTTAATTTAATAATTGTGTACAAAAATTTCAAAAATTCTTTTCAAATGTAATCACGACAAGTTTTATAAATTATTGGCTGACCCGCCCGCCATTGTCAGAGGCCGTTCTAATAGCCTTAAATATACCTGAGATCATTGTTGAATAATTTTATTTATATTATAAAGAACAAACGTGTCCTGACGTCCTTTTCAAGTTGGCAACACCTGACCTTTAAATTTCAGCTTTGATATTTTCCCTACTGCAATTTTTTTCACTTCTTAATATCGCAAATTTTCAAATTTTACACCGTCGTATAGGAAAACAAATGTACTTTCAAAGGCAATTTATTTGAAGATTGTATCGCAATTTACTCATTTATAGTAGTTTTTAAAATAATTTTAAAACAGGGATTTTTTAAATATATCTCCATTTCGTGCAGGCTTCATTATGGAAATATAATAACACATTTGCGCTGAAAACAATATAAATAGTTCAGGATTTGTCTCCGGCTAATTTTCCATACGTAAATTAAAACTTCATCAATAAATAAATAAAACTATAATTTAATATAAAGAAAACACAGGTTTAGGGGCTGTACGTATATAACGTTATCAACATTTTGATAATTTTGGACCCCCTGCTCCCCTTACGATATCATACGTTATCATTTCTCGAACCCGCCCCCTGTTAATGATATCGTTATCAATGTCTAAAAACATTCTTTCTACTTTTACAATTTTTTCCCTGTTTTACCTTTTTATACGTTTGCAGTGATATACAGATATGGTTATACATTTATTATTCGTATACTTTATGGATTCAAATGAAAAGAAGTCAATAAAATATCACTATTATACATGAAATACCTTTGTATCAAATAATATCTGAAATATATAGTTACTATTTAAACGTATTTAAAAATAGCTTATTTTTATATAATACAGTCAACAGTAATATTAATAATTGTCTTTATGCACTTGTCCCTTGCACGGGGAGGGTGAAAGTATCAGGTGGACAACATTGCTTTTCTGTCAATACTCGTAAACACAAGTATCGTTTCAAACATATTTCGCATTTGGTTTCTCCAACAGCGTAGTATATGCGCATATGGCAGAAGAACAAGAATGCCGAATGTTGGGGTATTACAAATTTTGGAATGAAATGATTTTAAAATCATGTAATTGCTTTAATAAAAACTTTGTATTTTCCTAACAATAGATAAGACAAAAAAAAAGATAACACACTATTTTGATGTAATGATAAAGTAACCAAAAAGAAAAACAAATGTTTGGATAAAAAATGATAACGATATCAAAATACATATAACCCTCCCCCTAGAGATATCTTACGATATCAAGTGCCAGACCCCCCCCCTCCCCCCTAAAGTGATAACGTTATATATGCACAGCCTCTTATTATAAAATATATATTATAGACATGTACACTAATTATGCGCTTCAGATGAAATTATCAGAATCAAAAGGGTGCAGTAAGCAGTGAAATCATTGGCGATTTCTCGAGCCGTTAACTCCTGGCATGTGGCTAACACAAAAGTATCACTTTAAAAAAAAAATTCGAAATTTTATTTGCATATATTTTTGTCATTTTTGATATAAAAATGTTTTGGGGTATTGTTAATGAGCATTCTAAAAATATATATGTCATAAATGTAAAAAATCTATTAGAATTAGAAAAAAATATATTTTTGCCCACACATGTGTGCTCTGTAACCCGGGAATCCGGCGTTGGACCCCTTATAATAACAATAATAAAACACCGTGAAAATAACCTTAAGTATACCTAAAATTATCATTGAATGGTATCAGATTTTTAAACGAAAATGTTTCTAAACGAACCTAATGTTGGGGACCCCACTGACTTCAGCAGCGACTGACGAATTCCGAATAAAATTCATTGAAAAGAGGACAAAACTTATCATGTGGGAATAAAAGATTGAAACCCGATTCCTTTTACAAACGTGCTAAAAATCGCATGAAAAATTAAAATCAAGAAAAGGTAACCGAAAAATCGAAAAACTGGCTTCGAAGATGCATAACGTCAAACATACAGAAACCTTCCTTACAAATCCTGAAGCTCTACACGCAGCGGTCTCTTCAGAAAACTATGTACAGACAGACACATACGATAAAAAAACATGTGTATTTATTATTATAGGTTAGTTAACACGCCCGGCGTTGCACCTGCTTCGCGATAATAACTTTAAATATACCTAAAAAAATATTTTTTTTTTTAATTCAGACACTTTCCTTCGTTAGAATTAAGTGCTGGGGCCACTGCTTTCCGCAGCGTACATCTTCGAATTTGTGCGATTTTATATTTTTAAATGAAAATCTATCCAAATGAACGTACAGTTAGGGACCCCACTGCCTTCGGCTGCGTACACGAGGCGTACTATGCACGCTCCGGTAAGTTTTTGCCAACGAATCTAGAAATTGTATGATTTTATATTTTAAAACGAAAATGTATACAAGAGAAATAAGAGTCATCCATTATAGTGATTGCCAATTTAGTTTCAGATATTTAAATGTATTAAACATTCAATTCTGACAAAAAGTTCCCGAGAAAACCTTAATAATATATACCCCTCCTCCTCCCTCCTCTTTTAAAACGCAAAATGATTTATCCAAATGTTGAAGATGTAGAGGTTTTCGCTCACATGTGCAGAAACAAAAACCCCTCAGAAGCTGTTCTAAAGCACAATCAAAACAGGAAATTATCTTCAAAGGTACTATTGAAAGAAAAACAAATCTCTGGTGAATTTATAAGACGACCTCCAAAAAAACTGTTTCTTGAAACAGATAAATATTACTATTTTGTTTAACCAAAAGTATCATTAGAATAGAAAAACTCCGAGAAAATTTGTTTTTTTTTTCTTTTTATTTATTTATATCTTTTATTTATTTATTTCGATTTCGATCTGGAATACGGATTCAGAATTTAAAAACTGCATAAAAACGAAAAACATGAAATCGGCATTTAGAAAATATTTTTTTTTGCAAATGTAAATATCAATATTTTTTAAGAAAAAGATAATGTTTCAACCAGGAAAGTATCGGAAATAAGTGTTTTTTGTTTGTTTGCTTTTTTTATTGAAAACGGATACGAAATTTTAAATCTGCATAAAAACGGAAGACATGAAATCGGCCGGCATTTAGAAAATATTTTTTTTAAGCAAAAGATACCGTTTCAACCGAGAAAGTACCGGAAACAAGTGGGTTTTTTTCCTTGTTTGTTGTTTGTTTGCTTGCTTTCTTTTATTGAAAACGGATATGGAATTTTAAATCTGCCGGATAGACAAAAAACATGAAATCGGCTTTCAGAATTTTTTTTTTTTTTTTTTGAAATAGCAAAATACATTGTTACGGCAGGAATAAAAATTTATTTTTTATATAATTATTTATTTATTTATCTTGAAAACGAATGTGGCAATTTTAAAATGCGGAAAAAACGGAAAATTTTTCCACGCTTCCCTTCTTTCTGCTTGAAATTTCACAGACAGACCGCTTTGAAGTAGACAAGGGCGGCTGCGCGCCACTTGGTGGCGCTTTTAATTATTATCTCGGTTAATGATAAAAAAATTTAAAATCTGATACTCCAGTGCATTCGAATTCGGACCTGCCTTCGTCTATCCTCATCCAAATTTTCATATCTAGATTTTTCTAGTCATCGCCAGCGCACACACAGAGAGAAAGAAACATCTTTCTTTTATTAATATGAGTAAAACTAAGTATTGTTATATAATTTGAAAATTAATAAACAATAAAAATTATGATTATTACAAAATAACTCACTACATCCCGAAAGTAACACTATGAAAAATTAGAGAATCACAAATTTATGAATTAATTTATAATTTTATATACATGATATGATGAAATTACTGCAATATTCCTGTTTATAATGTTTAAAAAGGGGATTATAATAATTAAAAATTAACTCACCAAATGCCGAAATTATAATGGGGAAAGACTAGAGCATAACATGTTTATGGGATGTTTTATAATCTAATAAATATGCATGATGAAATTACTGTAAGATATTGCTTTGAAAAAAAATGTATGAGTATTTAAAAGTTACACATGCTCCAAAATAAAAAGATAATAGATACAAATGTCAGAAATTCATAGAACGTTTTATAATCTTTATAATCATGAAATTATTGTTTATAATAAAAGAAAGTGATTATGGACATTAAAAATTAACTCATCAAATGCCGAAATTATAATGGGTAAAGACTAGAGCAAGTTTGTGGGTTGTTTTATGATCTAACAAGTATGTCATGATGAAATTACTGTAAGATGCTTGTTTGAAAAAATGCATGAGTATTTAAAAGTTAAACATGCACCAAAATAAAAACTAGTCGGATGTGCCAATCCCAAAACTTTCTTCTATCTCACACACGTTTCGCATACACTAAAAAGAATCAGCACCAATTTATATCAAGATCTAACTGAAACTCAAGTTTTATTAAATTCCGTGCATTAGTTCTTGAAATATGACTATTGCTAAAATCGTGTAAATCCTGCAAAATTCAGCATAGCAGCGCCACCTGTTGGGAGATTTAGACCAAAACCTAATCCCCAACAACTTATGTCAACGTCTAACCAAATCTGAAGTTTGATGAAAATTCGTTCATTAGTTCTTGAGATATAATTATCGTGATAATAAGGAAAAAAGTAGCATAGCAGAGCCACACGTTGGTCTATTAACACCAAAACGATAGCATCTATATATGTCAAAGTCTAATAGAATCTGAAGTTTGATGAAATTCCATGCATTCGTTCTTAATATATAGCTATCGTAAAAATCATGAGACAAGTTGTATAGCAGCGCCACCTGTTGGGATATCTACACCAAAACATAATCAGCGTCTATTTATGTCAAGGTCTAATTGAATCTGAAGTTTGATGAAAATAAGTGCATTAGTTCTTGAGATAGAGCTATTCCGGAAATCGCGAAAAATGCAGCATAGCAGCGCCACCTGTTGGGCAATTTTACCAAAAACTAATCAGCACCAATTTATATCAGGAACTAACTGAATATAAAGTTTTATTAAATTTCGTGCATTAGTTCTTGAGATAGACACAAAAATTTAGTCACATACAGACAGACAGACAGAGTCACAGACAGACATTTTCTAAAAACAGTCAAATCGTGTTCAGGACCTTCTAAAACATATAAATCCGTCGAAAACCGGAAGTCGAAAATTTTCATGAATCCAATATTTTCTTCTTGTAAAGATAGAAGAAAGTAAAAAATAAGAGATACAAACATCAGAAATTCATGGAACGTTTTATAAGCTTTATAATCATGAAATTATTGTTTATAATAAAAAAAGTGATTATGAATATTAAAAATTAACTCACCACATGCCGAAAGTAAAAGGATGAAAAAGAAGATCATATTGATTTTGTGGATTATTTTATAAACTTTATGGTGGTGGAATTATAGTGGAGGAGGAATTAGTATTAGAGTTAAATTTATATCATCGAAGCGGTTGCGATTAAAGGGCTGTAATTAGTACTTCCTTGATAGCGCAAGGAAATAATTTTTCTTCTGATATTGTTTCCTTTAGGGGAAAAAAAACATATTATAGTTTGACTCGTTTCTTCGATATTATTAATTAATATGCGTCATATCAACATCAAATGTGCGTGTACGTCATTGTAATTATTTCAGTTAGGTAGAAGAAAACTGTATCACGGAGTTCAAAATGTCAAGGTAATTATCGAAAGGAAGTGTAAGAGATGAAAGGTTAATTGAAAATGCGAGGGAGGCTGGACGTGCGCCACCTTTTGAACGTAGTGCTAATACTCTGTAAGCTAGAAGTCTCGGGGTCGAATCCCAAAGATGCAACTACTGGTCAATGAAAACTGCATTAATTAAAACTAGTATGCTGTGGCCATCAGCAGTGGCGTAACTAGATCTTGGCATTTGGGCAACTGACAAAGGCACTGGCAGATGGAGGACGCCGAAATAATCCCTACATTTTTAAATTAAAAGTGTTTTTTTTTTTTTTTTTTAGTTTACATTTAAACTTGTGATTAATCTTGATTTGTTGTATATTTTTCCGTAATTCTTTTTTTTTTCTTGCTAATTAATTTCTTAATTCCATTAAACAAATGCCGACCGTTAAATTTTTAGTCTATATTTACTATTGACAACATTTAGAAAATTTGAAGCAAAAATCTTAAAATTGGAATAACATTTAACATTTTTGCAATAAAATACTTATCTATTTTATTTTTTAAACAGTTTTTCCTATAAATTAATTAGGAGTAAATTAATTTATTTCGTAATAAAGAGTTATTATCGTATATGTCATTTCTGTTGTCAACATACATTTTTCTATGAATTTACGAAACGCACAACAACGAATGAGGTATCATTAAAAAGGTTTTTGAAACGCCTTCTGACATGGTACACTTACATTTCGTTAAAACATGTTTTTGATTAAAAATTGCTATTAATTAAAAATGAAATTGGCATTGCTTTCATAAATTAAATGAAAGGTTTTTCTCAAATTAGTGTTGCCACAAAAATAAAATACCGCATTATAGGATGCTCAACAATGTTTATAAAAAAAATAAATAGTACAAAAAATATAAAATATGATTTCTCTACACGGGTTTAATTTATATTTATGATTAAAAAGCAAAATTTAAGTTCAAATGTTTAGAAGAAAAGACACCAACTAAAATGTATGCTTTGTTATATTAAATTAAACTGTATTTTCTATATATTCAATTTATTTTTCTTTGTCCATGTTTTTTTTTTCGAAACGGATGACGTCATCCTGTAATGCAGTTAAAATACAACTGTTATTTTTTTTTTCTCGAGCGTGCCTTTTGCATCTTCAATCAATTTTCACTGTAACTTTTATGGAATAAATGAGATGATATTTTGGCCAAGGCATACAATATAAAGAAGGCATACTCATTTGTTTATAATGCGTGAAGTTTCTGATCAATCGGCAAACCCTGCACCACACCACAACTGAAGTCTGACTCTGACCAATCAGCTATCTCGGCAGGGTAGAAATCAGCTGATTCAATGATAATTTGGGCAGGGTTTGTCTAAATTCAGCTGCGCTTTTTTGTGCAATTTTCGGCGAAATGAATTGGCCTTTCTATAATTACGTAGCCTAAGGTTGTTTGCAGATATTTTTTATTCTTAATTTTTCTGCAGAAGTTTAAACCTACATTTAAAAAATATTAAACTCCAGTGCGAAATCCTCGCACGGGTGCACTGGTTAACATTTAATAATAACTCATTATTACGAAAAATAAATTTTAGAAAGCAAATAAATGTTTTGAGCATCCTTAAATATTGAAACATATTTATCTGCAATTGCTTTCATATAGAAATATTTAAAAGAGAGGAGCGCAAAATTGCATTATTTCCCAAAGGCGCCAGATTCCTAAATATGCCGCTGGCCATCAGGGATTTTTGTTTTCAATTCTGCAGAATATAATCGTTAATTTGGAAGAATATGTGTCTTCAAATACTTTTTTGCAACATTGTTAACTACTTTTAAATGAATGGTGTAGATGCTAAAGTCACATTATCCACTTTTTTAAGGTATTGAGTTATTCATATCACTGTGTTCGTCTTTTTAAGGAGAATTGGACTGTAATAATGATTTCAACAATAATGAGTGTATTAAGTCTGAAAAAAAAAGCTGAAAATCCCGTTTTGATGCATAACTCACATTATCCAACAACTGTTTTGCAGCAATGCTCACACTCTCCAATTTAACCAATGAGGAAGGCTTGCATATACGTACAAATGTAACCTTGGAACATACAAGTATCTAACAAAGCCAGGAAGGATACTGTTCAACATGAATACATCAGTTATCCCTAAATCAAATACAATAAAACAATCAAAGAAGGATGACGCTAATAATTTGTTGAAGAAACACTATGGTGACCAGTGGAAAAAAGTTAATATTTTGATTTTTAGAAAAACATTATTGACGAGGCAATTACTAATAACAGTGAAGATGAACCAACTTGTGAGCCAAAAACAAAAGTAAATTACGTTAATGTTTAAAGAAGTAAGAAGAAGTGTAAAAAAAATGTTCCACTAGTTTAATGACAGTGAAGAAATTGAGGCATGTCTAAAAGTAAAATTTTTGCACAAATTATTTTTAATAAATGTTTTTTGATTTTTGTTGTTTATTATCCTCCAAAATAACATAATAAAAACTAATGTTCATATATATATATATATATATATATATATATTGGTTTTTGTTGTTTTAAATTCATAACTATTTTGGTTTATAACTAACATTGTCCATTAAAATTTGCTGCATAACTCACATTTTCCATATTTAAATTTAAATTCTAGCTGTACCAGAATTATATCAAATATATCATACAGAAAAAATTGTGCCAACATATCGTGTTTATTAATAATAATCAGTTTTTTGCATTTTTCTAAAAACTAGGTTAAGTGAAGAGTGTGAATTTTGCATCTACACCCTTCAAATATTCTATCTACTATATATGTATAACGTTAATGGGAGTTTCGTTCCGGATGCTTATAATTTAAGTTCTGCTGAATGGATTTTGATGGTATTTACACTGTTAGTTAGATAATTTCTCAGGGTGGTTTTTAAAATATGATATATTGTTCTACGTTGCTTAGTTAGACAGCAATGGGGAGAAGTTTTATAATCAAGTGAGCCCGATTATGAAAATTAGCCTTTTTAAAAAGTTCTACTGCGTGGATTTTGATAAGATTTGCATTGTTAGTTAGATAACTTTTAGGGATAGTTTTAGTATATTTCATTTCGTTCTACGTTGCCTAGTTATAGAATTAAGGGGGAAAGTTCTATAATCAGGTGAACACGATATAAAAGATTAGCCTTTTGGAAAAGTTCTAGTGGATGGATTTCTCCCGGCTGTAATTATTCAGTGTTTTAATTTCCTTGTGTCTATCCAGTCCTCATCTCGACGCAGATTTATAAGCAGATATTTGTATTAAGCACACTAATTTGGTGTATATGTTCAATAAACAAACAAACAAACAAACAAATCCCTATCATTTCTTAATTTATACATGATTTAAAAGATACACCAAGAAAAATATATGTTAAAAATGTATTTGTTAACGAAAATTAATTTATATAAGAACGTAAATTGCTTTTAATGTCAATTTGAGTTATAATGTTTATGTAAATTGATTCATAATTGAATGTTGATGTTAATTTTCAACATATTTATTTGAATAACTATGCTCTGAACCACTTTTTTTATCAAAAAAGCGGCAATTTTTTAATTTATTTTGAGATTAGATAAAATACTTAATTAATGCATTTCAAAACATAAATTTTAATATCACGCGTTTTGAAAATTTGAGTGATTTAAGTTACAATTTAGTGAAATTTTACGGAAACTGCTAGCACACTTTAAATAATCCAAATGTGACTGTTTATCAGTTTCCTTTATAAACAGGATTTATCTGATGATACTACTCAAAGTGAATTATAATCTAAAGGACATTTTGAAAGAAATGATATAAAATGAGAAGAAAATACAGGTTATTGTATTCGATTTAAAAAATATTTTCAAAAGAAATACATCTGTATCAAATATTTTAGTTCATTTCATTCACAAAAGCATAAAAAATATTATCTGAAAGTTTTATTAAATTATTTTATTCATTATCTGAAATTTCATATAATGAGTCAGACTGTTTCTGAAAACAATTTAAATTTTTAACTCAGTCATATTGATTGTTAAAGATATCATATGAATTCATATTTTTCCGACTAAGTTAAACTAATCGTTGGAGGCCACCGCAATACTTACCCATCAAGGATATGCATAAAATAAAATATGAAAATAAAACATGCGTAAACTACTTATAAAATGCATTGTAATTCGAATAAAATCGTGGCTTGATGACGTCATAAACTTTAAATGCTCTATTACTGAATTGCGTAAAAGGAAAATCCTTATAACTCCAAAAATAATAAGCATATTAACTAACAGTTTATTGCGTCGGATAATCGAGGTTACTTAAGCTTCAAAATTCTTATTCAATAAGCTTCTTCCCATTATTACATACTAAGTACATACCAAATTTCAAGTCTCTATCTCAATTTGTTCGGGGAATAGAGCGTTTACAGATACACAGACATACAGACACACAGGCGGACGGCAAAAAAAAAATTCTAAAAATATATCTGAAACGTGTAAATCCGTCAAAAAAAATTTCGATTTTTAAAACTATTACAAGACTTACCCTATACTACGTATGATGGGTAAGTAAAAGTAACCAGGAAGGGAATCGAACCCAAGGCAATTTGGCTTAAATTGCCAACGCTCTACCTATTGCGCTACCTGGACCGACAACCGACGGACACAAGCCAAAAGATCTTGGGTTCGACTCCCGGCCTGAACACTTTTTCACTCAGTTAGAAAAATGTCAATTCGTATGATATTTTTACCAATCAGTATGACTGAGTTAAAAGTAACAAAGTGTATCTGTATATCCATCGTTTAACGAAGTCATATTACTTGTGGTTTATTTCTGTTGATCTGTATACATAGGAGGTTGGATACTAGTACCAATATGGTTGTCTGGGTGAATTGTTTCGGACGGTTGTTTGTCCGGGTAGCTCAATAGGCAGAGCATCGGTAATTTAAGCTTTGGATTCGACTTCCTGCCTCGACACTTTTTCACTCAGTTGGAAAAATGTCAATTCGTATGATATTTTTACCAATTGCAAATTTTTATGATTGAGTTAAAAATAATAAAGTGTATCTGCGCATCCATCGTTTAATGGAGGTACATTTATCAATTCCAGCACCTACTGTGTATTCTGTTGGGCTGTATATATGGCAGACTTGATTGCCAATATGGTTGTCTCACCGAATTGTGTCGGACGGTTGTCGGTCCAGTTAGATCAATAGACAGAGCGTTGGCAATTTAAACCAAAAAAACATGGGTTCGACTTCCGGTCTTTGCGCTTTTTTATTCAGTTGGAAAAATGTCAATTCGTATGTTTTCGAAAAACGCAATTTTCAGAAAAATGCATTTAAATTGTAATGTTATTGTAAAAAAGAAGCAGACAGGAGGATTTTAATGCTGAATCTGTATTTCTAATTGATATAAAAACGGGAAAAATGGTTTTGGAAAAAACATTTTGAGTATGAAGAATCTTTCGTAAAAAATTAATCCAAGTAATCCAGTGTTAATTGTGTTCAAGTATTTTAAATACCAATATTTTCTTATAGTAATATTTGTCTTATTTAATTGCAGAATTCTTCAAATTAAGAAGGCGTAGGTTACAACACTGCAAAAAAAAATCAGGGCAGCACATGGTATTAACAAAATTATGTAAATAAGTCGACTGAGGACTATCGCAAAACAAAACAATCATAATCTAAAGCGCAGCAGGAAGCTGAAAAAGAAAACTTCATTTGCAAATCAAAGTTGGACGCAACGTGATTGGAGCCAGTGCTTTTCATTGACGCGTCCAATTTCAGTGTGAAGTGCGACACCCGACGTGTTCTGTTATAGAGGAAAATGGGCAGTCACAATAACTCCACGTTCGTACTGGAAAGATCAGACGATATTGACCGATAGTATGAGGCAGAATTAGCATAAGTGGACGTACGGACCTGTATATTATTCGGAATAGTACTATAACGGAACAAAATTATGCAGACTAAATACTCAGATCTCTTGAACCTTACGCTGCAGCCATTGACGATTCCTTTCTTTTCGTGCATGATAACAACAAATCTCATACACTTCGAGTTATGGAGAACAATACTTTTAAAACTGAAACAATACAGCATATGGAAAAGTCGGCATGCCCTCCTGACTTAAATCCCATCGAGCATATCTGGGACACACTCGAACGACACATTGCTGCAAGACAAATGCCTTTGTTCATTGTCCGGGACTCGGAGATTTCCCTTCTTGAAGAGTGGAACAGGGCTCCCCAAAGTCTTATCGACAACCTTATCGCATCCATAGAAAACAGCTGTGCTTGTATATTGATATTTATATATGTTATTCTTTAGAGTATAAAGAGTTCCAATTTCCAATTTAGAAGTGCATGGCATTGGCTACGTGAAAATAAATGAAATCATTTCAATAATATCCAAACTAAATTTTGTCTATTTTTGTTTTGTTCGAACATGACTGAATGAAAACCACGTAACTAGATATTATTTAATATTATTGAATAATAAATATCTTTTCAATTTCCGTATATTCTGACATATGACGCGCACTTACGATTTCAGACTGTATTTCTCTATTTTTAGATAAACTCATTTTTTTGCATAGACACCTTTAATAAGATATGTAGCATGAACATACAAAAGAGTATTGCAATAACTAGTACAAACATAGAGAAAATAAGCGAATGCGAAGTGAGGACATACGCTACTGCCAAACCTATCTGCTTGAATCCCCACAAAGCATTTGAAATAGTACTCTTGTTCATTCAAATAATCACGTATTTTTTCTGTTGTTCATTAATATAGAAATTTCAATTCTTATGCTTAATTTTTAAGCTTTCATTTTTATACCCAGAGTATAACGTGGACCTAAATACTTTGATCAATTCTCTTGTCATTATTAAAAAAAGTACAATTGCTAAAGGTGGATTACAGTAAACATAAAGGCTTAAATTCGTTTAATATAATTAATCTCGTTTCGTGCGCTAGTTCGTAAAATAACGGTGATATTCTCAAGTGATGATAAATAAATTATTTTCATATACAATTGAAATATGTACTGATAAACAAGTATCTCTAGACATCATATATCACGAAATCAAATGCTTTCACAAAAATTATCATACATAAACATGATTTATTTTATCTTAGTTTAAAGTTACGCAGCAGCTCGCAGCAATTGCTAGGTAACTCAAAGGAGGCTGATTCGATGCATATGCTCTCGTTGCTCATATACAGGGTAGGCCAAAAGTCCCGCATCATAGGAAAAACATATATTGTTACAATATGTTCTCAATATGGTTGCCTCCGTTGTCGAAACACAACTGCAGGCGATCGTTCACGTTCCTCAGAATGGCCACTAAGATTGGCGTTATGGCATGGCAATGTAACAATTCGCTCACGCAAATGGATATTCGCTCACGCAAATACCTGATGTGGGACTTTTGGCCTACTCTGTAGATTTCTATTGATTATTCTCGGATAATGAATGGGTGATAAAATCTTGATGGATCAACTATTTTAATATATTTAAAATTAATAGGTAAAGATTTTATATTGTGTTAGTCTGGCTAAAGCTGTAGTTTTCTTGTTGCATTTGATATTTATTATATGTTCTTTCATCCTTGTTGTAATCGTTCTATTTGTCATTCTTATATAATATTTCAACGTTCGATCGACTTTGATGAAAGGGATTTTACGTAAACCCGATAGGTGATCAGGTTTTATTGGGTCTATCTTCATGTGTTTTGTTTTAATTTTAGTGAGGGCTTTGCAATAAGACAGATATTGATTTTTTTTTAAGTTTATATTTCGATCTTAGAAAGAACCTAGGAAAATACTGTAAAGTAGCTATCTTGTAATTTTATTTATTGGAGTTTCTTTTTTTCTTATAAATTCATGTTCAAAATTAATATGTTTATAATACTTTCTTTATATCCGATATTTCTTGCGATATCAAGTATTTATTTAGTTCAATGGATAACGGATCAGAGAAGTAGATTATGAAGGCTCTTAATAAATTATCTAAATGCAGAAACTTTGTAAGAAAAGGGAGTTTGAGCATTTTAAGGGATAGAAGAATGATTGTCGATTGGTTTTCTGTAAACAGTACGCCTCATTCCATGATGGATTTTGATTAATAGTACATCCAAATAGGGAGTGTTTCATACAAAGTAAACTTTATATTAAAATCAAAGTTATTAATCTGATCTATGTAATTATTAAGCAACGTATCTTTATGCTGCCATACGATGAAGATATGGCTCACGTATCTTAGTCATGTATAGGGGAGGTACAATCAAACTTATTCTAAATATCTGCAACTAGAGGCCATACTATAAATTCGGCTAATAGTCCTGAAGTAGGGGAACATATCGGGACGCCTCATTCCATGGTGGATTTTGATTAATAGTACATCTAAATAGAGGAGTGTCCATACTGTGCAACTTACAAAGTAAACTTAATATCAAAATCAAAGTTATTAATCTGATCTATGAGTATGTAATTATTAAGCAAGGTCTGTTTAAGCTGTCATATGATGAAGATATGGCTCACTTATCTGAGCCATGTATGGGAGAGGAAGGAGGTTTAATCAAATTTATTCTAAATATCTTCACCTAGAGGCTATACTATAAATTCGGCTAATAGTCCTGATGTAGGGGAACATGCTGGGATTCCATTATTTTGTACATAGATTTTATTGTCAAAGGTACAGTAGTTATTATTAACTATAAGATTAAGAGCACTTTTACTTACCTATCATACGTAGTATAGGGTAAGTCTTATAATCGTTTTGAAAATCGAAAGAAGAAATTGACGGATTTGCACGTTTCAGACACTGGAGATTCCGAAAAACATATTTTTAGAAAAAAAATTGCTGTCCGTCTGTCTGTGTGTCTGTGTGTGTAAAAAACATCTCCCGAACAAATTGAGATAGAGACTTAAAATTTTGTATGTACTTAGTATGTAATAATGGGAAGAAGCTTATTGAATTTCAGTAACCTCGATTATCCAAAACTATTTTTTTCGGACTCTCAAAATATTCGTTATGATAAAAGTTACATAAAAATTTTCGAAATTGTTTATTTTAAGGAGTGAATATAAAAGACAATAAAAAAACATAAATTTTGCATAAAGAATGAAGTCGATCAGATAATTAGTTGCCGAGATATTTGTAATCATATTTTTCCACACTCTTCGATTTTTCATGACCCTGTATTTCATTCAAATTCCAATTCAAAGATATATTTTAATTGGAAATGAGACGCTTCATCCGACGCAGTAAACCGTTAGTTAATACGATTATCAATTTTGAAGTTATAAGGATGTTTCTTTTACGCATCAGTTTTTACGATTCAGTAATAGAGCATTAAAAGTTTATGACGTCATCAACCCACGATTTTATTCGAATTGCAGTGCATTTTATAAATAGTTTACACATGTTTTATTTTCATCTATTATGCATATCTATTATGCATATCAATGATGGGTAAGTATTACGGTGGCCCCCAACGACTAGTTTTAATGTGGCTTTCATATTTTCATTAGCATTCTCCATGAAGTCGATGTATAGTTATTTATTCGTATTATAACTTGTTAGGTGTTAGTAGGTGGTTATAAGGATATACTATTTATTTTGGCTATTAAAGAATTTTCTGGAATCTGGATGTTGTTCAAACGTTGAAAAAAGACACTTGTGGAATTAATTGCACAATCTGAACTATGTAAAATATAATTTTAAAACTCACAAAAACCTTTTTCAATGTAATATGTGAGGCCTGAACATTTTATTACTATTGGCCTTATCGGCATACCTGCTTTGTGATCTCTGAGTATACTCATAATGGTTGGGATTAACGCTAATTAATTAATCTTCATATAATTTTGCCAATTACCTTTATTAACTAATTTTTTAACTTTCTTGTTGATTTTCGTGAGCAGATTCGTCTTGTCTTCTACAGTTCATACTAGTAATACATTTTATCATTTTATTTTTTAGTCATCTGTATTTAATATAGCCAAATTGTATGATTTATTTGTCTGAATTAAAATAATTTCCGGATCTAATTTAAAGTATTTCAAAGTATTTAATTCATCTTTTGATAGCACTGTAGATTGTTTAATTAATTTATTAAGTTAATGGTACATAATGTTACGAATTTCTTCTTTATTCCCGCTATCTGAAGATTGTACAACACTTTCAAGTTCTGGAACAATAGATTAAATTTTAGATTCGGTTTTAGTGGGAAAAATATATTTATGTCCGCGTTCAAGTACATTATTTAAGTACATCATTTAATGTTCTATTAGACATGTTCAGAAAATCCGCTTGTTGGCAAATAGGGTTAGTATATTTACGCTGCGCACCGCAATTCTTTTTCACTTTTTTGGTGTTCTATTGTTGCTTTCGAATGACTTTTTCCATATCTATATTTCTTCAGTCTGCTCAATACAACAATAAAAAATATAGGGTGGAGTGGATGACGTAAATTCACAATATAAATCAAAAGTTCTCTTTTGTAGACGGTTAATATAGGCTTATTACTTTCTAATTCATATTGCTAAGCATTTTTGCTCAAATTGCTTATTAAGACTAGTAAAGTTTAATTTGGCAAATTTATTTCTGTTCTTCGACAATGATGGAATTATGTTCGTATTACGGCATGAGATTAGAAAATTTAAGTTCAGAGGAGGAGTTTCATATTTAAATTTCGAAAATATTATCTTACCAAAGATATTCAATACAGCATCGATGAAATGGTATAGAATTAGATAAGAAACAAAATCACTTATTATTATTATAAAAAATACATAAGTGATTACAGTAAACATAAAGACTTAAAAACCTTTTTAAGAAACAAACCGACTAGTTTCGTACATAAAATAATGGTAACAATCTCAATGTCTGTAATGATAAATAAACTATTTCAACATAAAATGGGAAATATGCACTTCATAAACAAATATCACCAGAAATCACTTATCACACTGTAAAAAAAATCTGTAAGGTTACTAAGAATTTTCTAGGAAACTGGGATGCCTAGAACTTTTCCTGTAAGTGCAACAAAAAAAATTCATGTAAAATTACAAAAGTTGTTTTAGTAACTGTTACTAAATAATGTTCAGTAAACTTACTAACGATTTTTTAGGAAGTTTACTAAAGAATTTTTTGTAAATTTACTAAGGATTATTTAGTAAACTTACTAACGATTTTTTAGGGAGTTTCCTAAAGAATTTTTAGTAAATTTACTAAGGATTATTTAGTAAACGTACTAACGTTTTTCAAGGAGTTTCCTAAAGAATTTTTAGTAAATTTACTAAGGATTATTTAGTAAACGTACTAACGTTTTTTCAGGGAGTTTCCTAAAGAATTTTTAGTAAATTTACTAAGGATTATTTAGTACACTTAGAAAAGATTTTTTTGTACATTTACTAAGAATTGTTTTGTAAATTTGTGAGGGATTTTATAGTACATTTACTACGATTTATTTAGTATTGTACTTAAGGGGGGAGTTCAGGTTGAGCAGCCGGAAAATGTCATTAATTTGATCATTACTAAAAGCTCTGTAGTTTCAAAACCGATTAATGAAATACAATTTTTTTTCTATACTTTCATAAAATATTAATGGTTTCAAAAATATTCAAATATCTATATATTTAGCAATATTAATTAGTTAAATTTAAATGACAAAATTAACGTTTTGAGGTGCGTTCGTAATTATATAAATACGTAGCACCTATAGTCGTCGTTTGGTCCGTCCGTCTGTCCGTCCGTCTGTCTGTCTGTCCGCATATAACAACGCAAAAACTACCCAACCAAATGGTTTGCAATTTAAAATATATTATCTTTGCAGAATTTTGTCGAGACATTTCAAATTTTATTAAAATCGAATCAAAACTTTAGGAGATATTAATAAAAATATTTATTAAGAAATTTGATTTTTTTTTAAAAATCTGTGCTTTTTTGTTATAGGAGCTTCCGATGGATGTTAAATCGTCAAGCGACCGAGATACTTATTTTATTACAGAAATTAATCTGCAGACGATATAATTCATTTCACAGAATTAAAAATCATCAAGATCTGAATATTTATATAACTAGCTGATACATATATATCTGAATATTTATATAAGTAGTTAAGATATTTGTATGAACAGTGTCATAAAATATATACTTAACTAGCTGTTTAACCCGTTCTACGCACGGGATATCATGAATTTAATTCTAAAACGTGCGTACGAACGCACCTCGTTTGTAACGTTTGACGTACAATTTCCAACTTGTTAAAATATGAATTTTCAAATATGCATTTTGCGCCCAAGATTTAAAAAATTCTACTGCAGATATATATTTAATATTGCATTTATATTTACTCATACTACTATATTTTACACTGAACCTAAATTTAAAAGTACATTCAAATTCATTTGCATAATTAATGGCTTTAAAAATCATATTTATTAAATTTGGTTAAAAAAAAAAAAAAAAAAAAAAAAAAAAAAAAGCGCTTATTTATTCAATAGAAAATTTTTTATGACAAAACTCAGGCTAAATTGAGGTTTAGTGTAAAATATAGTAATATAAGTAAATATAAATGCAATATTAAATATATATCTGCAGTAGAATTTTTTAAATCTTGCGCGCAAAATGCATATCTGAAAATTCATATTTTTAAAAAACATTAATTTTGTCATCAAAATTTAACTAATTAATGTTGCTATATATATATATTTGAATGTTTTTTAAAAACCATTAGTATTTTATGAAAGTATAGAAAAAATTGTTGTATTTCATTAATTGGTTTTGAAACTACAGAACTTTTAGCAATGGTCAAATTATTGTCATTTTCCGGCTGCTCAATCTGAACTCCCCCCTTAAGTACAATATTAAATAAATCGTAGTAAATGTACTATAAAGTCCCTCACAAATTTACAAAACAATTCTTAGTAACTGTACAAAAAAAATCTTTTGTAAGTGTATCTCCCCCTCCCCCCCCCCCTTAAAACATTTAATGTACTTCAGCAAAAAAGTTTTTGGTAATTTTATTAAAGTAATGTCAGAAAAATTACCAGTGATTTTGTAATATTGTATCTGAAACAGTTTTTGTATTCTCGCCAGAAAGTTCTTTGCCACTTTAGAAGAATTATTATTGTAAATTTGCTAAGAATTTTTTAGTATTGTATCGAAAATATTTTATTTACACTCACCAAAATGTATTTGTAACTGTACAAATTTTTTGCAGTAGTTTACTAATGGCTTTTCAATATTATACAGAAAAAATTTTACGTAAATATTTTTGTATATTGGAGTTGTTGTTATGGTATTCTTTTAATATGAAATTGAATTTTTACAGTTTTAAATATCTAGAATGGAGTTTTCCTCACATATATCAAAATACTTCGATGCAAAATAAGCAATAAGTCCTAACGCGTTTCAATATTACCACAGCAATCGCCATAAGTCTTTGTATGTTATGGATAAGAAAATTAACTTAAGTTTCACTATAGATATTTAAATATGTAGACATTCAATTCGATATTAAATGAGCATTATAACAACAGCACTAAATGAGCAGAAGCTGATTTTATGATTTTTAGGTAAACTAAAAAAAGATTTTAATACAGCAATATAAATAAAATATCCTTACTGAGTTTATAAATAAAACAACTGGTGATATGTGCCCTGTGAAAAAATGGATATGGCCCATAAAATTAGAAATTAGCTCAATATGTCAAAAAGTATAATTCCCCGTAAAATTAGAAATCTGCTTAATATGTTAAAAAAGTACGATTGCCCGTAAATTTTAAACTGGTGTCTTCAGGCAATATTACTTTTATTGGTTCATTCTGTGAGGAAGAAAAAGGGGATAGTTGCAGTGTTATCATATGGGAAGGGAAGGATTTTTTTTTTCTGATTGCTACCACTATTTTCAAATAGCAATATTTGACGCATTTGATCTGTCATTATTATATATTATTTCTACTATCATTTATCTGGCAAATATTACTGTTTGGAAACGCAGTAGCATTTTAAATTAAAAAAACTGCCTAACTGGCAATCATAATATTAAATGTGCTTATCCTTACAAAATGATTTAATATTTTATTGACCAGCAATCTCAAATAAAATATATATTTTTTAATAATGCTTTTATGTAACCATTATATTTTAAAAATAATCTTCACTTTATTTAGTTGCAGATTTCTGCAAATAAATATGGTGATTTTTTTTCAAAGTGTTTTGTAACAAAATATACATACATACATACATGTTGCAGCTATGAAAACATAGGTATACTCACCACTAAATGTAACAACAATCCTTTTGACTATGAATGATGCTCTGTAAAACTTGTCCTTTTTTTCCATTAATAAAGTATGTTTATGTAACACTTAACATTTTAGTCAAAATATTAGTCAGACTTGCTTTTTTTACATTAATAAAGTATGTTTATGTAACATTTAACATTTTGGTCAAAATGTTTACTAGTCCTTATTCAGTTTTCACCTAAATTTGTACACTCAGAAAATAAAATTTCTGATGATGAAAAAATATAGGATAGTGTGATTTCATAAAATCTGTTCAAAAATAAAATAAACATTCAAATATCAGTGATAATAGAATTTGAAGGGAAAAATTCTTGAATGTTATTTCTATAATAAATTAGGTGACAGCAACAGAGAAAATAATTTTCTTTTTAGAAATTCTTCATCAGAAATAAGTATTTTTTAAGGGCTGTACACACCCTGCATTTGTTATTATTACTGCGATATCATTAAAAAAAAAAGAAAAAAAAAGAAAAATAATATTTGAATCTTAATATACATTTATTAAACATATTTTTACAAACAATATTTATTTTTATATACATATTTAGTAAAATTATTAAAGATATCAAAACATGTACAATAAAAATTTGCATTAGTATCAATCAGGTTCTGAATCTTTAGTTTGCACATCTGCTTCTTGTGGGGAGGGGCTTTGATCTTTTGTATTACCTATAACCAAGTATTCCCTATTAAAAGATAAAACACATATTACATAAATATTTTAAATATTATAAAAAAATAAACACACAAACTGAGTAATAAAAAAAATTTTTTTGATTTATTTGTAAGTCTTACTGAGTAACCCCTTTTAACTGATAAAATTCATTTTGACTCTCCTCCTGCATGCCTGTCAACGTCTATTACCAAAAAAAGCAGGAGATTTACAATATAAATCAGAAGATTTTATGAGACACTATTTTATGATATAAAAATTAAAATTACTAAGTAAATTTAAAAAAAAAATGTTATCTAAATCATTACCTATATAAAATGAAAACAGAGCAAGAACTATTTTAATCTGAATATATATATATATATTTCTTAGCAACCAGGTTTGTTTTTTGTTTTTGTTTTTTTTTGGGGGGTGGGAGGGGGTAGGACAATACCAGCCAACTTTATGAAACAGCAGAATTCCAAAATAAATTCATAAAATTTTCTGAGGCATTGTTTTGTAACACAAAAATAAAAGTACTAACAAGGATGGTGCATAGCAATTTTGCACAGATGATTTTAAAGTATGTTGTAGGGGTCATACACCTAACTACTTTTTTGAAAGGATTTTTTAAAATTGGTCTTAGTTTTGGAAAATTGGGGAGTTAAAACTTAGCATACGTTTAAAATACTAATTTGTTTAAATTTCTGGAAGTGGAGTTAACCCCTGCCGCACTCGTCGACCTAACCGGGTAACTATTGGCGGGGCGAAGTGGGGGGGGGGACACCGGAGATACATGATATGATTAAGCTGTCACAGACCTTCCCAACGATATATGACATGAGGGGTGTCAACAAAATTTAGAAAAGTGCCTCTTGGGGGGGTGGCAAAGTGGGGAGGGTGGGACACTGGCTATACATAATACGATTAAGCGGTCATAGACCTTTCCACCGATATATGACATGAGGGGTGTCAACAAAATTTAGAAAAGTGCCTCTTGGGGGGGCAATGTGGGGGGGGGACACTGGCTATACATAATACGATTAAGCGGTCATAGACCTTTTCAACGATATATGACATGAGGAGTGTCAACAAAATTTTAAAAAGTGCCTCTTGGGGGGGCAATGTGGGGGGGGGGGACACTGGCTATACATAATACGATTAAGCGGTCATAGACCTTTTCAACGATATATGACATGAGGAGTGTCAACAAAATTTTAAAAAGTGCCCCCCTTAGGGGGGAGAATGGAGGGGAGGGACACCAGAGATGCATAATATGATTAAGCGGTCACAGACCTTTCCAATGATATATGACATGAGGGGTGTCAACAAAATTTAGAAAAGTGCCTCTTCGGGGGGGGGCAAAGTGGGGGGACACTGGCTATACATAATACGATTAAGCAGTCATAGACCTTTCCAACGATATATGACATGAGGAGTGTCAACAAAATTTAGAAAAGTGCCTTTTGGGGGGGGGGGCAAAGTGGGGGGGACATTGGCTATACATAATACGATTAAGCGGTCATAGACCTTTCCAACGATATATGACATGACATGAGGGGTGTCAACAAAATTTAGAAAAGTGCCTCTTGGGGGGGCAAAGTGGGGGGGGGGGACATTAGCAATACATAATACGATTAAGTGGTCACAGACCTTTCCAACGATATATGACATGAGGGGTGTCAACAAAATTTAGAAAAGTGCCTCTTCGGAGGGGCAAAGTCTTCAAAAAATTTAATAAAAAGGGAAAAAAAATAGAAAAAGGAAATTTATAAAAGGAAAAAAAATGTCGTCCATCAGGCATGTAAAAATAATGTGTTTCGTTTAACAATCACATAAAATTCACAAAATTTGTCAAACAGGCACATAAGAATCAAGAAAATAGTTCATCATGCATGTAAAAATCATTAATTTCATCTATCGGCATACAAAAATCATGAATTTCATCAATCGGTTCCTTAAGAATCCTTAATTTCATTGGTTGGTTGCAGAAAAAAAAAATCTCGTCAATCAGGCATGTAAAAATTATGTGTTTTGTTCATCAACCACATAAAATTCACAAGATTTGTCAAACGGGAACATAAGAATCAAGAAAATAGTTCATCATGCATGTAAAAATCATTATTTTCAGCTATCGGCACACAAAAATCATGAATTTCATCTATCAGTTGCATCAAAATCCTAAATTTCATCGGTCAGGTACAGGAAAAAAAAATTTCGTCAATCAGGCATGTAAAAATTATGTGTTTCGTTTATCAATCACATAAAATTCATAAAATTTGTCAAACAGGCACATAAGAATCAAGAAAATAGTTCATCATGCATGTAAAAATCATTAATTTCATCTATCGGCATACAAAAATCATGCATTTCATGTATTGGTTGCATAAGAATCCTTAATTTCATCGGTTGGTTGCAGAAAAAAAAATCTCGTCAATCAGGCATGTAAAAATCATGTGTTTTGTTCATCAATCACATAAAATTCACAAAATTTGTCAAACAGGCACATAAAAATCAAGAAAATAGTTCATCATGCATGTAAAAATCATTATTTTCAGCTATCGGCACACAAAAATCATGAATTTCATCTATCAGCTGCATAAAAATCCTTAATTTCATCGGTCAGGTGCAGGAAAAAAAATGTCGTCAATCAGGCATGTAAAAATCATGTGTGTTTCGTTTATCAATCACATAAAATTCACAAAATTTGTCAAACGGGCACATAAGAATAAGAAAATAGTTCATTGTGCACACAAAAATCATTAATTTCATCTATCGGTTCCTTAAGAATCCTTAATTTCATCGGTTGGTTGCAGAAAAAAAAAATCTCGTCAATCAGGCATGTAAAAATCATGTGTTTTGTTCATCAATCACATAAAATTCACAAGATTTGTCAAACGGGCAAATAAAAATCAAGAAAATAGTTCATCATGCATGTAAAAATCATTATTTTCAGCTATCGGCACACAAAAATCATGAATTTCATCTATCAGTTGCATAAAAATCCTTAATTTTATCGGTCAGGTGCAGGGAAAAAAATGTCGTCAATCAGGCATGTAAAAATCATGTGTGTTTCGTTTATCAATCACATAAAATTCACAAAATTTGTCAAACGGGCACATAAGAATAAGAAAATAGTTCATTGTGCACACAAAAATCATTACTTTCATCTACTGGCACACAAAAATCTTGAATTTTGTCTATCAGGGTGCATAAAAATCCATTTCCCCAACCTAGCTTTATTTCGAGGTGTTTTATTTATTTATTTATTTATTTATTTATTTGAATTAATCATTATTATTTAAATGAGCTTTTCAGAAGTTGCAAGTTGAAACTCGATAAAATCAGAATTTTCCCTTGAAAAAATTCCTGTTTATTTTTCATTAATGTATAAAAAATAACTTTTTTGCATTAAACTTCACCTGATTTACTACACGAAGTTAAAATATGATCTGGCATTTCAGAAACATGTAATCAAAATGTATTTCCATAACACAAACTATGTACATATATGCATACGAGTGATCGACACCATTGAAAATATAAATTGCATAAAATGAAGGACTTTTTCTAAGATTATTTTTCAAATGTAAAAATTTAAGAAGCATAGTATGTTCAGATTACTTGCAACACTTTAAATAAGATATAATTCATGCAAGAGACACTGCTTTATATAAAATTTAGGTATTTTGAACAATATTTTCAATTTTTACTTTTCGACATTTTTTGCATTTTTACAATTTTTAATATGAAAACAAAAGTGAAATTTTATAAACATATTTAAATTTTGTTTTGGATGACAAATACAATTTTGGATAAACAATGATGTTTTGGACTTATACTGTGAGTAATAAACAGAAAATCAAGGAGCTTTTCAGAAGTTGCTAGTTAAAACTCGATAAAATCTGAATTTTCCCTTTAAAAAAATTCATGTTTATTTCTCATTAATGTAAGAAAAATATAACTTTTTTGCATTAAACTTCACCTGATTTACTACACGCAGTTAAAATATGATCTAGAATTTCACAAAACATGTAAACAAACTGTATTTTCATAACACAAACTATGTACATATATGCATGCGAGTGATCGACACCATTGAAAATGAAGGACTTTTTCTAAGATTATTTTTCAAATGTAAAAATTTAAGAAGCATAGTATGTTCAGATTGCTTGCAACACTTAAAATAAGATATAATTTATGCAAAAGACACTGCTTTATATAAAATTTAGGTATTTTGAACAATATTTTCAATTTTTACTTTTCGACATTTTTTGCATTTTTACAATTTTTAATATGAAAACAAAAGTGAAATTTTATAAACATATTTAAATTTTGTTTTGGATGACAAATACAATTTTGGATAAACAATGATGTTTGTTTTGGACTTATACTGTGAGTAATAAACAGAAAATCAAGGAGCTTTTCAGAAGTTACAAGTTGAAACTCGATAAAATCTGAATTTTCCCTTTAAAAAAATTCATGTTTATTTCTCATTAATGTAAGAAAAATATAACTGTTTTGCATTAAACTTCACCAGATTTACTACAAGTAGTTAAAATATGATCTAACAACATAAAAATTTCAGAAACATGTAAACAAACTGTAAATACATAACACAAACTATGTATACATATATGCATGCGAGTGATCGACACCATTGAAAATGAAAACTGTTTAAAATCAAGACTTTTTCTAAGATTGCTTCTTAATTTCTTTTTAATTTGAAAAATAAAATATGTTCAGATTGCTTGCAACACTTTAAATAAGATATAATTTATTCAAGAGACACTGCTTTATATAAAATTAGGTGGGTCACATAATAATAAAGATTGGGAACCGCTGACCCAGACAACAAAATAAGATAGCTATATACTTACATCTTGAAATGTCCACTTCCTGTCATCCTGCATCATACGGATTCTTCTGACTAGATTGACTGATTCATTTCGGCAGGATTACAAACACCTTCTGAAAATAGAGAAAAAAAATAGATATGATGAAAGTATAATTTTAATTAATAGTGTGTCTGTGTGTGTGTGTGTATATATATATATATATATGTATGTACAAGTAGCAGGGGTCGATCCAGGGAAAATTTGGGGCCTATTCTGGGCCCCGTCACAAAAATCTATTTAATAAAATGGGCCCCTTCACAAAAATCAAATTGATAAAATAGGGCCCTTCACAAAAGTCAATTTGATAAAATGGGCCCTTTCACAAAAATCAAATTGATAAAATAGGGCCCTTCACAAAAGTCAATTTGATAAAATGGGCCCTTTCACAAAATTCTATTCCATAAAAACTTACTATTTATTATTTATTCATTATTTTGTAATGTTTTAAAATGTGTAGTTTGTAAACAAAAAAGTTCACGAGAGAGGAAAACTTCAGCAAAAGGATTTAAAAAAGTTTGTTTATAAATGCCTGGTTCAAATTTGATTAACTGGATTTCAACTTTCGTTACAAAATGTTATTTTTCAGAAAAATATAATAAATTTCACAAAAATAACCTTTACTTTTCACAAAATGGGCCCCAAGAAAAAAAAACCCTGCATCGACCCCTGAGTAGACTTCCTCAAATCCACCGAAATAAAATCCGCACATCGTTACCGATGTAAAGAACGAAATTTACAGTTAGGATATGGGTGTAAAATTGAAGTTTATTTAAAAATTACTATATCATTCCATACACATTTTAATATGTAATTCAGTTTGATATGAATCAATTTATGTTTTCTCTAATTTATATAGATAACATTTTTTAGTTATTAAGTATGGTTAAACATGAAAGAAAACTTTGTTATTTTACGACTTTTATGTGAATTATTAGTGTACATTTATAAGGCGTGTTTCACTAAATAATTCAAGAAAAAAATATTTCATCATTACACATATTTAGTTATGCATTATTTATTATTTACTTGGCCTTTATTTTTAATATTTTAAAATGTTTTTTAAATTTTCTTAATTTTTTAATTTTACTTTATTATAAACATTCATTATAATAATTTTGAGTGCATTTATAAATTCAAATTATTGTATAGAAAATGTAAACAAAACAGTGACCAGAAATCCGTAAAATTCTAAAATCTGCATAACCTCTGGTTTTAAGCTAGGAAGATTTAAGGGAGTCTATTCAATACTAATTAATAGTAACGTACATCGTAACGTAACTGCAAATCAAGATAAAAAATCTTCCTTATTTCGTCGTTTCGTTCCTACATAAAACATTAAAAATGGCACACACGTAACAAACATCGAAATAAAAACTAGTGATTTGATTCAATAATAAATAATTAATAGAAAATAATAGGAAGATTAACAAAATATAACGAAATTTAACTAATAAAGAATAAATATTTACTTACTTCGTCACTGGAAATCAAATCCAAGATGGATGCCATATAGACGCTATTTATCTGTGCACTCCTTACTGTCTGCGACTGCGTCAGAAGTGGGGACGCTACAGAAAGCCTTTCTAATTGGCTGATACGAGTTACAAAGATATTTCATGTAAGTATTCTAAAGCAATGGCTTATAATGTACGCTTGTTGCAGATAAAATTTTAGTAAACATACAGATTTCTGTAGCTTTACAAAAACTAGTTTTGTAGACTTACAGATTTTTTTTACAGTGCACGAAAGCAGGCGCTTTAACAAAAATGACCATCCACAAATGTGGTTTATTTTATGTTATTTTTAAACCTAAGCAACATCTTGGGTCAAATTCAAGGTAGCTCAAAAGAGACTGGTTCATTGGATATTCTCTTGGTCAATAACGTCTATGTGCGCATCAAGATTTTATTTCCCCTCCATTATCCATAAATCAATAGAAATCTATATGCGCAACGAGAGCATATGCAATGAATCAGTCTCCTTTGAAGTTACACAAAATTTAGTGGGAGAGGTTTTTTTTCCCTTATATTTTGATAGCGGATTTTAGTTTGTCTTCATTGGCATAACACTTTTCTTTTGCATAACTATCTCTCACTAATATTCCCCACATGTGTTCTACTGGGTTTATGTCAGGGTTTTGTGAGGGGCAGTCCAGCGATGAGACCTCATTTGTTTTAAACTGTGATTTTCATGATGATGAGATTTAGATTGGTGCATTAGTCTGCTGAAAAAAAAATCATTATTCAGATAATTAAGAGATGGTTCCTCCAATAAACTTTCAAAAATAATACTTTGATATCCCTTAGAATCTGTTTTATTATTTTAAAATGCTATTGGAGTTTTTAATGCCACATTTTAATCTACCCAAACCAAGTAATTTCCATCTAATCGAGCACAATTTTCTAAAATGTATGTGGTATATGGCAATAAGTGGGAAAATGTATATTTCTTAAACAAGAAAAACTTCAATTTCGATTAATCGAAGAGTTTCCATTATTACTGGTCTGATCTTTGGCGCAAAAAATCAATATTCCATAAACTTCAGTACGGAGGAGGAAGTGCGCTTGTTTGGGGACGGTTTTGAATATAATGGGACAACTACAATAGCATTTTTAAATATTGAAATTAATTCAGAATCATATCAAGATATTCTTGCTAACAGTTTATTGCTAGAAGTCCTCTCATTACGTCAAGCTAATACATTTTGCAATAACAGGATAATACCCCAATCCATGTATCATGGTCATAAAAATCTTGTTTTAAAGTATGTTCGTCTCATTATTCTTCTGGCCATCACAAAGCCCTGACGTAAATCCAGTAGAAAGCCTGTGGGGAATTTTAGTGGGACATACTTGCGCAAAAGGCAAGTGTTATGCCAATAAACACGAACTACAGATTTTTAAGTGCATTTTTTTTGTAGAAATGGAATCATTTACATAAAACACTGTAGTACTTTAAATACAGCAATTTAAATTTTTCCTCAACCTTTTCTCACCTCTGTATATATATATGTACTTAATATAAGTATAATTAAGGAATAACTTCTTATCATATGAGATACAAAGCAAATATTGAGCGAATAAATTTAAATTTCTGCGAAAAAAAATTTAAAATATTTCAAATGCACTTTTTTTCACGATTTTTGCCTTCAAAATTATAGTTTTAAAGGACGATATTACATTACAATATTTGTTTCCTTTTTTTTCACCTTTAAGTGACAGTATTCTCACAAGGGCATTGTAATTTTAAAAAAGATAATAATTATATCTAAAAAAATAAACGCATTTTATATAATATTATATTTTGTTAATGGTATTTTTCAACGATTTGATAAACAATACATCATTTTACGTTATATCACGTATAATAAAATTTGCCAAATGAAGCAAATATGAAACTAATTCGTAGAGTAATTATTTTTATGCGTTTTAATGTCTAATGTTTTTATAATGTTATACGAATTATTTTTAAAAAATAAATAAATTAGTGTATCATAAATTTACAATTTATAAATATTAAAAAAACTGTCATTATTCCTTTGTTAATTTATGTCTTTAGAGTCTTTTAACAATTTTTCATTGTACATATTCCGCCTATTTAAATTAAACAAAAAATATTATGATTTTTTTCATTACAGCACTTTAAGAACATTCTAGTGACTTTGAAAATTTAATTGTGTTAATAAATTTTCATTCCTTTAACTTTTCCTTAATTTAAGAAAACAATGATACCTGTCAAATGCGTTTTACATAAAATTTAATTTAAATTAACGCCTATAAACTTAATAATGCTTTTATGGCATTTCTTACTCATTTCTTTATAACATGCAATTAAAACATGGCACTTATTTTCGTATGACGAGAAGAAACAAGCTGAATTTTAATTGAAATTAGTTTTTTTTTAATTAAGCACGTTATATATAAATTAAAAAGTAACAAAATACTGACAACTGTTATTAAATATTAAAGTAACCATTATTTTAAATGACATAATAAAATAAGAAAAATCCATGAAAGATGTCACCTGAAGAGTTTCACGTGTGAGTAACAGTAAAAAATATGAAGTTTAAAAAAAAAATATTTTATACAAACTTAGATGTCTGCATGGAGATGCCTGCATTAGATGTCTGCATGCATTGCCCGAACCCCGATCCCTAGCCCGTGGGCAGGGCTTGGTGCGATTTTCTTTCATTAGACTCGAGTCGGGTCCGGGCTTATTTTATTTTCTTTTTTTTTTAGACTCCGTTCGGGTCGAGGCCTGGTATACTTTTTTCTGAGGATTCAGGGCAGGCCGCAGTTGGTACTCATTCTTCCCGGTCCTTGTCGGCCTTGCATTTTTTGTAAAATTAATAGGGATAATTTGTACATTTGTTTAGCAGAATCTATAGAAATTTACTTTGGTTTAATAAATTATAGAGAAATATTTTTAAAGGTCTACATTTTTTTATAGAGCATTAAAATTATGATTTTTGTAATTGTTTTTCTTTTCTGTCATTTTAGTGTGCATTAATTTTCCTAATTGGCCTTTACTTCAGAGTAGTTCTCTGAGTATGTTGTTATCGCGCATTCAAAGTCTGCAGATATATAAGCTGACAAATGTTGTACTTTTTGCATAAATATGTATAAAATATTATTTTAAAATAATTTTAATTGTAATATAATATTGGTTAAGAAATAGCAGCTTTTTTTTTTCTTTTTTTTAACACTGGCCATTCCGGATTGTGCATGATTTCATTGACTTTTGCAAAAGCAGAACTTTTAGCTTTTACATCGGAACCATAATTTAGCTTTATCCACATTTTATAACCCTAAAACCCAAAATTTCTTTTTTGACCCAAGACTTGTTATAGCATATCTCAAAAGGGCAAATGAAAAAAATAATAATTATGGTATTATTTTGCCCAAGTTTTGCCATTTTTTGCTAAAAATTTATTTCGTTTTACCACTTTTTGTAATGCTATAAATACAAAATATCTTTTTTTTTACCATGTACGAAGTTGGTACCTCCAAATGTAGGAATCCTAATAATATTATAAATCCGATTGTGTGCAAAAATTAGGCTGAAGCCAGCGTCAAAATGGAGAAATTAATGGCCCTGTATATTTGCATATAGGTGGATTATAACCCGGAAATGAACATAGACTGGTTTTTGTTTATTTTATTCAAATACTTTTCTTAATAATTCAAAATTTCATTATTTTCATAGAGAATCAATGGACATTTTTAGATAAAATTTAACTATTTTATTTTATCGTTGCTAGGGCTTTGATCGTTGCCAATAAATAGAAATGTGGAAAAATAATTTTTCCTCAACAATTAAGTTTCAACTGAGCGATTTTCACGTGAAAAATGAAAATAATTCAAAAGAAAATGAATTTCTGTGATATTTGAAAGAACAATATGGACAATATGGTGAACAATATGGTATGAATATCGGTTACGCATTAAAAAGATCTTTTTCTGTCAAAACTGCGTTATAATTAGAAAGAAGAATTAACAATAATTATATTATTAAGAAAAAGATTTCGCTTGAACCATGGAACTATGAAAAGGATCCTTCTTAGCTTGAACAAATATGACGTCATAAATAAAACATGTATATTCAAATATTCGTAATATTACAAAGAGCATGACTATCAGTGCATAATAATATTTTTTTGATACTGATTAATAATAAGCTTGAATATCAGTTACAAACAGATGTGTGTTTTCTGCTAAAATTCACGTCATTATTGCTAGGAAAAGAAAATTAACAAGAATTATATCATTGAAAAGAGATTTCTCTGGGATCAAAGTGACGTCATAATAAAACGGGATTTTTTAATTTTGTTTCAAATGGAGCGTGTATCAATTTCTTACATTAATAATCACTGAGTACAGTTAAATAATAGAGAGATAATGAACCGTAAAATCTTTACCGGTTCTTCAACCTTTATCGGTTCTCAAATCTTTAACCGGCTTGCAATATGAAGCCGGTTATCGCTCAAATCATTAGGTCCAAGGGCTGACTTCATTGGATGGAGAGAGGCTGCAGGTGGAACAATGACTGGATTCATATTCATTGGACGGGGAGAGGTTTTCAAAGCAAGCCGCCAGTTGTTTGGGCCGACTGTAGGGTTGCATTTTCAGCATCACGCCAAACATGAACATTTCATCTCTATTTATTCTCTGAACTCTGTGATTAATAATACAAGCATCAGTAAGATTATCCGGAAAAGAAAATTGAACACAAATCTATTAAGTTAAAATCTGACTGAGTGTATTTCGCAACTACTCCTCTTAATGCAACGCAATTTACTTAACACGGGTTATCATTGATTCGAGGATGTCATATAAACTCGGAGAATTTAAAATTTTGAATTAGATTCCGAGATATTCATATTTTTTTGTAAATTTTAACGAAATTTCTCTAAAAATGGTACCTAAATTACTCCATTTTTGTGGATAAAAAAGGAGAAATAAAACGGATTAATCTATTTTTATGCCATTTTCTCATTAAAACTGAAAAAAATTATTTTATTTTCAACTAAATAGTTGGTGAAAAAAAAAAATCTTGATTACAGTAAAAATTCCGAAAAGTAAAAACATATTTCCACATTTTCAAACTTTATGAATCAATTTATTCTGCAGAGCAAATAGTTCCTGTCAGCATATTGTCAAGAAATCAAGATTTGTTTCAGCTATAGATTAAACCAAGGACACAAATTTGCTGTTACATGCAAACGTAACAGTTGATATTGCAAAGCTTTCTGCAACCCCAAATTACATGCAAACATAACATTTACATGTAATTTGCACCCAAATCAATTTTAATTTGAACCGTAATAAATGTTAATTTGCAATGAAAATTACATGCAAAAGTAATGTTTACATATAATTTTAGGTTGCAAAAAGCTTTGCAATTTAAGTGTTACGTTTGCATGTAATTTTGGGCTGCAGAAAGCTTTGCATTTGAAGCTCCTTGCATTTAGGTGTAGAATTATTCCTCTCTATTCACAAGAGTTGAATTTAAAGAAAAAGCATATACTATTTCCAATGAATTATTTTTAAATAATGGCTGTTAAAACGTTTCTTAAATTCATTAAAAATAAAATGGTTTATCAGGTTAAATTGACATTTTTTTTTATCCAATTCGTCGATTTACACGATTTTATTTGGCCGTCCTTTTTCCATTGGTTGCAGTTTCCTTTTCGCGGTTATTTGGCACAAAATGTTACCTTTTTTAAACTGATTTATGTCAAGACCCCTATAACAAAGAAATATCGTATTTTCTTCTAAGAAATGTAATAAAGAGTTAGTTAATTATTTACGTTTTTAATTATCGGGAGTGAAATAATTCGCTTGATTAGTACATTTATTTTTATTTTAATGTTACGTGAACGAAGTCACGGGTAACAGCTAGTTAAATTATATACTTGTATAAAGATCTCATTTCTTTATTTGTTTCGTGCTTGCTTAACGGCAGTCTTTCCACTAGCGGGTGATTTCATTTCATTTGTTTACTTAGGTATCATCTTCCACCTTATACGGTGAAGTTTTGTTACAGTATTCTGAATGTGTTGGAGAGTGTTTCATAATTTATGCTTAACGCATGATTTTTCTTTCTTGTTTGATTTAAAATTGCGCTACGATTGATTAATCGTATAAACGCATGTAACATACATATCTCATTGAATAAAACTTCAAAATAACACATTACATTTTTTTTTAACTTATTTCACTATATCTCAGAACTGTATTCCTCAGAACTGCAGACGAATTATATAATTTTACTGGTTAAATCTAAGATTCTACTTCTATTTTTAATATGATTCATATAAACTATTTAAAAAGTAATTAAAATTATATTATACCAAGTTTTGGAAGTCTATTTATTGTATGTGTGCTTTTTAACAGTAAGTATGAAATTTATAAAGTTAAGAACCAGTGAAAGCTGCAATATTTAACAAAAAAAATATGGTAGTCTTTTTTGCTTTACTTCACCCTATTTTTTCCCGTAGTCAAGTTTTGCTTGCACTGTATTAAAAATTATACGTGTCTAGTGATTTTGTTTAATTTACCCAAAAAGTGAGAAAATATACACATAATTTAATAATAGCTTTGCCGCAATGAATATGCCTAGGAGCAAATGTCCTAATCAATGAACTTAAACTTTCGTTATTATTTTGTGTATTTGCTCCGAGATATCGTTCGAGCAAATTGTCAAGAGATAAATCCTCGTAAGATATGTTTTATGGCCAGCTGCACGTTGTCTGCCAGTAGCCATACACTGGTTTCACGCTCCGTACGCTGTCTCACTCTAATTCCTTTTTAAGACTAAAATACCTATTCCCCCCAAAAATTATTGTCCACATATTCTTGGGACTATTGAAAACCAATTTAAACAATTAAAAAATCGATTTTTTGAAACTTAGAATGTAGAAAAAACATTTAATTTCTCCTGGGGAAAAATATCTGAATTCAACACTTTTTTAAGTACTTTTAAGATTATTATCCTAGGCCCGGGCAACGCCGGGTGCGAATTAGTCTATAAAAATAAATACAGATGTTTAGTTGTGTGTGTCTGTTTAACTGTCTAGAGTTTTCTGAAGACACCGCTGCGCACAGACCTACAGGATTTCGAAAGAAAGTTCCTGTATGTCTGACGTTATGCAGCCGCAAAGTCAGTCTTTTGATTATTTTTATTTAATTTTTAGCTTTTTGTGTGTGTGTATGTGTGTGGACGCAGCGATTTTTTAACGTTAGTAAAAGGAATCCGGTTTCAATCTTTTAGCCCAATATAGTAAGTTTTGTCTTCTTTTCGGCAAATTTTATTCGGAATTCATAGACCGAAGTTTTCACAAATTTGTTTATGGGAATTTTAACTATGTTCGCAACGAACGCATTTCGCAGCGATTTTTTCACATTCGTAAATGGAATCAATCTTTTTAAGTAAATTTTGCCCTCAAAAATTTTAAAGTTTTTGGCGAATTTTTTATGCGATTCTCATTTGCATTCTGCGGCGATTTTTCCATATTAGTAAAAGAATCCGGTTTCCATCTTTTAGCCTAATATATAGTACATTTTTTTCTCTGCCATTTTTGAAAGTTTACCCGAATTTTGTCCGCTATGTTTTGTTTGTCGTTGTTAACGACAAACTTGTCGTTTGTTTGTCGTTGTCATGTTTAACGCTTTGCGGCGATTTTCTTTCTCAAACAGAACGTGCTCGAAAAAAGTATCCGATTTCAGTCTTTAACCAATATTTTTCGCGAATTTTTTACGTGAACTTTGGCGTTTTTTACTTACCCATCATACGTAGTATAGGGTAAGTCTTGTAATCGTTTTGAAAATCGAAAAAAATTTTTTGACGGATTTACACGTTTCAGACACTGGAGATTCCAAAAAACATATTTTTAGAAAAAAAATTTTGCCGTCCGTCTGTGTGTCTGTGTGTCTGTGTGTGTGTGTGTCTGTAAACGCTCTATCTCCCGAAAAAATTGAGATAGACACTTTCAATTTGGTATGTACTTAGTATGTAATAATGGGAAGAAGCCTATTTCATTTCAATAACCTCGATTAACCGGATCTATTTTCTTCGGACTCTCGAAATATTCGTTCTGATAAAAGGTATATAAAAATTTTCGAAATTGTTTATTTTAAGAAATGAATATAAAAGACAATAAAAAAACATAAATTTTGCATAAAGCATGAAGTCGATCGGATAATTAGTTGCTGAGATATTTGTAATCCTATTTTCCACACTCTTCGATTTTTCATGACCCTGTATTTCATCCAAATTTCACTTCAAAGATCTATTTTAATTGGAAATTTGACGCTTAATCAGATGCAATAAACCGCTAGTTAATAGGATTATTATTTTTGGAGTTATAAGGAAAAACCTCTTTCAAGCAATTCAGTAATCGAGCCTATAAAGTTATGACGTCATCAAGCCACGATTTTATTTGAATTGCTATGCATTTTATAAGTAGTTTACACATTTTTGTTTTAATATTTTACATTATGCATATCCATGATGGGTAAGTATTACGGTGGCCCCCAACGACTAGTTCTTTTTGCGGCAATATTTTAGCATTCGTGAAAGAAATACTGTTTCAATCTTTTAGACCAATATCGTAAATTTTGTTCTCAGCGCTTTTTGAATTCTTCTCGAATTTTTTGCGATTTTCAGCATTTTTCGCGCTTTGTGGCGAGTTTTTGACATTTTTTTTTTCTGAAACTTAAAAAGATCTCCTGTAAATTTTGCTATTGCCGTGATTAAATTCAAATTGAAAGAATGCCAAATTGGTTCCTATAGCAACGTGAGCATCTATTCTGAAAATTTGAATTTAATCTGGGTCGATCACAGCCTGCCTTCAAGATAAGACAATTACGCATTTTTAAAGATTAAAAGCAATGATTTGTGTATGTTGCAGAAGGCAGTGGGACCTTCAACCCTAGGTTCATTTGAAAATATTTTCGTCTCAAAATACAAAATCACAATAATTCAATATTCGTTTGATTCGAGACCAGAGCGGGCGTAGTCTGCATCGGTGTACGCTTCCGAAGCCAGCGGGCTCCTAACACAAGGTTCGTTTAATTCGAGGCTCGTTTCAGAAAAACCGACCAGCTAAGCGGGCAAAGCTCCGCTAGTTTAATAATATAATGGGTGTAAATTATTCACACCGAAGTATTAATCATACATTCTTCTTTATGCTTAAATATTTTACTCCAAACAAATCAGATCTAAATTTATCTTACACTAGTACCACAATTAGATGTCATGTCGTATTAAAATTTACAAAACAATTCTGTAAGAAAGGTGACAAAAAATTATGACAACGTTCAAAATAAGTGTCTGCACCAGAGATGTGGAAACATATTTTAATACAATCAAGTTAGTCCTGCTTCGTTTTATGTTGTCATTAATTTTCTGAAGTTTTCAATATTAGATGTTTAAAAATATGAAAGTTTCAACAAGAAATGACTGTGACTTAAGTGGGAAACAAATTATGAGGGGTACATGTTTACAATATGTCTTAATTTAAAAAAACACGTTGCGTGTGTCTTTATACTAACTAAAATAGATAAAATATTTCTCTGAGTAATTCGTGAAATGGAACATGTACAATCTCGGTGAATTTGTAATAAATTGTTTTAAAACTCGTTTGTCTTTATTTATAAGAAACATCTTTTATCATATTAGTGTAACAAGATAACAATGGCGGATCATAGGAGTTCGTGAGGCGGTGGTGATTTCGCCCCTCCCTTGGGCTACGCTCCATCAATAAGTTCCTTCAAGCTGAAATATCTAAGCCAGTTTTAGTTCTTTTTAAATTTGTAAGTGTTTAAAACGGATAAATTTGTCTTTTTTATTCATCATCGCGGTAAAAAATTAAAATACGACTATTACCAGAAATGTGCATAAAAAATAGTAATACAAAAAAATTTTAAATGATATATAAAATATTCTTTTGTAATTTTGTAAATAATTTTTTTGTAATTTCTTTTTGAAATGGTATATAATGAATGAAAATCAGCAATTGTGTATGAGTTCGTAAAATTAGCAGAAATTTGCTCTTAGGTGGGTAAAAATACAGTATTCAGCCAGATATCCATAGATACTGAATAAATGTTTCATTTTAATAAATTTCAAAGTATTCTTTATTTAACTACCTTAGAAATAAAGCAACAAGGTGCTTTATACCCAGTAAATATTTTCCAACACCTGCGGCAATAATTCTTGACATTTAAGGTCTATTGTCCTCGGAACAAGTATAACCGACAGTAATAAGTCTTTGGAATACTTTTCACACATGAATGGAGAAAAGACGTCTCAATTTAAGAAAGAAATTTAATGTTTTCTTTTTTAGGGTTTCGTTCATCTAACGAAACTCTATTCGTCTTACTCCTTCGTCTGTCTGTCACAGAGTTCGTAATCGGAAACTGTATAAGTTAGAGACTTGAAATTTTGAATACTTATAGCTGAATATCTCCTGTCACACGACAAATCATAAAATTTTGAAAAAGTCATATTAGTTTAATTAAATGAATTACTGACATCCTATCATTTCTGGGATTTTCTTAGATCTTAAAACAGAACCTTAATTTTAGTCTTTTTCGCTTAGGTTAGATAGTTTAGTGGTACAGCGTATTCCTCCTATTCCAGAGGTTCCGAGTTCTATTCTCGACGACGAAAGTTGAAATTTTATATTTTTACATTTTATTGAACGATAGATTTAATTAAAAGAACACTGTCGTATGTTTCGTCGTTATGTCGTTATGTCGTTCGTTATGTCGTTATGTCGTTCGTTATGTCGTATGTTCGAGTTCTATTCTCGACGACGAAAGTTGAAATTTTATATTTTTACATTTCATTGAACGATAGATTTAATTAAAAGAACTGTCGTATGCTTTTTTTTGCCAGTTTAAGGATTTCTTTTTTTTTTTACCTAAAATTAAATCATATAATTAAATATGCTTTCCAGATATACAAACATATGCTGTTACAATTGTCTGAAAAGTAGTTCTTGACTATTTTTTATTTGATTTTTTCTTTAAAAAGCTCCTTCTTGTTATCATTTTATTATTAAATTTAATGGTGCTGCCATCTATGTTCTTATGGATAAAATGCATTGATAAATAATAAAGATAACTATAAGTTAATGATTTGGATTTATTAATTAAAGGATGCAGTGTTTTGAAAGGAATATTAAATGAAATGTATTTTAAACTATCTCTGCCCATACCTCGTAATATATCTGGCTTCTTCTGCGTGGCCCTGTAAAAGAAATATAAATGCTACCTACATTATTTGCAATTAGGAAAAGGTTGTTGTGTCTCTCAATAAATTATATAAATTTTGTTCGATTTGAATTTAAATTTCCCGTAAATAGGCGGTAATGTATCCGAATTCTTTTGTGTGGCCCTGAAAAAGAAATTCAAATACTATACGCACTTTATGTTCAATTGGAAAAATGCTATTCTGTATCTCAATCAGCTATATAAATTTCGTTGAATTTGAATTAAAATTCTGCTTGTAGGCGGTAGTGTATCCGAAATCTTTTGTGTGACCCTGTAAAATAAGTATAAACTAGCTGACACCCGCCCGGCGTTGCCCGGGCCCGTGATAATAAATTAAAAAATATATATCAAGTTTTTATTATTTTATATCTTTAACCCGATTTTGTATGACATTATACTTTAAAATGAAAAATTCGCGAAAAAATATTGATATTTAGTGATAATAGCCTTCATTTTCTTGTTTTTTTTAACCTAGGGCCGTTTCATAGTTTTAAAATAAAAAGTTCTTTTTGTCCGAACACTTTGAAATATTTATTTTTAATAAATAAAACAGTTTTACAGTCCGTGTAAAAATTTTGTGAAGAAATATTGTTATCTAGTTGTAAAAGAAATGTTTTCTTCTCGCTTTTTTGTTTGTTTGTTTGTTTTTGCGTCGGCTCCTTTAACATAGCAATAAAAAATAGTTCTCGTCTTCCTAACTCTCTGACATTTCAATCGGTAATAAATATAACTGTATCCAAGCTCTTTTTAAAATTTTGCAAAAAAATTTGCAGGTTTCCCGTTTCTGACGGTAGAAGCCTTCAAAAAAGTTTACGCATGCGCAAAGAGGCGATTTTCATGTGGATTTGACAGAATGCGCTTTTTGTTTTAAATATATATATGCTACTCAATCGAATGATAATAATATTGCAATGTCATCGGATTTAAATATGTATGCTAAATTTCAGCTCAATCGGATTTAATCGTTGAATGCACGAACGTTACATCAAGTTAAATAAAAGCTACTGATAAAAAGTGTTAAGGATGCTTTTCCTTTGTTTTGTTTTTGTTTTGTTTTGTGTTTTTTTTTTTTTGTATATATATTTCGATGTGACTTTTAGTTTTAACAAACTGTATGAAATATAAATTTATTTTGAAATGCTACTGTAAAAACTTGTAGTTGTGGACTAGGATTTAATAAGTAATATAAAAAAATAAATAAAAGAGTATTTAAAATATATATATATATTAAAGTCTTTATTTGTATTTATATTTTCTACTCTTTGCTATTTAAAATATTTTGTTTTTGCCGTTTCGTTTGACCCATTTTGGTGAGAGCGGTTTGGCGCATAATTAACGCCATTGTCTTTGTAACTCGTAACCATATAGATTATTTTGGGATTTATCATAGTTGCAGCTGGCTAACGGAAAACTGCGTTAAGATTAATTTATAACTTTATAAAAAAAAATCTAAAAATATAATAAAATGTTGTATTGTCATCGAAAACACATCCGGGCACATATTTCTTATAATTCTACCATATCAGGAAGTTAGTTAAAAATTGATTACAAAATGACATCTCTTATATACAAAAACCAAATTAAGTTAAACTAGCTGACCAGCCCGGCGTTTCCCGGGTAGACTGTCATTGAAAAATATAACACTAGAATGGACTTCATAAAAAAAAAAGACTGAATAATATTTATTTATACTAAAAGCTTGTAAAAAAATTAAATAAGAGCTAAAATTTCAAAAGTATAACAGTTACGTTTAAAAAATGTAACGGACAGGGAAAATTATTACACTTACTTTTCCCTGTTTACTAAAAATCCCTTTTTAATTTTATATTGCTAATTGTATTTTTTAAATATATAAATATTAAATGCTTACAAAAATCAATATTTTAAATGGAAATGTATAAAAATATATCTATTTAGTTGTTAATGTTGACAAATTATAATTACATTTTATTTGCACTATAATCAATAAATCATTGTTTGTTTCGCTTTAAATTCCTGTAGATGGCAGCACCAACCAATGAGATGCGTTTCATTCGGGCGTTGCCATTAAACAATTAACAAATAATCGTGATTTCTGTGCCACGTACGATAGTATAATATATATATAGATAAAAGTGTGTCATAAAATGAATTTCAAGTGATTGTTTATTAACCCATGACTTGCTTATAAATGTGTAAAAACATTCATGCATAAACTTTGGGCAAGACCTTTTTAGAATGCTTTCTTAACAAAATGTGTTAGAATTATTTAATGTTGGTTATTTATTGCTTAGTTTTAGTTCCTTAATGCACGTTTATTGGTGCATTTTAGCGAGAGAACTTTGGCTCAATAAAGTATCCGTTGCTTGTGACATCTCAATACAATTATTCTCATTCAATAAACTGCATTTTTCTAACATGTATGACGTGCAGTAGATAATCCTATATTAAAATTTTTAAAGAGTCACGGTGAAAACAATTATTCACGAAACGATGACCATTTTTAAAATGTAAAGTAGTATTGTGTACTTTGAAAAACATACATGTTTATATTTCGTGGTCTTGGGTCTTTTTTGTGAGAGTTAAAATCTGGAAAGACCAAAATAGAAAAGAAAAAAAGAAACAGACAGGCAGAAAAGCATACCTTTTTTTAATCTGCATAGAATTTATTTGAACCATCATCAAAACGAACCCTTTTCAACAAACAAAACATTTATCAAAATCGAAAATTCACTCGAACGTTAAGCGTACATATATATATATATATATATATATATATATATATATATATATATATATATATATATATATAGGATGTTTCATAAAGGACTCCCACTCTTAAAATCAACAATTCATAAACTATAATACAGGGTGCTTAGAGGGGCTAATATTTGACTACCACTATTCCAGAATAGTAATCTTTGCAGTGCTTAAACACAGAAACTTTAGCTTAAATAAAGTGATTCCTAAACAGTGATAGTCAAATGTAAGCAACTCTACACACCCTGTAACAAATACTTAAAGGGGGAACTAAGTGGCATGTTTATGAGATAGCCCATAAATTCTACATATAGTAACTTTAATTCAAATTTTCGACAGTGGATAGCCCTGCGTTCACACAAACTGCAAGACTGCACAAATTGACGTATGAAACTGCATTGAAAATATCTGAGTTTTTATTTTGATTATTATATTTAGTTGTTGAAAAACGAAGTAAAAGGTTTGTATTTTGGAAATGTAAAATTAATTTCAGCAATATTACAGTTTGAGACAGTGCAGCTCCCTCTATTAATAAAAATATAAAGCTTTTTTTATTATTATTATTACTATATACAAAATTTATGAGCTGCCTCATAAATATGTCACTTATTTGATTTCAGCACATCAAAATATACACAAATTGTAAAATTTTCATTTTTAAAGCAAGTTAAAAATTCACCTTCATTGCCAAATTCACAAACCTCTTTTTATTAACAGCATAAAATAGCTGATACTTCGGTATACATTCAGCATCATTAAGATAAATAATCGGTTCCGCAAATATATTGAATTTTGCGAATATAACAGATTTATTAAGTACTTCTTGTGTAAGCAGTAAAGCCAAACAAATATATTTCTCTCGGCTGTTTCTAAGCCAAGGAAAATAATATTAAGATCCTTCGATAATCCGTTCATGGATATATCTATAATTTATTACGACCAAGTTAGCCTGTGCACAGCAACATATTTTGCTGTACTTTGCAACTAAAGAATGAAGAATGTTTTACTGCAATGCCTCATGCAGGATAGAATTTCTAAACCGAATCAATAACCGTTATCGGATTTCCACCAAAATTTCGACATATCTGGCAAATTTTATATGATGGAAATTCGGGAATACGGTATTTTCGCTTGCCTCATTTGAAACTATAGTTTGTTTCAGTTGTAATAGTTTGAAAACTTACTTCTGATACATGAAATAAATAAAAATGGAAAATAAAGTTTTCATATTTCTGAGATTTCGTTATCTTTATTGTTCTAAAAAAGTAATGTGAAATATTTTTTTTAACTGACTTAAAAAAAAGAAAAAGAAAGATATTACTTTGTTTGACGATATAAATATAGGAGTTGTTGAAATTAAATGTCCCCAACACAGAGAGTAGGATATTACATGGTTTATAACGAAATAAAATATACTTAACAAGCACTTCATATCATGCAGGGATCAATGCAGGTTTTTTTTTTTTCTTCTTGGATCTCCCTTTTATGAAAAAAAATATTTTGGGAAATTTATTATATTTTTTTGAAAAGAAACTAACGAAAAATCAAATCCAGTTACTTGAATTCAAACCACGCATTTATTAATAGTAAAATTTTTAAATCCTAAATCTAAAGTTTTCCTTTCTGTTTCTTTTGCAAATTACACATTTCAAATCGTAGCAAGATAAAAAAAAAAAAAAAAAAAAAAAAAAAAAAAAAAAAAAATCTGTAGTAATTTCACTTGACTTTCCGAACAATTTACGGATTTACGTTCAAATAATATAAAAATAAATAAAACTTAGATCCTAATTTTACAAAGTTAAAATGTTTCCACTTGTAAAAATAACCTTATATTCTAAATAAAACTTCACTTTTATTCATAAAGCTTAAACTTTTTCCTAAAATTATGACGCAATTTTAAATGAATTTTCATTCCATCCTTGCAGAAATTAAGTCCTGTTAATTAAAATAAATATTCAAATTGAATTTACATAGTATTGCTAATGAGAGTTTTAAGTTGTTTTAAATATAGATATTTCGCCATGGTTCCTCAATAATATATAATATTTAAATTCCGCTATGTTTCTCAGATTAATAAAACTCGCTCTATTTTTTTTCGTTGCTTTTTAAGAAAAAAAATGTTTTACTAAATTAAGTCGCATTCTAGTGAAATTCTGTTGTATCAAAATAAAATGAGCGTGAACAATAAAAAAAATTAATTGAACAAGTGGGTAAGTGTGATCGAAGATCGCACAAAGGGTTTCGTTTAATATTCCTTTCAAAACACTTTATCCTTTCTTTAATAAAGCCAAATAGATTTCATTTTCCAAAATAAAGTCATGTTTTTTTATGAAGTAAAAATTTACCGGTCTATTTTTTCGTTTCTTAGAATATCTGAACTGGTCCGATAGCGGGCGAAGCCCGCTATTATACTCAGTCATAATAATATCTGTCATATGGACTAAATGCGATATTTTAAAAAAAGTAGTCCCCCCCCCCTCCCTCTCCTCTTCTTTATTAACAATCATTATTCGCATTATTAATTACATCATTGTCTATTAGCGTTTTATTTCTTTTTTCTACTAGAGGGTTCTGCAGCCTACGAGCTATGCTCGCCAACCCCCTTTCTGACACCGCAAACTCTAAAAACACGCTAATTTGATTAACTCCAAAATGATTACGGAAGATTTAATTATAATTAAGCGACCAGTGGCAATCTGCTGTAATAGGGTTTCCATTCATTTTCCTTTCACTGGGGTATTTTAAGGCCGAATCAACTGCTGTCGAAAGAGCTAACAACTATTGTCGTGATTGATTAAATAACATCAATTTAACATTTGAAAATCAACTTGTGTAAGATGACTAAGTAAACAATGTCGCTGTATCGGAGAATTTTATAATGATGTCAAAAAAAATTGGGTCTTTATCCGTTATCCTGTCTACCACTATCCAAAAAAGAAAAAAAAACTGTCGCCAAAATATAGAGGAAAAAAGTACGTTTCCGTTGCGTCACATTAAATTGACATGAGATGTGTTACACGTGTTTGTTATGTCATCGAGATATTTTTATTTGGCATTTATCTGGTGGCATGGCAGTGCCTCCGCCAAGTCGAGAGAGGACAGCCGTAAGCATACTTTTCTGGAAGCAACTCAGGGCACTTTTGACCTCCCCATATCTCCGCGCTGGAGTATCCCAAAAATTTGAAACTTCGTTTTTCTAGAGTATTTGGCACACAGGACCAAAATTTAAAATTACAACTTTCTGTCTTTTCTAGTTCAGACGATATATGAACTCAAACATTCGATTTTTTGTCATTCACTCACTCACTCGTTCACGCGTCATCAAAAAGATTGGGTAGATCCCGCAGCCTCAGAAACTTAAAATTTGGAATAAAGCTAGTGTTTAGGATACAAAGAAAGGAAAAATTATAAAATCCGGAAAATTTGAAAAAAAAACATTCGAAAATTTAACAAATTCCATCAAAATTGAAAATTGAAAATAATACGATCTTGCAGTCTTAGAAACTTAAGATTCGTTGTGAAGGTAGTGTTTAGTATCCAAAAAAAGAAAACACCAAAAACACCAAAAAAATCGAAAGCAAAATTGAAAAAATCGAAAAATCGAAAATTTTCAAATAATACAATTTTGTTGCACTAGAAACTTGGAATTCGGAATAAAGGTAGTATTTAGGATGCAAAATAAGGAAAAATTAAAAATTCCGGAAAAGTCGAAAAAAAATTTCAAAAATTCGAAAAATTCGAAAAAAAATTGAAAAATTAAAATAATTGGATTTTTTAGCCTTAGAAACTTAAAATTCGCAGTAAAGATAGTGTTTAGGATTCAGAATAAGTTAAAATAAAAAACACAATAAAATTCGAAAATAAAATAAAAAAATCGAAAAAATCGAAAAATAAGGAAAATTTGAAAATAATTCGATTTCATAGCTCTAGAAATTTGAAATTTGGAATAAAGGTAATATTTAAGATACTAAATAAGGAAAAATTAAAAAATATGGATAATTCACAAAATACCCATAAATTAGTACAGACGATATATGAACTCAAAGTTTCGATTTTTTGTCACTCACACACTCACTCACTCTCGCGTCATCAAAAAGATTGGGTAGATCCTGCAGTCACAGAAACTTAAAATTTGGAATAAAGCTAGTGTTTCGGATACAAAGAAAGGAAAAATTATAAAATCCGGAAAATTTAAAAAACATTCGAAAATTAAAAAAAGTCGTACAAAATTGAAAATTGAAAATAACACGATCTTGTAGTGACTTAAAAACTTAAAAACTTAAAAACTTAAAATTTGGTGTGAAGGTAGTGTTTAGAATTCAGAAAAAGAAAACATCAAAAACACAAAAAAAAATTGAAAATAAATCGAAAATTTTCAAATAATCCAATTTTGTTGCGCTAGAAACTTGGAATTCGGAATAAAGGTAGTATTTAGGATGCAAAATAAGAAAAAATTAAAAATTCCAGAACATTCGAAAAAAAATCAAAAATTCGAAAAAAAAATCAAAAATTCGAAAAATTCGAAAAAAATTGAAAATAATTAAAATAATTTGATCTTTTGGCCTTAGAAACTTAAAATTCGCGGTAAAGATAGTGTTTAGGATTCCGAATAAGTTAAAATAAAAACGCAATAAAATTCGAAAATAAAATAAAAAATTCGAAAGAAATCGAAAAATAAGAAAATTTTGAAAATAATTTGATTTCATAACGCTAGAAACTTGAAATTTGGAATAAAGGTAATATTTAAGATACTAAATAAGGAAACATTAAAAAATATGGATAATTAAAAAAAATCGAAAATTAAAAAAATAAAATAGAAAGAAAGAAAGAAAAAGAGAGAAATTGAAAATAATATGATCTCGTAGTCTTAGAAACTGAAAATTTGGTGTAAAGGTAGTGTTTAGGATTCAGAAAAAGAAAAAATTAAAAACACAACAAAAATTAAAAATAAAATAAAAAAATCGAAAAAAAACGAAAATTTGAAAATAATTCGATTTTGTAAAGCTAGAAACTTAAAATTTGGAATAAAGGTAGTATTTAGGATACAAAAAAAGAAAGAAATAAAAAATCTGTAAAATTCGAAAAAAAATTCGAAAAATTGAAAAAAATTCGATTTTGTAGCTTTAGAACTTAAAATTCATCGTAAACTTATTGTTTAGGATACAGAAAAAGGGAAAATTAAAACACAATAAATTCGAAAATAGAATAAAAAACTCGAAAAATTCAAAATAATTCGATTTTGTAGCGCTAGAAACTTGAAATTTGTAATAAAGGATACAAAATAAGAAAAAATTAAAAAATCCAGAAAATTATAAAAAAATTTCGAAAAAATCAAAAATTGAAAATAATTTTATCTTGTAGTCGTAGAAACTTAAAACTTGGTATAAAGGTAGTATTTACTATTAAATAAAAGGAACAGTTAAAATATTCGTTAAATTCGAAAATAAAATCGAAAAATCCAAATATCTTTAAGGAATCGAAAATTCGAAAACAATTTGATTTTGTACTGCTAGAAGCATTAGTTTTAACATAATTGTCCTATTAGCTAGTACAACGCCCCTAATTGTTTTATGTTGTTTCCCCCGGATTATGGTTTTCTTTTCTTTCATTTACGAATTTCGTTATAGAAAAGTTCCGCTATAGACTGGCTACGATATAGGCGATTTCTTTATAGACAGGTTTGTTTTCTTTCACAGGTTGTACTCTATTTACTTCACATATGAAATATGGATTGTTAAATGATGTTAGCCCCACAAAAATTTTCACAGCTCCCCCTACCCTCCCGACATTACTGGCTGGTTATAGCTTGATAGTCCTTTCTAAATAAAATCATGGTGACTCTAAGATTCACTTGATTTATATCTAAATTGAACCTAAATGATCCTAAGAAGACGTATCAAATAATTACTATATTGGCATGACAATCAGGTAACTTAGAATTAAAATCGAAAAATCAATAAATTTATAAAAAGTCGAAAATTTGAAAATAATTCGATTTTGTAGTCCTAGAAGCTTGACATTTGGCAGAAAGGCAGGGTTTAGTACACAAAGAAAGGAAAGATTAAAAAATCCTTAAATAATAAAAAAAAGACTAAAAAAACGAAAAAAACCATCGAAAAAAGGAATATAGTTTGATTTATTGGAAATTTCCGGAAATTTTAATTTTGGCTTTCTTTTTATACTAAAAAGTTTTTTTTATGTTAAATATCAAGTATCTAGGGCTGCGAGTAATATCTCAGATGGATAGCGCCTTTCCTCGGAGCAATTGAGAGTACTTTTGACACTCCCCCTCCCATAACTTAGTGCTTGCCTAGGAACATGAAATCTCTTTTTATCTACAGTACTTTGCAAACGAAACTAAAGCTTCAAATTTTTGATACCTGTAAATAATAGGGACAGAGTGTGGGCTTAGCGAAAATCAGTGGATGATCTCCAAAAAGAACCCAAAATCAAGAAAAGGAGGATTACTTACAAAAAGAAGCTAAATCTCATCAAAAAGTCACCTGTAAAAAATGAAGCCAAGTCTCATAACTCATTTACCGTAAAAAGTACTGAGATCGTATAAAGCCAAGTTTAACTATCTTATTAACTCTGAAATTTTCAATCACAAAACACTCCTAGTCTCTACATCTTTAGTTAATTGTTATTTTGTGACTTGGCAATTACCCAGCACAGGGAAGTTATTACACCTTACTATGTTATGGGATGGGATGGGATAATTTAATTAAGGCAAATTATATACGTACAGGGAAGTTATTACACTTTAATATGTTATAGTATTATTTGATTAAGACTAACTATATACATCACATTCTCGTGCTACGTAATTGCCAAGTCACAAAATAATAATTAACTAAAGATGTAGAGACTAGGAGTGTTTTGTGAATGAAAATTTCAGAGTTAATAAGATAGTTAAACTTGGCTTTATTCGATCTCAGTACTTTTTACGATAAATGAGTTACGAGACTTGGCTGCATTTTTTACAGGTGACTTTTTGATGAAATCTATATTTTACCCATTTATTAGTTATTTTATTAATTTAAAAAATAATAACCACTTTAAACGTGACGCCATGATATTAAAAGAGAAAAAGCGTTGAAAAAATGTTGCTATGCGTAGTTATGCACAACAGATCTGTTTCAGCTGACGTCATAAACACTAATATTTTGTCGAAATAAATTATTATCTCCTGTAAATATATTTTTATATTGAAACTGTTTGGAAGTATTGTTATTTGAGCATTTTAAATATGACATAAGTTTCCCTATTCAATGCTTTGAACGCGTAATAATTTAATTATTTCTCTTTTTAATATTCACGCGCAAATATATTTTTTACTACGTAATTTTCTACATTTACTGCTTTTAACAAGTGATCATTTAATTATAATTTTAAAATTTTATCTCTGTTTTTAATAGTTACGTATAAATAACTTTTTAATTGAAAGGGAATATTACTATGTGCGCTATTTTACAAATTCGCTATACAATTCAAATAATGGACTTTTTAAAATATGAAATAAATCTCCATCAAAATAATGAAAATTTGAATAAAAAATTGCAATAAATTTTTGATAGTCACGTGTAAATAATTTTTAATTGAAAATTAATATTTTTATGTGGGCTAATTTGCAAGTGGGAAACAACTCAAATAAATTCTGCGCTAATTGAATATTTTTATCCATTAATGAGTGGGTTGTTAAGGTTTTAATTAATATTTTGCAGCAATGAAGACATTTTCAAAATTTTATGATTTTCGGCGTCACAGTAGGTATTCAGCTAGAAGTACACAAAATTTCAAATCTGTAACTTATACAGTTTCTGAGAACCGGCTCTGTGACAGACAGACAGAGAAGCGAGACGAATACGGTTTCGTGAGATAAACGAAACCCTAATAACTGAGTTAAAAAGGGGAATACTTATTGGGAATATTTTGGTCATAAAATGTTTGAAAAATGGTTTAGATACCAAATCTGTTGATCGATTAGTACGCAAATGTCTTGCAGCAGTGGCCTGTTAATCGAAAGCATAATTTGAGCGCAATCATGTTCACTGACACACAAACACATACATACCGACATCATAAAAAAAAACACACAAAACGGACTCCAAAGAAAAAACAAGTTGAAAATTGTACGTCAAACGTGACAAATGAGGTGCGTTCGAACTCTTATTATTTCAGTGACATGAATCATATCGTCTGTTATTATGATATGATTATTTTTCGTAATAAAATAAGTACATTTTAAGTTGGAAACATTTTATCTTTTGTTTGCATTTACTGAAAATTCCAATGGGAAACTTATGTCTAGCTTCAAAAATTTCAGAACTTGAAATCCATATTTAGACACTTTTTCCATTTAATATTTATTTCTCCGGAAATATCTATCCAAAAAACTGTCGGTAGATTATAATTAAACAATTTAATATACAAATTCTGTTTTTAAATTCAGTAATACGGAAATAATATGACTCCATCTTAAATATATGACGTGATCACCATGGCAACATAGAATCATTACCTATCATGTAATATCATTGGATTAATTACGTATGATAGGATTTAATAGAATGAAGATAACTTGTATTAATATATTTTTAAGTTTTGATTCTATTTTCATAAAGTTTGAAATGACTCGACAAAATTCTGCAACGATTATCCTAATAATATTATAAATCTGATTGTGTGCAAATGTTAGGCTTAAGCCAGCGTCAAAATGGAGCTTTTAATGATCCTGTATTTTTGCATATAGGGTGATTATAACCCTCAAATGAATATAGGCTAGGTTTTATTTATTTTATTCAAATATTTTCTTTAATAATTAAAAATTTCATTATTTTCATGGAGAATAAATGGACATTTTTCCATAAAATTTAACCATTTTACTTTATTGTTGCTAGAGCTTTGATCGTTGCCAATAAATAAAAACACGGAAAAATAATTTTTCCTCAACAATTAATTTTCAATTGAACGATTTTCACGAGAAAAATGAAAATTAAAAAGAATTCAAAAGAAAATGAATTTCCATGATATTTGAAACGAAAATATGGAGTATTTGTTATTATATATGAAGTATGAATATCGGTTACATTAAAAAGATCTTTTTCTGTCAAAAATTGCGTTATAATTAGAAGGAAAAATGAACAATAATTATATTATTAAAAATAGATTTCGCTTGGACCATGGAACTTTGAAAAAGATCCTTCTCGGTTTGGACAAATATGACGTCATAAATAAAACATGTAATTTTCAAATGTTCGTAATAATACAAGGAGCAGAAATATCAACATATAATGAAAGTAGATAGATAATGGATGTTTTATTTAAGATGAAAAACTGAAATATTTTTTATTCTTACTGATTAATAATTAGCTTGAATACCAGTTGCATACAAATGTGAGTTTTCCGCTAAAATTTACGCCCTGATTGCCAGAAAAAGAAAATTAACAAGAATTATGCCATTAAAAGGAGATTTCTCTGAGGAAAAAGTGACGTCATATTTGAAATAAAACGGGAATTTTCAAATGTGTTTTACAAGGAGCTTGAATCAATTCCTTACATTAATAATACAAGGATCGATAAGTTTAAAAAATAGATGAGTTTCATGCCATATTTAAAACAAAAAATTTAAATATTTTTTTTTATCTATACCGATTATTAAGCATGAATATCAGTTACATACAGATGAGAGTGTTTTGCCAAAAACCAAAACGTGATTGTTATGAAAAGAAAAATAAATACGAATCTATTATATTAAAATCTGACCAACTCACAGTGGGGCGTTTTGATGATCTAGGTGGACAAAATTAATTTTTCCGATTGTCTCGGAATTTAACAAGACCGCGTATACTGGTAGCTGAATGTCTCTTTCGTCGAGATTCGTACGAGTTTTGTCGAAAAAACCAGATGTGTTGATTAACTACGACCGTAAAGAAGGCAGTTGATTTGAGAGACTTTCAACAGTTGCATTATTTTTCTGTAAGTTCGAAAGCAAGTCGTGACTTTTCTGTTTTATTCGAAAGCAGCAGTTTACTGGACATATGTCACATGTTTGTCACACAATTTAACCTATTGTGTTTGAAAATAAGTGCCATCTTATTTTCAAACTTCAGCTTGACTTTTAATATAGCATTAAGCATTATTAAGTAATAAGAATTTTTTTTAATCAAAGTGCCATTCCTAAAGTATTGAAAACTTAAGAAAGCTCCTGCGAAAGTTTGTGAATCATTAAGTTATATTAACTTGAAGTGTGTGTCTGAGTGTTTAATTCAAATCTTGCAAGTCAATTTTAAACCACTTTTAATTATCCGATTGATCTGAAACTTTGAATACATGTGTAGTTTCAATGACAATACAATATCATAATATAAATAAATAATAATAATATAAATAATAATAATAATAATAATAATAATAATAATAATAATTAAATATGCCAAATATTTATCACTGTTTGATTATTTGATTACTGATACATTCGAAAACCCAGCAAAACCTAATTATTCTTCAACGCAATAATTTTGTCCACCTAGATCCTCAAAACGCCCCACTGTGCTCCTGTTTGCATTTCGCAACTACTCCTTTCATGTTGTAAAACGCAACGCGATTTGCTTAACACCGGTTATCATTGATCCGAGGATGTTATAAACTCTTAGAATTTTAAAAAATGATTTAAATTCCGAGAATTTTTTTTTTTTTTTTTTTTTTTTTTTTGTAAATTTTAACGAAGTTTCTCTAAAAATGGCAACTAAAATATTCCATTTTTGTGGATAAAAAAGAAGAAATAAAACGGATTAATGTATTTTTTCTCATTAAAACTGAAAAAAATAATTTATTTTCAATTTGAATAGATGGTGAAAGAAAAAAAAAAATCTTGATTACAGTAAAATTTTTGAAAAATAAAAACGTATTTTCACATATTCAAACTTCGTGAATCAATTTATTCTGGAGAACAAAAATCGTCTGTCAACATATTTTCATTTAGAAATAATTTTTTTTTTCAGGTATAGATTAAATCAAGGAGGCAAATTTAAGCTCCTTGCATTTAGGTCTACAATTATTGCTCCCTATTCACAAGAATTGAATTTAATGAAAAAGAATATACTATTTCTATTATCTTTGAAGGATGCTATTAAAACGTTTCACAAAGGCGTTAAAAGTAAAATAGTTTACCTGGTAAACTTGACATATGTTTTTACACAATTCGCCGATTTCCACGATTTTATTTGGCCCGCCTTTTTTCATTGGTTGCAGTTTCCTTTTCGTGATTATTTGTCACAAAATTTCACTTTTTTAAAACTTAGTTATGTCAAGGCCTCTATAACATAGAAATACGGTATCGTCTTCTATGGAATGTGATAAAGGGTTAGTTAATTATTTACGATTCTAATTATAGGGAATGAAATATTTTGCTTAATTAATGCATTTATGCTTTTTTTAATGATACGTGAACGAAGTCACGGGTAACAGCTAGTCCTAATAATATTATAAATCTGATTGTGTGCAAATGTTAGGCTGAAGCCAGCGTCAAAATGGAGCATTTAATGATCCTGTACCTTTGCACATTGGTTGATTATAACTGTCGTATGAACATAGGCAGGGTTTTGTTTATTTTATTCAAATATTTTTCTTAATAATTCAAAATTTCGTTATTTTCATAGAGAATAAATGGACATTTTTTCATATAATATTTTAAAATGGTTAAATTTACTTTACCGTTGCTAATATTTTATCGTTTCCAAAACTAAATCAAAGCCCGAAATAATAATTTTTACTAAACAATTAATTTTCAATTGAAAGATTTTTCCGTGAAAAATGAAAATTCAAAAGAATTCAAAAAAAGAGGAATTTTCGTGATATTTGAAACAAAAATATGGAGTATTTGTTATTATACATCAAGTATGAATATTGGTTACGTTGAGAAGATATTTTCTGTCAAAAACTGCGTTATAATTAGAAGGAAAACTGAACAATAATCATATTATTAAGAAAAGATTTCGCTTGGACCATGGAACTATGAAAAGGAACCTCCTTGGCTTGAACAAATATGACGTCATAAATAAAACATCGAGGCTAGCGAAAAAGCATCTTTTTCGTTATCCTCGTAAAACATGTATTTCAAATATTCGTAACATTACAAGGAGCATGAATATCAGTGTATAATAAAAGTATATACTACATAATGGACGTCAGATTTAAGATGAATAACTGAAATATGTTTTTTGATACTGATTAATAATAAGCTTGAAAATCAGTTACATACAGATGCAAGTTTTCTGATAAAATTCCCGTCATGATTGCCAGGAAAAGAAAATTAACAAGAATTATATCATTGAAAAGAGATTTTTCTGGAATCAAAGTGACGTCATATTTCAAATAAAACGGGATTTTTCAAATATGTTTCAAATGGTGCGTGAATCAATTTCATACTTAATAATTACAGAGTACAGTGAAAGAATAGAGAGGCAGTGAACCGTGAAATCGGCTTGCAATATGAAGCCGGTTATGGCTCAAATCGTTAGGCCCAAGGGCCGTTTCAGGGTACTTCATTGGACGGGGAGAGGTTTTCAAACCAAGCCGCCAGTTGTTTAGGCCAACTGTAGGGTTGTATTTTCAGCATCACGCCAAACATAAACATTTCATATATATTTATTTAAGATTATTAGGAAAAGAAAATTGAACACAAGTCTATTATTTTAAAATCTGACTGTCTGTTTGTATTTCGCAACTACTACTCTTAATGCAATACGATTTACTTAACACCATCATTGATCTAAGGATGTCATATAAACTCTGAGAATTTAAAATTTAAAATTAAATTCCAATTTTTTTTTTTTTTTTTTTTTTTTTGTAAATTTTAACGAAATTTCTCTAAAAACGGTAATTAAATTACTCCATTTTTGTGGATAAAAAATAAATAAATAAAACGGATTAATACATTTTTATGCCATTTTCTCATTAAAACTGAAAAAAGAATTTATTTTCAATTTGAATAGTTGGTGAAAAAAAAAAAAATCTTGATTACAGTAGAATTTCCGAGAATTAAAAACATATTTCCACATAGTCAAACTTTATTAATTAATTTATTCTGCAGAACAAAAGTCGTCTTTCAACATATTGTCAAGAAATCAAGAGTTATTTCAGCTATAGATTAAACCAAGGCGGCAAATTTGCTGTTACATGCAAACGTAACACTTGCAATTGCAAAGCTTTTCGCAACCCCAAATTACATGCAAACGTAACATTTACATGTAATTTGCACCCACATTAATTTTAATTTGAACCCTTATAAATGTTAATTTGCACTGAAAATTACATGCAAAAGTAATGTTTACATATAATTTTGGGTTGCAAAAAGCTTTGCAATTGCAAGTGTTACGTTTGCATGTAACTGTTACTGTTACATGCAAACGTAACACATGTAAATGTTACGTTTGGATGTAATTTTGGGTTTCAAAAAGCTTTGCAATTGAAGCTCCTTGCATTTAGGTGTAGAATGTCGCTGTTTGGTGTAAACACCTCCGATTTAAATTCGAACCTTGCATTATATATGTCTATTTTATAAGCCACATTTTGACTCCATATTCACAAGAATTGAATTTAAACAAAAAGCATATACTATTTCCAATGAATTATTTTTAAATGATGGCTGTTAAAACGTTTTTCAAAGTCGTTAAAAGTAAAATGGTTTATCAGGTAAAACTGATATTTGTTTTTTGACAAATTGTACTTTTTTAAAACTGATAAAGGCCCCTATAACAAAGAAATACCGTATTTTCTCCTATGAAATATGATAAAGAGTTAGTTAATTATTTACGTTTTTAATTATCGGGGATGAAATATTTTGCTTGATTAGTGCATTTATTCTTCTTTTAATGTTACGTGAACGAAGTCACGGGTAACAGCTAGTATATATTAAATTTCAAACCATTCGCTTGTGTAGTTGTGCTGATTTATGCGGACAGGCGGACGGACCAGATGACGACTATAGGTGCTACGTATTTATATAATTACGAACGTACCCAAAAAATACCAACATTCACGCATACATGCATAAGTACATACTTATGAATCATTGTAAAAAATAGCAAAAATGAATTCAGAGTAGATCAAAATGTAAAAATATATCAATATTTCCATAATCAGGTTTTTATCATGATTATAATGATTTCCTTATACTACAGTGAGGCATACGATATAAAGCAAGCATACTCATTTGCTTATGAAGCTTATGTTAGACAGCCCCGAAACATACAATCAAAATTCTGGGCATTCGTGCAAACCCTACCAAAACTGAAGTCTGACTCTAACCAATCCGCTGTCTGGTCAGGGTAGAAATCAGCTGATTTACTGATAATTTGCGCTAAATCCGGCTGGGCATTTTCGAAGAAATGAACTCGCCTTTATATAATTACATATGCAACGCACTACAAAAACGCTGTTACAAAATTATAAACCACACAAAATTCCTCCCTTTCTTAACAAAGGCACCATTAATGTAAATTTCAAAGAAGTTGTGTGAAATAAATAAAATTTGTAGAATTGATTGAGCTCAGAAAGAAAAAAAGATCGAATATCATTTTCGTGCCAAACGATTTTTTTCCTTTGGAATTACAGTGTTACATAAATATAAAACCATTTTTTGTTTTTCTAATAACGCAGACATTTTTGTTTTATGTTTAGAGTTAAACTGTAACCTAACCCATATGGAAAACTTGGAAAGAAGGGAAAAAGGCAGACATTAAGAATTGAATCTGATTCTTCGGATTATTAGTAAAATTCCTCGTCAAAGTAAACTGTCTGAAGTAGAAGTGCGAAAAGTTTGGTTATACAACAGAAAAAGAAAATCTGAAAGTAATAATTAAAATTCTAATCCTTCTAAAACTATTCATAATGTTTTTAGTAAAAAATTATTGTTTGAACGCAGAAAAAAAACTGCTGCAAAAAGAAGTTATGAGCTTGTGTTAAGAAAAGTTTCAAGTTGAAAACGAAAAAATAGCAGTCGACCCGTACATTAGCAAATCAGACAACTGAACAATTGACTCATGCAACTTTGTGGCGAAATTTGAATTCGAATGTTTATGTTAACCTTCGGAAACTAAGTGAAAACCACTAGTACTAAAACATTATAAAGAAGCATGTCTGAAGTAGGCAAATAATGTAATGTCCTAGAATTCTATGTACAAAAATGTATTATTTTCGGAAGAAAAAAAATTAACTTACAAAGGGACCACAAACATGGTGCACACAGATTTTGATGATTTTAAAGTATGTTGTAGGGGTCATACCCCTAGCTATTCTGGTTTTCTTCAAATGGGTCTCAGTTTTTTGAAAAATTAGGAATTGAGGTTCAACATATGTTTCAAACAATTGGAAGATCGAACCATCCACCTCCTGGGCAGGTATGCGCACGCTACCGAAGCGTCACGATGTTCACACACTTAATCTCAAACTAAAGGGTATTTGAAACATATACCGAACTTTATGCTGAACCCCCAATTTCTCAAAACTAAGACCCATTTGAAAAAAAAAACCTTTAACCGGAATAATTAGGAATATGACCTCTATAACATACTTTAAAATCATCAAAATCTGTACGTGCCATGTTTGGTGGTCCCCTTCTTAGATGGTCCGAGAGGCAATAACTACTACTGGATTGACTTAAGGCAAGAATGTCGTGAGTTCTATAGTAGGCAGATGGGTTTTACATTTTGTGTAATTAACATTAGAATAGTTTTCATTGCCTATATACGTTCATTTACTGTGTAATTTGTGTGTCATTAGCATTCGAAGAGTTTCATTACTATAAATGTCCATTTACTGTGTAATTATAAGATATCTTCTATTAAGTGTATCTGAATACTGATCCCTATATCTCATTAGTATTTCTCTTTTATAATATATTTATTTAATTTTATATTCAGCGTCATGAGCATTCAAAGAGTTTTCATTACTTATATATGTTCATTTATTGTATACTAGTCGCCACTGGCGACCAGTTTGGTCTCCCTTAAATGTATACCAGCGGGTACGACCGAGCAATGCTCGGTCAACATTTGCTTTGTGTTCTGACCCTGATCCTAGATGACTCTTGATGACCCACTAATCGAATTTTCTCGAACACGTGACCTAGCCCAATGGTTTTCTGGTGCCCGAAAACGGTAAAATACAAAATTTCGTCAAAATCGTTTGAACCATTTTTTAGATAGAATTAGTTGACCCTGACCCTTGATGACCCTTGATGACCCATTAATTGAATTTTCTCGAACATTTGACCTAGCCCAATGGTTTTCTGGTGCCCCAAAACGGTAAAATACAAAATTTCGTCAAAATCGTTAGAGCCGTTTTTAAAATAAAAGTTGCATAACCACACACACACAAGATTTTCTTGTATTAGAATATATGATTAACCATTGTAACACGTTACTTTTATTCATAATTTAATTTTTTTCCTTAATCCTTCGCCAAACCGGAAGATTCTAATAGACAAATCAAGAATTTTTGTGATCATGGTAGCATTTCGCATATTTTTTGTTGTTATGTATTTCATCTTTCTTGACAAAAACCGCTTAACCAATTAAGCATTTGTGCTTCATGTCCATTTGATTAGCAGTTGCAATATGTTCGCTAATGCGGAGATTCTTAAACATATTAAGTAATTTTCCGTAATTGGGTACATTGCTAATTGGCGTATTTCAGTTAATACGATTTGATGCAATGAAGTCTGTTTTGTGAAAGTCTTTAATGATATCCACATTTACACTGAACCATATTGTTTCTAACATTTTTTTTTGTTTCTTGCTAACTTTGACTGTAGACTCGATTACGGAAGATTAGAAAATCTAACATTATTCTTATCTAAAACGTCTTGAATAATGTGCCATAATCGGGCTGCATATTATTACACGTAATTTTCGAGTATGGTTTGGTGAAACATGAAGAAAATGGGAGTGGTCAGCAGGTGCGGCGCTCCTACCGCCGCGCCGTAGCGCATACAGGAACTCTCCAGGTCGTGCGCGCTAAAAGTCCCTCAGGACTTGGTTACGGAGGTTGATGTGCCTGACGGGCGCCCTCAGGCGTCTGGCGGCGCAGCTCAGTTTTAATCACATTCCCTTTAAACATATTTGCTGTCAGAACATTAATCTGACTATTAAGATCCGTAACTGATAAATACGCCGCGCCAACATTGGCGCCTATAATGCTGATTACAGCAACCTGTTTTTTCTCTCTATTTTGTAACTCTATAGTTAATATTATATAGTAGAAATATAAAAGACAGTTAAAGACGCTTTTATTGCTATAGTTGATATAGATATGTATATTATATTCATAGGTATGTGATTATCTCATATTCATTCCGGTGGATATAACATACCGTCAATAAAACTACTATCGTAAATATGTAGAAAAAGCCATCGATATGATTTTATGGGTTTAATAAATGTACACTAAATTATTTTTTTGTATTATTTTACTTTGATTCTATATTATTTACCATTTTTAATGATGGGTGTTTTGGGGTACAGCTGTCGCAGACGCATTGGGGTATCATTTTGGCGCCAAAATGGCGATTTTATACCAGGGCAACCCGGCGGTTTCGGATAGATTTTACTTCGTATGTTAACCCGGAAGAACATATTCCGTATGTTTTATAATAAATTAAATATAGTGTGTTTTATAATATATTAATCATTGTTTGTGTTTTATAATAAAATTGTGTGTTTTTTAATATAAAATAAATAAACTATTTCATACTAAAATAAAAGTAACATGCTGTTTTAGTCATCTCTAACAGGCACCTGAAAATGGGGTTTTCTCGCCAAAATGGCGCAAAACAGAAATCGCGCCAACCCCTGTGCGTCTGCGATAGCCGTTCCATCAAAACATTTGATTTGAAAATCAAAGCATCATTTCTAAATTGCACACGCGAAAAATAAAATCTGGTATTGGCGATTTTAAAAAGGCTATGGACGAGATTTGCGCCCAAATAACATAAAAGTGCATAATGATGTTATGTATTTTATAAATGTATATTAAATTACTGTTTTGATCGCGATTGGTCATTAACAATGATAAATATGACTGGTGATTAACAATCATTTTCGGTGATCTCTCTTAATGGCAAGTATCATACATAATTACCAAATTAACTGACAATTCGTTTCGAAATTTCATTCATTAAATATTATTACATGAGTTGTATTTGTTTACATTCAGCTTACGTCAAAAAAAGATGCGGAAGGAAGTTGAGTTGTATAGCACATAATTATGGTAAACTTTGATTGTCTCACTGATGCGAATTAATTTTTGACACCAGGCAACGGTCCAAAAATTCATTCGCGGATAACTTGCTTTACGAACGATTACCTCCATGGTTTAATATTTTAAACGTTCACCAAGAAATAATGTTTTTTTTGTTGTTGTTTGTTTTTTGTTTACTTTCGTGGATAGAGAATTTGAACTGCGAACCTAATTTCAACTTAAGTTATTGCATAATATATACATAACTGAACGTAAGTCATCTCTGAAATATTAATTTATTTTGAACAATCTTTCTAAAAATGTAACTTTCATCCAGTTTTATTCGAAAAAATAATTTTTAATAAAAATGGCCGCCTGGCATATGAAAAAGTGAAGCGGACATCCCGGAACTGTTGATGACAGTCATATGACTTAGGCTTTTATTATATAGATTTGTAAGTTATCTTATACTCAGTGCATCCGAATGCGGATCACTCTATGTCATTTGTATTTCTCTTTAATTATAAAATAAAATTTTCCCTGAGAATCGGGAGGCGCCGACCGCTCTGTGTTCTCCGAGTTCCTTTGGCCTTTCCATTGTCTTCTGGGCCCAGTCTTGACTGTGGCCTAGATGGTGATGGATACGGTCTTTCCCTGGATTTTTCAGCTCTAAGCCGGCAACGGTGGGTTGTCCAGGAGTGGGTGATTGTTAGTAGGCAGATAGGAGGCAGTTCCGTTATGATGTGGGGAGCTTTCTCATATGCAGGAAAATGAAATCTACAAAGAGTTGATGGCAAAATGAACTCGGACAGAATAAATGTTATATGGAAGTCTGATATCCTTCGGGATACATTTAGGAGGGTCGAAGTGGAAGTTCCAACAAGATAATGCTTTCAGTCATGCATCTAAATGAACGAAACATTAGTTTAAAAGAGAGAAGATTGGTGCTCTATCTTGGCAGAGTCGTAGTCTTGACCTAAACTCCATTGAAAATCTATACGGTTATTCGTCCCCAACTATACGAAAACAACAAACAATGTCATTCGACATATGAATTGGAAGTCACCATTGTGGAGAAATGGTACAATATTCCGGAAACTTTGCTTAAAAATTTAATTAACTCGATGCCAAATATTGTGTTTCAAGTTATTCCAAAAAATGATGGAGAAACATCTTACTACATTCGTAAAAGTATCTTTTCCCACATGTGGTCTTATAATTTTGTAAGAGGTGTTTTTTGCACTTTTATGTTATTTTGTTGATTTACTTTTCTAAATGAATTCCTTACATGTGTACGTTGCTCACTGAAACATGTACTGGCATAGTTTGTTTTTGATTTTGATTAAAATATTTCATTAATTAGCTAAGTTAGCAAATTAATAAATTAATAAATTAGCATTAATTATCAAATCTCGTGGTCTTATAATTTTGTAAAAGATTGTATATGTCTACGGAAAATCATAATTGTTAACGAAGCGTAAAGTTGAAGCTGGGACGTACCTTGCGGAGATAAAATGTTTTTTGTGTAGCTGTAGATGAATAGAGTGATTCATATCCCGCGACAACTGCCGCAAAAAGTATTCGATTAGCTTGGAATTAGGTAGGCATTTCGGTAAGGTATGCGGAATGAGCTAGAGTAGTGCCCCAACTCTAGATTCGTTTGGATAGATTTTTGTTTAAAAATATAAAATCACTCAACACTGATTTTAGGTATATTTAAAGTTATTATCACGGGCCCGAGCGACGCCGGGTGGGTCAACTAGCTTAAGATAAAAGTATTGAAATTGTGAAAAATTACAACTTCTGTTTTTTGATAGATTTTTGTGGTTTCGGATGTCCTATTTGACTATTTTTTGAGAATGTCTGTCTGTCTGTATACATGTGATATAAATTTTATGTGCTATACATAAAATTATACAACTAATGTACTGAATTTCATAAATTTTCCTATACTGTTAGACCATGACATAAATTGTTTCTGACATTATTTGGGTGGATATCATACAACAGATGGCGCTGCTATGCTATGTTTTTCACGATTTCCATGATATCTATATCGGCATCTATGGAATGTAATTCCATCAAACGACATAGGGGAGAGGAGGGCATAGTGGGACAATTTTCACTTGTTTTATGATAATTTCTTCCCTTTTAATTAAAAAAATAAAACATATACAGAGCAATATTTTGGCAATTTTTAGCTTTCATTGTAATTTTTTTCATAATTTATATTTATTTTATTCTTTAAAAAAATTAATTTTCAAAAGTTTTACTCAAGATGTTCCATTGTGCCCTCTGGCGGGGCACAATGGGACAGGGAATGGGGTACAGTAGGACGGTGAGTAAGGCACATAGAAAATTAGCTATATTATCACAACACATTTATTATTATTAAATACAGGTTTAGATATTGAAAATAGAAGATATGAAAACCATTTTAAAATGATAAGACTTAAAAATAGTTATAATAATGGAACACATTTAAGAGTTGAAAAATTCTTTGCAAAATAATACATGATGAATTGAAAATAATGAAGTAACATCAAATTAAACATTAAAGGATAACAAAAAGTTCTCAAAAGTTCATTTTATCACGGAATAAACAACCTTGGAAGTCTACAGGAAATGATAATTGTGTCATTATTCCTTCTGTCCCTCCGCAAGCCATTTGTTTTGATAATTTCATTTCAATGTCAGCAAGAACAGCTGAATATGTTGTCTCATCATCAAAGACAAAATTGTATGCTGACAAAAGTCTTTTCATATACTTCACTTCAAAGTCAATTTCACTTTTATTTATGATTTCTGCAACATAATAGCATATGGCTCCTTCCTTTTTCCCACACACTTTGACTAATACAAAATCTCCAATACTACTAGAAACGCTTTCTCTTTCTTCCATATCATCCTCAAAAATACTTTATCTTCCACCTCATCATCAGAAACACTATCACCTGAAGAGAGCTTCCAATCTTCGTCTTCTGAAGAACTGCTTTCCCGTAAATTTTTATTTACAATCTTTTTTTTTTTTTTTTTTTTTTTTTGGTTATCAATTTTGAAACATTAGAAGAATACTTATTTTTACCTTTATTTTGCTTTTCAATTCTTTCAAAAGAGACAAAAATATTCATAATAATGTATTTAGATAACAATTCATTAAAAAAACATTTAACAGTATAATAATATAATAGTAGCAACAGGTTAATAGGCTGTTAAATGCATGTTTTAAATGTCATCTAAACATCATAAAAATACTGTGTTTAAATAAAATCACTTTACATGAATAATTGAATTTTAAAAATTGTGATAGTCTAAAATATATTTACATTGGAGTACAGTGGGACGTGTCCCACTGTGCCCCTATCAACATGTCCCACTGTACCCCCTAAGGAGTACTTTTAAATCCAAAGTCAAAAGTTGCACAAAAATTCATTAATAGAATTAAGAAAACTGCACACATGTAATGAAGAAAGTTTAAGCTTTAAATTAATGCAATGATATTCATTATTGGGTGATATTTTATTGCTCAAATCCAAGAAAGTAAAATTTACCTGATTTTTCCAACAGTGATAGCAAAAACAAAAATGGCTGTAATCCTTCTATATTAAAATAAGGTAATCTGGAACTGAGCCAAAAACGAAATGGACCAATCAAATTCTGCGTAGATATTCCGGGTTATTCTCATCGCTTTTTTACTAGGGATTTTTTTGAGGAGCTATTACTTTTTTTCCAGCCATCCTACGGATTCGAAAATCCTACCACCAGACGCGAAATATAACAAGCTTTCAGAAATTAAAAAAATTATCACGGTCGGACAATAAAAACTCAAAAATCCTTAAAAATCGAGTAAAAGATCTTTTATTGAAAAAGTCATTTTTTTATATTGTTGGCAATTTCTAAATAAGCGCAAAGGATTATGTTTTATCTCAAATAAAAAATTTATTTGCGCGAGACTATTAAAAACAATAATGAAAGTTTAAAATAATAATTAAATGATCACGTGTTGAAAGCAGGAAATAAAGAAAATTACGTCATAAAAATTGTGTTTACACATGAATATTAAAAATAAAAAAGATGAATTAAATGAAAAAGGCATTATAACTAGTTAAATGAAAAAGCATTATAAGCTGATTACAGAAGAAAGTCGCCGTTCGTGATATCATCATCATCATCATCTTTTTAAAACAAGATACATTACCACGTTTTAAGAGGCTGTGAAATCAGAACGGGGGTTGGTGAGCGTAGCGAGCAGGGGGCAGAGCCCCCTAGTTCCTTAAAAAATGAAATGTGACTGAGACTAGTTTACACAGTGTTGCCATACAGGTTAACTAAATGATGCATACATTTCTAATTGTTGAATATTTGAATGGTAGGAAAAATGCCTTTTGTCCCACTGTGCCCCCCTTTCCCCTATATTGGAGAATACAAGTGCTGGATATATTTTGGTGTATATAGCACAACAAGTTGAGTTGCTATGCTGCGTTTTTCACGATTTCCATAATCCCTATGTTTGGGCATCTATGGATGGAATTTTCATAGTCGGTTAGATCTTTACATAAATTGATGCTGATTAGGATTGTGCATATATCGCTCAACAGATGACGCTGCTGCTGTGTTGTTCACGATTTCCGCGACATCTATAGTATGGTCTGTTACAAATTTAATATCTAAGATGTTTATTAAAAATTATGCTGATCCAGTTTTGGCCTTTTTCAATCAAAAGGGGGAGCTGCAGTCCTTTTTTCGATAAACATTATAACTGTATCTCAGTTTCTACTGGATGGAAATAAACCAAATTTTATATTTGGAGTTATTAATTAAAAATTTATATGTTGATCCAATTTGCTATTTGAATACCCAACAGGTGGAGCTGTTGAACTGTGATTTTTTATTAGCTGATAACTTTACTCCTAGTTCAATTCAAAGAAAAACACTATACTTCGTAATTTTACAGCTTTAGTGTAAAAGCTTTATTTAAATTAATATATTAGAACAAAATAAAAGAAAATTTTGTAATGGGCACAGCATAATAGTTAAAATAGTCATCGTATCGTATATATATATAGTAAACAGACAAGTCAAATTTGTTAATATGTGATCGCTTATTCTGGTTCAAAATGAACAATATTAGCGACAATGGGATTTAAAGAAGTAGTGGATAACAATAAAAAGTTGACACAGAAACGTTATTTTCTTCTAAACTCTTCCCACTAGAATACGCCAACTAGCGTGCAATATGGAAATATCAGTTCAATAAAGCAAAAAAAAAAATCTCTTGGCGTCGCGTCGGTTTTATGTTTTCCTTAGCCTGTTAACCGGGGAATAAACTTTTGTTCAACTGATATTACCAACGGGGCACACTTCCACTAGTAAAAAAGAATAGAATTGTTTTCCTTATTCATGGCAGTAGATTTGCCTAAATAGGAAATTTTAAAGAGACAAAAATTTCTATTAAAATTTTACTTGTGGAAGTAATGCGCTCAAACTATTACAGTAGTAGTTCGTGTATAACGAAATATTTCCTCATACCCAGTTAACAGGTTAAAATTAATTGTTGAAATGTAAATATTGAAAATAAATCATTTAATTTTTCTTATATGTCGACTTTCTAGAAAGTTATTCAGTTCAAAAGGCCTGTGATAGCTAGAAATACAAAATATCATAAACAGTTAATATATATATTTAAAAAAGAAGAATTTTATTTATATTGCTGATCGTTAATTTGTACATTTCACGCAACTCATCAAGTAAAAAATGTGCTTAATTATGAAAGATTTAAATGCAATTTTTACACTGATAAGAAGCATAATTAATAATAAAGTTTCAGGAAGCGAGTGTAATCGATAATTGTTTTTTCTTAAGCAAATTACATCGGAAGAAAAAACATTTCCGTGAGTCCTCAAGGAAGTGCTATTTGTTTAACCTTGCAGTGGAACCTTTTCGAAAACGCTAAGTCAAATCTATAGTAGTTTCAACACTACACTTTTGTAAGTTTATAGAGCAATCCATAGAATCAAGATGCTCGTTCCTTTCATCCTATTACTTTCAGCATGTGGTGAGTGATATTTTAATGTTTATGTCTCTTTCTTTTATTAACCCTTTAACCCTTTCCGGCACAGACAAATTCTGTTCGTAAAATGAGAAATTACTGACTGACACCGGAATTTACAAACGACTTTTTTAGAAAATAAGAACTCCTTATTTTAAGCTTTCATTGTAGAAACAAAATTTTATTAAAATATTCTTGGTGTCGAATGCAAGTTTGGAATTAAAATTAGGTGTGCCCGGAGTGGGACCACTGTGCCGGAAAGGGTTAAGACCGAGTACGTGTCCTGCGTACAGGACTGTGCGGGTTCAAATTTATTGAATTTTGTGACTTTCTGGAAAGTCATACATTCCAAAAAGTCTATGATAGCTAGAAATACAAAATATGAAAAAGGTAGTCCAGGAAGTAGTTAAACATCATATATGTATATTTAAAATAGAAGCCAGATTTTTTTTTTTTTCGTCATCTGCCCTGGGCTTTTCAGCTGTACAAATTTTATAATTATTTTTTAACTGAAAATTGTTCATTTGTAGATGAGTCAGCATTAGCTTTAAAATATATATATACTAGCAGGCTTTGCCCGCTACGCTGGTCGGTTTCTCCAAACGAAATATACTCGTGAATTTGATCATCTTGTGTTTTAAAGCAATATGCACCTTTACCTTGATTGTCCTTCGCAATGCTGTAAAACGAAATAGACGCCATTGCTCTGTTATATTTTCTATTTTTTGCACAAAATTTGGCTATTAAAGACCAACTTCTTTATTTAGTCATTTACAGTATGATTTGCTAAAGAACTATGTAACAATATGCAATATACTAAAATTACCCCTGGAAAAATATTAATGCAAGTTCAATCGAAATACATTCTGCAGTTTTTTTTTAAATGGCTAATGTTTCTCGTGTTTAACTGATTATAGAAATTTCTTCCCTAGTTCTATAATTAGACAACGTAGAACTGTTATACGATAATCGTTACAGAAATATGCATTATCTCATGAACAATAGGACTTAGAAGAATATGCTTCATACCATTCGATTCAGCATACAAAAATACATTAAAATATGTTATCTTTTTTCACTTAACTATAATACTCGATTTTTAAAGAATTTTATAAATGTTCATTTTTTTTACCCTCCTTAGGGGTGGAGTTTTTGAAAATCCCGTCTTAGTGCGCCTCTACATACTAAGAAGTATTTTTCCTCCAAGTTTCGTGTTTGTAGGTTCAGTAGTTTGGGCTGCGCGTTGATCATCTATCCAGTCAGGACTTTCATTTATATATATAGACTAGCCGCCACTGGCGACCAGTTTGGTCGCCCTTAAATGTATGTTAAGCATTGTAACAAATTATTTTTATTCATAATTTATTTTTTTCCTTAATCCCTCGCATAACTGGAAAAATCTAATAGATAAATCAAGAACTTTTGCGATCGCGGTAGCATTTCGCATATTTTTTGTTGTATGTATTTCATCTTTCTTGACAAAAACCGCTTAACCCACTTAAGAATTTATGCTTCATGTCCGTTTGCTTATCACTTGCAATATGTTCGCTAATGCGGAGATTCTTAAACATATTTGGCGCAAAACAAAAATCGCGCCAGTTCCGGTGCGTCCGTGACAGCTGTTTCAATTTAAAATACATGACGTTCACATTTTTCATTTAAAATAGAAAATAGAAAAATAATAATTATCATAAATCAAAACATTTGATTTCAAATTAAAGTATCGTTTCTAATTTGCACGCGCAAAAAATAAAAGCTGACAATTATTTTCGAAATTTGATCCATTAAATATTATTACATGAGTTCAACTTACGTCAAAAAAGATCCGGAAGTTGAGTTGTATGGAACAGAATTAAGGTAAACTTTGACTGTCTCACAGGTGCTGATTATTATTTTTTACACCAGGCAGCGGTCCAAAAATTCATGGTTTAATATTTTAAACGTTCACAACGAATGAATCTTTTTTTTTGTTGTTGTTTACTTTCATGGATACAGAATTTGAACTGCGAACCTAATTGAAGCTGAAGTTATTGCAGAATGTATACATAATTGAACGTAAGTCATCTCTCAAATATTAATTTATTTTGAACGATCTTTCTAAAAATGTAACTTTTATGCAGTTTTATTAGAAAAAATAATTTTGAATAAAAATGGCTGCCTGGCATATGAAAAAGTGAAGCGGCATCCCGGAACTGTTGAGGACAGTCACATGACATACGGTTTTATTATATAGATAACAGTTTGCGGGAACAGATTTCGCCACATTATCTTATAACAATGAAAAGAAGTCCCTCGCGTTTTATCGACAATTTGAATTTCTTCCATTGCTATAATAACGCGCGTATGTTTAGAAATTATCGTTTGTAATGTTAGAATTTTGATGTTTTGGCGCCAAAACCGTCGCCAAATTTGTAAAATAGGCAATATCTCACGAACTATGGGATTTAGAAGAATATACTTTGTACCATTCGATTCAGCATACAAAAATGCATTACAATATGTTATCTTTTTTCACTTAACTATAATATTCGATTTTTAAAGAATTTTAAGTTTGTTCATTTTGTTACCCTCTTTATTGGTGGGTTTTTGAAAATCCCGTCTTAGTGCGCCTCTACATACTAAGAAGTATTTTTCCTCCAAGTTTCGTGTTTGTAGGTTCCGTAGTTTGGGCTGCGTGTTGATCATCTATCCAGTCAGGACTTTCATTTATATATATAAATTTCTATTTTTTATTTTAATTTTAAATATTTTGTACTATTTTATACGTTAAAACCGTCTACAGTGATGTGTTGTGTTTTTAAACAACAAAATGTTACAATTTTACTCATTTATTCAAAACGATGCCAGTTCCCTTTTCTAATAAACTGATGTTGCCAGGTAGAAAATAAAAATTGTTGATTGTTAGTTGCATAATTTTGGTTACAGTTATAATATCACATGTTTTTGATTCCAAAACAAAAATATGAAAGTTCAAAGAATTCAAAATAAAATATTAAAGTTTATTTTATTGTAATAGTATTTAAACCGAGCAGGAGGTCGCGTCTCTTCGGTCTTAGTACGTTTCAGAGTCTGAAGTCTAAACCAATGGGGAATGATCACGTAGACTTAAGCTAATATCACACAAGCGTCGTAGAACAAGCGTTCCGACCCGCGGTTCGTGTCGGGTGGGGTTGAAACTATGTTTTTTCGTTGCGCTCTGTTCGGGTTGACTTTGTTTCGGGTTCGGCTCGGTTTCGTTTTGGGATTTAAATCCTGTGAGTTCTTTGAAAAATCGGGTTCACCCGATTTTTCAAAAAATTCTGAAATATTTTTTAGAATTAAAAAAAAACTATATTTGAAGATTTATGTAATACGTATTAATTTTTCCGCATAAAAGATAAAACTAATGTTAGAGATATAATTGTAGACTATTTTTGCCTAATTATTTTAAAACATGCGTTATTTTTCATTTCTGCTTCTGTTCGGGTTCGGGTTTGATTCGTGTTTGGGATTCCTTGTAAATAGAATTTTCTGTTTGGGGTCGGATACCTAATAAATTACATTTTTCCCTCGTTATAACTCGCATGTCAGCAGACAAGAAGAAAATCACGATAAATCCAAATGTGTCAAATGTCCGCGTAAGAACGATAATAATTTACAAATAGATGCTTTTTATATGTCTCTTATTTATACGTATATTATGGCAGCTTATTAACAAGGAGAGTGCCAAGCTTGGTAATCACGGATTTTGATTATTTTTATATATGTTGTAGGGTAGAAGCCCCTTAGTCTGGGGTTCGATGGATTTTATACAACGCTCCTTAGTTCTCGAGAAACGGGGGGTCTAATATTATAACATAACTTAAATACTTACTTTGTAGCGAAATAACTGCGTTGGCCGTAGCTCAGTTGGTATGGCGTCTGATCGTTGTTCCGAGGGCCCGGGTTCAATGCCGGAGCATGCTACGTTTGTTTTCTCATTTTTTAAATAAATATACTTGTAATTATAATTTAATAATCTCAATAAAAAAAATGTTTAACATAATTAAATTTTAATTTAGCATTTTTGATTTTTAAACCATTATTAAACATTTCTCATCATTTAAGGAGCATTATAAAAATTGGATCTATTATTGACTAGTAAAAATTCAAAAATCGTTCCAAAATCAGCATATTTACTATTGAATTATAGAATTCTTCCCCCATCGCAATAGAAAACGAAGATATTTCAGATGCTGGATTATTTGTTAAAAATCCATTGTTTTGCAATAAAATTTTACAATGCTTCAACGCATTTGTGACATCACTTTTCTGATTTTCATCGAATCCCGACACTTCAGATTGATCTTCTTGTGAACTACAGCTTGCTTCTTCCATTTTTATACGATTATAAGCTGTTATAGAATGATACCGGGGCCTCCGAGATGACGCTGTGTGTTTTCTGAACCGGGCCTGTTACAAGTATAGTAGCAGGCCCGGTTGAGAAAACACACGGCGTCATCTCGGATGCCCCGATGATACGCACTTCTGCGATAAAGATTGAAAACAAACACACCACTTAACTGCACCAAACTAAAAAAAAGAAATAACCAATGTATGTTGTGGCGCCCTCTAGTTACAATGAAATAAAACATAAATATGTTGTTAATTTAATTCTTATGCTAAATTTTAATATAATTATGCTTCTTACTTTAAAAACAGAGTAGTATTATCATCGCATTGACTTTAAGGCGTTTCGTTATGGCAATTTATAAATGATGTTTCTTTACAATCACGAATTGACACAATTGTTCAATATCGTTGCATTGATAAAGCATATATGGAATACATTTTAAAAATGATTTTTAAAAAAAAATCAAAAATGCTAAATCAAAATTTATTCGTGTTAACAAATTTTTTTTTGAGATTATTAAATTATAATTACAAGTATATTTATAAAAAAAATGAGAAAAACAGACACAGCGCGTTCCGGCATCGAACCCGGGCCTTCGAAACAACAAGCAGACGCCATACCAACTGAGCTACGGCCACAGCAGTTATTTTGTTACAAAGTAAATATTTAAGTTGTGTTATAATATTAGACCCCCCATTTCTCGAGAACTAGGGAGCGTTGTATAAAATCCATTGAACCTGAGACTAAGGGGCTTCTACCCTACAACATATATAACAATAATCAAAATCCGTGATTACCAAGCTTGGCACTCTCCTTGTAAGATTAACGATAAAAATTGCATCATTGTAATTGACAGCCACATATAAAGTTATTTAAAAGTGCAGTTAATGTAGAGTCCATTCTTTTTCGGAAAACACGTAAAAGGAGCAATATAACGAGTCCCTATATAACGTGGTTGTACTGCTATATTGAGGCAATTAACTTACTATGTAATGATACCTATTAAAAAATAAAATAAAACAAAGTCTACCACACTTTTTGCAACTCATTAAATTACACCAAATCAAAACAACAACAAACAAAACAAGAACGAAAAATCATACGTCAAGCATAGATTATGAAACACTTTCCAACACAGCCAGAAAACTGTAACGAAACTTCACCGTTAAATAAGGTAAAAGAAGATATGTAAGTAAGCAGTTTAGAAAACATGTAACACTTTGAAAAATACAGTTTTCGAAATTTCCTTCTAATGTCAAAAAAGTAGTCTTTTTTTTTTTGTGCAGCCATGAATATATCAATAGATGTGGATATATAGTATAATAAAATTTAGTTCAGTTAGAATTTCACATTTAGCAATTTTCGCCAATCGATGAAAATGCACTCGAAATATTTTGTACAGTCCTGTATACTATCAGAAAACTTTTGTACACACGACATATTAAGCTAAAAGGCAACTTAAAACTCACTTGCAGAAATTACCAACCGTAAACGACAGCGTATCTTTTACTTTGCGTAGTCCAGTATATGAATTTATTTATATTCCACAAACTTCTATTAGTCTACGGATTCCCTTGTGTAGCCCTATATAGGATCAACCGAGTTTATAAACACACACGTACTATGAAAATATTTAGTTAAATTTAAAATCCTAAACCAAAGTTGAAAACACACTTATCACACATAGACTGTAAATATCACACATGTACTGTAACCAATATCTTTTGTGTGTCCCTGTAAATAAACGCAATGCACACAAGAGAGCAATTTATAGTGCACTTCAGTAATGCATATAATTTTCATTATGTTTGAAATAGTGAAATATCACTAAATTACACTGCAAACTATTTTCCCCATAGAACGATGTGTAACAGAATTATTCTGTTTGACCCTGTAAATGAATAATAAATGCTTTTCTCCCCATAATCTACAAAAAGCAGGCTTTAATGCGCTTCCTAATTATATATCAATTTCATCATGTTTCAAATGGCGTAACATCATCAAAATGCACTTGAAACGACTATTTCACATTGACTGTAATGTAACGGGATACTTTTGACTGTCCCTGTAGAAAAACTATAAGTGCTACACACTTCAGTTGAATAGGGAACATGCTATAGTAAACAACAATAACATACAAAAATTTCAGGGCAATCCGAGCATGTTTACGGGAGTTACAGCAAAGACAGACGGCCAGACGGCCAGACGGCACTTTGAACTAGGTTGGAAAGTGCTAAAAATTGAGGAGGAGAGTCTTTGACATATTAGCCAAGATGTCAAGATGAGTTATCTCTTTCATTAATGGATCTTTTTAATTGCAAAACAAAACAAAGAGCCGAAGCAAGGGTAATGCAAACAATGTCTCAGCACTAAAGGCCAAGGATGATAGGTGCTTCATAGGTGTCGTTAATTATCACTAACATTCACAATAAGTAGTAGTTAATTTTTATTGCAGCAATCACTAAGAATGTTTGTTGCAACAATGTATTTAAAGTAACATAAGTATTCATTTGAATTATAAATTTTAAACATAAAGTTGGTTCTTAATATTTCCAAGATTTGTTATTGTATACATAACAAGTTTATAATATAATATTAAATAAACTTATGTTTCGCATATCAGGAATTTAGAAAGAATAAACACTATAATTTTATCTTTTTATAGGAGAGTCAGTGAGTTATTATTTTTTGCAGATTTAAATTTAAATGGTGCAAAATAATTAACCTTTTCAGTTTTTTGTTCTTTTAATGAAATAATAAGAAAAAGGAGAAAAAGAAAAATATTTTTTAAAGGAAAAGCAACTGCACCCAGAAAACGTTTCGATGAATCAACAAAAATTTGGTTGACCCAACAATACTTTTTGTTTAAATATAGGTCAATGGAAATTTTGTTTGAATCAACAAAAAATTTTTTTTTTTTTTTGCAATTCCAAAAAAAATTTTTGTATCGTCAGCAAAAAATGTTTTGCTAATTCAAGTAAAATGTTTCAATTTCACTTGAATTTTGCTAAAACAACCAAAATGTACTCAACAAAACATGTTTTGTAGTTTTAATCAATTCCTTTTTCTGGGTGTGAATGGCAATTAGAAGTATTACTTTCTAAATAACAGTAAATACTTGTATACCTTCCAATTTCAAAATATCTTATTAGTCGTACAAAAAAAAATGCTGTTATTGTAGTTAGAGGTCTGCACGGGCTTATTTGTAGGTACTGACCCGGTCTGGGACGAACTTTGTTTTGTAAACTCGGAGCTGAACTTCATTCTTTTCGAGCCGTGTCGAGCCGTCATTTTTGTAAAATACTGATGTTGTACATTTGTTAAGTGAATATTTAAATATTTATTTTGGTTTAATAAATAAGAGTATTTTCTTTTATCTACCTTATCTTTGCCTTTCATTGAGTATATTTGAATTCAACTATCTAAGGTTTCAAAATTTTATAATCCCGTATTCCATGGAATGCTAGATTATCAAATAGTTAGAGCAGGAAATATTAAATATTTAAAAATATCTTTCGTTTAATAGATATTTCTTTTTTTAATTTACCTTATTTTTCTCATATATAGAGCTTTTCTTCCCTTCAAAACTACATTGATTTTTCTTAAACATTTAGTGCATTTGAATGTAATTATCTACGGTTTCATTAATATTGTAATTCAGTATTGCACGGGTGATGGATTACCAAGTAGTCAGAGAAGGCAATTGTGCCCCGTAACAACTATACCGGGAGGCGGCAGCACAGACAATCACCTCATCGAGTTCACGGCTGAAATTCCAGAATTAGTTAAAACTTGATTTGCATATTAAAACGCAATCGGTCTGCCAAGTCATATCTTGGTGGAGAACACCTTAAAACCCAATTTTAGCGATTGACTCGTAGGTTTACCATTGTGTTTTCCTGCACCCAAAGGTATGAAAACATGGAAGACTGGGAGCAGGAACACACAATGGTAAACCTACGAGCCAGCCGCTAAAATCGGGTTTTCGGGTGTTTTCCACCAAGATATGACTTGGCAGACCGATTGCGTTTTAATATGCGGATCAAGTTTTAACTAATTCTGGAATTTCAGCCGTGAACTCGATGAGGTGATTGTCTGTGCTGCCGCCTCCCGGTCTAAACGAATATTTAAAAGGTATCTGATTTCCCGCTCAAGTTATTTTTTAAAGGAAAAATACACCCCTTAAATAGCACAGTAGTATTATAGGTAAAAAAACGAATGTAATGTTTATGAAAAAAAACTATTTTGTTCTAATATGAGTTACTTGAGAACTTAAAATTAATTTAAAATTATTATAAATTAAAATCTTGTTTTGAAAGACCGGAGGGAAAAGAGGGCATCGAGACATGAATTGCCTAAAGCCCTCTAGGTGGCTTAATCCAGCACCAATTCCACGGCTTGCGAAAAGTACTGTAATTTAAAATATTTGCATAAATATATACATAATATTCTGTTAAAGGGATTTTAATTGTAGAGCAATGTTGATTAAGAAAAATCGACATTTGTGTAGAAATTGGGTTCGACCTTTGGGTCGGATTTTTTCTCGGGCCGGTACGAGTCAGTCAAAAGGTAGATTGAAAGAATCGCCTTTCTATTTTGGCGTAAACAGGAGCGTCAAAACTAGCGATCTTGTGACCGCTGCAGCACAGGTGTCGTTTTTGACGCGGAAGTCATAGGAGCGTCGAAATTCACACTCATGTGACATTAACCTAGAATCTTTTGTGATTTCGAGATCAGGATTTGGAGAGAACGATGGATAGCCTGAAGACTTGACTCCACAGAATCTTGGACTATGTATTCGAATAACAGTACCAAGTGTCCATTCCCGAAGACCGGTTTGTATATACTTGGTTTGTATATAAATTGGTTGCGGTTAAGTCAAGTCATAATAAAATTTCTGATTTTCATGTAATTTCTGGATCGTGGTTTTAGTAAGAAATCTAAGTCTTAATAAATTAATCTTCTGAGGGACCAAAGCTGTTAGACGCCTTCCCACTAACATCTAAGCTGGAGTGGGCAGTTAAAGAGCCATTTGGATTATTATAATAGCCAGATTTGGGTCACCGCTCGAAGTTTAACTTTTAAGAGCTATTTTTATGATGTCACTCTATTTCGTCTATTTTTTATGATGTTTCGTTTCTGAAATTATTTTGTTCTGATTTCTGGATAATTTTAGGAATATTGTGTGACCCTTTTGAATGCATGCTAAAAGAAAGGGCCAACTGTAATCCGAACTTGATTCCAAAAGATTTTCCTGAGACTGTCGAAGAATTACGAACCATATGCAGGTGAGTGTATAAGTGCACAAATAATATAATTTTAATCATGGAAAATTTTGCCTTCCGTTTTTTTATGGATTTATACCTTTAGGGATGTCCTGAATACAATTTGACTATTTTTGAAAAACGTCTATCTCTCTGTGACACAAATTTTGTGGGCGCTCTATCTGAAGACTTAATGTCTGCCATTTCATCAAATTTCATACTCTGTTAGATAAAACATAAACTGATGCTAATTAGATTTGGGTGCATATAGGCCAAACGATGGTGCTGCTATATTGTGTTTTTACGATTTAACTAATAGCTATATCTCGGCATTTATGGGATGGAATTTTATCGAACGTCATATTCAGGTAGACGTTGGAAAATATAGGCGCTGATTATACTTTGGTGTATACAGAACAACAGGTCGTTTTTCTCGTTTTCCATAATAGCTATGTGTCAACATCTATGAGATGAAATTTCATCAAACTTCATATGCGGTTAGATCTTGACATAAATTGATGTTGAGTAGATTTGTGTGTATATCGCTCAACAGATAGCGCTGCTCTGTTGTGTTTTTCAGGACTTCCGTGATAGCTTATCTTGGCATCTGTGGTATGGAATTTCACCAAATTTAATATGCGATGATGTTTTTTGAAAATTACGCTGATTTAACTTTAGCTTTTTTTCACTCAACGGGGACGTACAGTGTTAATTGTTTAGATGACCATCGTTCGTTTGGTTAAGCTAGGAACTTAATTAGAAATTTGACTTAGACTGTTATTCGGAAATAGTTATACCCGCTACTCATAAATTTATTTTAGTGTTATAGCCGTTAATTGTTAAGTTAAATATGATGTTTGGAATGGGTTGCGCTGAAATCGAAAAGTTAGTTGATGAGATATGGAAACCGGGCACAGTGAGAGAAAAAACCTTGAGAGAGGGTCCGGGGGGGGAGGGGGGCTAGGCATGACGTTCAAGTGCCCTTCAGCAAATGACAAATTAGTAGAACCACTAAAAATCTTTAAAGATTGATTCATTTGGTTAAACTAGGAACTTAATTTGAAATTTTGCTTAGACTATTATTCGGAAATACTCATAACTGCTTTCTAGAAATACACCATGAAGCTATGAATGCTTATTGTTATACTAATCTAGTAAAATGGAACTGGTTTGGAGAAGATCGGAATATTATTAGCTGAGTTATGAAAATAAGGCACAGTTAGAGAAAAAACCTTTAAGGCCTTTAAGAAAGAGCCGCCAAGATGTGCGCGGTCAAGCTCTGAACAACAAATCACTAATTTTGACTAATGGTATGCATCAACAGAATACGGGTTGTTCACTTTTATTAGGAACATAAATTTAATTTTTACGAAAAGTGTCATTCGAAAATAGCGGTTTTTCTCTATATATAACAGCAATTAAACGCTAAGGATGAGGCTAAAAATTTTTAATTTGTTAAAGGAAATTAGTTCTGTTGAAATCAGAGCAGTAGATTTGGATTTATTAACAAGGGTTGTTAATTAAGGAAAGCCGCCGCCAGGAGGCGCCCGGTCAAGTACAATAAATGCGATATTTAATAAAAAGTCGTCATCCCCCTCCCCATGCCCTCAAATATAACAAATCATCTGTTAAATGAAGTAAAGTCTGTATTAATAATCTCTATCATAATAATGTATTTCATAAAATAAAACGTTAAACCCAGCTAATTATTAATCATTAAGTCGATAAAATCTTTTTAAATTAAGTTTTAGCATTTTTCAGCGTTTAATAATTAAGTTGATCGTCTACATGTCATAGAATCTCTGATCCATCGATTTTAAACACTCGACTTGCAATGATCCCTACTCTGGTTTATTTAATTATTTCTGCGGAAAATCTATACAACCAACCAACCAAAGAAAAGAAGCGTATTTTTGATGAGAGATTGCTGTGGATTTTAATTAATATCTCGGCTAATTATTAAAATATTAAAAATCTGAGCCTCAGGTACATCAGGACCTGACTTGGACTAGCTAAATCTAAATTTTCAGATTTCTAGGTGCACTAGATTTCTCTAGCCATCGCCGAAAGACACACACACAGAAACTTTCTTTTATTAATATAGACTAGCTGACCCGCCAGGCGTTGCCCGGGCCCGTGATAATAACAATCCGTTCTTTCGAACATGACTGAAATCTGTAATGTTATCGAAATCAAGTCGAATGAGTAAAACCACGTCGCAATTGGTCCCATAGAACCCGAGATCGGAAAGCGCACCCTGGCGGTAGAAAGTGTAACTAAAATATTTAAGGCTATAGATATCAAGACGAATGAGCTAAAGACCGTCGCAATCGGGCCCATAGAACCAAAGATACTCCTGTAGTTCCACCTTCCACCACCAATGGGCGCAATCTGTTCTGGAAGAGGCCTTTTCGGAACACTCGACCCAACCAAATTTCCTAGTAGAATTGAAATTTAATCACGGGTAAACATTACCAAAATAGCGGAAATCGCAAAAATGGGTTACGTAAACGACCGGTTTCGAAAGTGTAGATATTTAATGTAGATATTTTTTTAACTCAACGGTGCGTTTTCAAGAAAATGAACGTGTCTATGATCTGGTATCTTTTGTTTGTCCGTATTCTCATTTCCCGAGTCGATGGCTATTTTTAAGCCTGGGCCGAAAAACGAAAATCGCGTAAGTGAGTTTTGGAAACGATATTTTTTTTCAGAAGGTTAAAATTCAAATCGCAGATGTAGAACAGGGAACGAATGTAAATATTGTCTGGTATTTTTAGTTTTTCGTAACTCGCTCGGAACCGCCGACGTAAATTTTTAAAAATCAACAAAATCCCGAAAATCGCGAAACGGCGTACAGAAAATATACTTTTTCGAAGGGTTAACTTTCGTAATTTTTAAAACCAAAGGTGGCTTTGAAAAGGGTAAAGTCAGATATTTAATTTGGTGAACTCTGTTTTTCCGTATCTCTTGTATTCCGGCAGATCCGAGGCTCGAAAAACGGGAAACAATAAAAAACATGATTTCAACCGGGGCCTCCGAGATGTCGCTGTGTGTCCTACACCGGGCCTGCTACAAGTGACGTCACAACCTGCTGACGTCAAAACAGTGATCCATAATAACTTAAATTTTCATGTACTTTGTTCGTTTGTACGTATTGTTTACGATAGTATTTTGATTTTATTTATTGTTTTATATAGTAATTAATAATATTTTTCAGTGTATTTAGATTATAATGCTATCAATAATTATTGATTATAATTATTAAAGAAAGTGTAGATTATATCTATAAAATAATGAGAAGAAAATGTTGTGCTCCTAGTTTCTAATCTAAGTCTTCAAATTCGCTACTGATAATGAAAAGAAGAAATTTTAGCTACGAAAATTACCTTGTGATAATTATTTTTACATTTCAACAGAAGTAGTCTGCATTAAATGTTTCGATAAACATTTCAATTCGTGAAGCTAGAATTAATATGATTGTATTGAGCTTGTTGTGCAGAAAAAAAAAACGTAACAACAAATGTCTAACCTACTGTAATGGAAATATTCTGGCATATTTGAATGAATTTGTACTTCCAAATCGAAAAGAGTCAAATGATCTTTAGAAAAAAAAAATAAATAAATAAAAGAAGCAGACGATAAACAGTTTAAAAAATGATTTTGAAAAAATGCTGTAATAAATTGAATGAAATCTGGATACATTTAGTTAGAAGTGAGTGTGCTTTGTTTATAAAATTAAAAGTAACTGATTTACACAACTTAGTAGTTCTACGTAGTTCCATTTAACATTTTAGCTAACTTAAGTGTACAAATATATTATGAAAATAAAACTTTTGAAAAGTTAATTTGAGTGGTTATTAGATCCTAGACCCAAGTACAATAAATAGACAATTATTAAAATATTACAAGTCAGTTACAATGTTAAGATAGAAAATTGGGTATTTTTCGGTTAGCCAGTGATATATACACACACACACACACACACACATATATATATATATATATACACATATCTACACACACATATATGTATGAATTAATATATATATATTTATATATGTACATGTATCACTGGCGCCCGGCTAACCGAAAAGTACCGAAAAAGGCTTATGGCGAGAGAAGGAAAGTTGGCAACATATTTTCTGGCAACCTATTCGTAGTTTCATATAAATAAGTATTTTTTTTTTCAATATTTATATAATTTATTTAATATAAAGAAGCCATATATCTCTTTTTATATGCAGGTAGAACAGAATTGTATATATAAATAATTTTATATATATAAATAAACATAAAAGTTCATTAGGTTTGTTTTCATAATTGTGTATATAATTTAAAAACATATCTAACTTTCTGAAACCCGGATTACGCCAAAGCGTTAAAAAAAAGTGCCAAGGTCTCTATAGTTAAAAAATGTCGATTTCTCTATTTCAATTGCCATTTATTGTGTTTTGGTGGTTCAATTATGGTATGTAGTTGTAAAAGGGAGGAATGGAATTGATTTTGTAAAGTTTTTGGTAGATTTATTATATTTTTTGTACGTATATTTATTGTAAAATAATGTGTTTAGGAAAAGGTAAGTCAATGGGTTCAATCTGATTTATTAATCTTAGCATTTTTTTTTAATTTAAAACTTTTAATTTCCTTTAATAAAACAAGTGTATTGATTCCCTTTTATTTCACGATAATGAAATTTAATATTATTTATGTAATCACAAATTATAAGAGCGGAAATGCTCTTTTTATTACATCTTTCTGCTGCGATACATTGACCAAAGTGGATCACTACTGTGACGTCACTAATACTTGTAGCAGGCCCGGTGAAGGACACACAGCGACATCTCGGAGGCCCCGTTTCAACACTTCTTGATTTTTTTTTTTTTCGAAAAGGTTAAATGTGAAATTTTTTCAAACCGACCAGATCGTTCGAGTCGTAAAAGCACGTTCTTCGAGAATATGTAAACAGTTTTTCCGTATTTCTGGCTATTCGCCCATGGCGAATTTAGAAACATCGAAACACAAATGGGCTGACTATCGCTTTGTTTCTTCTCTTCACGGAAGGTGCGTAAAAATGACTTCTGAGCATGCGCGCGCGGATTTCGGATGAGTGCTTTTTCATTTGTGATCTTTGATCATTTTTTAATTAATAACTACTCTAATTTTTTAAATATTAAAATTCTGAGACTCAGGTGAAGCAGGAGAGGACTTGGACTATCCTCACCTATATTTTCAAACATCGAGGTGCTCTAGATTTTCCTAGCCATCGCAGACAGACAGACAGGCACACAGACGCACGCACAGGCACACAGAGCGAAACTTTCTTTTATTAGTATAGACTAGTGTATATGCCCGTCCTAGGCCAGTGGGTAGAAATCGTGGTTTTCACTTAAAATTTGAAATAATTGATAAAAATGTTCATATACTATTCATCGATAATAAGGAAAACTGGCATGACACGTTAAGTTGAGGCCCTGGTTAACCCATTTTAGGCCAATCATAGAAATTTTATAAAATGTGGTATTATTTGCATTGAAATTTGCTTAAATTACATTCATTAAGACATCAAAAAAGTTTCGTGCATGAAAAAAAAATATTTTATTTAATTTGACGTTACCATTATTAATTTATTATTAATAATTTACCATTAAATTTAAATAAAAATTTTTAAGTTTTCTTGTAGCATTTGTTTTATTTTTATTTTATTTACAGAACTTGCAACTTTACTCCATTATAAAAACATATGATTAATCTCAAGTGGAATAATTATACATTTTCAAAAAGTCGAATTTGTCAATAACCGTTTCAAGTAAAAAACCAGCGTATTTTGAAAATTTCTCAACAGAAAGTGATTACTTCAATTGAATTACTAATATTTTATAAATGTCTCCAGAACCCTTAAAAATAGCAAAAAATAAAATTAGCGAAAAATATACGTCACAGTGTTAATAAAAAAATATTTATTGAAAGGGTGCGTTTACGCACCTTTGGCCGAAAATGGGTTAATGCATGAACGTCTGGGATTTTAACAACCAGTTAATTGCTGAAACGTCAGTTGAGGCTCACTGTGTAGACCCGAAAAGTTTTTGGTTTCTGTCTGTTTGTCTGTCTGTATGTTTGTCGGTCTGTCTGTTCCGCGATAACTGCCGCAAAAATGATCCAATTAGGTTTATTTTTGGTTGGTATGTTGGCGAGGTACCCGAAATTAGCTGTATAGTTTTTAGTTACATTTGGTTCATTCGTTCGAAAAATACATAACATTTCTTTTTATGTCAGTCATAATGCTTTTCAATGGGAAGTCAGACGATTTTTTTTTTTTTTTTTTAACATTCATCGAAAAGAAAATGTCGCATTGGGATAATTGTAAATGCTAAATTATGGATGCTAAATTTACGAAATGGAGATCTTAATTTAATCCAATCGCTTTGAAAATTTGCCAATATAATTATTAGAATTTCGAAATTAATTGCATAAATTATTGGGAAATCGTATGCATTAATTTGAAAGATATAAAACATTTTAATTTCTCATTTTTTTCTCTATTTCATTAAATGGTTGCTAAGCACCTATATTTCAAAGAATATCAACAAAGGAAAATTCAAGTGAATCGCATTATTTTGACGGGAAATTTTATTAACAAAATAGCTAATTTTCGGGTAGTTTAAGTTTTTAATGTTTTTTTGTTTTTTTTAATGAAATAGATGAGAATTTCAATTCAAATATATATTTTAGTTGGGAATGAGACGCTTAATCCGACGCAATAAACCGTTAGTTAATATGATTATTAGTTATGGATTTATAACGATGTTTCTTTTACGCAATTCAGTAATAGAGCATTTAAAGCGAGGCTAACGAAAAAGAAAGGCTACCGCGGTGCTTTACGCGTAACTTTTTTTACAGACCGCGGGAGTCATGTGATGGTCGAATCCACCAATGCAGGTGTACGAAAAGAGCATCACGTCACTCTAGCGGTCTGTAAAAAAAGATAAGTGGAATGCACCGCGGTAGCCTGTCTTTTTCGTTAGCCTCGATTTAAAGCGAGGCTGACGAAAAAGAAAGGCTACCGCGGTGCTTTACGCGTATCTTTTTTTACAGACCGCCGGAGTCACGTGATGCTCGAATGCACCAATGCAGGTGTACGAAAAGAGCACCACGTCACTCTAGGGGGTCTGTAAAAAAAGATAAGTGGAATGCACCGCGGTAGCCTGTCTTTCTCGTTAGCCTCGGATTTAAAGTTTATGACGTCATCAAGCCCGATTTTATTCGAATTTCAATGCATTTTATAAGTAGTTTACGCATGTTTTATGTTTATATTTTATATTATGCATATCCATGATGGGTAAGTATTACGGTGGCCCCCAACGACTAGTCTTTTTTCTGCAACAATGGAAGTAATCCATTGTTTGGATGATTTCGTACCGCAATCAACACACTGTGTTTTATTATATTTAGATGATATATTTTACTTGTTAGAACGGAATTGATCACGATTATAATACGAAGGCAAAGAAATTGTCAGTTGAAACACTAAGCATCTGGCTCATCAGCAGATTTTTTTTCACACATCAGCATGGGACAGATAATATTTTTTATATTTAAAATTGTGTTTTAAACTCTTAGCGCACCGTAATGCGTAAATTAAATTTTACGATAAAACATTTTTCATATGTCATTTTGTTTTGATAATGTTAATACCTTTACTTGTAGCAATCTCTACACCTTTGGAACATGCATACTTCAGGTTCATGAATCTTGTGAATACGGAGATAATGTTGATCTCATACGCAAAGGATTGGATTTCGTGAATTCCGTGTGCGATGAAGATAATCCCATATTTAAAGGTATGCCTTATGAAGAATTAAATTTCGCCAATTTTCTATCCATTTCTTTTAAAACGGAAAAATACGGGCAAAACACTTAGAGGATTAATGACAATTAATTTTGGTACTTCTCTATTATCCCGTCGACCACTTTTCATAACAAAAACTATCGCTAAACTGTAAGATTAAACGCCAAAAATGCAGTCCGATTTACTTGATGTTAAGAGCTTTATACGTGTTTGTTATGTCATCAAGTGGTTTTTAATTCGACATTTGACTATATTTTTCATTATGTTTTACTAATTTTTTAGTTATTTCATTAATTAAAATAACAATTGTATCCTTAAATTCTGATATTTTATTTATTTATTTATTTTGATATTCCAATGGCAACGTTCTCCCGTTTATTTGGCGTTACAGTTTGGGGATAGTTTTTTGTTATGAAAAGTGGTCGACGGGATAATAGAGAAGTACCGTAATTTTACTATACTACGATAAACGGAAAGAAAGTGTTATGAAAATATCTCAATCAACACGTAACTGTTAAAATATCGGTGGCCCGCCATTTTCTAGCTCTGTTCGCCGACGCGACGGTTGAATTTGGTAGTCTGGCGTTCTTTTTCTTTACAGTTGACTGTTGCTTGGGCTAACGGTTATAATTGCATCAGAGCCGACGATTTGGAAATGGTTGGATCAACAAACTAAACAGAATTTTCCCTTATCCAAGAGTTGGTTGCTAGTGAATCAGCGGACGGAGCTGTGTATAAGCTAATGGTTGACTGATCGTTGGATTAAATGTCTGAATTACTAATAACTCAACTACTGGATCTATAGTCAAAACTGCCACATGCATCCAAAATTGGCGTTTTTAAAATATTTTAATCCAAAATTTCAATTGATTTGCTAACTTCCTTTCAAAAATTCAGCTCGCAATTCAAGCATCTTGTGAGAGTACAGTGGAGTGGAGTCCATCTAGATCGCACGTGCAAAAAGACTGAATTTTATAAATCCCGTATACAATAAAGATCATCCCACATTTAAAGGTATGTTTTAGGAAGAATTAAATTTTGATATTTTTCTATCCTTTTCGTTTAATCAAAATTAATTTTTATTCTGATACTATAAAGCTAAAAAAAAGGATTATGAAAATACCCTAACCAACACACAGATGTTTGGCCGCTTTTTTCTAACGTCGTTGCCCATCTGTAGAATTTGGTAGACTGGCCTACGTTTTCTTTACTGTTAGTTAGCTGTTAATTGGGCCAACCGTTATAATTGCGTCTGAGCAAACAATTGGATGATGGTTGTATCCATAAACATAATTATATTTAAGCCTACGGTTGAATGATAATTGAACCAATGGACAAAGTCTATAGGAAATACAACTAAGCATTGGATTAAAACTGCCACATACACCAACAATTGACGCAATCTTAATATTTTAATAATAAACTTCAATTGATGTGTTGACTTCCTTTCGAACTTTTAGTCCATGCTCGAGGCTCAAAAATCTTATGAGTACGTTTAGGCACATTTCGATTGCTCATGCAAAGGAGTGAATTTTCTAAATTCCGTAGGTAAAGGTATGACTTAAGACGAACTAAATTTTACTATTTTTCTATACTATGTTTTTAATTAAAATTAATTTTTACGATAAAGCTGAATGAAAGGGTTATGAAAATATTATAATGAACATGTAATTGTTGGGATATCGTTGGACCGCCGTTTTCTAGCGTCACGTCGTTGGCCAATGGTGGAATTTGGTAGTCTGGCCTATGTTTTCTTTACTGTTAGCTGTTGGTCGTGCCAACCGTTATAATTGCGACTGAGCCAACGATTGGGAGATGATTGGATCAACAAACAGAATTATATCTGAGCCTGTTGTTGTATTATAGTTGAACTAAAAGTCGTGCGTAAGTAATACAGCTAAACGTTGGTTTGAAACTGCCACATGCACCAACAATTGACGCTATTTTAATATTTCAATCCAAAACTTCAATTAATTTTCGGACTTCCTTTTAAACATTTTGCTTCATGTTTGCTCGAGGCTGAAGAATCTTGTAAGTACTGTGAGGAACATTGCGTTCGCAAAGGAGTGAATGTTATACAGGGTGGTTATAATTAAAGTTCCGCTCTGAAATGGTCATAAAATGAAAACTACTGGACCAAATGTTATCAAACTTGGTAATAGTTTAAAGGAGTTAATGAGAATTTATTTCCTGCCAAAAAAAATTCAAATATTCACCACCAGGGGGTAAATGGTTGTACCAATAACGTTGTATCCATGCTGTATGCAATATTGTTAGACGAAATAAGACATGAAGACGTCGGTTTAAAATGTGTTTAATCGTTTCTGAAACGTGTTACAAAGCATGTTCTATGTGGCGTCCACCATTTTCCGAAAGCAAGTGAAATCGTATTACTGCATTCTCAACAGGAGCTTTTAGCATATCAGGAGGAATGTTACGGACATGTCGGTGCATCGCATTTTTCAATTCCGCCAAATAGTTTAGATTATCACCATATTGAGATAACCCCATAGCCAAAAGTCACAGGGGTTGAGGTCTCGTGATCAAGGTGGCTAAGAAGTGGGGAAGTTTCGGCCTATACTCCGTTCATTCGTGAAATGTTGCTTAAGAAACTGTGTGACACATGTACCAATGTGCGGTGGGGCCCCGTTCTGCATAAAAATCGTTGAGTCTAAAATGCCACGTTGCTGGAGTTCAAGTATGACGAAACGTCTTAACATTGACGCTAAGCGAGCTTCAGTCACAGTGCATGTAACAGGTGCAGCTGTCGACTGCTCTTCAAAGAAAAATAGTCCAATTACGAAACTTGCTGTCATACCACACCAAACGGTGAATTTAAGAAAATGCAATGGAATTGGGTACACAACATGAGGATTCGTTTTGCCCAAATCCTGCAGTTATGGGTGTTGAGATTGCCATTTAGGTAAAAATGGGCCTTATCTGTCCACAAAATGTTCCATGGGTAATGTTCGTCCATTTCCATCCATGCAAGGAATTCCAAAGCGAAATATTCTCTTGCAGCAGGATCGTCACGTTAAAGTTCTTGAACATGTTTAATTTTGTATGGGTAGAACTGCAGCACGTAACGGACAATTTTGTGCACCGTACTCCATGGTACGTCCTTTCGACGTGCGACAGCACGTACCATCTGTGCTTTCCATTGTTGCTTCTTTCACTGCTAATGCAAGAACTTCTCGGTTTCCACAGAAGCAGGTTTCCTTCCCCTCCCAGATGCAACAGATAGTAAACACATGGCTTCAAACTTTGCCATCATTTTCCTCAAACCCTGCGGTGTCATTGGCACTCGGCGTATTCTTCTTACTGAACGATACGTTTGCAAAGCACGCCGTTCATTGCTATCGCATTCATAATAACATTTAACAAGAAAAGCACGATCTTGAATGGTTAGAGTCATTGTCGATTCGTAACAGTGAGAACTCTGACAAACAGGCTCACTTTTATCTGGCAAATCGAGACTAACGAAAAAGAAAGGCTACCGCGGTCATTTACGCGTATCTTTTTTTTTACAGACAGCCGGAGTCACGTCATGCTCGAATGCACCAATGCAAGTGTACGAAAAGAGCATCACGTCACTCTAGCGGTCTGTAAAAAAAGATAAGTGGAATGCACCGTGGTAGCCTGTCTTTTTCGTTAGCCTCGCTGACAAATCAAATGACGTGTAAACGCATTTGCATAAATCTATTTTTCTTCTTCCTGCCGTAAGCCAATTACAAGTCATTGCGGTGTTGTATAACACCACAAACAGTTTCGTTTTATAAACGATTAAAAACGTTTTAAATCGATACCTTCGTTTCTTAAGGCCGATTTCAGGCTTCAAAAATCACAAATTAGCGATCTGTTAAAAAACGATTTCCAGAAGGGCACACATTTGCGAGTGATTTGCAATCTCAAATTTTGTGATCGCTAATTTATGGTTTGAACTTTTAAGAACACGACCGGATTTTATTACACGGATGGCGCACTCGACTTTCGGATTTATACGTTTTAGAAGGTCCTGAACACGATTCGATTAGACTGTTTTTAGAAGATGTCTGTCTGTCTGTATGTGACAAAAATTTTGTGGGCGATCTATCTCAAGAACTAACGCATGAAATTCAATAAATCTTTATATTCAGTTAGTCCCTGATATAAATTGGTGCTGATTAGTTTTTGGTGAAAATCGCCCAGCAGGTGGCGCTGCTATGCTGCATTTTTCGCGATTTCTGTAATCGCTCTATCTCAAGAACCAATGTACTCATTTTCATCAAACTTGAGAATCAGTTAGACCTTGACATAAATAGACACTGATTACGTTTTGATGTAGATATCCCAACAGGTGGCGCTGCTATACCACTTTTTTCATGATTTTTACGATAGCGAAAAACGAATGCACGAAATTTCATAAAACTTCATATTCTGTTAGACCTTGACATAAATAGAAGCTGCTTACGTTTTGGAGTAAATAGCCCAACAGGTGGCTCTGCTATGCTACTTTTTTAATTATTAACACGATAACTATATCTCAAGAACGGATTTTCATCAAACTTCAGATTCAGTTAGACGTTGACATAAGTTGTTGTTGATTTGGTTTTAGTCTAAATCTCCCAACAGGTGGCGCTGCTATGCTGCATTTTGCAGGATTTACACGATTTTAGCAATAGTCATATCTCAAGAACTAATGTACGGAATTTAATAAAACTTTAGATTCAGTTAGATATTGATATAAATTGGTGCTGATTCTTTTCAATGTATGCGAAACCTGTGTCAGATGGAATAAAGTTTTGAGATTGACACATCTCACTAGTTTAGCTATGCTTTAAAAACTACCCGAATTGCAATCTGTTATGCAACGGCTACCGTGCATGGCGAGCGTAGTGAACTTTGGAAAAGTTTAGATCAATTAAAATATCAAAATTTTTTATATGAAATTTTGACACACTTAGATGAAAGCACAATAAATTCAACACCAAAAGCCCTTTCTGTCTATCTGCATTATTTACACGAAAAAAAATGCCCGAAAATGCCCTAAAAATCAAAGCTTTATCGGAAGAACTTTACCTTAATGTAATTGACAGATAAACTTTAGAAATCAAGTAGCTCATGCTACTGAAAAAACATTTTTACATTATGCTTCTCATTTCAATTTTACAGTTGTATAAAATCATAATTACTGTATTTGAACTTTGAAGGGAGGTGGGCTTTGAGACCTATAGCTACAAGGCTGTCGTCTCGAATGATCCATATACATTTATTTATTATTCGCAGAAACATATACATGAATTCTACAATTACATACATCTTGACGAGATAGTACAAGGAAACATGACAACACAAGAGACACAACCTGGGGGTTCCACACAAAGTGTGTGTGCAATGGAACCAGTGGGAATTAAACCCACAACCTCCTACACTCGCAAGCGATTAGCGGCGTGGTGCCTTAACCACTCGGCCACGGAGGCCCCTTTTTACTGTATTAAAACAATCAAATATTTGACTGAATCATAGATAAAATACAATTTACTAGCTGTTACCCGTGACTTCGTACACGTAACATTAAAAGAAAAATAAATGTACTAATTAAGCAAAATATTTCACTCCCGATAATTAAAAACGTAAATAATTAACTAACTCTTTATCATATTTCATAGAAGAAAATATGATATTTCTTTGTTATAGGGGCCTTGACATAAATCAGTTTAAAAAAGGTAAAATTTTGTACCAAATAACCGCGAAAAGGAAACTGCAACCAATGGAAAAAGGACGGCCAAATAAAATCGTGTAAATCGACGAATTGGATAAAAAGGAATGTCAATTTTACTTGATAAACCATTTTACTTTTAACGACTTTGAGAAGCATTTTAACAGCCATCATTTAAAAATAATTCATTGGAAATAGTATATGCTTTTTCTTTAAATTCAATTATTGTGAATAGGGAGGAATAATTCTACACCTAAATGCAAGGAACTTCAATTGCAAAGCTTTTTGCAGCCCAAAATTACATGCAAACGTAACACTTAAATTGCAAAGCTTTTTGCAACCCAAAATTATATGTAAAAATTACTTTTGCATGTAATTTTCATTTCAAATTAGCATTTATTACGGTTCAAATTCAAATTAATTTGGGTGCAAATTACATGTAAATGTTACGTTGCATGTATTTTGGGGTTGCAAAAAGCTCTGCAATTGCAAGTGTTACGTTTGCATGTAACAGCAAATTTGTGTCCTTGGTTTAATCTATAGCTGAAACAAATCTTGATTTCTTGACAATATGCTGACAGGCGATTTTTGCTCTGCAAAATAAATTAATTCATATAGTTTGAATATGTGGAAATATGTTTTTATTTTTCGGAAATTTTACTGTAATCAAGTTTTTTTTTCACCAACTATTCAAATTGAAAATAAAATAATTTCTTTTTCAGTTTTAATGAGAAAATGACATAAAAGTATATTAATCCGTTTTATTTCTCCTTTTTTTATCCACAAAAATGGAGTAATTTAAGTACCATTTTTAGAGAAATTTCGTTAAAATTTACAAAAAAAATATTAATATCTCGGAATCTGTTTCCAAATTTTAAATTCTCAGAGTTTATATGACATCCTCGAATCAATGATAACCGGTGTTAAGTAAATCGCGTTGCATTAAGAGGAGTAGTTGCGAAATACACACAGTCAGATTTTAACTTAATAGACTTGTGTTCAATTTTCTTTTCCTAATAATCTTACTGATGCTTGTATTATTAACCACAGAGTTCAGAGAATAAATAGAGATGAAATGTTCATGTTTGGCGTGATGCTGAAAATGCAACCCTACAGTCGGTCCAAACAACTGGCGGCTTGCTTTGAAAACCTCTCCCCGTCCAATGAATCCAGTCATTGTTCCACGTGCAGCCTCTCTCCATCCAATGAAGTCAGCCCTTGGGTCTAATGATTTGAGCGATAACCGGCTTCATATTTAAGCCGATTTTACGGTTCATTACCTCTCTATTCTTTCACTGTACTCAGTGATTATTAATGTATGAAATTGATACACGCTCCATTTGAAACATATTTAAAAAATCCCGTTTTATTATGACGTCACTTTAATCCCAGAGAAATCTCTTTTCAGTGATAATTCTTGTTAATTTTCTTTTCCTGGCAATAATGACGTGAATTTTAGCAGAAAACTCACATTTTTTTGTAACTGATATTCAAGCTTATTATTAATCAGTATCAAAAAATATTTCAGTTATTCATCTTAAATATGACGTTCATTATGTATATACTTTTATTATACACATACTCATGCTCTTTGTAATATTACGAATATTTGAAAATACATGTTTTATTTATGACGTCATATTTGTTCAAGCCAAGAAGGATCCTTTTCATAGTTCCATGGTTCAAGCGAAATCTTTTTCTTAATAATATAATTATTGTTAATTCTGCTGTCTAATTATAACGCAGTTTTTGACAGAAAAAGATCTTTTTAATGTAACCGATATTCGTACTTCATGTATAATAACAAATACTCCATATTGTTGTTTCAAATATCACAGAAATCATCTTCTTTTGAATTATTTTCATTTTTCACGTGAAAATCGCTCAATTGAAACTTAATTGTTGAGGAAAAATTATTTTTCTGCATTTTTATTTATTGGCAACGATCAAAACCCTAGCAACGATAAAGTAAAAGGGTTAAATTTTATCTAAAAATGTCCATTGATTCTCTATGAAAATAATCAAATTTTGAATTATTAAGAAAAGTATTTGAATAAAATAAACAAAAACCAGTCTATGTTCATTTCCGGGTTATAATCCACCTATATGAAAAGATACATTGCCATTAATTTCTCCATTTTCACGCTGACTTCAGCCTAACATTTGCACACAATCGGATTTATAATATTACTAGCTGTTACCCGTGACTTCGTTCACGTATCATTAAAAGAAGAATAATGCATTAATTAAGCAAAATATTTCATTCCCGATAATTAGAAACGTAAATAATTAACTCTTTATCACATTCCATAGCAGACAATACAGTATTTGTATGGTATAGAGACCTTCACATAACTAAGTTTTAAGAAAGTGAAATTTTGTGACAAATAATCACGAAAAGGAAACTGCAACCAATGAAAAAAGGCGGGCAAAATAAAATCGTGGAATTGTGTAAAAACATATGTCAAGTTTACCTGGTAAACCATTTTACTTTTAACGCCTTGTGAAACGTTTTAATAGCCATCCTTCAAAGAAAATGGAAATAGTATATTCTTTTGCATTAAATTCAATTCTTGTGAATAGGGACCAATTATTCTAGACCTAAATGCAAGAAGCTTAAATTTGCCTCCTTGATTTAATCTATAACTGAAAAAAAATCTTTATTTCTAAATGAAAATATGTTGACAGACGATTTTTGTTCTTTAGAATAAATTGATTCATGAAGTATGAATGTGAGAAATACGTTTTTATTTTTCAAAAATTTTACTGTAATCAAGATTTTTTTTTTCTTTCACCATCTATTCAAATTGAAAATAAATTCGTTTTTTCAGTTTTAATGAGAAAAAATATATCAATCCGTTTTATTTCTTTTTTTTATTCACAAAGGGCGCGTTCACAGACTGAACCCCGAGTTACATAGGGTAACACATGTGTAACCCGAAGCGTTCAGAGAGCGATATCACATGACTTTTTGCAAGTTACCCGCAGCGTTCAGAGCTGGAAATTACTCAGACTTCGGGTAACCCACATTACCAGGAGAATTTTGTTGGGTAAAGTGATCACGTGGTTGGAAATCTGATTTGTTTGTTTGCTTTATAGCTAACTGCAACTGTTAACTGTTGTTCTTTATGACTCCTACTGTACACTTGAGTACTGAACAATTGATTGGTCTACCTTTAACAGGACTATGATATAATTGGCCAACATTGGCTAGGATGGTTCCTGAAATGTTCGTACAATCAAAATGTAATGGTAGATTGGTTGACGGAAGTGTGATTGTAAATATACACATAACTTTACCCAAAAGCGTTCACAGCCGTTTTAACCCAACTTTACCCTGAGAAAATCAGATGACGTCATTCCCCAACTATACGAATAACCCGCGTTTCGGTCTCAGAATGCGCTCAAAATTGGAATAATTTAGTTGCCATTTTTAGAGAAACTTCGCTTAAAATTTACAAAAAAAAAAAAAAAAAAAAAAAAAAAAATCATAATAATATCTCGGAATTGAAATCATTTTTTTTTTAATTCTGAGAGTTTATGACATCCTCAGATCAATGATAACCGGTGTTATGTAAATCGCATTGCGTTCGACAATCTGAAAGGAGTAGTTGCGAAATACAAACAGGCGGGCAGATTTTAATATAATAGATTCATATTTCTTTTTCTTTTTCTAATAATCATGGTGTGGTTTTTGGCAAATCGGTATAGATAAAAAAATAATAATAATAATTTTGCGTTTTAATTATGGGGTGAAACTCATCTACTTTCTAAACTTACCGATCCTTGTTTTATTAATGTAAGGAATTGATTCCCGCTCCTTGTAAACACATTTGAAAATTCCTGTTATATTTCAAATATGACGTCACTTTTTCCTCAGAGAAATCTCTTTTTAATGGCATAATTCTTGTTAATTTTTTTTCTGGCAATCAGGACGTAAATTTTAGCAGAAAACTCACATTTGTATGTAACTGGTATTCAAGCTAATTATTAATCAGTATCGATAAAAAATATTTTAGTTTTTCATCTTAAATATTACGTCCATTATCTATCTACTTTCATTATACATTGATATTTATGCTCCTTGTATTATTACGAATATTTGAAAATACATGTTTTATTTATGACGTCATATTTGTCCAAGCCGAAGAGGATCCTTTTCATAGTTCCATGGTCCAAGCGAAATCTATTTTTAATAATATAATTTTTGTTCATTTTCCTTCTAATTATAACGCAGTTTTTGAGAGAAAAAGATATTTTTAATGTAACCGATATTCATACTTCATGTATAATGACAAATACTCCAAATTTTTTTCATATATCACAAAAATTCATCTTTTTTTGAATTATTTTTAATTTTCAGTTTTCACGTGAAAATCGTTCAATTGAAAATTAATTGTTGAGGAAAACGTATTTTTCCGTGTTTTATTTATTGGCAACGGTCAAAGCCCTGGCAACAATAAATTTAAATTGTTAAATTGTATGGAAAAATGTCCATTTATTCTCTATGAAAATAATGAAATTTTTAATTATTAAAGAAAATATTTGAATAAAATAAACATAAACCAGCCTATGTTAATTTGAGGGATATAATCAACATATATGCAAAGAAACAGGATCATTAAATGCTCCATTTTGACGCTGGCTTCAGCCTAACATTTGCACACAATCAGATTTATCTGGGAGGCACGGCAGTGCCTTCGCCAAGTCGAGAGAGGACAGCCGTAAGCATACTTTTCTGGAAGCAACTCAGGGCACTTTTGACCCCCCCCCCCCCACATATCTCCGCGCTGGAGTATCCCAAAAATTTGAAACTTCGTTTTTCTAGAGTATTTGGCACACAGGGCCAAAATTTAAAATTACAACTTTCTGTCTTTTCTAGTTCAGACGATATATGAACTCAAACATTCGATTTTTTGTCACTCACTCACTCACTTGTTCACGCGTCATCAAAAAGATAAGGTAGATCCCGTAGCCCTAGAAACTTGACATTTAGAAAAAAAAAGGTAGTGTTTAGGATACAAAGAAAGAAAAAATTATAAAATCCGGAAAATTCGAAAAAAAACATTCGAAAATTCAACAAATTCCATCAAAATTGAAAATTGAAAATAATACGATCTTGTAGTCTTAGAAACTTAAGATTCGGTGTGAAGGTAGTGTTTAGTATCCAGAAAAAAAAAACATCAAGAACACCAAAAAAATCGAAAGCAAAATTGAAAAAATCGAAAAATTTCAAATAATCCGATTTTGTTGCGCTAGAAACTTGGAATTCGGAATAAAGGTAGTATTTAGGATGCAAAATAAGGAAAAATTAAAAATTCCGGAAAATTCGAAAAAAAAATTCAAAAATTCGAAAAATTCGAAAAAAAAAATGAAAAAATTAAAATAATTTGATTTTTTAGCCTTAGAAACTTAAAATTCGCAGTAAAGATAGTGTTTAGGATTCAGAATACGTTAAAATAAAAAACGCAATAAAATTCGAAAATAAAATTTAAAAAATCGGAAAAATCGAAAAATAAGGAAAATTTGAAAATAATTCGATTTCGTAGCGCTAGAAACTTGAAATGTGGAATAAAGTTATTATTTAAGATACTAAATAAAGAAAAATTAAAAAATATGGATAGTTCAAAAAATACCTATAAATTAGTGCAGACGATATATGAACTAAACAAGGAAACATTAAAAAATATGAATAATTAAAAAAAATCGAAAATTACAAAAAAAATTACAAAGAAATAAAGAAAAAGAGAGAAATTGAAAATAATATGATCTCGTAGCCTTAGAAACTGAAAATTTGGTGTAAAGGTAGTGTTTAAGATTCAGAAAAAGAAAAAATTAAAAACACAACAAAAATTGAAAATAAAATCAAAAAATCGAAAAAAAAACGAAAATTTGAAAATAATTCGATTTTGTAAAGCTAGAAACTTAAAATTTGGAATAAAGGTAGTATTTAGTATACAAAAAAAGAAATAAATAAAAAATCTGTAAAATTCGAAAATTCGAAAAATTGAAAAAAATTCGATTTTGTAGCTTTAGAACTTAAAATTCGGCGTAAACTTATTGTTTAGGATAAAGAAAAGGGGAAAAATTAAAACACAATAAATTCGAAAATAGAATAAAAACTCTAAAAAGATCGGAAATTTCAAAATAATTCGATTTTGTAGCGCTAGAAACTTGAAATTTGTAATAAAGAATACAAAATAAGAAAAAATTAAAAAATCCAGAAAATTATAAAAAAAAAATCGAAAAAATAAAAAATTGAAAATAATTTTATCTTGTACTTTTAGAAACTTAAAACTTGGTGTAAAGGTAGCATTTACTATTAAATAAAAGGAAAAATTAAAATATTCGTTAAATTCGAAAATAAAATCGAAAAATCGAAATATCTTTAAGAAATCGAAAATTCGAAAACAATTTGATTTTGTACTGCTAGAAACATTAGTTTTAAGATAATTGTCCTATTAGCTAGTACAACGCCCCTAATTGTTTTATGTTATATCCGCCGGATTATGGTTTTCTTTTCTTTCGTTTACGAATTTTGTTATAGAAAAGTTCCGCTGTAGACTGGCTACGATATAGGCGATTTCTTTATAGACAGGTTTGTTTTCTTTCACAGGTTGTACTCTATTTACTTCACATATGAAATATGGATTGTTAAATGATGTTAGTCCCACAAAAAATTTCACAGCTGCCCCTACCCTCCCGACATTACTGGCTGGTTATGGCTTGATAGTCCTTTCTAAATAAAATCATGGTGACTCTAAGATTCACTTGATTTATCTCTAAATTGAACCAAATGATCCTAAGAAGACGGATCAAATAATTACTATATTGGCATGACAATCGAGTAACTTAGAATTAAAATCGAAAAATCAATAAATTTATAAAAAGTCGAAAATTTGAAAATAATTTCCTTTTGTTGTCCTAGAAGCTTGACATTTGGCAGAAAGGCAGGGTTTAGTACACAAGTAAGGAAAAATTAAAAAATCCATAAATAATAAAAAAAAGACTAAAAAAAAACAAAAAAACTATCGAAAAAAGGAATATAGTTTGATTTATTGGAAATTTCCGTAAATTTTAATTTTGGCTTTCTTTTTATACTAAAAAGTTCTTTTATGTTAAATATCAAGTATCTAGGGCTGCGAGTAATATCTCAGATGGATAGCACCTATCCTGGAAGCAATTGAGAGTACTTTTGACACTCCCCCTCCCATAACTTAGTGCTTGCCTAGGAACCTGAAATCTCTTTTTATCTACAGTACTTTGCAAACGAAACTAAAGCTTCAAATTTTTGATACCTGTAAATAATATGAACAGAGTGTGGGCTTAGCGAAAATCAGTGGATGATCTCCAAAAAGAACCCAAAATCAAGAAAAGGACAAAAAGAAGTGAAATCTCATCAAAAAGTCACCTGTAAAAAATGCAGCCAATTCTCGTTACTCATTTACCGTAAAAAGTACTGAGATCGTATAAAGCCAAGTTTAACTATCTTATTAATTCTGAAATTTTCATTCACAAATCACTCCTAGTCTCTACATCTTTAGTTAATTATTATTTTGTGACTTGGCAATTACGCAGCACGGGGAAGTTATTACACCTTACTATGTTATGGGATGGGATGGGATAATTTAATTAAGGCAAATTATATACGCACAGGGAAGTTATTACACCTTAATATGTTATAGTATTATTTGATTAAGACTAACTATATACATCACATTCTCGTGCTACGTAATTGCCAAGTCACAAAATAATAATTAACTAAATATGTAGAGACTAGGAGTGATTTGTGAATGAAAATTTCAGAGTTAATAAGATAGTTAAACTTGGCTTTATACGATCTCAGTACTTTTTACGGTAAATGAGTAACGAGAATTGGCTGCATTTTTTACAGGGGACTTTTTGATGAGATAATATTATTAGGATTAGGATTAGGATGAATTATAGATAAAATACAATTTATTCTTCAAGTAAAGCGGGATTTCTTTTAGATGTTTCGCTCCTCGTATATTTTTAATTTGAACATAGCAAGAAACCATTCTCCTAAAAATTAAGAAATAAATCTTAGCGAAAACACAAAGTTTCAACATTCCTGTTGTAAGATTTTGATACCGCTTTAAGGGCGAAACTTTGTTTATTTGTATTTTAGGCCGACGAGATAACATAAAAAAATACAATCTTAAAACATCGATAATGATAAAATATAACGTCTGGTACAGTAAACAAGTAACCACAATTAGCACAAAATGATTGGACCAAAGTTGGTTAATTTTTCTCCCACGTAGAAAGCAATGTCTAGTAAGAAATGTCATCTTTGCCTTACCATTGGAAAAGGAACATTTACCAACAAACGCCCAACAGTGGTCCAATCGTTATCTGCTCCAAATCTGGGTCAGAATCGCTCCAAATTATAGAGGTCTCTGTTTGCTTATTATTGGCATATCAACTCAACCATTTCCCAATGGTTTCCACAAACTGCTAACCATGAGCAAACAATCTGTGCTACTTGGGACATCATCTGGCATTCAAATCTTAAACGTCGCACCTAAAAACATGAATATGGTATCAAAAGTATTTTAAAGTAAACCTTTTGGGACTTGTATTTGCGTTTGCCGATCTCTCCAGCAGTTACACACTAGACGTGTATATTAGTTAACCATCTGAAAGAGGTTAAGATGAAATTAAAAAAAAATGAAATTATTTTCTTTGTTTGTTTCGTATGTAGATTAGATGCTTTTCTGGTACTTCAAACAAGTTAATTTATTTCGGTAACTAAAGAACTTTTAACATTAAGTTTTTTTTTTAATTATCAATTACTTTATTTCATTCATTATAGTTATATCAAGCAACCTTGGATGTATTACACCTATTGCTAGAAAAGTTGATGTTGAATGCAACCAATCTAGATTCATGGAAGAGAATTTTGATGCCATAGTGATACATGAAGTGCAAATTTCAGATAATTACGATCGCATGGATATTCTTTCATGTCTGTAAGTAATAATATTTTATTTTGTAATATGCTTAATAAACGTGAAATTTTTGTTTTCATGCAACTAAAATCTGCTTTTTCAGTAACTTTACTTTTATCGGTCCGGTATCCCATGCTTTGTCAGACCTATATTCTTCAAACATTTTCAGATAAGCAGGTACTTGTTTTCGGCACCCTCTCGAGTGCATTGAAAGTCCTGCATTCGGAAGTTCCTTTTGAAGCGAACACGCAAACCGACCCGACCAGAAATGAAAGGAAAGTCAATCATGTTTTAATGGAATTATGAAAAGTAATCTACAAATATATCTTTAATACCAATTTCATATTTTATATAGAAAAATCGACATATCTATATTCTTTAATATTCAAATATACTAAAATCTCTGAATAGCGAACACCTCTGGATCGTTCAATAGAGTCATGCATCAGGTCGGATTGTCCCTAATTTTCTTTTTTCGGGTCGGGGTGACTCTAATTCTCTTCCTGCGGGCTAAATTCACTCTAGAATAATTCTTGCAGGTAAGATTTAGGCTTTTTGGAAGTCGGGTTGCTGGAATTTTCACAAAAGGTTTGAGCAGAACTATGTTGCAGATGAAAATAAATACGTTTTTGAATATAAATTAGTATTTATCCAATTTACTGCATAAGAAATAAAATGTAAATACATAACAAATATAATCATTGTTTATTCTTTCTTTACGGAACAGTTAGGAACCCTTTTTTCTTCTCTCAGAATATTATCAACATTTCGTTTTTGATAAATACAAAAACGCCTGTATTGTATTTGGGATGGTTTATGCACGTAGATTGGAAGGTGATCACTATTCACAGATAAAAGCGTAGAAATATATAAGTGTTAGGAATTGGAAATGTGTTCGCTAAATAGAGATGTCCGCTTTTCGGGAGTATCCGTTTTGGAGGTTTTATTGTGTATAGAATTTAAATTGAAAAAATATTTTGGACATTCTTTTGAAAAATCAGGTCAAACCGAAACCGACCCGCAAGAGTCAAAACATAACCCTAAACCGACCGGAACCCGAAACAACGAAAGTCAACCTGACACGCAACAAAAAAGTAGAAGTCAACCTGACCCGAATCGGACCTGCAACAAAAAAAACGCCAAACCCGACCTGTGTGGGTTAAAGCGGGTAACCCGACCCGATGCAGGACTGTAATTGAAACTACGTATCGGGAAAAGGTGTGTGAACGATATTATTTGTCTGCAGCTTAATTCCTGTAACCAAAAAAGAGGAAGAAAGCTTACATAAACTGACGACAGATGTAGAGCGACTTCCTCCTTGCTTTTCGGACTATCTATTTACATGACGTTCGGGAGAATGTAGCTGTCCAGTGTTTAAATCGTGGTGTTCAAGATTACAAGATTTAGAAAGACATTCAAGAGCTTAAATCTGCATTAGTGTGCGCCTTAAAATACGAGGCAATTCAGCAGTCCTTCCGCAGCCATCTTTCGCACAGTTTCAGAGTTGTCTCAAAACAAGATTCTGATTCTCGTTTGGACATACTCCAGAAAAATCTCGAAAGTTTCAAGTTCAACAGAGCTTAAAAGAGGAAAAAAATCTGAAAATTAAGAGTTGGAACTGCAGTGAAAAGGATCATATACGAAAGTACGTTCCAGAACATCAGCGTGACGGATATAAAAATCTCAGTTTGATTTTCTTTTCAAAGTTCTCCGAAGAGGAACAGCAACTTTTTGTTATGGGACCTGTCAATAAAATCAACTGCCGTATGATCATCGACACTGGAACCAATGTTACAATAGTTAACGCAGCTGTGACTCCAGAACGAAAAGAAAAGTTTATTTGGACGCCGCTCTGAGTTACATTCTAGACTTTGACTGACTATAAAATCACGATCCATGGCCAACCCTATAATCAACCATGTACTGGGCATTATGCTGAAAATTAACAGAGCCTACATTGCCAGTTGCTAATAATTTATTAAGAACTGCCATATTGAATGAAGAATTATAAAATGAAACATGTAGTCAGTAGGCTGAAAAAAAAAATAGAAAACAAATAATGAGTAAGATATAAACAAGATTATATGTTATTGAGATAACGATAACATTATAAGTTGAAAACTACTGGGTATCCTAAAATGGACTGACTGATTTTAAAATTCAATAACTTCCAAACGGTGACAGATATTTAAAATATTCTTGCGGGAGAGTAATGTATGATGTCAGGAGTTTTTTGTACTGCGTTTCCCGATTTTAGTTTAAATTTCCAGTAATAGATGGCGCTGTGAGCACTATACCTCTAATCGAGGCAGAAACAGCAGTCACCCAGCATTGATACGAAGGAAGGAGGTTAAATACATGGAGTGAGTCTCATACACCAATAAAACCTTATTCAGAATCGAGCCCTAAGAAGAAGATTGTATTACCGAATGAGACCCACTCCATGTATTTAACCACCTTCCTATGCATTAGTGCTGGGTGGTTTTAGTTTTTGCCTTGATTGAAAGTCTATTTCTCGCAGCGCCATCTATTGCTGGTAATTCGAACTAAAATCAGGTATCGCAGTAAAAAAAACTCCTGATATCATACATTACTCTCCTGCAAGAATTTTTTAAATATCTGCCACAATTTGGAAGTTATTGAATTTTAAAATCAGTCAGTCCATTTTAGGATACCCGGTAGATTATATTAAGAAATCTTAACTTTTTATATTATTAATTTAATTATCTATTACTTTTTTTATTTTATTTTTGTTTTGATATTTGTATTTTATTTTATTATTTTATGTATTTTTTTTTTTATAAAATTTTCAATATACAATAAATAATATATATATTATTATTATTATATATAACTAGCTATTACCCGTGACTTCATTCACGCATCATTAAAATAAGAATAAATACATTAATTAAGCAAAAATATTTCACTACCGATAGTTAAAAACGTTAATAATTAACTAACTATTTATCACATTTCATAGGAGACAATACGGTATTTTTGTTATAGGGACCTTGACATAACTCACTTTTTAAAAAGTGAAATTTTGTGCCAAATAATCGCAAAAATGAAGTTGCAACCAATGCAAAAGGAGGGCCAAATAAAATCGTGGAAATAGACGAAATGGGTAAAAACAAATGTCAATTTTACCTGATAAACAATTTTACTTTTAACGCCTTTGTGAAACGTTTTAACAGCCATCCTTCAAAAAAAACATTCATTGGAAATAGTATATACTTTTTCTTTAAATTCAATTCTGCCTCCTAGGTTTAATGTATAGCTGAAACAAATCTTGTTCGACAGAATAAATTGATTCATGAAGTTTGAATATGTGAAAATATGTTTTTATTTTTCAGATAATTTACTGAAATCAAGATTTTGTTTTCACCATCTATTCAAAGTAAAAATAAATTCTGTTTTTTAGTTTTAATGAGAAAATGGCGTCAAAAATATACTGATCTGTTTTATTTCTTCTTTTTTATCCACAAATATAGAGTAATTTACTTCCCGTTTTTACAGAAACATCGTTAAAATTTACAAAAATAAAAAAATCTCGGCATCTAATTTATTTTTTTAATTCCGAGAGTTTATGTGACATCCTCGGATTAATGATAACCGGTATTAAGTAAATCACGTTGCGTTCGATAGTTTAGGAGTAGTTGTGAAATACAAACACGTAGTCAGATTTTAATATAATAGATTCGTCTTCATTTTCAATTTTCTTAAAATTATGATGTGATTTTTAGCAGAAAATTCTCATCTGTATATAACGGATACTCATGCTTAATAATCAGTATAGATAAAAAAACCATTTAAATTTTTCGTTATAAATATGGCGTGAAACTAATCTACTTTCTATACTTACTGATCCTTGTATTATAATGTAAGGAATTGGTTCACACTCCTTTTAAAACATATTGGAAATTCCCGTTTTATTTCAAGTATGACGTCTCTTTTCCCCAGAGAAATCTCTTTTTAATGACATAATTCTTGTTAATTTTCTTTTCCAGGCAATTAATTTCAATACTGCATAGGGAAAATTATGTTACTTTAACGAAATAACATTAAATCTTTAGGTTTTATCAACAAAAATGGAACTATTAACATTCGTCATTTTTTTTAGGTTATCGAATTATTTCTTTTAGTTTTAAGAATGAAAATAACTATTTCTCGCTATCCATGACATCATTTTCGACATGGCAAATTTTGCGGAGCATATTATTGACATTTGTAACCATTTTCTTTTAAAACTTCTTTTCACTTTTTTAAAATTTAAATTAAAAATACGGTATAGTTATATTAGTCGTGCGCAGACAGTAAAACGCCAAGTATTGTTACCATACAAAATAAAAATAATAATAAAAAAAGTGAAGAAAAAACCAAGATAATTTTATTTCACCAATCAAAGCATATCCGCTTTATTTTCGATGTATGACGTCATATTAGCCTGTTTCCTATGGTTACGCATATTGAAACCATGTATTATTATCAAAAACTAAAAAAAGTACGTTTTATTTCTAATAATATCATTTAATCTTCTTTTTAATTCTTTAATTTTTTTGATTTCATTTTCATTTTTCACGTGAAAATTTTTCAATTGAAACGAAATTGTTGAGTAAAAATTATTATTCCGGGTTTCTAATTAGTTTTGGCAACGATAAAGTATTAGCAACGGTAAAGTAAATTTAACCATTTTAAAATATTATACGAAAAAATGTCCATTTATTCTCTATGAAAATTACGAAATTTTCAATTATTAAGAAAAATATTTGAATAAAATAAACAAAAACCAGCCTATGTTCATTTGAGGGTTATAATCAACCTATGTGCAAAGATACATGACCATTAAATGCTCCATTTTGACCCTGGCTTCAGCCTAACATTTGCACACAATCAGATTTATAATATTACTAGCTGTTACCTGTGACTTCGTTCACGTAGCATTAAAAGAAAAATAAATGTACTAATCAAGCAAAATATTTCACTCCTGATAATTAAAAACGTAAATAATTAATTAACTCTTTATCAAATTTTATAGAAGAAAATACGATATTTCTTTTTTATAGGGGCCTTGACATAAATCAGTTTAAAAAAAGTAAAATTTTGTGCCAAATAACCGCGAAAAGGAAACTGCAACCAATAGAAAAAGGACGGCCAAATAAAATCGTGTAAAACGACGAATTGGGTAAAAAGAAATGTCAATTTTACCTGATAAACCATTTTACTTTTAACGGCTTTGAGAAACGTTTTAACATCCATCATTTAAAAATAATTCATTGGAAATAGTATATGCTTTTTCTTTAAATTCAATTCTTGTGAATAGGGAGGAATAATTCTACACCTAAATTCAAGAAGCTTCAATTGCAAAGCTTTTTGCAGCCCAAAATTACATGTAAAGGTCACACTTAAATTGCAAAGTTTTTTGCAACCCAAAATTATATGTAAACATTACTTTTGCATGTAATTTTCATTGCAAATTAACATTTCAAATTAACGTTCAAATTAACGTTAAAATTAAAATTAATTTGGGTGCAAATTACATGTAAATGTTACGTTTGCATGTAATTTGGGGTTGCAAAAATCTTTGCAATTGCAAGTGTTACGTTTGCATGTAACAGCAAATTTGTGTCCTTGGTTTAATCTATAGCTGAAACAAATCTTGATTTCTTGACAATATGCTGACAGGCGATTTTTGCTCTGCAGAATAAATTGATTCATAAAGTTTGAATATGTGGAAATATGTTTTTATTTTTCGGAAATTTTACTGTAATCAAGATTTTTTTCTACCAACTATTCGAATTGAAAATAAAATAATTTTTTCAGTTTTAATGAGAAAATGGCATAAAAATATATTAATCCGTTTTATTTCTCCCTTTTTATCCACAAAAATGGAGTAATTTAAGTACCGTTTTTAGAGAAATTTCGTTAATATTTACAAAAAAAAATATTAATAGCTCGAAATCTAATTCAAAATTTTAAATTCTCAGAGTTTATATGACATCCTCGAATCAATGATAACCGGTATTAATTAAATCGGGTTGCATTAATAAGAGTAGTTGCGAAATACACACAGTCAGATTTTAACTTAATAGACTTGTGTTCAATTTTCTTTTACTAATAATCTTACTGATGCTTGTATTATTAATCACAGAGTTCAGAGAATGAATAGAGATGAAATGTTCATGTTTGGCGTGATGCTGAAAATGCAACCCTACAGTCGGCCCAAACAACTGGCGGCTTTATTTGAGAACTCTCCCCGTCCAATCAATCCAGTCCTTGTTCCACATGCAGCCTCTCTCCATCCAATGAAGTCAGCCCTTTGGGCCTAATGATTTGACTGATAACCGGCTTCATATTGCAAGCCGATTTTACGGTTCATTACCTCTATATTCTTTCACTGTACTCAGTGATTATTAATGTATGAAATTTATACACGCTCCATTTGAAACATATTTAAAAAATCCCGTTTTATTATGACGTCACTTTGATCCCAGAGAAATCTCTTTTCAATGATATAATTCTTGTTAATTTTCTTTTCCTGGTAATAATGACGTGAATTTTTAGCAGAAAACTCATCAAGCTTATTATTAATCAGTATCAAAAAAATATTTCAGTTATTCATCTTAAATATGACGTCCATTATGTATATACTTTTATTATACACTGATTGTCATGTCTTTGTAATATTACGAACATTTGAAAATACATGTTTTATTTATAACGTCATATTTGTTGAAGCCAAGGACGATCCTTTTCATAGTTCCATGGTTCAAGCGAAATCTTTTTCTTAATAATATCATTATTGTTAATTCTTCTTTCTAATTATAACGCAGTTTTTGACAGAAAAAGATCTTTTTAATGTAACCTATATTCATACTTCGTGTATAATAACAAATACTCCATATTTTTGTCTCAAATATCACAGAAATTTATCTTCTTTTGAATTACTTTCATTTTTCACGTGAAAATCGCTCAATTGCAACTTAATTGTAGAGGAAAAATTTATTTTCGCATTTTTATTTATTGGCAACGATCAAAGCCCTAGCAACGATAAAGTAAAATGGTTAAATTTTATCTAAAAATGTCCATTGATTATCTATGAAAATAATCAAATTTTGAATTATTAAGAAAAGTATTTGAATAAAATAAACAAAAACCAGTCTATGTTCATTTCCGGATTGTAATCCACCTAAATGCAAAGATACAGGGCCATTAATTTCTCCATTTTGATGCTGGCTTCAGCCTAACATTTGCACACAATCGGATTTATAATATTATTAGGACTAGCTGTTACCCGTGACTTCGTTCACGCAACATTACAAGAAGAATAAATACATTAATTAAGCAAAATATTGTACTCCCAATAATTAAAAACGTTAATAATTATCTAACTATTTATCACATTTCATAGGAGACAATACGGTATTTTTTATTATAGGGACCTTGACATAACTCAATCTTAAAAAAGTGAAATTTTGTGCCAAATAATCGCAAAAATGAAATTACAACCAATACAAAAAGGAGGGCCAAATAAAATCGTGGAAATAGACGAATTGGGTAAAAACAAATGTCAATTTTACCTGATAAACAATTTTACTTTTAACGCCTTTGTGAAACGTTTTAACAGCCATCCTTCAAAAAAAACATTAATTAGAAATTGTATATGCTTTTTCTTTAAATTCTATTCTGTCTCCTTGGTTTAATATACACTGTAAAAAATTTTGCAGCAAAGTAACCGGTCTTTCGACCGTTTTCTATAAAAACGGTCGAATGACCGTACATAACCGTAATTTAACGCTATTTTGACCATAATATTGCTCATATTAGGGTCAGAATACTGTTAAATTACAGTTATGTAACCGATTTTTATAAAAATGGTCGAAAGACCGGTTATTCTGCTGCAAACTTTTTACAGTGTATAGTTGAAACAAATCTTGTTTTCTAAATGACAGCATATTGGCAGGCAATTTTTGTTCTCCAGAATAAATTGATTCGTGGAGTTTGAATATGTGAAAATATGTTTTCATTTTTCGGATAATTTACTGAAATCAAGATTTTGTTTTCACCATCTATTCAAAGTGAAAATAAATTCTATTTTTCAGTTTTAATGAGAAAATGGTGTAAAAAATATACTGATCTGTTTTATTTCTCCTTTTTATACACAAATATGGAGTAAGTTACTTTCCGTTTTTAGAGAAACTTTGTTAAAAAAATTTTAATTTAATTTTTTTAATTCTGAGAGCTTGTGTGACATCCTCGGATCAATTATAACCGGTATTCGCTAAACCGGTAGTAAACTAACCGGTAGTAAACTAACCGGTAGTAAATCGCGTTGCGTTCGATAGTCTAGGAGTAGTTGCTAAATACAAACACACTGTCAGATTTTAATATAATAGATTCGTGTTCATTTTCCTTTTCTTAAAATTATGATGTGATTTTCAGCAGAAAACTCGGATACTCATGCGGAACGAAATAACGAAATAACGGATACTCATGCTTAATAATCTATATAATAAAACCGTATGTCATGTGACTGTCCTCAACAGTTCCGGGATGCCGCTTCACTTTTTCATATGCCAGGCAGCCATTTTTATTCAAAATTATTTTTTCTAATAAAACTGCATAAAAGTTACATTTTTAGAAGGATCGTTCAAAATAAATTAATATTTGAGAGATGACTTACGTTCAATTATGTATACATTCTGCAATAACTTCAGTTTCAATTAGGTTCGCTGTTCAAATTCTCTATCCATGAAAGTAAACAACAACAAAAAAAAAAAGATTCATTCGTTGTGAACGTTTAAAATATTAAACCATGAATTTTTGGACCGCTGCCTGGTGTAAAAAAAAAATAATCAGCACCAGTGAGACAGTCAAAGTTTACCATAATTCTGTTCCATACAACTCAACTTCCTTCGGATCTTTTCTTGATGTAAGTTGAACTCCGTGGTTGAACTCATGTAATAATATTTAATGGATCAAATTTCGAAACAAATTGTCAGCTTTTATTTTTCGTGTGTATTAATTAGAAACGATATTTTAATTTTGAAATCAAATGTTTTGATTTATGATAATATTTCTTATTTATCTATTTTCTATTTTAAAGAAAAATGTGAACGTCATGTATTTTAAATTGGAACAGCTGTCACGGACGCACCAGGGTTGGCGGAATTTTTGTTTTGCGCCATTTTGGCGAGAAAATCCCATTTTCAGGTACCTATTAGAGATTACTAAAACAGCATATACTTTTATTTTATTATGAAATAGTTTATTTTATATTAAAAACACACACACAATGATTAATTTATTATAAAGTGGGTTAAGCGGTTTTTGTCAAGAAAGATGAAATACATAACAACAAAAAATATGCGAAATGCTACCACGATCGCAAAAGTTCTTGATTTGTCTATTAGATTTTTCCGGTTTGGCGAAGGATTAAGGAAAAAAATAAATTATGAATAAAAATAATTTGTTACAATGCTTAACATACATTTAAGGGCGACCAAACTGGTCGCCAGTGGCGGCTAGTCAGTATAGATAACAAAACATTTAAATTTTTCTTTATAAATATGGCGTGAAACTCATCTACTTTCTATACTTATTTATCCTTGTATTATTAATGTAAGGAATTGATTCACACTCATTTTAAAACATATTGGAAAATTCCAGTTTTATTTCAAATATGACGCCTCTTTTTCCCGCAGAAAAATCCCTTTTTAATGATATAATTCTTGTTAATTTTCTTTTCCAGGCAATTAATTTCAGTACTGGCATAGGGGAAATTATGTTGCTTTAACGAAATAATATTAAATCTTTAGTTTTTATCAACAAAAATGGAACTATTATAACATACGTCATTTTTTTTAGGTAATCGAGTTATTTCTTTTAGTTTTAAGAATGAAAATAAATATTTCTCGCTATCCATGACATCATTTTCGATATGGATAATTTTGCGGAGCATATTATTGACATTTGCTGACCATTTTCTTTTGAAACTTCTTTTTACTTTTTTAAAATTTAAATAAAAAATACGGTATAGTTATATTAGCCCCACGCAGACGGTAAAACGCCAAGAATTATTACCATACAAAAGAAAAAGCGAAGAAAAAAACCCAAGATCATTTTATTTCACCAATCAAAGATATCCGCTTTATTTTTGATGTATGGCATCATATTCGCCTGTTTCCTATGGTTACGCATATTGAAACCTTCTATTTTTATCAAAAACTAGAAAAAGTATGTTTTACTTCTAATAATATTATTTCATCTTATTTTTAATTCTTTAATTTTTTTATTTCATTTTCATTTTTCACGTGAAAATTTTTCAATTGAAACTAAATTGTTGAGTAAAAATTATTATTCCGGGTTTTGAATTAGTTTTGGCAACGATAAAGTATTAGCAACGGTAAAGTAAATTTAACCATTTTAAAATATTATACGAAAAAAATGTCCATTTATTCTCTATGAAAAAACGAAATTTTGAATTATTAAGAAAAATATTTGAATAAAATAAACAAAAACCAGCCTATGTTCAAATGAGGGTTATAATCAATCTGTATGCAAAAATACAGGATCATTAAAGGCTCGATTTTGACGCTGGCTTCAGCCTAACATTTGCGCACAATCAGATTTATAATATTATTAGGATTAGGACTAGCTGTTACCCGTGACTTCGTTCACGTAACATTAAAAGAAGAATAAATGCATTAACCAAGCAAAATATTTCACCCCCAATAATTAAAAACGTAAATAATTAACTAACTCTTTATCATATTTCATAGGAGAAAGTATGGTATTTCTTTGTTATAGGGGCCTTGACATAGCTCAGTTTTAAAAAAGTTCAATTTATCAAAAAACAGATATCAGTTTTACCTGATAAACCATTTTACTTTTAACGACTTTGCAAAACGTTTTAACAGCCATCATTTAAAAATAATTCATTGGAAGTAGTATATGTTTTTTGTTTAAATTCAATTCTTGTGAATATGGAGGAATAATTCTACACCTAAGTGCAAGGAGCTACAATTGCAAAGCTTTTTGCAACCCAAAATTACATGCAAACGTAACATTTACATGTGTTTCGTTTGCATGTAACAGTAACAGTTACATGCAAACGTAATACTTGCAATTGCAAATCTTTTTGCAATCCAAAATTACATGTAAACATTACTTTTGTATGTAATTTTCAGTGCAAATTGACATTTATAAGGGTTCAAATTAAAATTAATTTGGAGGCAAATTACATGTAAATGTTATGTTTGCATGTAATTTGGGGTCACGAAAAGCTTTGCAATTGCAAGTGTTACGTTTGCATGTAACAGCAAATTTGCCTCCTTGGTTTAATCTATAGCTGAAACAACTCTTGATTTCTTGACAATATGCTGACAGACGATTTTTGTTCTGCAGAATAAATTAATTCATAAAGTTTGAATATGTGGAAATATGTTTTTAATTTTCGGAAATTCTACTTTAATCAAGATTTTTTTTTTCACCAACTATTCAAATTGAAAATAAATTCTTTTTTCAATTTTAATGAGAAAATGGTATAAAAATGTATTAATCTGTTTTATTTCTTCTTTTGTTTTATCCACAAAAATGGAGTAGTTTAATTACCGTTTTTAGAGAAATTTCGTTAATATTCAGAAATAATAATAATAATAATAATAATAATAATAATAATAATATCTCGGAATCTAATTCAAATTTTAAATTCTCAGAGTTTATATGACAGTCTTAGATCAATGATGGTGTTAAGTAAATCGCATTGCATTAAGAGTAGTAGTTGCGAAATACAAATAGACAGTCAGATTTTAAAATAATAGACCTGTGTTCAATTTTCTTTTCCTAATAATCTTACTGATGCTTGTATTATTAATTGCTAATTTCAGAGAATAAATATATATGAAATATTTATATTTGGCGTGATGCTGAAAGTGCAACAATACAGTTGGCCTAAGCAACTGGCGGCTTGCTTTGAAAACCTCTCCCCGTCCAATGAAGTCAGCCTTTGGGCCTAATGATTTGAGTGATAACCGGCATCATATTGTAAGCCGATTTGACGGTTCACTGCCTCTCTATTCTTTCACTGTACTCTGTAATTATTAATGTATGAAATTGATTCACGCACCATTTGAAACATATTTGAAAAATCCCGTTTTATTTGAAATATGACGTCACTTTGATTCCAGAGAAATCTCTTTTCAATGATATAATTCTTGTTAATTTTCTTTTCCTGGCAATCATGACAGGAATTTTATCAGGAAACTCACATCTGTATGTAACTGATTTTCAAGCTTATTATTAATCAGTATCGAAAAACATATTTCAGTTATTCATCTTAAATCTGACGTCCATTATGTATATACTTTTATTATACTCTGATATTCATGCTCCTTGTAATGTTACGAATATTTGAAAATACATGTTTTATTTATGACGTCATATTTGTTCAAGCCAAGGATGATCCTTTTCATAGTTCCATGGTCCAAGCGAAATCTTTTCTTAATAATATGATTATTGTTCAGTTTTCCTTCTAATTATAACACAGTTTTTGACAGAAAATATCTTCAAAACGTAACCAATATTCATACTTCATGTATAATAACAAATACCCCATATTTTTGTTTCAAATATCACGGAAATTCCTCTTCTTTTGAATTCTTTTGAATTTTCATTTTTCAAGTGAAAATATTTCAATTGAAAATTAATTGTTGAGTAAAAATTATTATACCGGGACTTTGATTTAGTTTTGGCAACGATAAAGTATTAGCAACGGTAAAGTAAATTTAACCATTTTAAAATATTATACGAAAAAATTTCCATTTATTCTCTATGAAAATAACGAAATTTCGAATTATTAAGAAAAATATTTGAATAAAATAAACAAAAACCACCCTATGTTCATATGAGGGTTATAATGAACCTATATGCAAAGGTACAGGATCATTAAATGCTCCATTTTGACGCTGGCTTCAGCCTAACATTTGCACACAATCAGATTTATAATATTACTAGCTGTTACCCGTGACTTCGTTCACGTATCATTAAAAGAAGAATAAATGCATTAATTAAGCAAAATATTTCATTCCAGATAATTAGAAACGTAAATAATTAACTAACTTTTTATCACATTCCATAGAAGACGATACAGTATAGGTGCAGATTCACGGTCGCCAGTCGCCACGTGGGGACTAATTTTTTTGCTGTGGCCACTAACTTTCGGCGTTTAAGTCGCCATGTGATTTAAAAGTAATCAATTTCTGGTATTCCCAGTCCCCATCGTGAAATGTTGATATTTTTTTGAAAGATTAAGGCCAAAACACATAACAAACATTATTATTATCTTTTAATAACATTTCAGAATGATATGTTTAACACAGCAAACTATTAAATATATTCGAATAGCAATGTTATTCGTAACAGTTTGAATCTGATAACTTTACATAGACTGTGATTTAAATATATATATATATATATATATAAACGAATGTTTGAAGTGTGTTTTGATTTTTATACTGCAAAATGATCTCACAAATTCGGATTTTCTTTCATGTGTACTTTTGTCTGGCAAAATCCAAATAAGAAATATTATTTTTCTGATATTCCCCGCTATCATGATTGCTTAGCTTATACATATTTTTTTTTAAACCTTATCTTTCCCAAACTTTATCTTCTGAATGTACATGATTTAAGATAAGATTTAATTAATATTCAAATTTTGTTGTACATATGTTTATACAAATTACTTTACACTTTGAATTCTTGAGTTTTTTTTTTTTTTAAATTTTTTACCTTGTATAAACGCTATTGTTTTTATGCGTTTGTTTTACAATTGTGGCCACTGGATTTTTTGGGTTTAGGAGCCACTGGCTCCTTACAAATTTTGGGAATCTGCACCTATACGATACAGTATTTCTATGTTATAGAGGCCTTGACATAACTAAGTTTCAAAAAAGTGAAATTTTGTGACAAATAATCACGAAAAGGAAACTGCAACCAATGAAAAGAGGAGGGCCAAATAAAATCGTGGAAATCGGCGAATTGTGTAAAAACATATGTCAAGTTTACCTGGTAAACCATTTTACTTTTAACGCCTTTATGAAACGTTTTAATAGCCCTCCTTCAAAGATAATGGAAATAGTATATTCCTTTTTCATTAAATTCAATTCTTGTGAATAGGGAGCAATAATTGTAGACCTAAACGCAATGAGCTTAAATTTGCCTCCGTGATTTAATCTATAACCGAAATAAAATCTTTATTTCTAAATGAAAATATGTTGACAGACGATTTTTGTTCTCCAGAATAAATTCATTCATGAAGTTTGAATATGTGAAAATACGTTTTTATTTTTCAAAAATTTTACTGTAATCAAGATTTTTTTTTTCTTTCACCATCTATTCAAATTGAAAATAGATTCTTTTTTTCAGTTTTAATGAGAAAATATATATTAATCCGTTTTATTTCTTCTTTTTTATCCACAAAATTGGAATAATTTAGTTGCCATTTTTAGAGAAACTTCGTTAAAATTTACAAAATAATAATAATAATAATAATAATATCTCGGAATTTAAATTATTTTTAGAATTCTGAGAGTTTATGACATCCTCAGATCAATGATAACCGGTGTTAAGTAAATCGCGTTGCGTTCGACAATCTGAGAGGAGTAGTTAGAAAATACAAACAGGCGGTCAGATTTTTATATAATAGATTCTTATTTATTTTTCTTTTCCTAATAATCATGGTGTGGTTTTTGGCAAAAAACTCTCATCTGTATGTAACTGATATTCATGCTTAATAATCGGTATAGATAAAAAAAATATATTTAAATTTTTCGTTTTAAATAGGGCGTGAAACTCATGTACTTTCTAAACTTACCGATCCTTGTATTATTAATGTAAGGAATTTATTCACGCTCCTTGTAAAACACATTTGAAAATTCCTGTTTTATTTCAAATTTGACGTCACTTTTTCCTCAGAGAAATCTCTTTTTAATGGCATAATTCTGCTTAATTTTCTTTTTCTGGCAATCGGGACGTAAATTTTAGCAGAAAACTCACATTTGTATGTAACTGGTATTCAACCTAATTAATAATCAGTATCGATAAAAAATATTTCAGTTTTTCATCTTAAATATTATGTCCATTATCTATCTACTTTCATTATACATTGATATTCATGCTCCTTGTATTATTACGAATATTTGAAAATACATGTTTTATTTAGGACGTCATATTTGTTCAAGCCGAGGAGGATCCTTTTCATAGTTCCATGGTCCAAGCGAAATCTATTTTTAATAATATAATTATTGTTCATTTTCCTTCCAATTATAACGCAGTTTTTGACAGAAAAAGATCTTTTTAATGTAACCGATATTCATGCTTCATGTATAATAACAAATACTCCATATTTTTGTTTCAAATATCACGAAAATTCATCTTTTGAATTCTTTTGAATTTTCAGTTTTCACGTGAAAATCGTCCAATTGAAAATTAATTGTTGACTAAAAAATATTTTTCCGTGTTTTTATTTATTGGCAACGATCAAAGCGTTAGCAACGATAAAGTAAAATGGTTAAATTGTGTGGAAAAATGTCCATTTATTCTCTATGAAAATAATGAAATTTTTAATTATTAAAGAAAATATTTGAATAAAATAAATAAAATCTGGCCTATGTTCATTTCTGGGTTATAATCCATCTATATGCAAAGATACAGGATAATTAAATTCTCCATTTTGACGCTGGCTTCAGCCTAACATTTGCACACAATCGGATTTATAATATTATTAGGATTAGGATTAGGATAGGATTAGGATTAGGATAGGATTAATTAATATATAACATATATATATATATATATAATTAATATAATTATATAATTAATATATATAATTAATAACCTTTGTTATTAATTATATATATTAACTAGCTGTTACCCGTGACTTCGTTCACGTATCAATAAAAGAAGAATAAATGCATTAATTAAGCAAAATATTTCATTCCCGATAATTAGAAACATAAATAATTAACTAACTCTTTATCACATTCCATAGGAGACAATACAGTATTTCTATGTTATAGAGACCTTCACATAACTAAGTTTTAAAAAAGTGAAATTTTGTGACAAATAATCACGAAAAGGAAGCTGCAACCAATGAAAAAAGGCGGGCGAAATAAAATCGTGGAAATCGGCGAATTGTGTAAAAACATATGTCAAGTTTACCTGGTAAACCATTTTACTTTTAACGCCTTGTGAAACGTTTTAATAGCCATTCTTCAAATATAATGGAAATAGTATATTCTTTTTCATTAAATTAAATTCTTGTGAATAGGGACCAATTATTCTAGACCTAAATGCAAGAAGCTTAAATTCGTCTCCTTGATTTAATCTATAACTGAAAATAAATCTTTATTTCTAAATGAAAATATGTTGACAGCGATTTTTGTTCGTTAGAATAAATTGATTCATGAAGTTTGAATGTGTGAAAATACGTTTCCATTTTTCAAAAATTTTACTGTAAGATTTTACTGTCAAGATTTTTTTTTCTTTCACCATCTATTCAAATTGAAAATAAATTCTTTTATTCAGTTTTAATGAGAAAAAAAATATATTAATCCGTTTTATTTCTTCTTTTTTATTCACAAAGGGCGCGTTCACAGACCGAACCCCGAGTTACATAAGGTATCACATGGGTAACCCGAAGCGTTCAGAGAGCGATATCACGTGACTTTTTGCGAGTTACCCGTAGCGTTCAGAGCTGGAAATTACTCAGACTTCGGGTAACCCACATTACCTGGAAAATTTTGTTGGGTAAAGTGATCCCGTGGTTGGAAATCTGATTTGTTTGTTTGCTTTATAGTTAACTGCAACTGTTAACTGTTGTTCTTTATGACTCCTACTGTACACATGAGTCCTGAACATTTGATTGGTCTACCTTTAACAGGACTATGATATAATTGGCCAACATCGGCTAGGAAGGTTCCTGAAATGTTCGTACAATCAAAATGTAATGGTAGGTTGGTTGACGGAAGTGTTTGATTGTAAATATACCCATAACTTTACCCAAAAGCGTTCACAAACGTTTTAACCCAACTTTACCCCTGAGAAAATCAGACGACGTGATTCCCCAACTATACGAGTAACCCGCGTTTCAGTCTCTGAACGCGTTCAAAATTGGAATAATTTAGTTGCCATTTTTAGATAAACTTCGTTAAAATTTACAAAATAATAATAATGATAATAATAATAATAATATACCGGAATTTAAATCATTTTTTTTTAATTCTGAGGGTTTATGATATTCTCGGATCAATGATAACCGGTGTTAAGTAAATCGCGTTGCGTTCGACAATCTGAAAGGAGTAGTTGCGAAATACAAACAGGCGGTCAGATTTTAATATAATAGATTCGTATTTATTTTTATTTTTCTAATAATCATGATGCGGTTTTTGGCAAACAACTCTCATCTGTATGTAACTGATATTCATGCTTAATAATCTGTATAGATAAAAAAAATAATAATTGTGCGTTTTAATTATGGCGTGAAACTCATCTACTTTCCAAACTTACCGATCCTTGTATTATTAATGTAAGTAATTGATTCCCGCTCCTTGTAAACACATTTGAAAATTCCCGTTTTATTTCAAATATTACGTCACTATTTCCTCAGAGAAATCTCCTTTTAATGGCATAGTTCTTGTTAATTTTTTTTTCTGGCAATCAGGACGTAAATTTTAGCAGAAAACTCACATTTGTATGTAACTGGTATTCAAGCTAATTATTAATCAGTATCGATAAAAAATATTTTAGTTTTTCATCTTAAATTTTACGTCCATTATCTATCTACTTTCGTTATACATTGATATTTATGCTCCTTGTATTATTACGAATATTTGAAAATATATGTTTCATTTATGACGTCATATTTGTCCAAGCCGAGGAGGATATTTTTCATATTTCCATGGTCCAAGCGAAATCTATTTTTAATAATATAATTATTGTTCATTTTCCTTCTAATTATAACGCAATTTTTGACAGAAAAAGATCTTTTTAATGTGACCGATATTCATACTTCATGTATAATAACAAATACTCCATATTTGTGTTTCAAATATCACGGAAATTCATCTCCTTTTGAATTATTTTTAATTTTCAGTTTTCACGTGAAAATCGTTCAATTGAAAATTAATTGTTGAGGAAAACGTATTTTTCCGCGTTTTTATTTATTGGCAACGATCAAAGCCCTAGCAACGATAAATTTAAATGGTTAAATTGTATGGAAAAATGTCCATTTATTCTCTATGAAAATAATGAAATTTTTAATTATTAAAGAAAATATTTGAATAAAATAAACAAAACCCAGCCTATGTTCATTCGAGGGCTATAACCAACCTATATGCAAAGAAACAGGATCATTCAATGTTCCATTTTGACGCTGGCTTCAGCCTAACATTTGCACACAATGAGATTTATAATATTATTAGGATAGGATAACAATTAATAATAATTACATATAATATATATAATTAATATTAATATAAATATTAATATAAATATTAATATTAATTTTGAAAATCTACCTATAAAATTAGGGAAAATAATTTACATATATACTGTTATTACAGATCTCCTTTCTGGTATGTGACTTGTCGAGCTGCTGTGATGGGTTTACACTGTGGATCAGACGTGAAAGAAGCTGTCAAAGAACTCTTTGCAGGGTCACATAATCGCTACGCAGAGAAATGCACAAGAAAAATTCTCGAAGAACTTCAGCCTTTGTCTGAAACTTATGAAAACGCTATTGAAGCAGAACAAAGGCTTAAAAATGCGATTGAGAAGAGAAAATAAACGATTTTTTAAGGTACTAGAAATACAAAAGGCTATTGAAGCAAAATATGTTTTCAATAAATATGTATTCAATGTAGTAACTCAATAAAATCCATATTGCCTTTCTAACTGATAAAATTTCTTTATAATAATTCTAATCACATTTTTAGTTGATTTTTTTTCTTTTCTAAAAAATAAAGATGCTGTGGGATCCGGAGAGTGGTTAGGAAAATACTCGAAGCGAATAAAAAAATTTTTAAAAAATCAGTAAACTTACAAAGGAAAACTGCACAACATTAACCGGGCCAAGGAAAGAAAATAGCATTGTATTACTTCCTGTTTCCCCCGTAGATTTAGAGGTTGAAAAATGAAATTCCATTCTTAGGTAGAAGTCAAGTCAGATTTTTGCACTTATTTGACTTTTATTAAATTTTCTCTTAAAGAAAAAAATCTTATTCACATATTTGTCATATAAGCAAACTCTCTGCTAGGGAAATGAAATTACCCATGTTATATAGGGAAAAAAAACTTCATAACATTGATTCTTTATTTGCTATATAGCCTCAGCAAAGATATATTATTTCATTATCTAGTAAATCATCAATTATATTATGCACACTGCAAAAAATAACTGTTGATTTTACAGTATAAAACTGGCACCCCAGCTTGCGCGGTAGCGTATTACTGCTTGCACGGCAGCGTATTACTGCTTATTTTACTATTTAATACTGTTAATTTTACGGTATAATACTGGCAGCTGGGGCGCCAGTTTTATACTGTAAAATCAACAGTTATTTTTTGCAGTGCACTGGCCTCCAAAAGTCAAGGTACACCCAGTTTTTTGTGCCTAATTTGAAAACAAATGAACAAAAAGACCTAAAATTTAGAGGAATTGTGCTTTAAACAGTTATTTCTCGAATTTTATTTAATTTTAACATCAAGCATGATTTACAAATAAAAAATTACATTTTTTGCAAAAGTCTACTATTTGATAAAAAAAATAAATTGCAGTTTTTTGTGAAAAAAAATTAAATAAACGGATTTTAACAAAGCATGCGTCCGGCCCTATTTGTAATACATTTGTGGCATCGACTTTCTATACTGTCAATTAAGCTATCGGACACTGGAATAGGAAACAAAGACCATACATAGAGAAACGCTTGTTCCAGCTCATTTAACGACTTCGGAGGAGGACTTACGGCAACCAACGATCTGCCGAGATACTTTCAAAGATGCTCTATCGGATTAAGGCCCGAAGATTGAGCTGGCAATTTCATTAGCTCCAAACCTTGATCCTCAAGATATTCTTCAACAACTCTAGAGCAATACGATCGGGCATTATTAACCATTCAGATTAATTCATCACCAATAGCACCACCATACAGTTTGACAAACGGAGCAAGGATCTCGTCCCGATATTTCACAGCAGTCAGAATTCTTCCATGGCACACATGGAAGTTACTGTGATCAAAAGAGAGATTCCAGCCCAAACCATCATTCTACCTCCTCTATAACTGTGTCTTTCAAGAATGTTTCATAGGTAGAATCTTATGCCTTGTTCTCTCCAGATCAGAACACGAACTGAATCACTCTCCAAAGCAAATCGGGACTCGTCTGTGAGCAATACGTAAGCCCATTGTTGTCGTTTTTAGGTAACGTGCTATCTTGACAACCATAAACGGGCACTTCTGTGTTGTCGATTAAGAAGGCCACACACAACAGGTCGTCTTGTGTAGAGTCCTTAATTGTGAAGACGTCTATGCATCGTAATCGCAGGTACTGTCTTCCCTGTTGCTTTACGATGACCTGAAATGAGCTGAGCCACAGTAGTGAAACTCCTCCTTCAGGCCAAAAGAGATAGAAAGTGATCTTGTACAGGGGTTGTAATCCATGAGTGGTCTGGAATAAGTGTTCTTGATACTGAATTTTTGGGTTCAAATTGATCTCAAAGCCTTTGGACTACACTACGAGACACATTAAGACGTCCAGCAGCACCAGCTTGCGATAACCCCACTTCCATCCATGCGATTGCCGCCCGCCACCTTAACGAATCAAGTAAACGACATCTTCTAGACATAGACAACACTATTTTAGTATCAACAATTCAAGATCAACAACCATAAAAAATTTCACACAAATTCCCAAAGTGGGAGATTCTCAATTTCCCTCAGCTGCCAAATAAATGTTCAATTCTTTAAGAAAATAGAGATGGTCATAATTGTTTCATAAGATTTTATTGAAGTTACTTATGATCATTCATATAAACCGTATTTTTTACCTTTATTTTCATTCTTTTAATAGTAAGCGTCAAAAGACTGGTTGTACCTTAACTTTTGGAGGCCAGTGTATCATTATAAAGCCTATATTATATTATGAATATAAGTGGCGCTACTGATTGTGGGGCGGAAGGGAGTATCAACTAATCTAGTGGGATTTGATTTGGTGTTCAGAAAAAATCAGTAATAGAAGTTGACCATAAAGGAAAACATTTTAAGACGGAATAAAAGCCCTTGGCCTACGCCCTTGGATGTCTTGTCATACCATCGGAATAAGCCGTAAACGTCACGAAGACCTAACAGGGAACTCCTTTGACAAAACGATAGTAGTAATGGAACATGTGATATCATTCCAATTTCAATATGGGAAAAGACTATTTTCTAAGCATGGAATTACAGCTTTATTTTCATTTAAGAGAATGCTTTTGGTAATATATCTTCATACAGATGAATTTCATCAGATCTAGAGAAAAAAAAGTTTTAATAATTTCTAAACTTAAAATTTGACTGAATCTGACTGAGTGTGGTTTGTGGTGGATTCGGCTACCGCGTATGGCTTTTAACAGAAACGTTGGGGCTGAAACTCAACCGAGAACAACAAAGAAATCTTCTGTTACATTTTTTCTCACTCCTGTACATTCGCATTAACTTAACTAATGCTAGCGGTCTCACAGACTTCTACTTTATTGAATGTTCACAGTTTAACTTGTAATTTTTAGTTTAACTGTAGATACTGGTGAAATTTTAAATCTCTTGGAACCCTCGTACTATTGCAAGATAATTCTGAATAGGTAAATTTTAATTATAATAGTCCTATCCTAAAGTTAATTACAGAAATCTTATGAGTTAATCGAGCCTTTTATTTGTCTTTCAATCAAGCGGTCTCAGAGACCGCTTACAGTAGCTATACGGCAATTTCTGTCACAGTAGTTAAGGGTTAATGGAGAAAAATCTTTTCTCTGAACATCCAATTACAGCTATATTTTCATTTAAGAGCCTGCATCAGTCATGCGAAAAAACGCGCAAGCTAATGTTAAGTCTATGGGAAGGTTCTTGGCAGATTTCTCGCTCACATTTTAATATATTTAATGATGTTTTTTGCATAGGATAGCGGAGACTGATCCCTAACGTTGTTAGTTTTTACTTTTTCGATTTTGGTTCCAGATTTTTATATAAGGGTATTTTCACTTTCAGAACGGTTCCAAAATTTAAAATGCCCGCTTATAAAAAAAACTGTAACCAAAATCAAAAAACTAAAAACTAAAAACGTTGGAAATCGACCTCAGCTGTCCTATGCAAAAAAAAATCATTTAAAAATATTAAAATGCGAGCGAGAAATCTGCCAAGAACCTTCCCATAGACTTAACATTAGCTTGGGCGTCCCTTCGCTTGAGTAGCGTAGGCTCTTAAGAAAATGCCTTTGGTCCTTTGAATCTTTGGAAGGGGAGAGCTTTGAGACTTACAGCGGCTTGGCTGTCGTCTCAAATGATCAACCACCTTTGATTAAATATCTTCACGCAGATAAATTTTTTCAGATCCACAAAAAAAAAAAAAAAAAAAAAAAAAAAAAGATTAAATTCTATACTTAAAATTTGACTGAAACAGATTGATTAGTCTCCGTGACTTAATCGGCTAGTACATTCGGGTATCAACCTACAGGTTGAGGGTTCGAGTCTGGCCTGGTCTGAAAAAGAAAGCCTCTGTTACATTTTCACCCACCATTTTACATACGCATTAATGGAGAAAAAAATATTTTCTAAACATGGAATTAAAGCTATATTTTTATTTAACGTTAAAATGTGGGGTGGAAAAGAAATTTTCGAGTTCCACTGACGTGGGAAAATAAACGAAAAGATTTGTCTTGAAGTTTATAAACAATTTATATTTTTATTAAATTGAACTCTACATAGCCATATTTGAAAACGAAATATTAGAATTAACCACATTTTTTTGGGTATCAGTGATTTTTTTTAGTACAGTTTCGTTCATAAAAAAGATATCGCCGTGGTTATTCAAGAATCGTTCTCAGCAGCCAAACTCTGTAACAGACGAATGAAAAACTTTTGAAAATAATTTCGACACAACTGTACTGAAACGTAATAGGTTTATGAAACTATGAGAGAAGCATATCTTTATGCGATTATAACCTATTTTAGTGTAGAGAGAATATTTAAAAACCTTTAGAGCCTAATGTCTGTATAAGAGGAATAAAAAGCTAACGCAAATTACGTCATTTGAACACAATCGTAGTAAAACTTTGCAGTTTTCTAAATGAAAATGTACATTTAAGTCGAATGTCTTTTTAAATGATGTCATTTTCACAGGTGCAGGCATTTTATATCCTTCATGATTTGATCTCTATTTTCAGAGTTTGTGTAATGCTAGATCTTTGAAAATGCTGTCATTTAGACGCAATCACACGAAAATGTTCAGCTTCATGCGTTTAAATGGGTGCATTCTTTTTAAAGTGATGTCACTTAACTTTTAATGCCCTTAAGCCCCTTGCTGGTGTTAAACACCATCTTTTTAAATTAAAAGTATATTTTCTTTTTAATTGTAATGAGAAACGGGCATCGATAAAAACATAATCAATAAAAATATAATTATCCCCCATTATTTCTCTTTGCTCTTTGACAAATGAAGTAATCGTATTGCGATCATTGAAGAAATTTAATTTGAAACTTTAAAAATTAAAAATGTAGTTCCAAAATGGAAATATAAAACAAGTGGGGAAAATTCTACTTTACGGCAGAATATAGACTGGCCACCCACGGCTTTTATCGTTGAGATTTTTTCAGCTAAGTCTAACTTGTCAAAAAAAAAATAGCATAAGCCAGCTTTTCGTGGTTTACGGGATCTTTTTGAATGAGTTTGCACTTCTTTTCTTTGGTAAACATTTTTTCATTTACAAATTCCTCCCTCGTCAAAATGTGATTGTCGATGTTCAAAGATAATGCCTGCATCAATTTAAATCATTGCAGCTCGGCCGCAGACAATGTGACAAATAGAGTCCGGATTCCCCACTGTCGCATTGCGGCATACACACGTTTCTTCTCGTTTTCCCAATGAGCAGGTGCATTTTTAGCACTTTCCAACCTAGTTGAAAAGTGCTTATGACTTCGGTTTGTCTGGCCGTCTGCCGTCTGGCCGTCTGTCCGTGCTCTAACTCCCGTAAATATGCTCGGATTGATCTGCAATTTTTATATGTTATTGTCGTTATCTATAGCATGTTCCCTATTTCAACGGAAGTGTGTAGCACTTATAGTTTTTTTACAGGGACACTCAAAAGAATTCCGTTACATTGCGGTCTATGGGGAAAAATCATTTGCGGTTTATTTAAATAATGTTTCACTACTTTAAACGCATTGAAATTTATATATATCACTAAGGTGCATTATAAGATGCTTAATATGGAACAGGGTGTGCATAGCACTTATAGTTACTTTACAGGGACAGTCAAAAGAATTCCGTTACATTACGTCTATGGAGAAAAATCGTCTGCGGTTTATTTAAATAATGTTTCACTATTTTAAACGCATTGAAATTTATATATATCACTAAGGTACATTACAAGAGACTTACTACGGAATATTGTGTGTATAGCAGTCATCGTTCATTTACAGGGACACGCAAAAGAATTATCTACTGTCTGTTAACAATAATTCCTGGAAGTGCGTTTTAAGTTATTGAACGCGATTTTAATTTTAACTTGCTTTTTGTCTATTACGTGGTGTGTATAAATTCTGTAGATCCTATACAGGACAGCACAAAAGTTCGCGAACACATTTCTGTTTATTGACAAACTCCAGACGGAGAATTTTAAACTGTGCTACGCGTTTCCAAACTGAACTAAAATTATCATCCTATGTAGTATATATACAAATCTATAGATCCTATACAGGGCTGAATAAAAGTATTCGGATACTTTTCCGAATATTGTATATGTTGGAAATTCCTGAAATTAGGTTTTTAAATATGTTATGCGTTTTCTAAATTGTTTACTTAGATGTTAGCTTCTAGCTTATTAAACGGTATGATTTGTAAAATTATTTTGGAAGCGTTGGAAAGTGCTATATAATCTATGCTTGACGCATGATTTTTCGTTCTTGTTTATGTTTTTGAGGAATTTGTAACCGTTGTCGTGCTGAATGAGGTCGTTCACAAAACTTTCATCGAGCAAATTTTCGGCCGTGAGTCTTCCATCCAGTGATTTTTTTCCGAACGGAAATGTCGATAGCATTCTTAAGAAGAAAGTGATTAAATTTACTGTACGAGTACAGCAAATGATCGGGTCGGACTGCCCGTCGATCCGACCTTCGTATTCTGAATTGGCGATTTTGGTGTAGGTGTACTCCTTTTAAAGGTGCCTCACTTTCCCACAGTAAATAGTCGGAAAGGACAGTTCTTCGGCATTTCCATCAAAGATTAGCGACTTAGATGTTTGATTTTCACCGTGTGCTAAACAGATACAGCGGTCGTCGGGGAGCAACGTGTGTGTCGCACTCAGGTCTACTTCTGACTCGTCGACCTCCACTTCTTCTTCTTCAAATTCGGAGCCCCACCAGTGGTTGAGAGGTTCTGCTCTCAAAGCTGGTAGATGGGAGGTGCTGGGTTCAAACCCCTGTTGCGTTCGTCGACCTAACCGTTCGGAGTTTTCAGTGGTTTTCTTTGAACCTTGCCGTAAATACGGGTTAGGATCCCTTAGAAAGACCCCCAAGGACGGCACTCACCCTTAAGGCCTATATCCCTCAAGTAGATAATCGGCCGTCATAAATCAACCATCTTCTTCAAATTCGACTATTAGCTTATCCACGTCAAAGTTTTGCCATGTTCTTTCCAAATCTTCCGCCAAGCGCACTTAAAGGTGCTGATAGAGTTCCTCTCGAGTGAGGTACCGGGTTGCTGCATAGATTTTTGCGGACTAACGATCGCGCTCATATAGTCTGATTTGTAAGTCAAACGTCTTTTTGACTTAACGTAGACTGTATAACATTCATCTACATTGCGTAGCAGGTGATCCACGGTGGAATCTAATTTTATAGGCACGTTCACCACCGAACCCTTCAATATGAATTGGCATCCGTGAACGGCATAGATTTGCATGTAAGGGATACGCAACGCCACCAGTCGTTCTTCTAACGCATTCAAACATTTTAAGCAGTCAGGTATTTTTTGAAATTCGAAACCGTTTGATATGGCGTACTCGGGAATTTTGAGTTTCATCATATCACCGTAACACGTTTTACAGAAAGAGCCATATCATCGCCGATATTTTTATAAAATGTCAACCTTAGAAATTCTCCGGTCGCTCCTTTAGCGATTAATCTCGATTTCGAAAGAGGTCGAATCGAAGTTTTAAACCATAGTCGATCGCAGCTGTAACATTTGTGGTACGGACCATTGGATATAGTGTCAAAAAAAACGATTGACTATTATTTGAAATTCTGGTTGTTTGCAGGCCCAGTTGAGATCGATGTTCCGTTTTTTGTCGTTTGACATCGGGCGCATCGAGTGGAGATACTAATTTATTACGTTTATAAGTTCTTTGTAATAATATAGTTTCTTGAGCGCGAAAATTGGGATCTTTTCTTTTAGTCTGCATACTTTTAAGCTCTTTATTACGGTGAACCTCTTCAGACGGAAATGAATTAGGAGGACGACCCATTTTAAGGCGCGGAACACCAGATGTATCATTCTCGTGCTTCTTAATCCAATAGCAAGCAGTAGCATGCGTAATATCCAGTGTACCTGTGCGTGCAGTATTTCAGAAATCGAAGTATCGGTATAATAAAGAAAGAGAATTTGATTTTTAATATCGTCAGCAACAACCATTTGTATAGCTATGTATAAAGGGTGTCGATAAGCTAACCAAATTAACTAGCTGTTTAATCCTTTCTTAACCCTTTCAAGGGCAAAGTACTTCTTTTACTAAAATGTTGAAATATTTGAATGACACCAGATTTTACGAACAAATCTATTTTAAAATGATGAAAAGCTTTTCATTGCGAATATTATAAAATATTTTTTTTTTTTAATTTCTGGGTGCCACTTGGCAGTTTGGAATTAAAATTAAGCGTTCGCGTTTTGCAAACACCGACCTTGAAAGGGTTAACTTAGCATAAAAACGCGATGACAACAAACAATTTTAAAATATCTAAATAACAAATAAGAATTCCCCTGTTAAAGTGTTGAGTTGTTCAATAACTATTCGATTTAGAAAAATATTTTTCTGCTGCTGTGCAATTTTTTTTTTTTATGAAATTTAATTTATCATGTTGCTATGGCAGCAGACGATAAAACGATATCTTTGGAATAAGGGAATAAATAGAAGAAAAAGTTTTGTTGATGTTTGTGATAAAATGCTTTTCTTTATTTTTTAAAAAAGGTATACAGTGTCTCACATAAGTGATGGGACACTTGTGCTTTACAAAAGGAAACTAATCAAATAAATTAAAAAAACATGTACACATTTTTTTGTGGGTGTGTTTCATACTTAAATTTAGTAAAGATTATTACATAACATACATTTTGTCAAAATATTAAAATATTAATTTAATAAAAATACAAATGTTTAGAACGGAGCAAAAAATAGCTCACATAAGTGATGGGACAACATTATATATGCAACAAAAATCGTCTGAAATAAGCAATAAAAATATTTTTTGGGGTTTTATTTTTACTTAAAAGCAATTGGCAATAATTTATAAAATCGTCTGCAGTATTTCTCTCCAGTTTGTTTTGGAATTTTTGTGTTTTTTAGCTCTGTGTAGCCATGAATGCTAAACGAAAAGAAACTTCGCCTGAAATTCGAAAATTAGTTATTAATTTGCATATTGAACGTGGAAAATCTATTAGAAAAACTGCTGAGACAGTTAACTTGAGTCGTTCAACAGTTTTCAATATCATTAAACGATATAAAAAGAATCATATGATTCAGGATAAAAGAAGACCTGGCCGACCATCAAAGCTATCCAATGGAATAAAGCGAATTATCGTTCGAAATATTAAAAAAAATCCAAGAATTAGTGCTTCAAAAGTTGCTGCTGATTTACAAGCATTATATGGAATAATTGTTAATCCTGAGACTATTAGAAGGGTAATTCGATCTGCTGGATATCACGGTAGAGTAGCCAGGAAAAAATTCTTCGTAAGTGAAAAGAATAGAAAACTCAGACTAGCTTTCGCAAAATCCAACATAAATAAGAATTCTGATTACTGGAATAAAGTTATATTTGCTGATGAGAGTAAATTTAATATATTTGGTTCTGACGGTAGAATCTTGGTGTGGAGAAAACCCAGGAAAGAATTTCGCAAACAGAACTTGGTACCAACAGTAAAACATGGTGGAGGAGGAGTTATGGTATGGGGGTGTATGTCGTCCGCTGGAGTTGGTAATCTTGTTTTTATTGACAGTATAATGGATCAGTACAAGTATATTGATATTTTAAAGCAAAATTTGAAATCTTCAGCACGAAAATTGAACCTTCATAACGATTTTAAATTCTACCAGGACAATGACCCCAAGCACACTGCTCTGAACGTTAGACTCTGGCTGCTATATAACTGTCCTGAAATAATAAAAACACCACCACAATCTCCAGACTTAAATCCCATAGAGAATATTTGGCAAGAATTGGAATTAAGAATTCGCAAACACACCATTTCTTCAAAACAACAACTAAAATCGGTGCTTCAAGAAGAATGGGGTAAAATCACCCCAGAAATCACAAAAAAATTAGTCGAATCCATCCCAAAAAGATTAAATCATGTTTTAAAAGTAAAAGGAAATCCAACAAAATATTAAAACCTTTTAAAAAGTAAAATTTTTGGATAAATATTTGATGGAAAAGTAAGTGTCCCATCACTTATGTGAGCCATTTTTTGCTCCGTTCTGAACAATTGTATTTTTACTAAATTAATATTTTAATATTTTGACAAAATGTATGTTATGTAATAATTGTTACTAACTTTAAATATGAAACACACCCAAAACATTTTTGCACATGTTTGTTTGTTTATTTTATTGCAGTTTCTTTTTATAAAGCACAAGTGTCCCATCACTTTTGTGAGACACTGTATATCTAATTCACTTTTATATTTTAACAGAATAATAAGTCTACTATAATTTGTTGCTCATGCTATAGCATCTTTTTACGCATGAAGGTTTCACTGTGGTACTTCATTGTGAAGTTTGGTAATTTTTGAAATTCAACATTTGAAAAACGGCATAATCATTAGATTTTAAATTTATATCAAGAAATTTTTACCTTTCTAACAAAGTTTGTCTAACAATTTTATGACAAGTACTTTTCCAGCTATTAATTTTTTCAGTAACTTCAAATGTTTCATTTTCCGAGATTAAGAGCCTACATCAGTCATGCGAAAAAGCGCTCAAGCTAATGTTAAGTCTATGGGAAGGTTATCGCGCGATTTCTTGCTCGCATTTTAATATTTTTAAATGATGTTTTTTGCATAGGATAGCTGGAGTCGATCTCTACCGTTATTAGTTTTTACTTTTTCAATTTTGGTTCCAGTTTTTTTATATAAGGGTACTTTCACTTTCAGAACCGGTTCCAACCGGTTCCAAAATTGAAAATGTCCGCATATAAAAAAACTGTTACCAAAATCAAAAAAGTAAAAACTAACAACGTTAGAGATCGACCCCAGCTATCCTATGCAAAAAACATCATATAAAAATATTAAAATGCGAGCGAGAAATCGCGCAAGAACCTTTCCATAGACTTAATATAGAGCCTACGCTAGTCACGCGAAGAAACGCTCAAGCTAATGTTAAGTCTATGGGAAGGTTCTTGCGCGATTTCTCGCTCGCATTTTAATATTTTTAAATGATTTTTTTTGCATAGGATAGCTGAGGTCGATTTCAAACGTTGTTAGTTTTTACTTTTTTGATTTTGGTTACAGTTTTTTTATAAGCGGACATTTTCAATTTTGGAACCGGTTTGAACTGCTTCTGAAAGTGAAAGTACCCTTATATAAAAAAAAAACTGGAACCAAAATCGAAAAAGTAAAAACTAACAACGTTAGAGATCGACCTCAGCTATCCTATCCAAAAAAATCATTTAAAAATATTAAAATGCGAGCGAGAAATCGCGCAAGAACCTTCCCATAGACTTAACATTAGCTTGAGTGTTTTTTCTCATGACTGATGTAGGCTCTTAACCTGTGGCAACGATGGATGTCTGTAACTTTTCATAAACATGAATTTTACTGTTGCCTAAAAGAATAAGCCACCCTGTGTGTGGCTTAAAAAAAGAAAAGGAAAGATAATACTGGCTCATTTACAAATAAAAAGCCTTCAGTTAAAAGAATTATATAAATTGGTCCAGTAACAACCACAGGGCAAATGACGAAACAAATCGTCATATGTTTTAAATATTATTAGGTTCTTTAATAATCGAGAAAAATTATTTCATACGTTTGCTTTTCTTTAACGTCTTTGCAGAATCTATTATAATTTTTTTATACTGCATAGTTAGCAATAAAAGAAATATTTTCACATTTTCTTGGGAATAAATAACATAAACCTCTGTTTCGTAAAACGGGGATAATTCAGAAGATTTATTCGTATGATCCGTCTTTATGAAATAAACTATATACAGTCGAACTCGTTTAATATGAGCTTGGCTAACGATCAGTTTGTAATATTTACAACTGACCAATGTAAAGGAAAAAGCGTAAAAGAAAACCTTTATTGGTTTCTTTCTTTAAATCCGGACTCTGAACCATATTAACCAGTCTATTCATGCCCCTTATTGCACTGTCAAAATTTAAAAAAAAAAAAATTGTAAAATCAATAGAACTATTGCAATTTTAGCAGAGTTGATCCGCAAAAAAAGGGAAGTGATCTGTTCTAATTACTGTACGTCGTTCATCTAGGGAATTCGTTCATCGTCGTACATCTAGGGTTACTAGTTCTTTAGAAGCTAGGACTTCTGTGCTGTGATTTTGTCCAAAGAAAAGATCGTCTACATAATATCACACTCACAAAAGTAAGAATGAATATTTTATGTTAACTTTATGATATTAAGTTAATTTTAGCATTGAGATAATTAGAGCAGTTAATAGTAGTAATTAGCTAATTAAATTTTTCAGCAGAACTGGAATTACGCTGGAAATCTACTATATATATATATAAAACACAAACGGAAATTTCGTTCCGTTCCTTTATAACTCGCGTTCCACTGAATGGATTTGTGTGGAACTTGCACTGTTCGATAGATAATTTATCAGGGAAGGTTTTAGTGCATAACACAATGTTCTACGTATATTAGTTATAGAATTATGATAAAAAGTTCTGTTATTTTGGCCGAAAAGGTTACCATTGCTAATTTTTTGGCGATCATTACTGTTGCAAAAAGAAATGAAAAGGCTATACATGTCGAAAAATAAAAGAAAAACTGTTACTAATTTTATTTTAAAAAAAAAAGAAAGAAAGAAAGAGAAAGAAAAAAAAAGTTTTGATGAGAGAATATTATAAAATGAAAATATTTAATTTAAACATGATTGGGAATGTTCGAATGCTTAAAAAATTATTCAAGGTGCAAGATTTCTATATTGAAACAATATTTAGTGATGTATCTTTTGTTTTTGGCGATTTTCATTTTACTTTTGACCCCAAACAATTTGATTTTAAGCCAAAAGGTGTCTTTTTTTGTTGCAGAAAGAATCGAAATGGCTATACATCTGGAAAAATAAACGAAAAAACTGTTATTAATTTTATTTAAAAAAAAGAAAGAAAAAAAACAGCTTTGATGAGAGATTTTAAGCCAAAAGGTGTTTTTTTTTAAAGTGTACAACTGCATTTTTGCAGTTTTTTTTTTGTAATTTTTGTTTAGCCGGGCGCTAGTGATATATATATACATGTACAGTGTCTCACAAAAGTGATGGGACACTTGTGCTTTATAAAAAGAAACTGCAATAAAATAAATAAACAAACATGTGCAAAAATTTTTTGGGTGTGTTTCATATTTAAAGTTAGTAACAATTATTACATAACATACATTTTGTCAAAATATTAAAATATTAATTTAGTAAAAATACAATTGTTCAGAACGGAGCAAAAAATGGCTCACATAAGTGATGGGACACTTACTTTTCCATCAAATATTTATCCAAAAATTTTACTTTTTAAAAGGTTTTAATATTTTGTTGGATTTCCTTTTACTTTTAAAACATGATTTAATATTTTTGGGATGGATTCGACTAATTTTTTTGTGATTTCTGGAGTGATTTTACCCCATTCTTCTTGAAGCACCGATTTTAGTTGTTGTTTTGAAGAAATGGTGTGTTTGCGAATTCTTGATTCCAATTCTTGCCAAATATTCTCTATGGGATTTAAGTCTGGAGATTGTGGTGGTGTTTTTATTATTTCAGGACAGTTATATAGCAGCCAGAGTCTAACGTTCAGAGCAGTGTGCTTGGGGTCATTGTCCTGGTAGAATTTAAAATCGTTATGAAGGTTCAATTTTCGTGCTGAAGATTTCAAATTTTGCTTTAAAATATCAATATACTTGTACTGATCCATTATACTGTCAATAAAAACAAGATTACCAACTCCAGCGGACGACATACACCCCCATACCATAACTCCTCCTCCACCATGTTTTACTGTTGGTACCAAGTTCTGTTTGCGAAATTCTTCCCTGGGTTTTCTCCACACCAAGATTCTACCGTCAGAACCAAATATATTAAATTTACTCTCATCAGCAAATATAACTTTATTCCAGTAATCAGAATTCTTATTTATGTTGGATTTTGCGAAAGCTAGTCTGAGTTTTCTATTCTTTTCACTTAAGAATTTTTTCCTGGCTACTCTACCGTGATATCCAGCAGATCGAATTACCCTTCTAATAGTCTCAGGATTAACAATTATTCCATATAATGCTTGTAAATCAGCAGCAACTTTTGAAGCACTAATTCTTGGATTTTTTTTAATATTTCGAACGATAATTCGCTTTATTCCATTGGATAGCTTTGATGGTCGGCCAGGTCTTCTTTTATCCTGAATCATATGATTCTTTTTATATCGTTTAATGATATTGAAAACTGTTGAACGACTCAAGTTAACTGTTTCAGCAGTTTTTCTAATAGATTTTCCACGTTCAATATGCAAATTAATAACTAATTTTCGAATTTCAGGCGAAGTTTCTTTTCGTTTAGCATTCATGGCTACACAGAGCTAAAAAACACAAAAATTCCAAAACAAACTGGAGAGAAATACTGCAGACGATTTTATAAATTATTGCCAATTGCTTTTAAGTAAAAATAAAACCCCAAAAAATATTTTTATTGCTTATTTCAGACGATTTTTGTTGCATATACAGTAAAACCTCCATAACGGACACTCCCGAATAGCGGACACCTCTATTTAACGGACACTTTTCAAATCCCCACTACCAAAATCTAAGTTTTCGTATGTTTAACCTCTGAATAACGGACATTCCGAATAGTGGACAGTAGTTTTGGCGATCAAGGATGAAAAATGATTTTTTCACGAGAAAGAAAATGGGGAAAAAAATAAAAAGCCTTGAAATTTATCAGAGCAAGTGTCACAAATTTTGTTACCACATATAAATGTAGGGGATGGTCTCAAGAAAATCACCAGTGAACTGGGGAATCCCCCAATATCGTATGTATTTTGTATAGATTACTGTTTGATTCTTCAGATTTAATTGACATACATTATTCAAAGCTTCAAAATATGTTAAAACCATTTTTATCGTTTTCTGAATATATTGAGTTCTATAAGTATTCTGAATTTAGTGTCTTGTTTGTGGTTAATGTTTCGAGAATGACCTCAAAACGAAAGCGATTTACTTTAAAAGAAAAATTTGAAATTGTAAGTGTAAATGAATCTGAAAAACAGAAATTGAGTTTACGGATACTTGCCGAATGTTTTAAAATAGTTAAAGTACAAGTGGGAGAGATTTTACGAAATAAAGAAGAAATAAGGAATTTGTTGATTACTAACTCTAATGAGAACACCAAAAATGTGAAATTGAGGTATACTGATTTCATCGAAATTTATTCTATAATTCTGAATTGGTTTACTTCACTTCGTTCAAAAAAATTCCTATCAGTGGGCCTTTGATTCAGGAAAAGGCTTTAGAAGTCGCCAAAGAACTCGGATCACATGATTTTAAGGCTTTGGGTAGATAGCTGGAAAAGTTCCGGTCTCGGCACAACATCTCTTTCAAAACAATATGTAGAAAAGCAAAATGTAGCTCTAAAAAAAGTGGAGGCTTGGCATGAATAACTGCAATCAATTTGTGAAGGTTATGAGGAGAGAAACATTTTTAATGCCAAAGAAAGCGGACTCTTATTCAGAATGTTTTCGAATAAGACTTTGCGCTTTAAAAAGGATGGCTGTATCGGCGAAAAAATAACAAAAGAGCGAATCACTATTTTATTATGTAGCAATGTATTAGGGGAATTTTAAATCCCTCTTATAATTCTAAAATCTTTGATACACATGTGTTTCTCAAAGAACATCCAATTCAATAAATTTGGTGTTATGTGGATAACGAATAAAAAAGGCGTGGATAAACAGTTTTTTAGTTATTAACTTAATTTGATAATAGGATGAAAAAACAAAGAAAAGTTCTCTTCTTTGGACAGTTTAAATTTTCATCCAAAACATTTGAAACTGAACAATGTTAAAACTGTGCCCCTCCCCTCCACACACACAACTTTCGTGCGCCAGCCCCCTGATCAAGGCGTTATACACAATTGTAAAACCTGTTACAGAAAGCTTTTATTAAGCCACACTCTTTGGAAGTTAGATTCAATGAATACAGTTGAGAATAGCCCAAAATTAGTTAACGTTCCAGATGCTCTCGAATTTGGATTTCTTCAGCTGTAAAAAACATATAACCGGAATGCGTACGACAATGTTTAAGAAAAGCAGGCTTTATATTAAAAGAAAATGAAACACTTATTTCCTATAGAAATGAAGAACTATCGCAATACTAGTGCAAAACGTGAATTAATGAAATGTATCAGGAGTGAAGAAATGCCGAAATGTCAATCAACATTGAAGATGACCTACTAAAGAAGAATCAGTTGACGAAGGCTGCTTCAGATTCTTCTACAAAAGCTGACTCTATAAGTGATATGAGTCAGATACTGTAACCAGGGGATGTTTCCTGCAATATGGAGAATTTCCAAGACATTTTTTTTTTCTTTTTGCAAAAAAAGATGATTTAGAAGGATTAAAACTACTGATAGCATTAAAATGTCACATAGAAAAACTAACTACATGTAATCGCAAGCAAAAGCAAACTTTTGTAACAGATTTTTTTCCGTAAGAATGTAATAAACAGTGGAAAAATGTATGTACTATTTCATTTCAGTTTTACTACTTAAAAAATAATTTTAATTTCTGATTAATCATATAATAGAAGTTTTAGGACATATAAAAGCCAATTAATGAAACGTTAAGCATTTCTTAGCGGTTTTGTGAATCTCTGAAGTTTTCCCAATAGCGGACACCTCCGAATAGCGGACAATTTCTGTGCTCCCAAGGTGTCCGTTATTTAGAGGTTTTACTGTATAATGGTGTCCCATCACTTATGTGAGCTATTTTTTGCTCCGTTCTAAACATTTGTATTTTTATTAAATTAATATTTTAATATTTTGACAAAATGTATGTTATGTAATAATCTTTACTAAATTTAAGTATGAAACACACCCACAAAAAAATGTGTACATGTTTTTTTAATTTATTTGATTAGTTTCCTTTTGCAAAGCACAAGTGTCCCATCACTTATGTGAGACACTGTATGTGTATAAACATATATCTATACAAATACATGTATATACATACATATATTTACACAAATACATGCATATACATACATATATATACACTTATATGTATGAATATCTTACTTATAATAAAATCCAAAGGCGAGAAAGTGTCTGTAACGGTACCGGGCTGAACCACTCTGATCTGCGAATTGACTGTAGTTAAACGCCATGTTAGGCTTAATGAAGAATCTATTCTAACATATAACAACTAAACGATAATTTATCCTACTTGAAATCATGTTTTTCAAAATAAATTAATGTTTGTGAGATGACTTAAACTAAATTTTATGTTTATATTCTGAGATAACTTCAGTTGAAATTAGGTTTATTGCTCCATGAAAGTAAACAAACAAATGAATCATTCGTCGTGAACGTTTAAAATATTAAACCATAAATGCAACCATTCGGAAAGCGATCGCAAACAGATAAAGTTACTTTCCTCCGTGATACTCGCGTCGCTAAACTATTTCGTTCATTCGTTGTGAGCCTTTATCGCCATCTATCGGTGAATGAAGATAATGTTTTGAAGATTTGAAGATTTTATCGTTCTTAATCTTTACAGAATCTTTTTATAGTGAAATCTTTAAACTATTGAAGTTCAATCAAAACAGTTTATTTTCTTCGGGACTGTCGTTGTTTATATCAAAGGATTGAATATTATTTCATAACATCTTAATGCTGTTTGTTTGTATGAAGTCTTATGAAAATGAAACGTAACATTCCGTCATTTTTGACGGGGGTTATATACTAGTATATATATATATGTGTGTGTGTGTGTGTGTGTGTGTGTGTGTGTGTGTGTGTGTGTGTGTGTGTGAGTGTGTGTGTGTGTGTACATATATCACTGGCGCCCGGCTAACCGAAAAGTACCTTTTTTTAATTCAAATGCAAACTATGTTAATGACAATATACTTCTATTTACTTCTACATACATGAAATTTCGTTCAGGCTGCTTATAACTCGAGTTCTGCTGAATGGATTTTCGTAGAACTTCTAACTGTAAGATCATTTTTCAGGGAAGGTTTTATTCTATAACATATCTTTCTACGTATCTTAGTTATAGAATTATTATGGGAAGTTCTATAATCAGATCAATCCGATTATGAAATATTAGCCTCTTTAAAAGATTTTGCCGAATGGATTTCGATGGAACCTACACTGTTAGATAATTTTCTAGGGAAAGTTTTATTATATAACATATCATTCTACGTTGCTTACTTCTAGAATTATAGGGGGGAATTTGAAAATCGGGTGACCATTTTTTATCAAATATTAGCCTTTTCAATATTTGATTCCGATTATGAAAGATTAGCCTTCTGAAAAAGTTCTACTGGTCGGATTTGATGAGAATTGTATTGTTAGTTAGATGCTATTTCAGGAATGGTTTTAATGTACTACATATTGTTCTACGCTGCTTAGTCAAACAGTTATGTGTGAAGGTTATATAGTCAGGTGAACCCGATTCCGAAAAATTAGCCTTTTTGAAAGTTTTTACTGGGCGCATATTTTGAGACTTGCATTGTTAAGTAGATAATTTGTAAGGATGGTTTTAGTATATTTCATATCGTTCTGTTAGTTTTAGAATTATGTGGAAAAGTTCTATAATCAGATGATCCCGATTATCAAAGATTAACCTTTATAAAAACTTCTACTGAATGGATTTTGTTAGTTAATTTGTTTGAATTGTTAGTTCGACAATTTTTAGTGATGGTTTTAGTATATTGCATATAGTTTTATCATTCTTTAGCAAACCTTAACTGTAAATATCCAAATAAAGAGTTGGTCCTAAACAGCTAAAATTTTGACTGCACATTAGAAAATATAATAGCGCAATCACGTCATTTTTCAGTAATGTGGAAGGATATTCCAGGTAAATATACAGATTGCTTTCAAATACAAGGTCAAAACGATATATCTCGTTTGATTCAAGGCTCATTTGTAGAAACCGACCAGCGCAGCGGGCGCAACTTGCTAGTTACTTATATAACAAAGGATATGAATTATCACTTACTACTCAGAATAAAACCAACAGAGTAAAAAAATGTCCAGACCGGGGATCGAACCCGGAAACTTTGGTATTGCGCACCAATGCTCTACCATTTAGAACTATCCAGACGACATCCACAGTCTAGCATTTTCTCACTGCTATGTATTGGCACGGCTGCGACTTTGCAGCACAAGATGGAAACTCAATCATGAGCACACATCTTCAGTGGCATGCATGAGACGAATTAAACCCAGCTTCGATGAATATATATATATATACTAGTTAAATTTTTCCTGAAGAGCTGAAATTACGCTGGAGATTACTTTTCAGTTACTACTCAGTTACTAATTTTCAATTACTACTCAGCGTAAAACCAACAGAATGAGAAAATGAGTTGTTATATAAGTAATCTCCAGCGTAATTTCAGCTTTTCAGGAAAATTTAGTTAAAATATATACTATATTCACCGATACTGGGTTTAATTCGTCTCATGCATGCCACTGAAAATGTGTGCTCATGATTGACTTTCCATCTTGTACTACAAAGTCGCAGCCATGCCAATACATAAGAGTGAGAAAATGCTAGACTGGATGTCGTTCTGATAGCTCCAAATAGTAGAGCATTGGTGCGTAATACCAAAGGTTCCGGGTTCGATCTCCGGTCTGGATATTTTTTTCATTCTGTTGGTTTTAAGCTGAGTAGTAAATGATAATTCATATCTTTTGTTATATAAGTAGTAATTAGTTTAGTTATGTTTGTGTTTATAAGATTATTATCTTCACGGATGTTACGAGTAACGCTTAATAAAGGGACTTTTGTAGTTATTTTGGTCCTCGTATTATCCGAGTTCGACTGTATATATTTTTCTATTGCCATCATTATTTTATAATGTAATTTTATAGGCTTCTAATCATTCTCGTTCATTTTATAATATTTTGGATATAAATTGGCATTTGATAACCATAACAAAGGCTCATACGCAAAACGTATAGAGTTTTGAAAAATAAAAATAAAAATAAAAATAAAAGAACAATAAGGGAAAAAAGGGAAAAGAACTGAAGCATACAGAATTTTGAAGAGTGTAAACTACATCAGAATATGGCAAGTATACATTATTACAACTAAAATAAATATTTCAGTTGTTTTTCTCACTTTCGAACAATTAACATGCTTAGTTTAAAATATTTTCTTCATAAAGGCTTAAAATAAATTTGCACTCTATTCGTATATGTAAAAACTAGAAAAAAATTCGACATTTGCGCCTAAATTTAAAAATGCAAAAAAGAAAAAAAAAAAAAAAAAAAGCTTAAGAAATAGGAGAGTTTACGGAAGACATTTAGGAAATTTAGCCCATTTATTTTTATAGACGGTTTATACAAGCGGACAAGATCCAAATTCATATCCTTATATTTTTATTTGGTGTATTTTCTATTAGGGTCGAACGGTTCGAGATACCACAGACTCTACGTACCCAATCAGCAAAAGTCTGTAAAAGTCATGTTAAGAACAATCGGCGATTCCATATTCTAACATTTTACTGATTGATAAACACTTGTACCTCCAGTGATTTAATGTATACAATGTATACATTTAATTTAATGTACATAAACATTTAATAATAATAATACATTTAATTTAATGTATACGCACATATAAAGCGTCTCCAGCGAGCGCGCTATCGCAAAATTTATGACAAACTTGATTTTTCTGAAACTTTCCTTTCACAAATGGCACCAATATTAAAATTCAATTTTTACTACTGATATGAATAATTTTCCTTTTAACTTCATTCTTTTTACTGTCATGAAAAATCTTGCATTTTTAACAATGTAATTACTCTTCTCAAAAAATACATCGATCGCCTGCGGAAAGATTAAAATAATAAAACATCGCTCATCAAATACAACAGCAACTAGTCGGATATGCCAATCCCAAAACTTTCTTCAATCTCAATTATGTTAATACTTCAAAATTCGCTATCATATCGCTAATAAAATCAATATTTTTCGTCATTCTGTTGTAAGTCAGCTGCTTGCGAATCGTCATGTTACCTGGATGCAATCAGCCGATGTATACTAAACTACGAAAAGTTCTTCTGGCTTGTATAGACAGGAAAAGATAGCCTCCTATTTCTTGGTTTTAAGATTTCTGCTAATTTTACTGCAAAACACGAAGCTAAAATGCGTGGAACCCGATTAAAGAAGATTCATTCCCAGTTCTCTTCAATATTGAATTTGAATGAGAATATCGCCAAATCAGTTCTCCTCAGCCAAGTTGGCTTTATTTATGGCAACCTATTTTTGTCGCCAAGCTTGGCGAGAATTTGACGTTGGCGAATATAAAGTGTTATCGAATTGTTATCGAAGTGTTGGCGAATATATATAGTTTTAAGCATATAAGACTTGAAACGATGGTTACAATAATGAAAAAAAAATTGCCGAAACCATGTTCACTAAAAGTCATAAATTAAATCCGTTTAGGGATGAATTCTGCTTTCCTGTTTGGAAATGTCAGCCATCCTAAAATGTCAAACTGCTTTCAGCCATTTTTTAAGATAAAAAAAAAATTGCTTCGGAATCCCTGGATCAAAGCCGAACATTTAACGAAAAAAACTTTTAGGATTTCTAATTTTTTTGTACATCTTTTTGAATTTGAAATCTTTAAATAGCTATCACAGCGCCCCCTACCGGCAAAATATCCTCAAATTCAACTGGGACCTGCAGACCATAGTCAAAAACATATACAAAAAATTTGGTTCTATTCTCTGCATAACTTCATACACTTTTCGATAATACAATCATGAAAATGGGATAAAAGTCGCTATCGCAGCGCCTTCTTTCGTCAGAATATCCCCAAATTCAAGTGGAACCTCCTGGCCATAGCCAAAAACACAGGGGGGGGGTTCAATTCTCTGCATTTCATGCACTTTTCGATGATACAATGTGGACAAACAGACGGACAGACAGACGTTTAGTAAAAACATGTGTTTCGTAATCTCTGACCCCTAAAGCGTGTAAATCCGTCGAAAACCGGAAGTCGAAAAAAATTGTAATACTTTCTTCTATTACAGATTGAAGAAAGTAAAAATCAAAACAAAAAAATCATTTAATTTTTAGTTATTTATGTAATTAAAATGTATTTTTTCAGATTCAGATTCAACCAAGCAGGGAGGCGTACCATATGGCCTCTGCAAGCCCTGCTTGAGGGATGAATTTTAAGCTGCATTAACTGGATATCTGTAAGTTAAAAATTCGCCAGGAGAACGCATTCTATGTCGCTGTATCTTTTGGCGGTTCAATACTATATTAAAATCTAAGTAGACATTTAGATGCTTATAAATAAATTTTAAAAAATCTCAATGTTACTATTATTGATTTGATTATTCTACAAAACATTTGCCAACAAAGTCGCTTTCACATATTTGGTTCCTGTAGTAAAAGGAATTCAATATTTTCTTTTTTTGAAAAAGCAAAAATTGAAATATATTTGAGTTATTTATATTGTGGAATACATTTGGGGTTATGATTTTGGTCTATTTTGTGACAGAAGTGTTGATGGCAACAACGCTGATTCGATTTTTTTTTTACATCGAACAAACACTTAAGAACAAACGTCCAATCTATTTACTCTTAAAATATTATGTTACTCGGTATATGTCTATATTTATGAGAAAACATTGAATCCCTCTCCTATGACTTAATGCGTAAACTTATCTGCAGATAATATACTCGTCTCTCTAACAATGTATTCTAAAATTATTAGTTAAGTAACAAGCGAATGTAATTTTCCGAAGTATTAATCATTCATTCTGGTTTATACTTACATATTTTACGCCAAACAAATCAGATTTAAATTTATCTTACACCAGTACCACAACTAGGTGTCATGTCGTATTAAAATTTACAAAACAATTCTGTAAGAAAAGCGCCAGAGAAATTATGACTGCATTCAAAATAAGTGTCTGCACCAGAGATGTCGAAACACATTTTAATACAATCAAGCTAGTCATGCTTCGTTTCATGCTGTCATTAATTTTCTGAAGTTTTGAACATGAGCTGTTTAAAAATGGGAGGGGTTTAACGAGAAAGTAATGTGATTTAAGTGGGAAACAAACGATGATGTGCATGTTTTACAATCTGTCTTTATTAAAAACGCGTTGCTTCTGTCTTTATACTAATTGAAATAGATGCAATGTTTCTCCGAGAATTTCGGGAAGTACTGCACATGCAATTTCCTCGAATTTCTAATAAATTGTTTCAAAACTCATTTGTCTTATTTATACGAAACATATTTTATCATTCTAGCATAACTAGAAAGGCATGGCGGATCCAAGAGGGAAGGGGGGGAGGAGATATCACCCCTTCCTTGGGCGATGATAAAGGATCTTCACGCCGAAATATTTATAACAAGTTTTAATACTTTTTAACTTCTTAAGGGCTTAAAAAGATACATTCGCGTTTTTTATTCTTCGTTGCACAAATATTTTAGAATAACAGTTCTAGAAAAGTTGCATTGAAAAGAGTAATATAAAGTAACTATAATATTATACTATAAAATTAGGGGGTTCTGCCCCTTGCGCCTTTCGTGCGCAAACCCCCACACTTCCAGCAGTTTAATCTGTATTACATAATTTTACCTTGGAGTATGGTTTTATGAGAAAACATAAAAAATTCTCTTTTAAAGTTTTAGTTATGCAATTTCCAACCAGGGGTGCTACCAACGTAAAAAACCCATCATGCGAAATTTTTATCAAAAAATGAATTGTACCGTAGAATAAGATTATTCTGAATATTTATTTTTAAAAACATTAGAAAATCAATTTTATTTAAATTTAGTTACCCTACTTTCTCCCAGGAGGCACTATAACGAAGAATAAATTGTATTGAATCAATACTACCTATTTTTATCTTGAATATGGCCGTCATACATTGAAACATAAAAAATAAAAATATATATATTTATTTGAATTTGGATAACATATTCCTCGCTAGGGGGCGTAATCGACGTAAAAGAGAGTTCAGGTTAAATTACCCTATCTAATGTTAACTTGGCGTATGGTTGCTACATCACAAAACATTAAAAAAATATTTATTTAAATTTGGTTAACATATTCCTCGCTAGGGGGCGTAATTGACGTAAAAGAGAGTTCAGGTTAAATTACCCTATCTAATGTTAACTTAGCGTATGGTTGCTACATCACAAAACATAATAAAAAAACATTTTAAAATTTTAGTTATAAAACCTTATTTCCTTATAAACTGAAACCTTATAAAGTTACTAGCTGTTACCCGTGACTTCGTTCACGCAACATTAAAAGAAGAATAAATACATTAATTAAGCAAAATATTTCACTCCCGATAATTAAAAACGTTAATAATTAGCTAACTATTTATCGCATTTCATAGAACACAATAAGGTATTTTTTGTAAAATGGACCTTGACATAACTCAGTCTTAAAAAAGTGAACTTTTGTGCCAAATTATCACGAAAATGAAATTGCAACCAATGCAAAAAGGAGGGCCAAATAAAATCGTGGAAATAGACGAATTGGGTAAAAAAAATGTCAATTTTATCTCATAAACAATTTTACATTTAACGCCTTTGTGAAACGTTTTAACAGCCATCCTTCAAAAAAACATTAATTGGAAATAGTATATGCTTTTTCTTTAAATTCAATTCTGCCTCCTTGGTTTAATGTATAGCTGAAACAAATCTTGTTTTCTAAATGACAGTATGTTGACAGGCAATTTTTGTTCTCCAGAATAAATTGATTAATAAAGTTTGAATATGTGAAAATATGTTTTTATTTTTCGGATAATTTACTGAAATCAAGATTTTGTTTTCACGATCTATTCAAAGTGAAAATAAATTCTTTTTTTTCAGTTTTAATGAGAAAATAGTGCAAAAAATATACTGATCTGATTTATTTCTCCTTTTTTATACACAAATATGGAGTAATTTACTTTCCGTTTTTAGAGAAACTTTGTTAAAATTAAAAAATATATATATATATATATATATATAAAATGAAAAAATCTTGGCATCTAATTTATTTTTTTTAATTCTGAGAGTTTGTGTGACATCCTCGGATCAATTATGACCGGTATTAAGTAAATCGCGTTGCGTTCGATAGTCTAGGAGTAGTTTCGAAATACAAACACACGGTTAGATTTTAATATAATAGATTCGTGTTCATTTTCCTCTTCTTAAAATTATGATGTGATTTTTAGCAGGAAACTCTCATCTGTATATAACGGATACTCATGCTTAATAATCAGTATAGATAAAAACATTTAAATTTTTCGTTATAAATAGAGCGTGAAACTCATCTACTTTCTATACTTACTGATCCTTGTTTTATTAATGTAAGGAATTGATTCACACTCATTTTAAAGCATATTGGAAAATTCCCGTTTTATTTCAAATATGACGTCTCTTTTTTCCCAGAGAAATCCCTTTTAATGACATAATTCTTGTTAATTTTCTTTTCCAGCCAATTAATTTCAATACTGGCATAGGGGAAATTATGTTACTTTAACAAAATAATATTAAATCTTTAGGTTTTATCAACAAAAATGGAACTATTAACTTTCGTCATTTTTTTTAGGTAATCGAGTTATTTCTTTTAGTTTTAAGATTGAAAATAACTATTTCTTGCTATCCATGACATCAGTTTCGACATGGATAATTTTGCGAAGCATATTATTGACATTTGCTAACCATTTTCTTTTGAAACTTCTTTTTACTTTCTTAAAATTTAAATTAAAAAAATACGGTATAGTTATATTAGCCGTGCGCAGACAGTAAAACGCCAAGTATTTTTACCATACAAAAGGAAAAAAGTGAAGAAAAAACCCAAGATCATTTTATTTCACCAATCAAAGCACATCCGCTTTATTTTCGATGTTTGACGTCATATTCGCCTGTTTCCTATGGTTACGCATATTGAAACCTTCTATTTTTATCAAAAACTAGAAAAAGTACGTTTTACTTCTAATAATATTATTTCATCTTATTTTTAATTCTTTAATTTTTTTATTTCATTTTCATTTTTCACGTGAAAATTTTTCAATTGAAACTAAATTGTTGAGTAAAAATTATTATTCCGGGTTTTGAATTAGTTTTGGCAACGATAAAGTATTAGCAACGGTAAAGTAAATTTAACCATTTTAAAATATTATACGAAAAAAATGTCCATTTATTCTCTATGAAAATAACGAAATTTTGAATTATTACGAAAAATATTTGAATAAAATAAACAAAAACCAGCCTATGTTCATTCAAGGGCTATAATTAACCTATATGCAAAGATATAGGATCATTAAATGCTCCATTTTGACGCTGGCTTCAGCCTAACATTTGCACAAAATCAGATTTATAATATTAATAGGATTTCCTACCAGGGGTACTTCCAGCGTAAAAAGACTAATGAGAAGATTTTTCCATAATTATATAAGAAAATCACTTATTATCATTAAAGTTAATATGTATTCACTTTATACTTAACTTCTATACATGTTTACTTTAATTGAGACATTTTTTTATCAATATATACTTGGCAAATGGCGGAAGATTTTTCTGAAGATCTGCGCAAAATTCGTTCGTAGTAAATCAGCTTTAAATGCATTCAAAAAGTTAGCTGTAGACACACAGATACACATAGAGAAACATGAAACATTATAAGTTAAATAAACGTTATAGAAAATAACTCTTCCAACAGTAATTGGCGATGAAGTGTATAGCATATATATTGTTTTGCGTTGCCCTATATAAAATGATTATAAGCATTACACCCCATATTTTCAATAGAGAATGGGGCCCCACCAGTGGCTGAGAGGTTCTGCTCTCGAAGCTGGTAGACGGGAGGTGCTGGGTTCGATCCCAATCGCGCCCGTCGGCCTAATCTTTCGGAGTTTTCGTGGTTTTCTTCGAGCCGTGGATTTATCCATGCGTAAATACGGGTTAGGTTCCCTTAGAAAGACCCCCACGAAGGGCACTCCCCCGGGACTATATCCCTAGTGTAGATAATTGGCCGTCGATAATCAACCCAACTCAATAGAGAATGTGCCACCAGTAAGACTTAGTAACATATACAAATTTCGTAGCGTTTCAAAAAACATAATGACACTTAAATGGATTTTAAGTAATTACCGTCCATAGACGGTAGTGTAATCGAATTATTTTGTACAATGACTATAAATGATATAAGCACACTCTTCAAGAAAAAACACTCTGTATGGTGACTATAACTATATATTAAAATTACATTACCACCCACGTTCTCCAAACACCGCATTTTACATATATTCGTTTCATAAAACATATTCTTTTGTGCGGCCCTGTAAAATAATTATAAATGTTATATACTTCTTCAAGAAAAAAAAAACATACTGTAGGTGACTATAACAATATGCTAAAATTACATTCCTGTCAGCGTTCTACAAACCCCGAATTTAACATACGTTCATATATTCGTGTTTTTTTTTTTTTTTTTTTTTTTTTTTTTTTTTTTTTTGCGCGGTCTTGTACAATAATTATAAATGCTATATACACCCTCTTAAAGAACAAACATGTTGTGGGTAACTGTAACAACATACTAAACTTAAATTTCTGTAAGCATTCTAAACATACCCCGCATTTAACACATATCCGTTTCATATGTTCGTATTGTTTTGTGCGGATCCTATAAAATAACTATTATGCTATAATATATACATCCTGATATGATGTATATAGCATTCATAGTTCAATTACAGAGACACACAAAAGATGTCGGAGAACAGTAATTGCTGATAGTGCGTTTTAAATTGTGATACGGTTTTAAATGAAACTAGTTTCTTGCCTATTACTTGTTAAATTAAACTAATTTTTTGAAAATTATTTGGTGTGTATAAATTTATAGATCATATACAGGGCAGCATAAAAGATCTCGAGTGCATTTCCGTTTATCGACGGAAATTACTGAAGAGTAATTTACAACTGTTCTATGCGTTTTTTAGCTGAACTAAATTTTAGCACCCTATGTAGTATATATACAAATCTAAAGATCATATACAGGGCTACACAAAAATAATCGGATATTTTTCCGACAATTGGTTTTATTGGGTTTTCAAATGTGTTATGCATTTTCCAAATTGTTTACTTATTGTGTACTGTTATTGATATATTTCACCTTATTAAACGGTGATGTTTTGTTAAAGTACTCTGGATGGGTTGGAAAACGTTTCATAATCTATACTTGACACATGATTTGTCGTTCTTGTTTTGATTTTAAATTCTGATTCAGACATATTACGTTTAGTTATTTGAAAATGTTATTTATTTTATTTATATATATAGCAAGTCAAATGGTGTATATCAACGAGGCTGGCTTGGCACAACAAAGTGTTTTTGTGAGAAACTCTCATTGATACATTCACTTTAAACCCAATTTTTGCTAGCATTGCTCGTATTTGATGCGCATTAGACGATGCTACATAAATTGAGGTGTGTCAGAAAAAATAAAATATGCTAGAAAAGATTACTATTTTTAAAGCGTGCGTACATGCAACATACTCGTATTTTAAGGCCACTTTTTACAAAGGTTATAGCCTGAAAAGATCTAAATAATAATTAATAATAATTTTAATTAATAATAAGTAAAATAGTTTTAAAAAAACACTTTTTTATATACAAGGCATTCATTGTTTATCTTGAAAATTACGTCTAATTTCATGGCTACAATTCATGATTTTTCCAAAAAATTTCCGTTCCAATTACGTTAATTTGGCAGGAGCACCGAACTCTATTATGGAAAATTCACCGCTTTTTTTACGATTGATAGAAACACAAGCTGGTGAATCCGTTTATTATTATTATTATTATTATTATTATTGCTCTGTTTCTTTTCTAAGATATGGTAACAGCAAAGAAAAAAGCATTAGTTAAACTATCTTTTCAAGATTTCAAAATTGTTCTTTTTTAGCGTATAATCATAATTTAATTAATAGTAAACTAATAAATGATAAAAGAGTATATGTTTTTTTAAATGATAAAACTCTTTATTTTTTTTTTCTACGTTTTAGTATTTAAAGTATTTCGTTGCTGCAACTTCACAGCCAATTGGCCTTTTTGGCGAGTGTGGTTTAGCGCATAATTAAATCCCTTGTTGTTGTAAAGTTAATAATTTATAATTAATTTCTAAAAATATTAAAATATTGTGTTGTTATCGGAAACACAGCTTTGTATATAAATTTTATAATTCCAGCATAGCAGAAAGTTAGTTAAAAATCGATTACAAGATTTCATTTTATACAAAACAAGAACGAAAAATCATGCGTCAAGCATATATTATGTAACACTTTCCAACACTTCCAAAATAATTTTACAAATCTGTACCATAAGGTGAAAGATGATATCTAAGTAAACAATTTGGAAAACGCATAACATATTTAAACACCCAATTTCAGGAATTGCCAACAACATAAGAAAAATATTCGAATTATTTTGTGCAGCCCAGTATATGATCTATCGATTTGTATATATGTTACGGTCAATATGATTAATCCGGTCATTATTAATAATAACCGGTTATTATTAATAATGACCGGATTAATCATATTGACCGTAACATATATACTACATAGAATGCTAAATTTTAGTTCTGTTTTGGAACGCGTAGCACAGTTAAGATCTCAATCTTTTGGAATTTCCGTCAATAAATGGAAATGTACTCGAGAACTTTTGTGCTGCCCTGTATAGGATCTATAGAATTTATACACACCAAGTAATAGACAAAACATGAGTTAAATTTAAAAACGCCCTCAACCACTGAAAACGCACTTCCAGAAATTATTGTTAACAGACAGTACCGAATTATTTTGTGTTGATTACGATGAATGCCTGTAAATAACGATGAATGCTATACCCACAATATTTTATAGTAAGCCTCTTATAGCGCACCTCAATGATATATATCAATTTCAATATGTTTGAAATCGTGTAACATCATTAAAATAAACCGTAAATGATTTTTCCCCATAGACCGTAATGTAACGGAGTTCTTTTGAGTGTCCCTGTAGAAAAACTATACGTGCTACACACTTAATTTTCAATACCGAACATGCCATGGTAAATCTCAATAACCTATATCAATTGCATGACAATTAAAATATATTTACGTGAGTTAGATCACGGACAGACAGACAGACAAATCGAATTCATAAACACTTTTCAGCTATGTTGGAAAGTGTTAAAAACCAAGTTAAATAAAGGAATGTTAAAAAACAGACAAACAGAGAAATAAATCATTTTTTTGGATCTTGATCATCATCAACATGAGCACTTTCCCAGAAAAAAAAAAAAAAAAAAAAAAAAAAATATATATATATATATATATATATATATACACATATACACTATATGGCCATTAATGACCGGCAACTTTCAATTTTAGACATTTTGTGGAATAGTTAAAAATATACTTGTCAGATTCTTCTGGAATTTTAGAATTAAAAAGAATAGGTTTGACTTCATATTTATCAACGTCGATTTGATAAGGAGTATAATTAGGGGGCCAAAAAAAATTAAAGAAAAAAAATAATACTTGGGATCACTCTGTAAAATAAAATGCACGAAATGATCTATCGCTACAGAATATACATAGGCAGACATTGTACAATATGTGTATTCATTCGTGTAAGAATAGCATATATATTAATAGAAATATAGCGATTTTTTTTTTAAATTAAAAAAAATTCTTGCATGTTTTTTGCGTATAACATAAAGGGTTTTTAACCAAATTTAACGCCAGTTTCAGAAAAATTGAAAAAATATAGTAGAAACAATATAGTGCAATTGAAATGTAAATATATTAAATATTTCAGGAAATATGGGCAGTTGTATAAGATATTTTTATCTGCGCATGCGCGAACGATAAAAAGGAACTTTTTGCATAATTTAATAGTCAACTCTATGGAGCAACTTATTAAAAAAAATCAGTCAAATATCGTAAAAATTCAGAGAGATATCGGTGTTAGAGTGAGCTGTTTTTTTAGTTTCTCACTAAAACTCGCTAAATGATAAGGGATTTTCCATAAATTGTCATGTTTAAGTTTTATACTATACTAGATGGAACCCGTCAAAACTTGACGCAAAAAAAAAATGCTATAACAATATCAGTAAAATAAGCTTCTTTATTATTTATGAAGGGGTGCGTATAAAACAGTCTTTCAAATATTTTTTTTTCCCCAGTCAAATACAGTACTATTTCCGATGCAAACTCCAAACAAACAATCCGTAAATAACTGTGTAATGCAAATCAGTTTGACATTACCACCATATTCCCCACGGCAAGAAAAAAAATTCATGGACCTATGAAGTATATACAAATAGTATATTCCTACGTTCGTATCATATTCAGTAAATAACAGAACATAGTAAATAAAGCACACATCTCTCCCACCCCCCCCCTGTGATAATGCAACCGAATGAGCTCCTATGCGCATGTGCATTGCATCTGCCCAAAAGCACCGTCGAAATTCGAAGTTAAAAAAGTTTTTAAATGATTAAATTAAAAGTTTTAAAATGTCCTCTTTAATCATTGTTCGTTTCAAATCCATATCTTCTAAAACGCATCCATTGTTTTAAGCTAATCAATTTTTATGCAAAGATTAAGAAGTTTTTTACAGTAATAAATCTATCTGCAGATGAGGGAGATTTGTAATGTTTTCAAGTGTAATTTATTTGTATGATTTCTTCGGTTCCTTGTCATAATCAGGATGATTCATTGACGAATTCAACATATCAATTTTATGTTCAACATAAACTAAAAATAGTCTTTTTTTTTTTTTTTTTTTTTTTTCACTGACAGATTTTTGTTTAGCGCCAAAATGTTCTATCTTATGGATAATCTGATCTTATGATTTATCACTTTTTTTTCTTTTCTTTTCTTTTTTTTAAAAATTATTATTCACTTTTTATGATGGTTAGGGAAATCTATTTTCAATTGTGGCAACTTTCCCAGGGGCTATTTTACATTATTGAAGTAAACTGGTGGTCATTGATAAGATAGAATTTAAAAACTTTTCTTGCTTGAAAATTATTTAAAAAGTTGTTAAATTAATCGGCAGTTTTCAAGCTAATTTTTTTTCTAATTTATGATGAAAGAATTGAAATTGTAACATGTAGTAAAAAATAGAAATTTGTAGTATTTCGAAGTGATGTAAGCGCGATGAAAGCTAAAGCGATAGTGCCTTTGATGTCACAACTGTTGTACATTTCTAAAAATTGCCACTGTATTTTGGCTGGCGTCCAAAAGTGGAAAAACATTTTTTGACATCGAAAGAGAAATTCACAGTGAAAGAAATAGGACTTTGCGCTAATAAGGAACTGTTAAATGAACTTATAATAAATCTACCAAAATAATTCCTATGAAATATTAGTCTTACATTGTTTATTCTAGCTAAAAATACAATCATTATTTCAAGATTTTTTTCTGCCATAACACTATTTTTAATAACTTTAAATTTCCTGAAATCCTTTACTTTTGTGATTTTTTTTATTAAAAAAGGAAATCTTCTATCCTATAATTTAAAAAAAAGCAATTGGTAACATGTAATCAAGGTATGCAATCAAGATGAATAAATCAATGACGGCTCCAATTCTAATCTTTATAATTATGAATACAAAAATCAGTAAAATTATGTCACGTTAACACAATCATATACATTTTTCTCTTCAGTTTTATCAATGTTAAAATGCACTTCAAGCTAAGCATAACGTCATTTTCACCGGCGCAAACTTTTCACACGTACTTCATATACCTTACATTAATGCTTAAACACCATGCACACAAATATAAATATATTTTGTATTTAATTGTAATGAAAAAATGGCATCAACAAAGTTATAATGCATAACAAATCCATTATTTAATGGCTTTGATGCATAATGATAAAATAAACCCAATTAACAATATTTCCGTGACGTCACAATAAATATGAATTTTTATTCTCTTATAAAACACGCGGATAAGTATTTTTACCGAAATTTAACTTGCAAATTAGCAAATTCGGCCTTAAAACCGCGTGCTTTTAATATTTATTATTTCTATTTTATTCAACCACAGAGTTTAGAGAATAAACTCTGTGTTTCGCAACAGTAGGCGTTATCCGATTATGACGTCATTAGCAGAAGTAAAAGTTTAATTGAAAATTACGGTTAATTAATTAAATTTTCGAACAAACGAATGCACGATAACAAATCTGTGACCAAATATCTTTCATTTAAAAAAAGAATGATGTAATTTGATGCAGTAGTTTGTTCTCACGGATTGTCGAAAGAAATCGCTTAGCGTTTTAAATATATAGACTAGATGGAACCCGTCAAAACTTGACGCAAAAAAATACTTTAACAATATCAGTAAAATAAGCTTCTTTATTATTTATGAAGGGTGCGTATAAAACAGTCGTTCAAGTATTTTATTAAAAATTTTTCCCCAGTCAAATACAGTACTATTTCCGATGCAAACTCCAAACAAACAATCCGTAAATAACTGTGTAATGCAAATCAGTTTGACATTACCACCATATTCCCCACGGCAAGAAAAAAATTCATGGACCTATGAAGTATATACAAATAGTATATTCCTACGTTCATATCATATTCAGTAAATAACCGAACATTGTAAATAAAGCACACATATCCCCCCCCCCTGTGATAATGCAACCGAATGAGCTCCTATGCGCATATGCATTGCATCTGCCCAAAAGCGTCGTCGAAATTCGACGTTAAAAAAGTTTTAAAATGATTAAATTAAAAGTTTTAAAATGTCCTCTTTAATCATTGTTCGTTTCAAATCCATATCTTCTAAAACGCATCCATTGTTTTAAGCTAATCAATTTTTATGCAAAGATTAAGAAGTTTTTTACAGTAATAAATCTATCTGCACTGTAAAAAATTATTGTCAAATTCACCGCATTTATTGCAGTAGATCGCAACGTAATATTTCCGTATGTAAAAATACCGCAAATATAACAGTAGATTTAACCAGTGTGTCCGTTTTCAACATCCTTTCATGCGAACAACCAATCAGATCACATCGTTCATTTTGCTGATCGGCGCCTGCGCTCAAAGACATTTTACTAGCATGCTCTGCGCAAGGAACTTCTACTTTTGAGTACGTGCTCTTTCCCGCGCGACTGGGAAAGCGAGCAAAATGGTGTGTTAACGTATTCTTACGAGCCTGCATTGTTTATATATCAGTGTTTAATTACAAATGTTTTTTTATATTCGTATTAGATAAGCGTAAGCTTGTAATTCTAGTCCACTTATCTAAAATACATATAAATATTATCTAAATTCTTTTCGCCCTTCAAAATTGAAGTGTTTCTATTTTTAGTACTACAAATATACTCTCTCTATATATATGTATTTACACATAGTATTATAATGAATATTTGATGTCTCAGTTTTGCCACATTAAAAAAATTTCTATTAATAAATTCTGAATTCTTATATATATCATATACAAAGCAGTAAAGAAATGTTTTAATGTTGGATTGAATTTCTATACATAAAATAATGAATTCCAATGTTTTTCAAACAAACGATGAACGTTATGACTATTCTAATAATAATCTAAAAATGAAAGATGATTAAAATCACTGATTTAAAAAATAATATGGCTTTTAAAACTACAGCAGCTATTGTGATAATTTGTACGGAAATATGACTGTTAAAATTACAGAACTTTTTGTGGTAATTTGTACGGAAAAATGGCTGTGAAATTTACTACAATTATAACCGTTAAAATGACGGAAAATATGCGATAAAATTTACATCGAATTTTACTGCTATTTTTACGTAAAAACTGCTGGCAACATTGCTGCCATCAGTTTTTGCCGTAAATTTGACGGATTTTTTTTACAGTGTGCAGATGAGAGAGATTTTTAATGTTTTCAAGTGTAATTTATTTGTATGGTTTCTTCGGTTCCTTGACATAATCAGGATGATTATCCCTTTTCCATCACAGTCGGGGATATTTTTCCTCCTATACAGTTGGCAAATGTAAAAAAAATTTAAAAAATGCAATTCTTAGCATATTCTGATATCTGATGGAACATATTCATCAACGAATTCAACATATCAATTTTATGTTCAACATAAACTAAAAATGGTCTTTTTTTTTTCCCTGACAGACTTTTGTTTAGCGCCAAAATGTTCTATCTTATGGATAATCTGATCTTATGATTTATCACTTTTTTTTTATTATTATTATTCACTTTTCATGATGGTTAGGGAAATCTATTTTCAATTGTGGCAACTTTCCCAGGTGCTATTTTACATTATTGAAGTAAACTGGTGGTCATTGATCAGATAGAATTGAAAAACTTTTCAAGCTTGAAAATTATTTAAAAAGTCGTTAAATTAATCGGCAGTTTTCAAATAAATTTCAATCGAAAGCTAATTTTTTTTCTAAATGATGATGTAAGAATTGAAATTGTAAAATGTAGTAATAAATAGAAATTTGTAGTATTTCGAAGTGATGTAAGCGCGATGAAAGCTAAAGCGATAGCGCCTTTGTTGTCACAACTGTTGTACATTTCTAAAAATTGCCACTGTATTTTGGCTGGCGTCCAAAAGTGAAAAAACATTTTTTGACAGCGAAAGAGAAATTCACAGTGAAAGAAATAGGACTTTGCGCTAATAAGGAACTGTTAAATGAACTTATAATAAATCTATCAAAATAATTCCAATGAAATATTAGTCTTACATTGTTCATTCTAGCTAAAAATACAATAATTATTTCAAGATTTTTTTTCTACCATAACACTATTTTTAATAATTTTAAATTTCCTGAAATCCTTTACTTTTGTGATTTTTTTTATTAAAAAAGGAAATCTTCTATCCTATAATTTAAAAAAAAAAAGCAATTGGTAACATGTAATCAAGGTATGCAATCAAGATGACCAATGACGGCTCCAATTCTAATCTTTATAATTATGAATGCAAAAATCAGTAAAATTATGTCATGTTAACACAATTATATACATTTTTCTCTTTAGTTTTATCAATGTTAAAATGCACTTCATGCTAAGCATAACGTCATTTTCACCTGCGCAAAATTTTCACACGTACTTCATATACCTTACATTAATGCTTAAACACCATGCACACAAATATAAATATATTTTGTATTTAATTGTAATGAAAAAATGGCATCAACAAAGTTATAATGCATAATGATAAAATAAACCCAAATGGACAATATTCCCGTGACGTCACAATAAATATGAATTTTTATTCGCTTATAAAACACGCGGATAAGTATTTTTACAGAAATTTAACTTGCAAATTAACAAATTCGGCCTTAAAACCGCGTGCTTTTAATATTTATTATTTCTCTTTTATTCAACCACAGAGTTTAGAAAGTAAACTCTGTGCTTCGGAACAGTAGGCGTTATCCGATTATGACGTCATTAGCAGACGTAAAAATGCAATTGCAAATTACGATTAATTAATTAAATTTTCGAACAAACGAATGCACGATAACAAATCTGTGTCCACATATCTTTCATTTAAAAAAAGAATGATGTAATTTGATGCAGTAGTTTGTTCTCATGGATTGTCGAAAGAAATCGCTTAGCGTTTTAAATATATAGATTTCATTTTTTATTGATACTTCAGTGCGCCTTGGAAAACTTTATTGCACCAGGTTATAATACTTTTGGAATGGGTCCTTTGATTTTGATAATTCTTTTTTTGTTCGAATAAGCTCGTTAGGGTAGTTTTTCAAAGAGAACTAAAGTATCATTAAAAATTAAACAAGAACGAAAAATCATGCGTCAAGCATAGATTATGTAACACTTTCCAACGCTTCCAAAATAATTTTACGAATCATACTCTTTTATAAGCTAAAAGATAACATCTAAGTAATCCGAATACTTTATTCAGCCCTGTATAGGATCTATAGATTTGTATATATACTACATAGGATGCTAAATTTTAGTTCAGTTAGGAAACACGTAGCACAGTTTAAAATTCTCCGTCTGGAGTTAAATAATACGGAAATGTGTTCCCGAACATTTGTACTTCCCTGTATAGGATCTACAGAATTTATACACACCACGTAATATACAAAAAGCGATTTAAAATTAAAATCGCATTCAGTAACTTAAAACGCACTTCCAGGAATTATTATTAACATACAGTAGAGAATTCTTTTGTGTGTCCCTGTAAATGAACGATGACTGCTATACACACACTATTCTGTAGTAAGTCTCTTGTAATGAACCTTATATAAATTTCAATGCGTTTAAAATAGTGAAACATTATTTAAATAAACCGCAGACGATTTTTCTCCATAGACGTAATGTAACGGAATTCTTTTGACTGTCCCTGTAAAGTAAGTATAAGTGCTATGCACACCCTATTCCATATTAAGCTTCTTCTAATGCACCTTAGTGATATATATAAATTTCAATGCGTTTAAAGTATTGAAACATTATTTAAATAAACCGCAAATGATTTTTCCCCATAGACAGCAATGTAACGGAATTCTTTTGAGTGTCCCTGTAAAAAAACTATAAGTGCTACACACTTCCGTTGAAATAGGGAACATGCTATAGATAACGATTATAACATATAAAATTTGCAGGGCAATCCGAGCATATTTACGGGAGTTAGAGCACGGACAGACGGCAGACGGCAGACGGCAGACGGCCAGACGGCCAGACGGCAGACGGCCAGACGGCCAGACGGCAGACGGCCAGACAAACCGAAGTCATAAACACTTTTCAACTAGGTTGGAAAGTGTTAAAAAAGGATAAAATAAAAAATGACAATTTGTGGAAAATCCCTTATCATTCAGCGAGTTTTAGTGAGAAACTAAAAAACAGCTCACTCTAACACCGATATCTCTTTGAATTTTTACGATATTTGACTGATTTTTTTTAATACGTTGCTCTATAGAGTTGACTATTAAATTATGCAAAAAGTTCCTTGTTATCTTTCGCGCATGCGCAGATAAAAATTAGTTTATACTACTGTCCATATTTCCTTAAATATTTAATATATTTATATTTCAATTGTACTATATTGTTTCTACTACATTTTGTCAATTTTTCTGAAACTGACGTTAAATTTGGTTAAAAACCCTGTATGTTATAAGCAAAAAACATGCAAGAATTTTTTTAATTTTTAAAAAAAAATCGCTATATTTCTATTACTATACATGCTATTCTTACACAAATGAATACACATATTGTACAATGTCTGCCTATGTATATTCTGTAACGATAGATCATTTGGTGCATTTTATTTTACAAGGTGATCCCAAGTATTATTTTTTTCTTTAATTTTTTTTGGTCCCCTGTTTGTCCTCCTTATCAAATCAACAATTATAAATATGAAGTCAAACCTGTCCTTTTGGATCCTAAATTTCCAGAAGAATCCGACAAGTATATTTTTAAATCTTCGACAAAATATCTAAAATTGAATGTTGCCGGTCATTAATGGCCATATAGTGTATATCAAATTTGGAGCTTCCATTCAAAAGTTATAATATTGAAGTGTGTAATACAGGATGTTTCATAAAGGACTCCCAATTTTCAAATTCAACAATTCATTGACTATAAAAATTATATGATATTTTTAGAAAGTAGCTCTTAAATTCTATATACGGTAAAATAATTCAAATTTTCGTCAATGAATTTTCTCAAACTCTATGAATGTTTAAACCAACGTATTACGTTACATCTAAACTCTCATTTTTTAATTTTTATTGTATTTAGTTGTTAAAACGCAAAGAAAGTGATTTGTAATTTAAAATTAAGTTAAACAGAAGCCGTTTGAAGCCATGCAGCTCCATCTGTTCATGAAATCATGAATTATTTTTGTAATCTATTTATATCTACTATCTTCTATCTATCTGTCTGTCTACTACATACATATATATAATGCAAATTGAAATTTCTTTCCGGCCGCTTATAAATTGAATTCTGCTGAATGAATTTTGATGGAATTTTGATGGATGATTGAACTGCTACTTAGATAATTTTTCAAGGAAGGTTTTAGTATATTGCATATCGTTCTACGTTGTTACTTACCCATCATACGTAGTATAGGGTAAGTCTTGTTTATTTATAGAATTATGGGAGAAATCTCCATAATCAGAGGTGAACACAATTATGAAAGATTAGCATTTTTAAAAATTTTGTTGGGCAGATTTTGATAAGACTTTTCATTGTTAGTTAGATAATTTTTCAGGGATGGTTTTAGTATATTGCAAATCGTTCTATCGCTCTTTACCAAATCCAACTATAAATGATCAACTAAAAGAGTAGATCCTTAAAAGCCAAATTTTGCCTCACACATTAGAAAATATAATAGTGCAATGGTGTTCGTATCGTTTTCAGGAATGCAGAAGGACATTCCATGTAGAGGTCTGCACGGGCGAAAATTTCCAGGTCCGTGCCCGGCCCGGCATAAAAACATAAAGTTCGACCAGACTGAATTTCTACAAAACATGCTGCTTTTTCTGAAGCAGCATTATCCTACAATTAAAGTATTCAAAAAGCACACTTATTTAAATGCATAGATTTTATTTTCAGATTATGCCGGGCCTCATTTTACAGATTTTTGCTTGGGCCAGGAAGAAGTCCGGCCCTGCTCGATTCGAGTCTGCAGAAAAAAGTTAGGCCCGGGTCCGGCTTGGGCCGAAAAAAGTATAAACTAGACCGGCTCGGCTCGGCTCGGCCGGAGTTTCGTGAATGGGAATTGGCCCGAGCCTGGCGCAGACCTCTAATTACAAGTAAAGATTCATATTGCTTTAAAACACAAGGTCAAATTCACTGATATATTTCATTTGATGCAAGGTTCGTTTGAAGAAAACGATCAGCGTAGCGGGCGAAGCCTGCTAGTTACTATATAAAAAATATCACTCATTTCATGTTTATATTTATTAACGAAATGTTGAATTTTAAAGTTATGTAGTCCTTTATGAAATGCCCTGTGATGTATATCTATTCAAAATACAAACAAAGTATATATAGTGTTCTTTTTTTTAAGTCCGTTAAAAATATATCTGCATTGTCAAATTCGGATAGCTCTTTTTATTAACTACATGAAATAGCTGATGCTTCGGTATATATTCGCCATCATTAAGATAAATAATCGGTTCCGCAAATATATTGAGTTTTGCGAAAATAATAGAATTATTAAGTACTGCCCATATATAAAGTAAACGCAAATAAATATATTCCTCTCGTATATGTTTCAAACCAGGGAAACTATTGCTAATATCCTCGAATAATCCTTTCATGGATTTATCTATAATTTATTACGACCAAGTTAACCAATACGCAGCAACATATTTTGCTGTACTTAGCTACTAAAGAATGAAAAATGTTTTACTGCGGTGCCTCATAAAGGTTTGGATTTCTAAACCAAATCAATAACCATTATCGGATTTCCCCAAAATGTCTACGTATCAGGTAAATTTTATTATGCAAGTTCAGAAATACCGTATTATCGCTTGCCTCATTTGAAACTACGTTTTGTTTCAAGTGAAATAGATTTAAAACTTATTGGTGATATATTAAGTAAATAAAGAAGAGAAATAAAGTTATCACATGTTCTTGGAATTGCATTATCTTTATATAAGTCAGTTTCTTTTAAACATACTAATACAATAAAGATAAAAAAAAGTAACTTGCAAAGCAAATTAAAAAAAATAAATTTATTTCTATATTGTTAAGCCCGAGAAAGGACAGATAGTAAAATTATTTTATTTAGTCAATACTACAATAATGTTGCATTTTTATATTAAATCTTGTTCAATCTATTTAATCTTAAAAAAATAAATTTAAATTTGATACATGATATTAAAGCAACTTTAAAACATTCCATTTTGTTGAAATGAAATCTAAATAAATCTTCAACTTTTTAAATTATTTGAACTTCTCATGTTTCTTGCCTGTTAGAATTTGCTACAATACAAATTTTGCATAATGTATGTAAAACTAAAAAAAAGTTGAAGATTTATTTAGATTTCATTTCAACTAAATGGAATGTTTTAAAGTTGCTTTAATATCATGTATCAAATTTAAATTTAATTTTTTAAGATTAAATAGATTGAACAAGATTTAATATAAAAATGCAACATTATTGTAGTATTATTGACTAAATAAAATAATTTTAATATCTGTCCCTTCTCGGGCTTAACAATACAGAAATAAATTTATTTTTTTAATTTGCTTTGCAAGTTACTTTTTTTTTAATATCTCAAGTTTTTTAATAACAAATAATATGAAGCAGATAAGATTCACACGAGGCAAGTATGTAAAAGACTGCACAGATCAAAATCAGTATTGATAAAATGAAATATACAGCTCAAACATTGATTATTCTTGAAACAATTAAAATAATAAAAGTAATTTTTAACAAAAAAATATATATAACGGACTTCAACGGATTGTTTCTCATCTTCATATTGATAATAATAAACAAATCATATTCATTTTTGCAAATACACTGCTCAAAACAATTAAAGGATATTTGAAGTTTTATATAAAATAAAGATATAAACGAAATTTTTTTTGCCGAAAATAGAAGAAGAGAGTCACAAATGCAAATTTTTCTGGTTTTCAAACTGTGGAGTATGCAAATTTTGAGTTCGACGTCAAAAACGTCGCTTCAGCGGCAGCGAATGAAATTTGACTTTCAAGTGGAGAAAAGAGAATGAAGACAAGGATGATCGGCATTCAGTGATTGCTTTGTTTCGATGAGTACGATGTCTTAGCGAAGTCATTTGACAGATTCAGAAGCTTGGAGAATTGTTGGTAGGTTAGAAGGGGCCAAACTCAAGCCGAAGTAGCGCAAGCCATTGGAGTGTCACAAAGTGTCATTTCCAGGATCTGGAACCGTTTTTTGGAGAGTGGATGTGCAGGCCGAATACCAGGGCAAGGTCGTAGACGGGCAACAACGCCCAATGAAGATCGGTATTTAGCGTTAACAGCTCGGAGACACCGAAACATGAACGCTACTCTTCTCCAACAACACCTTCGCTCGGCTACAGGCACCACGATTTCAACTCAGACTGTCCGAAACCGGCTCCATGCTGTAGGTCTGTATGCTCGCCGACCGATGGTATGTGTTAGATTAACATCAAGGCATCGTCGCGACCGCAGGGAGTGGGCAACCGAGCATGTCAACTGGAGGAGAAATGAATGGAGCAATATTCTGTTTTCTGACGAGTCCCGTTTTTCTGTGCATCCGGATAATAGGCGTATTTTCATCTGGAGGGACCGTGGCAGTAGGAATAATCCTGCGTTCGTGCACGAAAGTGTCAGATTTGGCGGTGGAGGAGTGTTGGTGTATGGTGGCATCTCCATTGACGGGCGCACTGACCTCTAAATCATTCGAGATGGAGCTCTGACTGGTCGCCGATATAGGGATGAGATCCTCAGACCTATTGTAGTCCCTTACGCTGCAGCAATCGGAGATAACTTCATTTTAATGGACGATAACTGCAGGCCACATCGTGCAAACCTGGTGGAGGATTTCCTTTTCGAGGAAGGAATCGTTCGAATGGAATGGCCAGCGTGTTCTCCAGACATGAATCCAATCGAGCACGTTTGGGACGCTCTAGGAAGACGAGTTTCTGGCCGCCAACAACCCCCACAAACTCTCCAAGAACTGGAAAGAGCTCTTCTGGAAGAGTGGGGCAGAATACCCCAACTCGTCATTAATAGCCTCATTGAGTTCATGCCTCAAAGGTGTTCAACGTTGCTGGCCGCCCGTGGAAACCATACCCCCTACTGAAAATGATTTTCTTTGAAGAAAACACCTTTTCTTATTCTTTTTTTCTCATATGCACAAATTGTGTTTTTTTCCTTTTGTACACAAATGCGCAATAAAATGCATTTTTTTCTGCCAAACATGTGTAATTTATTCTCATATAACCTACTATGTCTGTCGACCATGTATCAATCAGCTAAAAAGTTTCCCAGATACAAAATCCACCTAAAACTGCAATATCCTTTAATTGTTTTGAGCAGTGTAATTTTATTCCATTATGCAAAATATGTTTGCAACCACGTTGGAAAGAGACACAAGTAAGTGGTGTGTGAAAGCTATCGATAAAATCTTATGTTGTTTTATCACATAATAAGAAGTATATATCTATCTATATTATAAAGGCCAAACGTGTCCGTGCGTAACGCATATGTCATTTTGCGAATGGCAACAACTGACGATGAAATTTCGGTTTTGTGATTTTTGCTATTGCAATTTTTTTAATTTCTAAACATAGCACATTTTCAATTTTTACACCGTTATAGAGGAAAAAAATTTACTTTCAAATGCAATTTGTTTGAAAACTATATTTTATTTGCCTGATATATTATGGCTTATAAAATAATTTTTAAGCATGAATTTTGAAACGCCCAATAAACAAACGGAAGAATGCTGCCATTATAAATTTTTAAATAGTTACAGGTAGTAAAATTAATGAATTTTGAAATAAAAACGTCACAAGAATAGGGTGCCTTTATATGAGAGTAGCGTTATACTGGATACAAAATTTGATTAGTTCAGACGATTTTGGAGAAAAGGAAGCTTTTTAAAAATTTAAAAGAAAATTATTTGTTTACACCATAAACAAACATCGGATATTTTAACAGATAATATAAACAAAAGATATTGTTTTAGATATTGCATTTTTATGAATAAAATATAAAAAAATTATTTCACAAATTTAATAAAAATGCATATAAAAAGTTAATATGAGCAGTAAGAAACAACGTTTTAACTCATATTTCCTCAGTGTTACAAATAATGTTAACGGTCATTGCGAAGTTGGAAAAAACGAATATACATGAAATTCGTTAATATCGCGATCACTATATCGCATGCATAAGATGACAAATAATAAATTAACAAAGTAGCATCACTGGATGCAGCGGACTCCCTGTATTAATAATACCAAAAAAATAAAAAATAAACAAAACCCTTGAAATTTGTTAATGTCGCGATCACTATATCGCATGTATGAACGCTTAGTACTAAAAAAAAAAAAAAAAAAAAAAAAGAAAAAAGAAAGAAAAAAAAAGAATAGAAAACTGGATGGATACCGCATGTATGAGCTCTTCACGCACAAGAAAAGCAAAGAAACCAGTAAAAAAAAATCACTAAATGCAGCAACTTTGACAAATAAAAATATGAAAAATCTATTAGATTTAGGGGGAAAAATGGTTTTCGCTTGCGTTCTGTAACCCGGGAAGCCCGGGTTCGATTCCCTAGTAAAAATAATAACAAGTATATATGAGCAGAATGTTCTTGAATATAATTGTAAACAGGGAACGTGTCAAGAATTTTTGTTATATAATACAAATAATAAGAAAACTAGCTGTGTTCGCCCGCTAGCAGGCTCTTAACTTACATCGGTGCCTCGAATCTGGTAAAACCTCAAACCGAACGAACCTCCGACCCGGGTCACTGCTCCCTTCGGTACTGTATACCGGTCGTGCTACGCACGCACCGGATGATTCCTTAATTTGCACATCAAATAGTATAAACCTCTAACTGAACGAACCTCCGGCTCGGGGCCCCGCTGCCTGAGGCACTGTATAGCAGTCGTGCTGCGCACGGGCTGCATAATACCATTAAGTGCTCAGAGACCTTCCCACCGATATATCACATGAGGGGCGTGTGCAAAATTGAGAAAAGTGCCTCCCTTGAGGGGGTGAGAGGATGGACACCGGAGTAAAGGTGAAAATAAGCACTCGCCAGTAGCCACTCGTCGATTAAACTTGAAAAACTTGCGATTAAAAATATGGAAAGAACCGGCCAAATGCCGGGTAAAATTCACGGTTTTTCCGCGCCCAATCGCCGAAATTCATGATTTTTCCGCTCCCGATCGCCGAAATTCAGGATTTTTCTGCGCCCGATCGCCGAAATTCATGAATTTTTCCGTACTCGATCGCCGAAATTTGTGATTTTCCCGCTCCCGATCGCCATAATTCAGGATTTTTCAGCGCCCGATCGCCGAAATTCTTGATTTTTTTTTCGCGTCCAACCGACGAACTTCGTGATTTTTCCGCGTCAGACTGACGAAATTCCAGATTTTTCCGAACCCGATCGTCAAAATTTGTGATTTTTCCGCACACGATCGCTACAATTTATTATTTTTCCGCGTCCGATCGCCGAATTTTTTTTATTTTTTCGTGTCCGATCGACGAACTTCGTAATTTTTCCGCACCCGAACGCCGAAATTTGTGATTTTTCCGCTCCCGATCGTCAAAATTCTTGATTTTTCTGCACCCGATCGCCGAAATTCTTGATTTTTTCGCGTCCGATCGATGAAATTCATGATTTTTCCGTATCCGATCCCCGAAATTTATGATTTTTCTGCGTCCGATCACCGAATTTTTTTATTTTTTCGTGTCCGATCGACGAACTTCGTAATTTTTCCGCACCCGAACGCCGAAATTTGTGATTTTTCCGCTCCCCATCGCCAAAATTCAGGATGTTTCCGCGTCCGATCGCCGAAATTCCTGATTTTTTTCGCGTCAGATCGACGAAATTCACGATTTTACCAAACCCGATCGCCAAAATTTTTGATTTTTCCGCACACGATCGCTAAAATTTATGATTTTTCTGCACCCGATCGCCGAAATTCTTGATTTTTCCGCACCCGATCGTCGAAATTCATGATTTTTCCGCACCCGGTCGCCAAAATTTATTATTTTACCGCGCCTGATCGCCGAAATATTTGATTTTTTCGTGTCCGATCGACGAATTTCGTAATTTTTCCGCACCCGATCGCCGAAATTGGTGATTTTTACGCTCCCGGATGATGGATATTCATGATTTTTACGCTCCCGAATGGTGAAAATTCATGATTTTTACGCTCCCGAATGACGAAATTTGCAATTTTTTCTGGACTAATTGACGAAATACACATTTTCTGAATTTCTGAAGACGTTAGCCACTTTTGGTCTGCTGGCTAGAGGTTGTGCACGTGTAACGTATATCATGTTGTGGGTTTTAGTGTATAAACATACCTATTTTATTTTTCAGATCTTAATTCTAGACAAATAATTTTTTTGAAAAAGGTACTTATGTAGTTAGCTATACAAGTACCTAAGCTTAGTGAGACTTATGTAGTTAACTACATAAGCATGTTGTGTATAACTTTGCTGTTATCTTATCTTAAAACTTAAAATAGATTGAAAATTAGTATTTCAAGTTTATTCAAAGCAATATAAATTAAAATATACATAAATTACTTTACTGAAAACTAATTATATATATTTTAAATTAAATATTCAGTGACATAAATGTTTTTACTGGCTACTAAATAAATTATTCTCACCCGCCACTCACTGGCTACTAAAAAAAACAACCTACCGGCCAGTGGCAACTAAGCAAAATTCCTTATTTTCACCTTTACACCGGAGATGCATAATATGATTAAGCGGTCTCAGACCTTTCCAACGATATATCACATGAGGGATGTGGGCAAAATTTAGAGAAGTACCCCCTTGGGGAGGCAATGTGAGAGGATAGACACTGGAGATGCATAATATAATTAAGCGGTCTCAGACCTTTCCAAAGATATATCACATGAGAGATGTGTGCAAAATGTAGAAAAGTACCCCCTTGGGGAGCGGGAGGCGGGGGATGGACACAGGAGATGCATAATATGAATAAGCAGTCTCAGACCTTTCCAACGATATATCACATGAGGGGTATCGGCAAAATTTAGAAAACTGCCCCCCTTGGAGGGGCAAAGTGGGGGATGGACACCGGTGATGCATAATATGATTAAGCGATCATAGACCTTTCAAACGATATATCACATGAGGGATATGTGCAAAACTTAGAAAAGTACTCCCCTTGGGGAGGGGCAAATTGAGGAGATGGACACCGGAGATGCATAATATGATTAAGCAGTCTCAGACCTTTCCAACGATATATCACATGAGGGATATGTGCAAAACTTAGAAAAGTACCCCCTTTGGGGAGGGGCAAATTGAGGAGATGGACACCGGAGATGCATAATATGATTAAGCGGTCTCAGACCTTTCGAACGATATATCACATGAGGGGTATCGGCAAAATTTAGAAAAGTGCCTTCTTGGGGGGAGAGGCAAAGTGGGGGGAATAGACACCGGAGATGCATAATATGATTAAGCGGTCATAGACCTTTCCAACGATGTATTACATGAGGGGTTTCGGCAAAATTTAGAAAAGTGCCCCCCCTTGGAGGGCAAAGTGGACGAATGGACCCCGGAGGTGCATAATATGAATAAGCGGTCACAGGCCTTTCGAACGATATATCATATGAGTAATGTCAGCTAAATTTAGAAAATCACTCAACCGTGTCGGCAGAACGCCCCCCCCCCCCCCATGATTTTTGACGCGGCTTCATTTTAAAAAAATTATGTAATGTGTTATAAAATATCGTAAAGTTTAAAACAGATCGTTTTATTGTGTTTCCTTATTGTGTTCGCGCCCTTCTCCCTCCCCAAAACGCAACCCCCCCTCTCCACATAATTTTTTACACGGCCTAGTTCTTAAAATAATAATCCCACACTGTTATAGAAAGCTTTAATTTACCCATAATGTAATTTAAACAGATTGGATGAATAGTCGAAAATAATCTATCTTCCTGGTCGAAGCGCTAGTCGAAACCTGACAGGTCTCTAAAGAAAGTAACAACACCAGAATTTAGAGTTTTTTGATTGAAGGATTTATTTTTTTACAGAATTAGGTGTTTTGAAGAAAATTTGTGGAAGTGCGTATAAAAAGTGGGAAAAACTCTAGTAAAGAACTCGTTCAACGGAATGTGCTGTGTTAGAATAGCATGGGGAAATCGCGCTGGAAATAAATAAGCCTTCATTCATTAAGCCTTGCGCTGCCACGCAAGGCTTAATGATAATTTGATATAAATAAATATTGATATACATAATAAAAAATATTTATAGAATTCAAATAAAAAATAAAAGTAAATAAACACCAATTTTGTTTTCGCCAAATTGACGGGGGAAAAAAATCGCGCCAACGTGGTGCGTATATGACATCTGTGCCACATTTATTCACTAGCCGAGAGGGATAATTAAGAAAAATAATGTAAATAAAAATTCAAGATTTTTTCTGTTTTCATTAATATACTAGCAGAACCACCCGGCTTTGCCCGGGTTAACATGAATTAAAATACAATAATACGACAATAACAATGACGGCAATATGATTTGTACATACTGAACCATAAATCGATAAAAAAGACAATTAGAAAAAAAAGCGTTACTTAAACTCAACCATAGTAATAGTTTTACACTTTATAAATGAGAATGCACGTTTTCTTTGCGCATACAATATAAAAATATACGATTTTCCTGACATTGAAAAAAAATTACCAAATGTCGTAAGATTTTGCGAAATTCGCTTTCATATGGCATCTATCTATATTATAAAACAAAAACATATCCGTGAGTAATGTCGCCATCATATGGACGGTAGCACCGACCTAACCATTAAATTTTGCTTGAACTGCATATTTGTAACTTCTAAATATCGCATAATTTCATTTTTTAAACTATCAATTCGAAAAAAATGCACTTTCAAATGTAGTTGAAAAGTTTATCTCAATTTACTGATTATTTATGGATTTTAAAGTAATTTTAAAGCATGTATATTTTTTAATTCGTGTCCAATCTAATTACGAAAGATTAACTTGTTTGATCTTTATAAAGTAAAGACATTTATTTCTAAACATAGCACATTTTTATGAGGCACAATAGCACATAGCACAATTTTTATGAGGTCGAATAAAATAAATGTACTCTCAATGTTATTCGTTTGAAAAGCGTATCTCAATTTATATATCGGATTTTATGTATTCGGTCTTATGGATTTTAAAGTAATTTTAAAGTAATTTAATATTCTGGAAAATTGTACGGTAAAAGGATGTTAAAACTTATACTTTGGCGACCAATACATGAAAATTACGCTACTTTGTGTAATTGCTATAAAATACTAATATTTTATGAATGAAAACCGGCACATGATTTAAATTATGACGACACTTTCACCGTTTAGATTTTCCTCTGACCCTCTGAAAAGCAAAATGGTTTGTTGCGTGTTTACTCAATTTAACGTAGGCAAAACGTTGAGCTAAATAGCTTAAAATTTCGTTAACTTTCCGGTAATTTTCAAGTATTTAGAATACATTATATTATGTATAGGAAATAATACATTATTAATTACTAAATCTGCTTGTTCTTTTCGCCTAAAATTAGTTGAGAAATACGCCTTTACTTGAGTGAGTGACGTTACATTGCACATTATCTATTTAAACCATAAAATCGCTTAAAGATATTCAATATTATTGTACTCAAAGAAAAATTAAAAAAATTAATATTATTAAATACTAAATTTAACTAAGAAATTATAATCACAATGTAATTTAAACTGAATTTACTAAAATTGCGTTTTGAAATTATGTGATTTTTGATGCAAAACATTATTTTTCAAAAATAAAGTGTTCTCTTAAGAATTGGATAATAATTTCGAAGCTGGTGAAATGAAAATTTCGCCACGTTGTCGAATGTATAAAAAATATATTATTTTTGTTAAATTAAAATAAATGTTTTATATTTAAAAAATGCATTTAATTTTTTTCCCGATAAACCATTTTACTTTTAATCTCATTTGTTTTAACACCCATTTTTAAAGCAAAAACAATAGAAAATACCGTATTGTTTTCTTTAAACTCAATTTTTATTAATAGGACATCTACTGTCCACCTACATCCAAGGAATTTAAATATGCCTCCTTGGTTGAGGCTCAAGCTGAAAAAAGTTACGATGTAAAGATTGCTAAATGTCAATATTTGACAGACGATTTTTGATTATGATGAATAAATTGAATCATGAAGTTTGAATGGGCAAAAAAAAATGTTTTTATTTCTTAGAAAATTTACTTTAATATTAACAAACCAGTAGAAACAATTTGCCTTTGTAAAATTAGGAGGTAAGTTATTTATTTTTCTCCAAACACATTTAAATATATGTACTATGTCGTTTAAAGCATTTATAGTAATCTTTGTAATATGCGAAAAAAATCACAACTGACAAAATTGACGTCACTTTCAGATTTCAAGTAATCTGAAATTGGTTTATAAAAATATTGACTATACGCAGTTCCTCTGAATGGCAACGGGAAAGAAATTGAATTAGAAATTGAGGGAAAAAAATAGATTTCTGTAATGATAAACTATGGGAAATGTTTAAAAAAAGTGGTAAAGAATGGTCTGAGAAATTTTTAAAGTTGACAGTAATTTTACTCATGTTCTAAAGTATATGTACATCAAGTTGCGTTCCAATCGGACAAAAACTGTAGATTTGTATAAGGAACATACATACATTCCAAGAACGGCTTTTTTATATATAGATTGTGAATTTTATTGTTTAAACTTACTGATAGTTGACACTTTGCTGAGTGGTTTTTTTTCCGAATTTCTTGTATTTTATTTATTTATTTTTATTTTATTTATTTATTTTTATTTTATTTTATTTTATTTATTTACCAAGTTTCTATAGCATCGTTTTAAAGTTATACGATGCAGCGACATTGTTTACTTAACCATTTTACCAAGTTAATTTTTAAATGTTTAATCGATCTTATTTGATCAATGTGGAAAACAGTTGTTAGATGTTTCGACAGCAGTTGATTCGACCTAAAATCACTCAGTCAAAGAAAAATGAATGGAAACCCGGTTGCAGCAGATCGCCACTGGTCGTTTAATTATAATACAATCTTCCGTAATCGTTTTACAGTTGATCAAATCAGATTGATTTTAAATCATGCGGTTTCAGAACGGGGGTTGGCGAGCGTAGCTCGTAGGGGGCAGAGCCCCCTAGTAAAATAAATAAATAAATATTCATCTATCCTATTTTCCTCCAGGGGACGATTTAAATGCAAAAGAAAATTATGTTGTATCTGTACTACTCATTTTTTACTTCAGTATATAGCTGTCATACTGTGAAAAATTCAATTTTGTAAACAAAAAATAAACCAGCTCAGGAGATCGAGCAGTGCTTGGTTAAAATCAGATTCGTGTTCAACTCGCCAAACTTCACTCTTTTCGTAGACTTCTAAGTCTTTTGCAGATCGTAAAATTTACTGTCCAAATTCGCAGACTTCGACCGAAGCACTTCGTTATATAGGTGTGGGATTAATTGCGAAAAAGATCTATGTAACCTGATTGTTTGAATTCTGTTTTCGAGAACGTTCTATGGACTCAGATTGGTTGAATCATGTATCTCAGCTCCTATTGGGAATTTCTAGAAAATTCCTTCAGATTCTGAATGACAATTTTTTCGCCAAATTTCGCCAACATTTTTCGAAAACTCGCCGTCTTGGCGACCTTCATTTGGCGCCAATCATGTGTTTTGGCATTGGTAATCTTGAAAGTCATTTCCCGCCAAATATCGTCAATGTCGTCGAATTTGGCGGAATGTTGCCAACTTTGCGAATTTGTTTACTGCCAACTGTTAAACAACTGTTTGAACATTCATTTCCATTGAAATGCATTGACACGTAGAGACCGCAACATGACCCACAAATCGAAATTTTCCGAACATGTGATCGAGTCTAATGGTTTTCTCGTACGCCAAAAGAGTAGGATACAAAATAAGTCAAAATCGTTCGAGCCATTTTTAGATAAAATTTGCATATACACGCACACAAGATTTGCTCGTATTATTATAATATACTAGCCGCCACTGGCGACCAGTTTGGTCGCCCTTAAATGTATGTTAAGCATTGTAACAAATTATTTTTATTCATAATTTATTTTTTTCCTTAATCCTTCGCCAAACCGGAAAAATCTAATAGACAAATCAAAAACTTTTGCGATCGTGGTAGCATTTCGTATATTTTTTGTTGTTATGTATTTCATCTTTCTTGACAAAAACCGCTTAACCCACTTTATAATAAATTAATCATTGTGTGTGTGTTTTTAATATAAAATAAACTATTTCATAATAAAATAAAAGTATATGCTGTTTTAGTAATCTCTAATAGGTACCTGAAAATGGGATTTTCTCGCCAAAATGGCGCAAAACAAAAATTCCGCCAACCCTGGTGCGTCCGTGACAGCTGTTCCAATTTAAAATACATGACGTTCACATTTTTCTTTAAAATAGAAAATAGATAAATAAGAAATATTATCATAAATCAAAACATTTGATTTCAAAATTAAAATATCGTTTCTAATTAATACACACGAAAAATAAAAGCTGACAATTTGTTTCGAAATTTGATCCATTAAATATTATTACATGAGTTCAACCACGGAGTTCAACTTACATCAAGAAAAGATCCGAAGGAAGTTGAGTTGTATGGAACAGAATTATGGTAAACTTTGACTGTCTCACTGGTGCTGATTATTTTTTTTTACACCAGGCAGCGGTCCAAAAATTCATGGTTTAATATTTTAAACGTTCACAACGAATGAATCTTTTTTTTTTGTTGTTGTTGTTTACTTTCATGGATAGAGAATTTGAACAGCGAACCTAATTGAAACTGAAGTTATTGCAGAATGTATACATAATTGAATGTAAGTCATCTCTCAAATATTAATTTATTTTTAACGATCTTTCTAAAAATGTAACTTTTATGCAGTTTTATTAGAAAAAATAATTTTGAATAAAAATGGCTGCCTGGCATATGAAAAAGTGAAGCGGCATCCCGGAACTGTTGAGGACAGTCACATGACATACGGATTTATTTTATAGATAATGATTTGGTGACGCTATTTCCACCCAGTGGGCGCTGCAGGAAAAAATTTTGTTGAATCAGTATTACCCTATTTTAACTTGAAGTATGGTAGGAATATGAAAAAACATAAGAAAAATGGATTTAAAGTTTTAGTTAGGCAATGTTCCACCATGGGCGCTACCAGTATAAAAAATCATGTGAAAATGTTTATTAAACATAAATTTGATCATGGAAGAACATTATTCAAATAATTTATACAAAGCCGTAAAAAATCAAGTTTTTAAAAAATTAGTTATCCTATTTCTCACGAGGAGACTCTATAAACACAAAAGAAAATTGTGTTGAATCTGTGCCAACTACTTTTAATTTCAATATAGCGATTATACAATGAAACATTAAAATAATCAATTTTATTTGAATTTGGTTACCTTATTTCCTGCCAGGGGGCACTATAAACGAAAAAGTAAATTGTGTTGAACCAGTACAATCTATTTCATAATAACCCTCTACGCTATTAATATATAATAAGACGTCAATTTTCTCGCCAGCGAAATCTCTTATAAACTATTTGATAGAAAATTTTCTCTTGTTGTAAATAATATTCATACTTATTAATCACTATCGGTAAAAATTATTTCAATTTTTTATTATAAATATGACATCATATACAATTGCTTCCTGTATTTATTCATATTGATGCTCCTTGTATTATTAACAAATGTATACTAAACTATGAAAATGCTCTTTTTGTTACAAATATGGTGACGTATTCACCTGTTTTCTGCTTGAATTATAACCAAATATTTGAAAATGTCCGTTTATTTAGAGTATGACGTCATGTTGCTTCATTTTTTAAAACGTAAAAAAAATTTAATTCAGTTTTATTTTGAACGTGGAAATCTTTCAATTGAAAAATTATTGCTGTGGTCAAATTATTATTATAGTTTTTGAATAGTTGGCAACAATAAAGAAATATAGTTAAATTTTATAGGAAAAATGTCCATTGATTCCCAATAAAAATTATGAAATTTTGAATTATTAAGAAAAATATTTGAATAGCGTAAATAAAACATAGCTTATGTTACTTCCTGGATTATAATTCACCTACAGTAGAACTCCAATTATCCGAACTCTGACTATCCGAATCGCTTTCAGAATTTCAAAAAAAAAAAAAGACGGAAACGAACTGCTATTCGCAAAATAATGATTCTGTCTACGCGCGCTATATTGTCCATCTTTCCGCGAATCTAGTGTAGAGATCTGCACGGGCCGGTATTTCCAGTCCCTGCCCGAACGAAACCTATCTTGACCCGGCTCGGTGCAAAAATCAGAAGTTCGTCCCGAGCCCGGCCCGGCCCGTTTATATTTTCATTATTCATGGCCCGGCCCGACCCGATATAGCCTGACACAATTTCTGCAATTTCTACTATTTTGAAAAAATTGAGATTTTTAGCATATAATTAAGATTCCTTTAAAGAATACTGCTTACATAATATTTATGGGAAAAGTTTACTGTATATTTTAAAATTGCAATGTGTTAGCAAGACAGAAAATACACAATAGCAACATTTATAATTACTTAATTTTTAAGACTTTAAGGATTCAAATATACTAGGATTCAAAAAGACTATAAGGATTCAAAAAAAAATAATCTAGTTTAGAATAAACAGAAAAAAAGAGGGTTAAAACATCATAACTTTTGAAGCTGTATAATAAAAAGTAGATTTATGAAAATATTTCTCTGTCATTTATTAAAGCTATTCTCAAATCCAAAGGAGATACTTTCTGATACAGTTCTAAATTCATTCCTTTTCGGAAACGCATAAGATTGGCAGGTGTTCTTATTCAGAAAGTATGTAATCGAACCACGTTAACCTTTTTTTTTATAAAAGCAATATATTTTTGAAAAAATACTGTCAAAGTTAGCGTTTTGAATCGAATTTCCGGAAGCGGCAGCATGGGAAAGGGGAAAAATCTGAAGCCATGTGACAAGAATATCTTTTATATCGACAAGTAATTTATTTATCAAATATGGAAAACGCTATTCAATTCCATATCCCTTCAGTAGTCAGGCTTGGCTATTTTATGACTTTACAGTTAAAAATTAGTCAGAAAATGAGTCAAGGTTTCGCGGTGTTGAGTAAGAATTTAAGAACCACCTTTAAGGTATATTTTTAAAAATTACATTAACAGAAGTTCATTATCGCTATTAATACTTTTACGAAACATATTGCTTGCCCTACACATCCTGAAAACAATTAAGTCCAGTTCCGGTCCGGCTCGACAATGTAGAAAAAAAATGCAAGCCTCATCTCGGTCCGGCACGTGTCTACTAAAAAAATATTAAGCTCATGTTACTATCCGGTGTCGATCTCTACGGTGGACAACTTGCATTTCTGTATTATGTTGTTAAACTACCATAGGTTCGTGACGCTCATTTATAGTTATTCTCGCGATAACCATATTCTTTGAAAATAGCTCATATGTTATCGTTTCTGTTTAAATATTTATATCGGGCCGGTAAACCCTCTAAATTTTTTTATCGGCCCGGCCCGGTCCGGATAGCCCGTTCAATTTTTTTCCGGCCCGTTTATTTTGTTTGTCGGCCCGGCCCGTTGAAAAAATTGTTCTAAGTCTGCCGGCCCGACCCATTTGAAAACTCACCTTCACTTCGCCGGCCCGGGTACGGGTCTCGGGCCACGGCCGGTCCGTGCAGACATGTAATCTAGTGTAGGCGCAGCGTGAACATTATTGGGATGATGAGTCACCGTCTCAGAGTGCAGTTCGATTATTGGCTATCATCCGTCGCCAGGTGGCCGGCCCGGCCCACCTGGGTTTCAGACTCTTTGTTTCAAATTCTAAATTACGATGAACTTATTGAAAGTGTGAGAGCAGAAAGTGTCGAGGAAGAAGATGAAGCAGACACGGGACCATCAGCTAGTGAAGCATTTGGCGGCCTTGAAACTGCGTTGAAGTGGATGGAGCGTCAGCCCGAGTGTGACCACATGCAACTTCTCACTGTCAAGCGGATGCGCGACTTGGCTGCCCGAAAACGGATGAAGACTGTCAAACAGCTTACTTTGATAGAGATGTTCAGCAAGCAATATGACTTTCATTTACAGTACGACACGTACATACTGTACAGCACTTGTAAGTACGCTTAACATGTAAAAATGTTGCCTTTTCATTTAATTAATTAAAACATCTTTTTCTTTAAAAATAGTTTTTTTCTCCCATTTTCAACATACATACAGTAATTAATTAAAATAGACCATTTTTTTGAAAAAAATCCAATTATCCGAATTTTTGATTATCCGAATGGGATCCAATTGATTCGGATAATTGGAGTTCTACTGTATATGCAATGACATTTAATCATCCGTTTTGATCCTGACGTCAGCCAAACAATTTCACTATTTCAAATTTCAAATTTTATTAGAATTAGCACACAGTTAAAATTTTGTGGCAACGCGTACAAAAAGTGGAAAAAACTCTAGTAAATTAACTCGTTCAATGGGATTTGCTGTGTTAAATTAACATTAAGATGCCACACTGGAAATAAATAAGTATTGCGCTGCCGCTCAATACTTAATATTATTCATTTTGACAATAATACAGGTAAATCCGTTTCTCCGCAAATAACTGGTAAAATGAGTTAAGACTCCGTGGTTTGTAGGTATGGTGAAACGAGTACCTTTATATCTAAGTGTTTTAATACGACATTTTCGTGTAATCATTGTACGTTTAGTTTTTATTAATAAAAATATAAGTTTCTATTAAAAATAATGCCACACGAAATACAATTTTACTAAATGCTACGCCGTTGGTTGAATTTTTTGCATTTTTTTCCGTAATGTCAGGAAAATAGTATCTTTTTCTGCACACGCCTTAAAGAAAACCTACATTCTCATATGTAATGCTGAGGGGCTTTACTTATGATTGCGTCAAAGTAACATAATTTTTTTCTGATTGTCTTTTTAATGATTTACGGGCGCGAATGCACAGAGCTCCGTTATTGTTAATTTGATCGTCGTATTGTTGCATTTTTATTTGCTTTATCCGGAAGACCTCTATGATTAACACGGACAAAGCCGGATGCTTCTGATATTTAAAAAAGAAATTAACACAGAGTTTTAATTTTTAAATTTGCACTAGATGGAACCCGTCAAAACTTGACGGAAAAAATATTATAACAATATCAGTAAAATAACCTTCTTTATTATTTAAGAAGAGTGCAGATGAAACAGTCTTTCAAATATATTATTTTAAAAGTTTTTTCCTCAGTGAAATACAGTATTATTTCCAATGCAAACTCTAAACAAACAATCCGTAAATAACCGTGTAATGTAAATCAGTTTGACATTACCCCCATATTCCCCACGGCAAGAAAGAAAATTTCATAGACCTATGAAGTATCATACAAATAGTATATTCCTACGTTCATCTCATATTCAGTAAATAAAAGAACATAGTAAATAAAGCACACATCTCCCCCCCCCCTGTGATAATGCAACCGAATGAGCTCCTATGAGCATGTGCATTGCATCTGCCCAAAAGCACCGTCGAGATTCAACGTTAAAAAAAAGTTTTAAAATGTTTAAATAAAAAATTTTAAAATGTCTTCTTTAATCATTGTTCATTTCAAATCCATATCTTCTAAAACACATCCATTGTTTTAAGGTAATCAGATGAAGAATTTTTTTTACAATAATAAATCAATCTTCAGATGAGGGAGATTTTTAATGTTTTCAAGTGTAATTTATTTGTATAGTTTCTTCCGTCCCTTTACATAATCAGGATGATTATCCCTTTTCCATCACAGTTGGGGATCTTTTACCTCTTGTACAGTTAAATACCCAATGGATCTTTAAAAAAAATACAATTCGTAGCATATTCTGATGCAACATATACATCAGCGGATTCAACATATTAATTTTATGCAGTGTTGAATTCAGGGGGTGGCCCGGGGGGACATTCTCCCCCTCCGGAAGATTTGAGAATTTATGCTTTCAATGGGCAAAAAGTGGAATTTCCCCCCCCCCCCCCGAAACTCTATTATGTCCCCCCCCGGAGCTACAGAAATCCCTCCCGGAGAAAAGTGTCTCAATTCAACACTGATTTTATGGTAAACATAAACTCAAAATAGTTTTTTTTCTTTTTTGACAGATTTTAGTTTAGCGCCAAAATGCTCCTCTATCTTATGGATAATCTGATCTTATGATTTATCAGGGTTTATTATTTTTTTTCTATTTTTATGATTGTTAGGGAAATCTATTTTCAATTGTGGCAACTTTCCCAGAGGCTATTTTATATTATTGAAGCAAACTGATGGTCATTCTTAAGATAGAAATGAAAAAACATTTCCTGCTTGAAAATTATTTAAAAAGTCGTTAAATTAAGCGGCAGTTTTCAAATAAATTTCAATTGAAGGCTAATTTTTTTTCTAATTCACGATGTAAGAATTAAAATTATAAAATGTAGTAAAATGTAGTAAAAAATTGAAATTTGTAGTATTTAGAAGTGATGTAAGCGCGATGAAAGCTAAAGCGATAGCGCCGTTTGTTGTCATAACCGTTATACATTTCTAAAAATTGCTACTGTGTTTTCGCTGGCGTCCAAAAGTAGACTATCATTTTTTGACATCGAAAGAGAAATTCACAGTGAAAGAAATATGACTTTGCCGCTAATATGGAACTGTTAAATGAACTCATAATAAACCTACCAAAATAATTCCTATAAAATATTAGCCTTACATTGTTTATTCTAGCTAAAAATACAATCATTATTTCAAGTTGTTTTTTTTCTACCATAACACTATTTTTAATAATTTTAAGTTTCCTGAAATCCTTTACTTTTGGGAATTTTTTATATTAATAAATGAAATCTTCTAACCTATAATTAAAAAAAAAAGTAATTGGTAACATGGAATTAAGATGAAGCAATCAATAAAGGCTCCAATTCTAATCTTTATAATTAAGAATGGAAAAATCAATTAAAGTTACGCCATGTTGACACAATCATATCAATTTTTCTCTTTAGTTTTATCAATGTTAAAATGTATTTCAAGCTAAACATAACGTCATTTTAACCGGCGCAAACTTTTCACACTTACTTTGTATATGTTACTTTTATGCGTAAATACCATGTATACAAATCAAAATATATTTGTATTTAATTGTAATGAAAAATGGCATCAACAATGTTATAATGCATAATAATAAAATAAACCCAATGAACAATATTCCCGTGACATCACAATAAATATGAATTTTTATTCGCTTATAAAACACGCGGATAAATATTTTTACCGAAATTTAATTGCAAATTAAAAAATTCGGTCTAAAAGCCACGTGCTTTTAATATTATTTCTCTATTATCTCGCAACCACAGAGTTCAGAGAATAAAGTATGTGCCTTGCAACAGTGGGCGTTAATCCGATTGCCGACTTTATGACGTCATAAGCAGAAGAAAAAGTTTAATTAAAAATTACGGCTATTTAATTAAATTTTCGAACAAACGAATTCACGATAACAAATCTGTGTCCAAATATCTTTCATTAAAAAAAAGAATGATGTAATTTGATGCAGTAGTTTTTTCTCACGGATTGTCGAAAGAAATCGCTTAGCGTTTTAAATATATAGATAAGTTATAATTGACCGAATAACTTCTGAAAGTAAAATGTATCGGAGGATCCAAAATTAAAATGTCAAAATTAGGTGTTAGCATTGAAAATTTTAAAGTTTGATACAATTTCAATATATGGGCGACCTCAAGAAAATTTCACTATAACAGAAATGTGGAAAATAAAAAGCAATGATCTTTATTGCATACAGCTTTATTCTGCACTCTTTTTAAATAGGACCACCATTCTGTACTTTTTTTTTACGTATTGTACAGTACCTCAATATCAGTTATTTTACGTGTAATTTCGCAACCGGTGTTGCCTCCTTAAGATTTCCCTAAAGAAAAACCAACAACGACAAAAAGGCCAATAATGAACGGTCCCACATAAATCTTCTTTTTTCCTCACCTCTTGTTTAGAAATTATTATTATAAATAATCGAATTTCAGCATTATTCATACAGAATATTTTTGGAAAACCTTTTTAAATTTGGAAAACTTTTTTTTCGCAAAACTTACAATTTTCTGTTCTTAACTCTCAAATTGTAATTAGCCGAGTACAAATACCTTTTTCCTTCTTTTTTATGTATCTAAAAGTTTACACGATTCATTTAACTTTCTCATTAGAATTCCGTAAATGTAGAATGTGACATTCTAAAGCAAATCACAAAAGATAGAAAGAGAGGGTGGGGGGGGGAGGCAGGAAAGAAGCATAAATCGAATAAAGTCAATGAGGTCAAGAGATGAACATTAAATTTAAAAGCGATCTCGATTTAAAATGTAGAGATCTGGAGATTGTGAAGAAATGTAATTATAAATGAATGCTCATTTCTAAATTTAAATCTACTATGAATTATAAAAAAAAAAAAGATTTAAGAACTGGAAGTGTGATCAACATTTTTAGTATCTCGTCATGATGTTACTTCACAGCTGATATTAAATATACGGGGAAAGCATTTAGAAATATGTTTATAAAATTTAGCTCATCCGCAGTTTTCCGCAAGGTGACACTGTAAATGGTTTCATGTTGCTGCACATAGCCAATTTACTATACCTTTATTTTACTAGGCACCGGTGTCACAGCTTGGGTTTTGATCGGGAGGTTACAATTCAAAATATTGCGTTCTCCTCCTTAGCGCGGTTAGTAGATTTTTTCATGCTACAGTTTTTCCTGCAAGATTTTTTTACTTTCTTCTATCTTTACAAGAAGAAAGTATTGGATTCATTAAAATTTTCGACTTCCGGTTTTCGACGGATTTATACGTTTTAGAAGGTCCTGAACACGATTTGACTATTTTTAGAAAATGTCTGTCTGTGACTCTGTCTGTCTGTCTGTATGTGACAAAACTTTTGTGGGCGCTCTATCTCAAGAACTAATGCTCGGAATTTAATAAAACTTTATATTCAGTTAGTCCTTGATATAAATTGGTGCTGATTAGTTTTTGGTAAAAATCGCCCAGCAGGTGGCGCTGCTATGGCGCATTTTTCACGATTTCCGCAATAGCTCTATCTCAAAAACTAATGCTAGGAATTTAATAAAACTTTACATTCAGTTAGTCCCTGGTATAAATTGGTGCTGATTAGTTTTTGGTAAAAATCGCCGAGCTGATATGCTGCATTTTTCGCAATTTCCGCAATAGCTCTATCTCAAGAACTAATGCTCGGAATTTAATAAAACTTTATATTCAGTTAGTATCTGATATAAATTGGTGCTGATTCTTTTTAGTGTATGCGAAACCTGTGTGAGATAGAAGAAAGTTTTGGGATTGACACATCCGACTAGTTTTACATTGACACCCGGGACAATCGCCCAATGTACGCCACTCCTGGACCAGGGCCGTAACCAGTCGGTAAAGTCAGAGGGGGCTTTGAAATTTTTTGATGGAGCTAATTTTACAGCTTGTCTTCCCCCCCCCCCCCCTCTATTTTAAATATATATAAATATAGACAGAAGTGGAAAGCAAGTCATAAACTTTTGATTATAAAGTTTTAAAATTCTTAAATATAATAAATAATGTTGTTTGTGTTGAAAGATTATGAAGTCTAGAGGGGGCTCAAGAAGTTTCTAGGAGGGGCTCAGCCCCCCCTGCCCCCATCTGGTTACGGCCCTGTCCTGGACTCTTATGACTATAGTTGTCACGCGCCGCGCCGTTCTGGCTTTATGGAGGGCAGGACGGGCAGGATTTTAGTGGGCACACTGTTTTTGTACATATAGGGGGATTCAAAACTGGAGAAACAAACGTCTAGGAGGGGTGGGGTACACAATGGTCTTATATGAGTATGAAGTAAGACTTATTAGTATGAAATAGTGACTCGCAGGCAGAGTCTTCGCTGACTTTTGACGAACCTTAGCAATTTGACTAATCAGAAAAAAAACTGTAGAAAAATGAAAAAAAATTTAGTAAAATAAATTCGTTGTGAAATATTGTAGCCTTTTTTTACAATATGATATAAAATAACCTCCGCCCCTTCATCCCTTCGGTATCGATAAAATGAGTACCAAGCTTGCCTAGGACTCAGGATTCCACGTTAAGCTGACGACTTGTCCGGAACATATGCTGTATATCCCTCAGGGCGCATGGTCAAGAAAACAGGGCTGGGCATTGTAGTAGGCCACGATCCTTAATGGATTGTAGGGCGCAGGTTTAGTTTTTTTTTCCCCTAAATGAACCTAATTTTTTGCAACTGCTGATAGATCAGTTATTCATCTAAATTCAACTGTCCGCTACAGAAACTGTTAAAAATGAGTACATTCTAAATGTCTTGCTCAATCAAGGGGAAAATTACAAACCCGATTTAACTCATTAAAATGTTATGAAATAAAACTTTCCAACACAAGTTAAGTCAGATTTTTAAGATATTTCATTTAATAAATTCTGTAAAATTCAAAATATATAATCAAATATATGCCACATTGAAAAAAAAACTTAATTTTTCTAGAATTCTGCGTTTTTCAATGAAGCCGATAGTGCTAAGGCAGTTTCAAATTTTGTACTGTTGTCTATTAGGCCCGTAAACGTATCCTAAAATGACATTATTGACATTTCCTGTATACATTCGATTTCTCAATTTAATTTTTATTGTGTTCAGCACGCTGAAGCCCCTCACAGTCCACTGAATATAGTGGCAAGATTGCAGCAAAGTGTAGCATGTTGCATGTTATAGAATAAAGTTGCTGCAGGTCGTTTATTCGAATGAAATCTATGGTATCTCATAAATTCGTGGTTCTGCAACGAGAACTTAAGTAATATGAATAAGAGTGTCGCCTGTACAGAGACACACATAAAAAACCCCAGCAAAACTAAACACTCTCAATTTGGCGCGTCTAATCGTTCGTTTACTCGTCAAATAAAGCATTTTGTCGCGATATGGCGCAATGGCGAAACCTTGCTCGCAAGTCAGAGAGAACAATTGCTAAAATGTAGTAAAATAGGTAGAGAGAAAAATTGCTAAAATGGTAAACCCTAGAAGGTTTAAAACTCTCTACAGGTCAAAGATTTCATTTCAAGACATCTTAATTTTAGCTAACTTGCTCGTAATTTTAACATAGTTATAATACATCATATTATGTGTAGGAAATAATACATTATGAATTACTAGTTCTGCGAGAATCGTTTCTTTCTGCCTACACCGAGTTGAGAAGCATATCTTATCTTGGCTGTGTAGTATGACTGTGTAGTAAAGATGAATTCGGGCTCTCTTTTTGGACCCCAGGCCCGCCCAAGCCCGATACCGAATATATTCAATAGAATAAAAAAAATATTTAAAAATTGTTTAAAAAAATAATATATCATTTCTGAACCTCTTCTTATATAAAAATAACTGTTAATCCCAGGGACATATATATATATATATATATATATATATATATTACATTCAATCTTATCCAAAGAGAAGTTTGGTATCAAATAAAATTATACTTTCTTAAAAAGATTCTCATATTTTTCTGTCCCAACAAGCAAATCTGATGGACACATTAACGAAGTGCGTTTTATGAATAAATGCGTAATATTTGCAGAAATTACTGTTTATATGCCGAAGAATAACTAGTCGAACTACGTCGATACTAAGTCGAACTACATTTTTCTATTTCCTATAGCAGATTTATATCTTAAATTATAATAGATTCCTTCCTCAAAACAATCTTTCGTGATTCTTGTGTCACTGAAAATCAGGTTAAATTAAAAACGTCGAAATTGACATCGTACGATGAATGATACGATGAATTTATAGGAAAAGAGGAAACACTGCTCGATTGCTTTCTATCGGAATAACAATATTATTGACCCATTACGAGTTGACACTTGGGAAACACCTTCTTCCAGAAGAGTCTATTTTATGGAAAGTGTGCTAGTTGAAATAACTGTAAATGACAATACATCATTTTAATAATTTTAGAACTTAATTATAAATTATTAAATTAATTTTAATCATTTTTCAGTTAGCCGGCCGAGGGTGATAAATCGCTAAATATTCTTTAGGCTGACAACTACAATATATAAGTTGCAAAAACAATGAAGTAATATTATGTGCCAAACTATGCTCGCTAAAATATGCTGTGAAACTGCAACAATGAAATACTTGAAGCACTAAAAAGAAGAAAATACAAAAAATAAAATAAATAAAAATAAAATAAAATAAAATAAACGAGAGTGATATACATTTTTAATATACGCTTAATCAATTAATAGTTTAACATTAAATTTAGATTATATGTTTAGAAAACAATTTAGAAATCCTGAATAGATAGATTAAATTGTTTTTTTTCCTTTTCCTATTGAAATATGTTAAAAAAGAAATGAAAAATAAATATTTTTTTAATGAATTCACTAGTTTACGCTTTCTACCAAACGTAAATTAAAGCTGTAAATTTTTCATAATCGGGACACACGCCAAATTAACGTATTGCAACGATTATTTATTATTTATTTTATTTTATTTTATTTTTAAATGGAACAACATGAATTACACTTATTGAATTATGCTTAATTTAAAGATAAACATCGAATGCTTATAAAAAATTGTTTTTTAAAAAAGTTTTTTTTTTTACTTTTATAGTTATTTTGTATAAATAGCAACCTGTACAAAACAGCTGCATGGACGAAACTCTACAATGTGAGAAGAGAAAAACAAAAATATTAGTTCTTTTTTTCAGTAAATACGGTCCATTAACTTTAAGTGATGTAAAAATGACGAAGAAAGTATATGATAAAAGTTGAAGTAATTGATGAGTAAACATAAGATAAACTTCTCATCTTTTTTTAGCTAATGGAAATGTCAGTTTCCTTGAGATTCTGTTATTTCAGATGGGAGAAAACAGTGTTTGCTTGGAATCAGTAACCAGTTCTTAGATTCAATTATGTTAAGACTTGTCTCGGGAAATTTCGTTCTAAGAAATGAAGAATAGTATTTTTTTATTATTATAATGCAGGCAGATTTTTTTATTATTATTATTCATTATAACAAGGGGGGGGGGGAAATCATGCGACAAGCATAGATTATGAAACGCTCTCCACACTGCAAGAAAAATTTGTTGATTTAACAGTATAATACTGGAACCACAGCTGCCAGTATTTTACCGTAAAATTAACAGTAATAAAGAGTAGCAGTAGTGTATTACTGTTAGTAATTGTTTACTGTGTATTAGTGTATTATTATTATACTATAAAATCAACAATTGTTTTTTTTTTTGCAGCGCAACATATTCAAAATACTGAAACAAAACTTGTCCGTTTAATAAAATGAAAAATGATATCTAAACAAACACTTTCGGAAACGCATAATACAATTAAAAACGTAATTTCAGCACTTACCGTCCATTAGTCGGAAAAGTATTCCAATTCTTTTGTGAAGCCCTGTATATGATCTGCAGATTTGTATATACTGCATTGTATGCTAAATTTTAGTTCAGTTAAGAAACGGATAAAACAGTTGAAATTTCTCTTTCAGCAATTTCCATCAATAAACGGAAATATACCCGAAATTTTTTGTGCAGTCCTGTATCACCTATAGAATTTATACACACCAAGTAATATGCAACAAATTAGTCAAATTTAAAAACGCATACGACAGCAGAAAACACACTTCCAGCAATTATTGCTCATAGATAGTACCGTAACCGAATTATTTTGCGTGTCCCTGTAAATGAACGATAAAATGCTATGCATATCATATTCTACAGTAAGGTTCTTGTAGTACACCTCAGTGAGTATATCAATTTCAATGTGTTTGAAATACAGTAACATCATTAAAATACACTGTAAACGATTTTTTTCCCATAGACTGTAATGTAACGGATTTCTTTTGAGTGTCCCTATAAAAAAAACTATAAGTGCACCACACTTCATTTTGAATGCCGAACATGCCATAGTAAACCTCAATAACATATATCAATTACATGGCAATCCGAGTATATTTACGTGAGTTAGAGCTCGGACAGAGAAACAGATTACCAGACAAACCGAATTCGTGAATACTTTTCAACTATGTTGAAAAATTTTAAAAATCAAAAAATCAATAATTTTATCCTCACATGTTTCATTGTGGAAAACTTTTATTTTTTTTTTCTCATGGAAACTTAAAAAATTACACAAGAATATTATGTCTTAATTTCTCTGATCTAATTAAATATAGAATTTTTTTTTTATTTACACGCATACTTTACGCTCTCGCATTGTTTTTGCCATCCATACTTTTCCAAGAAAATTTGAGAAAAGAGAAAATTCTGTGTATCTTTCAAAGTTAATTTTCTAAATCTTTTTCAGCCGAATACAAAGAAACTGTAGAGTAGTACTCTTATAGTGTTAAAATTAAAGGTTGATATGATTAATAGTCGGTAAAAAATAAGGCTTTAGACGTCGTACTATATTTATTTTGCGAACATTCCGGAAGAATAAGGAATTCACAAGGATAAGCAAATACTACTTATTTCACAAACAGGCAAAAGCCTCAATATTACAGGTTAGGAACGTAGTGCCATACATCTAAAGTCCTGGGGGCCTCGAGGATCTACTGCTAATTTTATAATGTGTATATAATTTTTTTCCAAACGTATATTTGTGTATATAGTAATTTTTTGTAACAAATACCCTATTTTTCTATTCTATAGTGTATGTATGTATGTGTAAAAATAACAATTTAAAATTAATAAGTATTAATATTACTTGTGTTTTTTCTCTGGACCTCGATAAAAACAAAAGTATCAACAAAAGTATTCGGACCCTACTTAAAATTATATGCCGACCACTGCAGTAGATGAAAAGCTTTTATTCCCCCATATCTATCACATTGTCTATGCATAAGTCTTGTTAATGTATGCTAATAGGTGTTTTTGATCCTATGCAAAACTATCATAACGCATTTTGGAATTTTCACAAGCAATAGGATGAATCAGATTCCGTATGCCTAGATTAATTTACCATGTAGACTTATAACTTATTTATTACAATGACCTAATACAATGATGTATACAGGATTTGTCCGAGAAGTAATGTCAGTAATTTAACTGTGAAGCCAATAAACGTCGCAGCGCGCTCGGAGCGGTGGGGATTGGTGAACGGCGTAGTTAGATTACGTACGCGTGTTCGCTCAGTCGTATCCGACCATCCGGAGAGTAATACCCTGTTCACATCGGACATTTAAGATATCTTAGACAGCCATTTTTGAGGTGGTACCCTCCCGGAATTGAATACCTGTCCACACCGCAAAACTCATCTAAGATAACTCACTGCTCATCACTGTGACCGATATCTGAACAAACATAGAATGTGCGCATGCGCATATGTTAAAGGCAACCTCAACAGCCAATCGGCCTCCAGAGCCAATCAGAGTGAGTGATGTTGGCTGCATCTAGCAATAGAAAGCTCGAACTCACTAAGTGAGTTTCTGGAACTCCCTCAGTGAGTTCGGCGGTCTAAGATATCTTAACTATCCGATCTGAACGTAGTATTAGGACAGGTATTTTCGTGAACCTTCTTTTTGACTCCCGTGCAAGCTGCGATGCAGCGCTCGATTGAGCAAAAGGGTTTCCCTCAAGTTGTGTGTGAAACTCAGCAAGTCTGCAGTAGATCGCGTCCAGCCCGACATCGAGGACGATTGGAATCTGCGCGTGACAACGACATGACAACGCGTCGGCCCACACTGCCTTCCCCGTGACCCGCTTCCTGGCCGATTCAAAGGTGCCATCAGTTTCCCAGCCGCCCTATAGTCCTGACGTGGCTCCCCACGATTTTAAACTCCCATGAAAGAACATCATTTCGAGACAGTTGACAAAGTTAAGGAGGCTTGCACCAAGGCCATCAAGGACATTCTAGAAAAGGACTACCGTGACGCCTTCGATGCTTGGGAATCTCGTTGAAAGCGATGTATCGACGCAGGAGGAGCCTATTTTGAAACATTTTAATGTATTGTACCGATCGGATCAATAAATGTCTTCTAATCGACTTACTGACATTACTTCTCGGACAAACCCTATATGCCGTAAGCTAATTCAGAAATTCGGCTCTTTGCAAAAAGCTAGACTAGTGGAAGAATCATCTGCCTTTTTCCAATCAGTCTAATATTTTTCAAGCTTATTGCAAAAAGCCTATGCAGCGTTAGTCTAATCGGAAAATGACCATTTGTTTTTCAATCAGCCTGTTTTTGCTTTTATTCCAGATTCATTGCAATGGACCTATGCAGTTTTAGACTAATTAGAAAATGACCACATGTTTTTCCAAGCAGCCTAGTTTCATTCAGGCTTAATTCCAATAATTCCAAGGTAGTAAATGTTTGTGCATAATTTGAGTATAAAATATAACTTATGGACTTAAAAGCAGGAACTAGGATAAACGGAAGCATTAACGAGAACTTAAAATGCTTTTAAAAAGTGTATAAGAAAACTTTTATTTTAACGCGACTGAGTGTTTAAGTTAGTAAATGCTTTATTTTTAGTTTAAGAGTATATTTTTTCGCAAACACCCCGTGCAGAAATCAATAAAATCTGAAAATGAAGCACTTTTTTTTTTTTATGTTTTTATAGCATTACATAGAGAATATGAGTTGCTGAGTGAAAATAATTGTAAACAAGAACAAAAAAAACATGCGTCAAGAATAGATTATAAACAATTTCCAACATATTCAGAATACTATTAAAAAAAAATTTCCCCGTTTAATAAGGTGAAAGAGGATGTCTAAGTAAACAATTTGGAGTACGCTCATAACACATTTGAAAACACGATGTAAGGAATTACCGTCAATATTCGGAGAATTATTTTGTGCAGTCCTGTATAGGAGTTATAGATTTGTATATATATTACATAGTATTCTACAATTTACTTCAGTAAGGAAACGCATAGCACAGTTGAAAATTCAACTACAGCAAATTCCGCCAATAAACGGAAATGTACTCGAGATCTTTTGTGCAGCCCTGTATATATCTTTAGAATTTATACACACCTAGTAATATGCAAACAAATTTGTTAAATTAAAAAACACGTACTACAACTGAAAGTGCACTTCCAGTAATTATTGTTAATAGACAGTACACTAAACGATTCCTTTTGTGTATCCCTGTAAATGAACGATGAATACTATGCACACCTTATTCTATAGTAAGTGTCTTGTAGACCCTCTGTGATATACCTCAATTTCAATATGCTCGAAATACTGTAATATTATTAAAGTACACCTCAAACGATTTTTTCCCATGGACCCTAACGTAACGGCATTCCTTTGACTGTCCCTTTAAATGTACGATGAATGCATATATTATATTCTAAACATCTTGTAGTGCGCCTCAGTGATATAATATATACAGGGTGTCCGAAAAGTCTGGAAAGGGTCAAATAACTCGAGAAATATTTGTGGCATTTTGTCACAAATGGAAGAAATGCCCAACAAACACTTCATTTAAATTCGGTCGTAAATTAATTGTCATCTTAGCAGCCGAGTAGTGTAGATAGATTTGAAGAAACACAAAAATGACAGTCCCATTCTTTTTATTAAAACATGTCCGATTCTGGGAAAATGCTCTCGTTAGCTATTGAGAAATTTCATTACTCTCTACAAATCAATTAACAAACTCTTCGACGATAACATTCCACTGCTCTACCAAGGCCGTCTCCGTTCTCAGTATCGTAACACACTATCTAACTCCCTCTGGATTTTGCTCCGCAACTTTTAGCCAACGCCACACGTCAAAATTCTACTGAAATTAGAGTCTACATCGGGTTTTAACTGGCTTTGCGTAAGACTACAACATACGTCACGTGACACAGTTTCGTTCAATCATAAGTTTTTTAAAGGGATTTTATTCGTATTTCCGGTGCATTAATTTTGAAGAAAACCAACTTCTGCGCCGGAAAAATGTTCTAGGCGTTTCGAAAAACTCGTTTCCAGATGAATGACGTATAAACAAACCAAAGTATCTGTTTTGAGGCTGTAGTTAAAACTAGCTTCGAAGTTAATACGCAATAAAGAAAAAAAAAGAAAATGAATCTTTGATGTGGGGAAAAAAATTATGAGAGCATTTTTGAAATATTGTAATAGACATTTAATATTTAATGATAGAATATTTTTTAAATAGAACTAAGGTTTTTTTTAGAGCGGAATAAATTTAAAAGATATGATATTTTAGCATTTAATAAAGAATTTATAGCGGTTTGACTACACGGGAATAATAATAATGAATTTTAATAGTGGATTAAAAATAAAGGTGTTCTATTTAAAGAATAAATTTAAGTAGTTATCGCCATTTTTAGATTTAAATACTTTGGAATAAATATTATTAAGTGGATTAGAATAAAATGGTTTTATATATGCATAGTAATGGACTATTTTAAGAATAAGAATTATTTTAATAAGCCGGGATCATATACGGAACATTACTTAATGGAAAATTTTTGAAGAATAATTTAGCAGATTGCGAAAAAAATTACATTTTGTAATATATACATCGGACTAAAAAACGGAAAAATGCATGTTCAAAATTTTTGAAAAATCTACTTATTGATAACAAAGTTGTTCCCCCAACTCTGCTTCCTGGGGGAGAAAGGGGTGGCAACTTCGAAATCTTAAATGATAACCCCCTTTTTTAATGCAGATTCGGATTCTATGGGAAAAAATACGTAACTTTTGTACTGAACATTTTCTTCGGAAAATTATAGATGGCGATTAATCGAGTAAAATGCAGTGAGAACCGTTTCCATTGAAAAGTTTGGAAACGGTCAAATAACTCGAGAAATATACATCAGATTGAAAAACGAAAAAATGCACTTTAAATAGTTTTGAAAAATCAATTTAGGGACATCAAAGTTGACTCCTCAACTCTGCCCCCCACCCCCCACCCTGGGGAGAAGGGGGACAACTTTGAAATCTTAAATGGTAACCCCCCCCCCCTTTTCTTATTGCAGATTCAGATTCTACGGGAAAAAATACGTAATTTTTTTACGTACGCTTTTTACTGTTTATTGCTGTTAATTTTACGGTATAATACTGACAGCTGGGATGCCAGTATTATACTGTAAAATCAACACTTTTTTTTTTGCAGTGTACATTATACACAGCTCTACAAAAGAATTCGAGTACATTTCTGTCTATTGGCATAAATTGCTGGATTTTGAACTGTGTTATGCGTTTTCTAACTAACTAAATTTTAGTGTACTATGTAGTATAGAAACAAATTTGTAGATTATATAGAGAGTTGCACACAAACAAAAAATATCTTTCCTACTATGGACGCTAATTGCTGAAATTGAGTTTTGAAATGTGTCGTGTGTTTTCTAAATTGCTTACTTCTGTCACTTTATTAAACTGTGAAATTTTATTAAAGTTATCTAGAAGTGTTGGGAAGTGTTCCATAATCTATGCTTCACATATGATTTTTCTTTCTTATTTTTTTCTTCCATGCTATTATTCTAATAAAATTTTGATTTAGTTTTTGACATTCAAACGTTTATAAATGATTATGCATCTAATCAATTATTTATAGAATGAATTAATGACTTTTTCTAACAAAGTAGCTGCGTAATTTTGGTCGATAGTATTCATTAACTAGCCGCCACTGGCGACCAGTTTGGTCTCCCTTAAATGTATGTTAAACATTGCAACACGTTACATTTATTCATAATTTAATTTTCCCTTAATCCTTCGCCAAATCGGAAGATTCTAATAGACAAATCATGAACTTTTGCGATCATGGTAGCATTTCGCATATTTTTTGGGCACAAATGTCACATACGCACGTTGGCGCGATTCCCCCCCCCCCCTCCCCCGCCAATTTGGCGAAAACTTTGTTATGGAAATTGTTGTTTATTTACTTTTATTTTTTATTTTAATTCTATAAATTATTTTTGATATGTATATCAATATTTATTTACAACAAACTATCATTTATTTATTTTTATTCTTTTTTTTAATTATGAGTATTTTTGTTAGCCGGGAGCAGATGATAATTCGCCAAATATCGTTCCCATCACCGTCATTCATACTACAATTAATTTAATTTTAAATTATAAACCTGTCACTCATTTCATTTAAAATACTTAACTTTAATCTAAAATGCTTATATTACATAAATTTAAAATACTTCACACTTTTCATTTAAAAGAGAAAATAAATAAATAAATAAGAAATAATATCATAAATCAAAACATTTGATTTCAAAATCAAAGTATCATTTCTAATTTGTACACGCGATAAATAAAAGCTGTATTAGCGATTTTAAAAATGCTAAAAATCTGATTCATTAAATATTATTACATGAGTTCAATTTACGTCAAGAAAAGGTCCGAAAGTTGAGTTGTATAGCACATAATTATGGTAAACTTTGATTGTCTCACTGGTGCGAATTATTTTTTTGACGCGAGGCAGCGGTCCAAAAATTTATTCGCGGAGAACTTGCTTTGCGAATGATTACCTCCATGATTTAATATTTTAAATGTTCACGACGAATCAATCTTTTTTTTGTTTACTTTTATGAATAGAGAATTTGAACTGCGAATCTTTCGACTGAAGTTATTGCAGAATATATACATAATTGAACGCAAGTCATCTCTCAAATATTAATTTATTTTGAACGATCTTTCTTAAATGTAACTTTTATGCAGTTTATTCGAAAAAATAATTTTGAATAAAAATGGTCGCTTGGCATATGAAAAAGCGATGCGGCATCCCGGAACTGTTGAGGACAGTCACATGACTTACAGTTTTATTATAGAGATTTTTACTAAAAAAAAATATATCTACGTGTTTACATGCAACATGTTCTTAGTTATTTTTCGTGAAATAATCATGTTTATACAAAATGAGAAAATTTATCATGTAAAAAAACTGACAGTTTGATGATTTATGTTTAAGATGAAATTCAATAATAAGTCTTTGTCATAAACCATTTTCTTGTCGCTCCATCACTGAATGAAAAATATTTAAGAGCAAAAATGAAGTTGTCTCATATTGTTATTGTTTCATCATTCATATACAGGACTTCTTCAAGCACAACATAAAAATTTATTTCCTCTGTCTGGCTTTTTTTTTTTTTTTTTTTTTTTTTTTTAGTTTTTCTAAATTACATTTGATGAAAAATAAATCAAATTTCAGCTCAAAAAGCATATTTTGATGTATTAATTTTTATTTCTGTGAAAAAAGAAAAGGAATTAATGATTCTTTCTTCAATAGAAATTATTATTCTGAAATAAATTGCGTTTGTAGATTAAGAAGAAAAAAACTTTTTTAATGAAATTTGAACAACTGATGTCATACCCAGTCTGTAGTTTTTATGCGCCATTGGTCATTAAATATTGTTATCAATCAATATTATCAAAATTATTATTATCAATAACAAATATATAAGGTTCGATTGCTTGTTCACCGTAAAAAAATTGCATAAAACCTGCCCAAATATAGCAGAAAGTCTATGGAAATTCAGTGCAACCTTGTTATTACGCAGAATTCTGGAAGCCTTTTCGTTGTCTTCATAATCAGTTTGAAGTAAAACTAATCATGATACTCAGAAAGCAACAGATTTCTGTAGCTCCGGCACTTCAGGAAATGGCACCTTGGTCCGTACCAGGAAAATCGTGAGTTCTTCACTGTCATGACCTGAATTCATTACTGTCTGTAGTTGTATAATATTGGATTTACGGCAAATAGTCTGGGAGGCAGCAACATTTTTTAGTTTTAAACTATCTTCAAATATGTAATTTATATTTCTCAGTCAATCCCGATACAGCCGTCGGCTGTCGCGTCAGCAAAATAGATCCTCCGTGACCACTACATCCCCCAGTCAAAGCGAAATGAACGGAATTAGATTACAGATGTTCCCGCGTCGTATATATCTTTAAAAATATTCATAATCGAGCTTCCATTCATTTCATTTTGGTTGAGGTATGTTTCCGAGGCCGCATCCACCGCTGTGCCAGAAGCTGACAGCTGTTTTTGTGATTTTGAGCTTCATAGCAGGTATTCAGCTATAAATACATAAAATTTCATGCCTGTAAGTTAAATAGTTTCTGAAAACCGGCTCTGTGACAGACAGACAACCAAGTTGGAGTAATAAGATTTCGTGAGATGAACGAAACCCTAAAAATTCACTAAATTCTGACAGGTTTGTGGCTCACTATGGCAAACTCATCTTCTGCTAGTAATCTATCAATATTATAAAACAAAAACATATGAGTGAGTAATGTTGACGTCATATCGACAATGGCAACGATGTGAGCAATCCAATTTACTTTTTTGCAAATTTAAAACCTTCTAAGCATCGCATAATTTAAAATTTTACACCGTCGAATAGACAAAAAAATGTACTTTCAAATGGAATTGATTTGAAAACTGTATCTTAATTTAATAATTTTATATGGTTTTTAAAATAAATTTCCAGTATGTATTATTAAATATATCGCTATCACGTGCAGCCCGATTACAGAAGATTAATCTGTTTGCACTTAAAACAATATATAAATGATTAAGCATTTGTTTCCGGCTATGCTTCTGTAAAAATAGCAAAAACTTTGGGAATTCTCTTGGCAATTAACCCTTGGCATGTGGCTGATACAAAATTACCGATTTTAGTCAATTTCAAAAATTTATTTGAATACGTAATTGATATTTTTCATATTAAAATACTTTCTGGTATTGTTTAATGAGAAATCTAGGAAATCTATTAAATGTAAGAAATTTAACAGTTTTCAATTAAAAATACTTTTCACCTATGTTCCGTACATCGGGTTGGATCGCCTGGTATTGTACAGGGTCATCGAAAAAGAATGACGGGATTACAAATTTTTATTTCACAAATAAAGAAACTCATAGGAACATAAATTTAGTATTAATATATTAAGAAAAGTACCAAGTTTTATATCCATTTCAATACGTTTCGATATGAGCACCATTAGTCCCTGGACAGATGATATTCAATCTCCCTGTGAAGCATGTCTGGAGTCACAGTTTCCGTTGCGGCTATGATTCGGCGTTTTAAATGGGTGATAACAGTAATTCTTTTACTGAACACAATGTTCTTAATGTATCTCTAGAAGAAGAAGTCCAGAGGCGTAAGGTCTGGGCTTCGTGGAGGCCCCGGAATTGATCAATCTCGTACAGTCCATGAGTTAAGAAATTTCTCATTCGTTGCTACACGCCATCTAGTGAGTGGAGGAAAAACTTACATTCTTTCACTACATTTCAACACAAGAATTATTTCCGACGTTTAAGAATTATTTTTTTATAAGGTTGCAAAATCCCGGCATTCTTTTTCGATGACCCTGCATTATGATAACACAAACTTTAATTCGTTATTGGTATGGCTTCAAAATGTATTTAAATTTTCAGTATATAAAATAAGTACTTTTTTGCATAAATTATAGTCATCGTTATTTTTCTTTTATTTTCTTCGTAACTGTATATATGTAATGCAATAACATTTATTATATTACAGGTATGTTAGATTACAGCAAGAGAATCGGAATTAACAGTTTTTATTTTGCAGAAATAACTAACGACAATCTCATTATCAGCAAATGCAATTAATTTTCAGATTAACAGACTAAACCCTACTTCGCATATCCTTTTCCTTTCATTAAATTAAGTATTATAATTGGTGAAGCGAAGCAATGTGTTTAATGAAACTTCCTCCATTACATAAGTGAATTCATTGATTGAGTTTATCGCAAAGCACATCCGACAAATCATATCCGCATCCCACAGAACAAATGTCTTTCGCGCTAAGCAATGAGTACTTTCGGTTGTCAGCTAAACTCTGTTTTATCTGCTTAAATATAAATAAGGTTCATTCATGAGAATTGATTAACGTACACAGAAACTGTGGAAGTAATCAAATGTCTCAAATAAGTGCAATGTGAAGTGAATAGACTCGAAAGTATCGTCTGTGCAAAAACGATACAAGTATTTCACATAATGCAGTAAACGCAGCAATCGCATTTAAAAGAAACAAGAAAGAAATATCATGCATTACGAATATATTATGAAGCGCTTTCCAGCACTATCAGAATATCGTTACGAAACTTCCTCCTTTTATACGATAGAAAATGCATGAAATAAATAATTTAGAAAATGCACAACACAGTCAAAATCAATTTTCAGCCATTACCGAACACTAGGGAATTGAACCCGGGCTTCCCGGGTTACAGAACATGGGCGAAAACCAATTCTAATAGATTTTTCATATTTAATTTATATATTTTTAAACTGATTCATTAATAACGTAAAAAAGAATTTTTATAAAAAAAAATATCAATAATATATTCAAATAAAATTTCGAAATTGAATAAAGCTATACTTTTGTATTAGCCGCATGCCAGGAGTTAACGGCCAAAGGAATCCTCCAAGATTTCGCTGTTTACTGTAGATTTTTTTATTCTGAAAATTTCAACTGCTTAAGCGCGTAGTTCGAGAACATGTCTGTTAAATTTGCATTTTATTTTTATTATATTATTATTTATATTTATATTTTAATGAAGTTTTAATTTCGTTCTGTAATATTAGCCGGGAATATATGCGGAACTATTTATATTGTTTTAAATGCAAATGGATTAATCTTTCGCAATCGAACTGCACATTTTAGAGATAGATTTAAAATTAATTCATGCTTGGAAATTATTCTAAAAATCATAAATCAGTAAATTCAAATGCAGTTTTCAAAGAAATTGCATTTTTTTTTCTATTCGACAGTGTAGAAATTGAAATTGTGCGATGTTTAGAAGTTTAAAAAGATGCAGTGAAAGCTAAATGTATTAGTCGGTTCGTTGCAACTACAAAAATGACTTAAGCAATAATCAGACATGTCTTATAATATAGATTATTATTATCGATAAACCCTACTCTTGACAACATCATTTATGTGTAACTCTCCCTTGACATGAACCCGATTACGTAAGATTAGCATCAAAATTTAATGAAAGAATTGTATTCTATATGTTTGAATCAAGACAAAATTTGTCTAAAGTCTCGCCAGCAAATACAACTACTATTCCAACAAATAGCGAAGTGTTGTTTTTTATGTCTTTAACCCTTTCACTTAATTTTAATTGCAAACTGTCAAACGACACCCAGAATATTTTAGGGAAATTTTGCTTTTATAATGAACTTGAAGAAAAGCAAGTATTTACTTTCTGAGAAATTCTTTTGTAAATTCTGGTGTCAATCAATCATTTCACCATTTTACGAACAGAAGTAATCCGCGCCTGAAAGGGTTAAGCGTACGGTCTACACATTCAAATACTAATTTACCCATCAAGGGTGCTTCATCCCAGACTATTAACTTTGTTTCTCTTATTAATTCAGTAAGGTCAGATTGCTTACTAATGGCACACGTAGATGTTTCGTTCAAATTCAGCGGTATTTTGAATTTTGAATGTGTTATTCTACCTTGATCTAATAACAAAGCTGCGATCCCAGAAGATGAAACAGCTAACACAACCATATTATATGATCTCATCATTTTAAAACTGCATTAAGTAAAAATGTTTTGCCTGTCCTGCCGTGTCAATAAAATAAACCTTGGCATTTTCATTAAAAACAGCGACGGAAACTTCATCATAAATTAATTTTTGAACGTGATAATCCTAGCGCAAACGATAAATAGCCAAATACTGTTTTGAGTCACAATTTTTACATTGAAAAATATTTTTATGCATCACAAACATTCCGATGATTTTTAAATTAAATTATTTTGATTTATAAAATTATCACTCATCAAAACGTTTATTATTATTATTATTATTATTATTATTTTGTATTTTATATAAAATCAGTAAAAGTTTTTACTTTTACTTTTCAAGGTGTATGTGTTAATTTCTAACTAATAATAGCCATTTCGATTCTTTAATCAACGATAATATGCGGTCGCCAAGAGGGGAAAAAATTACCAATAGCAACCATTAAACACGAAAAAAAGTGAAAAATACCAATTTTTTTTATTTTAAAAGCCATAATAAATCAGCCAATTAAGATACAGTTTTCAAACAAATTGCATTTCAAAGTAGATTTTTCCCCTATATAACGGTGTAAAAATTAAAAATGTGATATGTTTAAAAATTTTTAAAAAATCCAATAGTAAAAATCGCAAAACCGAAATTCCATCGTCCACTGTTGCCATTCGCAAAATGACGTCAGCGTTACGCACGGACACGTTTGTCCTTTATAATATAGATAGATAGATAGATAAATAGATAGATAGATAGATAAACAGCAATCTATTTGAAAACACATTTCTGGCAATTATTCATAGACGCCAATGTATCAAACATTCTTGTGTAGTCCTGGTTTATATATATACAGGGTATTTCTACGATCATGGGACAAACTTGGAGGGGTGGTACAGGACATTGTAACAAACAATTTTTCTATAGGAAAGCAGGGTCGGAAATTCATTTATTTAATCAAAATTACAGGGCGTCTCGCGCCAATCCGAAGTGGCGTTTTCGTTCACAACTTTAACAGTAGTGAAGATATTTTAACAAAATTCGCAACAGACTCATCTTTGTATGAATCGTAAGCATATTGTAAGGATTTCGTTAAAATATCTTTACTACTGTTAAAGTTACGAACGAAAACGTCACTTCGGATTGGAGTGAGACGTCCTGTATTTTTGACTAAATAAATGGATTTCCAGGATTCCTACTTTCCTATACAAAAATTGTTTATTACACCGTCCTGTACCACCCCTCCAAGTTTGTCCCATGATCATAGAAACACCATATATATATATATATATATATATATATATATTATAACAATCCTCAGATAATTACTAAAATTTATTTCAGTTTAAAAATGCGTAACACAGCTGAAAACGCACTTTCAACAAGTCCCGCTCATAGTCAATAATGTATTCGAATTCTTTTCTTTTGCAACATACATTATCTATAAAACTAGCCGCCACTGGCGACCAGTTTGGTCTCTCTTAAATGTATGTTAAGCATTGTAACACGTTACACTGTAAAAAAAAAAAAAAAAAAAAAAAAAAAAAAAATCCTGAAAAAAAAACGAAAATTGTACTGGCAATCGAGACGTCAGTACTATTTCCGTATTTTAACGAAAAAAAATTCCGTAAATTCCAGGAAATTTTCCGTGTTTTCTGAAATTTCCGTTTTATAACAGATATCTTCCGTATGTTTTAGAAATTTTTATGTCGTTAAATAAAATTTATAGGATCAAAAAAAAAAAAGTTACTTCGCGAGGACAACCTTACAAGGGATATATACATTTCTGCTCATTTTTTTCACTCCTGTGTGAGTTTAAGTAATTAACCAACCCTTGCCATGAGCGGAATCGAACCCGTACTCTCCCGTATACAAACCTGACGACTTAGACCAACGCGCCATAAGTGGTCACGCCTCCATCTCAAATGTTGTTAGTTATTTTATGATGCAAAAACTTGAGGTTTCATCTGTAGAAGGATTTTTTCAGTTCCAATGTTTTTAATATTTTCTTTTCATAATTTTCAATATTTTGCTGTATTATTTGGTGCCTTATAAGAGATAAATTTTAATTTATTATGTATTATATGCGTAAAACATTGTATTAAGAATAATGATTGCTTCTTTTTGCAACAGTACCAACATTTTTTTTTTCGAACATATACTTTTTTTTAAATTAGTTGCCTGATTATCTATTTATCAATTCCAATAAGAACAACAATTATCTTAATCAGACGTGTTTATTACATGCTATTAAAATATATTTTTTTATATGTCTTATTTAAAAAAAATTATGTAAATAAACAATTTTATAATAAATAAATTATTATACACTATATGGCCATTAATGACCGGCAACTTTCAATTTTAGACATTTTGTCGAATATTTAAAAATATACTTGTCAGATTCTTCTGGAATTTTAGGATTAAAAAAAAACAGGTTTGTCTTCATATTTATCAACGTCGATTTGATAAGGAGGACAATTAGGGGGCTAAAAAAATATTAAAGAAAAAAAAGAATACTTTGGTTCACCCTGTAAAATATAATAATAACGAAATGATCTATTGCTACAGAATATACATAGGCAGACATTGTACAATATGTGTATTCATTTGTGTAAGAATAGCATGTATATTAATAGAGTTATAGCGATTTTTTTAAAAATTTAAAAAAAATCTTGCATGTTTTTTGCTTATAGCATACAGGGTTTTTAACCAAATTTAACGCCAGTTTCAGAAAAATTGACAAAATGTAGTAGAAACAATATAGTGCAATTGGAATATAAATATATTAAATATTTAAGGAAATATGGGCAGTTGTATAAAATAATTTTTATCTGCGCATTCGCAAGGATTTTTTTTTTTTCATAATTTAATAGTCAACTCTATCGAGCAACTTATTAAAAAAAATCAATCAAATATCGTAAAAATTTAGAGAGATATCGGCGTTAGAGTGAGCTGTTTTTTAGCTTCTCACTAAAACTCGCTGAATGATAAGGGATTTTCAACAAATTGTCATTTTTTATTTTCATACTATTTTCCAATTTTTAATGATACTTTAGTTCTCTTTGAAAAACTACCCTAACTAGCTTATTCGAACTAAAAAAGAATAATCAAAATCAAAGGATCCGTTCCAAAACTATTATAACCTGGTGAAATGATGTTTTCCAAGGCAAACTAAAGTATCAATAAAAAATGAAATATAGTATAAAAATTAAACATGACAATTTGTGAACAATCCCTTATCATTCAACAAGTTTTTGTGAGAAGTTAAAAAACAGCTCACTCTAACGCCGATATCTCTCTAAATTTTTACGATATTTTACTGATTTTTTTTAATAAGTTGCTCGATAGAGTTGACTATTAAATTATGCAAAAAAATCCTTGTTATCGTTCGCGCATGCGCAGATAAAAATTATTTTATACAACCGCCCATATTTCCTTAAATATTTAATATATTTATATTCCAATTGCACTATATTATTTCTACTACATTTTGTCAATTTTTCTGAAATTGGCGTTAAATTTGGTTAAAAACACTGTATGTTATAAGCAACATGCAAGAATTTTTTTAATTTGCAAAAAAATTGCTATATCTCTATTAATATACACGCTATTCTTACACAAATGAATACACATATTGTACAATGTCTGCCTATGTATATTCTGTAACGATAGATCATTTCGTGCGTTTTATTTTACAGGGTGAACCAAAGTATTATTTTTTTTCTTTAATATTTTTTAGCCCCCTAATTGTCCTCCTTATCAAATCGACATTGATAAATATGAAGTCAAACCTGTTCTTTTTAATCCTAAAATTCCAGAAGAATCTGACAAGTATATTTTTAAATATTCGACAAAATATCTAAAATTGAAAGTTGCCGGTCATTAATGGCCATATAGTGTACTTCAGCTATGCTGAGAGGTTTTGCGTACTGTTCTGTTAGACAAAATAGTTTTTAAAAAAAATGATTTTTGGAGACAAATTTGAAATTAATGACCTTGGGATAGGTAAGTTTAAATCTGGACTTATTGATTTAATTTAAATTAAATTAGTTTAATTTATAAAAATATAAGCTAACGAAATAAATTAAAAACGTTATAAAGTTAAAAACTTTATTTTATAAAAGTAAAGAAAAGATATTAACTAATTTTATAAATTTAAGGAAAAAATTATAAACTTTGTAAAATTATAATTTATAAAATAATAAATTTTAGCGTAATTCATAAATTTGTAAGCCAAATCAGTTTAGTTTATACCAATTTGCATAGCTATAATTTGCAAAGATATTATGTTATGAAACTTTTAAATAACACAATATTGCCTCACGTTAAAAAAGTTAAAATAAATTTTTGAAAAATTAGTGGAAAAAAATCATAATTTTGAAGTACTATCAAGAAAAAAAGAAAGTAGATTTTAAAAAGTATATATTTTTTTCTGTAATTTATAAAAATAAAATAAATTTCTAAATATTGCATTAAAAAATATAAATATTACTATTCTTTTCACAATAAATTGACATGCTCTCGGTTAGAATGGGCCAGCCGGTCGAGCCGGGCCTGGCCTGTATCCTAGAAGAACTTTAGTAAATACAACAATCTTAATTCGCATTTCAAAGAAGGCTATTTCTGTACTCAACCTTTAAACTTCATTTACGGAAATTGCACTGTTTTGGAAGAAATACGGAAATTGTACTGCTTTGAAAGAAATGCGGAAAAAATCCATTAAATTTACGGAAAACTTTCTGCATATTTACGGATTTGAAATCTCTTCAACGGAACTAATGTCATTTACGGAAATTGTACTGAAGTTTTGGAAAAATGAAACTTCTCCGTAAAATTTTACGGAAAAACTCTTGAATTTTCACGGATTTTTTTTAGAGTATACTTTTATTCATAATTTAATTTTTGTTCCTTAATCCTTCGCCAAATCGGAAGATTCTAATAGACAAATCAAGAACTTTTCCTATCATGGTAACATTTCGCATATTTTTTGTTGTTATGTATTTCATCTTTCTTGACAAAAACAGCTTAAGCCACTTAAACATTTATGCTTCATGTCCGTTTGCTTATCAGCTGCAACATGTTCGCTAATGCGGAGATTCTTAAACATATTAAGTAATTTTCCGTAATTGGGTCCATTGCCAATTGGCGTATTTTAGTTATTACGATTTGATGCAGTGAAGTCTATTTCGATATTCACATTTACACTGAACCATATTGTTACTAATATTTTTTTCTCGCTAACTTTGGCTGTAGACTCGATTACGGAAGATTAGAAAATCTATCATTATTATCATCTAAAAGTCTTGAAATAAATTAAATATTGTGTGTTTTATAATAAATTAAGCATTGCGTGTGTTTTAAGATAAAATAACTATTTCATAATAATAAAAAAAGTAACATGCTATTTTAGCAATCTCTAACAGGTACCTGAAAATGGGGTTTTCTCACCAAAATGACGCAAAACAAAAATAGCGCCAACCGCAGTGCGTCTGCGACAGCTGTTCCAATTTAAATTACATGCCGTTCACACTTTTCATTTAAAATAGAAAATAGATAAATAAGAAATAATATCATAAATCAAAACATTTGATTTCAAAATCAAAGTATCGTTTCTAATTTGCACACGCGAAAAATAAAATCTGGTATTGGGTATTTTAAAAATTCTATTGACGAGATTTGCGCCCAAATAACATAAAAGTACTTAATGATGTTGTGTATTTTATAAATGTATATTAAATTACTGTTTTGAGAGCGATTGGTCATTAACAATGGTAAATAGGATAAGCGATTAACAATCATTTTCGGTGATTTCTCTTCCCGGCACGTATAATACAAAATACCAAATAAACTGACAATTCGTTTCGAAATTTGATTCATTAAATATAATTACATGAGTTGTATTTGTTTACCTTCAATTTACGTCAAGAAAAGATCCGGAAGGAAGTTGAGTTGTATAGCACTTCATCAAACTGAATTAAGGTAAACTTTGAATGTCTCACAGGTCTTGGTGCGAATTAGTTTTTTGACACCAGGCAGCGCTCCAAAAATTCATTCGCGGAGAACTTGCTTCGCGAATGATTACCTTCAATGTTGTATATTGCTATTGTTCACGATAAACAAATCTCTGGTGTTTGTTTATTTTGATGGAATGAGATATTGGACTGTCAATCCAATTTCAACTGAAATTATCTCAGAATATATACATATTTGAATGTAACTCATCTCTCAAATATCAATTTATTTTGAACGATCTTTCTAAAAATGTAATTTCTATGCAACCTTCAATGTTGTATATTGCTATTGTTCACGATAAACGAATCTCTAATGTTTGTTTATTTTGATGGAATGAGATATTGGACTGTCAATCCAATTTCAACTGAAATTATCTCAGAATATATACATATTTGAATGTAACTCATCTCTCAAATATCAATTTATTTTGAACGATCTTTCTAAAAATGTAATTTCTATGCAACCTTCAATGTTGTATATTGCTATTGTTCACGATAAACGAATCTCTGGTGTTTGTTTATTTTGATGGAATGAGATATTGGACTGTCAATCCAATTTCAACTGAAATTATCTCAGAATATATACATATTTGAATGTAACTCATCTCTCAAATATCAATTTATTTTGAACGATCTTTCTAAAAATGTAATTTCTATGCAACCTTCAATGTTGTATATTGCTATTGTTCACGATAAACGAATCCCTGGTGTTTGTTTATTTTGATGGAATGAGATATTGGACTGTCAATCCAATTTCAACTGAAATTATCTCAGAATATATACATATTTGAATGTAACTCATCTCTCAAATATCAATTTATTTTGAACGATCTTTCTAAAAATATAATTTCTATGCAACCTTCAATGTTGTATATTGCTATTGTTCACAATAAACGAATCTCTGGTGTTTGTTTATTTTGATGGAATGAGATATTGGACTGTCAATCCAATTTCAACTGAAATTATCTCAGAATATATACATATTTGAATGTAACTCATCTCTCAAATATCAATTTATTTTGAACGATCTTTCTAAAAATGTAATTTCTATGCAACCTTCAATGTTGTATATTGCTATTGTTCAAGATAAACGAATCCCTGGTGTTTGTTTATTTTGATGGAATGAGATATTGGACTGTCAATCCAATTTCAACTGAAATTATCTCAGAATATATACATATTTGAATGTAACTCATCTCTCAAATATCAATTTATTTTGAACGATCTTTCTAAAAATGTAATTTCTATGCAACCTTCAATGTTGTATATTGCTATTGTTCACGATAAACGAATCTCTGGTGTTTGTTTATTTTGATGGAATGAGATATTGGACTGTCAATCCAAATTCAACTGAAATTATCTCAGAATATATATATATTTGAATGTAACTCATCTCTCAAATATCAATTTATTTTGAACGATCTTTCTAAAAATGTAATTTCTATGCAACCTTCAATGTTGTATATTGCTATTGTTCACGATAAACGAATCTCTGGTGTTTGTTTATTTTGATGGAATGAGATATTGGACTGTCAATCCAATTTCAACTGAAATTATCTCAGAATATATACATATTTGAATGTAACTCATCTCTCAAATATCAATTTATTTTGAACGATCTTTCTAAAAATGTAATTTCTATGCAACATTCAATGTTGTATATTGCTATTGTTCACGATAAACGAATCTCTGGTGTTTGTTTATTTTGATGGAATGAGATATTGGACTGTCAATCCAAATTCAACTGAAATTATCTCAGAATATATACATATTTGAATGTAACTCATCTCTCAAATATCAATTTATTTTGAACGATCTTTCTAAAAATGTAATTTCTATGCAACCTTCAATGTTGTATATTGCTATTGTTCACGATAAACGAATCTCTGGTGTTTGTTTATTTTGATGGAATGAGATATTGGACTGTCAATCCAATTTCAACTGAAATTATCTCAGAATATATACATATTTGAATGTAACTCATCTCTCAAATATCAATTTATTTTGAACGATCTTTCTAAAAATGTAATTTCTATGCAACATTCAATGTTGTATATTGCTATTGTTCACGATAAACGAATCTCTGGTGTTTGTTTATTTTGATGGAATGAGATATTGGACTGTCAATCCAAATTCAACTGAAATTATCTCAGAATATATACATATTTGAATGTAACTCATCTCTCAAATATCAATTTATTTTGAACGATCTTTCTAAAAATGTAATTTCTATGCAGTTTTATTCGAAAAAATAATTTTGAATAAAAATGACCGCCTGGCATATGAAAAAGCGATGCGGGCATCCCGGAACTGTTGATGACAGTCACATGACTTACTCTTTTATTATATAGATTTATTTATTATAAATACCACTTTCTATGTTGAAATTTAGCTAAGATTGAAATATGTTTTTAACAATTACATCAACCATGGACGATATTTTATCTAAATTCTTTTGTGCAGCTCCGTGAAAGAATGCAAAATGTTGCATGCAGGATTTTCTACCGAGAAGGTGTTACCGTGTACCTCAGTAGCATACCGGGTGTTCTAAAATGGACTGACTGATTTTTAAAATCAATAACTTTCAAACGGTGATAGATATTTGAAAAATTCTTTCAGGAGAGTAATGTAAGATCTCAGGAGTATTTTTATTTTTACTGCAATTCCAGATTTTAGTTTGAATTACCAGCAATCGATGGCGCTGCGAGCGATAGGAGGGCAATCCAGGCCAAAACTAAAATCCCCCAGCATTGATGCGAAGGAAGGAGGTTCAATACATGGAGTTGGTCTCAATCCCTCATACAATCTTGTTGTTAGGATCCGATTCTGAGTAAGATTTTATTGGTGACAGAAACCCACTCCATGTATTGAACCTCCTTCCTTTTCATCAATGCCGGGTGATTTCTGCTTTTGTCTCGATTAGATGTCTTTTGCTCGCAGCGCCATCTACTGCTAATAATTCGAACTAAAATCAAAAATCGCAGTTAAAAAAAACTGACATCATACATTACCCTCCAGCAAGATCGTTTTTAATATCTATCACCGTTTGGAAATTATTGAATTTTAAAATCAGTCAGTCAATTTTAAGACATCCGGTATATCCCAATCCTAATCATCATCGTATATATTATTTCTCCTGTCAACATCCCTTTTTCTAAGAAAATACGAAACGCAGAACGACGAATGAGATAGCATATGAAAGGATTTTGAACAGACTGCTGACATAGCACACATACATTTCTTTAAAACATGTTTTTTGATTAAAAAATGCTGTTAATTAAAAATTAAATCGGCATTGTTTTCATAAATTAAATGAATGGTTTTCCTCAAATTAGTGTTGCCAGAAAAATAAAATACCGCATTATCAGATGACGTCATCCTATAATGCAATTAAAAGACGATTGTTAATTTATTTCTTGCGCGTACTATTTGAAAAAATATCGAGCTTTTAATCGAGTTTTTATTTAATTTTTACGCGTGCGTCACCTATTGTTTATTAGCCACACACAGGGTGGCTTATTCTTTCACGCAACAGTAAAATTCATGTTTATGAAAAGTCACATCCGTCCATCGTTGCCACAGGTTAATCTCGGCGGAAAATGAAACATTTGAAGTTACTGAAAAAATTAATAGCTCGAAAAGTATTTGTCACAAAATTGTTAGACAAACTGCGTTAGAAAGTTAAAAAAATTTATTTTTCTTGATATAAATTTCAAATCTAATGTGATTATGCCGTTTATCAAATATTAAATTTCAAAAATTACCAAACTTCACAATGAAGTACCATAGTGAAACCTTCATACGTAAAAAGATAATGATAACGATTGTTGCTTTCGGTCGAGAATGGACCAAGTGATGTTCGCATTTTACTATTTTAACCGTTTTTAACGAAATTCTGTAACTTTAGAAGAATTTTTAAGTGTTTTTAACGAAATTCTGTAACTTTAGAAGAATTTTTTAAGCGTTTTTAACGAAATTCTGTAACTTTAGAAGAATTTTTCTTTGAATAGGCAAATAAATGCATAAACTCGTTACAAAAATGTTAAAATTATAAAAAGGATAGATGCAAATTATCAGATATGAAAAATAAAGAAGAAATTTGGTACTTTCGTGTTCTAGCAGCCACCAAGCATGAAATATTTTTGTTTCTCTTTTCATTAATATATTGTAAATTTGGTACTTTCGTGTTATAGCGGCTTCTAAGGATAAACCGCCAAGCGGCCAAGATTTATCGTCAAATTATAAAGCATGTATGACATTATAATAATTAGGGCATCCAACCCGGGATTCCCGGGATAGAGAATATGTGAAAACCCTTTTTTTTTTTTTTTTAATGAAAACTCTAATAGATTTTTTACGTTTAATAACTTTTTATAGATTGCCCCCTTAACAGCACCAAATAGCATTTTTATATGAAATATGTCAATTATACATTCATATAAGATTTCGAAATTTATTAAAAATCATTTCGCATTGCCTTCATGCCAGAAATTAATAGCCTAAGAAATCGCTAAAAATTTCGTTATCCACAGCGGGTTTTTTTTTTTTTTTTTTTTTTTTTTTTTTTTTTAATTCTGATAATTTCAGCGGTTATACGCACTTATTTCAATTACATATCTGTTAAATTTGTGTTTTATTTATTCTATTTTATATAATGCTTAATGAAATTTTTATTTCGGTATTGGATGTTAGCCGGAAACAAATGCTGAACTTTTTTTATATTGTTTAAAGTGCAAACAGATTAATATTTTGTAATCGTCTGCAAGCAGAGCCATCTGCAAGTGATAGAGATAGATTTTAAAAGAAAATCATGCTTTAAATTTAATTTAAATGCTATAATAAATGAGTCAATTGCGATACAGTTTTCAAACAAATTGCTTTTGAAAGAAAATATTTTTCCCTTTAAAACGGAGTAAAAATTAAAAATATGCGATATTTGGAAATTAAAAAAACTGCAGTAGCAAAAATCACAAAACCGAAATTTCATCGTCAAGTGTTGCCATTCGCAAAATGACGTCAGCGTTACGCACGGACACGTTTGTCCTTTATAATATAGATAGATAGATATATGATATATATATATATATATATATATATATATATATATATATATATATAATGTAACATTTCTTGACGTATGTGGCCAAGTTATAGTCATATATGATGCATATATGATGTATTTATATGACATGTGTATATGATGTGAATACGATATATAAGACGTAAATAATGTGTGTATAATGACGTATATGGCACATATAGGAGTGCTTGGAATATATATATGCGTACCAAAGCTCCTGAAAATCTCCCCAGGAGCTTCAGCTCTTCCCAAATTCCTCCTGAAACTGCAATGACGCGACGCTATCAGGCGTTCCTAGGGAAGGTACTTTAATCTCTTCCTCAGGACTGACCTCCCAGATTCTTCCCAGGGAGCACTCTCCTGGGGATGATATTCCTGGGGAAGTACTTAGGAAGAGACGGTGCTGGTGCTATCTCATGGGTGATTTTGACACTAAAATAACTTATTATAACTTATATATATATATATACTTGATTTGATGGGATTCGATTTTTTAATTAATAAAGTTTATATTGTTATTTGATTTATTTTGTTTCCTAAGCACATCTGGTTATTGTTTAACTTTTAATTATTGTTATAATATTTAATTATCCTTATTTAGATATATTTTCAATTTATAAAATGCATTCAAAATGTAGTTAAATAAATTGAATTTAGAAAAAATATAATTTAATATTCCACATCATATATTAATAATTAAAATAAATTAATCTTTAAATATAAATTGAAATTTTTTTATTTATTTTGTTTCTGATCTTTTAAAAATTAACTTATATATTAATTTATTTTATTATTACATTCATTAATTATTTTTCTGAACATTCAACAATTACTTATATCTACCCTATATATATAAAATCCTAATGAAACAAATTTGTGAAACGATTTTATGAAACGGATTTATGAAACGATTTTCTGAAACGACTGATTAAACGACTGATTATGTTTCAGGGCTATTTAAAAAAAAATATTAAACGCTTGATGGTGAAATTAATACCAATTGTCCATAAAAATCCGCGGATGTCAAAACTGGTAACAGAATTTTGAAATTGGAATTAGTTTTCGAGATATTAATTTTTTTTCGAATTTTAATGACATTTCTGTAATGATGGCAACTAATTACTCAGTTTTTTGTGACAAAAAAGGGAAAAAAATCAAAAAGTATCCCGATAGGGATTATTGATTTTCTTTTATTCGTCATTTTCAAACTGAAATTGAATTTATCTTTTATTTCAATCGATAATGAAGACAAGATTGTGATTAAATTATGTTTTCAGGAAAATTTGAAAAAAAAAATCACATTTCTATCGTCAGGATTCAATCGTCTGTCAGCATTTAATTTAATTTATAAACTGAAAATATTTTGAATAAATTCGTCCAAATTACGTCATTTATGTAAATACGTCATTTATGTTTATACAATTTATTTAATATAAAGAAGCCATTTATCTATTTTTATGTACAAAAAGAGGTAAATTGAAAGACAATTATAAATAAATTGTATATATACATATAAATACATGTATAAACAAGCATAAAAGTTCGGTGCTTTTCCAGTATATGGGGCCTTGACGAAACAGAGAAAATAGCCTTGGCGGAAAAGGAAATTTGGCAACATACTTTCTGTCAACCTATTCACTTTGTCACTTAGCATACAGAAGCATTTTTTCAATATTTATACAATTTGTTTAGCGTAAAATGTCATTTATCCTATTTTATATATAATCAGAAGTAATTTGTATAGAAAAAAAACAATAATAATATACGTATAATTAAAATACGCATATAAACAAAAAAAAATCGTCGAATTTGTTTCCATGGCTGTTTTTGTCATTTGGCACCAAATCTCACTTTCTGATGCCCGAATTGCGCCAAGCTTTTTAAAAAAGCGTCAAGACCCCTATAATAGAAAAGCACCAAAAGTTCATTGGGTTTGTTTTCATAACTTTTTGGCAACAAATATATCCTTCTATATTAAAAAAAAGTAATCTGGAACCGAGCCAAAAACGAAATGGACCAATAATTCAGAGTAGATATTCCGGGTTATTCTCATCGCTTTTTTACTAGGTACTTTTTTGAGGAGCTATTAATTTTTTTCTAGCTATCCTACGGATTTGAAAATCATACCACCAGACGCGAAATATAACAAGCTTTCAGAAATTAAAAAATTATCACGGTCGGACAATAAAAACTCAAAAAATTCTTAAAAATCGAGTAAAAAATCTTTTATTGAAAAAGTCATTTTTTTTTTTTATATTGTTCCCAATTTCTAAATAAGCGCAAATGATTATGTTTTATCTCAAATAAAAAATGTATTTGCGCGAGACTATTAAAAACAATAATGAAAGTTTAAAATAATAATTAAATGAACACATGTTGAAAGCAGGAAATAAAGAAAATTACGTCATAAAAATTGTGTTTACACATGAATATTAAAAATAAAAAAAGATGAATTAAATGAGAAAGCATTATAACCTGATTACAGAAGAAAGTCGCCGTTCGTGATATCATCCATCATCATCCTTTTAAAACAGGATACATTACCATGTTTTAAGAGGCTGTGAAATCAGAACGGGGGTTGGTGAGCGTAGTGAGCAGGGGGCAGAGCCCCCTAATGTATATTAACGAATTTATTCATTTTTGAAACTCGAATTACGAAAAACCTAAAAGCAAAGGATCCTATACTGGAAAAGTACCCGATTTTCTTATGAACAATATTCAAGTGACATAACATGGTGTAAAATTATCGCGGATAGCAAATTTGTTTAAATATATTATCAATTGATGCCGAATAATGCAGGCATGCATGCACAAAATATTTAATTAACTAGATGGAACCCGTCAAAACTTGACGCAGAAAAAAAAAAAAACTATAACAGTATCAGTAAAATAAGCTTTTTTATTATTTATGAAGGGTTGCGTATAAAACAGTCTTTCAAATATTTTTTCCCCAGTCAAATACAGTACTGTTTCCGATGCAAACTCCAAACAAAAAATCCGTAAATAACTGTTTAATGCAAATCAGTTTGACATTACCACCATATTCCCCACGGCAAGAAAAAAAATTCATGGACCTATGAAGTATATACAAATAGTATATTCCTACATTCATATCATATTCAGTAAATAACAGAACATAGTAAATAAAGCACACATCTCCCCCCCCCCTGTGATAATGCAACCGAATGAGCTCCTATGCGCATGTGCATTGCACCTGCCCAAAAGCACCGTCAAAATTCGACGTTAAAAAAGTTTTAAAATGATTAAATTAAAAGTTTTAAAATGTCCTCTTTAATCATTGTTCGTTTCAAATCCATATCTTCTAAAACGCATCCATTGTTTTAAGCTAATCAATTTTTATGCAAAGATTAAGAAGTTTTTTACAGTAATAAATCTATCTGCAGATGGAGATTTTTAATGTTTTCAAGTGTAATTTATTTGTACAGGATGATTATCCCTTTTCCATCACAGTCGGGGATATTTTTCCTCTTATACAGTTGGAAAATGTAAAAAAATAAAAAAATACAATTCCTAGCATATCGTGATATCTGATGGAACATATTCATCAACGAATTCAACATATCAATTTTATATTCAACATAAACTAAAAATAGTCTTTTTTTCTTTTCTTTTTTCCTGACAGATTTTTGTTTAGCGCCAAAATGTTCTATCTTATGGATAATCTGATCTTATGATTTATCACTTTTTTTTTTAATTATTATTCACTTTTTATGATGGTTAGGGAAATCTATTTTCAATTGTGGCAACTTTCCCAGGGGCTATTTTACATTATTGAAGTAAACTGGTGGTCATTGATAAGATAGAATTGAAAAATTTTTCGTGCTTGAAAAATATTTAAAAAGTCGTTAAATTAAGCGGCAGTTTTCAAATAAATTTCAATCGAAAGCTAATTTTTTTTCTAATTGATGATGTAAGAATTAAAATTGTAAAAATGCAATCATTATTTCAAGATTTTTTTTCTACCATAACACTATTTTTAATAACTTTAAATTTCCTGAAATCCTTTACTTTTGTGATTTTTTTTATTAAAAAAGGAAATCTTCTATCCTATAATTAAAAAAAAGCAATTGGTAACATGTAATGAAGGTATGCAATCAAGATGAAGAAATCAATGACGGCTCCAATTCTAATCTTTATAATTATGAATGCAAAAATCAGTAAAATTATGTCATGTTAACACAATCATATACAATTTTCTCTTTAGTTTTATCAATGTTAAAATGCACTTCAAGCTAAGCATAACGTCATTTTCACGGCGCAAACTTTTCACACGTACTTCATATACCTTACATTAATGCTTAAACACCATGCACACAAATAAATATATTTTGTATTTAATTTTAATGAAAAAATGGCATCAACAAAGTTATAATGCATAATGATAAAATAAACCCAATGGACAATATTCCCGTGACGTCACAATAAATATGAATTTTTATTCGCTTATAAAACACGCGGGTAAGTATTTTTACCGAAATTTAACTTGCAAATTAACAAATTCGGCTTTAAAACCGCGTGCTTTTAATATTTATTATTTCTCTTTTATTCAACCACAGAGTTTAGAGAATAAACTCTGTGCTTCGCAACAGTAGGCGTTATCCGATTATGACGTCATTAGCAGAAGTAAAAGTTTAATTGAAAATTACGGTTAATTAATTAAATTTTCGAACAAACGAATGCATGATAACAAATCTGTGTCCAAATATCTTTCATTTAAAAAAAGAATGATGTAATTTGATGCAGTAGTTTGTTCTCACGGATTGTCGAAAGAAATCGCTTAGCGTTTTAAATATATAGGTTTTGTATGATACATAATTATTAGAAAATTCGTATATACATATTAATTAAAATAAATAATTTACATATTTAAAATAACATGAAAATATGCATGATGGTGCACTAAAATAGAGAGAATATTAAAACCTCTTACTGAAAATGTCTATAACATAGTACTTTTCAATACCGTGGTTCTTAATGTTATTCACAAGCAGATGGAATTTTTCTCATCCTTAAACGCAAAGGAAGAATCGAATACCGATCGTTGTTATAAAAGTCCGAGAGGTTGCCACAATTTAAACCTAACCATTTTATATAAGCTGGTTCTCAAGGTGTAATTGATTTTACTTATCTATCCTGAAAACAGTCGTCAGTTGTCGCAACAGCTGTGTATGAGGCCATGATAATAAGAAAATGCCCCATTAACACGTTAAAAGCATGGCAACACATTTACAGATTTACCAATATTTTTAAAACGAAGCACACTGTCATGTTTTTAGAGGCCTCGAAGTCTGAGCGGGGGTTGGCGAGCGTAGCTCGCAGGGGGTAGGCCCCCTAGTAGTTATATATTTTTACTATTACTTTTTCATCTAACTAATACGTAATTTTACATTTATTTCACTTATATACGTTATTAGTTTCTATAGAAATAATTTAATTTTAAATATAAAATTGATTTACTTTCTCCTAATAAATTATTTTTGTTTTCATTTACAAGAAATCAGAATTATTTTTTTCGAAACACGAAGTTTATCAAAAGTTTAATATATATTTATATATTTGTATATAACCATATTTTATAAATTACGGATTAGAAATACCTAGTAAAATTTATTTCTTCTGATCCTTTAAATATAGTCTTATATATTAAATTATTATTATTATTTGTATTAAATAATTAATCATTTCATATTAATTTGAATTATATATATATAAATAATTTTTGGATCAATATTTAATTTAAAAATATAAATTCGATTTATTATTTTTTTTTCGCTGACCATTTTAAATTATCATATATATATATATATATATATATATATATATATATATATATATATATATATATATATATTTCTTTTATCATTCCTAATAAATGATTTTTTGTTTCTGGTAACAGCAAGAAATCAAAAGGAATCAAAAATTTGTTACAAATAAGGATTTTATCAACAGTTTAATATATATTTACATATTTGTACATATTTGTACATATTCAGAATTTGCCAGTTAATAGATTAGAGATAAGCATTTTTAAATTAAACAATCTATTTAAAAAATTCTTATTTCGATTGTAAAAGTTAATTTTCATGTAAGTTTCAAAATCGAATCATATTTAAATCATATCGAGCATATTTACTTTTATTATTATTCTTCTATTATTTTTTTCTGATCTTTTTAAAAATTACATATGTATTTATGTATTTTATTATTACATTTTCAACTAATTAATAATTTTATATTTTATTATTCTGTCTTTACCAAAAAATGAAAAACATCTTTTGATTACAAAGTTTATAAATAAGAACACCTGCCAATTTCATGCGCTTCCGAACAAAAATGAACTAAAAAAATTGTCATAAAGTAGCCAATTTGGATTTGAGAACAGCCTAGCATGCCTAAACTCAGAAAAGCTTTTATAGATATATCGTTTAACAACTTGTAATATGGTAATATCAATATTAGAAATCAAATTCAGTTTTGCTTATTCTAATTCTAAATTTAAAATTATAATATTTATAATTTTAAAAAAAAGTGCATTTTGAATTTGTTTTTCAACTTTTGGTTTATAAAAACGTCAATTTTTCTCTTACTTTGTTTAATTGTGATTATTTATAATTTATAGTTTAATTTATTTAATTGTAAATATTTTTATTTAAGGGGGATGTATGTCAATCTTCCTGGGGATGTCCTAGGGAAGCACATGTGCTATATGGGTATAGGATGCATATATAAGCTTTGCGATAATCTTGACGAAATCATAACTGCAACCTTGGCATAATCATAATTGTGGGGACCGCTATAACACGAAAGTACGGTATTTTTTTTTTTTTTTTTTTTTTTTTTTTTAGCCACACACATGGCTAATTCTTTCAGTCTAGTGTCAAATTCGTGTTTATGAAAAGTCACAGCCACTCCACATATAAAGGAGGACACCCTTTATACATAGCTATACAAATGGTTGTTACTGACGATATTAAAAATCAAATTGTCTCTCTTTATTATGCCGATACTTCCGCTTGTATTTCATTTCTCAGTCCCTAATTTCCCTACAGCGGGCGCAGACCTCATTTAAAGGATCCTACGAAGTTAAACTCGTCATGGCGAACATTTCTAAGGGGGTCCCGTGGCCCTATCTTCCATAGGAATGAAGTTACCCACCGGGGGATAAGTTCTTGTAAGTTCCGAGGGGGGGTAAGGTTCAGTAAGACCTTTTTGATGCTCAAACCCCTTCATGTAACATATCTATAGATAGATCTCGCCAAACACTATGGTCTGGTCCTACTCCCCCCCACCCTCCCTTAAAAAGCATTTTTCTCTGTTTCAACTTTTTTTTATTTTTAGTTTTTCCCCTCTTTGTCAGTCCTTTTAAACCTCACAGAGGGCGTGGGCCTCTTCTAAAGGATCCAAAGAAGTTAAACTCGCCGAGGCCGACATTTCTAAGAGGGTCCTGAGGCCCTATCTCCCATAGGACCGGAGTTAACCGAAGTGGGGAGACATTCAAGGTGTTCAAACCCCATCATGTAACATATCAAAAGTTTGACCAAGCACTTTTGTCAAGCACTTTTGTCTGGTTCTACTCTCTCCCCTCTCGTCAAGAGCACTTTTCTTATTTAATTTTTTCAATTTCTCATAATTGTTTTAGTTTTTCCCATTTTTCTCTGTTCCTATGGACCGGACAGCTGCAAAATTTCACCAAAAATAGCTGTAAACCACCTAAAGGTATTTCTACCCCCCCCCCTGCTTCCTTTGGCGCCCTCGGTTTTCACGTATCTCTCGAGGGGGGCCGTTAGAGGGGCGCAAAAGGGGCATCCCTTTTAAAGTCCCATCTCTCAATTGCAAATGAGGATTCATTTTAAAGGTCTCGTAGAGCACTTGTGTTTTGTATAGCTCCCCCTCCCTTTCCTCCACCTCTCTTCAAGAGCCCGTCAATTAATGCTAACTCATCATTTGTTAAACAACTTCTCTTATCTGTATCCATCATAAAAGCTGCTATCATAGAACTTTTCATTACCTTTTTCAAGTTATCTATTAAGTGTTAAAGTGTCTTGAACCATTAAAAATAGTTTAAAGGGTGTCATTAAGCCAGCACATTTGTAAAGAACTTCTACCTCGCCACGTCTCAGCCTGTTGGAGCCACATCTTTTTTACTATTATATTTATTAAAAATACTTCTAGTCACCGAATCTTTTTAAAACTTGGTGTGTTCGTTCCTAATGTATTCCGTCAGCCTCACAAAAAATCTTAGAGCGCTAACTAAATTCTAAAGGGGAGAAGCTGGCTTATGCTAATAAACACTTTTTTTTTGACGAGTTAGACTTGGCTGAAAAAATCTCAACGATAAAAGCCGTGGGTGGCCAAACTATATTCTGCCGTAAGGTAGAATTTTTCTCGCTTGTTTGTTTTCTTTGTTTAAATCATGGCTGTGTATATGCATACTGTATCGGAGCACTAGTATATATTATTTTTATTGTCAACATCCCTTTTTCTAAAAAAATACAAAACGCAGAACGATAAATGAGATACCATATGAAAGGATTTGGAACAGGCTTCTAACATAGCACACTCACATTTCGTTAAAACATGTTTTTCGATTAAAAATTGTTGTTAAATCGGAATGGTTTTCATAATAGAAATGAAAGGTTTTCCTGAAATTAGTGTTGCCACAAAAATAAAATACCGCATTATATGATCCTCAATAATGATTATAAAAAAAATAATAAATAGATCAAAAGAAATAAAATGTGATGTTTTCTCATGAGTTTATTTTATACTAGCGGCCCGTCCCGGCTTTGCACGGGTAGACAATGTAATTTTTTTATTACATTCGTTTTCCTGAATTTCGCGCTCCAACCTAAAACTGTTGCTGAGATATGGCGAAATGACCTAAAACTTTCGAATCCCCCTTTAACCACCTTCTAAAGGGGGGGGGGGGGATTTCTAAATTCACTGAAATACATGTTTAATCATTTGTTTAGTAGATTTGTTTTCCTGAATTTCGCGCACCTACATAAAACAGCTGCTGAGATATGGCGAAATGTCCTAAAATTTTCGAAACCACCCCTTTAAAACCCTTCGGGGAGGGGGGGGGGGATTTCTAAAATCACTGAAATGCGTGTTTATCCATTTTTTAGTAGATGTGTTTTCCTGAATTTCCCGCTCCTACCTAAATCCGCTGCTGAGATATGGCGAAATGACCCGAAACTTTTGAATACCCCTTTAGCCACCTTCTGGGGGGAGTTTCCAAAATCACCGAAATACGTGTTTAACCAATTTTTTAGTAGATTTGTTTTTAATTAATTTCGCCCTCCTACATAAAAGCTGAGATATGGCGAAATGACCTAAAAAATTCGACCCCCCCCCCCCATTTAAGCACCTTCTGGGGGGAATTTCCAAAATTTCTGAAATATGTGTTTTATTCATTTTTTAGTAGATTTGTTTTCCTGATTTTCGCGTTCCTATCTAAAACTTCTGCAGAGATATGACGAAATGATCCAAAACATTCGACCCCCCTTTTAACCCCCTTTGGGAGGAAATTTCTAAATTCGCTGAAATACGTGTTTAACCGATTTTTTAGTGGATTTGTTTTCCTTAATTTCGTGCTCCAACATAAAACTGCTGCTGAGATATGGCGAAATGACCTTAAACATTTGACCACCCCCTTTAACCACCTTCAGGGGGGGAATTTCTAAAATCGTTGAAATACGTGTTTAATCATTTTTCTAGTAGATTTAATTTCCTGATTTTTGCGCTGCTACCTATAACTGCTGCTGAGATATGGCGAAATGACGTAAAACATTCGACCACCACCCTTTAACCCCCTCCGGGAAGGGAAATTCTAAAATCCCCGAAATACATGTTTAGTCATGTTTTTCGTAGATTTGTTTTCCTGATTTTTGTGCTCTTAACTAAAATTGCTGCTAAGATACGGCAAAATGACCTAAAACATTCGACCCCCCCCCCCCCTTTAACCCTTTCCGGGAGAGGAATTTCTAAATTTGCTGAAATACATGTTTAATCATTTTTAGTAGATCTGTTTTCCTGATTTTCGTGTTCCTACCTATAACTGCTGCTGAGATATGGCGAAATGACCTAAAACATTCGACCACCCCCCCTTTAACCCCCTCCTGGGGGGAATTTCTAAAATCGCTGAAATAGGTGTTTAATCATTTTTTTAGTAGATTTGTTTTCCTGATTTTCGCGTTCCTACCTATAACTGCTGCTGAGATATGGCGAAATGACCTAAAACATTCGACCACCCCCCTTTAACCCCCTTCTGGGGGAAATTTCTAAAATCGCTGAAATAGGTGTTTAATCATTTTTTAGTAGATTTGTTTTCTGGAATTTCAAGCTCCTACCTATAACTGCTGCTGAGATATGGCAAAATGACCTAAGATATTCGACCACCCCCTTTTAACACCCTTCTGGGCGGAATTTCTAAAATCGCTGAAATAGGTGTTTAATCATTTTTTTAGTAGATTTGTTTTCTGGAATTTCAAGCTCCTACCTATAACTGCTGCTGAGATATGGCAAAATGACCTAAAACATTCGAATTCCCCTTTAACCCCCTTCGGGGGGGGGGGGGGGGGGGATTTTCAAAAATCCCTTCTTATTGCTTGCCTAGGACTTAACAGCAATCTACAGTCCAAATTCTGTGACCCTGACTTTAGTAGTTTCGGCTGGGCGTTGATGAGTCACTCAGTCAGTCAGTCACCGTTTCCTCTTTATATAATGGTATAGATTTATGATTTAAAACCAAAATTGAAATTGAAACGTTTAGAAGAAAAATATATTAGTGATCAATCGAAGCAGTGGTATTCACGTGTATTATAAAAGGTATGATTGTTATAATAGATTAAATTGTAATTTAAGTGAATTTCAATTTGTCTTTCTTTGTCCCGCTTTTTCCCAAAGAAGATGACGTCATCCTCTAATGCACTTAAAATACGATTATTTTTTTCTCTCGCGCGTGACTTTTTCTATTGAGATTTTACTGTTAGGAATAAATGGGATGATATTCTGGCTTGACTAATGTTGTTTGCAGACATTTGTAATCCTTAATTTTTCTGTAGAAGTCTAAATCTGCATCTAAAATTATTAGATATTACTAAAAAAATATTAAATTGCAGTGCGAAATCCTCGCACGGGTCCACTGGTAATATTATAAATGCGATTGTTCGTGTGAATGTTTGGCGGAAGTAAACGTCAAAATGAAGGATTCAATGGCTCTATATCTTTGCATATAGATGGATTATAACGCAGAAATGAACATAGGGTAGGTGCAGTGGCGAGGCGTGAGTTTTCGCGATGGTCATCGCTAGTTCACAACCTTCCAGCACCGCACCCATTACCATCGAAATTATTCTATGTGTTCTGTTGATTGAAAGATGTTTTTGTGATTAATTTCTTTACAATAAAAAAATAAAATAAAAAACATAAATTTAAAAACTTTTCTTTTATTTCTTTAAAATTAACATGAATATTATAATTTACAAAATTGTTTACACTGACTACTGACATTTCATTTATAAATGTAACAGACCTTCGCGTTTTTGCGGCAAATTTCTCAGTTGCAGGATTATAGAAATTTTCCTTCTTTTCCGGTAGCACCAACATTTCTTTTTCAATTGATAACAAAGAAAGATTATTCATACGATCTTCAGTTTGGGTGGATCTTTTATAGCTATGAATTATTTTTAAAGCCGAGAAGCTCCTTTCAACTGATGCTATCGTCACCGGTATCGTTGCAATTAATCTTGCAAGCCGAAATATCTGTTAAAAGGTTTATTAGGCCAATAAAATTTGTTCAAAAAAGAGTCGTACTAACCAAAAATTCGCGGAAAGCTGGAAATTGTTTTAATCACTTTGTTTTACATCCAAATGAAGGAATTTGTTCGTCCCATTTTTCCTGGTGAGCTTTAGACGTAGCACGACAAAAAACCTCAAAATTTTCGGACTTTTTTCAGTATTTCGCAAATAACTCAAACACCGTTCACTCTACAAAAAACATCCTTAATCACAAATTGTAGAGCATAAAATTCTGCGTCGATTGAGTACCACAGACTAAAAGTTCCACCAACAATAAGCGAGATATGATAAATAAAAAAGGTACATTTTTTCAAAATTTTCTAAAAAAAAACCTCATAAAATCGGTTTTTTGACTCTCAACAACTCAAAAAGTGCTCATATAGTCAAACCAAAAGTACTCACACATATATTTGTGTTTATGATTACAATTTTGAAACCTTAGAGACAAAGTATAAAATTGTAGAACTATTATTATTATAAATATTTAAATGTACACTACATTCATTTTGAACTATGAATGTTTTGAAGCATGGATAGCATATAGAGCAGTGGTTCCCAAGGGGGCGCACGCCCCAGAGAGGGCAATTGGAGAATTCAGCGAAATTCAGTTGTCCGTCCGCTGAATTCTAAAACAATTTGAAAAACTCTTTTTAAAAGTAATCAAATATAAAACATAAATTTAAGAAATAATTTGCAAAATAAATTTTCTGGTTTGAAAGATTTTTTGTTTGAATTGTTTTAAATTGACACCAGGGAAAACAAAAAAGTCAAAGCGCTACCGCCAGACACATGACCAGAAATTCGATCAACCAATTAAAATGCATCTTTTTAGAGATCTTTACTTTAAGATCCTAGAGCGAATATCTGAATCTGGCTGATAGTCAGTGACAAAAAAATTTATTAGTTTTTGGAAATAATTGTAAAAAAAGCACTTCCTTGCAAATGAAGGCAATAAACTCCGTTTAATAAAAATGCTCATTGAAAAACTGGAGCAAGACAATTTTACTGTGGAGCAAGCTGCCGAGGATGCAGATAAGGAAAGGGCAGATGACGTCACTGTTGGTTAAATTACTGTTTGTTCGAAAGAAAAACCTGTTCGTTCTTTATGACTCCTACTGTACACACGAGATGGGGCGATTTGATTGGTCTATGTTAAACTGGTGTATGATAATTTGCCTACGTCGCCATAACGATCCCTGTAATGATAGCTACGACAAAAATGTAGTGGTATATTGGTTGATGGAACTGTTTGTTTGTAAACATGCCCTTTCCTTTTATACTACCATCGTGATGGAAACCATCCAACTTGATCACATTGATCAGCAGTCAGAACGTGTCATCATTGTTGGGGAAGATATTAATCTGCTTGTGCTTTTGACTACATTTGCTCCAAACTCATCCACGATATACTTCTTGAAACCTGGGAAAGGACAGTCAGGCAATGTTTTGTATTCACCATTAAGTTTCAAGTACTCGCAGATTGTGAAGAATAATATCCTATTCCTGCATGCTTTTAGTGGCTATGATTCTACATCGGCCTTCTTCAGGCAGGGCAAACTGAAATTTGTCAAGCTTTTTGAAAAAATGCTCATTTACAGGATGTTCCAACAGTCTTTAATAACCAATATGCTACGCCTCATGAAGTAAGTGCTGCGGGGCAGAAATTTATTGCCACCTTATACAATCCCCAGTACGACGAAGCCACAACACTGCACAAATTGCGTTACAACATATTTGCAAAATACCTTATGAGGACCAAATTTAACCTCGCTTCTCTGCCGCCAACTGAAGATGCAGCGAAACAACATTCATTCAGAGCTTTTCTTCAGATCAATATTTGGAATGGAAGGTTGATGAATCCCACTGATTGGGGTTGGAAGTCATTTAGGCATGGTATACTTCCAGTCACCACGAACGTTGTAGCTGCCCCACCAGAGCTCCTAAACACTCTGTCGTGAAAATGTGCAAAGGTGGTTTATGTTCTTGTAGAAAGAACGGGGTTAAAAGCTCAACTATATGTTACAACTGTAAAGGTGTGTCGTGAACAGATACCGCGGAGGAAGAATACTCACAAACCGGATACAATAAAAAAGTAGATATGGACGAGGAGGCCTTCCATCTAGAGGTAGAGGAAGAAGAATGGACAACTCAAGGTCCAGCAAAAAAACGCTCTAAGCTCGATTTTCCTGTATTTCCCTCGAGTAACTTGAGTTGATTTTATTACCGTTGCTTTTATACTAATTTTCTTAAATAAATTATTTTTCTTGATTTTCTATTATTATATTTTTCTCCAACATTTTATAAAATACAAAATTTTAAGTACACATGCAATTCTTTCATTTTTCAATTACCTATCCGTTATATTCATCATTTCATTGGATTTTCAAACTATAATCATTTATGTACCTCAAAAAATAATTTGCTTACTTACAAATGACAGAATTAAAATTAATTTGGGGAAATCGGTTGCATTTCAAGTGATCATCTGTTGAAAAGGTTGGCGAAAATCCCATATTGATGCAATTAAATTTTGAAGTTGTTAGTTAAACAGTACCATTCGGCGATTTATGCAATTATACTGTTTTGTAAGCGAAATGATTCATTTAACCGACAATTGGTACTCAAAACACCAATTTTATGAGTTTTTTTTTAGAAAAATTTGGAAAAAATATACTTTTTTTTTATTTATCATCACTTATTATTATCACTTATTATTGGTGGAATTTTTTGTCTGTAGTACTCAATCGACGTAGAATTTTATGCTCTACAATTTGTGAACAAGGATGTTTTTTGTAGAGTGAACGGTTTTTGATTTATTTGCGAAAACTGGAAAAAGTCCGAAAATTTTGAGGTTTTTGTGGTGCTACATCTAAAGCTCACCAGGAAAAATGGGACAAACTTCAAATTCCTCCATTTGGATGTAAAACAAAGTAATTGACACAATTTCCAGCTTTCTGCGAATTTTTGGTTAGTAAAATCCTATTTTTACTGGCCTATATGTAAATTTTCTTCTTTCAAAAATTTAATTAATTCATGAGGGGACTTTACTCAAAAAGCAGAAGTACAGTAAAATACATTTAATGCGCGCTTGAGTCCACATAGATCCCAAATGTTTGGGTAAATTCACACTAAGTCATCCATAAGTAACACAGGAAAATTGTACTTCAAAGAAAATTTCTCGAATTTCTTCAGGTTTAATAATTCAAAAAATGCCAAGTTTTTAAGAGAAGAAAATCGAGTAGTTAAATGGCTTGTTAAGTTGTCGATAATGAAAAAATATAGTCTGCGATATCATTTTTGCAATGAAACATCTGAGCCTTCGCGTCGTTTGTATCTTGGTGGAATTGATATGCCCGTGATAGAGATAGTTTTTTCCCAAATCATTTCAAAGCCGACAGTTTCACAACTATCACATTTATCCTCTTCTGAAATGATCAATAACTTGTTTTCGTATTCTTTACAATGCTTAACACCTTGCCTGAAATTTACTAAACATTGATGGAATTTTTTTACGTAGTTGAGGCATTCCATAATATCTATATTTTCCGTCTGCAAAATTCGAAACAATACATCAGATTGGGAAAATAAAGGCAAAAATAAATTTAATAGAAAAACTATTTCAAACTTGCTCATAAAATCGACGTATCTATGTTCTGTACACCTGTCTGATCCATTCCACTTATCATCATAATTTTGTTTACAAATAAAAAAAATTATGTCTAAAACTTTCTGAAAACTCCCGAGAATTTTTAATATTTCCCTCCCAAAAAACCAGTTTTTTTTTCGCCCTTTGCAACTCTAGCGGGTCCCAAATAAACGCCAAAGATTGTAAAATTGAGCTTTGCGCGTGCGCGTGGCAACGGAACTCAAAATAGCGTCAAAATGGTAAAAATTAAATTTTTTTTCACCTTCCTTTTATTCAAAAATTTTCGGTCTACTTAACACTAAGAAATGCAGAAATTGTGAAATTTTGGCGTTAATTTTCCCCCGTATTTTTTGGATCTGCAAGATCTAACACTGAAAATGTGAAATTTTTGTCTATTTCCTCCCGAGCTTGCCGGACCCGATGTAAGACCAAAATTATAAAATTTTGCGAGTTTTTGTTTGATTACGTGGGACCTGAAATAGTGTCAAAATAATAAAATGCCACTTTCTGCGCGTCCTAAAATAACGCCGAATTTGTAAAATTTTGCCTTTCTTTTTCCCTCTGATTTATCGGGTCTGAAAGATGACCAATTAGCATGTTTTCTAGAGTAATGTTTAAAAATTTGCTTGTATAATTAGGAAAACTGGATAAAGTATTTTTAGAAAAATGATCCCTTTTTGGTTCCTTTTTTACATGTAAATTGTTCCCCTAAGTCACTTTTCATGTAAAAATGTTCCCCTTTCGGGGGGCTAAACTGTGTTGGAAGCCCTAGGGTAGCGAACCGGTTGTTAAATTATTTAAATCCTACCACTGCTTAGACATCATCTTTCACCTTATAGAACGGTGAAAATTCGTTACAGTGTTCTGAATATGTGAGAAAGTACTATTTCCTAATCTGTGCTTGATACATGATTTTGCTTTTTTTTTTTTTTTTCCTCAGGATATGTTTGGAAGTAGTAATAATATAAAAATCCATACTGTCATCACTTTTCCTTAAAGATATGTATTTTCAAAAACTGGCATTTTGACCTATATTTCTACAGATTTTTAAGTACCCATCTTTTTTTAATAGGCATGAATCCACAATAATAATAATCTAATAGAAAAAAGTTTGTAGATTTCAGATATTAGAATTTCCTGTTTATTTCGAATATTTCAAAAATTATACAAAACTTTATAAATCATTAAATTTTGTAAAAATATGCAAAATTGCAGTTTTTGAGAAAACAGAATTTCTTTGCAAAGGAATTTTAACTCCTTTTCTATATAGGTTTGGGACAAATCAAAAGTATGGGAAAAATCAAAAATTGTGTAGCAACCACAGGACAAAATTCTTTAGAAATTCTGTGAAATGACCCAGTTGAGTTGCTGATTTGGAATAGAAGAGTGGTTTAAAATATAATTTTTATGATTTCAATATCGAATTTAATACACTTCATCCCAATGTTACATTATGTTAACTCATAATGTTAACTCCCAATGTTAACTCTCATTCCTCAATAATAAAAAAAAATTCCATCTCTCAAATAACAATGATATTGCTTTTAATCTCAATAGTGTATTTTCAATATTACTGGCTCTTTTGGAATATTGTAATATAAGTATGTTATTTAAACAATATCACAGACAATGTTATTTTTTAAATTGCATTAGTTTACCTATTATATGAAAATCTGACTATGTGTTTGTATTGCACATTTATGCTTCTAAAAATATGACAAACTACAAGCTGAAACAGATGTCAATTTATTCGTTAGGATCAGAGGATATCATAACAGTTCTCGAAATTTTTAAATATAAATTAGTTTCTCAGTTATAAGTTTTTTGAAGTTTTTAATGACATTTCTGTAAAAATGACAATCAAATTTCCACATTGTTGTAAATAAAAAGAGGAAAGTTTTATCTTGCTATTATTACTGTATTTTCCAGTGTATAAGTGAACCTTGTATTTTTAACTTTGAATGATGTACTTTCGGCACATGAATTGTCTAAGTTGAACAACCCTTTAACTCTCTCATGAAAGGAACGATACTTTCTTTTTGAGAAAATAAAAGTGTTGGGAGAAAATCAAGTGTAAAAAACTATTGAAAAAAGCAAATACAGCAATAATTTTTTCTAGAAGCATTTTTCTAAAAGAAATTGTTTTTCTAACAATAATTATAAAAAAAAAAAAAAAACAATTTAACAAATTACAACAACCTTTGAGAAAATGTTCCAAAAGCTTAAAAAATTTTCAAATTAATTAAAAATATTAATTATTCAAAAATATTCATTCGAACTATCTACAAATAAACGCATTTTCCATTACTACAGTTGAAGAGATCCTGGCATTCTCTGTCCTCGCAAAAATATTCGTTTGAACCATCGCCGCAGTTATTGTAACGCATTTTCAATTACTATACCTTATCCTTAATATTTTGTCAGTCCTTCCTACAATAACAAACTCTTGTTTAGATTGATGTCTGAGCTATAGGTATTTTGAGGAAATTAAAGTTGAAGACCACGTTTTTTGCTTTATAAGACGATTTCTCATCCGTTGTCAATTTTTGAATTCGGCTTTTTTTCATATCTGCATCTATCCTTTTTGTAACGATTTTATGCATTGCTATTGCCTATTCAAAGAAAAATTCTTCTAAAGTTACAGAATTTCGTTAAAAACGCTTAAAAAATTCTTCTAAAGTTACAGAATTTCGTTAAAAATGCTTAAAAAATTCTTAAAGTTACAGAATTTCGTTAAAAACGCTTAAAAAAATGAAGTGACAATGCCAAGAGGTCCATTCTCGACCGAAAACAACAACCATTTTCCCAATTGTTAAAAATAACAACTTTTAATAACTGTGCAAAATATGTCAGAAACAATAAATTTTGTGGTCATATTAATAAGGAAAACAACGATTCTTATCTTATAATTATGGTATGGTTACAGCTACTAACCATGACCATCAGATCTTTGATTTTATATATGGTGTAAAGTCAACCCCTGAATTTTCTGTGTTTTGAAGGTTTTAAAAGTTGACTTATGCATCGGAAAATATGGTATATTTGTTTATGTTATTTTCAGATTACAAGTGAGAATAATAATTTTAAAAATGTGAATACAGTCACACGATTTAACAACATGATTATCATCTGGTATGTGAACTGGTGAACATATATCTTTGGTTTTATTTCATTTGTATAAATCAAGTTAATTATTTTTATTTTATCTTCTCTTTTAAAAATGTATTCAAAAGATTATTCATGTGACTTACCTCCAGATTTGCATAATTATTGCCAAAAAGCTGAAACATTGTAATACTATTGATCTGTATAAAATATCATTTTTCTAAATTTAAAAAAAAAAAATGTAAAATGAATGGCCTCTGATAGAACATGGAGCTATTAAAAACTATTTAATTTTCTGAATCGATACTGATGATACAAACAAATGAAGCCATGTAAATACAGTAGATCTTTATATCACAAACTTTGGGAGCAGAACTTGTGTAGATAATAGATTTTTGCATAACGTTAAAATTAACTTGTAACCATGGTCGATTTATGCCTGGAACTAATCACTATATTAACACTTTAGAAAAGTTTTAAAATACACAAATATGCTATTTTAATAGCACTTATTCACAGAAATAAATAAAATCTAGATAAATTAGCAATTAGCACTATACTTAAAACTGTTTCTTAAGCAGTTTGTCAATGGTAATTTCTTTCAGTAGTTTTGATTTTTCTTGAATTCTGTGAAAAGTCAATACTTCTTGGTCTGCTACACTATTTTCTGGTTTGAGAATTTCCAAACATTTTCACCAATTTAACTCTTTCTAGTATAGATTTTTTTTCTTTTATTGGCTTCTGAAAAGAAATAACATTGTTTGCAATGGCTATGTTATCTGATTATTAATTTGATATTTCCAAAAAATTTCATGTAATAATAGTAATTTTTCACTAAAAAGCTGTGAATTCAGGAGATACAGATGAAGTAATGTCTCAAATTTAGTCCTCTAGAAGCAATATTTCTACAATGTGGAATGCAGGTGTTGTGAGGTTTTTCACATTTAAATTTAATTACTGTTAATCAATTTAAATTTTCTGAGCATTTCATTTTGATGATCTGAGTTATTTTAATTTTATGCCTTCTTATGTATTGCTTCTTCACAGTTTATGTTGCATGGTGCTCTTTCTTCAGCTATTCGCCAATATCAATTACATTTTGATGCCATGCAAGTCGTCTCTTCTGTCATTATCACAAATTTTTGCCGCAACTGATAGCTCTGTTCTGTTGGAGGCATGGTTTCGTGCTGTCCTATAGTGAATCGGTATCTGACCTAAAGAGGTGTGGTATATTACGTCATGGAGGGATTTTGCATATAAGAGTAGTTTTGATTTCAGAATGGGACACGATTTGATTTCAGAAAAAGTTCCCTTTTGGCAAATAATTTTAAAGATTATGTGACATTTGAAAGCCCCTGTTACTTAATATAAACTAGATGGAACCCGTCAAAACTTGACGCAAAAAAAATACTATAACAATATCAGTAAAATAAGCTTCTTTATTATTTATGAAGGGGTGCATATAAAACAGTCTTTCAAATATTTTATTTTAAATTTTTCCCCAGTCAAATACAGTACTATTTCCGATGCAAACTCCAAACAAACAATCCGTAAATAACTGTGTAATGCAAATCAGTTTGACATTACCACCATATTCCCCGCGGCAAGAAAAAAATTCATGGACCTATGAAGTATATACAAATAGTATATTCCTACGTTCATATCATATTCAGGAAATAACAGAACATAGTAAATAAAGCACACATCTCCCCCCCCCCCCCTGTGATAATGCAACCGAATGAGCTCCTATGCGCATGTGCATTGCATCTGCCCAAAAGCACCGTCGAAATTCGACGTTAAAAAAGTTTTAAAATGATTAAATTAAACGTTTTAAAATGTCCTCTTTAATCATTGTTCGTTTCAAATCCATATCTTCTAAAACGCATCCATTGTTTTAAGCTAATCAATTTTTATGCAAAGATTAAGAAGTTTTTTACAGTAATAAATCTATCTGCAGATGAGGGAGATTTTTAATGTTTTCAAGTGTAATTTATTTGTATGGTTTCTTCGGTTCCTTGACATAATCAGGATGATTATCCCTTTTCCATCACAGTCGGGGATATTTTTTCTCTTATACAGTTGGCAAAAGTAAAAAAATAAAAAAATGTAATTCCTAGCATATCCTGATATCTGATGGAACATATTCATCGACGAATTCAACATATCAATTTTATGTTCAACATAAACTAAAAATAGTCTTTTTTTTTCTTTTTTTTTCCCTGACAGATTTTTATTTAGCGCCAAAATGTTCTATCTTATGGATAATCTGATCTTATGATTTATCACTTTTTTTTTCTTTTTCTTTTTTTTTTTTTTTTAATTATTATTCATTTTTTATGATGGTTAGGGAAATTGTGGCAACTTTCCCAGGGGCTATTTTACATTATTGAACTAAACTGGTGGTCATTGATAAGATAGAATTGAAAAACTTTTCATGCTTGAAAATTATTTAAAAAGTCATTAAATTAATCAGCAGTTTTCAAATAAATTTCAATCGAAAGCTAATTTTTTTTCTAATTGATGATGTAAGAATTGAAATTGTAAAATGTAGTAAAAAATAGAAATTTGTAATATTTCGAAGTGATGTAAGCGCGATGAAAGCTAAAGCGATAGCGTCTTTGTTGTCACAACTGTTGTACATTTCTAAAAATTGCCACCGTATTTTGGCTGGCGTCCAAAAGTGGAAAAACATTTTTTGACACCGAAAGAGAAATTCACAGTGAAAGAAATAGGACTTTGCGCTAAGAAGGAACTGTTAAATGAACTTATAATAAATCTACCAAAATAATTCATATGAAATATTAGTCTTACATTGTTTATTCTAGCTAAAAATACAATCATTATTTCAAGATTTTTTTCTGCCATAACACTATTTTTAATAACTTTAAATTTCCTGAAATCCTTTAGTTTTGTGATTTTTTTTATTAAAAAAGGAAATCTTCTATCCTATAATTTAAAAAAAAGCAATTGGTAACATGTAATCAAGGTATGCAATCAAGATGAAGAAATCAATGACGGCTCCAATTCTAATCTTTATAATTATGAATGCAAAAATCAGTAAAATTATATCATGTTAACACAATCATATACATTTTCTCTTTAGTTTTATCAATGTTAAAATGCACTTCAAGCTAAGCATAACGTCATTTTCACCTTTCGCAAACTTTTCACACGTAACTTCATATACCTTAGATTAATGCTTAAACACCATGTATTGCACACAAATATAAATATATTTTGTATTTAATTGTAATGAAAAAAATGGCATCAACAAAGTTATAATGCATAATGATAAAATAAACCCAATGGACAATATTCCCGTGACGTCACAATAAATATGAATTTTTATTCGCTTCTAAAACACACGGATAAGTATTTTTACCGAAACTTAACTTGAAAATTAACAAATTCGGCCTTAAAACTGTGTGCTTTTAATATTTATTATATCTCTTTTATTCAACCACAGAGTTTAGAGAATAAACTCCGTGCTTCGCAACAGTAGGCGTTATCCGATTATGACGTCATTAGCAGAAGTAAAAGTTTAATTGAAAATTATGGTTAATTAATTAAATTTTTGAACAAATGAATGCACGATAACAAATCTGTGTCCAAATACCTTTCATTTAAAAAAAGAATGATGTAATTTGATGCAGTAGTTTGTTCTCACGGATTGTCGAAAGAAATCGCTTAGCGTTTTAAATATATAGATTGGACTATCAGTTAAAATTAATAAGAATATGTTTGATGGGAACCTATAATAGCAATGGGGTAACCATGCCTTGTTTAAAAATACTATTTTTAGGAAGTTAATGGCTAATGGATATTTCTGAAAGTGATATTCGTGCTCATTTAAGAAGTGTCCATTTAAAGATGTTTTTTCTATTTCTTCTAAAATGGATGGAAAATTGCCATTCTGAAAACAAGTTCTTTTTCTTCAAGCCTCACATTTACTGTTTTCAAGCGTCAAATGGTAAAACCTTTTATTTTTTAATTTCTCTTTTGACAATACAGAATTGCAATGTTGCTTCGGGTTATTGCATAAAATTATGAACATCCACAATTCAATTTTAAGATACAATCATGGATTAACACGTTCACTGTCAACTACGAGAATACTCGTAGCTGGTAAACTGGGTTTCCTTGCCAGCTACGAGATAACTCGTTATTGATATCCTTATCTAAATCGCCGATTATGAGTATTGCCATAGAAAACACATGCATTGTTTAGGTGTTTGGTATGCAGAAAGAGACTAAATAATACACTTGGCATACTGAAATGGATCATTTATTTCTCAAAACCTAGATACAATAACTAAATGTTTACAACAGAAAAACGTATCTTTTCACGATATGTTTTGGAGAATACTATGAATAAAAGTTATGTTTTACATCACGTTGAAATTTTAATAGGTATATTGAAACAAAATTATGTATGATTATGTACACTTGTTTTTTGCTAAAAATAATCTGTTATATCCATATTTAAATAATAAAACCACAGACAACAATTTAAAAGCATAATATCGGAGATACGACTTTGGCATCTGTGAACAGATGCACTATCTCAGCTTTGGCAGCGAACGTGTTAACCAGCTTCTCTTAATATTTTCATCACAGGTACTTCTTAACTGCAAAATTCACAATTCACATATGAGAAATTGAGCATTTCATAGAAAATTGAGTATTATAGATCGGTGTCATAAAAATCTTCTACTCTAATTAGTTGCTCAATTTTTATGACGAGTTTCTTTAATGAAGACATTGCTTTGTGGTGTGTTTGTGCTCCAATTTGGTGGTTGTAATGTCATATGAATGCTACCTATACATGTTGTTTAAAGACTGTTCTCAAGGATCCTAAAAGTGGAATGCTTTAAAAGATGAAAATGACATCATTTTAGAAAAAATGTATTTTAATTCTTAAAATGGTAACATTTCTGTGCACATGCTTCAAAATAACATAATTTCCATTAAAATCAGTTTAAAAATTTTCAATGGATGAAATACTTTTAACGAATGACTATCTTTGAAAATGATGTCGTTGAAACTGCACATTTTCATTGAGTAAACTACATTGTTTTATTAGAATTTAGACTATTTTTAACAAGATAGAAGTAACAAACACACTGGTGGAAAGTATTCACCACCTTGTTTTTTTTGTGTTACACACTTAGAAATGTATATGTAAATATTGAGTGTTCTTCTTTTTTTTAAATTGTATAATTAGTAAATATTTCTCCGTGCATTTATATATAATTATTTAGACATCAGAGCGGTACAATGGTTGGTATAAATTTAGCTAACAAAGTGACGGACATTTTTATGAGCACTGTCTGACGAAAAAAAGCGCACTGGAACCATGTTGTGAAGTTTTTATGACTGTAAATTTATGAGGGGTGTCAGTCACACTTCGTGTGTGGTACCTGGAGTTCGAAGCTAGAGGACTCAGGGTAGACCCATAGGCGCCTGGCTAATTTAGGGGGCCAGATAGCTTGTGGTCATTGGCTGGATAGTTCTCCTATGAGCAGCGAAGGTAGGTGTGGTTATTGACACACTGGGCCATTTAGGCACAAGGTCGTAAAAAAGTCAAGTAGAGTGGGAGTTGCCATCACCGACTGGTAAAAAGCCAGAACTTGGAGAAAAAGACAGTCGATAAAAAAATGTGAACGAGTGCGGTTGAAAAGAATTAGTAAAAGAAAGTGCAGAAGTGCTATAGTTGGAAAATAATATGAGAGTGTGCTGCAGATAATTCCTGTACAAAATATGCTACCGGGCTTGTCGATGAGGGTATGCCCATAAGGAGTCACTTACCCTAGACTGCATCAGTGTCCGACCTGGGACCAGTGAATCCCCTAATAACTGGAGTTGAGTCTGTCTTTTAACGACTAAGGTATGATGTTTTCTTATATAAGTACCAACCTAATTGTGTTTGTACCGCTCGAATTTAATTGTAATTTTTGTTCGGCAGGAGAACTTGATCATATAGTAATTAAGAATGTTTAATGTTTAAAGTAAATTGTAAAGAAAAAAAAAAGGATTGATTTATATATCCTTACTATGTTTTTCTGATATGTCTATTTTTTTAATGTAAATAAAGTAATTGTTTTTTTAGTTTGAAAAACTGTGGTCTTAATTTAGTGTTTGCATAATTAATTTTAAAAACCTAAATATTTCTCTAGAATTTTCTTAACTTTAATCTTAGAAAGTGTTTTTACTTAAAATTATCTGTAGGGTTATTTTGGTAAGTGTCTTATGGAACTCTATACACTCCATTCCCAAAACCAAACTGCCATATATTAGATACTCTACACACAATGCAACAATTAATTTTTTCTTTAGATAAATAATTCTCTAGTATCTAGTTAGGCAACGATCACGGAGTCTTCTGCAATTTGAAGCCCCTATAGATAATTAATGAGTGATGGTAAAGGTGCACCCCACACCTGATTTTCTTTATGTATGATGATAAACTTTTAATTGACAGGTGTAACTGGCCTTTAGTAGGATCTGTCGGTAAATCACCAGCATAGAGGGACCATTAACTTAGTTTGTAGAGTTATTTTGGTAAGTGTCTTATGGAACTCTATACACTCCATTCCCAAAACCAAACTGCCATATATTAGATACTCTACACACAACGCAACAATTAATTTTTTCTTTAGATAAATAATTCTCTAGTATCTAGTTAGGCAACGATCATGGAGTCTTCTGCAATTTGAAGCCCCTATAGATAATTAATGAGTGATGGTAAAGGTGCACCCCACACCTGATTTTCTTTATGTATGATGATAAACTTTTAATTGACAGGTGTAACTGGCCTTTAGTAGGATCTGTCGGTAAATCACCAGCACACACAGAGCACAAATCTCTCTCAGATTGGAAGATTCATCCAAATCATAGCAACCTACATTATACAACTTGACGATACTCATCTGGATGAGTTTGCTTCAATGAGTTGGAAAAGTCAACAAATATTAGCTTGGTGATAATGGCAAACTCATGTTTGAAGGTATGAAATTTTCAAACATTGCTATTTAAGTCCCTAAATGTCAAATAGCATCATAATTGAATACATTTTTAATTTTCACATAAATGAAATGCATTTCTTATTACACAAATTTACTTCTCGATGAAATCTTTCTTCAGGCTGACATCCCAAAAATCTGCTTACAAAGCCAACTTCGACATTATTTTCTGAATGATCCTTTGCCCTAACCAATAAAATAGAAAATGCTTTCTAATGTCTTTGTATCTAAATAAAGGATGCAAATTTCATGCACTTACAAAAGGTCAGACTTGGTGAATGTGTCCAAAAGTAAGAATTTGAACATTATTCATGCACAAGTTTTTAGCAAAAAAAATCATATCTCCTAAGTCATACAAAATACTCTTGCATGTTTTAAAAAAATCATAAAATTAACCTGCTAAAAAGTTTTTAGTCACTAAAATAACCTGTTCAGTCTTAAAAATGAGACTGTTAAAGTGGTTCAATAGTGAAAGCGTTAGTAAAAAAAAAAAAAAAAAAACACTTAAATGGAAAAACATTCATTGAACATATTTTAAAATATTTATAGCAAGATAACACCTATTGTCCATTGTTATCAACACATGCATGGTTGCATTCCAAATTTTAAAAAATACAATTTAAGTCAGGACAGGAAATTTCAATTGAAAAGGTACTAACCAGACTAAAATTTTTGCTCGCCACTATTTTACATTCATTCAGACAGTAACGTCGGCCACCACACCTGCACAGAAAATGAACTATTTATGACAAACTGAATTGAAATTGACCATTGTTAGAAGCAGTTGTCTGTTAAATCCAGAATATTTTATATTCATGAAAAATATGAACAATTTTTAAAATGTTAAAAATTCGGGAGAAAGCGAATAATTTTTACCGTGTTTCAAGCAGCTGAGCTTAGGTGGTGAAACCTGATTCACTTCGTGCAGGAGTGAAGAGCGATCAGAATCGGCCTCAGAAGCGAAAAAAGCAGCATTGGCGCTTGCGCGGTGCAAAAACGGGAAGTTCGTTCCTCCGTAGGAGATAAATGGAAGTGGGTGACGCCACATTTTTTCTTCTTTTGGAAGATAAATGCTGTCGCTTGATTTCAAAACACTTTCGCGTGTCGCTAGATTGAGGCACGATATTCTGAGCATATACAGTTTGATTTGAAGCACAACATTTCAAAAGACTAAACTTACTCGTCAACCTTAAATATTTGCTCGCCAATGGCAAGTTGGCGAGTGGAAATTTCGTGCCCTCATTTAAGTGTTAACCTAATTTTGACAAACCCTGTATTAATTAGATTCTCAAGTTAAATTATTTGTGTGTTGTTTTGATCAGAAACTACTTACTCATATTGAATTGTCATATTTTTACTCTGCAGAGCCACTGGAGTTAAAGTTGTTGTTATTAAATTGTTAAAGTATTCTATTATTTTAACATTGTATCAAAATGTTATACAACTACTGGTATTTAAGATGAGAGAAATGTAGAAAGCTTTTTTAACATAGTGGCTAAATAAGTTATTCATTCACAGGAGATGCAAAATGCTTTCCTACTATTGTAGAAACAAAAATTCAAATAAAATATTAATTAAAATGTATTTCTATAGGACAAAATTATTACATGAAAATAATTCTAGTATGCATATAAATTAGGTAATAATTATATATTTTTAAATATATCTTATAAATAAATTTTTAGCATCAGCATTATTCATTATAATAGTGTTTGTTTTTATACATTATATTCCCAAATTTATTGAAACATAACAGAATGAAATTATACAGAGGGTTACACTGATTGCATATTAACATTAAGTATAGTTTTAACAGAAAGGTTTAACTAACGATCACAGTCATAGAGTCATGTTTTATACAATAAATAATAAAACATTTGAAATTAGTAAAGAAATTTTGATTGTGAAGTGAATTGTTTGCATATGCAGTGAAAGAAATGGTCAACTTTTTTTCGATAAAAATATTTTTTTTTAAACTTTGTCTTTGTTATTTTTTCATTAAAAGGTAAGAAAGACGCTAATATTTATTAATAAAATACATATAAATACTTATTTGTTTTTTATGTGTTAAAAAATTAGGCATAATTTTTGAAAAGTCATTCAAATAAATGTAGCAGTGATTTTTATTTTTGAATTTAAATGAAACAATTTATAAATAATATAATAAAATTCCTTGTTAACTTTAAATTAAAGTGTAATTATTGCTTAAAGCAGCGGTTCCCAACCTTTTTTCTTTAACGTATCCCTTGCTAAGACTTTTCATGTATACGTACCCCTTCTCACATAAAACCCTTCCAAACATTTTTGTTTTGGTTCATATTAGTAATGTTCTTATGCTAGTTACCAATGTTAGAAACAGTTCTCCTCAAAATTCCAGTTTTCAAGTACTTATCCATTTTGAACCAAAACACAATATCAACATAAAGTCACTCAAAACACGAAATATTAGCTAAAGACTTCATATTAAGCACTCAAAAAGCAGAGATGAAGCTACACCTATTATTACACATTATTGAATTTATGCTAATGCTGAACAGTCGAACACCAAAAGGATGACCTTTACTCAAATGGGTTTTAAATAAAATTGTAGAAGACAGAAGACCCAATAAAATTCATGTTTTTTCTACATATTTCTAGAATTACTAGAAGGAAAAGAACAATAAAAGAAAAAGAGTGACACATGCGAAATCGCAAAATGTTATCAGGAGTGGGTGGAGATTAAGCCAACAAGTAATCAATCAATTACTAAGTTTAGGCATTTTCGTCCTATTTTACTTTTACACAAGTCTCCCTTTGTAAACAAAAAGTTTAATTCTGTTTTTCTGTTTTCAATTTAAGTTTTATTTTTATGTTATCCACCATTACTAATGTAATTTTCACGTACCCCAAAAATATTCCACCACGTACCCCACAAGGGTACGCGTACCCCAGGTTGGGAACTGTTGGCTTAAAGTGATAAAAACATAACATAAAACGTTTAAAAATACCTTTTAATATAGATTACAAATGTTTCCTTCGTTCTAACGGCGACATCTTCAGATCAAAATGATAAATAAAATATTCTCACAAAATTAGAGCGAAGGAAAGATGTGTAATCTACATTAAAAGGTATTTTTAAACATTTTGTGTTATGTTTTTATCACTTTAAGCAATAATTACACTTTAATTTGAAACAATTTAATTCAAATAAATTTCTCACAGCACAAGTCCATATTCAAATAAGACAAAAATTTTAATAAAATGATTTATTAACAAAATATAATAATGAGATACATATTCTAAACAACTACGTATGTATATACATTATGTACATGGGATAAAGATCATAAAAGTTATCTGATTCAGATCACCAGTCTGCACTATTGTTAGCCAAATAGTCTCTCCTCCCAATATTAGATGCTTGTTTGTTCTGCATAGCTTCCAATTTAGGACAATCTGTAATTCTGTGACCCAGACCACCACAATATGAGCAACCTCTTTCATCTGTAAATAAACAAATTGTTTATCATAATAAATACACAACAAGAACGAAAAATCATGCGTCAAGCATAGATTATGTAACACTTTCCAACGCTTCCAAAATTATTTTACAAATCATACCGTTTAATAAGCTGAAAGATAACAGCTAAGTAAACAATTTGGAAAACGCATAACATATTTAAAAACATAATTTCGAATTTCCAACATATACAATATTCGGAAAAATATCCGAATACTTTTATTCAGCCCTGTATATGATCTATAGATTTGTATATATACTACATAGGATGCTAAATTTTAGTTCAGTTAAGAAACGCTTAGCAAAGTTTAAAATTCTCCTTCTGGAGTTTCTATCAATAAACGAAAATGTGTTCGTGAACTTTTGTGCTTCCCTGTATATGATCTACAGAATTTATACACACCACGTAATAAACAAAAAGTGAGTTTATTTTAAAATCGCGTTCAGTAACTTAAAACGCACTTCCAGGAATTATTGTTAACAGACAGTAGAGAATTCTTTTGTGTGTCCCTGTAAATGAAGATGACTACTATACACACAATATTCTGTAGTAAGCCTCTTGTAATGCACCTTAGTGATATATATAAATTTCAATGCGTTTAAAATAGTGAAACATTATTTAAATAAACCGCAGACAATTTTTCTCCATAGACGTAATGTAACGGAATTCTTTTGACTGTCCCTGTAAATTAACTATAAGTGCTATGCACACCCTATTCCATATTAAGCTTCTTGTAATACACCTTAGTGACATATATCAATTACAATGTGTTTGCAATTGTGTAACATCATTAAAATAAACCGCAATAATTATCCCCATAGACCGTAATGTAACGGAATTCTTTTGAGTATCCCTGTAAAAAAACTATAAGTGCTACACACTTCAGTTGAAATAGGGAATATGCTATAGATAACGACAATAACATATAAAAATTGCAAGGCAATCCGAGCATATTTACGGGAGTTAGAGCACGGACAGACGGCCAGACAAACCGAAGTCATAAACACTTTTCAACTAGGTTGGAAAGTGTTAAAAACACACTTATGCATATATATATAGTAAAGCCTAAATATTGGCTTTACTCTGCCTAAATATTGGTCTGTTAAGTAGTAAGAATTTGTTTCTATCCATAAAACAAAGCAGTGGAAAATTAATTATGGACATTTGCCATGTGTATTTGAACTTTCCTATAAATGCACAACAAATGATAACACTCTCTGCCTGGTAATTGTGTATGTCTAAGGTTGCATAGAATATTTAATGAAAAAAATGAGAATGTGGAATAACTAAGCTCTCTGAATCATCTTTCACTTTAAGAACTGGAAAAAAATATAGAAAAAATTGTGGGGAAAAATAGCTTTTAAAGGAAAAAAAGACGACTCAGAGTCTGAATCATACCAGAGGTCATAGACATTGTGTGGCAGACATGAAAATACGACAACGGGAAAAAGAAAGAGGAAAATGATAAAAAATTCCTATATCATCATCATCCTTTGGAATTTCCAGTAAACAGTGGGTTTCCTCGATCTATAAAAGTATTTTTGAGAGTTCTTTTCCATTCCTTTCTGCCCATGGAAATAACCTCACTTAACTTATAAGCAAATTCTTATAAATAAGTCGTATATAAACAGACATTTATACAATAAAGTGAAATGTAATGGACTGCATTATTATTCTTTTCCATTCCATAGCTTACAAAAATAATAAAAACAAAAATAAAACTTTATAATTTATCTTCTATGAATTCGGAAGAAATTATGTTCCATTGTAATGAAATGTTTATTACAGCACTTGTAGGTGAATTAGCAAGCTTTCACTCTACTTTTCTGAATCTGGTGAGAAACAACTTTTTTTCCTACTTGAAGCGGAAACTTTTTTCCCTGTATTTGAAAATCATGCAGGTTTCTTCCGAGTAGGGAGAGAGATCTTGATAAGGGTGACAGACAAGTAGCAGGTAGGGGAAGGCATTCTCTCCAATGTTCACCAGTATTAATAATTCATATTTTTGCACTACCATGGCAATAGGATTACACAAAGCCATTAAGACTAGAAAACAAATGTTTTCTGTCTACTTTTGCTCAGAATTTTGACTACTTTTATTTTAAAGTCCAGTATTCCAGAGATGTTAACCTGCATGATATTTTATCTTCATATCAAAGCAAATAATTTTAATCCTTCATTTTAAAGAAAATAGGGAAAAGTTAGATAAAACTGAACACCAGATTGTTTTTTTTTTTCCCTATGTAGCTACATGAACAAAATGACTTTAGCATCTATTCAAATGATAAACTGATTCTTCAGTTATGGAAAACAATTTATTTCATTATTATTATTATTATTACTTTTTTTTTTTTTTTTTTTTGAGAAATAATTATATCTTGGAGAGTAAAGAAGTTATTTTTTATAAGAACTTTATTTAATCAGGTTGATAAAACTGGGACCATATAAGAATAACTTACAAAATTTTGTTGTATTGCTTTTGAAATTTTTATTTATATCAAAAAAGTAGTACAACGGCCTTAAATATCTCCAGCAACAAAGTGGGTTTAAAAATTGATGAAGTATGTTTGAATTTAATATATTTAAAATTTAGTAAATTATTTTATTCTTTGTTTTTTTTTTTTTTCTTCTTCTTCAATCTCAAGTTCTAATTTATATGGTGAAGAAATCAGAGTTATTGCCTTCCGCTGTCGCTAATCAGATTTTTTACCAATTCTGGAACCTTCTTGCACTGGGAGAACCAAGGTCCCAGCTTTACCCAACCATGTCATTTATTGGCAGGGGAAGATCATTAACTCAACACTAAGAGAAATTAAGAATGTTTCATCAAGGGGAGGAAGAAAAGCTCGCTGAACCTCCTGTGGAAGGCAACTTTTAGTTATTGTTAAGTTCATGTGCTTCAAATTTATCATCAACAGGGCATTCCAGAGGCAAAGCCTTCTGATGAAAAAAGAATAGACTGTTTCAATTCTCCATTTTGAAAAATGTTGAAATAGGTAGAAACTTATTTTAGAATATTTTATATGTATTTATTGTTAAATTTTTGAATTGCTTTTTATTTAGATATGTTTAAAAAATGAGTTATGACAAAAAAAACTCTTAGTTTAGCTTATTTCATGTCTACATTCTGCATATATATATTAAAAACAGACTAGGCTGTGGACCACAAACACATCTGTTCCAAAATCTTGCCCTACAGTAGATTCCTTTCTGCCAGCACAAATATTGCTTAGTATTTCAAGTTATATCTTAATATTTTCAGTGATTTAGGGAGAGCTGTGACCCTCCCTTGCATATGCCACTGGAGGAACAACTATCTTTGAGATGAAGAAAAAGCATTATAATAATTATTTATTTTATGACAACTTTGAAAAAAATAACAAATTAATAAGTATGTGAGATACAGCTTATTATATTTTTAAATGTTTTTTCAATGAAGTATATTTTATCTGCCTGATCTTTAGTGTGAATTTCTTGGATATTCATTGTCTTTCTGTGGAAATTTTTTACGTATACAACTTAAAGTATAATAATAAAAATAAGATTTTTTTTAAAAACAAAACATAACCATATTTCTATGACTTAAAGAACTAAAATTTGGAGGTACATATATGAATTTAAATTGACTATAGTTAAAAACAGGCATTAACTATGTTTGATTATTCTCTGCATTACAATAATTAAAAATTACATAAATATCTAAAGTTCTTATGAAACACTGAAATGCAATCATAAAGCTTAATAGTAGTACGACTAATAAATAAATAAAATAAAAAGCAAAATCAGTGGAAAAAAGAAAAAAAAAAAACGAATGAAAAGGTAAAAAATGTAGTTAGTATGTGCCATTCCCCTTGAAAAGTTGTTTATCGTGCAATACATAATTTAATCTGTCTTGATTCAACACATTTATATTATCCCTACAGGAGCTAACCTTATAATTAAAGTATTATTTTATTAGTTAATTAATAAATAGGTTTGTTATTTTATTATCTTAAATTTTACATACAATAAAGCTAATAATAATGTAGGGGAAAGTGGGGGCTAATGGGAAATTTTTTTTATTTTAGGCTAGTATAAAAGCAAAAATGCACATTTTATTATTTTTTTTAATTGCAATTTCTTTTACAGTTAAGTAAATAAAAACTTCGTAAGAAAGTAAAAAACTTTACCAATCACTGTGTTATATCCATTTTTGTACTTTAATACAACTGTACCATTAGCCCCCATACTTGGGGTCTATTGGGACATAGTGCAGGGCTATTGGGACATGCAGTGTAATAGGAGAAAAAAAGCCTTAATTGAATGTCAAATGCATTTTTTATTAACAAACGCTATATTGCACACGTGAAAATTGTTATGCATCAAATTTAAGCATAGGACATCTTAATTCCACAAAGTATTTTGAAATTTTTAACTTCAAAAGAATATCATCTTCAATAACAAAAGATCGATCTTCTTTTTCCGGATAAAAAAATAACCACCCATGTTTGTCCTGTCTCCTCAAGAATGACATTTCATATTCTGTTGCATCCACTGTCAAAACACGACCCACAAATGCAATGACATCTCGTTTATGAGAAAATTTAACCACAGCATGGTCTCCTACAATGAGTTTTTCTTTGTACTCAGGAAATCCAGATTCACAGTTTTGTTGGAAATCTAATTGCTTCACTACTGCTGTCATCACACAAATCGCTTAACTTTGGTTTTCTTCTAGAATCAGGCTTTACTAATTCTCTAAGCAACTGCTCTTTATCTTCACTTCTTGATGAAAATTCATTCTTTTTGACCAATTTTGCTTTTTTAGTGTTATTTTTGGCATGGCGAGATTTGTTTGCCTCTCTTCTCAGAGATTCTTCAAGTACCCTTTCCTTTTCAGGGGTGCTTGTATAAATTGCTGACCTGCCTCGCTTTCTACCCCTGTTTGATTCTTTCCTGGGACCTGCTTTTGGGAATGGGCATCCTTCTTCTAGGGTCTGCGTGGAATCAACAGAGGAAGCACAATTTTGCGCTGAGATTCAAGGGCAATTAAATATACACAAAGTGAAGACAAACAAACCATTACAATGTTGTTTTAAAGAAATATTGAGTCATGCCAGTAATCATTAAGTTGTCCCATTAGCCCCCACAAGAAATGTCCCATTAGACCCCACAATGTACAAATTTATAATTTTAGAAATTATTTACATGTGTAATTCATTATTTTCTCAATAATATTTTCTCATTCACTAATATTTATAGTATCTAAAACTGTATTTAAATAGGATATAAGTATTCTGAATTATTTACAAAATAAAATCAATCACTAAAATTAATATTTACTTTGGCTTGTTCAAAAATAAACTTGGCTTTTTCTCAACAGTAATCAACTGTCAGGGCTGACCTCCCATGCTGCAAATGTGTGCTAGACCTGTTGTCATTCAGTGGTGTATAAATTGTCACTAAAATATATGTAGCGTAAAAAAAATCCATTTGTCCCATTAGCCCCCACTTTCCCCTATACTGGGAGAACTTTATAATGACATTACTTTATTATTAAATATTCATACAAAACTTAATACTTTGATTAGTTTCAAATCAACAATTAATGTAATAAGAAATGTTTGAATTGTATTTTATAAGAATTAAAAGTGAAGAAATAAATGCATTTTCTCCATTAAGAAAAAGTATTCAACAATAAATGATGTTGGCAAAATAAAATAAATATAAAATTTCTTTTATGCTAAAATAAAATGTAAACTTTCACAAATAATAAATATCACCATACCACCAACATCCAAGTATTTTTCATTTTCTGACTGCAATGCTGCAAGGAAGGGAGGTACTTTCTGCTTAGCTTCCATCAAGAGATGTTTCAAATCAAGTAATACTGACTCATCTATGAAAAAGAAATAAAAAATGAAGATAAACAAAAGTTTGTTCAGTTTTACATGTAAACATATCAATAAGCTAAATTACATTTAACAACAGAGAATGCTAACACTTAAAAAAGGAATACAATAAAAGGGGAAAGAAAGAAGTATACAGAAAATTAAAATATAGTACACAGCAACAGTAATTAAAGAAATAAAAATAACCGTATTTATAATTAAAAGATAATTTCATGATTTCAAATTTAACAAAAACTACTTGTATATCTACAAATGATAAGATCCATGTGAACTGTAATAATTTTTTATTGGCATCATCAATTATAATAATTTTCTCATCTCAATATAAATTTCAGAATAACGAAAATTTTCACACCTTCACAAAGAGTATCACACATATGTTTCACAAGGTGCATACAACCTTTTATTTAACTTAATCAGAGAATCTCTGCAATTAAATATGGTGAAGATTATTATTCAGAAACAGTGGTATGCAAAAATTAAAATGTCACTTGTCCCAAAGGGATAATCAACATCATAAACATAATATTTGACAGCTTTGTTTTGTGCAACAAGGGCATTGTATGTATTGCCAAATTTTGTCAATGTATAGAATACAATAATTAAAAACAAAAGCTAGAATGAAATTATTAGATAAAATTTTGTATCCCTAGAAGATTACAATTAAATGTTTTAATGACCAATTAACATCTTACTAGTGTCTTGAACAAGACTTATTATTATTAAATGCAATTTTATTTATGCTACATTTGATTTTTTTATGAGAAGGTCAAATTGAGTTTGTTTTCCTCTTGAATAACCATTTAAATATATAAAATTTCATCAATGCCATATTATTCTTATTATATTTGGGAGAACATGAATCCTTGCAACACAGTTAAAGAGTTAAATTTAAAACTTTAAATAATAGGATGGAATAAAGAATGATAAAAATGTAGTGAAAATTAATTTGATTGTGGTGTATATTTAGCTTTTGCGAACTGAAAATTACAACAACCCAACCTTTCATTCTTTTAAGTTAAAAAATAGAAACACATAGAAAAGTTCTTTCTCACCAAAGGCTTGGAATAGTGTTAATGGAACTTTTAATAAAGACATCTTTAGAATATAAAATTATTTCTTTATTAATCCATATAAAGGTAAACCAGCAGAGTGTTCTGTGTCAATCTGCAGCAAACCAAAATTTATCCATGACCCAACAATGCTGGACTAAGCTTAATATCTTAAAAAATTGTAGTAACCCATAAAATAGGCAAAATTTGAATTTAGAAACAAAATATAAGAAGATACAATAAATATAGAGACATACAGTAAATTTTAGCATTTTTTTTTTAAATCCCAGTACTTTTTATTAAGCTGTTAGATAATATGGAGTGCTCACTGCCATGCTGCACTGTTTCTGTTACTGAGGTGGTAAAAGGGTTTTTCTCTTGACCACTAAATTAGTAAAATTACTTAAAAGATTCAATAGCAATCACCTTCATAACATTTTTTTTTTTTAAATGGCAATTTTACTTCAGTTAAGCACACCACCACCTCACCATTCTAAAGATCAAACTTATATAATTTACACAGGTATGATCAAAACTCAAATTCTAACAAAACACAGTCACCAAAAATAAATACAGAAAAACTTTAAAATTATATGATGAAAAACAAAACTAAGACATCAAAGAGAGAAATCTAATATGCAGTCACCCATTAAGAGCCTACATCAGTCATGCGAAAAAACACGCAAGCTAATGTTAAGTCTATGGGAAGGTTCTTGGTAGATTTCTTGCTCGCATTTTAATATTTTTAAATGATTTTTTTTGCATAGGATAGCTGAAGTCGATCTCTAACGTTGTTAGTTTTTACTTTTTCGATTTTGGTTACAGTTTTTTTATAAGCAGACATTTTCAATTTTGGAACTGGTTGGAACCGGTTCTGAAAGTGAAAGTACCCTTATATAAAAAAAACTGGAATCAAAATCGAAAAGTAAAAACTAATAACGTTAGAGATCAACCTCAGCTATCCTATGCAAAAAAAAGCATTTAAAAATATTAAAATGCGAGCGAGAAATCTGCCAAGAACATTCCCTTAGACTTAACATTAGCTTGCACATTTTTTCCCATGACTGATGTAGGCTCTTAACCCCTTAGGGACGAGCGACACATATACGTGACGCATAAGATGCTCAGAATCCTCGATTATTCCCACCAGTTACTTTTTATTGTAAGCTTTGCCTTATTTAATGACAGCATTTCTGCGATTCAATTAGGCGAAAATTTCTGTTTTGAAAAACCGGTGGTGAAAGATTAAAAATTCTGTAAAAGACGCTCGTCGCGAAGAGGTTAAGCAAACAGAAACATGCCATGAGAAAACATGCATGCAATCACCAAAGATGCAAAAACAGAGCGCTCCTAAGGCAGATAAAAGCAAAAGAACCGAGAGAATCCTAACACAAAGTTATTAAGTAATGATAAAATACTCACCACAAGCTTTGTTTATGAAAGTTGTGGCAATTCCTTTCTTTCCTGATCTTCCAGTTCTACCAATTCGATGGACTTAAAAAAAAAAACAGATTATGGATATAAATATGTACTGCATGGCAATTAAGCATAGTGAAATAAACTGTATGCATAAACATTTGGTATTTACTGAACATTTAAGGTGAAATTATAATGAATTAGATGTGGTAGTAGTTCTATTGTCGACTATTTTAAATATATTTTTTTTTATAATAAAGTAGAAGCCCATTATAGCATGACTAGGGTTACCAGATTGTACATTTTCCTACAATTTGTACATTTTTTAGGCTTGTTATACGTTGTTTACTTAAAACTTCCCCTATTACAATTTATTTCAATTTTAAAAAACATATATATGAATTTTAATAAATCTGAGAATTTTTTTTTGTTTATATTTTTAGTTTGCTTAAAAATTTCACTTTTGGATGCAGTCATGTTAAATAATTTGATGTTAAACACCAGTAAAACACCAGCAAATGAGAAAGGGAGTGAAGGCAGTAAAAATTAAACTAAGTTTTTGTGAATAACAATCCCAAAAGTTCTTCCAAATATGATGCCATTGTAGAATCTGAAATTGCAGTGATATATCATTGCATAAAACATAATCAAAGTTACTCAAGCTTTGATTGAAGACACAAATTAATTTCATCATGATTCAGTGATTCTACAATAGCCAACAAATTACACTGTAGAAGAATCAATTGTAAAAAAAAACTTCTTGCTCCCAAGAGTCAAGAAAGATTCCTTTAAAAATATTACTGGCACATTGAACATAGTTTATTAAAGTGTGAAAAACAATGGTAATCAGATAAAAACCGAAACAGGTTAGTGTCAATAAAATTATTACTTTTTTTTTTTTTTTTTTTTTTTTTTTTGATAAAGGGATAAATCTGGTAACCCTAGGAGAGACTCAATACACCACAGATATAGATAAAACATGTGGCATTATCTCCCAAAAATAAAAACACAATTAGTGTAGGAAGACTTCTTTATGAGTTTCTTTGAATAGGTAATTTCACTGGTAGATTAATTTTCTTCTTTTTCTTTGTTTTTTATATCTTTAAATGTTTTGTATTTCTGGCTTTTAAATAACAGTCACATATATTAAAGACTACACATATATTAAAGACTGCTTTTGACAAAATAACAATACATTATGAAACAAAACTCTAGAATATGTATGTATCATAATGTAATAAATATTTCCTTACCTCATTTAAAAATTTTAAATGAAATCAACTAAAAGGTAATTAATCAAAAGACACTATGGAATTATAATAGTTCTGAAATGCTTACCATAATTTTCAATGTCTTCTGGCATGTCATAATTTATAACATGTTGGATATTTTCGAAATCTAGACCTTTTGAAGCAACATCAGTAGCAACTAAAACATCTTTCTCTCCTTTGCGAAAAGCTTCAACACTTCGCGAGCGTTCTTCCTGATCTAAAGATAAGAGAAAATTACAATTATCAAAGTAGAATGAAAAGGTCATCAAATCTACTATATATATAAAATGCAAATGGAAATTTCATTCTGAAATTTATAACTCAGGTTCTGCTAAGCGAATTTTTATAGGACTTTGTCAGTTAGGCAATTTTGGGGGGGGGAAGGTTTTAGTGTATAACACATCATTCTATGTTGCTTAGTTAGAAAGCAATGGGAATAAGTTCAATAATTAAGTGAACTAGATTATGAAAGACAATTTCAATCCAAACACTTATAATTCACATTCTGTAAAACGGATTTTTATGTGACATACATTGGTAGTTAGATAATTTTGCAGGGGAAGGCTTTAGTATGTAACACATCGTTCTATGTTGCTTACTTAACAGAAATTACAAGAGAAAGTTCTATCTACTAAAATATAAAATGCAAATGGAAATATCATTCCAAATGCTTATAACTCATGTTCTGTGAAATGTATTTTTATGAAACTTCAGTTAGGTAATTTTTCGGAGAAGGTTTTGGAGTATAACACATTGTTCAATGTTGCTTAGTTACTGAGCTATGGGAGAAAGTTCTATAATTAGGTTAGCACGATTATGAAAGATTAGCTCTTTTAAAAATCTACTATCTAGTATATATATATATATATATATATATATAAATGGAAATTCATATTTCAATCTGAATGCTTATACCTAAAGTTCTGCTACATGGATTTTATACGACTTACATTGTCAGTTAAGGGATTTTTCAGGGATGTTTTTAGTGTGTAACACATCATTATGCAAATTCATATTTCATTTTGAACACTTATAACTCATGTTCATCTAAACGGATTTTTATGGGACTTACATTGTCAGTAAGGTAATTTTTCAGGGATTTTCATTTGATTCAATGTTTGTTTGGAAAAACCGACCAGCATAGGCATGCTACGCCAGCTAGTATTATAATTAAAAAATGTTGTTTTTTAAAGTATTATCACAATATACTCACCTTTGTTAATGTATATTATAATAAAAAGAAATAAAAAATACCAAAATCACAGATGGCAAAGAAAAAAAAAGGGTAGGAAAACTTTTTATCTATACCATGATAACAAATTCTCATAATTTATCCATGTTAAAACAGACATTCAAAAAATTAAATTACTGTATTTACTCATGTATAATGTACACTTTTTTTCCCCAAAAGTATTGGGGCTGAAAAACGAAGTGGACATTATAAGCAGGATGTATGCAAAAACTATCTGAAATGATACATGCTTTCACTAAGTCACTGAATCACCACTTTTGGGAAGAAACTTTTTTTCAGTTTTTCTTCTTTCTTCCATAATCATACAGAAGATTTGCCAACTTTGATTATAAATCTTAAAAACTTCCAAAATAAAGAAAATTTCTTTGAAAAATTACAAGAGTAATTCATAAAATAAATCAACATAAAACTAAACTAAATATGAAAAAATTTTACCTTTGCCTCCATGAATGGCAACCGCTTCAACATTCTTTAACAATAAATATTCATGAATAGCATCAACATCTTGTTTTTTCTCAGCAAATATAAGGACCTTCGAAAAATATATATGTTTAATCATTTATATAATCAAATTATGTAATAAATTAGAGAAATAAAAATGTAAACAGCAATTTAAATACAGATAACTATCGATGATAAAAATAATCTAAGATTAAAACAAAGTAAAAATAGGTAACTTATAATGGTATAAAGAGTTATGATATTCATCATCTCAAAATACAAGACTTATCCAAAGTTTCCCTAGGATCAAAAACAAAAGGAAAAATAGTTACATGAAAACCTTTATGGCAGGCATGTCAAACTCGCTTAGTGCCGTGGGCCAAATTAAGCATTATATACAAAGCCACGGGCCACATAAAAAAAGTAGATAATCTTATTACCATTGTACAGAATAAAATTTGTACGTACAAAACACAGCCATAGACATATTCATGCAAAGTTCCAAAGTTATTATTATACATAGTTTATTTATTTTATTAACAACAACAACAACTCTTAATTACTTTAAATCAACCAAATCTATAACATTTAATTGAATTTTTTAAATTGTATTAATTTTCGGTCTGTTTCCAACATAGTTTAAAAGTGTTTATAAATTCAGATTGTTTGTCTGCTTGTCTGTATGTCAGAGCTCTAACTCGAGTAAATATACTCAGTTTTCTACGAAATTGATATGTGTTATCGAGGTTTATTATGACATGTTGGGTATTGAAATTGAAGTGTTTAACATTTATAGCCCGTTTTTATGGACATAGTTGACAAGTTTGCAATGTGCAATGTGCAATTATTTTTTTTTAATTTTTGATTCAAATTTTCATTATTCTGATAGAAATTTATTTCATATTTCGAACATTTACACAGAACTATTAAAAACAGAAATAAAACTTTAAAATAATAATTAAATAATTACATGTTAAAAGCAATAAATGGGGAAAATTACGTCATAAAAATATACTTGCGTGGGGATTATTAAAAAAAAGAAATAAAACTTTAAAATAATAATTAAATTATTACGCGTTAAAAGCAGTAAATAGAGAAAATTATGCCATATTTAAAATACTCAAATATTATTCCCCAACAGTTTTCAATTTAAAAATTAATTTTTATGGAGATATTTATTTATTTCAAAAAAATCTTTTGTCCTGTTGTTGTATATTTTAAAAGAGTGCAAATAATATTTCCTTTCAATTAAAAACTTTATTTTTACGTTAATATTAAAAATGGGAAGAAAACTTTTGGGAAAATTATGTCTTATTGTAAACGATACATTTAAAACGTCTTATTTAAAACAATTTTCTTATAGCATCATTATAAAATTCCTCGAGGTAGCGACACTGTTTACTTAGCCATTTTATACAAACTAATTTTCAAATGTTCAATTGATCTCATTTAATCAGTTACAAAAACAGTCGTTAGCTGTCTGCACTTATATTACTAATATTTAATTAAAGGTTCGTCTACTCATTTATAATTTATTTTTATTAATAATTAATATTGATGTTTATCCGTTTAAGGCTGTATTTTGCTATATTAAGATGTGTTATAAACGATTTCGGTATAGATGGGTTTCGTTTTATATTAAATGTTTTAAACCTCCCCTCCCCCCACATTCTACACTGAATGATTTCTTCCTAATTAATTAGCCATTTAATCTTTTATTATCATTTGTTATTATTTGTTGATAGTTTTTGTATAAGGCTGTTCTCAATTCATACTACCTACTTTCTGACACTTGCCTAAATGATTTTTATTTCTTAAACACATAAAAGCTGCAGGTGCTCTTGATTAAAAAAATAAGAAATCAATTAGTGTCCCGCTTTTTTCTTTTAAATGCAAAGGATTTTACAAGAGGTATTGTCAAAAAAATTTTTTACAGAATTTATCAAAAAATAAAAAACACTTTTCGATTCCAAATCATTTCAATGCCAATGTTATACTCTTATTGTATTAAAAATGAATGTGAATGTTTTCCATATGTTGAGCTAGGAAAATATGTTTTTGGGAACAGCTTTAATGCTAGTTTCCGTTATAGACATGTTCCACATCTTCGCACACTTTATTGTTTTCAGTAAATAATGAGCATTTCTATAAAAAATACTCTGTTATTATTTTTAAAACACTATATACAGTAAAACCTGCTGAGACGGAATCGCAAGGAGCCGCAGAAAAAGTCCATAAACTTGAAAAATTTTATGAGTTTTATGAAATAATATCACCAAAATAAAAAAATAAAGTATTTTAGAAATTCGTGCTCCAACCAACATGAAAACTATTTGCACTGTAATTGCCTATTTAAAAAAAGAAATTAAAAAACCGTATTCAAGTAATGCATTAAAATTTGATGGAATTTATATTGTAATTTGTATTTTCACTTAAAAGATGTTTTTAATTCAGAATTTTACTCAATTCTGAAAAGACTTTTATTTATTGATTGAATAAATGAGACAAATATTACTATTCAAAAATAGTGATAGCATTCCGAATTGACAAACAACTAAATTAAACATGGGTAAACGGCCAAAGGGTTCGCAGGCCACAGATAAGTTGTCGGCGGGCCATGTGTTTGACATGCCTGCTTTATGGGAGCAATTACAACAATCAATAAGCTACTTCTCAACAATGTTGTAGTAGTAAAAAACAGCAAGGGGTATATGCTATAGACAGAGGGTGTATGCTACAGTCAAGAACATTATTGGTTACATACAACAATCAATAAGCTACTTCTCAACAATGTTGTAGTAGTAAAAAAAAAGCAAGGGGTATATGCTATAGACAGAGGGTGTATGCTAGAGTCAAGAACGTTATTGGTTAAAGTATACGTTATAGCTTTATTTGAGAAACAGAGAGTATGCAGAGCTACTTAAAAAAAATCCAGAAGGATTATGCATATACCTCTGTATACCCTCCACTACACCCCTGTTTCTCAACATATTTACTACAGAATTAAAAGGCTTGTTATGTTGTAGTGACAATTTTTTTATTTTGGGGTTGCAGAAATTTGTCTCTTTGGAAAAGGAAACAGCATTTGACAGCATCTAAACCAGCCATACTCAACCTGCGGCCCGCGGGCCACATGTGGCCCGGAGACCTTTTATGTGCGGCCCGAGATACATAATCAATAACCTCTATTTGTTACATTAATTGAGATATGTATAAAAGTTTTAAGACCTTCACTGTTCTTTTATATATTTTCATGGGAAGACAAAAACTGTCCTGTTATTTAAAATTACTAATTTAAAATTATCTTAAATACCGTTTCTTTAGTCAAAAGTTCTTTTTACATGTAGTTCTATTTGTGCTATAGTGGTGTATACATTTCTTAATCTTCAACACTAAACCAATATTATTCCAAATTTATTATATTTGAACAATACATTTCTACACTTTAAAAAAAGTTTTTGTATTGAGAAAAAATTAATTTATTAAAGTAAAGCACCTTATTTTTTTTTTAGAACTTAGAAATGCTACATTGTTATAAGCAAAATACACCAGCTATTTTGTCTAATAAGCATTACGTTTATCTAATAATGCTTATTAGGGTTGAATGTTTACTGTGGAAAAAATTGGCAGCAAAATGTTCTATACCACTATTTGTACATCATTTGCAATTGAAATCTACCACAAAGTTTGTTGTTTGGAAATAGTGGTGTTAAAAAGTTTAGTAATATTTCTTTTTCGACAAACGTTCAATCATACTGATTATATTAACTTTATCATATAGGTTTGCTTTATACTACTTGTTTAAATCTTACTATTTAAATTACTCTTTTTTTTACATTATAATATAATTGTGTTGCGGCCGGCCGAACGTTCCAAACGTATGTTTGTGGCCCGCGAGAAAAAAAGGTTGAGTATGGCTGATCTAAACTCTTCCTCACTTTATAAAGCTGACTAGAGAAAAATTTCTTGGGATGTAAGAAAATATGGTAAACATTGAAAACAAAATCAGAACTATAGGATAGATTGTCAAACATCTTCTAACAGAATGTTTCAGAAACTGTGTTATACAAGGAGCCATATGCGAGCGAACATTAGCCATAGATCGACACAACATCTACGCTGAGCATACAGTATCTCAAGTTTTGAATGGCCCATTATAATTTTAAGCATTCAAAAATTTTATCGCAGATGAAACCTAGCAGTCAGTAAAAGAGGAAATAAGAGATGAAATTGCCAGCTGATGCAATGACGATACTGCAAGTGACTAGGAAGTGCTATCACATATGATAGCTAAATCTTGATCATTAAAGCACAGCTTTTAAGTTCAGTTCAAAATTTCTTTTGTGAAAAAGGTAAACCATAAATAAAAGGTTTGGCAAAATGCTACAATGCCAGTATGTTTATGAATATGCATCTTTCTACTCTTCTTGACATCTTGATATGTTTCATTTTCATTTGCAAATTAAATGTTAAACATTACTCATGACCAGGTCTTTACAAATTTGATAAAATCTAGTAGCCAGCAAAAAATTCTAGTCACTAGTAAAAAATATCTCCCCCCCCCCCACACACACACACACCCCACATCACTTTATTTCAAAAAGTGCAAAAGTTTTTTATGAATTCAATTATAAAAAATAAAAACAAGCATAGTTTAGAATCATTAGTGACATAGTTTAGAATAGTACATTATTTAGAAAAAAAAAATAAACTAAGTTTTCTAATGAAACTTATCAAAATTATGTATCTCTAAAAAGAAAAAGAAAGAAAGAAAAGAAATACTGTAAAGGCTGGATTAACACGCATGTTCGGGAAATGCTGATTTTCAAATCCTTTAAATCTTCTAATAGTTGAGTGCAACAAAATCTATATCTGATGAGGGGGCATCGGTGAAATAGTGAAGCAGGAAAACAATTTTTTGCCTATTTTACTGTGTAAATCAGTCAAATAATTCCGATTTTGTTATTTTAAAATTTGGATTTGACAAACTTATTTTTGCCAAATTAAAAATAAAAGTTAAAAATATTTTTTGTCTGAATATAATTTCTAAGTTTATTTCTTAATATTTTGCAATTTCTGCAATGATACATCTTAAATTAAAGTGTTGTTTCTGCTCATTTCTTAAGTCAATTTTTATACCAAAGGAAAAAAACAGATTAAATATCTTGGTTGCCAGATTAAAAATCTTGGTCACCAGTGGCGACCTGGCGACCACATTTGTCAAGCCCTGCTCATAACATATTTAAAAGTTTACTAAAAATTAAAAAATATTTTCTTTCTAAATTGCAATTTGAATTATAAAATGAAAATGTATTTGTCATTGAGACAATTGTAATAAATTATGTAAAATATACTGTATAAGTATCAATAAATAATGGTAAATAATATATGATTAAAACAGGTTTAGTTTTTTTATAACCTTTTAATTTACATTTTATATTTTTCCCTTCATGATAGCATATTTTATAAATACATCCTGAAAGCTTAATGACCCTTTTCAGAACTTTCAAAATTTATCATCAGTATATTATTCACATTGCACATAATCTGTTTCAATATTAATTTTTATTAGGTTTAAACAGCTTTAACAATTAACAGTGTACATTGGAATAGATGCACAATTAAGATTTATATGGAAGCAGACATTAATGGATATTGTTCAAAGATGTGAATATGTTAAAAGTTCAATAATTTCTTGAAAGTCATATTTAGGCATCTTTGCTACAAAAATTTTTTAAATAATGCCCTAGTCATTTTGCGATTCTGTGAAGGATGTTTTTGAAAATGTGTTAGCAAAAAAGGAGAAAATTTCTTATTTTATTTTCACATTCTCAACAGTCTTTTAGATTTTGCTAAAAATGTGATCGTAGCTAAAACACTACTCTGGCATGCACACTCTGTTTTTGCAAGCAGAATGATAAGGTGTAATTCTAATGAACAAATGCATGGACAGTGTAGCAGTGTGGGAAACTTATTTTCTGACTAAGCCTCGTAAAATACTAAAGAAGAACGAATAATCATGCTTCAAATATAAATTATGAAACACTTTCTAACACATTCAGAATACTGTAACAAAACTTCACCGTTTAGTACAATGAAAGATGATGTCTAAGTAAAATATTAGAAAACGCAAAAAATAGTTAAAAACCCAATTTCAGGATTTACCAGCAATAGTCTGAAAAACATACAAACTCTTTTGTGTAGCCCTGTATATGACATATAGATTTGTATATATACTTAGTACATAATATGCTAAAACTTAGTTCAGCTATGAAACACATAAGCAAAGTTGAAAATTCCCTTTCATCAATTTCCACCAATAAACAGAAATGTACTCGAGATCTTTTGTAGTGGAACCCTGTATATGATCTATACAATTTATACACACCAAGAAATATGCAAAAAATTAGTTCAATTTCAAAATACATACCACAACTGAAAACGCACTTCTAGCAATTATTGCTCATAGACAGTACTGTAACCGAGGTCTTTGGTGTGTCCCTGTAAATGAACGATAAATGCTATGCACACTATATTCTATAATAAGCCTCTTGTAGCGCACCTCATTGATATATACCAATTTCAGTAAGTTTGAAATAATGTAACATCATTAAATTCACCATCAATGATATTTCCTAATAGACCATAATGTAACAGAATTATTTTATGTATCCCTATAAAAGAACTATAGATGCTACACACTTCATTTTCAATACTGAACATGCCATAGTAAACCTCATTAACATATATAAAGGTATATTTACGTGAGTTAGAGCATAGACAGACAGACAAACCGAATTCATAAACACTTGTCAACTAAGTTGGAAAGTGTTAGAAAAGGCATAAATGAGTTCTGCATAAAAATTAAGTCTTGGAAAGGCTCAAATAAAGTAATTTTTTCACTTATATATCTTTTGTTTATAAAATGCTCCCAGTAATAATATGTATTTTCAAACTCGTAGTATAAAAATTATAAAAATAATCCTTAGTTATACTTCGTTATTACTACTTTATTCAGAATTACACCTCTCATCTGCACACACACAAAAAAAATTCATTTAAAGTTAAGGAACATAAATTTCTAACATAAACATTTCTCTTTAAAGTTTTCTTAATAACAAGGTTTATTCAAACTTTTTTTTTTTTAAACTATAAATATAAGAAAATGGCAGAACAATACATATTTGGATCCATGCTTCTCCTTTACAAATTTATTGTCCAAGTTCTTAGTATTTTCAAGTTATGAACATAGTTATGAACATTGTTCAGAAAATAGAAAATAAAGAAGTAGAGAAAGAGATATTTTGGAATTCCTTGTATAAAATTGACTTCAAAAAATTGTTTCTTACCTTAATGCACTGATATTTACTTGTTGCATGCCGGTTGGCATATTTCAGTGCAGCTAGTTTGGTACAACAGTTTTTTATGGCGATGATTATTTCAAAAACATTAACCCTCTTGTTACCGATTTTTTTTTTACAAATCAATCTTTGAATTAGCAAAATTAAAATACTATTAAAGATTGAAATTTAAAAGTAATTTATGACATAAATGAAGCCTGGATGTTTAAAAGACATCACTCAAAATAAAATATAGTCAAAAGGCTTTTCTAAAACACTGTGTTTTATCATTTAAGTTAGGAGCCTCATATGAGGGTCAGGAGAACGAAAGGGCTAAGTAAGACAGTGTACCATAATTTTATATTCAAATGTTGATTGGTAAATTTTTATGAAAGTTAGAGCCTATAAAGTAAAAAAAAAAGACAAGAAAACAGACAGAAAGACAAAGATACCAAAATGAACCCTTTCCAAAGAATGTTTTTTTAAAATCAAAATTGGATCATCCTTTCAAAAGTTATGTGCAGGCATATATATATATATATATATATACTCACAAACAAATTGCATAATTTCTTATACTAGAATCATTTAATAAAATCAGTGTATTCAGAAAAAAAAAGAAAAAAAAAAAAAGTATCAGAATTAAGAAACTTAATCTGAGTGAATTCAAAGTGATTCAGTATCTGAAAGTGACATGTAATAGAATAAATAGAATATTTCATGAATAAAATTGAAACTTTTTATAACAATTAGATCAGAATCATATAAATTTTAATTTTTTTTTTTTTTTTTTTTTTTTTTTTGTTTAATACCTTTTATACCTAATAAGATTATGGCTCTATAGCTCTTAAAATGATAATCTGGAGCCAAATATATAGAAAAGCATTTTCTTTTACAAAAACAATGTTATATATATATTTTTTTAAATAATGAAAATTTTAAATCAAAACTTCTGTAAATAGAAAAATAATCATGAAAATTTTTACATCTCAAGATATATACTCATTCTAAATATAAATATTTTTTTAAAAAGTGTTTGATTTTCTAGATAATTAAAAGAATTTTGATTAACTTGGATATTCTTGGAAATTTCAGGTTTTAAATATAGGCAATCTTTTTATTAAAATAGATAATTAATTCATACAAAATAACATTTAGAAAATTAAAAGATAAATATTGATTATAATGAAAAATATTCCACTTAAATTTTCAAGCTAAATTTAAACTGTTAACAAGCATGATCCTCAATTTAATACAGTAAATCTTTTTTCAGCATAGAATATAACAAATATCTCTTAAAATTTAAAGCAATCATATAAATCTATAATTCAACAAAGTAAATACGGAATTAAATTCCCAACAAGCATACATTATCATAAATAGACAATATACATACTGGTGGTGAGGTTTTCGTTAAAGTATTTAAGAGATGAACAATTTTAGCTTCTTGCTTCACATACTCAACTTCTTGAATAACATCAGCACTTGCAGCCCCAGCACGCCCAACATTTACAGTGACTGGTTTTACTAAAGCACTTCTAGCAAAATTCTGAATTTTCTTCGGCATAGTTGCAGAAAACAACAATGTTTGTCTTTGTCCCTATCAAATAGACAATGATAAAATTAACAAAAATAAGATTTGCGTTGACTGATATACCATAATGACATTTACATGTTAATTTCATGCACTGGCACAATATACAATTGCAGCTTATAAACATTATGTTATTCAGGGGTTGATCCATTTAAAAACTTGGGTCTTTTCATGAAATTCCATCTAATGAAAAAGACCCCTTCACAAAAGACCTTTTAACGAAAGAAGCTTTCTTATACGATTCCATTCCATACAGAGGAACTCTTCACGATTTTTTTTATTTTGTTAGGATTCGAAATGTATAATTTGTAAACAAAACAAGTTCAAACAGAAAAGAAAAGCTTTAGCAAAACAAGTTTTCAAAATTAGTATTAATAAATGCTTAGTTTACATTTGAGTAAATGGATTCAATCTTCAGTTAGAAATTTTTATTTTTACAAAATTAGGACCCTAGCAATTAATTTTCTTTCCTTTTTAGAAAATAGCTAGTTTTTTACAAAAATTAAGAAAAAATACTGGCCGATATTTATAAAAATTGCATTTTTGGATGCAGAAAATTTTTCTACAGATGTGTATTGAGTTTAAAATCGATACCTCAAATACTTTTCTTAATATTCACAAATTAGTGAAAACAAATCACTCGTTGCCTTCGGCAAAAGAGAAATAACTACTTTTTCACTGCCATATACCTTAGTGTTTCATATATATAGATATGTAAACAAAGCAAACAATGCTACATTTAAAAAAAATGGAATTACAAGAAGCTGATTTCTACTTTTAAATTTAATATTTACTTATCTAGAATTCTTCTCTTTTACCCCCAATTAATTTTTCATAGATATTGTAACATTGACACTCTCTTATAGCTAAAGAGAGAAACTACTATTACAGCTAAAAGAAAAATCTTACTACAGCTGATTCTATAGCCGCTGGGAGGGAAATTTAATGGGAACCTCCCTTGTTCTCACAAGAGCACAGATAATGGCCTAAAAGAGAGAGTCAGCCCATCAATGAGGTGACAGGTAGAACTGCCTCTGATGGTTCTGGCATTATGCATTGGAAATAGTCCTTTCCAAGAGATGATAAGTTGAATCACCCATGATGGCTGCAAAGTGATTCAGTGATCCCCTCTTCCCCCACATATATGAGAATGCAATCTGGACGCTAGTCCAGAAAGCCAATTAAAGGACCATGTTTAAAAGGAACCAATCCCTGAACCATAAAAACAGCAAGACTGGACAGAAAGATTTTTCTTTCTCTTAAAACGAGGTGAAGAGTCAAAGTAAAAACTCAGACTTTTAATCTGCGATTTGGATTGAGACAAGGACATCGACTCGGTCACCTCCAGAACAGAGATATTTTTTAAAGCAGTCATGCTGACTAAATCTGATTTTCTACAGCCTGGCCTGATCTTCAAGAGGTGCTGGACTTGACTTATCGAGGAGCACTAGGCTTGCCAATTTACCATGTTTGTTCTGAACATTTACGAAAATTGGTTTAGTGTTTAATCAATGAATTTTCTCACTTATGATTTGTATGTAATTTCTTGTGAACAAAGATCTCTGATGACTCTTATTCTGATCAAGATCAACAATTTTAATTAGCTTTAAATAAATTGTTTTTGTTATTTGTTTTCTATGTTAGCTGTCTTTTCTTGGCTCTCTTGCTATCATTTAAACCTCACTGAAGTTGTTACATACAATACACTATGTAAAATCAAAGTGAAAATTCTTGATGTGTCCAAATATTTACTTTATTGAGTCCATTCATTTATTGAACCAAGACATTTACTCTCATCTTTCAGAATATTCATAGTAAAAAAAGTATAAATAAGAATATAGGAGCCTAAGTAAAATCATTTTCGTTTCAAAGATTGGATTCACAGAAGCAGGACTGTTTCAACAAAGAGGGGTGGGGTGAACAAAGGTGAGAGGTATAAATTTCAGAGGTAGGAGAGGATAATTTAGATGATTGATTATTTATTTAATCTTACTGGAGAGTTAGAAATGAGACAGATTTCTTTAAAAAATAAAGTATTTTAAAGATTTTAAACTTTTTATGTTGGGAGGAGGCAAAGGAGAAAAGTGAAAATCTCAGGATAAATGGGTAATTTAGATAATTGATTGGCTATTTATTGTTACTAGAAAAGGACAAACAAGACATTTTTTTTTAAATAAAGAGTTTTAAAGATTTTAAACTACGAACACTAAGGAGAAAAAGGAGGAAGCAGAAATTTTAGGGAGAGGGGGATGATTTAGATGATATTGTTATTTTATAGCTACTAGAGAGCAACATATAAAGCAGAAGATTTTTTTTCCCCAAAAGTTACAAAGTTTAAACTTTTGTGCTACGGGTATCAAAGACATAGAGACAGAAAGAAGGTGTCTAATCAGTTTAGCTCTGAATAATGCCTGAAATGTTTGTATGCTGGATGTCAGTACCTGCTTGCAACCCTACTGTTATACCCTACATTTTAAGCACCAGAACTTAACTAATTGCAGGCTAATTTTGATAGCATTTAGCATCAATGCAAAGAATGATGAAATTTTGGCCATATATATGAAGAAGAAACAGATTCGTGGGATATGTTTATTGCTCAATAGAATTATTACAGGGAATAGCCTATAGGAAATTGCCGGGAGAAAGAAACTGGTAATGTGGAAAAATATAAGTAGAAATTAAGAAAAGGAGGTTTTTATATATCTCCAAGAATATAACATTGGGGAAACAGCAAAGTCACAATTAACAATGATACTGAATGCTTCAAAAAAGTTAAGTATAGAAGTAAGTTAGAGATCATTTTAGTTGAGTTAAAGTCAAAGATGTGATTCATCTCTCAGCAATGTTTTGCAATGGCTGATTTGTTAGCTTCTTGCTTACAAATATATTGCTTTGTTGTTTTATATTCCATTTAAAAAGGAATCTATTAGGTTCATTTATAATTTCATAGTTTTTTTTTAACAAAGTTTTCTTTTAACTATAATTATCTGATTCCAGTTTGTTTGTCCATTTTTGCTTGTGTGCTAATTAGCTAAAATCAATTTCCCTATTTCCAGCAAACAGGATTCGGACTAAAAGATTCAGACTATTAGCCAATTTCCATAATTGTTAGCTAAAAACTGTATTGAAGTTTTTTTAATTATAAGTATATATTAAAAAAGATGGAGATATTTTAAACTATAAAGATAAATGTAAACTGTGCAAATAAACAATCATTTTGTATATTTTCTTGTTTTAAATATGAAATGTTGCTTTAAAAAATGATTTTTTTTTTTTTTCTTTGTATACATGGGATTTATTTATGTTCATCTAGTACATGGTTATATGCTAGGAGCAATTTTTCAATTGTATTTCTTCATAGCAAGCTTCATTTTGTTTATTACTTTACAGTAATTCAATTAATATTAATTAATTTAATATGATGAATATAACTTTTAAGTTTTAAGTCTAAGAAAAGCCATTATACCTACAACATAGGCTGTTCACATCATATCTGCTATTTATGATTTATCTTTATTTTCACATGCTATTAATTGGCTATAGAACAAATCTGAACATGATTTAAAATAAATTTTATAACAAGATTTTAGTTCTACTTACATAAAATAGCTCATAATAAAATTAATTATACAGACCACTACTACTTCACATGGAATAAGAGATCCCTTTACTTTAGTTAATGACTGGATCGGTAGTAGACCCGATCACAGAAGATGGCACTGGAAAAATATAAAAGCTAAATTCAATAAGTTTAAAACACCGACCAGCGGGATTTGGGAAGGAAGGGCATTTAATACATCCGACGACTACGGTGGCTTCGAGATTATTATAGATGTTAAATGTAAATACTAAATAGTAAGATATGCAATTTAAAAAAGCCAATAAAGGCTAACTTTTTCTGAAAAAGATTGGTCTTTTTTTTATAAAAGCCAACCAAGTCTAGCCTTTATTAAAAAGGGCCAGCTTTTTTTGCAGCCCAGCAAGCAGACAAAAGTTAACTGGGTAAATTATAAGATAAAATCACTCCTTCTTTATGTATATATTTGAAATGAACTAACTAGCACTTTATTAAAAGTAGAATACACATACTTTAAAATATGAAAAAATAGTTCGCACATCTTCCTCAAAGCCCATGTCAATCATACGATCTGCTTCATCTAAGCATAAATATTGACATATATCCAAATTGACCATCTTTTTATCCAGCATATCCATTAAACGACCAGGTGTAGCAACCATAATATGTACTCCCCTGCAATAATAAAATACATTATACAAAATAATCAGATTAAGATAAAAATAAGCTTTAGTTTTAAATTACAATAATGAAAATGTAGTAGATTATTTGTTCAAATCCCTCTAGAGTTATTTACAGTAGCATAATCACTAACTAGTAAGCATATAAGAAACATGCTTTCTGAATGCCTATATTTTTGTTTACAGCTTTCTATAAGATACAAATCTTCATCCAATAACAAATTTTTCAAATTCATATTTCACTTTTATTAAAAACCACAATTTTTTTGCACTGCTTTTTTAAACTACAAAATAATTTAAATATTTTTTTTATGTTTCTGAGAGGGATAGTAGATCAAGCAATTATTAGATGTAAGAAATAAAATTGAAATTTCAACTCTATCTACAGGGTGTCCAAAAACAATTGAAATTTGCTTTTATTTTTACCTTTGGAGAAATAGTAGTGGCCAAAATTTAAAAAACCATTTGGAAAATCCAATTTCTAAAATTTGATCACTCATAATGACATTTAATTTTAAAGTAATTCTATAAAAGTATATGTCGAGGGAAATATAACTTTATCCAAAATTTGATGCAATAATTGGCTGTAATATATTTTATTTATAATAGTAGTTGTCAAAAAGAAATTTGAAACATATGGAGAAAAATAACTATATAAAATTTCTCACAAGTCAGTTAATTCTTGTGATATTAATGATCCAGTATAAATTTGATTTAAAAATTTCAATATTTGGGGTAAATAATCTGTTAAAAAAAAAATCCCATAGGGTTAACATTGTGTATGCTTATTTACACTGATAACAAACTTATTTTTGCAGTATTGCTCTAAAATTTTAATACCCTAAACTAACCTTTTAACTGTTGTTCTGGTAAAATTTTGGTTTAGATATCATAACATTTAGAGATAAAATAATCAGTTTTAAAATAAATAAAATTCCCATAGGATTTCCATGTGTGAAAAAAAAAAGTTAGAAGAATAACACTATTCTTTAAAACTGAATATCAATATTTTAGCACGAAAATTATTCACAGGCTTTGGTAATATTATATTTATATCACATAAAAATTTCAAAGTGTTTGGACAATAAGAACTATTTTTTTTTAAATGACTGATGGGAAAAAAAAAAAAAAAAAAAACACTATTTTGTTGCTGTAGGAAGTGGGCCCCTCATTATTAGGTTCGTTTGGAAAGATTTTCATTTAAATATATATATTCTTTCAACAATCATTTTAGGTACATTTATAGCCCGGGATATGCCAGCCTTTCATTTATAAATATAAAATCAAAACAGACCAGAGCATGTGCAGCATGCCCGGTTACGCTGCTGAAGGCAATGAGGCCCCAACTGTAAGTTTGTTTGGATAATTTTCATTTGAAAATAAAAAATTATACATAATCGAGAATGTACACTACTGAAAACAGTGGGGACCCCAGCATTAGGATCGTTTAGAAAGATTTTTGCTTAAATATATAAAATCATTCAGCATTGATTTTAGGTATATTTTAGATATATTTAAGGTTATTATCACAAGTCCGCTCAACTCCGGACAGGTCAGCTAGTATTAAATAAATTGCTTCTGTATGTATATATCATGTATATATAAGCTAAATTGCCTTTTTTTGTGTGTAATGTTAATATTAGGCAAATTAGAAGTGTACATGAAACAATGAATATGTTGCCAGAAAGGGCTTAAGGAAGTACCAAAAATTAACAACTGTGAGGTAGAAAAAATTTCTGATAGTATTCCCTAGTTTCATATGTACAACAGAAAACTTTCTAGAAATCTGCAAAAACCAATTAAATATTTTAAAATGATATGTAGCATATGTGATATAGGGCTCCGGGGAAGAGAAAGTCATGAGCATAAAGCGATCTAATGTCTAATAAATAATAATTAGTTTGATTTAAAAACTTAATCTAATAGAAATTTCTGTCTGAAAGTGATAAATTTAGACAAAGCTAACAGCAAAACTAGTTGGGGAGTATACAGAGTTATACGGCATATACCTTCTGGATTAAAAAAAACTCTATCTGTTTCTAGCTTACATCAAAATCTATATGTGTATATCCTCTGGGTTTTTTTCTTTTTTATAACAACAGCACTGGTTAATACATTCTAATTAAAATATATGACATAGTTTCATTATAGATGTTAAAAAGCTAAAAAAATTCCTTTATCCAGAAAACTATAGAAGTGTTTCTGTTTTTGTCTAAAACACCTTAGAATTTAAAAAGGTAAAGTTATTAAACATTGATAATAATTTTAGCATACAATCTATCAGCTATTTGTTGTTTGAGAAATTAATAAAAATTGGATGTTTAAGAAGTTTGATTTAACTACTGTACAGAATGTAGTTAAATTGTTACAAATAATTTTTTATATTTCATTCTACAAAATGCATTTTTCATTTTGAAATCACTTAATTGTTGTTCAGTGTGACAAAGAGCAAAGCACAGCGTTCTTGAAAAAGCAAGACTGGGCAAAACGACAGAGAAGCGGTGGCTTATATACCCGATGCGGGTAGAGAACACACCAAAAAGCAACCAATGAGCAGAAAACAGCATGAAACAACTAAATGGACAAGTAGAGATATCTACTGGAGAACGAAAGAAACAAAAGAAAATCAAAAAAGGGAAATTAAATGTCTACTTATCCACTCAGTTGTTTCATGCTGGTTTTTCTTCTCATTGGTTGCTTTTTGGCAAGTTTTCTACCCGCATCGGTATATAACCCACCGCACCGCCTCTCTGTTGGTTTGCCCAGTCTTGCTTTTTCTAGCACGCTGTGCTTTGCTCTTTGTCGCATTGAAGAAGAATATCGTTTGTAGATTCGAAACAGCTGTTTGCTGCTTTTAGGTGTATTATTTGTGCATTTTCAATGTTGGTTTTCTGCCTTTTGATACTCTTGCACAAAGATTTTATTTGCTATTTTTGTATACAAGAAGGTGCATCAGGATTGGCAGGAAGAAACCTCTATATGTATAGTGATGCACCTCGAAACTAGATTTTGGATTTTTAAATTTATATATGTGTTTTTTAGCACTTTTTCACATTTTGTAATGATTTTTTTTATATTATTAAAATGAATCTGATATTAGTCTTTTGGCCCAAAATAGACAATTTTGTCTTCTTTTCAATAAAGTTCATTCAAAATTCGTATAGTGATGTTTTTTTTTCTTTTTCCACATATTTTTTTATGCGATTTTTGTTTTTTTGCAATTGTGGTGATCTTTTGACATTGGTAAGAGGAATTCAGTTTCAAACTTTTAGCCTAATATAGGGTTTTTTTTTGTTTTGAGGCAATTTTTTGACATTTGTGAAAGAATTCTGGTTACAATGTTTTAACCCACTATAGTAAATTTTTTCTCTTTGAATTTTTAGCCATTTTTAATACAATTTTCAGCCTTTTTTTTTTTTTTTTTTTGCATTCTGCAGAGATTGTTTCACATTCATAAAATGAATTTGGTTTCAAACCGTTAGCCTAATATACAAAATTTTGACCTACATGATTTTTTAATTTTTAGCAATTTTTAATGTTTATAATGCGATTTGTAGTGTTTCTTCACATTCCGTGGCGATTTTTTGACATTCATAAAAGGAATTTGGTTACAAACTTTTAGCCTAATATAGTAAGTTTTGTTCTCAGCAATTTTTACTTTTTTTAGCAATTTTTAATGGGAGTTTTAGAATTTTTTCTATTCTGCTGCAATTTTTTTACATTAGTAAAAAATTCAGTTTCAAACTTATAGCCTAATATAGTAAATTTGCATCCTGCGATTTTTGAAGTTTTTGTGATTTTCAATGCGATTTTTAGCATTTTTTGCATTTCACAACATTTTTTTGACATTCATAAAAGGAATGTGGTTTTAAACATTTAGCCTAATATAGTACACTAGGGGGCTCAGCACCCCTTTTTATTTTTTCAGTAATTCTAGCCAGAATAAGTGAAATTGACAAATTTTTTTAATGTAAAAAAGTAATTGAACTCTGTGGAAAACAAAACTAAAAATGCATTTAGTTGGAACTACTAATGAGCATATAAATCATTTAAATACTATGAGTAAAGGATCTTGGAAACATAATTTGTTTAAAACTTATTGCACCTATAATATTGTACAGCACGGCTTATTCATTTAAAAAAAAAAAAAAAAAAAAAAAAAAAAAAAAAAAACACTACGTAATAGGAAGATAGTTTATCATCAATGATTGTTTAAATTTCGTTCAACATTTTTCTATTCTAATTGATTATAGATTTCTGCAACAGGTGGCAGCAGGTGCAACTTAGACAGTTGATATTTTTACTTCTCTCCGATTTTTCATGTGAGTGAAATTCATAAATAAATTCTAAATAAGAGTTGAGAATTCATTTGAAATTAGCAATATTACTCATAATTAAAATGAGGAATAATCTCAGACGCTTTGGATTACGTACATGTTATTTTATTTTTAATATTTGCTAGCTTGATTTTCACTACTCTGACACTGACTGCATATTGGAGGTGGAGCTGATCTATCTAACACAATCTAGTCTTTTCATTGGTCTGAGCTCTGGAAACTACGGTTGTTGCCAACAATAAGCTAGAAATTCAGCCCTATTTCCGCACCACGTAAGACAAATATATATATAGATTACGTCTTTCGCAATTTTTGAATTTAACGATTTTCAATGAGTTTTTTAGCATTTTTTCGCGTTCCACGCTAATTTTTTTTTTTTTACATTTGTGAAAGAATTTTGGTTGTTTTAGCCCATTGTATTAAATTTTGTCTTCTGTAATTTTTTAACTTTTAGCAATTTTTCTGTAATTTTCAGCTTTTTTTTTTTTTTTTTTTTGTGTGTGTGTGTGTTATAGGTGAAAACTGGGAAATTTAGTTAGTAGCCAGTGGCCGGTAGACTCAGTTTCATTAGTGGCCACTTTTTAAAGTTAGTAGCCACTATTATGTTTCAAACTTTCTTGACATCTAGATAAATTATAATCATTGTATATAAACATATTTTTCTATAAGAGTTTTATGCCTATTGTATGAATGTATTTCGCATAACTAAACTGTATCTCTTAAAGAAAAATAATCCAACTGGTGAGCATGTGGCAGGAGTCGAAATATTGAAAATACTGAAATGTCCTTAAAAATCCGCTTGTATCCAGTGGGAAAAAAGGAATAAATTACTTGAAATGCATGTGGAATCAAAGCTGATGAATATATTTTGCGGAATAAAACTGTATTTCTTGAAAAAATAATCTAACTAGAGTAATCATAACATGCACGTAAGAGCACATGAGAAAAAGCCGAAATATTGAAAATACAGCTAAGTCGTTGAAATCTGTTTGCATCTGGTAGGAAAAAGAATTAACCAGTTCTCTAATTAGATGTAATCAATCTAGATATACATATTTCCATGAAAAATGGTGTATTTCACTTGGCGATCGATAACAGATTTTTTAATCGCCACTTGGCGAGTGGCGACTAGGGTGGCGATCGATGGCTGATTTTTAATCGCCACTTTTTAAACTTTAATCGCCACATGGCGAGTGGCGACCGCTAATTTTCACCTATAGTGTGTGTGTGTGTGTGTTTTACGACAATTTTTCCACATTAGTAAAAAGAAATCCAATTTTAGCCCAATATAGTAAATTTTGTCCTCTTTTCAATAAAGTTTATGCAGAATTCATACAGAGATATTTGAATATTTCATGAACTTTTTTTTGTAATTTTGAAGATTTTTTGCATTTGTGCCAATTTTTTTTTACATTCATAAAAGGAATTCTGTTTTAATCTTTTAGCCCAATATAGTAAATTTTGTCCTCTACAATTTTTGTATGAGTTTTCTAGCAATGTTTTATGATTCGCTGTGATTTTTCCACATTAGTAAAATGAATCTGGTTTATATCTTCTAGCCGAACATAATAAATATTGTACTCTTTTTGAAAAGTTTATTCGGAATTCATGCTGCAGTTTTTATTTTATTTTATTTATTACAATTTTTAGAATTTTTGTATTTTGTGCGATTTTTTGTCAGTCTCTGGCAACGATGGGCAGGTCAGCTAGTGTATAATAATATAAAAAAAATTGTGAGATTGTATCATTTTAAGACAAAATTTAAATTACTCAATAACATTTAAACAGCAAGCTTAAATATTTACTTTTTGATAACCTCTAGCTGATCTCGAATGGAAGTTCCTCCAATGCACAAACAGCATCTCAATTCAGGGTAACCTTCATGTGTAAGACACTGACCATAATAGCAAAGTATTTCATAAGTCTGTTTGGCAAGCTCTCTCTACATGAAACAAGAAAAAAATTATATATATTACAAACATACTTACGAATACAGAGGAAATCATTTGAATTAGTGGAAAAGAGACATTTATTTGATTTGAATTTATTCAAACCAGAGCCGTCCTTAGGGGTGTGCGACAGGTGCGGCCGCACAGGGCCTCGCGCCTAAAGAGGCCTCGCACCCGGACGCAAAATATGTTTTCTTTAATAAAAAGAAGAAGGTATAATAGAAAATCTCTAATATAAATTTATGATTTTAGTTAAGAAAAGATAGTGGTCTTGACATAAAATATAGCCTATGTTGGAAGAGGAACGTTCACCATCAATTTGCCACCATTACTTTTGAAATTGGTTTAGTAGTTCCAGAAATTATCTCTACAAAACACACAAACAAATGCTACTTCTTTATAGTAGCTAGGGAATCGAACCCGGGCTCCCCAGGTTACAGTATATAGGTGAAAACCATTCTTTTTTATTGATAGTATAGATAAGATTATGTTAAGAATCTGGAAGGAAAGGGCCTCGTAAAATCCCTGCACCGGGCCTCGCTTTAAGTCGTCCTCGCTAAGGACGGCTCTGATTCAAACACAAGGTCAAATAAATTCAGATTCAAACAAATAAATTAAAAAGTTACATGTTAATTTATTGAACACAAAGTATTTAGAAATATATTAAAAAATTACATGTTACTTCAATGTAGATGATTATATTAATTTAAATGAAAAATGCTGGAAAACAAAGGATTTTTTTTCAAATTTTAAGATTCAGTTCAAAAAAGAACAAAGGTAGATTTATAATTAAATTAATTTTATGTTGATTCAATCTCTCTGTTACCTTAAAATAGGCAATTTTAGTTTACATTTTGATCTACCATTATGGATGGTAACTATGGCAATATCATTCTCACTGACCAAGTCAAAGTTGTTTTTCTCAGTGCATTTGTGGGCAGGAAATTTATTTGTTAGGAAGGGGAATCTAAATACATTGCAGTGGAAAAAGATAGTTTAGGAATTAACAATTTTCACTGCCATGAAAACAAACTGAAGCAAGGGTGACCTTTTCTTGTTTATTTTAAAGAAATAAATTACAGCTTTAGATTAAATGAAATAGGACAATGTATTTAAAGAGTATAAAAAGTTTCTTAAAGTTATTATTAAATTCAGAAAACTTAACTTAATAAATTATCATAAAGCCATAGGGACCATCCCTATAATTTAAAAATCTAATTTTTGTTAGCAAAATTCTTTTTAACCCCTGGCCTGTGGAATATATTTGAGGAAAACGTGCCAAAAATGGAAAAAAAAATTATCTTGTTCGTTATTATCATCAAAATGTTAGAAATAGATTATTTTTTAAAAAAATAAAATTTTAGACGAAACAACTACAAAAATTACAAAAATCCGACAAATTACAAAAAATCTGATAAAATTACAAAAATCCGAAAAATGAAGCGAAACTGCCGAACTTTTCATGGGAAAGTTTCGCCATCTATTGGGAAAATGGTAAATTACATATTATGCATTGGACGAACTGAGTTCGGGCTTCACGGAATTGAAACACCGATTTTTCTCTGGCCCGAACTCAGGTTGGGCATTCCAAAAGTGGCACTTGCGTTGCCAAACTGAGTTCAGGCATCACAGGCAAGGGGTTAAAAAAGACATTTTTCTTTTAATATAATCATTCAAAATCTGATATAAAATATTCTAACAAAAAATGATTAAGAAAATGCTTTTCAATTACATTAATAATTTGCATGCAGTAAGCATCGCAAAACTTTCTTCTATATTTTTTTAATATAATAATTTTAATATCGCTGTTGCACACCAGCAATTATGAAGTATAGTGTATTTATTTGAATTGCTTAGATTCTTAGAATAACACCATGAATTGAAAAGTATAGTGCATTTGTTTATACTTGGAATTACAGTGATCAGAGAATAAAAAAGTACAGTTCAACAGCACCCTTTGTTGGGGATTACATTACAAAATTAGACCAAGATATACATTTTAAATTAACTTCAGATATAAAATTTTATTCATTTCTATCCAATAGAAACTGAGATACAGCTATAACATTCTTCACAAAAAATAGCACTGCAGTACCCTCTGTTGATTGAAAGAAGCCAAAATGGAATTAAAATAACTTTTAATAAACATCTTACAAATGAAATTTGGTGAAAATCCATCCCATAGATGTAAAATGCAGTTATCACGAAAATTCTGAAAAAAACACAGCATAGCAGTACCACTTGTTCAGTGATCTACACTAGAGATGAGACAAGCTCAGCCTGAGTCTGCACTTAGGCTTAATTATTCTACCAAGCTTCGGGCTGGGGCTCAAAGTGAAAATTTTATTTATTCACAAATTGAAAAAAAAAAAAAAAAAACTTGCTATTTGAAAAACAAGAGTGTAGTTTCTTAAAATGTTTTACAGTGTTTTGAAAAGCAGTTCAAAAGGGAATTGAAGTGTCATTGATGGGACATAAGGAGAAATATTCTATCTGATTCTGAAGTCTTTACATGGTCAGTGTTAGTAACATAAAGAACCTGTTGGATATACCTTGTTTATCCTCACTTTCTGTTGGTAGTCCTTTTCCAGAATTACTGGAAAACAGTTCTCGTGTCTCTTTGCCATAGCTGTACAATGATATTTTTAAAAAATAAGAATTGTGACTTTTGCTGATTTCTGCCAGTGTTGGGGTATAAATAACAAATTTGCTATTTCAAACAGATTTTCAGGGACACACAAGACACAAAACATTGTTATGAGAAATATTTAGGATTCATACTTATTTCTGTGTAAGAAGATATTTTTAGATGAGAAAATTAATCTTGACATAATTTTAAAATATTGTTAACAATTTTCTACTACATGCTTTTGGTATTGCGTTCAGGCACTGATGAGTGATGACATAAAATTTTTTGGGCTCAAATCGTCGGGCTTGGGCTCCAAAGAAGAGAGTATAAACTCATTTCTAATACACACCCAAAAATAATCAGCACCAATTTACGTCATAGTCTAAGTAAATAACGAAAGTCTAACTGAATAAAATTTTATCTCATAGATGACAAATATAACTATCACAGAACGTATGAAAAATGCAGCATAGCAGTGCCATCTTTTGGGCTTTGTACAACAAAACATAATCTGGACCTATATGTGCCAAAGTCTAAAGGAATATAATATTTGGCAAAATTACATCCCATAGATTCTCGGATATAGCTATTCTGGAAATCGTGAAAAACGCAGCTCAGCAGCACCACCTTTTGAGTGATATACACCCAAACCTAACCAGGACCAGTTTATATCAAAGTCAAACAGAATATGAAGTTTGGTGAAATTTCATGCAATAGTTCTTGAGATAGAGCATCCACAAAAATTGCAATACAAACATACAAACAAATGATAGACAGACATGCAGACATTGCCCAAAAATAGTCAAATCATATTTAGGACATCCCAAAATGTGCAAATACATCAGAAATCGCAAGTAAAAAATTTTCACAATTCCAATACTTTCTTTTTATGTATATAGAAAAAAGTAAAAAGTTGTAAAAACACAAAAATGAAAGAAAAAATGCATTGTTTTATCTTAAAAACAACTACAGTTGAAAATATTATTTAGATATTGATTTGATCTCCCTCCCCATTATGAATTTTTCTAACAGAAATTGATTTTTAAAAAAACTTTGATATAGAATAAGAATCTAAAAGAATACTGACATACAAAAGTTACACTTAATAATTCCTTATTGATTTGTCCATTAAATAATTCATCTGTTTGTAATTTGAATATTCTTACTGAATTTGTTATTAATAGTTACTTATATATTTTGATTTTTTACTCTGTCTTATATATTTTGTAACATCATTTATGTCACAAACATTCTAAATAATGAATAAAATAAGATCAAATATTTTCTATCAACTTTCTTCAACTCTTGAATAAAATTTTCATGAGAAATATATAAACCATACAAATACATAACTTAATTTTCTATCAGATTATAAAATTAAGTAATTGAAGAAACACACACACACACACCCCCAAAAAAAAAAAAAAAAAAAAAACAGTAATATTAGAAAAATTTTTGCTTAATCAGTCCTAGACTCAAGTTTTATTTAGAAATTTTTCAAATTCAGAAATTGAAGTCAGGCTTAAAACTGTATTTTGTAAGATATCTAAATACCCCATATTATGGAATATTTTCATTTTATTGTTGTGTTCATTTTATTGTTTGCACACAACAATGGAATTTACAACCCATTTAGAATTAATGGTATGACACTTAGGAAAACTTAATGCCATAATTGCATAATTATAAATGCTAAAAATTCAGTTAATATATTCTGAGGAAATATTAAATACAAGAGATTAAGCAAGCTAATATAAATACTTTTCAAAAAATTATACAAGTTATACTTACTGAAGGGCAGATTATTAAACCATAAGGTCCTTCTTCTCTTAAAAGAGGTAAAGCTTTTTCTTGCTGCACAGCAAACATAATAATGGGTAGAACAAACACCAATGTTTTACCTGATCCAGTAAAAGCTATCCCAATCATATCACGACCAGAAAGTCTAGAAATAAAAAGGTGATACCAGTAAATAAATTTAATAAAAAGACTACAGAAAATCTCAATTAGATTAATAAAACAAATCTACTATATCAATAAAAAATTACAGCATTACAATTTATTGCAGCACTTCACAATGGGGAGAACCAAGGATGTCACTATGCTTAGGCATACTAAGCACAATCAAGAGTAAAATGGCTTTCTATTACAAGCCAATCTCTACAGTTCTGATAAAACGTTCAATTTTTTTCAATTATCAACATGATTACAGGATGTAAAGGAGTGCTATGATAATATATGTAAATATTTAAAAAAATTAAATCTGATTTAAATTTTACAAAATCAATTTAAATAAAAAAAAATTCTAATAGTTTTTTTTTTTTTTTTTAATCATAATTTATGTCAACTCTGATGGCTACACATAAAACTACTTCAAAAATACAGTTAAAATGGAACTTATTATTTTTTTTAGACATGGTAAAAAGGATGATATACCCAAACGACCTAGAAACCGATTCCCCCTATGGGGTTTCGGCGACGAAGTCGCCGGGTGGCCTTCGCCAGTTTGCTACGGGTTCGTCCTGTGGGGAGTTTACCCAGAGTGGGGTTACTGTCCTAGCGACCTATGTCATCGAACTGTGAGTACTAGGTTGGAGGGTCCGCAGTGAGGTGCGGCTCTCTGGCCGGCCGAAGCGCCATAGTGAGACAAAGCTACTGGTGCATTAAAAGTCTCTCAGGACTTGGGATCAGTGGTCGATTGTGTGCGGTGCGTCCCGCATGGGGCGCATGTTACTTTTATACCCAAACGAGTTATATAATGTGAAGCTACTACATTTTATCAATATGAGATTAGTATATGAATATAAATTCTATTCCGTTTTAGATTATATAAGAATTACTCATACAAATCAAACCTCATGACAATAAAAAAGTGTGCTTTATTCAAATGAGCGATATATTGTAAAGCTACTGTATTTTTAAAATGTGAGATTAAAATATCAATATAAATTCTATTCAGTTTTCATTTAAATAGTAATTATTCATAAAAATCAAACCTCGTGACAATAAAATATTTGGTTCTTTGTCAAAACATCACCTCGACAAAAATATCAGCAATAAAAACATCGCCAAATGAAAATTTTTAAAATAATAAAACAGATTAGAAATTTATATGAAAAAATTTGAAACCTTTCAGGTAACTGAAGAACTCTGCCAAAGTCAAAATAACCCCGAGTGCTTGCATGATTACCAGTTACATGATGATACTTATAAAATGTTTAACTCCACCCTTTTTTTAAACTAAATAGAAACTCTTCTCAGCATTGTTATGTATAGACCAGGGGTTTTCAACAAATCTACTGTGGGCCTTAGAGCTACCACTATTTCCAAATAATAATATTCATCTTATTTAATGACAGAAATTCTGAAATGAAATAAAGTGTTGATAACTATTTGGAAAGACTAGTAGTTCTGCAGCTTGCAGTTAAGTTGTTGCACACCCCTGGTACAGGCAGATAAGAATTTTCCCCTAAAATTGTCTTTCATGAGGATTAAATTGAGGTAAAAACCAAAGAATAAGAATATTGTATTTGAGATAAAAATATAAGCAAAATTTTGCTAAATATTATTGAAACATTTGACATTTTTCTATATAAATTTCCTGAATTTAGCAAAAAAATATAGAAAAATATTATTTATGTACTTCAATATTCTACATAAAAATTAATATTAATTTATAAATTACCCAATGAGTTTTTCAATTTTTGCATTTCAAATTTTCAAAGATTTAACATTTTTGTTATAAATATACTGAATACTTGAAGAATTTATTCTTCAAGTTATTATTATTTAGGGTTACAGATATTAATACAGAAGAAGGCGATATTACTGTTAAATTTATGCACCCTCAAAGATCATCAGCTTCATTTTATTGGCCAAAGCGAAAATTTATATAAAATCTTATAAGTTTGTTGAATATAAGTAACTGTTCCATCAGAGCTGTTATGACACAACAAATCTAGCTTTCTGACACATTAGCAAACTCATTTTAAGTGTTATTTATTTTCCTTGAAAAGTTGGAGTTTATTTTCACACTTGACACGAATCACACTTTATTTTTTAAAGAAAGGATTTAAGATATTAGAATTCAGGTACATAATGATCAAACAGCATTTTTCAGTCTCTTATAAATTAAAAAGTCCTTCCGGCCTGTACCGAGAGGAAAAGGTAGCTTTCCTATATCTTCATTTTAAGATTTTAGCTAATGTTACTCGAAAACAGCAAGCTAAAATGCAAAGAAACCGTTTACAAAAGATTCGTTAATACTGAATTTTAATAAGAAATTTGCCAAATTATTGAGCTATAGCCAAGTTGGCTTCATTTATGAAGACTTATTTCGGTTGCCAAATTTGGCGATATTTCGCCAAATGTCGAGAATTTGGCTCAAACGGATATGACTATATAGTTTTATGCGTATGATTGGAAAATGATTACAACAATGAAAGATAATAATTTGCGAGAAGTCGCGTTCACTAAAACTTATAAATTAATCGTTGGATTTTTGTAATGTGCTATCTTGTTTCAAAATGTCTGCCACCCTAGAATTTCAAACTGCTGTATCTCAGCCGTTTTTTAAGATAGAGGTAAAACAAAAAGTACTCCGGAATCCTTGTATCACGGCCTAACACTTAAGCAAAAAATAAATTTGAATTTTTAACTGTTTTGTATATTTATTTTAGTTTTAAATTTTTAAATGGCTGTCATCTTGAAACAAAATGGCGGATCAAGCTGGCCAACGAACTCAGTCGAGACATTGGTGAGCTTAATACACACAATTAGTTTCATCGAAATTGATTTATAAATACGAGCGTTATCATATGACATAGGGTCAGGGGGTCATGATCGGTGAAAATATACCAAAATTTTCTGGAATTGCTTTCCTCCGAACGGCTGCAATAGGTAGCTTTATACTTTTTTGTATTGAAAGCTACCTAAAATATTTTTAACTATAGTCAATTGCTACCTGTTAACTACCAATCCATTATTGTCATATCCAGAAAATTGGTTTAAAACACCAAATCTGCCGACATTTTCTGTAAGATTCATTACTTTTTATAGGAATATGGAAAATTCTATTACACTCTTTACAACCTGGAAAAAAAAAAAATCATGTTTCTTTACCAATAAAAAATATTTCTTGAATGTGTCAGAAAGTAGCAAGTTTAGATTTTAAAACAACTTTTGAAAAACTCTACCAAATCAACAATTATAATGCTTGAAAAATTTATAATTTATTATGAAGAGACTTTTCTAAAGATTATTTCTTTGAAGAATAAAGTATGATTCATATCAAGTCTGAAAATAAATTACCTTTTCAAAGAAAATACTAAAAATCACTGAAACATTCTGCGAAATAATTTTAAAATTTACAATCAACATTGTTAATCATAATATTTGTAAATCTATGTAAATTTTAAGAATCTTAAAGAAATACATAAAGTTAATACGTTTCTCATGACTAGTTTTTGTCTATTAAAGAGGAAGCCCTACCTCTTGCATGCTGCATTATTTAGCAAAATTTTCTGTGTTCTTATTTATATTACAAATGAATGTATATAATATTGTAATTTAAAGTTTATAATTTAAGTATTTGTATCCATAGTACACTAATTGTATAAATATAAATATTGTGTATATTTTTTAGAAATAATGTAATATATAAAATGCAAAAGTACTCCCCATGGATGGAGTTATACATATCCAAAAGATGCGAATTAGTGTCAACCATCAACGAATGCGTTACCATTTACATAAAATCTGCTCATCAGGATAGTGTGAATCAAGTAGCATTTCCACACATAGAAACGTTTTAAACTAAAGAATATGTATAAATTAAAACTTCACATTAATTTAAGTCTTTAACAAATATGGTATTGGGAATGATATTCGAAAAAACTGTAAAACCTGCTAAGATAAAATTACAAAAGCCAGAAAAAATTGCCTTTTTGCATAAATTTTATCTTTTGACCATGTTTTTGTCAAGACAATGCTTTGACATCAATGTTTTGACAGGTGATGTTTTTGTCAGTGATGTTTTGATGCAACACCAAAATACATATATACTTACACAGCAGGCAATCCTTGCATTTGAATTGGTGTAGGTTTTGTAATTCCTTTCTTCTTTAACCCTTGTAAAATACCACGGGGAAACTTCATTTCCTAAAATACATACAATTTCAAATTTTAAAAAACTAAATAAATGTTTGAAAATTGAAAAAGATTTTTCAAATTAAAGTAAAAGTAAATAAAATTTGATAGATTAGATTTGAAAGTAATTGGAATATTTTCAAAATTTTATGGTTTGAATATAAGGTGCAGATACATCTTACACTATTAAAGATTATTAACTATTTAAAACAATTAAAGATAAATAAAACAAGAAAAAAATCAGCATTACCCTACTGATTACAGTAAATTTCAAGTGTTACTAACATGCAGTACTAAAAGCATTTATTTTATCACTTACAAAACTTATACACAGTATTCAAACTCAATATTTATTCTTTATACATATAAAAAATAAATAAATAAAAGGTGAACTAATTCACAGGATGAGGCATAGTATATATCAAGTTTTGTACAATTTTAACTTAATAGTTTGTACAAAGAGATGAAATCATACATTTTTTGTGGAATTTATGGTAATTTGGGCTTGATAATTCTATCATGGTTCCACAATAATTTCAATTTTTTTTCATCTATTTCAAAATTTCATTTTTTTTCTTTAATTGTTAATTTTAGGTACATTTCATTACAAATTTGAGCTTCATCTTTCAGGTTTTAATTTTCTTTTCATTTTTCCCTCCAATCTATATTATATTCTCTCTTTTTTTAAATTCTATTCATTATTTTTTTTCTACATATTTATGGATGTTGTTCAAACAGGTATGTGTTCATTTTTCATATTTAATTTTTTTTCCCCCATGTGTTGTAAGATGTTCTGTGATGTTTTCATGATTTTATATATATATACAGAGAGAGAGAGAGAGAGAAAGAGCGTTTAAAAAAAAAAAAGTTTAGAAGGATATCCAGTGTGACTTAAGAAAATCATCATTTTGGTAGTCTGTCTTTGAGTAATTTCTGCCCGGAGTATTTAAAAAACATCATAATTTATCAAAAAATTTCTTGAAATTTAACTTTTTTTTCCTCTTTAGATTAAAAAAAAATTTAGAGGACCCATGTCTAACCAGAAAAAAAAGCTTTACATATACAGTGTACTCTTGTCTTTGCAAACTTCCAAAGAATGACATTTTTCGTTCTCACTGACTAAAGTCTGCATTAAATGATGAAAGCCTTTCTGTGGGGTAAAATAATCCTTGCATTGAATACACTGAATTCAGCTTATGACAGAAATAAAATAGCTTGCCAACTTTATGATAAAAGAAACAGCTTATTCTTTAATTTAGTAATTTTAGTAAAAAAGCAAGTTAATGACAATTTGTTAATACAAAAGAATAAATTACACAGGACAAACAAAATATGCATAGAAATTGGCAGTACTTAGACAGTTTTACTTTAAAGTAATTTCTCACTTTTCTTTGCGATAGTTGAACAAACAATCTTTTTACCACACCATTTTCCAGTTTTGTGGCTCTCTCAAAAATTTGGTCTCTTACATCATATTTTGATTAGTAATATGGATGAACAGTTGTTAGCAATTTTTTAACGTATTATGTTTCCAGTGGTGGGATAATTTTTTTCCATCATTGACAATTTCTTGACTCTCAATAACCAAAATTACACTAGTTACTTTTCAAGAAATAATACACAAAGCTAGTCTAGATTCTGCCAGGTCTATTTGTGAAAAATTTGTCAGCATTATCCGATAAGTAATACGCATTAAGTGATGTATTTAACATCAAAATGCAAATAGAAAATGATGAGGAAAACAAAATTGACTTTAGTGACCAGAGGTACGTCTGAAACAGAGACACATTAACAAGAGTTCACTATATATATAATTTGTGTTAAATTAGCTATAGGAATGATTAAGACATTGAAGATCTCAAAAAGCTATGCTCAAAACCTTTTTGAAACACTCTGAAAGGGTTTCAAATTCATTGTAATATTAAAAAAAAATGACATATTTGTAATGTTGAACATTTACAATTAAATTTTACAGTAATGTATTATATGGGCCAACAAACAGACAACGTAAAAAATGTTAAAATGTTACCTTAAAAGATTTAATGGGGGGAGCAATATCTTCGCCTTCTACCAAAATTCGGTGTTTGCGTCGAACTCTCTCATGACGTTCTTCAGACATTGCCAAAATATATCGAGGAGGCCTCCAACTTCAAGAACATTAATAAAACCAATTAATATTGTTAAATATAACTAACTGTAATATAAATACAGATTTAACAAATATGAGTCAGCGAATCAAATTCAGTGCACACACATAAAGAAAAGAAAGGAATAAATACCCTGTTTTAATTGGATCTTGGTATTGTATGCCTTTAGCTAATTCTGCAACACCCATCAAAGCTAAAATAGCAAGCAAAAAAATCATGAATTGTGCAGTAATCATACTTTCTTTTAGTATTTCGATAATTAAATTGCATTAACATTATCAATAAACATTCATGTGCAAAGAAAACTTTGGAAAAAAATGAGTTTATTATGTTTAGTGGCTCATAACTCCACTTTTTTTAGTAATACCTTAAATGTATGTTTATCAATAAAAAGATAATGCAATCAAGAATAAAATGCAATAAAGTTTGATTAATATGTAAAGGAAAACATTTCATATGAAAGGAAAGCACAACTTGGTAACATTGATATAAAATAGCTATCCTTGATCTTGATATGAATGAAGTAATTCATCATGCATGTTTAATCATTCAAGCTTAGAATAAGATTTCAATTATTGATGTCTTACTGATAGGAGGACAAATGATGATAGAAGAATAAAGACACTGTGCTTAAGTGAAAAAAAATAATCTCAGTGTTATCTAAAATGAAATGGTGCAATGGTGAGTATGAAGTTAAGTGCAGGAGCTATTCAGCACAGATTGCAGGAATTTGATCTAATAACTAGAATAATTAAAAAACATTTATACTTGAGCAAATGTTGAAAATGTTAAACTGAGTTAAAACTTGTGTCAACTGGACAAAAGAACAAGATAACTGTGTTATTTGGAGTGATAAGATAAAAATCTCACTCTTTAGTAGTAATTGTATAAAACACATGAGAAGAATCAGAGACAAGTTGCATTTTGATAGCATTATACCCAGTATACAGAAAAACTACTTTTTTGTAACAAACTACAACTACTTTATCAAAAATGTAGTTAACTACCACTACAATTACTTGTTTTAAAAAAATAGTGACTATATACTATTTTTCATAAGTAGTCATTACTTAGCTACTTTCAGATTTTCAAAAAAGGCTTAGTCTACATTTGAAACTGAGGACACAATTAAGTACTAATACAATGGTTCATTGTTATATTGCATCTGCCAGGATAAAATCAAATAAATGCAATATAATAGACGGTATTAAAAAATTAAAGTGTTCGTCAAAAAATTTTAGTGAAAAAATAATAGTTTTTTATTTCTGTGAGTTACATTTATGTACATAATACATTAACATACAACTTCTGCAACAAGTAATTTTTAACGCTTTCCAACATAGTTAAAAAGTGTTTATGAATTCGGTTTGTCTGTCCATGCTCATAACTCCTGCAAATATATTTGGATTGCTATACAATTTTGATTTGTGTTATTGGTATATGTAATGACATGTTCAGTATTGAAAATGAAGTATGTAGCAGTTATACTTTGTTTACAGAGGCATTCAAACGAATGCCATTACATTATGATCTATGGGGGAAAATCCCTTGTAGTGTATTTCAATGACTGGGTTTATTTCAAATATATTGAAATTGATATACATCACTGAAGTGCACTACAAGATGCTTACTATTGAATATGGTACATGTAGCACTTGTAATTAGTTTACAGGGAAAATCAAAATAATTCCGTTATATTATGGTCTATAGGGGAAAATCGTTTGTGGTAGTTTTTAATTATGTTACACTATTGCAAATATAATGAAATTGATATCAATTTCTGAGGTGCGCTAAAACATGCTTTTTGTAGAATATGGAGTGTAAAGCATTTATCATTTATTTATAGGCCCATACAAAAGTATTCAGTTACCAGAGGTCGATCCAGGGAAAATTTGGGGCCTAATTAGGGCTCCTTCACAAAAATCTATTTAATAAAATGGGCCCCTTCACAAAAATCAATTTGATAAAATGGGCCTCTTCACAAAGTTCTTTTCCATTAAAACTTACTATTTAATATTTTGTGATGTTTTAAAATGTGTAATTTGTAAACAAACAAGTTCATCAGAGAGGAAAACTTCAGCAAAAGGATTTTAAAAAGTTTTTGTTTATAAATGCCTGGTTCGAATTTGATTAACTGGATTTCAACTTTCGTTACAAAATGTAATTTTTCACAAAAATATAATAAATTTTACAAAAATAACCTTTACTTTTCACAAAATGGGCCCCAAGAAAACAACCCTGCATCGACCCCTGGTTACATAATGGTCTATGCAGAAAAACTGTTTGCAGCATTTTTAATTATGTTACATTATTCGAAAAATAATGAAACTAATATACATGACTGAGGTTTACTACAAGATACCTGTTGTATAATATGATGTACATAGCATTTATCGTTCATTTATAGGGACACGCAAAAGATTTCAGATTCAGTACTGTATCCAAAGTATTGTCTATAAGGGATATTTGCTGGAAGTGCACTTTCAGTTAGGTTTGCATTTAAATAAATTTTTGCATACTATGTGGTATGTATAACTAGCTGCTATAGATTATATATAGGGCTACACAAAAGAATTTGTAAGTATTACTGATCATCAACGTAAATTGCTTAAAGGGTTTTTTTAACCAAATTATGCATTTTGAACGTGAAATGTATTTAGTATACTAACCGGTCAATTCACCACCAACCTTCAACTTCCCGTACAACTCTCAGTTGAGTAACCCGAGGTTCGCGAATCTAACTGCCGGTTGATATTTCCGAATTCTTCGTTAACTTCAGGGACATGGTTATTCGACTCTGGGTTACTCGACGGCAGGTTGAAATGTGTATATCTCATTGGCCAAAAGGAGCACATGACGTAGCAATAGTCTTTATGGGTTCTGTCCTCCCTTGATTCAGTTTTCAATAACGAAACAAAACAGAGTATTGAAAGAGCATAATTGGAGTGTTTACTTTTTGATAAATAAATTTACAAATAAATTTTGAATTAACATTTTGATTTGGTGGTTTAGAAATATTGTCACAGTCATAAAATGCTCATTTTTACAAAATTTTATAGTATTTTTTTTTTTTTTTTTTTTTTTTTTTTAAGTTTTTTGATTAAAGAAAAAAATATATATATTATCTACGTTTAATAAACAATTTTATGACCAGGCTAACACTAATAAGTGGAATAAAAGCAAATAGGGAGCTGGATTAATTTATTTTGCAAAAATGATATATAAAAAGATATTTTCATATATTTCTAATGTATGTTTTTTATTTAACTAAAATAATTGATTACAGATTCAATTAAATTATCTTGGATGAAATTGCATGCTTGGTAGCATTTATCCCTTATATGAGACCCAAAAAGGTGGGGTTTTTTTTATGTGTAAATTATTATAATTAATATATATATATTTTTTTTAATTTCATATATAATAATTTAAAGAGCTGTTTGAAAAAATTCTCGTGAACTGCGAAAATTTTCAAATAATCCTCTTAAAAATATCATGTTCTTTCAAACAAAAATAATTATTTTTAACTAACAAGTACATATTAGTTCAAATTATTTATCTATTACAAACGGATATACATTTTTATGTATTATAACGATATTTTAACGCAAAATTCCATCTTCTATAATTTTATTTTTTAAACAAACGTGAAGTGTAGGAATAAATCTGAAATTTAAGAAAAACTGCTGTTTTTTATTCTTAAAAAAAAAAAAAAAAAAAAAAAAAAAAAAAAAGATTTGAATCGTATATACAATATTTGAGTGTAAGAACATTTGATTTTAAATTCGTTAGATGGCGCTACGAAATATTCTCAGTAGATATTTTACGTCTTGAAAACTTTCTTAATAATCACTCTAATCTTGACTTTACAGAGTTAAAATATCCTAAAAGGGCTAATAATTAAAAGTAACACATTCTTTCACATTATTATTATTTTTTAAATTAACATTTCGTTTGCTTTCTGCATCACAAATAGCATTGAAACGAAATAAACGTCAAAACACTTGTCAACGCAACCGCCATCTTTGCTTCAATTGCACATGTGCGTGTCGAATAACTGTAGACGAATAGGTTAGTTCAGTTACTGAACTTATGTTTCGTTTTCTCCTCCATTTTCGGCTAGTTGAGTTAGCGGAGAATTTGATTTCAGGGTCAACCGAGAGTTACAGCGTAACTCGCCAGTTGAGGTTGACGGTGAGTTAGGGGGTTAGAGATGTGTGTTGAATATAAATAAAATAAACAAAAGAATTGCAGAAAACAATTTTTAACTGTGAATTACCATTAATTAATAGTAATTATGGTAACAAAAACTAAATTTGACACATCTATAGACTAAAATCTTTCATTTAAGAACAAAATAAAGTAAACTGATGCAGTAATTTTCTTTCGTGGAACGTCAAAAAAATAGGCCTTGCATTTTGAATATACATATATATATATTTCTGAAACTTCATTCTGAAATTATTTTATCATAAAATATTTTTTAATATTAAAATTTTTATTTATCTAATGATGAAAATGTTTTTAGAACTTTATTATTACTTACATACTAAAAGGAAAAAACAATAATTTTTCTTGGTCTTGAAGAATGTTTTGTACAAAAGTGAATGATGATTTACCATATTTTTTTTAGTATGCCATGTGGGTTTTTTTCTCCTCAAAAATTTATTTTAAAAGTCAAGGTGCATGTGATATATGGCGACTTGGTATTTGAACTACCACCATTAAGAATGGCTAGACAGGTGCATTAATGGCCGATTTAAGAACATTTAAAAAAACTGTACATATGATGAATGGCAATGTTGACAGGATGGGTGAAAAAAAAAATCTGAATTGCTTCTCATCTAGGAATGAATTATCATCGCATCCTTCCACAAAGAGAATTTCAGAAGATCTGATCACCAGCAATTTAAGAAAATAGTGCATCTCGAATGCTCTTGATGGTGGTAAGATTTTAAGATGAGTCGATAAGTTCTGAAGAAATGAACAACAGTGATGTTGAAAATTGATGTACGTTCAAAATATATGTTATTTTTAATATCTGTGGAACTTCCCCAATTTGTTATTTCAATACTAGTATGTATCATATATATTTTTATTATTTTTTCAAAGGGTAAATAGGTGTCTAAAAAGAAGGGTGCACATATTACATGAAAGCATGACATACAGGGAAAAATACTGTTTATTTAGATTGATGGTATCCTGATTCAAGCATGTGGCAATTCAACTAAATTGCACTAAATTACTCTGTACCTTTGTTAGAAATGATTCACTAATGAATTTTTATTTCCAACAGTCCAAATCATTACGCAATAAAAAAATAATGAAAGAGATGTTTTTTTAAGATTCTTTTTCTTCTTTTTTTTTTGCGTGTGTGTGTATGTGCGTGAAGGCACTGTTAGTATGAAATGGAATTTAGTGAAATGACTACAAAATGAATGTAATTTTTACCTAGATTAACTTTTGATAGACCAAACCTCTACATTTTTAGAAAAGTAATTTCTTTATAGTGATTCTAAAAATTAACTTGTAGAAATCAACAATACTGTAAAGAAAACTGGAAGAAAATATTTTTATTTCAAGATCAGTCTTGACATTAATATAGATTTCCATTTCATTTTGTAAATACAGCAAAACTAAAGTCATCCAGGTTGCCAAACATCCACTTGATATCAGGAAATAAAGAGCTACATCGCCCCTCCTCCCCCCCCCCCACCCAAAAAAAAAAAAAAAAAAAAAAAAAAAAAAAAAAAAAAAACTTTTTGAAATTTGAATTGTAGAATTTTTTTTTCATAAAAATATGATTTCTTTGAAATCACCATTCAAATTAATGTTAAAATATAAGTTTCTTCAAGCTTTAAAACCCTATACAGTTGAACCTCGAAAATCCGGACATCCAAATTCCGAAAATTTCTAAAATCCGGACATTTTCCCGATTTCAGTTTTATTATTTTTTTAAATAAGACATAGCTGTAATTTCCATATTTCTCGTGGAATGCAAGTTAAAAACTTTAACTGAAAACTAAATAAATAAGTATGGACATGTTCTGGTATATTTTTATACCATTTGACCGTTAATTGAAATACTTTAATTATTAAAAAAACGGGCTAGTTAAAAAAAGGCATAAAAAAACAGGAACAGCATTCTCAATAAAGTGAGAGAATTTTGCACTTTTTAATCCTTGAGAACGTTGAAGTGTTTTAAAAAAATCATCATAAAAAATATTTTGTCAGGCTCCTTATTTTTATTTGAGTATTTTTTAATGAATAAATAATTTTAGATATACAAAATGGAGATAAAGGAATAGATACTTACGGTAAATCACGTTTTTTCGCCCCTCCCCCGCAATTTTGTAAAGAAATTTAAAATTTTCAAAGAATCCCAAAAAGCAGCCTTTCCAATAAATAAATAAAGCATGCTAAGTACAATATTCTGAGAATGGCCTTTAACAGTAAAGGAATCCCATCACTTTTCTCTCTTATTCACTCTTTTCCCCACTCTCTCTCATCATTTTCTCTCCCAGCTGAATCATAAGGAAACAAATGCCTTTGTTCATTCTCCTGATTTGATCTCTCTGATTGGCTGAATTGTGGGTGTGCCTTTAGACGACATAGGCTTCCTGTTATCATGAAAATCAGATTGTCTATCTTCAAAAACGTGTTCTAAGAAAAAAGTTCGGTTTCAGATCGTTCAGTGTTTTGGTTTTTAGAGCGTTCTGAAATCAGGATGCCGGATAATAGATCCTATACTGTATTATCTATTATGTACTAGATTTTAATTTATTGAGTTTTATATGTATATTTAATTTCAGCATAGGTGTTATATTTTACTGTATTATTCCTATTTTATTATTTCATTCGCCAATTTGATAATAGTTTATTTGCAGTGGGGAAAAAATTTCATTTTGTATGCTATTATACTATCATAAAAAATATTTTTAACCTCAAAAATCTGGAAAATTCAAAAATCCGGAATCGACACAGTCCGGTCGATTCCGGATTTCCAAGGTTCAACCGTATTTGGATAATTCTAAGTCAGTATTTCACCCATATTAGATATACTGTATTTCCCTGTTCTCATAGTGTACAAAAATTGAAAGAATTCCATGCATTTTAAACAGTATTACTGGGCTTTTAAGGGAAAAAAAATACCACTGAACATTATCAACAGATGTGTTAGAAATAAGGGTCATTGCATGTCAAGTGGCCTAAATTTGGATACAGTTCCTGCTCAACCCCGTTCAATTTTGATGCAATTGCAAAAGAACATACATATAGGTCTAAAATGGACATCTACAAACTGTCATAGTCTGAAGTAGTATAGTTGGGTCTCCAGGGGTCCTTCTGTAAAGTTCACTATTTCACAGTCGCAGAAAAATGACCAAATTACCAAGTTTGTCATCTTATTGCTCATGATACAAGAAAAAGAAATCTTACTTATTAAAAATATGTGATCTAGTACAACTTTTTGTGCTAAAAAATATAATTTTAGTATTAAAGATCAGAAATCAATACATTCATCATTACTTGGCCTCAAAGTACGCCATACAGCCTGTCACGGTGAATTTGAACCTAACTTTAACAAGCTGTAACTACAGAATAAATTACTTTGAAAGTTTGCCACTTTACCAATTAATTACCTATGAAGATGTCATAGATCTGCTGAAGTTGTTTCTCTCTTGCTTAAATATTCATCAATTTATTCATCTTTGAAGTACCTTAAAAAAAATTTCATAAATTCGACCCCATTTTCAGAAGCACATATCTCAAAAGGGATACTTCTGATTAGATTACTGTTAGTACCACTGGAAAGAACACACTTTAATTGACAAGAAAACTTTACAAATAATATAATAAAATCACTTGTTAACTTTAAATTAAAGTCTAATTAATGCTTAAAGTAATAAAAACATAACACAAAATGTTTAAAAATAAAATGCCTTGGACATGCGATATCGTGGTTTATGTTTACCATTTTCAAAAAACTATGCAAAAGTATTTTATTTATCATCTAGATCTGAAGATGTCACCGGTAGAGCAAATGAAACATACATAATCTATATTAAAAGATATTTTTAAACATTTCATGTTATGTTTTTATCACTTTAAGCATTAATTAGACTTTAATTTAAAGAAAACTTTTGTTTCATTTTGGGCCTCTTCTGTATAAGGTAAATAAAGTAAGGTTCAAAACATATATTTTGTGTGGGATTCGCAACTATATCTGTGGTAGAAATTGATTCTAAAAATGTCTCTGGAAGACTGAGAATGCTGTAGTAGGGAAGAATCGCAGAAAAGTATATGAAATAAGTGGGTCATTCCATGTCAACTGACCTAGGGGGTCCTGGTCAGTGTCCCTGGAAAAGTACAAATTAATGTCCTGGTACACTCAAATATCGCTTGAATGGATAAAGCTAGAATAGTGAGCAAGTATCTATCTATAGTAAAATGACTTTGTGCTATTATCATATGAGTGATTGTAGTAGTGAAATGTGGAAATTTTCAACCCTAGCTTGAAAAATATGAGAGATACAACAAAATGTCAATTATAAAAATGTAAAGCATTCTCAATTTAGTATGAAATGACATCTTACATGTAAAAATAACTTTATTAGAAGCTCTAAAAATACCAAAGCAATTAGTGATGCATTTAAGTTGGTGATTGGTTATCAAAAAATTACTATTTCAGAGCTTCTAATACATTTTTACATGTAAGACATCATTTCATACTACATCAAGATGCTCTAAACTTTTATAATTGTCTTTTTTCTGTATTTCTCATATTTTTTTTTTTTAGATAGAATCGACATCTTCCAAATTTCTTCATTAGGGGACACTGCAACCACTCTCATATGACAGTGCATAGTCCTTTTACTATACATAGTCACTTGTTCTACTATCACTATTCTAGCTTTATCTGTTCAAGAGATATTTGACAGTACTGGGACATTGCTTTGCAACCAGTCATGAACAATTGGCCAGTTGACAAGGAATGACCCATTTATTTCACATACTTTTGCCCTACTTCAGCGTTTTCTGTCTTCTAGAGAGATTTTCAGAATCAATTTCTATGGAGGATATAGTTGCCAATCACACAAAGTAGATGCTTTGAACCTTGCTTTATTTACCTTGTACTGAAGAAGCCCAAAATGAAACAAAAGTTTTCTTGTCAATTAAGGTGTTTTTTTTTCCAGTGGTACAAACAGTAATCAAATCAAAAGTTTATCTTTTGAGGTATGGGCTTCTGAAAATGAGGTTGAATTAATGAAAGATTTTTTTTAAGAGACTTCAAAGATGAGCAAATTAATGAATATTTAAGCAGGAGTGAAACAATTTCAGCAGTTTCATGACATAGCTGTAGGTAATTAATTGGTAGAGAGATAAACTTTTAAGGTAATTTGTTCTGTAGTTACAACTTGTAAAGCGTCAAATTCATTGCAACAAGTTGTATGGCCTACTTTGAGGCCAAGTAATGATGAATGTATTGATTTCTGACCTTTAATACTGCAATTATGTTTTTCAGCACAAAAAGTAGTACTAGATCACATATTTTTAATAAACAAGGTTTCTTGTATTGTGAGCAATAAGAAGACAAACTTGGTGATTTGATAGTTTTCCTGTGACTGTGAAATAGTGAACTTTATAGAAGGACCCCTGGAGACCCAACTATACTACTTCTGAATCTGACAGTTTGCAAATGTCCATCTTAGACCTATAAGTATGCCCTGTTACAATTACATTGAAATTGATGGGGGTGAAGCAGGAGTCTTTAGGCCAGTTGCCATGGAATGACCCATAAATAAGAAAATGGTCAGAATTTCCCACTGCTTTTAACCTTAGTAATGTGATGGGCATTGATCCACTTCCAAACTAGTAAGCAGCTTGCAGGTTTGACTATTGCTTTTTTTAATAGGATTGATGTTATAATGATCACGTTGTAAAAGTTATCTTATTTTCAACATAAATTAGGAATACCTTTTTAAGCAAAAGTGATTTTAATAGTATTTTTAGTTCACAACAATTTTTTTTTTTTTTTTGCTCAAATATCTGGTATTACACCAGATAATTGGAGTTTCACTGTACTAGCAACTTATTGAAAAAAGACTTTTTCTTACCAAAAGAAATACATAAATATGTATGATTTACCTCTTTTTTCAGCAACACTTTCTAAAATTTTTTCTTCTTCCTTTAATTGTTTCTCAAGAGCACTTTCAGCACGAGCTAAAAAAAAATTAAAATTAAACTTAAGAAATATGTTTTACATAAACATCATGCTTAATTTATATGCTTTATAATGTTTCAAATAGTTTTAAAATAAATAAAAATAAAAACTACACTTTCACTACATGGATTTTAGAATTTGACAAACCATTAAAATCCATTATATTTTTAAACTAGCAATAAAATTACCTTACTTAATGTTACACATGTATCTGGGAAGCTTGTAGTACATAATTTACACACCAAAAGACAATATTAAAAGCATTTCCAGGTATTAATGTAACACATTTACTTACTTAATTTATTTTATTTTTTAGAAAATCAACTTTCTTTATTGTTAATTAATACTTGTAAATGCCATAATCTGACATTTATTTCTGGAATTTTACTATTACATTGAGGAATTCAAGGAATTCTCACATTACTTTTATTTTGTGAGTTAGCATTTGTTTCGATGCTTATGTTTTTCGGCACACATCCCCTGCTTCTACAGGTGAGAGTGCTTTTTTCATGTCATCTGATGTAGCATCTGTTGCTACAAGCACTGATCTACTTTTCCATTAGGCATTTGGCATCTCTCCTTCACTTTGCTCCTGGAGCATGGCTTGTACATCAGTATGTGACATGTGCTCTTAGAGGTGTGGCTTCATTACATTTTGATTATATTCGGAAGTCGCTCAGAGATGGAATATTTTCAGTGTGGGTTTTAAACTTTTGCCTATTTGTTTTTTTCAAATCAATTTAAAATCTGTTGATTTTATTTCGGTATCCCCATTATGTTGGTATAAAAGAGTTGATCGTTCAATTTTATGGCAGTTAATGGCTGACTGGAAGATCTCTGGAGCAATGTATGTGCCTTTTTAAAAAATACTGTTTCTAATGTCTTTGAAATGATGTTACAATATGAAGTTCTTTGGTCTTTAAGATTGCTCCAGGATTTGGATTTATATTCATTTCAACATGATTTTTACTTTCTTCTATCTTTACAAGAAGAAAGTATTGGATTCATGAAAATTTTTGACTTCCGGTTTTCAATGGATTTATATGTTTTAGAAGGTCCTGAACATGATTTGACTATTTTTAGAAAATGTCTGTCTGTGAGTCTGTCTGTATGTGACAAAAAATTTTATGGGCGCTCTATCTCAAGAACTAATGCACGAAATTTAATAAAACTTTATATTCAGTTAGTCCCTGATATGAATTGGTGCTGATTAGTTTTTGTGAAAATTGCCCAATAGGTGGCGCTGCTATGCGGCATTTTTAACAATTTTCACAACAGATCTATCTCAAGAACTAATGCACTTACTTTCATCAAACTTCAGATTCAGTTAGACCTTGATTACTTTTTGGTATATATATCCCAACAGGTGGCGCTGCTATACCACTTTTTTCCTGATTTTTGCTATAGCTATATCTCAAGAACTAATAGTTGGAATTTCATCAAACTTCAGAGTCGGTTATACCTTGACATAAATAGACATTGATTACGTGTTGGTGTAGATATCCCAACAGGTGGCACTGCTATACCACTTTTTTCCTGATTTTTGCGATAGCTATATCTCAAGAACTAATGCTCGGAATTTCATCAAATTTCAGATTCTGTTAGACCTTGACATAAATAGATGTTGCTTACGTTTTGGTGTAAATAGCCTAACAGATGGCGCTGCTATGCTACTTTTTTCATTATTATCACGATAACTATATCTCAAGAACTAATGTACAGATTTTCATCAAACATCAGATTCAGTTAGACGTTGACATAAGTTATTGTTGATTAAGTTTTGGTCTAAATCTTCCAACAGGTGGCGCTGCTATGCTACATTTTGCAGGATTTACACGATTTTAGTCATATCTCAAGAACTAATGCATGGAATTTAATAAAACTTTAGATTCAGTTAGACCTTGATATAAATCGGTGCTGATTCTTTTTAGTGTATGTGAAACCTGTGCGAGATAGAAGAAAGTTTTGGCATTGGCACATCCTACTAGTTTTAAGATTATGGTCAAAGAGAAAACTACATTTCATACTATTTTTATCCAGTAAAATAAAGATTTTCTATTTGCAAGAAAGTATCTTCATTGAATAAACTCTAATTTACTAACTTCAAGATCACCTTTGGTTAATTATTTATATTTTCTGTTATTGTGACAAAAAACAAATCCTGTAAGTGTGATTGCTCATATAATTTAAATTCCACAATGTTCTCGCTTTACACACTCATTTTATTTTCACCACAATTACAAATGTCAACATAAATTTCCTGAGGAAAATCAATTTGCCACTTTAGTGCCAAATTAACTATTGAATAATACATTAAATGATACATTGATATGATTAATACAGATCTAACCTGCAAATTTTTAAGTTTAAAAAGCTTTTTCAATGACTTACATTTTTATTTATTTGTTTAGAAATTATATTAAAAAGGTTTATTACATATATACACACTATTTTCTTATTTCATGTATGATACAGCAGTTTAAATTATCACTTTATTATAATTACCTTCAGCTTTCTTTTTCAATTCATTATGTTGATCCAGAAGACTAACATTAGATTTTCTTCCAAAATCATCTTCATATTCATCATTTTCATTGTCAGTACTGGATTTATATTTTTCCTTTTCCTGTAAAATTGCTCCTATACGTCCTAATCTTTGAAGCTGCAAAAAGACATTGTTAAATGAGTAACAAAAATAGCTATATATATATAGTGTATATCATGAGAGAGTATATTTTAAAAAGTTATAATAAACCAGGATCATTCACTTAGTAAACATTCCAAGCACATGTCAATAAATACTGTTACTGTTATTCGTATGTATAATTTATATCATAAGTAATAATCACACTTATTCCCCTACAAAGCCATTACTTAAATTCAATCTTATTAAAAAGGAAGACAAAATGTTCAGTTCAGTATTAGGTATGCCTCAGTGTACCATTTCTAACTCTATCAAATGTCACTCATGATTTATTCTTCTATTTGTGAAGACAAAATTTTCATTACCGAATATTTTTCAACAAATAAAGAATTCTGTATCTAATTTATTTAAATATAAATTACATAAATTTATATAAATGCTTTGAAAAAAAAGAGGTACTTCTAGAAAATGTGTATATACTGCATTTGTTTCTTCAATTTTTAATGTAACCACAGATGTATAGACAGATATATTAAGACTTTAAATTTTCTTAAACATTTTGATTTTATTTCTGAAATAAAAAATAAGTGTGTTAAGCTTTATAAAAATAAACAACCAAAAAAAAAAAAAAAAAAAACAGGATAGCACTTGGTATGAAGCACCTGTGTACATTGCATTACACTACATGCCGGACCTGATTATAACATATCTTTATAGTTAAAAAGTAACAGTGAAATAAATTAAACTGAAAATCTCTACAACTGCATTAAAAGACATTTTTATTGAAATAATACAAAGTACAAGGTATTTGTATTTAGCATAGCAGATTTCACATCTAGATTAAATTTTTACTATAAATTTTACATTGCAGAGACCAATATTAAAGATGAATTACTATAAATTTTACATTGCAGAGACCAATATTAAAGATGAAAAAGAAATAAATTTCCTTAATATGCAGAATGCTGCATACTTACATCTTTCTTTAATTTTTGATAAAATTGAAAAGTACTATTCAGATAAAAAAATGTTATCTCTCTACTCTTAAAAAAAAAAGTAACTAATGCTGCCAGTGCTGTAAATGCATTTTTTGTGACTGGGGGGTCTTTCAAGCTAATATTAAGAAAACTATTGCATATAAAATTTGGTGCTTTTATAGAGAAATGTTTGATAAACATACTGAAGCAGACAGTTTTTAAATAAAAGGATTATTTCAAGAGATATTTAATATTGAAGTTGGTCAAAATAGTTCTGTTAAAATACTTTTATAGGAACAAAAACTATGTGTAGAAATTTAGCACTCTTTTGCAGGGACATAGTTGATAAGCTTGTGGTGTGCAGTGTGCACTTATTTTGTTTTAATTTGACTAATTTTTTTTTTTTTTTTTTTTAATTCAAATTTTCATTATTACATATTTTGAAAAGGCCGTTTTTTATACTGTTGCAAATTTGTAAAATACTACAAATAATAATATTCCCTTTCAATTACAAAATGTATTTACACATTATTTTAAAAGAGAAATAAAACTTAAAAACAATAATTAAATGATTATGTGTTAATAGCAGTAAATGGAAAAAATTATGCCATATTTAAAATGCTCAAATAATATTTCCACACAGTTTCAATTAAAAAATATATTTACACGAAAGATTTATTTATGTCGAAAAAATCTTACATATTGTTGCAAATTTTAAAACAGCCCAAATAATAATATTTTCTTTCAATTAAAAACTGTTTTTTCATGTTAATATTAAAAAGAGGACAAAAACTTTGGCAAGAATTATGCCATATTGAAAATGATACATTTAAAACGTCTTATTTAAAATAATTTTCTTATAGTGTCGTTATAAAATTCTGCGAGGCAGTGACATTGTTTACTTAGCCATTTTATACAAACTGATTTTTAAATGTTCAATTTATCTTGTTTAATCAATCACAAAAACAGTCATTAGCTGTCTTAACAGCAATTGATTTGGACTTAAAATCCCTCAATCAGAGGGAAAAGAATCGATACCTGATTACATGAGATTGCCGCTGGTCATTTAATTATAATCCAATCTTCATAACTGCTTTAAAGCAGATCATATTAACATGTTTTTAGAGTCTGCAGTGTCTGAACTTGGATTGGGGAGCGTAGCTTGTAGAGAGCACCCTAGTTCACCAAAAGAAAATATGATTGTGTGTTATGGGACGCCCGACTGAAAGGAAACTTACTCCATGGTTTATTTTTTTTTAACTCAATCATACTGATTGGTAAAGATATCATATAAACTGAATTTTCATTCAGTTGGAAAAATTCTGTTCGTATTACTCAATGGTATTTTTGTTATTTTGAGCGTGGGTGCAAAATCATGTGTATTATGCAAAACTTACAAATTTTTTTTATTTAAACAGAAATGCTAATTATACCAATAAAAATTTAAGTAAGAGATGCAGTACCAAGCATAATGTTGAACGACATTTTTCATATCTCTTGTAAGTACTGTACTGATATGCACTTTGTTTTGTTTCATTCTTAAAGTTTTAGAAGTTTGTGTCGAAACTCAGGGATTATTTCAGATCTATTTAATATAGTACAGCGTTTTCAAAGTAATACAATGTACTACTACAATTTCGAAGTAATAGTCAATGTTTTTAGTGTACAGCATACAGTGCCTTCATTTAAAATATGCACTATGAAGATTTTTCATCATATTTTAGTGATTAAATATAAATTTAATATGTTGTTTATGAATCACTTTCATCCTCTATACTTACTTTTTTTTACAGAGATTTGTGTCCCTAGGGGAAAAGTGTTACAATCTTAAGTCTTATTGTATAATAAATTGATAGCATTTTGAGAACAGTAAATACTGTCTACTTTCTTTCATTTGCTTAAATGAAGTTCAAAAATTGTATTTAAATCTGAAAAACATGGTGACTGGTATATAACGCAACTAAGAGAGAGATATGAATGGGGAAAATAGGGAAAAATACTTAAGATATAGTTTTCGGCATTGACTTTTCAAATCATTCAGAGGAAAGGAGAGTGAATGGGGAAAAATTTATGTTCTGATACATAACCGAAAAACGCAAGGTAAGTAAACATTTTGCATACATAATTTGTCTGAAACCTACCATATACATTTTTTTTTCATTGCAGCTAAATACATGTAGCCTCTACTATTGTGCGAAAATTTGAATTAACTATTACAACATGCATTAAACATTTAAGCAAAACTTTTGCATTTCACCATTACACAGGAGTAGGACTGGGCGATGTAGAGATTTCTTAAATCGATTTATCATCCATCTTAAATCGCGATTTAGTGCTAAATCGCGATTTAAGACCGATTTTACCTTTAAGATATGGAAGCCATTTTTTGACTTATAGTGACAAAATAAGGTCTTTATGTATCCCCCCCCCCCCCCCACACACACACACACTTTCTGTATTATATAGTACACTTAGTTGTTATTTTGAAAAAAGATATTTACTTCTAGACAAAAAAAAACAAAAATCAAATTGGAACCCCTCCTTCCCATAGACACAAGTTCTTATATAGATATGTTTATGAACATTTTTCATAACAATGTCTTTATCAATAAATCAATTTTTTAAAGAAGAATATATAATTTTAATTTGAAGTAAAAGAATTATTTCACCTCAAATGAAAAATTCATTGAAATAATCTTTGCATATTTATTTGTTGTACAATAAATACTATGTGTAAACAAACTATCATTCATTAGTGCATTTTTATTCATTTTAAAGTTTTTATTTTTAAATATTTTTTCTCCATTAGATAATATAAATGTAATATTGCTGATGGGAAAAAGGATTCATTATTAAATCATTAAATATTTAAGTGTAACACCTTATATAGAGTTTTTAATTTTTCAAATAACTTTGAAAATAGGTATATTTTTTATACATGGAAAAAAATTAGAAAACCCAAACCTTTGGACCTTTGGCTTTTTGAATTAAAAAAATTAGTGAACTATTTTAATAAATTCGATTTAGTTAGATTAATCGATTTAGTTAAATCGCGATTTAGCTAAATCACGATTTAGCTTAAATCGATTTAAGCCAATAGATAAATCGGATTTCCGATGTTAGTCTTAAATCGATTTAAGGCCCGGACCTACACAGGAGACAATCTTAGATAGTGAAGTAAATTAAAATGGAAATTCCTACAATTGCATTAAAAAACATTTAGATTGAAATAATACAAAGTATACAGAGCGTTCCAAAAAAGATTGAAATGTGCTTTAATTTTTTACCTGTTGGAGATATGTAGACAATGTTAATTGCAAAAATGTTCAAAATAAGGTAGGAATTAAAGATTATGTTGATGAAATAGTCCTGCCATTAATTTTCAAAAAGTTACACTTTTTAAATTTTTATATGGTTCCTGCATACTATAAGTTATATTTCAAAACATTTTCTCCATATTTTGACAAATACAACAGTAAAAATCACATTTTTCTATGACCAAAACTCACCGAGTTATAATACTTTGAATTTTATGAAATTTCGAAGGTTTCTGGCACTAAAAACAGACATACGATTTTTTTAGTGCTGGAGAACTCAAGAATTTTCATAAAATTCAACATATCAGAACTCAGTGAGTTTTGGCTGAAGCAAAATGCAGTTTTTACTGCTTTACTTGTCAGAGCATAAGAACATTTTTCAAAATATAATTTACCATACAAAAGTTTAAAAAGTGTAACTTTTTGAAAATTAATGACAGCACTATTTCATCAATATAATCATAATTCCTACTTTATTTTTAATTCTTTTTCCATTTACATTGCCTATGTATCTCCAAAAGGTGAAAAATTGAAGCATGTTTCAATATGTTAGGTCTACACCTATAAATTATTTTCATTTATCTCAACAAATTTCACATCTAGGTTAATTTTTACCAGGAATTTTACATAGGTAGAAACCAGTATTATAAATATTAAAGAGAAGTAAATTTCCTTAATATACAGAATGCTGAATATGCCAAATATATTTTTCTTTCAATGTTCCCTAAAACTGCAATGTACTATGTCGATAAAAAATGTTATTCAGCAAAAAGAGAAAGCAAAACATAGGTGAACGAATATAATTTTCATCTAAATAGAGTGAAATAGCTGTTGTATATTGACAGGTTTTATGAGTCTAAAAGAAAAGAAAAAAAAACATTGTTAGAGAAACTTTGAGCCAAAATTTTCAAAACCTCTTTCATTTACACATATGTGAGTCAAACACAAGCTATGATAAAAATAAAATTTTAGGTATGAATTAAAATTTCAGAGTATGATATGAACATTTCTATTTATCTAACTGTTGCTTAAAATAATAGAAAAATATTAAATTTAAATTTATATTTATTTTGCTTTAATATTTTTTATGGGCTCTTACAGAAACATACACGAAAATTGTGAGGCCTGGCGTTGATTACATTTATGTGTTCTCAATACAACCGGAATATGCAAACCTATAAAAAAAAATTGGCCCTTTTCAGGTTAGGATCCAGTATAACTGTCCCCTTTGTCTACCCCTTCTTTCCATATGCTGCATGCCTGTGGATTCTTCTTAGATGTTAATAACAATATATAGTAAGAACACTTAAAGATTTGATTTCATAAAATTATCAAAACAGAGCTAGGAAAAACATAATTTAAATTAACGTACTTTCTGCTTCCTTCTTTCTTTCAATGGTATATAGGGTTCATAATTACTATCATCACTGCCACTTTCTCTCTCTTCTTCTTCATCATCTTCATGGCGATATCTCTAAATATTGAACATTTAGATTAATCAATTATACAATAAATAAATAAAATTATGATATTTTTGTATGCAAATATAACTATTTAAAAAGTTCTTACATAAAATGCAGCTTATTTCAAAATTCAGAATACCACGTTATTTTCATCTTGACTTCATTATCAGTTTCATGTCCAGAATATTACAATATAAAATCATAAACATAGCATGACCAAAAATTTTGGGAGGGCACATATGTTTTAAGTGTTTAATAAACTTTTTTTATGTACAGTAAAACCTGAGAAGAAAAGAACTTTGTCTATACAGCCATGGAAAAAATTATAAGGACAAGCAAAAAATCGCCAAATGTAGGAGCCGCTTGGCTGGAAAATTTGTATGATAAAAATGGTTGAAACGGAGCCTTTTCAAATAAACTTAAAGTTGAAAGTTTGGAAAATCATTAAAAGGCATGAATTTAAAAGTTTTTAATAGCTTGCTACTCGGAAAAAATTATAAGAACATGCATTTCTTTTGAAATCACAAACAAAATTTTGCATATTTGTAATATCATAGGATTGTTTAAAGTAGCCTAAAACTGTTGTGCAGTAAGATTGTTCAGTTTCTCTCATTCTTCATCATGCAAAGAGAACACAACGATCTGAATTTGAAAAGTGAAAAATTATTGCTTACAGGAAATGCGAAATGGGTAAACGCGAAATTGCAATGAATATAAACAGATCTAAAACAGTAATTTATAATTTTTTGAAGAATCCAAAAGATTATGGCAAAAAGTAGCATACAGGTAGGCCTGTTTCTCTGACTATGCACCAGAAACGTGCGCCGAGCTTGCTTAAAAAAACAGAGTTCTACTGAAATTAATCTACCATGCACTCGGCGAACAGTGTTTAATGTTCTGCAAAAGAATCCCAATGTTAGATATGCTAAACTATGGTCACGTCCAGTACTTACAAAACTACATAAGAAGATTAGATTGGAATTTGCTTTAATTATAATTAATTTGAAATTAAATTTTACAGATTTACTTCAAATACATTACTTATAATCACTTACATGCTATTATTCTTTAAAATTAATCTGATAGATTAATTTGTTTTAATTCTAAACACAAAAATCTGGTATGAAACTTACAAAAAAAAAGAGCATTTTTAGCATTTCCAACCTAGTTGAAAAGTGCTTATGACTTCGGTTTGTCTGGCCGTATGGCCGGATGGCCGTCTGTCCGTGCTCTAACTACCGTAAATATGCTCGGATTGCTCTGCAATTTTTATATGTTATTGTCGTTATCTATGGCACGTTCCCCATTTCAACTGAAGTGTGTAGCACTTATAGTTTTCTTACAGGGACACTCAAAAGAATTCCGTTACATTGCGGTCTATGGGGAAAAATCATTTGCGGTTTATTTTTAAAATGTTTCACTATTGTAAACGCATTGAAATTTATATAGATCACTAAGATGCATTAGAAGAAGCTTAATATGGAATAGTAGGTGTATAGCACTTAGAGTTACTTTACAGGGACAGTCAAAATAATTCCGTTACATTACGTCTATGGAGAAAAATCGTCTGCGGCTTATTTAAATAATGTTCCACTATTTTAAACGCATTGAAGTTTATATATATTACTAAGGTGCATTACAAGAGGCTTACTACAGAATAGTGTGTGTATAGCAGTCATCGTTCATTTACAGGGACACACAAAAGAATTCTCTACTGTCTGTTAACAATAATTCCTGGAAGTGCGTTTTAAGTTACTAAACGCGATTTTAATCTTAACTAGCTTTTTGTCTATTACGTGGTGTGTATAAATTCTGTAGATCCTATACAGGGCAGCACAAAAGTTCGCGAACACATTTCCGTTTATTGACAGAAACTCCAGAAGGAGAATTTAAACGGTGCTACGCGTTTCCTAACTAAACTAAAATTTAGCATCCTATGTATATATACAAATCTATAGATCATATACAGGGCTACATAAAAGTATTCGGATATTTTTCCGAATATTGTATATATTGAAAATTCCTGAAATTACGTTTTTAAATATGTTATGCGTTTTCCAAATTGTTTACTTAGATGTCATCTTTCAGCTTATTAAACGGTAATGATTTGTAAAATTATTTTAGAAGCGTTGGAAAGTGCTACATAATCTATGCTTGACGCATGATTTTTCGTTCTTGTTTAGTATTGTATCCAGTTTTAGATGTCACAGAGGCTGGGTTGATGCTATTTCTTACTGTTTTATTAAAACCTCCTCCCTTCCACTATATTTTTAATCTTGTGACATGCTAGCTAGCTAGAACAGAAAAGAATGGCATTTCATGTACATGAGATGGAAAATGCCTTTTAAACTTGATTCTTCCATTAAAAGAACGAGAGAAGAGGTTGATCACTGCTTGCATGCTGCACACAAGTAAGGGTGGGAGATGGGAAAATACCATTTGTGCTCATTTCTTAGGTCGATATTTGTAAAAATAAATAAATAAATTGTAAAAAATGCATGATTAAATAACATGGCCACCACTGGTGACCGCATTTGTCAAGCCCTGTATATGAGTACATACATAAGCATGCTCATGAATAAGGCATATATAATGAATAGGTACAGTCGTGGAAAAAAAAAACGGAACACCCCCCACTAACTCTGCAACAAATTATAGTAGAAGGAAGTGACTGGTACCAAACGATTGGAAATAAAGTCTACTTTTAAGTGATGTATATAAAATTTGCTTAGGGGGCCATATACATATAAAAACACACCCAAACTCTGTTTTTTTCAATAGCAAGACCCAAATTTGACAACATATTTGAAATCTGCAGTTCAAACTATGCCTAGATACCAAATTTCATTAAATTCCTACGATTAGTTTCTGAGAAATTAATTACTTTATAATGAGCATATTTAAGGGGCTGTATCCAAATTGAAGTTCGGTACTCGATTGTTGAAATGCTGCAGAATGTCACCTTTTAATGTATTATGTTTTACCGATATGACCATTTTACTCACTTAATAAGTTTCGGTTATTGTTATATGCTGTAAGATAATGTTTACAAGTGTTGAATTATCCGATTTTAACCCCTTGGGGACGAGCGACACGTATGCGTGACGCATAAGATGCTCAGAATCTTCGATTTTTCCCACCAGTTATTTTTTATTGCAAGCTTTGCCTTATTATATCTTAACATTTCCACAATTCAATAGACGAAAATTTCTGTTTTGAAAAACCGGTGGTAAATTATTAAAAATTCTGTAATAGACTCTCGTCACGAAGGAATTAAAAAACCATGAGATTATTTGTAATTAAAATAGTCTTAGAATATGTAAATGTTATTGGAATTTTACAGGTGCTTTTATAATGCTTTTTCTGAGATTTTGCATCTATTTAACGCGCCTTTTCTTTAGTTTATTGGCAGAAACGTGAATAATATTGACAGATACAAAATTTAGAATTAAAAAAAAAAATAGTATAAAGCAGCGTAATGAAACAAAGTAAAAAAAAACAAAAAAAAAAAAAAAAACGCTGATAAATTGTTTTTTAGTCTGAAAATAAATCCAGACATTGGTTTTTTTTTAGTAGCGAGAGGGGGGGGGGGGGTGTCTTGTTTTGAGATATGTTCGCAGAATTTACATTCCGATTTATTTGAAGACCTAAAACTAAATATATGTTATAAAGACATCTGAATAACTTTACATCCGTTATTCTCCTTCGGAATAGGGGTAATAATTCTATGATTAAACCTATTCTGGTAGTTCATTTGAAATTTTACAATTAACTCATTCATGCCTCCTGGCAAGAAAACTTGCCATATGACATTTATTATTTAATATTATTATTATTATTATTAGATTTTTTTGCACACTGCTAGCGATTGGGAAATAATCTTGCCTATCAGAAAACCATAAAAATAACTTGTAATTTTTTTTTCAATTAGCCTGTTTAATCGAATAGATTTAAATACGAAAGTTATAGAAGAAATATTGTAATTTTTTCTTCGCAATAAACTACCAATATAAACCTTACCTATTAATCCATGTTGAAACAGTTTGAAGAGACACTTGAAAATGCCCAGCTATATAACGAAAACTTCTTCCAGCTTGCCCCATGCCAATCATTTGGCCTTTCGTTGCTTCAGTTAATTGTGGGGCCATTTTGTTTCAGCAAATACTCTACACATATGCATTTATAATAAACTTCACTTCAAGCATATATACTGCAGAAAAAACAATATAGCTTTATTAGACTGGAAAAGAAGCTATAAATCCATTTAAAGGTAACAAAAATTATTAAGTTTTTTCTAAGGTAGAACTGATCATATTTTTCAAAAATGAGCTTTATTAATTTAAAAATAAAAGCGAAACTATTTTCCATAAATGAAAACATATATCTCATGCAAATGCGTTTTACGTAATTTTAATGAAAAATTTTAAAGCAGACATTGAAGAAGTAAAAGATATATATATATATATACTAATAAAGGCTGGAATTCTGGTGCCTCGCTATCTTATATCTTACTACAATCGCAGGTCGTTGTCAGAGTTGTTTAACGTAAGATCACGGAGCATTGAAATACGGTTTACGCATTGTTTATAGTGTAAGACAGACTTAATCTCTATGTTTATCAAGTCACTATAATCCCAGCCTATGAGTATAATATTTTCTCAAAGAGGAATGAGAGCTCTCCGACCCGAATATCGATTCTTACCACTAAATTTTAATAGTATTCTCCAACGTAAAGAATTTCAGAAATTTTGTCCTTGAATAAGGTAACAAATACTATTAAAATTTAGTGGTGTCAATCCGGATTTCGAGTCGGAGCGCTCCCATCCCTATTCAAACTATGCTTTAATGCACATCATAGACGGCCCCTTAAAGCAGCATTTTGTCGTTTTTTAAGCATAATTTAAAAACTACTTGGAAAAAAAAATTGAAATTTTGAATACACATAAAGCAGGACATAATAAATATAAATCCATCAAAAAAATTGTAGGTTGCAATTCATAATTTTTTCGAATATTAATTTCATAATTCATAATTCATATTATAAAATTTTAAAAATTACAAATTTGACGTAGTTATGTTTGGGTTTTTGAGTTTTATAACCAAACAAAACGTTAGCACATTAGGATTATAATTTCAGGAGATATTAATAAAAATATGAAAATGTAATTTAACATTAGAAGCTCTAAAATTTGAATGTTTATAACTCAAAAACTTATCATCCAAATGACTTAAAATTTTGTATCTAGGCATAGTTTGAACCGAAGATTTAAAATATCATGTCAAAAGTGGGTGTTGCTATTGAAAAAATTAAAGTTTAGGCGGGTTTTAATATGTAGATGGCCCCTTAAGCAAATTTTAGATACATCACTTAAAAGTAGAATTTATTTCCAATCGTTTGGTACCAGTCAGGTCCTTCTACTATAATTTGTTGCAGAGTTAGTGGGGGGTGTTCCGTTTTTTTTTTCCACGACTGTACTTCTCTATTATCCCGCCGACCACTTTTCATAACAAAAAACTACCAAACTGTAACACAAAATAAACGGGAAAACATTGCCATTGGAATATCAAAATAAATCTATACTAATAGAAGAAAGTTTCGCTCTCAGTGTGTGTGTTTGTCTGTTGGCGATGGCTAAGAAAATCTAGCCCAGCCAGCTAGAAGGCTGGAAATTTAGATTTAGGTATTCCAAACCCTCTCCTGGTGCACCATTACGTCAGAATTTTAACATTTTAATTACTTTCTGAAATATTAATTAAAATGCACAAAGAACTCTCATTAAAAATATGCTTTTTTTCTTCGGTTGGTTGGTTGTGTAGAATATCTTCTCAGAACACATTAAATAAATCCGAGTAACGATGCATAGATAAGGACTTATAACGAAATAGTGCCAACATGGATTACAGTTACCTGCATATAGCCAAGCTAATGTAGCGCCATCTACTCACGGCAAATTACACAAATGCCACCTGTTTAAGACATTTACAGGCACGTTTTTCTTCATTATAATTAAATGGGTTTAAGGTTTTTTTAAAACAGGACATATATTATTATGATAGAGACTATTAATACAGAAAACTTTATTTAACAGATTATTTGTTATATATTTGCGGGAATGGCGAGGGGTAGGGGTCTAATTACATTTAACAATTTTAACATTTTCAGCTTCACCCGTAGCGTTTAATTGTTGTTTTATATACAGAATACCGCTATTTTAAATCTCAGTTTCTCAGTAATATCTCAGTAATAATGTTCCAAATTTCTCCATTTAGTTCCATTTTTTCTAAATTATCGTAAAAATCAGCATTCATTGCTTCAAGGTGTATTTCTAAAAAGCAATTACCAGTATTACCGATATAATAGCCTAAGCCAAATTTCAAATTAAGTTCCTAGCTTAATCAAATGAATCAATCTTTAAAGATGTATAGTGATCCTCCTAATTAGTTATTTGCTGAAGGTCACTTGAACATTTGCCACTCACCCCCCCCTCCGGGCCCTCCTTCAAAGTTTTCTCTAACTATTCCCAGTTTCCATATCTCAGCAACTATCTTTCCGATTTCAACGCAAGTGATTCCAAAAATTATAATTAACTTAATAGACACCCTTTATATCATATGATAAGAACTAAATTTATCAGTAGAGGCTAGAGGTCTACACGGGCCAAAAATTCCAGGCCTGGGCCCGACCCGACCCATACAAGAAAAAATTCAGCCCGGCCCGATACAAAAATTAAAAATTCGGCCCGAGTCCGGCCCGAACAAAAAAAATATTGGCCCGGCCCGGCCCGATTTAAAAGTTAAAAGTTCGGCCCGAGCCTGGCCCGGCCCGGAAAATAGTTAAAATCTCAGCCCGGCCCGAGTGAATTTCTACAAAACATTGATTTTTACGTCGATTTGGTTAAAAATTTGCCTCGTAGGAGGAGATCTAACCAAAAATTCCTATCTTAGACTTTTTTTCATGTTTATAATCTTCATTTTTATAGAGGTGCCGCAACCTGGAATGTTTATTTATTTTTTTTAATAAATCTCTATTTGTTGTATGTATGTGTTTAAGTTATCATTAATATTGTTAATCCATATTCCATTTATTGAAGTGTTTAAAATCAGAAAAATGCTATACAGTAAAATCTTCTAAGATGGAATTGCATAGGGAAGAAAAAAAAAAGAGTTATAGACAATTTGCCTTCTTAGCAGGTGTAAATGTTATTATACATTCTTTTCTTACGTATTAGCATATTCATTTTTCATGGATCAACACATTTTTCGGTTTAAGACAGGATTCCGTCATAAGCAGGTTCTTTTTCACACGTTGTTCTATATTTTAATTTAGCCACATTTTAATAAGTGTATAAATCTACTATTCTTTAACAAGAATAAATTTTAATGTTTAATTGTAGAATAATGGTGATTTAAAAATGTATTCATGTTTTGCAAAGATTATTGTGTCAGGTCTTAATTTACTGACCTTCGAACGGACCAGGCCACGCCGAGACAATGATTTTCATACGGGTCAAAACCAGGACTGAAAATTTTGGGACGTGAAGACTAGGAAGAATGAAACCAGTCCCGACTCCATACGGAAAAAATAATTTAAGACACGGCCTTATCCTTCAGGAAAAAAGTAAGGCCCGGCCCGTAAAGAGTAATCACTAGGCCCGGCCCGGCCCGAGCCTGCAGAAAAAAGTATGGCCCGGGCCCGGCCCGGCCTGAGTGCCGTGAAGGAAAATAGGCCCGAGCCAGGCTGAGCTCGGGCTTCGGGCCTTGGCCTGGCCCGTGCAGATCTCTAGTAGAGGCTACCACTGTTTCCGAATCATAGTTTAAGCCAAATTTGTAATTAAGTTTCTAGCTTAACCAAACGAACGAATTTTTAAAGATGCATAGTGGTCCTCCTAATTAGTCATTTGCTGAAGGGACTTGAACATCCCCTAAACCCCCGCCCCCTCTTTCAAAGTTTTTTCTCTAACTATGCCCGTTTCCTTATCTCCGCAACTATCTTTCCGATTTCAACACAACTGATTCCAAACATTATAATTAATTTAATAGTCACCTTCTATAACATTAAAGTAAATTTATGAGTAGCGGTTACCACTATTTCCGAATAACAGTTTAAGGCAATTTTGTAATTAAGTTCCTAGCTTAAGCAAACGAGCGAATTTTTAAAGATGCATCGTAGTCCTCCTAATTAGTCATTTTCTGAAGGACACTTGAACATCCCCTTCACCCAGCACCTCACTCATGATTATTTTCTCTAACTGTGTCTTATTTTAATAACTCGGCGGCTTATAATGTTCCCATCTTCTCGAAACTAGCTTGATTTTGCCGCACGCCTACTATACAGTACCGCAGGCAACGTTAACCTGTCTCAGAGGTTCTTTCCGAAAGAGGTTGCTCCCCTGGCGGTAGAAGGGGGGAAATAAAAGATTTTTTGGAACATGCAAGCAAGCTCGGTATACGGTGTCGAAGACATCGAACACCTTGGCCAGAGTTTCGTTTTTCAAAAGATTTCAGTTTATTACACGGGATCGGGCAACGCCGAGCGGGTCAGCTAGTAAATAAATAAAATATAAGAATTTAAGGACACAATTGTTATTTTAATTAATGAAATAACTAATAAATCAGTAAAACATAATGAAAAATACACATAAATGCCAAATTAAAAACCACTTGATGACATAACAAACACGTATAATGCTTCTGACATCAAGTAAATGGGACTGCATTTTTGGCGTTTAATCTTACAGTTTGGCGATAGTTTTTTGTTATGAAAAGGGGTCAACGGGATAATAGAGAAGTACCAATGAATATTACATATATTCGACAAAATCTTTGATGATGGTGATTTCTTTGACAGTTAAACGCTGGCAATGGCATGTGGCAAATATGAATGTTAGAGCCAAATTTACAAAAAATCTTGATATACATGTTATTTGGTAAAAATTATAAAATAAGACATATTTGAAATATTGTGTTTTAGTTATTTTTGATATTAATATTCTAATAAAGTAAATGTAACATCAATGTAGACATTGATATTTTGGATGGAGAAAGACTGAGCACAGTAGGGAAGACCAGTACATACTGGACCTATGGGCACAGTGGACCACCCCTAATATTTTATTTATTTAAATTTTTTTAAAGCTTCACTTCTACCCTAATGGACAACAGCACTGCACTGATTATTTATAGCCTTCAGGAAATATGTTTAGCTCAGATTGAACTATTTTATCCTGATTGGTTGTTTTGAGCTTCTAAAAGTAAAATTTTTCATCATCATATTTTAATTTTTTTAGTAATAAAAGGTTGTAGATAAATCCGATTAAACAGCTTTTTTGCAAAGTTAAGATACTTGTTTTTATTTAACTTTAAAGATAATATGTTTAAAAGAAAGCTATAAGTCTTAGAATCTATATTTTAAATAAAAGGAAGAGAAGAGAAAAAAGCTTGAAAAGATTAAATAATTTCAATTGCATGTTATTAAAAAGAATTTGTTTCTAATAGTAATTAAATATTTCTGGAGATTATCATCTGATTACATGAAAAATTGCAGCTATGCCAATAAAAATAAATGCATGTTTCAAATTTTATATTCAATTTTCCACCTATTGGTATTATTGAAATAATTTTGCGCACAGATTTTTCTTTTTAACGAGAGAAGTTGCATGGGTCTGCTTACATTTTTTTCACGCGATCCTGTTTTTGTAAATCTTTGTATAAAAAATATTGCCTTATAAAAAAAAAAAAAAAAAATTACAAAATTGTCAGAAAAAATATAATCAAAATTTTGTGAATTAGAAATTATCGTTATATTTAGGTTCCTATTTAGATATTTTTAATAAGGTCCTTCATACATATATACAACTAGATCAGGGCATGAAATTTCAGTTGAAAAGGTACTAGCCAGACTAAAATGTTTGTTCGCCACTATTTCACATTTATTCAAACAGTAACGTCGGCCACCACACCTGCCCAGAAAATGAACTATTTATAAAAACTGAATTGAAATTGACCATTGTTAGAATGAGATGTCTAAATTCAGAAAATTTTACATTCATGAAAAATATGAATAATTTTTAAAACGTTAAAAATTCGGGAGAAAGCGAAAAATTTTTACCGTGTTTCAAGCAACTGAGATTAGGTTGCGAAACCTGATTCACTTCGTGCAGGAATAAAGAGCAATCAGATTCGGCCTCGGAAGTGAAAAATGCAACCTTGGCGCTTGCGCGGTGCGAAAGTGGAAAAACGAATGCAGACGGGGGAAGTTCGTTCCTCTGTAGGAAAGAAATGGAAGTGGGTGACGCCGCATTTTTTCTTCTTTTAAAAAATAAATGCCGTCGCTTGATTTTAAAACACTTCCGCATGTCGCTAGATTGAGGCACGATATTCCGTTCATATACAATTTGATTTCAAGCACAACATTTCAAAAGACTAAACTTACTCGCCAACCTTAAATATTTTCTCACCAGTGGCGAGCGGAAATTTCATGCCCTGAGCTAGATAATATATTCATTGATGATTTCAGCTGTTGCTGTTATGTGACAGGTTTTGTTATTCTAAAATCGCCACATTTCTGGAGGATTCAGAATGAAGATTGAAAATGATTGAGCTGGACTGTTACACCATCAAAACATTATTGTATAAAAAATATTGTGTATAGTAAACCACACGTTTTTACTGAATGGTGTAGAAAAATTTTATGTAAAATTACATCAAATTGACGTTTCGGTCAACTTCTATGACCATCTTCAGAATAGGATGTTAAATAACAATTACACTTATAAACAAAAGGCTTCCATCTTGAATTCACATAAGATGAGCATGTGAATGATTTATTAAAACAACAGAAATCGTTATAAATAAACACTTTTAATTGTTGAGTAAGTCTGGATTTTCTAAGTTACAGTAGGAGAGACCAGTACACACTGGACCTTATGGGCACAGTGGACCACCCCCTAATATTTTATTTATTAAAAAAAATTTTAAGCTTCTCTTCTATCCTAATAGACAACAGCAGTGCACTGATTATTTATAGCCTTCAGAAAATATGTTTAGCTCGGATTGAACTATTTTATCCTGATTGGTTATTTTGAGCTTCCAAAAGTAAAATTTTTCATCATCAATTTTTATTTTTTTAGTAATTAAAGGTTGTAGATAAATAAGATAAAGCAGCTTTTTTGCAAAGCTAAGATACTTGTTTTTATTTAACTTTAAAGTTAATACATTTAAAAGAAAGCTATAAACAATATTAATATGATTATTTATTGCACTTCAACATGGGGCACAATGGTCCACAATCCACTCTGCTCCTGTAATGCAAAATGTTCAAAATATGTAATAATTGCTTATTTTGTATAAAGAAATATTGTTTTAAAGTAGTTATTTAACTGTAAAATAAAGTAAACAAAGAAAAATAAGAATTTATTTAATATAGTAAGAAATATTTTGTTTTCTATTTATACTGCCTTTGATAAATATAACTGTAGTCTAATTGGTGATGATTCTATTCAAGTAGGATTCGTGAGATGCAAATTGAATGGAAAGCAATTATTTTTCCCGAAACTGTAGATGAATCTGTTGTTGATATCAATGATTTCATAATGTTGCTCCCAGACCCAAAAGTATTTCAGGAAAATTCCAGGCTCAATCTTACTCATACGTATATTGGAATTTCATTTGCAAATTTTAATGTGCACTGATTTTTTTGTACTTAAGTAATAACTTCAACTAAATTGCAATTGTTCCTGTATTAATCTGTTATTATTTTCAAAATATAATTAACTTTTTGTTTTTGTTTTAAAATGTTACTTGAAAATTTATATTACTCTGTTATTTTGTGGGTAAAGGGGAAATAAAAAAGAATTAGATTAATGAAAAATAGATTTATATTGTAGTATTTCAAATAATACCTATTAGCGGTCCACTGTGCTCCGGTGGGTGGACCAGTGTGCCCCACTTCTGGGGCACACTGGTCCACTTTACAGGTGCATATAAATTTTTTTTTTAAATGTATTGAAAACTATGTTCTGAGAAAATTATGAGGAATGTATAAAGATTTAAGGAATATTCAAAAATATATTCCTGCAGATCGGTTTGTCCGTTAAAGAGAAAAAAAAATTAACTGAAAAAGTGGTCCACTGTGTACCAGTTTCCCCTATACTACAGTAAATTCTGTGTAAGACGGAAATCTGTCTAATGTGGAAAGATTTTCAAGTTCCGTCAAATATGCACAAATACAGTCAACCCTGTCTAAGGCGGAATACTGTCTACAGTGAAAAATTTACTCGGTCGTGATCGATTCCACCTTAGACTGAGTTTACTGTATATTTTTAATAAAATATAAGATATAACTTGAACTAACTTTTCTCACATAGACACAATCATCCGATTCTATTCAATATTAAATTAAACTTTGAAACATTATATAAAATAATGTAAAAAAAGAAAGCGAACACAAGATAAAAGTTTTAATGAAAGTAAAAGTAATAAAATAAAACCGTATTCAATGAACCTTTACTGGAGGAGGCTCAGATGCAGGCGAGCGACGAAAAGACATGTTTCAACTTCTTTTAAACAAAGATCTGGAAATTAAAAATATTGTCACAACATGTCAAAACTAAAATCGCAATGAAGACAGAGCAAACTATAGTAAACAATAAGGTTGACAAAATTCCGCTTGGTTGGTTGACTGACCACTGACATGTTAATAGGCATAAACGTAGAAAGGGGCTTTGTTCAGAACCAAAGATCAGGCGGCGCGCGGGTGAAGGGGATTTGCGTATGGAGTAGGATTTATCAGAGCAAGATTTGATTTCATGCTTTCGTTCAGAACAGGTAAAAACAACGACTATTCTTCGACCACGAACAGAAGGCGGGTGAGACGTCAAAGTCACGTGGTGCCAGACGGGTCTATTTGACTGATTTAGCCAAAGACATTTAAGATACATAATCTTAAATGTCTTTGGATTTAGCGAAAGAAGGAGGATTGAGAGAAGAAACTTCAGGACTAAGTTATTTGAACTCGGATTACCATATCTGGCTAGTTAGCGCCTTTTGATGTAGAATGAAAATAAGATTACATTTATATGTGTTATACAAGAATACAAATTCGAAATTCTTTACTATCGTGATATGGCAAAAAATGCTTGGAAAATACGAAGTAGTGAATTTTTATTGGGTGAATTCATTGTTGAGAAAAATTTTTGTTGTGGTATTTTAGGTAAGGACAGTTTTTACACACTGAGAGACCTTGTGAATTAAATATACAAGCTGATCCATAAGCAATAAATAAAAAATTTCAGTAAAATGTGCTTTTTTATCCAAGATACTTTTCGCATAATGTTATATCATATATATATTTTTTTTTCTGTTTTTTTTTTTTCAAATAAAAGTTTGAAAACTTTTTCACACACCGAAACTTTAAAAGTATTTGAATATTATGTATTATTAAATATTAAGTTGCGATGGAGATATTTGTATAATGTTCCGGTGTTATATGAAATATTCATGATATTTTGGTCAGAGTAAGATCTCTCGGCTAAATCATATTCTAAAAAAATCCCTGACGGCTCGACCTACAGGCAGAGGTAGATTTCGAAGACGCAGACCGTGGGGCGCCTGTTTGTTGGGAATTGTGGAAGAAATTACCTTTTTGCCATGATGCAGCATTTGGAAACGCCCACTTCGAAACCTAACTTGTTTGCAGGCGGAGCCGGCAGGGATTTTTTTTTTTTTTTTTTTTTTTGCTATAAGGGTTGGTCCTATAAAAAACTTGTCACTATAAAAGTTTTAGATAATATTAAGAGGATTTATAATAAATTTAAGCGGATTTGATATCTTCTGAATTGATGAAGTTATGAATTTTTTTCTTCTAACCCCCCCCCCCCCCCCACTCTTTCCCCTACCCCTTGGGGCCATTTTTAATGGTATCAAAAATCTGTCATACAAAAAATTTCGGCCTTTTTTCTAGAAGTAATAATAACTTTAAACGGATTCGATACGTATCATAATTAAGACGTTATGGTTTTTTTTCTGTTTTCGCCAAAAGCCCCCCCCCCCCCCACACTTGGTTCGATTTTGCCCATTAACGAACTTGACCGATATTTCATGCCCCTTGATTTTATGTATCAGTTTGGAAGAGATGTGTGCAGAATTATGGGAGTTATCGTGTCCATAAAAAAGTGACATAGATAGACAAAGTTTTAAACTGGGGTGGTTTTGGGTTCTGGGAGTCATGATCGGCATAGATCTGCAAAAATTTTTCGAAAATTCCAACTTAGGTGAAATTATAATAGGTGGTATTTTTTACGAAATCTACCTAAAAAATTGTTTTTATAAATTATTTTCTCAGAATATTTTAACTAGATTTTATATACACCTATATTAAAATACAAAAATGCGATACCTGAAAACATTGCCCCACCAGTGGCTGAGAGGTTCTGCTCTCAAAGCTGGTAGACAGGAGGTGCTGCGTTCAAACCCCTGTCGCGCTCGTCGGCCTAACCGTTTGGAGTTTTCCGTGGTTTTCTTCGAACCTTGCGTAAATACGCGTTAGGATCCCTTAGAAAGACCTCCACGGAGGGCATGCTCCTCACCGGGCTACATCCCTAGCGCAGATAATCGGCCGTAACAAATAACCAACCAATCAACCTAGAAACATTCTCAAAACGAGTATTTCAATATAATTTAAATTGATTTTGCATAAACCATATAGGTTTAGGGATCAATGCAGAGATTTTTTTTGGGGGGGGAGGGGGGGTTATTTTGTGAAAAGTAAGTTATTTTTGTGATATATTTTGTGAAATTTGTTACATCTTTGTGGAAAATAACATTTTGTTACGAAACATGCAATCCAGCTACTCAAATTCAAACCAAGCATTTTTTAATAATAACTTCTTTAAATCCTTCTGTCAGTGTTGAATTCAGACACTTTTTTCAGGGATGTTATCTTACTTTACTACAGAAATTTATTTTACTTTGCAAAACTGGCAACAATAATGAAATAGTTGGAAATTTTTATTTGCGTTTGCATAAAATTCATTTACTGTATTCCGAACGACGCATAAATCAAAAGTATCCAAAACTGCATTCCGTTTTGCAGGGCGACTGCGATTTTTTCCTGGCGTTGAAAGCCTTCCATCAGGAGCAGATTTCGACTCACGTTTAATTCTTTGGATAGTTCGAAGAGGAACGCCAGTAGCAGCAAACGTACGCTCCTGTGCTTTCTGAATCGGAATGGAAAGAGACGAAGATTTTGCTTCATTTTCAAAAAAATTAAGCACATTATTAACGATGTTACGTTCATCAGAACGCAAAGTTTTCCCTGTACGAGACATTTTGTATTGTTCTGAAAAGAACAGTTTAAATAGAGAATAATGATAATAATAATCAAGAACGCTGAGAATATAACAACCTTCTAAGACAAAAGAAATTATATCAGTGAGAGGAGGGGACAGACGAGAAACAGAGAGGGGAATCTATATCGCCAAAGGCAGGAACGCTCGAATATGTTACAACCCTAAATACTTGCTCTTCCACCGTCCTAACCTTTGAGAAAATGAACTCTTCTTCCAAGCGGCGATCTCACCCGCCTTCTTGTTGCGGTCGCATTATACATATCCTTATCTTTCCAAAACAATGGCTCTCGAAATAGGAATACATGCCTATATTTACTCAGAAAAAATCCAAAATATTCATGACCCGATCAGCGTTCCTAACCCGCAAAATTTTCGCCCGTGCTACACGCGATCGACCCAGAAAAAAAGTGTGGGTGGTTTGATCACGTGATTGGGTCTTTGATGGTCGGTTTTTTGAGGAGCCTGGTGAGCGTAGTTTTGCCAGCTCTAATTGTGGTTTAAAGTTCGGGTGTGAAGCTAGGTATTTTGGTAGCGGTAGTTGAAGAATTCGTTTGTAGTTGGTATATATTGAATATTTATTTGTTTACTTCGTTGATAACACTGGTGATATTGATAGGGTGGTATTGTAGAAGTTGAAACGGCTGATGGGTCTCCATTTCCCTCCCAGAGCAATGGCGGGGTCTGCGTTCAAGATAACAGAGAGTCCTGTCATTGACAAAGAGGAATATAAGAAAAATAATTGGAATGATGGTAGAACAGCAGAGGAACAAATAACCATAATATCGAAGTTGAAAGAATACGTGATAATTACGGAATGCGAACACGGAAATTTTCAGAAATTGAACCCTATGCAGGTGAAACAGGAGATTAAAAAAACATTCGACAGACACAGGGAGATCGACACATTTCGATACACGCGTAATAATAAATTACTCATAACTACCAAGAGCTATGAATGTGCCAAGGAAATTGTTACAAAAAAAAATATATTTGATAGACAGGTCAAGCACAATCTCATGAATGAGAACATTACTACAAGATTCCTCATTTTCCGAATTGATGTTGACATTACACCGAAAGAAATACAGGAAGAGCTTGAAGAAGAAAATGAACTTGTAGTTCAAAATGTGAAGCGCTTCTTAACACGAAAAGATGGTTTAATGGTTCCTACTGGAACAGTACTAATCACAATTTACGGTCATTCGATTCCAGAATATGTGAAAATGTTTTATATCAGACAGAGGAGTAAATTGTTTGTAGACCGCCCGAGGCGGTGTAACATATGTCAAAGTTACACTCACGGATCAAATAAATGTTCATATGGTAAAAAATGTAAACGGTGTAGTAAATCTCATCCCGAATTAAACTGTACTGAAGTACAAATACAGTGTGCAAATTGCGGACAAGAACATGAAGCAGACGATAGCGAATGTATCGAGAGGAAGAAGGAAGCAGAGATCTTAAAATTCAAAAGCGAAAATCATATTACCCTGGCAGAAGCACGCCGACAATACAACTTGAAATCATCGAACAGCTACGCGGCAAAAATTAAACAACATGTTGTGAATGACACGGTGGAGGAAAATATACATAAACTGGCTATAATAATAGAAGAGAAATTTGAAAGTATGATGCAGGTAGTCATGTATCTATGGGGAGTAGTGGAATATGCGATTCAGAAAAGTGAAGTGGTTCAGACAAGTGATACTCAAAAAGCTACAGGATCGGAAGATAATGCCGAGGAGACGACTGAGTCATCCAAGATTATTAAAAGAGACGTCATGACGGAACTATACAAAGTTTTGAAGAATAAAAAGTTTAAAAAAAATGATCATAATCAACTCAGTGGAAACATCCAGATTCAAGCTTCCCCGGACACTGAGGATATGTTGACAGATGTGGGATAAGAATATGGATGCTTGCGGAACGAAAAGTTTATGTGTGTTATATTATAGTTATTATGGACTGTCGAACGCTGGGTTTTACTTTTTGTGTTAGTGTCCTTTATTGGGGTAAGTGTTGGTCCAATTTCCTTTTTTTTTTTTTCTCTTTCTTCTTAGTTCTATTTCTGTGATAGAATTTATTATTGTGCATTCGATTGTGTTTTGGTTGTTTATCATGGAGAATTTTATTATTCAGTGGAATATCAGAGGGATTAGGTCTCGCTTGCCCTGGCTTAAAACTGGGAGGCTTCATAGGAGTGTGGTCTGGGCATTTCAGGAAACTTTTCTTAAAGAAAAACATGTTCTATCTTTCAGGGATCGGAATATATTTCGTTTTGATAGACCAGATCATTTCTCGAAGGGGGGTGGTGGGCTGTTATTAGCGGTTAAAAAGTGTTTCCCAGTCAAAATTATAAACTTACCTAAAATAACTCATGATCATGAAGCTCAGGGAATTAAAATCTGGTACCAGAATCGCTGGATTGCAGTTATTAATATTTATGCTCCTACTGGTTTTGTGGCGATTAATTGGTTGGAAAATATCAGCAACATTATTGGGGATAATTACTTTATTCTTGGGGATTTCAACATTAACTTCCTGAACTGGCATCATAATCCGAAAAATAATAAACTTACTAATCTGGTTAACTGGATTAACAGGAGTAATGTGGTGGTAATGAATATGAATCATGAAACTAGAGTGCAAGGGGGTGGAAATGGGTCTCTGCTGGATTTAACCATGATTTCGGATAATCTAGCTGGAGATTTTGAAGTAACAGTACATTCGGATATATATGGGGTCTGACCATTATCCAATTGAAGTTCGGTCTGTTAGTGGTGGAAATGCAGATAGGTTGGAATTTTGGCGCTTGATTCATTGGTCTAAAGTAGATTCGTTGGTTGCGGACTTTGATGAACAAGTGCATGAGGAGGGTATAGATAGGTGGACCAAAGCTATTACCCAGGCAATTGACTGCTGCACTGAACGGGTGCCACTTCAGAGGGGAAATATTCCACCTTGGTGGGGGGTGATCTCTCGGAGACTGCTGGCGCTAAAAAGGTACTACCATAGAAAGGCGATTAGATCATGCCAAATGGAAGCTTGGTGTAAATACAAGCTTTATAATGCTAAGCTAAAGAAAACAATTAAAAAGGATAGTAAAAAATTCTGGGACACTGTTACTAGAGAAGCAGGAAGAGGACCAAAGATTTCCAAGTTAATTCGTAGGGTCAGTAATACTGGTGATGGGTATACGAATACGGATTACTGTTTCCCGAACTGTCCGCCAGATGCTAAGTCCCAAGCGAATGCTCTTTCTATAGTTTTTCAAAATAGTCCGGTGGGACAGCGCATCCCTATTGATTTTTCGGGGGATGACGGAGTGGATCTTACATTCACTAGGTTTCAATTACAAAGCATCATCAAGAAAAGTAAATCTACGACTCCTGGTGTTGATGGTTTAAAAATGAGTTTTTACAAACAATTGAAGGATAGAACATTGGCTCAATTACTAGAGATGTATAATGCTATAGCACAAACTAAGATTATTCCAGAAACTTGGAAAGAGGTCACTATGCTTCCCATAAAAAAACCGGGCAAAAACAGAAACGATGTTGGGGGGTATAGACCCATAGCTTTAACTGTCACCAGTAAGAAAATATTTGAAAAATTGATTTTAGAAAAAGTATTAAACTGGAGTATGGAAAAGAAGCTATTCCACAAAAATCATTATGGGTTTATCCCTTTCAGGGACTGTGAGGCAGCGGCTTATAAGATTTACAGGGACATTAGGATTGCAAGGCAAACAAAGCGGAAAGGTTTTTTGGTGGCCTTGGATATCAAGGGGGCTTACGATAATGTCTGGTGGGATGGTCTGTTCTATAAATTAAAAAACTTTGGCTTGGGAGCTGATTTAAGCGTTATACTTCGCAATCTGGTTCAGGAGTTGCGGATCCGGGTTAAATGGAGGAACTCGCTTTCGGTGCCTTTCCAGTATCATATAGGGCTACTTCAGGGGAGCCCACTCTCGCCATTTCTGTTTGCAATTTACCTGGCTGATATTTTTTAAATTTTTGACTCGTGTATTCAATGTGTAATATATGCAGATGATATTTTTGTTTACGGCTATCATGATAATATCTTGTGGCTAAAGGGGACGTTGCAGGATAATATCAATAGAGTAATACAGTGGTTACAGGCTTGGAACCTTGAAGTGAATCCCAGCAAATGTCAAATAATGAAAATTGGGAGATGGAGGGAAACGGAAGCGGAAATGTTCAAAATTAAAGGCCAGGACGTGTGTTTCTCTGATTCTATCAGAGTTTTAGGAGTGTACTTTAATCGACAGGGGAATTTACAGGATCATATAGCAATGTTGCGGGAAAAATCATGCAAACGTTTGAATATGCTCAAGGTGGTTGCTGGAATGAGCTGGGGCACAGAAACGAAATATATATTGCAAATAACTAAGAGTATGATGGGATCTCTTCTAGATGGTAACCCTCGGATTTTAATGCATGCGAACAAAACTGAAGGCAGGCAACTCCAGGTGATTCAAAACATGGGGTTACGTTGGGCCAGTGGATTGCCGAAGTGGTGTCCAATCCCTATCTTATTACAAGAGAGTGGTGTGTGGAGGAGTGAGTTGAGAACGGAGTATCTGGCCATTAAAAGATCTCTGTCAGAAATCAAAAATCAGGAATACACGGAGGTGTTATCGAAAGAACTAATCTACAGGGAAAGGAATACCCTTCCAACCCAAGGCACGAATATTACTGAAATGGTCACTTACAAGTGGGGAGGCAGAATTAAAGATCAGTGTCAGATTTTTCTCAATACATGGGCGTTCCAGAACAAAGATTTTCCCGAGGATGTCATCAAGAATTCATACTATCAGTTCTCTCAATTGTATTTGAACAATGCGGTTTTCATTGCTACTGATGCATCAAAAGATGATCACAAAACTACGATCGGGATGGTTAACCAGAATACTGGAAGTCACTTGGCATTTCAGATTCCCAATATTAACTCAATATTTACGGCAGAGGCTATTGCATTGTTGGTGGCCATAAAATACTAGGACTTCCCTCAAAGGGATTAGTCTGAGTGATATTGCTGAGAACATAGGGTTAACAATTACAATATAAAGAAAAAGATCAAATTAAATGATAGAATTACAAAATATCATATATAAACTCATATACACTGTTAAAAAATAGAAAAGAAGTACTGTTCATCAGATGTGTTGTCATAATTTTTTTTAAACATGTGGCAAAGAATCTCATTTTCTTAAGCGCGTATTGCGCAAAACTTGAAAAAAAAAAAAACGCCGGATCTTTTAAAACGCCAAACTTTTTAAAGTTACGTAATTGGATTTGCAGCCAATAGATTATTCTATCAAGCGTGGCGTAAAGCAAATTTAATTTCATTGTTGCACCTTTTTTTGTGTGTGAATTTAAAATTTTTCTTCCTTGATTATATATCTATTATTTGTATAACTGTTTATAGAAACTCTTACACTTCAAACCACATTGATAGCATGCTTTGCTACAAACCAGATTGCAAAACTATAGTCTAAATTACTATTAAAGTATACAAAAATCTTTCGATGACTTCTGTAAAATAACTTTTACATTAAATCTCCATATCGGCAAAATTGAAAAATTATATATATTTCAAAGTTAAGCTTAACAGATACTTCTTGATTATTCTCTAGGAGGCTCTGCACCCTGCGCCTTTACTACGCCAATCCGCAGACTTTTCTTTTGCCTGTCTGTCTGTCTCTCCACAATCTGTCTGTTTCCCTATCCGTTCTTCAGCCCATCTCTCTAACCGATTGTCTATCTCTCGACACGTCTCGCTACCTGTCTCTATATTTTCTCTACTGGTCTCGCTACCCGCCAATCTATTTCTCTAACCGTCTGTTTATCCGTCTAACTATTTGTATGTCTAGCCGTGTCTCTATCCACTTCGCTACCCATTTGTATATCTGTCTCACAACTTGTCTATCTGTCTCTCTACCCGTCTGGCTATACGCCTCTCTATCCATCTTCTTACCCATCTCCGTACCCATCTACTGTCTCTCTACTCGTCTGTATACCCGTCTCACTATCCGTCTGTTTTAGTACCCGACTCTTTACCCGTCTCGCTACCAATCTCATTACCCGTCAGTCAACTCGTCTCTGTACTCATCTCTCTACTCGTCTCTTTATCTACCACGCTACGCGTCTCGCAACCTTTCTCGCTACATTCCTGTCTACCGGTGTCGCTATCCATCTCGTGACCCATCTCGCTATCCCTCTGTCAACCCTCTTTTTACCTTTCTCTCTAGCCGTCTGTCTGTTCGTTTCGCTACAGGTCAGCCTACCTATGTCGCTACTCGTCTCTTTACCCATCTCACTACCCGTCTGTCTACCCGTTTGTTTACTCGTCTTTCTACCTCTCGCCACCTTTTCCCAATATTTAAACAATTCATTTAATATACAGAAGCCGTTTATCAGTTATTAAATGCAAACAGAAGTAATTTATCTAATAAGTGTAATCAGATGCATTTTTTTAAATACATACATAAACCTGAATAATAATTCATCAGTTTTGTGTTCATAGTTGTTTATATCATTTGACAGTAAATCTCAACTTTTTAAACCTGAATTGTCTCAAGCTTTTTAAAAAAACCACAAGGTCTGTATAACTGCAAAGTACCCTGAGGGCTATATTAGCTACATGTTAAGTTAAGTGAAAGTTTCGTTATTGCGTTTGCAGCCAATTGCTTATGTCAGAAAGCGTGGCTTAACGCCATTTCAAATTCATTACTGTAACTTTCTTTTCTTTTTTTTTTTTTCTTTTTTTTTTTTTGGGGGGGGGGGGGGGGGGTTCAAATATATATTTAAATTAAAACTTTTGCCTCCATGCCATTAGTGTTGTTTGTATTATTAACTAATACCTTGTAGACCGAGCTTCATTTGAAACAAATGTAAAAGACTTCTTCTACAGTTTTTTTAGGAGAAACTTTCGTAATTGGGCCCAAAGCCAATCGGAGCATTTAATATCATTATTGTAACTCTTATAGAGTTAAAACAATATTGTTGCTAGCTTTACTCTTGTTTGAGACCAACCTTGCCCGTGTATCTGAATGGGGAAAAGTTTCGTATCCAATGTTGGTTGGCGAAAAAAATTTTAAATGGTGCCAAAAGGTAGTTTTAGCATCTTACCAAATTTTTCAAGAGAGCGGTAAAACATGTTTTTCAAATATTTACAAACATACGTTTATTAAAGCATGTTTTTGCACCATCTTAAAAATTTAAGCACGATGCTAAAATAAAATTTTATCGCCATATTCAATATTTTAATAAGTAATGAAAATACATAAACAAACTTATTTAAGAAACCTAAGAGTCATTTTTGTGATAAATAATTGTTACTGTCAGGGGGGTAAAATGTAAACAATTAATAAACGGCTAGTAAATAATAAATAGCATTTAAAATCTAAAAATGGAGAAGTGGTCCGTATAAAAATGCAAAACATAACATTATACGCTTGATATGTGTAAATCTTTTTTTATTTTTTAATATTTCCGAAGGCACAGATAAAAAGGTAAAAATCTCTTTTCCAAATGCCATTACAATTTAATATATATATATATATATATATATATATATATATATATATATATACAAAATAGAAAAATCTCCAAAAAAATATATTTACATAATACTACATCTGCAAAAAAATAAGATTTAGAAAAAGTAAGCCAAATCCTGCAGATCCCAACAATCACATCGAAAAACTTATCACCAAAAAAGAACTCGCCAAATCTTACGGCACAGGAGATGGATTTTTCCCTCTGAATGCAGAATATTAGTTTTTTAACACTTTCCAACCTAGTTGAAAAGTGTCTGGCCGTCTGGCCGTCTGTCCGTGCTCTAACTCCCGTAAATATGCTCGGATTGCTCTGCAATTTTTATATGTTATAGTCGTTATCTATAGCATGTTCCCTATTTCAACGGAACTGTGTAGCACTTATAGTTTTTTTACAAGGACACTCAAAAGAATTCCGTTACATTGCGGTCTATGGGGAAAAATAATTTACGGTTTATTTAAATAATGTTTCACTATTTTAAACGCATTGAAATTTATATATATCACTAAGGTGCATTAGAAGAAGCTTAATATGGAATAGGGAGTGCATAGCACTTATAGTTACTTTACAGGGACAGTCAAAAGAATTCCGTTACATTACGTCTATGGAGAAAAATCGCCTGCGGTTTATTTAAATAATGTTTCCCTATTTTAAACGCATTGAAATTTATATATATCACTAAGGTGCATTACAAGAGACTTACTACAGAATATTGTGTGTATAGCAGTCATCGTTCATTTACAGGGACACACAAAAGAATTCTCTACTGTATGTTAACAATAATTCCTGGAAGTGCGTTTTAAGTTACTGATCACGATTTTAATTTTAACTCGCTATTTGTCTATTATGTGGTGTGTATAAATTCTGTATATCCTATACAGGGAAGCACAAAAGTTCACGAACACATTTCCGTATTATTTAACTCCAGACGCAGAATTTTAAACTGTGCTACGCGTTTCCTAACTGAACTAAAATTTAGCATCCTATGTAGTATATATACAAATCTATTGATCCTATACAGGGCTCAATAAAAGTATTCGGATTACTTAGATGTTATCTTTTATCTTATTAAACGGTATGATTTGTAAAATTATTTTGGAAGAGTTGGAAAGTGTTACATAATCTATGCTTGACGCATGATTTTTCGTTCTTGTTTTCTTGTACGATGGGTGATTATAATATAATTGTTTCATTTCACATACTACATACCGTTTGATATATTGGTACTTTTATGTTATGCTGGCGCAGTTGATAAATCGCCAAATATTGTTTCTATAACATTTTCATATTGAATTCATTTCATTTAAATATAAACCTTTCACTCATTTAATTTAAAATACATGCTTTTCATTAATCTCATTTAAAATGCTAAAAAGAGAAAAATAAGAAATAATGCCATAAATCGAAACCTTTTATTTTAACACCAAAGAATTTTTTTTTTTTTAATTTACACACGCGAAATTAAAAAAAAGCTGCTATTGCTGAGATTTGCGCCAAATCTCTAATACCAAGTCTACCAAGTTATTGCGGGCTTTTTCTTTCAAACAGAAAAAAAATCCAAATTAATTTTCGATTTCTACTAAATTGAAATATATTTTATTGTGCTGAATATTAATGCGTGCATATTTTTTTGCTCCATGTACTCCATGAACTTTTCAATTCAGATTGTCTACGAAAATCTCCCGCCGGTGAAAATGACGTACGCACAAAATTTTCGTGACGTATGTACTTTAATTTTGCTTTTTTATCTATTTTTTTAATATAATTTCCAAACGGTTTGAAATTTATTCTTGGTAATAAATAGAATAATCTTGGTAATAATCTGTACCTGCTGTAAAAATTTGAACGAAATCCGTTAAATATTTTTTGAGTTATGCTTGACGAAATGTTTTAATATCCATCGTAGCTATATATGGGGCAAAGTAATACTGCGCTGTGTATGAGTCTTCGTTGCACTCAGACAATTATACGGGGAACGGAGGGAGTTATATGATTTTTACGGATGCTAAGAGTGTGTTGGAGGCGCTACAAAATGTCAACCGGAAGTCGGTAGCTATCATTACTCAGTTGAGGGAGGAAATTAACAGGAAGAGGGCGGATAAGTATTCTTTGACCTTTATCTGGGTTCCTGGGCACAAAGGTATTGAAATCAATGAACGTGCGGATAACCTGGCCAGGAATGGTCCTTACTGTAATGTCAGTATCCCGTGGTTCTCGGCGGAGGATTGGATGAGGGATATCAGGAACAATAAGCAGAAAGAGTCAGACTGGAGTTGGGAGTTATATAGGAGAAGTCATATGGGTCGTTGCTGGGATTATGTCGATATTGGATATCCTCATCAGTCGTTGCTACGAAAGAGCGGTGTCATTTTTGCCAGGTTCTTGACTAAGACGGTGTTAACTCTATCTCGGCGTAAGAGGTTTTTAGGAAGTGGGATTGCAACTTGTAATCTATGTGGTTTGGAGGACCAAACAGAGGAGCATCTGGTTTTGCGGTGCAAAAAATTTTCTGGCATTCGCGAGCTTGTGTATCGGAAGGTACGGGTATCGAATACGTCTTCGTACGAGGATATTTTTGCGGTGGCAGGAAAGAAAGGTGGAGAGTGTCTGATGTGGTTATCTCGGTTGTTGGACGAGATTTACAATTATTGTCCTGGTTGGAAGTAGGGTGCAGGTAGCGAGTGTGTCAAGGATGGTTGTAGTTTTGGTGTCAGCAGACGGTAGAATTGGTTTAACTTCGGTTTAATGTGGTTGGTTTTCTGGTGCATGTGGAGTAGGACAGCTACATAGAAATATAAAGCTGCTCACCGGGCCTCCGGGTCAAAACAATAACAACAACAACATCACGTGATTGGGCTTTTTTGTTTATTGAGAACATACATCTGACTTGTGTGCTTGACATCAAGTGCCCGCTTATAAGTCATCGTCAATATACAGGGACGAGATAGCCACAAGGAAATTTATACACCAGAGAGCTCCACAAACTGTGTGCAATGGAGCTGGCGGGAGTCGAACTCGCCGACCTGACTCCTACGCTCTCAAGCGATTAGCGGAATGGTGTCTTAACCACTCGGCCGCGGAGGCCCCAACCGGCTTTTTTGTGTTAGTTTACTTGGTTTGGTAGGTTGATTGATAGAGCTGTAGCAGCATGATCGGATATCTGAAAAATTTCAACTTTTTAACATTCTAAAATGATTTTTTAAGCCTTATAGACCGGAAGGCAGCAGCACAGACAATCATCTCATCGAGTTCACGGCTGAAATTCCAGAATTAGTTAAAACTTGATTCGCATATTAAAAAGCAATCGGTCTGCCAAGTCATATCTTGGTGGATAACACCTTAAAACCCGATTTTAGCGGTTGATTCGTAGGTTTACCATTGTGTTTTCCTGCACCCAAAGGTATGAAAACATGGAGGACTGGGAGCAGGAACACACAATGGTAAACCAACGAGCCAACCGCTAAAATCGGGTTTTCGGGTGTTTTCCACCAAGATATGACTTGGCAGACCGATTGCATTTTAATATGCGAATCGAGTTTTAACTAATTCTGGAATTTCAGCCGTGAACTCGATGAGGTGATTGTCTGTGCTGCCGCCTCTCGGTCTATAAAGTACGTAGCAATTTTTGGTACTTTGGCTCCTCGGTTTACCATTGTGTGTTCCTGCTCCCAGTCCTCCATGTTTTCATACCTTTGGGTGCAGGAAAACACAATGGTAAACCTACGAATCAACCGCTAAAATCGTGTTTTAAGGTGTTATCCTACAAGATATGACTTGGCAGACCGATTGCATTTTAATATGTGAATCAAGTTTTAACTAATTCTGGAATTTCAGCCGTGAACTCGATGAGATGATTGTCTGTGCTGCCGCCTCCCTTTCTATATGGATACAAAGTCCATGCTCACCATTTATTTCAGATTTTTTTTCCCTATTTTTATTAATTTAAAAATGATTTATCAGTTGCTTTATCTTTTTTGGGATAAATAGAATGTTAATAAATCAAGATCGTGATACCAACATGTTAAAAGATTTATTTCTTTATTTGCAATAGTAAAATAAAATTTTTGTTAAAAATTGATAAAAAAGCTTTTAAACATTTTATTAAATTGTATTTTTCGATAACAACATTGTTGAAACATAATTATTAATTTCTAAAAATATATTTTCTTGAAATTCATTTTTTTGATGTAAATTGCATTATTTATTATATTGCAATAAACATCATAAAACACGAGAAACATATGCTAAAATACTTATATATTCAGTAGAAAATTTGTAAACATTCTAACTATATTTTATTCATATTCATTACGAAGCTCGACGGTAAATCACATGTATTTTACCTCTTTACAAAAATAGGTACTGATATTTCTAGTTTAAATAATGTACATTTTATTTTTATAATACTTTTTATATTGTAAAATATGCTTTGCATTCTATTCGTACTAAAAATTCACTATTGAACTACGCATTATAAAAACCTGGAGAAATTTGTGCAAATTGATTATATTTCATTACTTATTTTACATTTGCTAAAAGAAAAAAAATAATAATGTTTAAATATTAAAAGGCATTGTAATGTAAAATTTTAATCATGAAATAGCTGGATTTGTCGTATTTAATTAAATAAGTAATTGTTAATAATATGAAATTTTACTTTTATAAAATATATTCCATTAATCATGAAAAATACAAAGTAACCGATAAAACATTTTTAAATGAAAAAGTAGAAAAATCAAATACAAATTTAAGGTAATCTAACGAACCCGCAACCTCCAGAATCAAGAGCAATGCTCTAACCAGGGAGATAGAGAAAAGGAGAACAAAGATAATGGCGGCGTGTCTGGTCGTTTGGGCCTTTAGGAAGTGTAGCGCCCTCTATCTCTTTACCATGCTCGAAACCAAAATGCAGGAAGAGCAGACGACAATTTGTCATGTTTGACAGGTCACATGACCGGCCTTTGGGAGCACCATCGCCACAAACTGGGTACTAATTCCCGGTCCATGTCATTATCTATGGTCCATGTTGTGATCTTGAAAGCCTATCTTCACTGTTCTCCTTCTTATTTCTATCTCCATGGCTCTAACCATTCAGCCACCAAGTTCACTTCTAGATTTCAACAAAAAAAAATACGCAAATCAGTCAAATGTCAAATCAATGATAATGAAACTCACTCTATATTTTAATCTTTATCCGCCGCGCGCCACCTGATCTTCGTTTCTTCGTTTATATTTGATTTATGAGAATTGACTCAATAGATGGCGCAGCATTCCTGTGTGCTGAATTTGGACTACTACATTGGAGTCTGGTAGTCTGGTTACAGCGCCTAGAATACAGTCTGGTCCTGGTGTCTACGTTCATGGCAGGGAGATATAAATAGATTAGGAGAATTTTCCCCTATGGCATCTTCCTTGCAAACTTGAGCCTAACACCGAAGTGGCCGCATGTGGCGCTGCGATCTTTAGCTGAGTCAAAATAACATTGTTTGCTATAGGAGTGCGTTATTATTTCTTTAATAAAATATTAATTTTACATTATATTTTAATATGGCTCGGAACTGTTTTGTATATGGATGTGACACAGGTTATAAGAAAGTCGAAAGACAGAATAAAGAACTGGGTATAAGAAATCCATCGTTGTTTCCGTGAGCATATCTCGTCTAGCACAGTAAAAAATGCCAAAAATTTAGTTCAGATAGGAAACACAGTTAAAAATTATCTTTTCACCAATTCAAAAAATGATTCCACCCCTTCCAGGAAAAAAGAAAAAGGGAGAGGGGGGGGTGCAACAGATAAATTAACTGAATAAAATGGATGGCTTTTGTGCTTCTTTTTGAAATTATATATAAATATAGTTTTTTTTTTTTTTTAATCTAAGGTAAATGCTGTGATTTTTAAATGTTTGTAGCCGAGTAATTCTTGAAATTATATTTTTTGCATTTTTCTTTGTTAAACAAATGTTTGTTAATTATTTCTGTTAAATAATGTTTGTTCCTTAAATAAAGATATGTAATTTTTCTTGTGTAATCTTTATTTAAATATACACATATAGGCACAAAAGTTTTTTAATTTATCAAAATATCTTGATCATATGCAATAAATACATAGACATCAAATTATTTTTTGATTTGAAAAAAAAAAAAAAAAAAAAAAAGAAAAAAAAAAAAATCTTTCAAATAGGAAGTTATTGACAGCAAGTCTTGAATGTAGAAAATGATTCATATTATACATGTGTATTAATTTACAGAAAAAGCTAGTTGTATTTGAATTTATATTACATTAAATATAAGAATAAAATTACAATAATCCAGCAGTATAGGAAACACTTTTTTTCTTTTCTAGGGTCCCCTTTCCTGTATTGTCACAAAAATTTGAGCATTTCCGATGCCTCAAAGGGGTGGTGAGTGGTGATGGGAGTATGTAAATAAATATTTAGATAAATATATTTATTATTATCCTACTCTAATAGTATAAAATATCATCTCTAATGAAAATTACATGCTAAATTTGGGGGCCTAGGGCCCAATTGCTACAAATTTCAAATTTACTTTACATTTGTAGTAGGCATAAATATTTTTTAAATCTAGAGTTTGAGTACAATAAAATTAATCCTATCAAAATTTACCTTATTCCAATACTTGTTTTGAATAGGAATTGATATTTTTTGCTCATTTTAAATAATACAGCTGGGAAGAAAAAATATATAATTTTTAGTTATTTGCAGTTTGTAAAATATAGTATGAATATTTAACAAATTCTTAAACTAAATAGTCCTGGTTTTCATATTTTATTTATTTTAAAAAATAAATAAAAGCATATAAAAACATCATCATTTGTTTTAATTAGAAAAAAAAAGTTATTCTATAAAATATTTACGAGAATTACGTGATAAATCCCGGATATCGAAGTACAATAAAATTTAAAAGAAAAAAAAAAGATATATTTGAGTTCCAGGCTTGTCTTTAATAAGAATTAATATTTTTTGTTCCTTTTTAATATTACAGTGAAAATATATATTATTTGCAGTTTGTAAAATTTAATATAAATATTTTACAAACTCTTAAAATAGTTCGTTTTCTGTTTTATTAATTAAAAAACATCACAGAATTTCTTTTTAAATGCAGCTTGAGAAAAAAAAAAAAAAAAAAAAAAAGTTTTCGATTTGCTGAACTTCGATTGCTGACATAGATGGCGCTCCGGCCAGTACACGAGATTTCGCGCATTACCAAACTTCATTTCGGAGTCAAAAACCTAACACAGCGTTCCCCTACCTGAGGTATTCTATTACCATGGTTCATGGAATCAACAACATCATTCAAAAATAATTGAAGTGATATCACTTTTTGTATTATTTGTAAGTTTCTTTTTCTGATTTGGCAGTACCAAAAACTTTTTGTATACAAACCTGCCCGGTGCATCGGGTTTGTTTTGTGTTGAAAAGTAGAAACTTATTTGAAGTTCAATTCTATTTTTCAATTCAGTTATATTTTACGACGTTAGAATAATCTAAAAATGGTAAAGTTAACTGCAGAACTTATTCAGATGAGTGCCCAGTTTATCAATCCTGTTCGAGATAGACAATTGGATTTAAGAGGTGCGTTCATATTTATTTTAGGTTACATTTTCTTATCATAAGTATATTTTATTTGTGTTTTGTTGTCTTAAGAAAATTAAAGAAAAAAACATAATTGTGTTTGTCGCTTTTTATTTTATGATTATAAAATCGTGTGATATTCCTTTATGATTGATGTAAGTTTTAAGTAGGTAGATTAATATTGTTTAACCAATATTCGTTAACTTAAATGTGATTATTAATATTTTGAGGAGTTGTAATTGGTCTGAAATATGGGGAAAAGTCCCATAGCTGTGAACGATTCATCTTTTTTGTGTTAACACTATTTCCGAATCATAATCCTGAGCTTATTTAATTGCAGAATTCTGTGATTAATTATCATTAATATTAGGCAAAGGTTTCTATTTGGAAGTACAGTAGAGTCCCGCTACTCCGAACCCCGCTATTCCGAACAGAGTTTCCGAAAAAATACCGATTTTTTTAACTTAAAAACAGGAAAAATTGAAAAGATATTCGTGAAAAAACGTACATTTATTGTTATGCAAAGAAGTTAAATAGAGACATGCATAGAGCCTAAGTTTGATAAAAACGCCTGAAACCAAATTGGAATGAAAGCTGGTTACTTACAGTACATGTCTGCTCCATTTATGCAATTCTGTAGAATCATTTTTAATCACTGCTAAACACAAAAAATAACTAATTTACACACACATAAGAAGTAAAGTCAGTGATTTTTTTCTGACGAACAGCACAGAATCGACTTGAGGATGCAATGTTCCGCCATCGCCGCATGAACATAACATCATTTGGTGTTGATGAAGCGTGTTGTTCGATGTAGCGTAGGGTGAGGTCAAGAGCATTTGCCGTGTCTGTGTGTGATATGAGTTCAGTTTGAGAGTTCACCTCCTCCTCGTTTTCCTCCGAGTCGATCTCAGAGCTGATGAGTCCTGCACCATTGCTACAATGTCTCCGTACCTACTCCTGGTGGCCATTGTCGTCAACAGCAGTCGACTCCTCAACCATGACCTTTGGAGTATCGAATGTCATGCCTCAACACAGCTTTCTTCTGCGTCTTCACAGTCAAGGATTTTCTTGACTAGTTGAAGAAGGTGACAATCTTTCACTGGTGTAAAAGTTGTTTAAAAAAATTCCAATGTAGGCCAGAGATTTTTCCATGATTTTTGTATTGTGCCTTTAGTGGTGTTATCCCATGCTTCAGCCACCCAGTAAATCACCTTTTATTGTAATTTTCTTAAGTTTTTCCAGGATTGTGAGTTCAGTTTCATCCTCTTCAAGTAAGGTGCAAAGCAGCATATTTCTGTATTTTTGTTTAATGGCCTGCAACACACCCTGGTCCATAGGCTGAAGAAATGAAGTAACATTCGGTGGCAAAAAACTGCTTTGATGTCTCGACAAAAAAGTTCCGTTTCTTCTTGGTGGGACGGAGCATTGTCTATAATGAGCAGAGTACGATTATGCAGTCCATTTTCTCTATTGAACGCAATCACTTTAGGGACAAATTGGTGCTTGAACCATCCTTTCAGCAAGTTGCGTTCCATCCAAGCTTTTTTTTTATTCTTATGATACACAGGAAGTGAGTTGATGTTAATGCTTTTGAACGTTCCTAGTTTCGCCAATTTGCCTATTACCATCACGGGAAGTTTGTTTGTTGCCGAGGCGTTGCTGCAAGCTAAGACTGTTAGACGTTGTTTGTCCATTTTAAACCCTGGGGCAGATTTTTCTTCTTGCGAAGCAAGACTTTTGGTAGGCAAAGCCTTAAAATTCAGTCCGGTTTCATACGCGTTGTAAACTTTCTGCCGTGAGTAGTTTTGGGAAGAAACAAGGTCTTTAAATTCTTTTATGTAATTCGCAGCTGCTTCGTTGTCAGCTGACAGCTTCTCCCCAGCAATCGTGAGCTGTCTAATTCAGTCTTTTCTTCCAATGATCCAAAAAACCACAGCTAGGTGAAAATGATGAGTCACGATCCATAAGCTTTCTCAGTTGAAGTGCCTTTTCTTTTACCAAAGGACCAGAAATGGGATTCCTTTCTGTCTTTCTTGAGTGAACCACAATAATAAAGCCTGGTCAAGTTTTTCATATGATGACAGTCGTTTTTTGCCGTTTTTCAAGAGTTTTTTCACTTGAAGCAGAACAAAACTACTCAATTTTAAGGTGACTTTTTTCCAGTCACTAATTGTTGTTTTTCCGACACCATTTTCGAGTAATAATTTAATAGCACTTTCTCCCATGTCCAGTCTTTTTAACACTTCAAGTTTTTCTTTTAAAGTACTGGAAGAACGACTTCGTTTACTTGTCATGTTTAATGTTTAGCAGTTGACGTCAAGGCCTACGAAATTGAATAAGTACTCAATAAAGTTACTTAACTATAGTTCTTTAGTTGTTACTCAGTGAAGCAAGAGATGTCCGAGGGACTGACGTTTGGAAGAAACATGTATACAGCAAACAAGTGAAATGCAAAGAAAATAAAATGTACGATATGATATGGGTAAACCTTATGAGATGTAATCTTCCCAACTGAGCAAAAAAATCTGGGCCAGGACTCGAAGATTAGATTTTTCGTCGAGTTGGGAAGATTACATCTCATATGATTTCTTTATCAATTTAAATAAGTGTGTCAAAATTAATCTATGGGTAAACCTTATTTAGGGAAACGTTGGAAATGGGAAATTTTAACATTATTGGGATATGGATTTTGTGGGACCAGAGTTAAATGATGGAAAATGTACAAAGTGGGAAACATAAAATCGATGTTCTATTGTATTTAACAATACATCTTTGATTCAGTTTTATTAAAGTTTGTTAGCAAACATTTTTTTTTTTTTTAATTGAATTCATTCTTTTGACTTTTTATTTGCCCTTTTTTTTAAATTAATTAATTTTTTTTTTAGTTGGGCATGTTTATAGACAGCAATCTGTTTAATCAATGCCTAATTTTAAGTAATCTCATGAGTACATTTAAAATTTAAAGAATAATATTAAATTCTATATGTATGATTATTCAGTCATTTATTGTGCAGGTGTGAATAATTTCAGTCTGACTCTGAATAATAATAAAATATATATATACAGAGCTGGTCTCCTCTTTTAAAAGGCTAGGGTTAGGGCTGTAGCGGTAGGTGTTCTGTGGTGCCATCTGGATTTCTTTTTAAAGAAATGCTGTAACTGACTCTGTTTCTCAAGTAAAGCTATAGCGTATTTCTTCTGATTTTTTTATGACTACAGCCCTGGCTAGGGTGCAAGAAAATTTTGGGCACCTTACATTACTTAATTTTTTTTTTTTAAATTAATTTATTTACAATTGAATCCATTAATTTACCTTAATTTATTTATTTTGATAACAAGTACTATGTTTAAGTCTGATTATGATTTATTGGGAAGGTTTTATATAATTTAAATATATCTTCGTGTGTTAATGTTTCAATAATTTATTGTTATGGTTTAAATTTTTGCATCAATGTGAATGTTTTTGTATGTAATTTAGTTTCTAAGTTTTAGTAGTTTTGAATATTTATTACCATTATTTTATCTTACCAGGTTATAAAATAGGAGTGATTGAAAATTTAGGAGCAACACTGGTAATATATATTTCTGTTATATTTCTAATTAACTATTTCTATATATTGTTATATTAAAGATTTTTAAGAATTGTTATAGGGTAGGCAAGTTTTTCCGAAAATGGATAAAACCATGGAAAAAACTGGTAAAAAAGTCTTGGCAAAAATAGGTACATATGTTTTATTTATGGAAATGAACAAAAGTTATTTTAATTTTTACTAATTTTAACTTTAACAATATGTAACTTTGAATTTTTTTAATTTAGAATATTCAATGCATCATTCAAACAGTAATCCAATAAGTTTGTACTGTTTTTAGTAAAATATTTTTTTAGTTCATGCAAGTGATGAGGAGGATGAGAAAGGGGAAAGTAAATAACAACAAATAATTTCTTGGATTTGATTTAAACCTGTAAACCGATGGCAGATCTAAAGGGGGAGACAATGGGGCAATTCACCCCCTCCCCCCCCCCCGTGCTAATAAAGAGTCTGTATACCGACATTAGAAGTCTGCATGAGAAAGGGCCTAACAAAGTGTGTTACCAGCCGATGAGACTGGTCGAACCTGGTCTCCACTCTTTCCTGACTGGGCCGGCCATTATTTTTTCCTGCTGATTCGGGCCAGGCCAGACTTTTTTTTTTCCCCCGGTCGAGCCTGGCATTGAATTTATTCTTCCTCAGAAATTTCTAGACCTGTGGCCCAGCCCAATATAAAGGCTATGAGTTTGGCCCGGGTCCAACCATTATTGGCCCAGCTTGTGCATACCTCTAAATTCTTCCCCGAAAGCTCATATTGGGCTGGTGTTTTTACTTTATTCTACCTTTACAAGAAGAAAGTATTGGATTCGTGAAAATTTTTACTTCCGGTTTTCTGCAGATTTATACATTTTAGGAGACACTGAGTTTGATTTGACTGTTTTTAGACAATGTCTGTCTGTCTGTGAGACACAAATTTTGTGGGTGCTCTTCTATCTCAAGAACTAATGTACAGAATTTAACGAAATTTCAAATTCACTTAAACCTTGACATAAATTGGTGCTGATTAGATTTTGGTGTGTGACTATTAAATACCAAGACTGGTGTGAAAAAATATATTTATTCCAAGTAAAGTTATATTTAACTTTTATCCCCTTCAATATATATTCCTCCCCTATCTATACACAGTGGCATAAGTGTCTTCCATTGTTCAAAACAATGCTGCAGCTGTCTTCCTCTTCAACAACTCTGCCGTTTTTGCTTTTACTTGTTTAACAGACTAAAAATGTGTTTCTTCAAGTGTTCCCTTTCCCCTGTGTCCCCTTTTCGCTTTTGGGACCAGTTAGAAGTCACACAGTGGCAAATATGGAAGGTGATCTAGCACAGGAATGCTATTGTCTTCCAGAAACTACTTCACAATTAAGGCATTGTCTAGGTGCAAAATCCATCCACAAATCCCATCTTTTCTTCCTTACTCTTTCTCTCATCTTGATTAGTACCTCTTTATCGATCATCTGAATGCTCAGACATCGGTCTTTCTGTACAGTTTCATTAATATTCGGAACGTTTTCTTCAATTCTTTCAGTCACAGGTTGACCGGGACGTTCATCCACTTCAACCTCTTTCCGACCTCCAGAAAAACGTTTGTGCCATTCAAAAACTTGCTCATGTGACATAACATTATCACCAAACACCTCTTTTAACATTTTTAAACATTCCGTTGGGAATTTTTAAACGTTCTGTTAAAAGGTATATAAAAATTTTCAAAATTGTTTATTTTAAGGAGTGAATATAAAATACAAAAAAAAAAAAAAAAAATTGCATAAAGAATGAAATTGATCAGGTTATTAGTTGTCGAGATATTTGTAATCCTATTTTCCACACTCTTCGATTTTTCATGACCCTGTATTTCATTCAAATTTCAATTCAAAGATATATTTTAATTGGAAATGAGACGCTTAATCCGACGCAGTAAACTCTTAGTTAATATGATTATCACTTTTGGAGTTATAAGGATGTTTCTTTTACGCAATTCAGTAATAGAGCAATTAAAGTTTATGACGTCATCAAGCCAGGATTTTATTCGAATTACAATGCATTTAATAAGTAGTTTACACATAATGAATAGAAGAAAGTATATTCAACTAGGTAAATTATATCCAATGGTTGGAGTATCGTAGTTGAGATTTTTCCAACAGAGCGAAAATATGCCGGAACCAGGACTCGAACTTTGGTTTGCCATACCAACACTCTCCTTACTGAGCTATCCCGATGATATCCTGGACTGGCATATTTCACTCTTATTTGTTGGACAAGGCTGCAAACTGCAGCGCTAATTTCATTCATCCGAGCAGTGAGTGAAATATGCCATTACAGGATAACGTCGGGATAGCTCAGTAGGGAGAGCATTGGTACGGCAAACCAAAGTACCCAGGTTCGAGTCCTGGTCGCGACATATTTTCACTCTGTTGGAAAAAATATCAACTATGATACTCCAACCATTGAATATAATTTACCTAGTTGAATATATACTTTCCTCTGTTCATTATGACCTAATTACATATGGTATACAGGAGTTTCCGTGCTATTTCAAGATTCATCATGTAAATACTATAGTTATAGCTCGGATGAATGAAATTAGCACTGCAGTCCGCAGCCTTGTCCAACAAATAAGAGTGAAATATGCCAGTCCAGGATATCGTCAGGATAGCTCAGTAGGGAGAGCGTTGGTACGGCAAACCAAAGTACCCAGGTTCGAGTCCTGGTCCCGGCATATTTTCGCTCTGTTGGAAAAATCTCAACTATGATACTCCAACCATTGGATATAGTTTACACATGTTTTATTTTCATATTTCATATTATGCATATCCATGATGGGTAAGTATTATAGTGGCCCCCAACGACTAGTTTCCAAAGCCCTGGCAAAATAACAAACTCAAGATTTTTAATAATTTATTACATTTGTTTCATTATAATGACTGATCTAAAATGTCTCAAATTTTTACCTATTCACATATCTGCCTGGCTTTAGTTTTTTTTTTTTTTTTTTTTTTCCCCCCTTCTAAATGTAAAACATATTTTGGACCAGAAAATTTATTTGCTTCTTGTTTATATGTGGTAGTCACTTAATTTCAATTTGATGTCATTTTTAAAATAAAATTTCTAGTTCATATATGATTATTTGACTTTTAAAAAATTGGAAGGTTGGCAGCTATGCATTCAGGCTTTTTTTTTACATCCAGTACAATGATCAATGAGTTATTTAAAAAAAAAAAAAAAAAACTATTCTTTCTGACTTCTAATATTTATTTGAAATTCATTGCCCGGACATAAGAAAACTTGAGAATATTAAAAAAAATCTTTTGAACAGAGATGCAATTTGGCTGAATGCCAAATATTTGATACATTTTGCTGCATTTAAAAAAAAATGTGTGTGTAGACATGTTTTATACAGTTTCATAAATTTTTTATAAAAAATTTAAATATAAAATTTAAACAAAGTTTTGAAAACTTTCAGAAAAATACTTTTACTTAAAAACTTTTACTTAATTAAAATATATTTTCTGATATTACAATTACTAGTTATTTATTATGTATATTTATCTTTTTCTCATTCTATAATTTCACTCTGAATGTTCTGCTGACAAGTATTCAGCATGTTAGTTGGATTAGCCTGATACAATATATCCACTGGATACCCATTGCAAACCTGCCATGTCTCCGGCTTTTTGGATATCAGTAATTTAGTACATAAAATGTTGTTTATTTAATCAGAGCATTTTGCGATTTAAGAGAACATTTTCTCTAAAAAATTACTGGTGTGCAAAAATCCGGAGACTTGGCAACTCTGCCATTGCCTTTCTACTTTTAAAGAGAGGAAATATCCCACTATCCTTTTTAAAATTAGTTATTCTTTTTCCCTACATTTGTGAAAATTACTACAAAGATCTGTTACCCTTTTTGTCCTAAACTGAGAATTAAATATGTATGTATATATATATATGCATTAAAAATTAAAAAAAAAAACCTTGTTTTTCAGGACTAAGTACTTTTATTCAATACATCTGTAATTTAGACATATATCTGCTTTAAAAATTTTAAATTTTCATATTTTTCAGGACTAAGTACTTTTATTCGATACATCTGTAATTTAAGTCTAAATTGAATTTATTTTTAAATTTTGCATTTTTTGTTCCGTTTTAACAAAATTTTCCTTTCAAGATATAAATTCAAAAAATCATAAAAAATTTAAAGTTATATGTTGATCAAACGGGTGAAGCTTGATTCTATCTTGCCAAAGGTAGTGTGACCTCTAAAACTAGATTTATTTTAAAGACTGCCTCTTGCACAGTCAAGTGTTTGTTGAATAGACAGTCTATGCCTGCAAAGAACTAGCAGAGTAATTTTGATGTATTGTATTTTTTTTTTTTTGTCATGTTAAAATTAATTTTATTCATTCTATATATCGTATATATTATTTCTGCTGTCAACATCCCTTTTTCTGAGAAAATACAAAACACAGAACGATGAATGAGATGCCATATGAAAGGATTTTGAACAGGCTGCTGACATAGTACACTTGCATTTCTTTAAAACATGTTTTTTGATTAAAAATTAAATCGACATTGTTTTCATAAATGAAATGAAAGGTTTTCTTAAATCAGTGTTGCCACAAAAATAAAATACTGCATTATCAGATGACGTCATCCTCTAATGCAATTAAAATAGGATTGTTAATTTATTTCTTGCACGTACTTTTTGAAAATATATTGAGCTTTTAATCGGGGTTTTATTTAATTTGTACGCGTGCGTCACCTATTGTTTATTTCTTTTCTTTGTTTAATCATGGCTGTGTATATGCATACTGTATTAGAGCACCAGTAGATTACGTAATTTAAGGATCATCTTCCATTTAGATATACAGTTCATTAGGATTCACAAAAATTGTAAGTATTTATTTTTTAATATTTCATTAAGCTTTTAATACGCCTGCGAAGTCTGACGTCACTTAAATGGTTGCTGGACTACAAAGTTTGAACTTCCCACGTTTAAGTTCAAATAGGCTTGGGAAAAGTAGTGTACCAAATATTGATTTATGTATTTAAGACATTTCTAGAACAGTTTTGAAAAATAAGAGGAAATGCTTTCATATGAATTCCCTAAGCGTCTGATTCAGTGTTTAAATTTTTTTATAATTCTTTTTTTTTTTTTTTTCAGTATAGGGGTCTTGACAACCTAGAGAAATGACTTTGGCGAGAGAAGAAAATTTGGCAAAAAATTTTCTGGCAATCTATTCCCATTTTCTTATACACAAGCAATCATCATATATATTATTTCTGTTGTCAACATCCTTTTTTCTATGCACATACAAAACATACAACGATGAATGAGGTATCATTCGAAAAGTTTTTGAATAAGTTTCTGAGATAGTACACCCACATTTCGTTAAAACGTATTGTTTGCACTGGAATATTTTTTAACACAATTATTTCAAATTGGTAAAGTAATCATACAAGTTGTAAATTTTCCAACTGGACGAAAAATGTCCGGGCCAGGATTCGAACCTGGGACCAGTGTATTCACGTATCCAGCGTTTACTGGAGTTCCATTACCTGCGATCTTTTCTGTTGAGCTGATTAAAATATCAGACCAGATGCTTTGATCAATAAGGTTAACTGGATGAATTATGCCCTCCAGATTCGACCGGGATAGCTCAGTGGTAGAGCGTGGCGGCTTCAGCCAAGCGATCCCAGGTTCGAATCCTGGCCCGGACATTTTTCGTCCAGTTGGAAAATTTACAACACATATTGTTTGATTTTAAAAAAAAATCAGTAATTAAAAATTAGTGCTAAAACGTACCAGGAAATAATTTTTAAGATTGCAGTACGAAAGCTTCGCACGGGTCCTTCTGCTAATTAATAAATTCTGATCTTATTTTTTTTCTCTCCATTCAGTTGTGATGTAATTAAGTGACAAAAACTAATTATTATCGATAGATTTTTTTTCATTGTAGTATATTATTTGGCTGATTATCAATTGTTTTATGATATTTTATTTATTGTTTTAACTTTTAATTTCCTCTGTAGGATCAGTTTGACTGTATTGATTTCTCTGACAATGATATTAGAAAATTAGATGGATTTCCTCTACTGAAACGTCTGAAAACACTCTTTATTAATAATAATAGAGTTTGGTAAGCTATTACTGTGGTATTACTTTTAAAGGTTGGATTGTTTTACATGATGATCGTATATGAAAAATACTATTGCAGTTGTGTAAAAATCATAACTCTAAATTTTATAAATTAGCGAGGCAATAACCCCTTAAATTAATAATTTAAGTTTATTGTCACTGTAAGGAGAAAATAAAAGATCTCACCAAATTGAAGCGTGTTGTAAGCTTAATCTTTTATTTTTGACTTGAATGCACTAAACTCTCTGGGACATTTATCCAAATGAGTTCCAATGTCCAATCCCATTTTCATTCATTTTCCCTCTCTCCCCCTCAAAAGAAAAAAGTTGCCAAAATCAGTAGCAATTTGGCTACTCTTTTTAGGAGGCAAATTGTTTTCAGGTAGAAGTGCTGAAAATTCTACCGCATGCATAGTTGCTTTATTGGCAGTAAAGATTTCTCCCTGACAACCTGGTTTTGGAAATCAAGAGATAAGCAGGCCAGCAACTCTCAAAACAAAGAGAATTTATTTCAAACCAGTCCAGTTTCTCTGCATGTATACATGTGACTGCCTATTGAATTTTTATCCTTGCTGTTTTGTAAAAAATGGAAAGCTATGATGCTAGACGAAAAAATAAATTACTTGGGATATCGAAGGTGGTCAAACATGAAAGTGAAAATTTGTCAACAACTGAATCTGTCTAAAATAACTTCGAATATAATTAGGAAGAACAAAGATTCTATCATTGTCACATCTGTATGGTTTAGCAGTAAAATGAAAAGCTTAGGATGACTCATCATGAAGACATAGAACTTATTTAAATTGTAGTGCTGTAAAAGTAACGACTAAATGACTACCCATATATATTCATTACTTTCAAACTCACTACCCGTTAGAATGTATTTGTTACTCATTACTTTCCCATCTATTTAGAAAATGGATGCTAATAATCGTCGTACGTACTACACACATATTCTGGGCATTTTTTAATTTTCAGAGGATTGTTTCAATTATAATTAACTTCAATTATTCATTAAAACAAAGATAAAATGTATCTGGATACATGCCTTGATTTAACACTTGAGAAAATATAAAACTGAGCACTTAAAGTACTTAAATGTGAAATATATGTTCATAGAACTGCATAAAATCTAATTATATACTATAGATGAGGTGTTTGGAAAACTGCTACCTAGACCCCTAACGGAATCTTGTTACTACCCAGCTTCTCTGTAGCGGAAATCTGCATAAAAGTGAAAACAAAAAAAATATATAATAATAAATACAATAAACACCTGTAAAAATAGAATTCTGCCTCGAATGGAAATATTCCAAGGTCCATTTCCACTAAAATAATACAATAGCAAATTAGCAATTTCATCTGCTAAGACGGAAAATCTGTCCAAATTGGAATTGTTCTGTGGTTTCTTACAATTACGTCTCAGCAGGTTTAACTGTATATATAACTCAGCAGGTATAAATAACTGTATATAAAGAAAAAATACTACTTCAGTATTTTTAATAGAAATACTCATTGTTTACTGTAAACAACAAACCTACAACGACGGAATATGTCTATAACGAAAAGTAGCATTAAAACGGTTCCCAAAAACATATTTACTACTGCTCAATATTGCAATACTTTCTGACACATTCATAGACTCATTTTTTAATACACAAAATTGTCATTCACGACGATTGAAATATTATAGAATCAAATAACGTTTTTCATATTTCAATAAATGTATTACATCTGGAGTTATAATTGAGTAATTGAGTGCTGTCTTATGACAAACCTTCCGCTACTGCCGCGTCCGGAAATCCGGTTCAAAACACCCATTTTGACAGTAAATCCAGAAAACTCTTCTGCATTTAAAGAAAAAAGACAGACACTAATTGATATCTTAATTTCTAATCATGAGCACCTGCTGATTTTATGCGTTTACAAATAAAAATCAATAATTAAAAAAGTTATATTTCATAGAAATACTTTATCATTCCTTAATATAACTGCAACGAATATTTTATTTCACTATAATCTACTGTACTTTTTTCAGTAAAATTATGAGCAATTTTAATTGATTAAATGCATAATTAATACTAAATTAACCTAATTAAAACCCTACAAGAAAAACAAACACATCTTGCCTCCCTATTTCTTAGATGCAGGGTTCCTTAATGTTTCTTCTTTTTTTAAAAACGTGCATGGAAATTTTAATATTTTCTTGGTCAAAGTAAGTTCTAAAAGTTCCTTCTTATGCAATCAGTTCTGCTGTTTATGTTTGAAAAATACAAGCAAAACTTCATATCTGTGATATTACAAAAAAGTGTAATCCCTAAAACAATAAACGGTCTCATTGCAATAGTTTTCTAAAAGAAGTTTTGTTCTGCTATTGACTATGTGGTTTCAAAAGCTTCCTTCCAAAACTTACGTAGACATTTTCAGTGAATGAACAGGCCTTTACTAAGCCAGTACTAAAGTAACGAAATGACTAAATGAACACCCGTATGTGATACTGATACGGATACAACTGACGCCAAATTCTTGGAGTCCGAAATCCAAACAAAAACTCTCATCTTTTTGCATCTGACTATATTGCTCCATTCATGAATCCTGTAAGTGAAGCTGCACTTGCAGTTTGTTTCATTTAGTTCTGCAGAGTGTTGATGCAGTAACGAGTAGTATTCCAAAGTAATGATTTGGTATTTCATATCAGAGAGAATACTCGTTACTCAGTAACGAATACATATAGTTTGCAACAGCTCTATTAAGTTGCTATTTTAATCCCAGTAGTTTGTACTCTCACTTTTTGTTAAATATTTTAAACTAAATGCTAAAACTGCTTATAATTTTCATCTATAAAAGATTAAAAGTAATAGAAGAGGCAATGTATAGGAAAATTTCTAAGCAAGAAAAGTGATATAACTATTTAAAAAAATGTGGATAAAATAATATTAATCTCTCTCAGCTTTCTAGCAATAAATGTATTTTTGCTATACCATTCTAAAAAGTTGAAATTCTCTGATATTTAAAATCTTCAACCTCTTTAGCACTATTTTATTTCATATAGTTTGTTTTTAGCTGATAATTTGATGCTTCAAATTGCTTTGATATGTTAATTATTCTTGAAAATCTTTTTTGTTAGCCGTATTGGTGAGAACCTACAAGAAAGCCTACCAAATTTAAAGAGTTTAATCTTAACCAATAACCATATTCAAGAACTGGGAGATATAGATCCGTTGTCTACTGTTAAGACACTTTCTGCATTGAGGTAAATTTGTACATTTCTATAATTTTATTTTTATGTTTATATATGGTGACAACTTATGGCATATTTCACTAGTGGAGTCTATATATGTTTAGTGTATGATTGTAGTAAAAGCTTGTAGAGTGAGTCATATACAGTAGATGCCGCTTTATGTGATCACATTTGGACCACGAGTTTTTGATAACAATATCCAATTGATAACAATAAGCAATTTAAGAAAATACCAAATGATAACAGCTAGTTGCAGTATTACTAAGAAAATGATTACTCACCCTTGTTGAAATGATGACTTCTAAAGTGATAGAAAACATTTATTGAAACAATTCGGTAATTTTTTTTAATTACAATTTTCCATTAAAAGTTTATTTCATATTAAAATTCATATTTCATATTATTATATAAAATTGTTCATACTCGCATTGTTTTTGAAAATTATATGAACAATGTTATACTCCTCGTTACAAAAATTTCAACAGATTCCTCAATTCTGCATTTGTAGGCGGTCTTTCAAAAAGTTGGTTTTTGTCATCCTCCTGATCATCATCATTATTTCACATTTCTTCGCAAATTTTTTTTTTAAATTTCAGTTTCTGTGAGCTTTACAAGCTTCAGGAATATCATTATCGATCGCCATCCAGTCCTCATAATCTTCATTCGTCATATCATCAGGGACGTTTCCATGAGTTTCTAAAGTTTTCAGTTTGTCATTGTTTTCAGCTTCACAGAATCCTGCACTAACAAAACAATTTTTAATTGTGTCAGATGATATTCGATTCCATGACATTTCCAGAAGATGCAATGATTCTAGAAGATTATTTTTTTTGGCTAGTTCATTCCCACTCATGTCTTGTTTATCATCCAATTCTTCTAAAACTCTTGTACACATCTCATGCCGGTAATGCATCTTAATTGCACTAATTATTCCTTGATTGCAAGGCTGTATCAAAGAGATTGTACTGGGTGGCAAAAACAGAACATTGATGTGTTTTAATGACACATTTAAATCATGCGCATTGCAGTTATCAAACAAAAGAAGAATATCACAAATCAATGCATTATCTCATTTCAGAAGACATTCATTAAATATGATGCTTGTCATCCATGTTAATTTATTGGCATAGTAATAAATTGGAAGCTCTGAAGCAAGGTAGGTTTTTTACTTTTCCCAACAACTAAAAGCTTTCTTTTTTTGCACAGCCATATTAACACAGCATAAAACACTGATGCGCTTCCTTGAAATTTTGTAGACTTTTGCTTTTATATTCTTAATTGAATATGTGTGTTCTGGTCAGGGGTGATTCTGTTCAGAATTTTCCAAAAATTCTGAATAATTAAGGCAATCATTTCCGAAAATTAAGAAAAATCGGTCATAAATAAAAAAATTCGGACATAAAATATATCGCGTTTTTCGACAAATGGTCGCCGAAATAAATCAATTTCCTCAATCGTTCGAAGAGTTGAATCATCAATTCCGTCAAAGGATCGCGGGAAAAACGCAAATTTCGTCAGAAGATCACAAAAACCGCAAATTTCGTCAAAGGATCGCGGAAAAACGTAAATTTCGTCCAGGGATTACGGAAAAAAACTGTAAATTTAGTCAGAGTCGCCGAAAAACGTCAATTTCGTCAAAGAATCTCGAAAAAACTGCATATTTTGTCAAAAGATCGCACGGCAAATTTCGTCAAAGGATCGCAAAAAAAAATTTATATTTCGTCAAAAGATCGTGAAAAAAAAAAGGCAAATTTTGTGAAAAGATCACGAAAAAAACCCCACATATTTCATCAAAGGATTGCGGAAAAAAACTACATATTTCGTCACAGGATCGCGAAAAAACGGCAAATTTCGTCAAAGGATCGCGAAAAAACGGCAAATTTCATCAACAGATCGCAGAAAAAACACAAATTTCATCAAAAGATCGCGATAAAACGCAAAATATCGTAAAAGGTGTGTGGAAAAAACACATAGTTAGTGCCGGGAGTGGATTCCCCCTACCCCTTTCCCTCTTGTAATCTTTCAGAAAATTTGTTGTGAATTTCAAAAAAAAATTTTTTACTCAGAGTCACCCCTGGTTTTGGTAATGCTTTAAAATAGAGCCCTGTTTCGTCGGTGTTATAAATATTTTCTACTGAATATGAAAACATAAGTTTCGGCCACTCCTCTTTCATCCATTTTTCTTCAACTGGCAGACCAGAATAATTTTGTTCTTCATGGACTTTCTAAAATTGATGTTTTCACATTTTCTCCAATACTGAAGCGAGCCATCACTTGGAACAAATCCACTTTTCCCCATTTTCTCTGCTTAATCAACTGCTTTTTGTCGCATGAGTGGACCACTGACTGGGGCCTCTTTTTCTTGAATATTTGAAAACCACAATTTCAGTGCCTTTTCCACTTTTTTACTTCAGTTTCACTTAACATTCTGTGTTTTCATTCTGTTTTTCTTTTTTTTATTAAAACTTCAAGATTTTTAAAGAGTTTGCACAGAAGTGGCTAAAAATTTTTTAATTGAACTGCGATGTTGCATTGGCTCATTTGAGGTAAATTATCATAGCGATGTAAAATATCAATTTCTTCTTTTACACTTAAATCCGTTCATCTTTTATTCCTAGTAGCCATTTTCACTGCTCTTCAAAGATAACTGAACAATTTCTAACTAACAACTGATTGTCTGGCTAGAACTTTCTCATTTGATGACAAAATAAACGGCACATGACCCTGCTGTAGCAGGTACATACAATTTTTTTCCCATTCTGAGGTTTACTGAAAAGTTTCCTCCTACCAATTTCTGGAATTTGTTATCACAGCTGTTTCACACTACTCACTTACATTTCTTGATTGATTACATATTCCCTTGCATCTGTAAAGTAAGCACAAAACAGAGGAGACACACAAAGAAAAATTGCTACATTCTTTCTTATTTAGAATTCGTGCATTGAAAGGGCTTTTTAACAGAACTTCGCTTTCAATTGCAAACTTTTCAGGAACTAGTCTGTTGAAATAGCGATAACATTAAATGAAGTATTGATCACATAAAGCAATGTTTTTAGCATGAAACTGAATACAATGGGTCGAGACATGGTGATTTTAGTAACATAAACCAGATGATAATATTAACCTCTATCACATTAAGTGGCATCTACTGTATACCTCATTCTGGACTGTAATCTGCCTGTAGTATGCAAAAACTTAAAAAGCTATATTTCTTTTCTCTCCCTCCCAACCCCCTCCCCCCGCTCTCTCTATATATATATGTATATCCAGCATTTTATATGCATTAAAAAATATCTGCTAAATTGCGAAAGAGAAATAGCTATTTCAGACTTTTTGCCATTCTTATCCTTTGCACATAAAAGCAATCTATATATATATTACGCTATCGTACGTGGCACAGAAATCGCGATTATTTTTTTCTGCCGGTGGCAACAAGTGTTTTGTTTTCACTAATTTGCAAATATTAAGAAAAGTATTTGAGGTATCTATTTAAAACTCATCACACATTATGTAGAAAAATTTTCTGCATCGAAAATGCGATTTTTGTAAAAATGGGGCTGTATTTTTTCTTATTTTTTGCAAAAAACTAGCTACTTTCTAAAAAGGAAAGAAAATAAAGTGTGAAGTCAAACCAAAAAATGCGCCATTTTGTTACCAATTTAAACATTAGCTCCATTGTTTACCTTATGCAATTTAACCTCATTGTTGTCCGCATCTTTATGGCGTCAATGTTACTGATGCACATATTTGTGATTTATAATATAGAATAGAATCTATATAATAAAACCGTAAATCATGTGACTGTCATCAACAGTTCCGGGATGTCCGCTTCACTTTTCATATGCCAGGCGGACATTTTTATTCAAAATTATTTTTTCAAATAAAACTGCATGAAAGTTACATTTTTGGAAAGATCGTTCAAAATAAATTAATATTTGAGAGATGACTTACATTCAATTATGTATATATTCTGTAATAACTTCAGTTAAAATTAGGTTCGCAGTTCAAATTCTCTATCCATGAAAGTAAACAACAACAAAAAAATAAAAACATTCATTCTTCGTCATGAATGTTTAAAATATTAAACCATGGAGGTAATCGTTCGTAAAGTAAGTTCTCCGCGAATGAATTTTTGGACTGCTACCAGGTGTAAAAAAAAAAATAAAATAAGTAAATAATTCGCACCAGTGAGACAATCAAAGTTTACCATAATTATGTGCTATACAACTCAACTTCCTTTCATATCTTTTCTTGCCGTAAGCTGAATGTAAACAAATACAACTTACGTAATAATATTTAATTAATAAAATTTCGAAACGATTTGTCAGTTTATTTGGTATTTATGTATTATGGGAAGAGAGATCACCGAAAATGATTATTAGTCACCAATCATATTTACCATTGTTAATGACCAATCGCGTTCAAAACACAATATACATTTATTAAATCCATAACATCATTAAGTACTTTTATGTTATTTGGGCGCAAATAGCATTTTTTAAATGGAATAGCTTTCGCATACGCATCGGGGTTGGCACCGATTTTTGTTTTGCGCCATTTTGACGAGAAAACCCCATTTTCAGGTGCCTGTTAGAGATTGCTAAAACAGCATGTTACTTTTATTTTATTATGAAATATTTTATTTTATATTAAAAACACACACAATTTTATTGTAAAACATCACAATGATCAATTTATTATTAAACACACAATATTTAATTTATTATAAAACATACGAAATCTGCTCTATCACGTTGCCATACCAAGCGAAATCTAGCCGAAACTGCCGGGTTGCCCACACATAAAATTGCCATTTTGGCACCAAAATGATACGCCGGTGCGTCTGCGACAGCTGTACCCAAAATTACGTGTAATAATATGCAGCCCGATTATGGCAAATTATTCAAGATGTTAGATGAGAATAATGATAGACTTTCTAATCTTCTGAAATCGAATCTACAGCCAAAGTTAGCGAGAAACAAAAAAAATATATATTAGCAACAATACGATAGTTCAAAAAAACTTTCACAAAATAGACTTCATTGCATCAAATCGTATTAACTAAAATACGCGAATTGGCAATGGACCCAATTACGGAAAATTACTTAATATGTTTAAGAATTTCTGCATTAGCGAACATATTGCAACTGATAAGCAAACGGTCATGAAGCATAAATGCTTAAATGGGTTAAGCAATTTTGTCAAGAAAGCTGAAATACATAACAACAAAAAATATGCAAAATGCTACCTTGATGGCAAAAGTTCTTGATTTGTCTATTAGAATCTTCCAGTTTGGCGAAGGATTAAAAAAAAAAATTATGAATAAAAGTAACGTGTTACAATGCTTAACATGCATTTAAGGGAGACCAAACTGGTCGCCAGTGGCGGCTAGTATGATTAAAATCATACACATTTATTGAATGTAAGATTATTATATTATAGTAAACAACCCCTTGTATAATTTGGATATGTACCTATGTGTAGCGCTTAAATTTGTCAATAAAGTATAATTTTTTCTTTTTGTGTTATTGAAATTTCTTTTATCTTCAAACTTTTTTAATTAAAACTTCCCTTTTTTCTAAAACTGATATATATACACCGTAAAATCCTGATTGTAAAACCCCCTTTTTTGAAAAACAGAAAGGATTAAAGGTGGGAGGGGAGCTTATAATCGAGATTTTAAGAAAAAATCATTTAAAAACCCATTTTTAGGTGCGTTCGTAATTATATAAATACGTAGCACCTATAGTCGTCGCTTGGTCCGCACGTCTGTCCGTCCGTCTGTCTGTCTGTCCGTCTGTCCGCATATAACAACGCAAAAACTACCCAACCAAATGGTTTGCAATTTAAAATATATTATCTTTGCAGAATTTTGTCGAGACATTTCAAATTTTATTAAAATCGAATCAAAACTTTAGGAGATATTAATAAAAATATTTATTAAGAAATTTGATTTTTTTTTTTAAATCGGTGCTTTTTTGTTATAGGAGCTTCCGATGGATGTTAAATCGTCAAGCGACCGAGATACTTATTTTATTACAGAAATTAATCTGCAGACGATATAATTCATTTCACAGAATTAAGAATCATCAAGATCTGAATATTTATATAACTAGCTGATACATATATATCTGAATATTTATATAACTAGTTAAGATATTTGTATGAACAGTGTCATAAAATATATACTTAACTAGCTGTTTAACCCGTTCTACGCACGGGATATCATGAATTTAATTCTAAAACGTGCATACGAACGCACCTCGTTTGTAACGTTTGACGTACAATTTCCAACTTGTTATCATTAATTTAGAAGTAAAAAGGGGCGAGAATCTTCTGTATTTTGGCAGATTTTCACTCAAAAATAAATAAATATATAAAATCTAAATCCGCCCCAAAAATCTGCCCCCTCCAAAAAAAAAAAATAAATAAATAAAAAAAAATTAAACCTTTAAAAATCTTTTTATTTTTTATTTTTATTTTTTTTCTTTCTTTATTATTTTATTGTAACAATAATCAATCATCTAAATCCCCCTCAAAATTACTGCTCCCCCTTTGCCCCCCCCCCTTTAGTACCAAAACCCCATAGTTTAACCTTTATAACTCTTTAATTTTAAATTTCTTTTCAGACTTATTTAATACTCTATATTAACAATAAATAAACCTAATCTACCACCTAAATCAACCCCTCCTCCTAAAATCTCTGCTTCCGCCCCCCCCCCCCCCCAGCCTCATCTCATGAAGACTCCCCCTGCAAATGCATCTCATTAAATTTTAAATCTTAAAATTCTTAAATTTTTTATGCTCTATTTACGATTTTTTGTAACAATATTTAAACAGCAATCTAAATTATTTCCCTTCTCTCCCCCCCCCCCCCAAAAAAAAAAAGTTCTCTTTATTTTCTTTGCCCCCTCCCAGTACATACTTTAAAGTCTTTAATTTTTTTCCTACAATAATTAAATAATTATCTAATTTGCTCCTCCCCCTCCCCCCTCCTCCCAGCATACAAACCTTAAAATCTTTAAAATTATTTTTTAAAGATTTTTATGCTGTATTGTTATTTTGTAGCAACAATAAATAAATGATCATGTAACCCTCCCCTTAAATTTCCATTCCCCTTCCCCCAAAAAAGGGGTGAATTTCTAGACATGGAGGGGGGTGGGAGGCAGAGAGAAAATTTTAGTCTTTTTTGTAATTTGACTGTTCTCACAGCTGATATTTTGTTAATGGGATGGAAGTTATTTTAGAGAACATATTTATTTCAAAACATAAAATATACATATGATTCAAGGAGGAAAGAACAGCCAAACTGCAAAAAAGATGAAAACTTTTGCTTTCCTCTCATATATTTAGAAATCCACCCCCCTCCCTTGGAAGAAAGGGACAGAGCAAAAATTTCAAAGGGGATGATTATTTTAGATGAGTGATAGTTATATGAGATGAGTTACTTTACTATAAAATAAGAAACAGAACACCATTTAAACAAATATATATTAAAGATTTTAAAGTATTTGCTGAGGGGGTGGGCAATGGGGGAAATGGAACTATTGGGAGAAAGGAGGGTAATTTAGATGATTGATTATTCATTAAATGGTACTAAAGATAAACAAATACAGCAGATTAAAAAAAAATAGTTTTAAGGATTTTAAATATTGTATGTACACACGTGTGTGTGTGTGTGGGGGGGGGATTTTCGTAGTAGAGAGAAAACTTAGGTGACAAATTATCTATTTATTTTTACTAGATAGCAAAAAAAAAAAAAAGATTTCTTCAAATAAGAGTTTTACAAATTTTAAACTTTGTATCCTTGGGAATGATGGGGTTATTATATGAATTTCAAAGGAAGGGGTTTGTAATTTAAATGATTTGTTATTTATTTATTGTTAATAGAGCAACAAATAGAACAGAAGATATATATATATATATATATATATATATATATATAAATAGTTTACAACAAATTATAGGGGTTGGCAAAGAGATATAATCAGGAATTTTGGGGGTAGAGAGATAATTGAAATGGTTGATTATTTATTTATTGTCACTAGACAGCAACAAATAGAGCATATATTTTTTAATAACGAGTTTTAAAGATTGTAAACTTTGTATGCTGAATGGAAGGGGGAAACATAAATTTTGGATGGAGGAGGAAATTGTAGTTTGGAGGGCTGATTTTTTACTTATTGTTATATTACTAGCAAGCAGCAAGAAGGCCAGAAGAATTTAAGATTCTCAAGATTCTGAACTTTTTGTGTTTAGGAGGGCAGAGAAGGGAATCAGACATTTCATGTGGGAGGGGAGAGGATGTATTTCATTAACAAAATATAAAAGCAAAAGTGGAAATCTGCCAAAAATTTCAAAAGATTGAAAATTATCTTCCTTGAATTTTTAAAATTATTATTTTTTTTTTTGGTGGGTGGAAGGGGGGGGACTTATATTTGGAAATGGAAAAGAAAATCAAAATTGCTTAAAAGTGGGAGGGGGGCTTACTTTCAGGATTTTACAATATATATATATATATATATATATATATATAAAGCTTGTTGCTTGTAAATTTAAATTCTTTTGTTTTTTAGTTTGGTTTTTTTTAAAATAAACCCTTCTTAGTTAAATTTCAAAATTTTTACAACTTTATAGAAAAGCATGAATATTTTGTTTTTATTTAATTTATTGAAGTTCTTAATCTACAATATTACAATAGTTGAAGCAACTGTAAAACTGAAAGCATTTTTAATTAATACTACATTTAGAAATTAATAGAAAAATGCACTTAACCATGTTAAACAAAATTAAACCTAACAAAATTTTATCCATTGTCGATAATTACACTTTAAATTTAGTAAAAAAGAAAAACTATACATATAATTACAGACAAATATTGTTAACATGAAATCTAAAAGACCACTTTTTTTTGTGTGTGTGTGTGTTAATCATTAAAATAATAGTATCATCTTATCTGTTGGGACTGCATTATTAATTCATGTTAACCCCTTGGGGACGAGCGACACGTATACGTAACGCATAAGATGCTCAGAATCCTTGATTATTCCCACCAGTTAATTTTTATTGTAAGCTTTGCCTTATTTAATGATAGCATTTCTGCATTCAATTAGGCAAAAATTTCTGTTTTGAAAATCCAGTGGTAAAAGATTAAAAATTCTGTAAAGGACTCTCGTCGCGAAGGTGTTAAGCAAAAATTCACATTAAGCGATTTAATGCTAACAATGCTTGACTGCATATAGATTGCAAAGATGAAACTTAAACAATACCCACTAATTTTAATAAAGTTAGATACTAAAACCAGGGCGTCTAACCGTCCTTTAGCTACATCATTTCACAGGAATTTATAGCTTTATCTGGATAAAAATCTGCTAAATTGGGTCTATACAGTTTTACCATTAATAATAACAGTATCAGTGGATAAACAGTTATGTGTAACATTTTTTATTAAATTAAACTGACTAAATCCCTTTTCACATTCAGCAGTGCTAAATAGCAGGTTCAATATAAATTTTAGAAATTTGCATAAATTAATATATTAATTTGGATTTGTACTCTCTGCTAAAAATTGCTGTCAAACTGTCTCACATTAGAGATTATGTTTGGTGTGAGACCAAATTTTCAAAAGCTGGTGATTGGCTAAGTTAAACAAAAAATAAGTGTTAAAAAAAGCTAGGCGTCAAATTTGATGTCCAGGAATAATTTTGTGGTCGTCAAATGCCATAATGTAGTCGCATTTGACGACTAACGACTGCTAATTTGGAAACTGTTCAGTAATGTATATCCATTTCATTAAAATAGTGTAACATTATTAAAATACACTGCAAACGATTTTTCCTCATAGATAATAATGCAATGGAATACTTTTGTGCATATTTGTAAACAAAGTAAATTTGCTACTTACTCTATTGTACTCTATATAAAGCATCTTTCCATCCACTTCAGTAATGCATACCACTTTCATTATGTTTCAAACAGCATAACATCATTAAAATGGACTGAATACTATTTTTTCCCATTGACAGTAATGTAACAGAACACTTTAAGTGTCCCTGTAAGCTAATTATAATTCCTACTTATCCTATACTCTATAGAAAACAGGTTGTCATCCACCTCAGTGACGCATATTCATTTCATTATGTTTGAAATAGTGTAACATTATTAAAATGCACTGAAAAGGATTTTTCCCCATTGACCGTAATGTAATGGAATACTTTTGAGTGTCCCTGTAAACTAACTATGAATGGTACACACTTCATTTTTATTACCAAACATGCTATGGTAAACCTCAATAACATATATCCATTACATGGCAATCCAACTATATTTACGCAAGTTAGAGCATGAGCAAACAAACTGAATTCATACACTTTTCAATTATGTTTGAAAATGCTAAAAAATGCAGAATTTCTAAGAAATATTTATATCTCCATTAATATATGTTCTGTTTCACAAATGTATACATGTATTTTACAGGGCCTATTTAATCTTTTCTTTGAGTTATAGATCATTTCAAGCTTTTTATAATACAAGGTGATCACAAATATATTTTTTATTCAATTTATTTTGGTCATTTAATTGCTCTACCAACTAAATCTTCATTGAAAAATATGAGGTCAAACATGTTCTTTACATCCCCAATGTTAAACAATAATTCATCAAGTATTTTAGTTTTTCGACAAAACGTTTAAAACCAAAAGTGTCGTCCAGATACTTTTGATCAGATAGTGTTTTTTCTGATTTAGTTCAAAAGTAATAATGTTTTTAGTTTGTCTAGCTGTTCAATCTCTGTTCTCCAGCTTATGTAACAAAAAAAAGGAGGGTGGTAACTAAGATCTTTATGAAATACCAGTTAGTTTTATCACTGATGTAATTCTAAAATTAAGTTTAAACATATGCTTGGCTCAAATGTATATGAAGAGTATGTATTATAATATTTTTGCAATTAACCATCCAAAGAATCAAAGTAAAATCCATTGAAAAATGTTCTAATTGTATATTTTTTAAATCCTTAACAATATTTTCCATATATTTAAAAAAATACCAAGCCCATTTAATTTATTAATATGCATAGTTCGCAGTTTTCTGTGCTATTAATTATACCATAGCTCAGCTCATAAATTGCAGCTTTTTTACCCTGGAGAACTAACTGTAACTTGTCTGTGTATGTCACTGAATTAGCAAATAAATTTTTGCAATGATGGTACATCCAATATAATTCTTGTACATTTTCATAAATTATGCTTGAATTAAGTTTAAATTGAGATTGTAAGCCCAAAGAGCATTTTCCTATTTCATTCTTAACATTTTTATGTCTATTTATAGCTTAATGAAAAATCCAGTTGCTTCAAAAAAGCATTATCGATTATATGTCATCCATAAGCTTCCTCAACTTCATCTTCTTGATTTTCGCAAAGTGCGCCAAAAGGTAATTTTCTAATGTTTCATTTTTTTCTTTCCTGTTGTCATATCTTAAAAAAAAAAGAGAGCAAAAATTATATATTTTTCAATAAATTCACTAGCTTGCACTTTCGGCAAAGCATTAAAAAAACAGTGAATTTTCAATCACAAGTTCAGTGCCCATGCCAAATTAATTTATTGTAACGGAAATTTTTTGAGGAAAAAACATGAATTGCAGTCATGAAATTAGGCATGATTTTCAAGATAAACATTTGCTTATAAAAGAGGTTTTTTTAAAAAAACTATTTTTACTTTTATTCTTATTTGGGTTTCAGATGACTCTACAAGGCTCAATCCTATATCACACAAAGTCGCATTGTGATGCACAGTCACACTGTGCACACATATTTTAAAATAAAGATGCCACAAGTTTTTTACACAGAAAAAGTTGTCAAAATCGACAAAAATATGCTTGTTTAGTAGGGGAAAGTTTAGTTTCACTTTATTGATAAATAAAAAAATAAGTTTTTTAGCCGTACAAAGCAGAATTTCTTCTTAATATAATAAGGAACTGCATAAGCTTTTAACTGTTTTAACCCCATTATAAAACTACTGAAATCCTTGTCTTACTTTTTAAAAATATTAGTTAATCTAAAAAATTTTTAACATAATTTTTATTTCAGGAAAGAGAAGAATCTGCAAAACTCTTTAAAGGCAAAAGGGGTAAGCAGTTAGAAAAAGAAATAGGCAAGAGAAGTAAAACTTTTGTTCCTGGTGCTAATCTTCCCAACACTTCAGCAGACAAGACTAACAGTTCAAGTCCAAATGCAGCTGCAGTTGAAGCTATTCGAGTAAGATACTTGTACTTAGATACATTTTTCTTTTATTTCTTTCTAATTTTTGTATTTAAAAGTTAAAGAAAAGTTTTTTTTTACTCTCTAGGAGGCTTTCTATATTTGAAAGGCTCATGTACCTAGCACTACTCCATCTCCCAGGGGGATGCTCTCAATGGAAAATAAAGCCTTAAATTTAATAAAGCAAAAGTATCTCAAAAATTCATTCATGCTCCTTATTAATGAAATTTGATGAGTGTGCGTGTTCTGTAGTGGATTGTATAAAGTTCAATCTACAACTTTTGACTAATTTGCACAAAACTTGCTATATATACATTTTAGAACAAGAGTAAAATTACTAGCTACTTAAAAAATTTATCTGTTTATTCCCCTTTTAAATCACTTACCATAGTTTATCTTTATACAAATCTATTTTTTCTATAGAATTTTTTTCTTCTTGTTCCACATAATATAAAATGTCACAAGAAATTAAAAAACACAAGTGGGTAAGCGGGATCTATTATCGCTCAAAGGGTTTCATTTAATATTCCTTTCAAAACACTTTATCCATTCTTTAATAAATCCAAATAAATTTCATTCAGCAACCAAAAAAAAAAGTCATGTTTTTATAAAGTAAAAATTTACCGGTCTATTTTTTCGTTTTTTTTTTTTTAAATATCTAAATGCCCGCTGTTATATTCTGGCTTAATAATCTGTCATGCGGACTAAATGCGATATTTAAAAAAATAATTTCAAAATTAAACATGTTGTACACCTTCAAAATATTAAAATATACGAATATTTCCATAATCGAGTTTTTATCACGATTCAATATGTTTCTCAAACTCATATATTTACTATTCTTTATTACTCATACTCTTACTCACATTGTATTATTCTCAAATATTTGAAAAATTCGTTAAACTTCCAATATGACGTCAGATTCTCTTTTTAATTCTCTATGACGTGATATTAACCTGCTTTGTGTACATAAACATACTCATACTCCTTGTATTATTGATAAATCTTAGAAATTTTCCGCTTTATTACTACTATGACGTCAATCAATTTTATTTCATATTTATCTTTTTTTCAATTGGTGAAACTTTTTATTTCATTTTCACTTTTCACGTGAAAATCGTCTGATTGAAAATTAATTATTGTAGAAAGAATTTCATGTGGATTTTTAATTTTTAGCATCTGCTATAACAAAAAAAGTTTAAATTTAATAAGAAAAGGCTGTTAGATTTTAGGTTTTTTATCTATATTTATTAAAATGATACGAATTTTTCAAATTTTAATATTTTCAGCTCTTCACAGCTGATATTCTGATTTATACACGAAGTTTCAACTCTGTAAGTTACATAGTTTTCTAGAATGGCCCTGTGACAGACAGACAACGGAGCGGGAGCAATAGGGTTTCGTGAGATGAACGAAACCCTAAAAATGATAAATGCATGTACTTTTTAAAAAATAAAACTTTGTTGTATAAAGAAATTACTCTTTTCAATCTAAATGTAGCGTAAAGATGCCAATCATCCAATTTTCGATGGAAAACTACAGATTTTTGGTTTGGTTCTCGTCCATGTTTTGTGCGACTCCCATTTTTTTGTTCTTAAAAGTATTGAACCCTGTAACTGATAAACCATATACAATTAACTCTAAATTTGCTCACTGTGCTGAGTGAATTGTATTTGTTTCAAACCTCGTAACTTATAGTATAAATATATTTCATACCAGAAATTTAAATTAATAAATAAGCTGAAATAAATGCTACTTAGAAATAAGATGCATTTTATTTAATAAAATTTCTGGTTCAAATTAGCATATAAAACGGAAGACTTGAGAATTATTGTTGAACTTAGCCTGATTCTGAGATTAATTTTTTTTTTTTAAACATTATGACGATTAGCATATTAATCTTTACCAATGATCTACTATCATACTCAGAGATTGGAAGTAGTGTGCTACAAGTAGTGAAACTACAGTAGTCTACTTTTTACAGTAGGTTGTAGTGTAGTTCACTACATTTTGAACAATGTAGTCTAGGGAGAAGTGCAATACAAAAAAAATCAGTAGTTTGTAGCTAGAACCGGCACTATTTTTAATGCTACTTCAGGGTAAAAAAGTGTCAATCTATAGATCACGTGGCTGTAACTTGTGTCTTTTGTATGAAATTTGTTTTGATTAACAATTTGCAAATCTCAGCTACAGTCTGTAGCAATGCATCACATGAAGTCGAAGATTTTTCCCATTCATACTTGCTGCTAAAATCGAGTACTAATTCACCAAAGGAATTAATTTTCTTGCTATCAATACTTGTCTATTTACTCCTTATTAGAGCTTCAAGTTTTAATGTTGGGTTTCTTATTAGTTGGAATTGCTTTATTGACAGATTTATTTAGTGTTTGCATTTAGAGTTGTTTTGCTGTAATTTTCTAGATTATAAAATTAGACAATTAAATATAATTAACTCTCAACAGAACTCAATTCAATTAACAGATTAAGAGTGTGTTGAAGAGTTAAACAAATCTATTGGTAAATACAGTAGTTTTAATGACATAGTTCTTCAGACATATCAATTTTATTCTGTAATATTTTTTGCAATATTTATATGGCAAATGCTTTTTTTTATTATTATTTATTTATATAGTGATGTCAAATAAGTGTTAAATTTATTATTAAATTCCTTGAATTTGTTGCTGTTCTTTTTCTTTCTATATTTAAAATATTGTATTTCTAACAGAGACTTAGGTGGCAATTGAGAGTCTAATGTTTTGGGGGGCCTTTTTTCTATACAGTTGCAAAAAAATTAAGCATTTTTTCGATTCATAACAATACATATGGGAACATTTAAATGCATAATTAGATAAATAAATATATATATATATATATATTTTGTTTTTAACCTCATCTTACTCTAAATGTGCAAAATATTGATTATAATCATTACAGGACCAAAAAATGATTTAAAAGATTTAAAAAAAAAAAAAAAAAAAAAAAAAAAAATACACACTAAGTTTGATTTTCTCAGAAATTTAGAGGCCTAAAACCATTGGTTCATGCTTTAATCAGGCCTTGTTTAATAAAATAAAATGTTTACTATCACAATTTTTCAATTTAATAACATATTTAAAATGTTGAGAATAACAATTTAGAATATTGTGTTTCTTTTTTACTTATTTAGATGGCTTTATTTAACCAATTAGTGGCTACAAAATCAGACTTTATTAATCCCAATTTTGCTATTTTATTTTACACAATTTTTTTGAAAAAAAATTATCAGTTATACTCACAATAATTTCATGTCTTTCCTTTATCAAATGTATCTTTTTCTGATATAACACTATTTTTATAGACAGATTTTCTGCTGTAGTTCCTTTTTGTTTACAAAATGCAGTTAAAGTTGTAGCTAATAACATGCAATAAAAGTTTTCTATTTTGAAGTTGCTCACAGTCAATTATAAAAGCATAAAGAAATTGAGAAATTGCATATTAATCTGATAAAAGCATATAGAAATTAAGGAATTGCATTTAGTTGAGGAAAAGTGCCTGTATATCTGCATTTAAAACAACTTAAAATTCCCATTAGTGCTGGGATGAAATCCCATATCCTTGTTTCCCTGCAAGGCATAGACAACTGCTCTGCAGATCCACAAGACTGTGCTTCAAAATGCAAATTGAAGAGCATCAAAGTTATTTTTCTTCCTTCCAATAAAACTTCTAAATTTCAGTAATTTCAGGATTTGGAATACTGAGAAAAAAGAGAAAGGGTACTCTTGAGTTTTTGTTTACTTCTCTTTATTATGTGTTTTTTAGACATTATTCCAATTAAATTTTTCTCATATGTCTACATTGCATAAAAAAAATTACTGCCCGAATTAAAACACATTTTTCAAATATTTCCATTTTATGTGCACTTTTCATTTTATGCATGTGTATTTTATTATAGACAAGTTTCATGAATGTAAGTTGATTTCTATTTAATGAATTTTCTTCATAACAAAATGTTTAAGTGTAACGATGAGACTTCGTTAAATGGAAGTTTTACTGTATATATATATATATATATATATATATATATATTTGCCCATCTGTGAAACACTTGAATCTTTGTACAAGATCACCTTTTGCGTATTTAGTGGTGCATTTTATGAAAAACTTCTTTAATGAAAGAATTTGAATTTATAGATATTTTTATGCTTTGATTAATTTTTCATTTAAGAACAGTTTTTAATTATATTTTCCTTTCTTTTTTCACTTTTACAGGAAGCCATTAAAAATGCTTCAACTCTGGAGGAAGTTGAACGATTAAAACAGATGCTGAAATCTGGGCAGATACCAGACAAAGATTCTAATCGATCTCACAATGATGATGGTAATTTTTTTTCCCCCCTATGGTTGTGAATTCTTGTACTGTATTTATAAGTGATTCAAATGGTATAATTTTTATTAAATAAATATAGTTGAAAAAAGTAATTTACATTTGACAATCTTGTGAAAATTTTCTTTTATTTCAATTGTTGAATATTCAAACTGTTTTGCATGTATCTTTACCATTTTTTGTGTGCAGTCCATGCAAAAAAAAAAAAGTTCAGCTGCCTTTATTTGCAGATCATTTAAAGTAAAATCACAACAAAGGTGTCTTTAGACTAAGAATAATGTCTTTTTTCAGAATATAAATGTAATGTTTGAAAAAGAGGTCATCTACATATTACAAAGTGAACCAACTTTTTTTTTTTTTTTTTTTTTTTAAATGGTATATATTTTATTATTCAATCTTCATACAGATATAAAAGAAAATATATTAGGGGTGTATCCACAAATTTAGAAAAATTAAATTAAGATCTCACAGGAAAAACTTCCAGAATCATGGCAGTAAAATTGTATAGGCAATCTGTATAAAGTAAACTGTTATCTCCTAAATTTTATTCAAAAGAATTTTTTATAAAAATTTCCTCGTTGTTTCTTCTTTAATGATAGCAGAATACAGTCTCTTTAGAGTTTAGACCTTTGAAAAATAAATTGATACGGGATATAAAATTTGATTAGTTAAGACAATTTTGGTAAAAACGAATCTCCAAGCATCTTGGTGAGCCTGCCGTTATCACCAGGCTGTTTGTTAACTTGTCTCACTAATCTAATCAAACTTGTCCTGGAACTTCTGTCTGCCATAGTGTGGACAAAATCTTTTGTCTGAGCATACGTCCTGTGCGTGTATTGCCATTTTTATATAGGACACTGCAACTGATGTCCTGTGATAAAAATTCACTGCCCCCTGGATTCTAGGCTACACATTGAAACAAAAATGGTGGCTGTCGTAGTCAGATTATTTTAAGCACTTGTACGGTTCCCTGAATTTGCACATCAATCTATACTAATAAAAGAAAGTTGTTTGTCTGTGTGTGTCTGCGTGCAATGGCTAGCAAAATCTACCACACATAGAAGTCTGAAAATTTGTGTGCAGATAGTCCAAGGCAGGGCCTAATGCACCTGAGGATTTTTAATTTTTTTAGACCCGGACCCCCTAATTTGCCGTGTGTAGGTGGCGTTACTTTAGCATGGCTGTCTGCCGGTAGCTGCAATTCATATTAACTCTATTTTGTTTGAAGTCCTTATCTGTGCATTGCTACTCTGGTTTATTTAATTTCTTCTGTGAAGTCTGGATACAACCAACCGAAGAAAAAAAAGCATATTTTTGATGAGAGTTCTTTGTGCATATTAATTAATATTTCAGCAAATAATTAAAATATTAAAATTCTGAGTTTTAGCTGCACCAGGAGAAGGTTTGGACTACCTAAATCTAAATTTTCAGGCTTCTAGGTGGGCTAGATCTTGCTAGACTTACTTAAAGTCATTTTAAATAAATTATACTTTATTTCAGAGACCTGGAGAGTGATCATGCTTATATTCGTGTCAAACTGGAACAGACAGACAAACAAACAAACAAACAAACAAACAAACACACACACACAGAGCAAACTTCCTTTTATTAATATAGATTTTAATATCTCCCTTTCTCAGAGTTATGCTATTATCAATGCCAAGCAGTAATATATTTTTTGCATTATGTTACTTATAAAAATTACTGGTCTTTTTAAGCTTTTAATTCTTAGATACCTAGATATGTTTTAACAGATGTTATTTTTACTTTTGTCACATTATGTATTTTTTAATTTTCTTTCATTTCAAATGTTTTTACTTGACAAATTAAGATTTTTCCTTTCTTCATCTAAGAAAATCAAATATTTTTTATGAAATAATACTGTAAAATCATTTTTTGTTTATTTATATCTAAACTAAGAATTGTGATAAATATTTCAGATGAAGAAATGGACACAAGTACATCAGGTTAATGAAATTTTTTCATTTGATTTGGTAAGTTATTATTTTAAACCTGTATGAATTTGCTCATACATAAATTTGTTTTAATCAATACTGTTATAAAGAAAAAAAAATACTTATAATAATATAGCTTGTTCAAAATTTGTACATTACTGTTTTATCAATATTGTACATATATTATCTTTCTGTTTATGTACTTTTCACCAAATTTAGACTTTATCTATGCTATGCTTGTATTACTATTTTTTGACAAAAAAATTCTGATTTAAAAGTTGAACCTTTTCATGCTTGAATTACTTTTAATGTTGAAAGGAGTATTGTGAGAATAATTCTTTGATTTATTTTAAAGTGTCTCTTAAATTATATACAGGAGTTAATCCAGGCAAAAATTGAGGCTCTTTCACAAAATTCAATTTAATAAAAGACATCCCTTCACAAAATTTTATTTAATAAAATGGAACTTTTTACAAAATTTAATTTAACAAAAAGGGACTCTTTACAAAATTACATTCCATAATAGTAGACTCTTCTTAAATTTTTTATCTCATTAGTATTTAATTGTGTAATTTTCAAACAAAACAAGCTCACAGAAAGAAACAAGTTGGAAATTGTATGTGAAACGTGACAAATGAGGTGTGTTCGGACTATAACTAGTTTTATAAATATTCAGATCTTGGTGCGATAGCTGTTGCACTCTTATGCAAAAATGCATGAATACAAAATTTATTTTATGTGCACATTTTCATATTATAGATATTAATTTTATTTTGTGAAATTAAGTTTCAATACACTACAAACAATCAATTACAATTCTGTTACATTAAAATTATACTATGTGCAAATATCTAATACAAGACAATGTAAAACTAGTCGTTGGGGGCCACAGTAATTTTTTCTCTCTTCCATTCCTGTGCAAAAAGCAGTGATCTTCCTCTTCTCTTGTACTTTTAGTCGAAGAACAAAGTTTAAAAGAATTTTCCATCTCAAGCACAAAAAATGCTGTTCCTTTCCACTCTAACCAGCTAACACGAATGTGGAGCTCAATGAAATTAATGTGTTACTTGCCTACAATTTCTATCAAGATCAGCATCTGTTACTCGTCTTAGTCACAATGTTAAATTAAAATTCTCATAAAATGTCTCATTATAGATTTTGCAAAATTACGAAATATTAAGAAATAAACTTAGAATTTATATTAAAAAAAAAAAAATTAACTTTTAATTTTAATTTGGCAAAAATAAGTTCACCAAATGTAAATTTTAAAATAATAAAATCAGAATTATTTCACTAACTTCAACAGGAAAATATGCAAAAAATTGTTTTCCTGCTTTATCAATGGCCCTCCTCATCAGATATAGATTTTGTATTATTCAACTATCTGGGCATTTGAAGCATTTGGAAATCAGCATTTCCCGAATATGCCGGTTAATTAAGCCTTAACAGTATTTTATTTTATTTTATTTTTTCAGAGATATGTAATTTTGATAAGTTTAATTAGAAAATTTAGTTTATATTATCTTTCTAAATTATGCTTTTTTCTAAACTATGTAACTAATAATGCTAAACTATGCTTGTTATTATTATTATTATTATTATTTTTTTGTCAACTAATTTATAAAAAACTATTGTGCTCTTTAAAAATCTGTGTCAGGGGAGAGTGTAAATATTTTTTTCTGACGACTAGAAATTTTTTGCTGGCTGCCAGATTGTATCAAATTTGTAAAGCCGTCTACAGGGCCACAGTGGTGTAATACTTATTTCAGAATCCAGGAGCCAGTTACTAGTGGTAACAAATTTGTAAAATAAAACTACAGCATAAGTTAACGATAGTAAATACAAAATGGCAATTACTCTTTTTAATTAAATATATTGTTTAACACATGACATAAAATTTTACTAGGGGAAAAAAACTTGCAATACAAACTAATACAAAATATAAGCTATATAATAAATATAAACTTTCAATACAAAAAAGTATAAAGCTACCTATTGCAGCCGTTCGGAGGAAAGCAGTTCCAGAAAATTTTGATATATTTTCGCCGATCATGACCCCCAGACCCCAAAACCACCCTCCGTTCAAATGTTGATTTATATATATATATATATATATATATCTCCATATATATATATATATATATATATATATATATATGTATCTGACCTATGTCATACGATAACGCTCGTATTTATAAATCAATTTTGATGAAACTAATTGTGTGTATTAAGCTCACCAATGTCTCGACCGAGTTCGTTGGCCAGCTTGGTCTGCCATTTTGTTTCAAGATGGCGGCCAATTAAAAATTTAAAAATAAAATAAATATACAAAAAAGTTAAAAATTCAAATTTATTTTTTAATTCAGTGTTAGGACTTGAAACGAGGATTCCAGAGCATTTTTTGTTTTACCTCTATCTTAAAAAATGGCTGAGATAGAGCAGTTTGAAATTCTAGGGTGGCTGACATTTTGAAACAAGACAGCACATTACAAAAATTTTCATTGTTGTAATAATTTTCCCAATCAAACGCATAAAACTATATATTCATATCCGTTAGCGCCAAATTCTCGCCAAACATGGCGACATTTGGCGAAATATCGCCAAATTTGGCGACCAAAATAAGTCTTCATAAATGAAGCCAATTTGGCTATTGCTCAATAATTTGGTGAATTTCTTATTCAAATTCAGTATTAACGAATCTTTTGTAAACGTTTTATTTGCATTTTAAGTTGCTGTTTTCGTGTAACATTAGCTAAAATTTTAAAACGAAGATATAGGAAAGCTACCTTTTCCTCCCGGTACAGGCCGGAAGGACTTGTAAATTTGTAAAATAAAACTACAGCATAAGTTAACGATAGTAAATACAAAATGGCAATTACTCTTTTTAATTAAATATATTGTTTAACACATGACATAAAATTTTACTAGGGGAAAAAAAAAAGCATGTATGTAAAAAAAATATATATATACAAGTTTTGATATAAAAAATTTGGAAACACTAGTGTAAAATACGAATAATAATCACTAAAAGCTTCTTTAAACACCATACAAGTAAAAATATGCAATGTGTTTCAAAGCGGTGCATTGTCATTTTTTAATATTATCTTTTGTCTAGCAATATCAGCATGTTTAATAGCACTATCACTTGTAAAACATAAAAAAATAAATAACTGGTTAACTGTGATTGTTTGGCACTTTCAGCTTCATTAGTTGTAGTTACTTCTCATGATCGCTTCATTTTCAAACAAAAATTCTAAACATATAGCACATGGTTTGGTCACTGATGGCCCGTAAATAGGTTCAGCTTGTGCATACTCTAAAATACTGACATCTAAAATAATTTAAAATTGAAAACAGAGTAGTTGGAAGCACAGTGAGTGTGTTGGCAGAAGGCAGAGTGTCATTAAAGTAGATGAAAATTAACTAAACAGGTTTTAAGGTTTTATAAGTAACTAACGTTTATTAACTTAAAACATGAAATATTAATGAATCAATAATGAACAATGAAACATTAAATAAAAGCAAGTAGCAAAAGTAAAACTGGCAGTACGGCAATATAACTTTTCTGAACATTCACTTCATAAATATACTTCAGCCCATTATCAGAGACTTTTCAAAAGATTCTCTACTTTAGTATTTAATTTAATACAATAGTTAAAGTTTGTAAAAACACCATTAATATAACTTAATGAAGAATGAACTTATGTAAAAAGGGTAAATGCATCTCGGAAAATGATGAAACAATCCAATGGTATAAAAGCACAATATGCAGTCTTGAATGAGGAAAACCAATATTAAATAGCAATAAAAACCACTATCTAAATAAACATTGTAAACTTTTAAACAAAATTCTTATCTGCACAAAGCAAACAGTTACTTGAATGCAGACATTGTTCTAGCCGAAAAAACAGATGATGATTCATGAGGGGAATTTTTCTTAAATAGTCATAATGGTGTGGTCAGGTGACACACAAATAGGACGTTAACTCTTCCTCTCTGTCGTACCTGACTGAATGAATGTTTATTCCGCCATCGGTCTATGAAAGTGAAATGAACTACTATGAGTGGCGAGATGCCGTCTATGGACGAAAAAGTTCAAAAGCTGGCATTTGCATTGCAATAATGCCGAAAATGGAGTTGCAGCAAAAACAAAGTAATGCTATTGCAAACTTATGTAATTAACGGCTTAACTGAAAAGTAAGAACACTGGAAAACAATTGAATTGAAATAGAAACCAGGTTGAAAGATAATTGAATTAAAGAAAGTGGAAATTTTAAGTACTTGTAATATTATGTATAAGTAAGTGTACAAAGTTGTCTTCTTATATGACAACAGTCATGAAAGTTCCATGCAAATATACAGCAGGTGATCCATAGCATGCACATGCACCCTATTATGTAGATCACAGAGCCATTATGTAGTTCGGCATTTGCACAGCCGTAACTCATTTTCCCTGCAATACAATCATGGCAGGCTTGAATTGAACAAAGCAAAAGTCTCCATCCCACCAGTCAATGAATCGCAGCAGAAGCTTTTGGCGAATAACGCTACGTTATCTTACTGATAGTGATTTTCCTTGCAATGTCTTAATTTTTCTGACATTTCTCTGGATATCAGTCCAGTTCATTAAAAGAAAACTTCATTTTTCGTACATTTCACAAAACCCTATGCATCCCACTACGTTGTCTGTCTGTCACAGAGCCGGTTCACAGAAACTATATAACTTACAGACTTGAAATTTTGTGTACTTATAACTGAATACATACTACGAAGCTGACAATCATAAAATTAAAAAAAATCGTATTATTTTAATATAGAGAGATAAAAAACTAAAAATCTAACAGCCTTTTCCTATTAAATTTAAACATTTTTCGCTATATAGCAGTTGCCAAAATTAAACATCCACAATAAAATTCTTTCTACAATAATTAATTTTCTACTGAAAGATTTCCACATGAAAAATGAAAATAAAATAAAAAGTTTCACCAATTGAAAAGAAAATTAATATGACGTCATATTGGTAATAAAATGGAAAATTTCAAACATTTCTCAATAATACAAGGAATATGAGTATGTGTAAGTTCAGAAAGCAGGTTAATATAATGTCAGAGAATAAAATTAATCTGACGTCATATTGGAAGTTTAACGGAATTTTTCAAATGTTTGAGAATAATACAAAGATAGTATCAATATGAGTAATAGAGAAAGCAAGTAGATATGAGGTCAGCAAGTGATTATAATGTCATATGAATTTGAGAAACATATTGAATCATGATAAAAACCCAATTAGGGAAATATTGGCATATTTTAACATTTTGAAAGTCTCTATACAACATATTTAATTTTGAAATTGATTTTTTTTAAATATCACATTTAGTCCACATGGCAGATATTATTATGATAGAGTATAATAGCGGGCTTCGCCCGCTATCGGACCGGTTTAGATTTTCGCAAAAATGAGAAAAATAGACCAATAAATTTTTATTTTATAAAAAACATGATTTTTTTTTTTTTTTAAATGAAATTTATTTGGATTTATTAAAGAAAGGATAAAGTGTTTTGAAAGGAATATTAAACGAAACCCTTTGTGCGATCTTTGATCACACTTATTAGATATACATTAAGGAAAATGAAGCAGATAAGCAGATTTACTAATGACAATGATTTTTATTTTTAATGAAGAAAGTTACATTTTTTACTTTAGTTAGTTAGTGATAATATTAAGGAATTATAAATAAAGGCAAGTTCATCTGCTTTTCCATCTCCAAGTTGATTGCAAAGTTTAGAATGCAGTAATTCATCTGTAGAGAAAAAAAATCTATGTAACAAGATTGTGCCACTTTTAGTTAATAATTGATGAAGTCCCAGGCAAAGATGAACATTTACATTACTGTTTTCATTCGAAGAAATTAACTTTCTCATTAATAAAGTAGAGAAATATGGCAGAGCATGTTGTTACGAAAAAAAATCTTATAAAAAGGATCTGGTTTTTCCTAGAATATTTTTATCACAAGAGTAAAATGTAAAGAATGTTTCTCTCTTGTGAATAAAATTATTCTTTTCTGTTGAAATCAATTAGTTTTTCATCACAAAAATAAAGGTATGCTTACTAAACGAAAATAGGATGTTCCCAGTGCTTATTTATGTTGTATATATAGCATGATTTTAAAGTGGATTAATCTACATCCTCTAAGAATTTTAAAATGTGTACATTAATGCTAGTATATTTTTGACTCCATGTAATGTTGTAAACAGGGCTTTGCAAATTTTAAAAAATCTGGTAGCCAGGTATAACCCCCCCCCCCCCTCTCAAAAAAAAAAAAAATTAGCTTCAGTGTCCCTTTCTTGTTATATTTTAATCAGGCTTCATTATATTTCTGATTGTTACGAAAGTATTTTACCATATATACTATTTGTATTTTTATGTTATTTAAATCATGATTTTAATCTAGATGATTTAAATCAAACAACCCTGGTCCCTAAAATGAGGTTTCACTGTAATATGAAATGCATATGCTCTATATGTGTTTTAAAATGTTAAGGTTCTTAGGTAGTGCAAACATTGTTGCTTTCATTGATTGTCAAATAAAGTACTTTTCCTTAAAACAGGGTGGCCATTTGCAACTAAAATGCTACTAAAAGCGACTATTTTCAGCATCAGGCAACTATGGCTACTATTTTAGCCCAAAAACCTTCAAAAGCGACTATTTTAGAGGAAAACCAGAAAAAAGGAGACTATTTTCCAGTCCCAGCTACTATTTTTGTAAAAAAAAAAAAAATATAAAAAAATCTCAGCACTGCAAATTTTTTAACCCAATACCCCAATCTAATATTTCCGTATAAAATTTTTAAGTTTTTTATGCAATTTTTAAAATATGTAAAAACTTCTATTTGAAATTTAAAAAAGAAATTACTTTTTCAATATAAATGTAGTGCAAAGATACCAACATCCAAATTTCTGTGGAAAACTAATTACTGATTTTTGGTTTGGCTACCACCCATAACCCTTATGCTTTACAGTATATTTGTCCAATTTTTGATTGTTTTTAAAGGTATTTAACCCTTTAACTGTCGTATGAACCACAAACGATTAACTGTAGATTTGTTCACTATGCTGCGTGAATCGTATTTGTTTCTAACCTCCTATAAATGCTTCATTCCAAAAATTTAAATTAATAAACGAGCAAATAAATGCTACTTAGAAATAAGAAAACCTTGTTTTCTATCACAGTTTTTCAATTGCCTTTCTTACTTAGATAGCTTTATTTGGCCCATTGATGTCTATAAAATCAAACTTTATTTTTTTCGGACGATTTTGCTATTTTATTTTACAAATTTCTTCTAAAGAATAGATTAGTATGCTTTGTATTTTCTTTATCAAATGCATCCTTTTTTGATAAAACCACTTTTTATTGGTTCAGTTAATTTTTGTTTACAAAATGGAATTAAAATTGCAGCTAATAACATGCAATAAAAATTGTATTGTTTTTAGTTACCTCACAGTAATGCTCAAGCACAAGATAAGAATATATTCAATTTAGTTTGGGAAAACGAAACTGCATTCTGATCGTATGCCTCAGATTATAATTAAAAAAAATTCTTCATTCTTTCTTTCCGTTTGTGTGTGTGTGATTTTATAATTAAATTACAAAAAGTAAAAAATTTGGATGGTAGGGGAAAATGTGGATTTTCATGATGTTTTTATTTTTATGGGAAATAAGGATTCTTGCCCCTCTTTTCTTAAGTAAACATGCAACTATTTTGGCTACTATTTTGGCTACTATTGTTTTCATTGTCGGCTACTAAAGCAACTATTTTTTATGCCATTTGGCAGTGGCAGCCCTGTTAAAACATAATGGTATTAAGATAATTAGTTTAAAAAACAGCTGGATTTTATTTTATACTTTTTTCTATAATTTCTCCTTCTAACCACAAATAATATAGACATTTTGTAAAATTTATTTTGTGCAATTTAGGAGGGACAAGGTTTAGATAGGTTATTATCAAATTTCAATATTGCTGCCTTCTAAAAAATTTGATTTTCTCTTTATATTATCTGAATATAAAGTAAATAAAATTGACCCATGATTTCCAACAGAAAAACTTTAAAATTACATGTTGTTGGTTCATTAATTTAAAAATATTTATTGTAATCTTATTTTAATTTACTTTTTCTTCTCCTATAGATTCTTCTGTTTTTGTGGGAGCTTATCATTCATTCACATTGAATTGTCATATTTTGTATGTAAAACAATTGTTAAAGTTGTATATATGAGTAATAAAATCATTGTCTTTGTAAAACATTTGTATTTTTATTTTTTAATCATAATTAACAGAAAGTTAATAAACATGTATACTTCTGTATCAAGCTGTCACTTCAATCTTTTTTTGTTATTTTTGTCATAGAACTAAACAAGAACGAAAAATCATGCGTCAAGCATAGATCATGTAACACTTCCCAACGCTTCCAAAATAATTTTACAAATCATTACCGTTTAATAAGCTGAAAGATAACATCGAAGTAAACAATTTGAAAAACGCATAACATATTTAAAAACGTAATTTCAGGAATTTACAACATTTATTTCCAACATATACAATATTCGGAAAAATATCCGAATACTTTTATTCAGCCCTGTATATGATCTATAGATTTGTATCATAAGAGACGGTAGTCTCTTGAGTGACGCAGCGAAAAACCGAAAACCGTAAGCCCAAAACCGAAGATTCCGTCACTCTCATATATACAGCTAGCAGGACATCAAAGGAAAATCGAAACGCCGACATTTAATATCTCAGTAAATATGAGGCATACCGTTTCGATTTTTTCACATTAGTCTTATATCTATGGCCTAACTCTATCCTGAAATTTATAGATTTCTACATGCAGTAGATTTTGAGATCTGGAAACCAATTTTTAAGCGAAAATGGAAAATGTAATGGTGTAATGGGCACAGAGTTGTTATCTCGAAAATGGATCGAACGATTTTTTTAAAATTAATATATTATATTAATCAGTTTTAGATGAAGCGTTTAAGATATTGCGCTAACGTAGGAAAACTCTTGTTTTCAATATAATCCACTTTTAAAATCGGACTATTTTCTTATGCTTTTTCTGGTAGACTAACATTACAGATCTTCAGCCTTTTCACTGCTTTTTATTACTGCGCAATAAGGAAGCTCTTGCCTATTACGGTTACAGTTAAACGTTAAAGCATATCCATATCGCTGAAAAACTATTTAGATTCTTTTTTTTTTTTTTAATACGAAAACAGTTTTTAATGCAATTTTTAATATGTAATATAAATGTATTAAATTAAATTATTGTTTGTATATTTTTCTTTTTTGTTATAATAAAGAATTTCTTATTTCAAAATCTTCATTAAGTCGAAAAATATTTAGATTCCTTGATTAAAATATTGAAATATTTTATAATTATATATATACAATTTAATTATTATTTATATATTAAATTTGTCATTTTTTAAAGGAAAAAAAATATTCAGATTTTTTTTAATCAGTTAATTTGAAACAGACTCTAATTAACGAATCAATCACCTGTTTGTTTTGAGTCGCGAATGTTGTTTAGGAATAACACTCATATGAGGTATTTTACTATTTATTTATTGTTTGTTTACTTATTTTGATTAGATTGTCCTTTTAGAAATTGTCTTTTGATGCAATTTGTGGCGTAAATGGTGAGATAATTGTCAATAGTATTACCTGTTTTATCGTTAAAAATAATATAAGGAAATTGCATTATGGCCAGTGAATCTTTTAAAGAAGTCTTTTAAAAATCAGATGACGATAGAAGATTGGTTTTTTACTTGTTAGCTATATTTTCCAACTCTCCAAATCAAACTTTCCCATCATTCACCTCACACAAATTTAATAACTAAAAATTTTTATTTCAGTGTGATTGAAATACGTTTAATTGTGATGAAACTTTGGTATATTATATAGGGAATTTATATAACGTAAGTTTTCACTTTTATGTATATAAAATTAGATACGATGTTTTCATTATGAAATACAATGTTTCTAATTTATGTTATGGCTTACTTTAACATTTTTTTTATTGACTAAGCCTATCATTAATATAGGGGAGACCGGTACACAGTGAACCTATGGACACAGTGGACCACCCCCTAATATTTTATTTATTTAAATTTTTTTTTAAGCTTCTCTTCTATCCTAATAGAAAACAGCACTGCAATGATTATTTATAGCCTTCAGAAAGTATGTTTAGCTCAGATTGAACTATTTTATCCTGCTTTGTTGTTTTGAGCTTCTAAAAGTAAAATTTTTCATCATCATATTTTTATTTTTTTAGTAATTAAAGGTTGTAGATAAATAAAATAAAACAGCTTTTTTGAAAAGCTAAGATACTTGTTTTTATTTTACTTTAAAGTTATTATGTTTAAAAGAAAACTATAAACAATATTAATATGATTATTTATTGAACTTCAACATGGGGTACAGTGGACCACCCACTCCTGGGGCACAGTGGTCCACAATCCACTCTGCTCCTCTAATGCAGAATGTTCAAAATATGTAATAATTGTTTTCTATAAAGAAAGATTGTTTTAAAGTAGAATTAACTGTAAAATAAAGTAAACAAATAAAAATAACAATTTATTTAACATAGTAAGAAATATTTTGTTTTGTATTTACTGCCTTTGATAAATATAACTGTAGTCTAATTGTTGATGATTCTATTCAAGTAAGATTCATGAGATGCAAATTGAATGGAAATCAGTTTATTTCTCCCGAAACTGTAGATGAATCTGCTGTTGATGTCAATGATTGCATAATGTTGCTCGCAGACCCAAAATTATTTCTTGAAAATTCCAGGCTCAATCTTACTGATAAGTATTTTGGAATTTCATTTGCAAATTTTATTGTGAGCTGATTTTTTTTGTACTTAAGTAATAACTTCAACTAAATTGCAATTGTTCCTGTATTAATCTGTTATTATTTTCAAAATATAATTAATTTTTTGTTTTTGTTTCAAAATTTACATTACTATGTTATTTTGCGAATGAAGAGGCAACAAAAAAGAATTACATTAATGAAAAATAGATTTATATTATATTTTAGATAATACCTAATAGTGGTCCACTGTACCCTGGTGGGTGGACCAGTGTATATATATATTTTTTTTTAATGTATTGAAAACTATGTTGTGAGAAAATTATGATGGATGTAAGAAGGTTTAAGGAATATTCAAAAATATTTTCATACAGATTGGTCAGTCTGTTAAAGAGAAAAAAAAATTTAACTGAAAAAGTGGTCCACTGTGTACCAGTCTCCCCTACCCGATTACATGAGATTTTGTTATTTGTATTGATATGTTTGTGTTTACGTATTTTATCAAGATTATATTTCAGCTATTTTTAAGTAAGTTTTTTAAGATACTATATAGCAATGTTAAAATGTTGGCTATACTTTATTAGCTTATGTTAAAGATTGGTCAGAAAAAAAAGGTTGGCGAGATTAAAAAATTTTGTCGATCAGCTAGTGCTTGACTAACATAACAACAGGGCTGCTGGGATGGAATTTAATTTTTAAAAAGGACACATTTTGAACCGGTTTGTTTACAGTCCCATTTTATTAGTAGAATTTTGTGATAATTTCCCAAATGACTGGCGAATTTTGCATTTTTTGTAAAAAAAAAAAATATTTAGATGTAATTTTAAACAAAATCTCTTTTCATTTCTTTAATTTGCAAATATTTTAAGTTTTCTTATTTAAAATACTGTGATTAAATGTCCAATGTAAGATTTCCCTTAGTTGAAAATTGTTATGACAGAATTTACACAACTGCAAAAATAATTGATTACTACAACAATGCATTTTCAGGGTTTTTTTCCAATAAAATTAGCTATACAACAGAGGAAAGTTAACTTCATACTATATTTACATTGCAGTAATTTGGAGAGTTGCAAAATATAGCTAACAAGTAAAACACAAATCTTCTTTAGTCTGCGGGTTTTAAAATACTTCCTAAATATTCATTCGACACGATGCAATTTCCTTACCTTGTATCATTTTTATCGATAAAACAGGTAATTGACAATCATCTCACCATTTAAGTAACAATCTAAAGTCAATTTCTAAAAGGACAAGCAAATCAAATCAAAATAAGTAAACAAACAGTAAATAAATAATAAAATACCTAATATGAGTCTTATTCTTGTAAACAAGAATTTGCATTGCAATCACCGCTCATGAATACATGACACAAGCGATAGGTTAATTTATTGTTAATTGATAGTAGAGGTGCCCAATCTTTTTAGGCGAAGGGCCACTTAAAAAATTGTTAGGTTGTCGAGGACCACCATCAGTAGCACAGAGATAATTTTGTTTCGAGGAGATGTTGGGTAGGGGGGTGGGGTGGGGATAATTAGCATTATCCATACATACAGCACTGTTCGGTTGCAAATTTGGAAGAATGCACCCACTAGATGGATTTGTGATTTTTATGCGGCTACTTGACAAAATTGTGATTTTTATGTGCCCGTTCTAAAAAATTCATGATTTTTATGTATAGGTTCAACTTTTATGTATAGGTTTCAACTTTTTTACTCAGTGACCACTGGCCAGTACATGGATTTTTTTACTCCTGTTTTTCAGCAATGACCAATAACAAATTTACAAATACTTGATAAAAAATTTAAGAAATTTGTCAAACGATTGTGGAATAAACGGCGAAATTTGTCAAATAGTGTTGGGAAAGAAATCGCGACATTCGTCAAATGGTCTCGGGAAAGAAATCAGGCATTGCAGGAAAAAAATTAATTATGTCTAACTGTCGTGAAAAAATTAGAGAAATTCGTCAAATACGTTCGGGGGAAAAAAATCACAAAATTCATCAAATGATCTCGGGAGAAAAATAGTGAAATTTGTCTAACAATCGCGGAACAGAATTGCAAAATTCGTCGAATAGCAGTGGAAAAAAAGTGCACAATTTGTTCGTTCATGGAAAAAGTCGTGAAATTCATTAATCGATAGTTGATAAATCACGAAATTCATCAATCGATAGCAGAAAAATCACAAAATTCATTGATAGTGGAAAAATCACAAAATTCATCAACTGGTTTCAGGGGAAAATTTTTTCGAATATCGTCGAATGGCTTCGAGAAGAAAAAAAGTCACAATCCGTCAAATAATTTCGGAGAAAAAATCGTGAAATTCGCCAAATGGTTTCGAAATTTGTCGAGCGACAGCGGGGAAAAAATCTTTTTCCATTCAATCATCGCAATTGGGACTATTAAGTTTGACCAGTGGTGGCAGTAAAGTCAGTCGCCAAATTTTCAGTATTACTCGCCGATTGGCGAATGGCAATTTTGTCCTATATTTTTACACACCTGATCGATGAAATTCAAGATTTTTACGCACCCGATTGATGACTTTCTTGATTTTTATGGATCCATTTGACGAAATTAATGATTTTTATATCCCCGATAAACAAAATTCATGATTTTTATGCATGCGTTCAACAAAATTTATGATTTTCCTTCTCCCGATCCACAAAATTCATGTTTTTACTGTGCCTGATTGACAAAATTCGTGATTTTCAACTGATATGCTTTCCGTCGGCCATTTAATGAAATTCACAATTTTTCTTCTCTAGACAATGGCAAAATTTTCATTTTTTTTTTTTTTTTTACCGTTTGTTGAAATTTACAATTTTTTCACAAACATTCGATGGAATTCTTGATTTTTCCACGCCCAATATACGAAATTTGCGATTTTCCATGCCTATCGACAAAATTCATAATTTTACAGAACCGATAGACAAAATTCATAATGTTTTCCCACAATCTATGGACAATTTGCAAATTTTTTCCGCGACTGTTCGTTGAAATTCGCGATCTTTCCATGCCATTCGATGAAATTCATTGCTCGATCCATGAAATTTGCGATTTTAAGTGCCTTATCGACAAAATTTGCAGGTTTTTTCAACTGATTTACAAAATTCAAGATTTTGAGTGATTGACGAAATTTACAACTCCAGAATTACCGATTTTGGCATCTCTGGTTTCTGTTGACCGATTATTGAAATTTGCGTTTCTTTTTCTAGCGACAAAATGGCGAAATTTGTGATTTTTCCATGCCCATTCGACAAAATTTGCATCCAGTCGATGCAATTCATAATTTTATGCACCTGATCGATGAAATTCTTATTTTCCTACGATCTATGGACAAAATTTGCGCATTTTTCTCACGAATTATTAAGGAAATTCGAAATTTTTGGATAGGTTGGCATGTATGGTCTCTGCGGGCCACCAGTTACCCATCACGGGCCACAGGTTGTGCATTCCTAATCGTGATGCAGTTTAGCTCATTCGACTCGACCTCAATAGAACTTACTGATTTTAGTTTCACCACCAGGGGCAGTTATGTTCATATAGAACAGAGTGCGCCCCTGGCAGTGGAAGGGGAAATTACTGGATTTTGGAACTAACTCGCGTTCTATGGGTCCCATCACAACATGGTTTGATTCATTCAATTTGACATTGACAGGATATATCAATTTTAGTTTCAAGTTTGACCACCAGGGGGTGCATTTCTATCTCAGGTTCTATGGCCCCGATCATGACAAGGTATGGCTCACTCAACTCGAAATCGACAGCCTCAACAATTTCAGCAGTTTGTACAGAACAGAGTGCACCCCCTGGTGGTGGAACATGGAACTAACAGATTTTGCAGCTAACTTGAGTTCTATGGGTCCCATCACAATGCAGTTTGATTCATTTGACTCGACATCGACAGGATATATCGATTTTAGTTCCAAGTTTCACCACTAGGGGACACTATCCTATCTCGTGTTCTATGGGCCCGATTACGATGAGGTATGGCTCATTCAACTCGAAATCGACAGCCTGAAAGATTTCAGCTATGTTTGTATAGAACAGAGTGCGCCCCCTGGTGGTGGAAGATGGAACTAACGGATTTTGCAGCTAACTCGAGTTCTATGGGTCCCATCACAATGCAGTTTGATTCATTCAATTTGACATTGACAGGATATATCAATTTTAGTTTCAAGTTTGACCACCAGGGGGTGCATTCCTATCTCAGGTTCTATGGCCCCGATCATGACAAGGTATGGCTCACTCAACTCGAAATCGACAGCCTCAACAATTTCAGCTGTTTGTATAGAACAGAGTGCGCCCCCTGGTGGTGGAACATGGAACTAACAGATTTTGCTGCTAACTCGAGTTCTATGGGTCCCATCACAATGCAGTTTGATTCATTCGACTCGACATCAACAGGATATATAGATTTTAGTTACAAGTTTCACCACCAGGGGCGCTTTCCTATCTTGTGTTCTATGGGCCTGATCACGACGAGGTATGGCTCATTCGACTTGAAATCGACAGCCTGAAAGATTTCAGCTATGTTTGTATAGAACAGAGTGCGCCCCCTGGTGGTGGAAGATGGAACTAACGGATTTTGCTGCTAACTCGAGTTCTATGGGTCCCATCACAATGCAGTTTGATTCATTCGACTCGACATCGACAGGATATATAGATTTTAGTTACAAGTTTCACCACCAGAGGCGCTTTCTTATCTCGGGTCCTATGCGCCCCATCACGACGAGGTATGGCTCATTCGACTCGAAATCGACAGCCTCAAAGATTTCAACTATGTTTGCATGGAACAGAGTCCGCCCCTGGTGGTGGAAGATGGAACTAACGGATTTTGTAGCTATCTCAAGTCCTATGGGTCTCATCACAATGCAGTTTGATTCATTCGACTCGACATCGACAGGATATATTGATTTTAGTTCCAAGTTTCACCAGGGGCACTTCCCTATCGGGTTCTATGGGACCGATCACGACGATGTATGGCTCATTTGACTCGGAATCGACAGCCTGAAAATTTTCAGCTATGTTTGTATAGAAAAGATTGCGCCCTTTAGCGGAGGAAGATGGAACAAACGGGTTTTGCCATGCATTTTCATCCTTCTAATTGTGTTACTCTCTCGCTGTATAATTGAAAAGTTGAGTCTTGGATTCCTCTCCCTGGGCCACCACCCTCATATTTTATTGGGGTCCAAGGGGTCTTTTTTTAGCATTTCTTTAAAATTTTATTCTAATGATTGATTTATACCCTATACTTAATTTCGACTGATTGACATTTTCATCAATAACCTTAAAAAAGTAATGATATCAGTACAAAAACCCTTAACGGGTTAAAAGTGTTGACGCAGCACTTTCTTTTGGCTCTATGAATTTTAAATATGGGTCTTAAAAGCAATGATATCAAATTTCAGTGACGCTATGTTAATAATTTTTTTTTAAAATCATAATTTTCTTTTTAGTTTTATTTATGTTCACAGGTGCAATTATTATCTTAATATGAAAAAATATATAAAATTTATTCGCTGATGCTTTTTCATTCACATCTCTCATGAATTCAAAATATGGGTTTTAAAAGAAATGATATCAAAATTTGAGTGACACCTTGACGTTAATTTAATAGGACTCTTTTAAAATTCAATTTAAATTATTTTTGGTTTGTCTTCTAAAGTATATTTACACATACAAACAATACTTTTAATTTTTCAATACACTTTTAAATATATTACTTTCACTGAGCCTATATTATGTATTGAAATGTATTTATTTCAATAAATTGATTTATCTTCTGTGCCACGCTATCCAAAATCATAAGTAAAATTTATGTAAATGATTATTTTGCGTCATAGTATCCAAACAAAGGGAAATGTATGCAAGTGGATAATATGACGCAAAATAATCATTTACATAAATTTTACTTATGATTTTGGATAGCGTGGCACAGAAGATAAATCAATTTATTGAAATAAATACATTTCAATACATAATATAGGCTCAGTGAAAGTAATATATTTAAAAGTGTATTGAAAAATTAAAAGTATTGTTTGTATGTGTAAATATACTTTAGAAGACAAACCAAAAATAATTTAAATTGAATTTTAAAAGAGTCCTATTAAATTAACGTCAAGGTGTCACTCAAATTTTGATATCATTTCTTTTAAAACCCATATTTTGAATTCATGAGAGATGTGAATGAAAAAGCATCAGCGAATAAATTTTATATATTTTTTCATATTAAGATAATAATTGCACCTGTGAACATAAATAAAACTAAAAAGAAAATTATGATTTTAAAAAAAAATTATTAACATAGCGTCACTGAAATTTGATATCATTGCTTTTAAGACCCATATTTAAAATTCATAGAGCCAAAAGAAAGTGCTGCGTCAACACTTTTAACCCGTTAAGGGTTTTTGTACTGATATATACTACATAGGATGCTAAATTTTAGTTCAGTTAAGAAACGCGTAACACAGTTTAAAATTCTCCTTCTGGAGTTTCTGTCAATAAACGGAAATGTGTTTGCGAACTTTTGTGCTTCCCTGTATATGATCTACAGAATTTATACACACCACGTAAGAAACAAAAAGTGAGTTAAATTTAAAATCTCGTTCTGTAACTTAAAACGCACTTCCAAGAATTATTGTTAACAGACAGTAGAGAATTCTTTTGTGTGTCCCTGTAAATGAACGATGACTGCTATACACACAATATTCTGTAGTAAGCCTCTTGTAATGCACCTTAGTGATATATATAAATTTCAAGGCATTTAAAATAGTGAAACATTATTTAAATAAACTGTAGACGATTTTTCTCCATAGACGTAATGTAATGGAATTCTTTTGACTGTCCCTGTAAAGTAACTATAAGTGCTATGCACACCCTATTCCATATTAAGCTTCTTGTAATGCACCTTAGTGATATATATCAATTACGATGTGTTTGAAATTGTGTAACATCATTAAAATGAACCGCAAATGATTTTTCCTCATAGACCGTAATGTAACGGAACTCTTTTGAGTGTCCCTGTAAAAATACTATAAGTGCTACACACTTCAGTTGAAATAGGGAACATGCTATAGATAACGACAATAACATATAAAAATTGCAGAGCAATACGAGCATATTTACGGGTGTTGGAGCATGGACAGACAGCAGACGGCCAGACAAACCGAAGTCATAAACACTTTTCAACTAGGTTGGAAAGTGTTAAAAAGAATTTTCAGTGCAAAATTACTTTCATATACTTCTGTATATTTTCATGTATATTCTCAGTTTCAACTGGAGTTATATCATGGGTGCAAAACATTCAGTCTCAGGACTGATTTGAGTCTTTGAGATATTTTTAAACTGATAGTAAATTCTACTTTATGTACTTAAGTAATACCAATTTTACTATAAAAAACTTTTAATCACTTTTTTTTATTGAAAGCGATCAATTTTTAGCCATAATGTAAGAGATAGAAATCTTCTAGTTTTTTTTCATTTGGTTAAATTGCTAATACTCAGAAAAGTTGTCAGTCTTGGCTTGGATAGACTTCTTGCACCCATGAGTTATATAGAGCTCCAAATGTATTATTATTTATTTTGTTATTTATTATTTCTGTATTCAAAAGTGAAATTCTGTAGAAATGCTTGTCTATTCATTTATAATTGTCATAAGTTTATAAATTAAAAGTGCAATTTTCAATTTAATATGAAAATACCAACTGTTATGAAATTTGTGGAATTGCTGCACATTTTGAATCAAATTTACAGAATCATGCAATTTTGAAAATTATAAAAATTTGGAAGGAAGAAATTTACTTGTTTTATCTTTCCAAAATTTAATGCTTGCAGTTTTGTTGATTGTATGCTAATCTGTTACTGAGAGAGTGTTCAGAATCATAACGAAGAATTGCATTTAATTAAACCCAAATATTAGTGAAAAACTACTAGAGTATAAGAATAAAAAGACACAACATTACCTGGTAACTGGAACATGGAAGACAGATTTATTCTTTTGAGTCAAGCAATTATATACATATTACAGGTAGCATCATCCATTGGCTTATAATGTATTTAAAAATAAAGCATTTTATACTTCGACCACGAACAGAAGGCGGGTGTGACTTGAAAGTCACGTGGTGCCAGAGGAGTCTGACTGATTTAGCGAAAAAAGGAGGATTGAGAGAAGAAACTTCAGGACTAAGTTATTTGAACTCGGATTACCATATCTGGCTAGTTAGTGCCTTTTGATGTAGAATGAAAATAAGATTACATGCATAGGTGTTATACAAGAATACAATTTCGAAATTCTGTACCATCGTGATATGCCAAAAAATGCTTGGAAAATAGGAAGTAGTGAATTTTTATTGGGTGAATTCATTATTGAGAAAAATTTTTGTTAGGTATTTTAGGTAAGGGCAGTTTTTACACAGTGAGAGACCTTGTGAATTAAATATACAAGCTAATCCATAAGCAATAAATAAAAATTTTCAGTAAAATTTGCTTTTTTATTCAAGATACTTTTAGCATAATGTTATATCATATATATATATATATATATATATATATATATATCTGCTAAATCATATTCTAAAAAAATCCCTAACGCCTCGACCTACAGGCAGAGGTAGATTTCGAAGACGCAGACCGTAGAGCGCCTGTCTGTTGGGAATTGTTGAAGAAATGACCTTTTTGCCATGATGCAGCATTTGGAAACGCCCACTTCGAAACCTAACTTGTTTGCAGGCAGAGCCGGCAGGGATTTTTTTTTTTTTTTTTTTTTTTTTTTTCTGTAAGGGTTGGTCCTATAAAAAACTTGTCAGTATAAAAGTTTTGGATAATATTAAGAGGATTTATAATAAATTTAAGTGGATTTGATATCTTCTGAAATGATGAAGTTATGAATTTTTTTCTTCTAACCCCCCCCCCCCCCCTACTCTTTCCCCTCCCCCTTGGGGCCATTTTTAATGTTATCAAAAATATGTCATACATAAATTTTCGGCCTTTTTTCTAGAAGTAATAATAACTTTAAACAGATTCGACACGTATCCTAACTAAGACGTTAGGGGTTTTTTTCTGTTTTCGCCAAAAGCCCACCTCCCATTTCCCTCCCCCCTTAGTTCGATTTTGCCCATTAACAAACTTGACCGAGATTTCATGCCCCTTGATTTCATGTATCAGTTTGGAAGAGATTTGTGCAGAATTATGGGAGTTATCGTGTTATTATAAAAGTGACATAGATAGATAGATAAAGTTTTAAACTGGGGTGGTTTTGGGTTCTGGGAGTCATAATCGGCGTAAATCTGCAAAATTTTTTTAAAAATTCCAACTTAGGTGAAAATGTACCTTTTCTTCGTAGGTAGATTTCTTACGAAATCTACCTAAAAAATTGTTTTTCTAAATTATTTTCTCATAATATTTTAACTAGATTTTATATACACTTATATTAAAATACAAAAATGCGATACCTAAAACATTGCCCCACCAGTGGCTGAGAGGTTCTGCTCTCAAAGCTGGTAGACAGGAGGTGCTGCGTTCAAACCCCTGTCGCGCTCGTCGGCCTAACCGTTTGGAGTTTTCCGTAGATTTCTTCGAACCTTGCGTAAATACGGGTTAGGATCCCTTAGAAAGACCTCCATGGATGGCATGTTCCTCACCGGCCTACATCCCTAGCGCAGATAATCGGCTGTAACAAATAACCAACCAATTAATCTAGAAACAGTCTCAAAACGAGTATTTCAATATAATTTAAATTGATTTTGCATAAACCATATAGGTTCAGAAATCAATGCAGGTTTTTTTTTTTTTTTTTTTTTTGGGGGGGGGGGGAAGGTTATTTTGTGAAAAGTAAAAGTTATTTTTGTGACATATTTTGTGAAATTTGTTATATCTTTGTGGAAAATAACATTTTGTTACGAAAGATGCAAATTCAAACCAAGCATTTAATGATAATAACTTCTTTAAATCCTTCTGCCAGTGTTGAATTCAGACACTTTTTTCCGGGAGGGATTTCTGTGGTTCCAGGGGGACATTGTAGAGTTCCGAGGAAGGACGTTTCAATGTTCCGGGGGGCAATGCCACCGGGCCACCCACTGAATTCAACACTGCCTTCTGCTAAAGTTTTCCTTTCTGGTGAATTTGTTTTCTTTGCAAATTACACATTTTAAAACCTAATAATTAATGAAGAGTATGTTTTTAGGAAATGGAATTTTGTGAAAAGACCTATTTTATCAAGAGGAATTTTGTGAAGGGACCTGTTTTATTAAATGGAATTGTGTTAATTAAATGTTGTAGAATGTTAATTAAAACTATTAATTAAAAATATTAGTGAAGGGCATTTGAAATTTTACGAGATTTTTCTTTTCAGCGAATTGGAGTAGGAGCTGGATTTTTTTTTTAATGGATGGGGTATTTTTATGATATGATTAGAGAAGGGATATTTTTCAGTTATGTTAGAGAAGGGTTTATTTATTTATTTTTAGGTTTGTTGGAGATTTTTCTTTCTTTTTTTTTTTTAAAGATTAAAACGGATTTTGCATAAAAAAGAATTTGACTGAACTTAAGTAAAACCATTTACTAAATTATTTTTTAGAGAAATTTTTTTGTTGTTAATTGTGGACCCACCATGACCAACCCTCTATGAAAATAATTCATAACACCACAATTTTGCTATTTTTTAATGACTGGTATGGATATTTTATCAGCCTTCAGGGACGTCTTTCTAAGGGAAAGTGATCCGAATTTTATTTATTATATTAATTTATTTATTCGTCTGACATGTCCGAATCCCAGGCAATTGAACCATTTTCAGAAGCAGTATCAGTTTCTGATTCGGATCCAACATCAAAGTTCATTGTTTCAACTGTAGTCTCCACAAGTCCATCAGTTTCCCAGTATTCTATTTCAATCTTTTCTACGTGGCTACAATATTTTTCCCAGGTTTCACCAGAGACACTTTTAATTGCATCTGAAGTTAGTTCCTTCAGTGTTTTTAAACTCAGATCAACCTCAACATTTCTTTCCCGAACGTAGCGCTTTACAGCTGCCTAAGCTAATTCAATCGGATTTAAATCGCAATGATAAGGTGGTAATCTGAGAACGGAATGCCCATGTGTTTTCAAGAGCTCATCAATATGGTATTTTTTTGTTGGTAGGGAATTCATTTTTATTAACTCAAAAAGTTCAGGTTTTCTCATGGTGCTATCATAAGATATATTTTGTGCATCCAAATATTCACACATTTTAGTTTTTGAGGAATATTTTGTAGGTACTGGATCTAAAATCTTTGTATGGTACGACGCATTATCCATTACCACGGACAGAATTACAAGGGATGTTAGGCAGCAATTTTTCTCGAACCCACTTGTCGAAATTTTCATAATTCATCTGGCCGTGGTAATCGCCTGTTGCACAGCCTGCTTTAAATACCAAATCTGCATTTGGCACAGATCCATTTTTAGATCCAGCAAGCACAACGATCAATCGATTTCCAGCACAGTCTTTTACAAAAACACCAACTTTTTCATCTTGCCAGCACTTGGAGAAAGAAAGATTATTATCTATCCAAGTTTCGTCTACATAAATGATGTTTCTTTGACTTTCACGATATTTTTTTATGTCTCTCAAGTACAGGCATCTCCAAGAAATTATGTCGGGTCGTTCGATCAGCAATTTCCTTTTATTTTGGCATCATTTCCAACAAAATCCAATTTGATGTAAGATTTTTCTTAGAGTTTCTCTTTTCCAGGAAAAATTTATCTTACTTTGCAAAACTGGCAACAATAATGAAATAGTTGGAACTTTTTTATTTGCGTAAAATTTATTTACTGTATTCCGAACGACGTATAAATCAAAAGTATCCAAAGCTGCATTCCATTTTGCAGGGCGACTGCGATTTTTTCCTGGCGTTGAAAGCCTTCCATCAGGAGCAGATTTCGACTCTCGTTTAATTCTTGGATAGTTCGAAGAGGAATGCCAGTAGCAGCAGACGTACGCTCCTGTGCTTTCTGAATCGGAATGGAAAGAGACGAAGATTTTGCTTCATTAAAAAAAAATTTAAGCACATTATTAACAATGTTACGTTCATCAGAACGCAAAGTTTTCCCTTTACGAGACATTTTGTGTTGTTCTGAAAAGAACAGTTTAAATAGAGAATAATGATAATAATAATCAAGAGCGCTGAGAATATAACAACCTTCTAGGACAAAATAAATTATATCAGTGAGAGGAGAGGACAGACGAGAAAGAGAGAGGGGAATATATATCGCCAAAGGCAGGAACGCTCGAATATGTTACAACCCTAAATACTTGCTCTTCCACTGTCCGACCTTTGAGAAAATGAACTCTTCTTCCAAGTGCCGATCTCACCCGCCTTCTCGTTGTGGTCGCATTATACCCTCTCAAATTAGTTTTAAATTATTTAGATACAAAATACTTGATAAATATGATGAACAGAAAAATTAATGTTCAAATATAAAGCCCATCTAAAGTTTGAATAGAATCAAACCTTGTAGAAGTTAGAATTTTAAACACATTTTCTGGGCACACACATTTCATGTTTAGAAAGCCAGACAATTTTTGTTAAGTAGTTATGCTATCATATTCATAGTTGGTACACTTTTTTATGGTAATAGTCCAGTCTTTACAGTTACCCACACAAAATGATGTTGAATGTTTATGTGCTTGCTTCTTGCAAGGTACATGTAATTTTTATTAATATTAATTGCACCATTGTTATCATAATACACACAGAAATCATTATGTGTGAGAGTCTTAGTTCTGTAACGTTGTTCAGTCAAATGGATTCTTTATCCGCTGCAGACAGAGCCATGTATTCGGCTTCTGTTGTACTTGTTGTAACTATATGTTATTATTTACTGCTTTACTACCTATCCAGTGGTTTGTCTGTGATCCACAATGTTGCCATCATAGTTAGCATCACAGTAACCAGTGTTATTTTTATCATTTTAGTAGGCTAGTGTTGTTTCTGTTTGTTCCTCTAAGGTAGCAGAAGACGCACTTTATGACAGTTCAGTGTGTTCTGTTAGGACTGTTGCAGAATTGGCAAATTAAATTAATGAGTATCCTTTATCTGGTCAAATTGGCTGAGCTGCATAAAGGAGGCTTCCATCAGTTACTTTATATGGAATACTTTTTAACACTTTAAAACCTAGTTAAAAAGTATTTGACTTTGGTTCGTCTGTCCATGCTATAACTCTTGTAAAAAATGCTCGAACAGCCCTGAAATTTTCATGTTATTGCCATTTACTATAGCACGATCCCTATTGAAAATGAAGTGTGTAGCATCTGTACTTTGCTTACAGGGATAGTCAAAAGTATTCTTTGTCATTACAGGCAATGAGTAAATATTGTTTCTAGTACATTTTGATGATGTTGCACCATTTGAAACATAATGAAATTTATAAACAAATATGAAGTGCACTAGAACATGCTTTTTGTAGAATATGAGGTGCAAAGCATTTATTATTCATTTACAGGGTCACACAAAAGAATTCCATTGCACAATGTTCTATGGAAAAAAATTGTTTGCAGTGTAATTTAATGATGTTACACTATTTCCAACATAATGAAATTTACATGCATTACTGGGGTACTCTATAAATTGCTCACTGAAAAGTATTGTGTACATTGCATTTATCGTTCATTTACACAGACACCAGTGATGGAACAGCTGCGCTAATTGCACCAAACGAACAGTTCCCAAGTACAAACAATTTTCTTCCAAGACCATTTGACAAAATTTACGATTTTTTTCCACGATCATTTTCACAATTTCTTTTTTTATCTTTTTTTTTTTTTTTCTTTTTCAATTCTTTGCGAAATTGTGATTTTTATCTGCGGCTGATTGTCAAAATTAATTTTTTTTCTGCAACTATTTATCAAAATTTGGAATACTTTTCCGTAACCAATTAACAAAATTCACAATTCTTTTCCACAATCGTTTGACAAATTTCTCGATTTTTTTTCCGCGATCCATTTGACAAAATTCTTTATTTTTTTGCATGATTGTTTGATTAAATTCTTGAAAATTTTTTCTGCAACCGTGTGACGAAATTCACGATTTTTTACTCACATTCACTTGAGGAAATTTGCGATTTTCAGCTGTTGATTAGCAAAATTCGCTATTTTTTCCCTGCGATCCTTTGCTGAAATTCACGATTTTTTTTGCAACCGATTGATGAAGTTCGCGGTTCCTTTCCACGATTATTTGTTGAAATCCATCATTTTTTCCTCAACCATTTGACAAAATTTCACAAGTTTTTGCGAGATCTTTGGCGAAATTCTTGATTTTTTCTTAGACTGATTGATGAAATTCGAAATTTTTTTCTGCAATGTTAGACGAAATTTGTGATTTTTTTCCATGGTCATTTGAGGAACTTCGCAATTATTTCCACAACTGATTAACAAAATTTGTGATATTTTTCTACTCCTGATAATTCATTTTGTAAATATCTATAAAAAAAAAAGTTTGTTTTTATGAAAAATAAAACTTATTCGCGGAAGAATCACATGCCTGTGATAAAAATTAAAGGAGAAAAATCTCACACAGAAATTTTTATTATGCAGGATTTCCTATTTTGTATGCGATTTGCACAATCCTGCACGCTGTTTCAAATCCTGCCCCTCAAAGAAAGTCCTTCCCCCCCTAGCATCATTAATGATGACTCTGACTCTTGGACTATTTATTACATTCAAATAAAGACATTAAAAAAAATAAAGTAATTTTGAATAAAAGAAAAAGATGGTTAAAATATTATAATTTTAAAGCAAAAATAAAGTAGATTTTAAAAATTATTTCTCTTTAATTTATTAAATCAAAGTGTATTTCCAAAGATTCCTTTAACAAATGTGCAAATCACTATTTTTACCAAAAAATTGCCATTCCCACTCAGCTCAGGAATAATTATATTCAGACCTGGCTTCACCCATTCCGAACATTAACTAACTCGGGTCAGACCTGGTCCAATGCAGATCACCATGCTGGATGTGTCAAATTTCTTTAATTTGTCACATTTAATTTGTCTTTAATTTGTCTGTAGATTGGCTCGAGCAGCACATTTATACTTATTTTTGACCTAGCCATGTCCATTGAAAATCGTTCATATTTTGTTGGTTTAGACTGCCCTTTTAAATTTCTTATTAGTTTAATTTTGTTATTAGTCCAACAGGCCTGTTTATTTTATTAACTTTTTTTTATTGTCCCTTCAAGTTAAAAAATAGTCTATATTCTGTCAGCATGTTTACAAATTTGTCTTTATTTTGTACTAGATCTAACTCTTCATTTATCTCTTTCCCTAAAATAATTATTCACTGCCTCTTTTTTCCCCCTGTTTCCCCCCCCCCCCGAAAGGGCTTTTTTTTCCCTTAAAAAAAAGCAATCCAAAAAAAAAAAAAAACTGGCTACTCCAAAATGATGCTCATGCTATTCCATCTCTGCAGACACACAAAAGAATTTGGTTACAATCTACATGCAATAATTATAGTCTATGTGTGATAAGTACGTTTTCAACTTTGGTTTGCATTTTTAAGTTTAACTAAATTTTTGCATAGTACGTTGTGTGTTAACCATTCTGTTAACTATTTACAGGGCTACAGAAAGGAATTCGTAAGTATTACTGACTATGGGAGTGAGTTGCTTAAGGGTAATTTTTAATTGTGTTACATATTTTCCTGCTGTTATATTTTGTATCCTAATTGAAGTTTGTGGATTATAAATAAATTCATATACAGAGCTAAGTAAAGAACAAGATACAATGTCGTTTATGGTTGGTAATTGCTGGAAGTGAGTTTTAAGATGTCTTATGCCTTTTTTACCTGTATTAAATTTTAACTTAATATGTGATATATACAAAAGTCTTTAGATAATATACAGGGCTGTACAAAAGAATGAAGGTGCATTTCCATCGATTGGGGAAAATTGTTAAATGGGAATTTTCTATTTGAACTAAATTTTATCATGTTACATAGTATATATCTAAATCTATAGATTATATACAGAGTTGTACAAAATAATTGAACTACTTTTTTGGCTATGGTTGGTAATTGCTAAAACTGGATTTTTAAATGTGTTATATGTTTCCTAAACTTTCCTTAAATATCTTTTTCAAAATATTTAACAGTGAAGTTTTGTTACAGTTCTCTGGATGTGTTGGAAAGTGTTTCATAATCTATGCTTGATGCATGTTTTTTCATTCTTGTTTAGTTATCCGTATGATCATTGTTAAGTGATTTTGTTTTTAACATTTTTATTAATATCAAGCGATGTTGTGACTCATACATGTTGCACTTGCAAAGCATGTTTTTCACATATTGAGTTTTATTAAGTCTAATGAACCCACCTTTTCTATCCTGTTCAATTTTGATTCCTAGGCAAAATTTTGCTATTCCTAAATAATTCATTTCAAATCTTTTTTTAAGCTTTTTAATTACTAAAAATAAGTAAATTGTCGACATAAACTAAATAGTCACATAATCTATATTTTGATTAACTTTAATGTATGCACAAATATCAAAAGAATTTTGCCTTCATCCCATCTCAACTAAACCATTTTTTTGGTGTTGATACCAAAGTCTGCCACTTTATTTAAACCATCTAAAGTTTTACTGAGTTTAAGAACCTTTCCTTCTAAATTTCTTTGGTAGTATTCATTAAAATACTCTGGCAATTTTGTGTAAATTTCCTCATTTAGTGTTTCTTGTACAAGAGCCACAACCATCTATTTCAGGCATGCCAAACTCGTTTACCACCGAGGGCCAAATTAACTATTGTATACAAACAAAGTTGCAGGCCATATTACAAAAAAAAAAAAAAAAAAAAAAAAAAAAAAAAAAAAAAAAAAAAATAGCATCGCGCAGAAGAAATTTGTACATACAAAATACAGCTTTGTGAAAAAATTTAAAAATCCAAAGCTACCTACCAAAATTTTTTTTGCATGCACCGGAAACATTTAAAAGGAATATTTATTAACTAAAATACTTAATTTTTTTTGTAAAATTGTAAAAGTAAAAAATGTCGTACAAAAGTATGCTGCTGAGCATGGTTAAAAATATGTTCAGATAAAAATAAAAAGATGTTTAAACACATATTTAGCCTTTAAAAATTTAAATATCGCAATCAAAATCATAAAAAATGTATTTAAGTGTATCTCCGTGATCTTTGCATTTTTCTGTTAATTTTGAAATTGCCACTCTTTATAAAACCAATCGTTGCAGAAGTACTACTATTTGCAATATAAACTTACTTTTTAAACAACAAACTTTATTAAGTCAAATTTATCATCAATGGTGGTTATATCGAGCATAGGAATAATTTTCAGTAGCTCCTCACTTATTTTTAAGTACACATCATGTCTGCGAATAAAAACTACCAAGTGAGTGGAATTTCATGCATTTGTATCCTCGTGAATTTCAATGTAATAGGCAACAAATATTAAAATTATAGATTTCATTTGATTATTGAAATATCTGGCTCTGTCAAGAATCTTTCTAGCAATGGCACTGAAATAGTTCATATAGGAAGCAAATTAGGAAACTTCCACCACTAATTTAAAAATGTATTTTTGCCTAATTAATCAATGATTAAATAGAATTTTTTTTGTTTTAATTAGTGTTAGATGTATGCCTGATTCCCTATTTTGTCCGCCTGAAGATGGCACTTATCATATAGTTTAGCTTATATTATTTTCAAATTTCTTTGTTTCTGGAAATCATTTCTTCTACTTTGCAGTGAATGATTTTGACTTGCACGTAATTGAATGTAATGCTTTTAAGCACAAATGCATAACCTTTAACAATTTTCATAAATACACTCATTTAATGAAGTATAAGTTTCAAAGCTAACAATTTATCTTTCCAAAGTTTTTCTAGATGTTGCGAGTTTTCTAGATATTTGTGAGAATCATTCTTTGCAAACTCCAACAGAGTTTCTACATGCCAAACATAAGAATTCCTTTTTTATTTGAATATAAAAGTATTGTAAATTAACTTTTGTCAATGTGTGATGTTCATCTTCAATTAATCGTGCTTATTCACTCTGGTAGAGAGCTTTGACATTACTTTTTAAAAGTCCTAAAATATGTGTCAATACAAATATGTCTGTTAAAATTAAACTAAAAATCACGTAAGGTTCATTAATACTGACTCGTTTACTAATCTAAATAATGAATGAGCTCAAATCCAAAATCCTTGTGTTCGACTATGTAAATTTGAACCAAGTGAAGAGCCAGGGTAATATTTTCAGTTTTTCACAAAAACAAAACGAGAATTCATGTCACTTTCATAGCTACTCATTTAAAAGCTTTTTATTTTTTAAACTTTTAATTATTGTTAATTAGCAATATTTTTATAGTGTTTTATACATTTACTACCTAATAAATACTGCACTGCAGTCTATAGCTTTCCGATTGGTTATTTTTGCTTCCGCAATTTCTTGTTGCTGAAATTTAAAAATGAGTTAGATCTGTTAGATGTTGTCAGATTACAGAATTTTTTTAGTCAAAATAGCTGCCAATTTTATACTAGTAATCTTTTCTTTATTTTGTTATAGAATTCCTGTCATTAAATAAAACGAAAATTAGTATTCTGAAATAGTAGTTGATATTTTGAATTTTAAAAAAATCTGGGACTTGGCAACACTACAGCCACAGTTTGTGCAAAGTGTATTTCTTTCAACAAACATGAACTAAATCAAACATAGGGGAAATGATAAACAGATAAGTATTCTGCGGGCCACGTGTTTGACATGCCTGATCTATTTGATCAATTTCCTAGTCATATATAGCTGCATATCCTAATAAAACTTTTAATGTAACATAATGAACAACCGGTGAGAATATTTCATTCTAATCTATTCTCTCAATCTCTGAGAAACCCTTAACTACTTACAAGTTCTGTACCTTTTAATATCACCCTTAGAAGTATGCTTAAATTTAAACACTGATTTACATTTCATAATGTTTTTACTTTCTTCTATCTTTACAAGAAGAAAGAATTGGATATTCATGAAAATTTTCAATTTCTGGTTTTCGACGGATTTATACGTTTTAGAAGGTCCTGAACACGATTTGACTATTTTTAGAAAACGTCTGTCTGTCTGTATGTGATAAAAATTTTGTGGGCGCTCTATCTCAAGAACTAATGCTCTGAATTTAATAAATTTTTATATTCAGTTATTCCCTGATATAAATTGGTGCTGATTAGTTTTTGGTAAAAATCGCCCAGCAGGTGGCGCTGCTATGCACCATTTTTCGCGAATTCCGCAATACCTCTATCTCAAGAACTAATGCACGGAATTTAATAAAACTTTATATTCAGTTAGTCTATGATATAAATTGGTGCTGATTAGTTTTTGGTAAAAATCGCCCAGCAGGTGGCGCTGCTATGCAGCATTTTACAGGATTTACACGATTTTAGCGATAGTCATATCTCAAGAAATAATGCACAGAATTTAATAAAACTTGAGTTTCAGTTAGACCTTGATATAAATTGGTGCTGATTCTTTTTAGTTTATGCGAAACCTGTGTGAGATAGAAGAAAGTTTTGGGATTGGCACATCCGACTAGTTTATTTATTTTTGGGTTCATCTACTATATCTCATGTTTTATTTTTAATATGACCTGATATAATTTAGACATAGAATCTTTCCCATCTATCAACACTATTCTTTCCCATCCCTCAAAACCATTTAATGCTTCATGCATTATTTTTGGTTGAAGGCAACATTTTACATTGCTGTTAAAGCTTCTATAAAACACATACGCTTTAAATTTGGTATTTGCAAATCTGGCCTGCCCTTCATGTCCAAATCTTGATAACAGTGTGGGAGTCTACTTTCTCTGTATGGACCAGTCAATGCAGGTGGTTGCAATTATCAACTGCATTGTCCATATTTGTATCATTATCACTAACATAATAGTTAATAGTAGCAAAATTTTCTAAAAAATCAATTTCAGAAATATTTAGTACCATTTCTGTTTCATTAATTGAATCATTGTTATCCCCATTATCTGAAGAATTAATTATGCTCCCATTGAATAAATAATCAGTATAAAATTATGGTTTATTACTAGTTGTTTGATGATATATTTGATTTCCCCAAAAATGTACATCTTGTGTATTTATTATTTCATAAGTTACAGGATTTAATAATCATTTCCTATCCTGACAATAACAAATAAACATCGCCTGTCTTGCTCTTACATTCCATTTTGTACATTTCTCTTTTGGAATATGAACAAATGTACAACACCCAAAAACTTTTAAGTACTTCAAGTTTAGTTTATCGCCACTCCATTTTTCATAAGGCATCATACCTGCAACTGCACTGCAAGAGAAAATATTCTTGCAGTAATTTGTAATTTGAACAGTTTCAGCCCAGTAATTTCAATCAAAATGAGCATCAAGTAACATTTATCTTACCCATTCAAGAAGAGTTGAGTTCTATTTGAGAGTTTTTTATGTGCTATCCCCATTTATTTGGGTGTATACGAAATGGTTTTCTTTTGTTAAATATTTCATCTTGTTATTTATATATTTTGTTCCATTGTCAGAATGCAATATTTTTATTGGTTTACCAGATTGTCTTTCAACATATGTTTGGAATGCTTTGAACTTCTCGAAGACTTCAGATTTATGCTTTAAAAAATAAACAAAAGTCATTTGTGACAAATCATTAAGGGAAAAAAAAATAATGAGAACCACCAATTAATGAAACATTTATTGGCCTGCACGAGCAGTATTGGGCAAACTCAGTAAAAAAATGAACTAAATTCACTCAAATTCTCAAAAATGAGTGAAGTTCGCGCTCAAATTCAAAATAATTTAAAAAAAAAAAGAGTGAAACTCACTTTTTAAAGATAAAAATATAAATAAATAAGAAAAAGAAAATTTACATAAAAATGGGAAAACAAATTATTTTGTATAATTTTATGAACTTACCATGGTGATGTCAAAGTCTCTCTAATTAATTTTGTATTAGAACGAGGCTTAAACTCGTGTAATTAAAATTATTTTAATTAATATAATTCATTTCTGCCAATTAATATTAAATTCTAAAATATTTGTGTGGTTTTTAGCATTCAATTGTTAGGGTAATTTTCTGTTCAAAATGTGACTTTAAGAACATTACAGTGTATCTGTTTATTATTTTTTTTTTTTTATAATTTAAGGGTGTTTGTTGGTCAGTGAGATCTCAAATTTCCTTCGCTAATGTTAAACCAATTGATGTCAAATGCATTCTTATTTTTAAAATATCTCCTCAGAAAATAATTGATAGAGTGGATACAAATTGTCACTGATACCTGTTCCACTAGCAATTAAATTTTTATTTTTATACGTAGTCTTCTATTGTCAATGCACTAAGCATTCCAAAAGCATTATTCAAATACGTAATGGATAGCAAATTTGCGGTTAGCTTTAGCACATGTAAAAATTTTCTAAAAGTTACACTTTTTTCCATTTCTAGGAAAGAGGTTTGCTATATTACTTTCACCCTCAATTTCTATAGCTGAACTTTAAAAAAAAAAATTAGTTTAACCAATTAATTTTTTTATTTGGAGTCACGTGATAAGAAGCACAATAATCCACAAACCAAATATTAGGGATGTAATTAATATTCGATATTTGGCTCTTTTGCTAAATATTTGGTTGGACGGATATTGTTAGATATTTAGCTGAATACATCCATAGTTTTTCTTTCTTTTTTTAATGCAATCATTTTTTCAAATCCTAATTGTATATTTCCTGACACATTCATAATGCCATTTTCATTCTTAAATGTGCAGAATTTTCAGCTATTCTGTTTTAAATACTAAGAAAGCTAATAGAATTTTCTTTAAAGGTTAAGGATCTTTAAGAAAATGGTACTAAGTTGGAGATTTAAACCAATTTTATAGACACATCTGTCGGAGAAGGGTCTTCATTGGGTAACAATCGTTTGCAACTCAAGATGCAATACTATAGAAAAATGAAAAACTCCATTCGATTTTAAAAAACTTTAATATTTGTAAATTTCATGCACATATAAAAATGGCTTTGTGATTGTGCCAGATAAATTCGCATTATTCAGCAGTACTTTTTTTAAATAAAATTAAAAAAAATATATATATATATATACACGTTAAATACTTTAAATATATTTAATACAAAATATTGTAGAAAATTCAAGATTATTCATGATATTGGTCTCGGTTTCGATGTGTAATTTTATCATGTGTTCACTGAGTTGTAAAACTTTGTGTTGTGCATGTGCTGGTTCAACTGTTAAAAGTTATTTTCTACTGTTAACAAATTTGTTGACCAATAGCAACACAAACATCTCACAAGAAGAAAAAAAAACTTGACTAAGGGCTATTTCAAGAAGTTGTGAATCATAGAGAAAGTGTGAGAAACTCATTAATTTTTAATGCAAGAAAAGATAAAAGTATCACTACATAGTAGAAGGGAAGAACTGTTCTGACTTACAAAAGGTCAATTTAATGCATCTAAGTATAAAAGAATAAAATGCAAATTCTTAATTTTTAAGATGAAAGATTTCTAACGCTTGGAATTCTCTAAGACTGTTAAAACATTCTTTCTAAATTGCACTTCTGAAGAGCATAGGTGTGTTACAATAAAACTTGTAAAAACAAAACATATCTATAAAAGAATTCTCAACCGGAAAAAAGTTTCGACGAAAAAGCACCATATAATTATACCTGCTAACACGGAGAACTGTCTAAAATGGCGCTTTTCCCAGCCGCTTTCGACTAATTCTTTGCAGTTTTTACTGCAGGGGCACCATTTCAAAAGTTTCTTCCGAGAGAAGGGGGGGGGGGGGGACTTTTCTTTGAGGGACAGGATTTGAAATAGCACACGGGATTACGCAAATCGCCCACAAAATAAAAAAAATCCCGCACAATAAAAAACTGTGCAGGATTTTACCCTCTGAACTTCTTTCACAGACCGGGAATATTTTTTAATTTTCGTAGAAGTTCGTGAATTTATTATTATTATTATTATTATTTTTATTTATTTATTTATTTTTATTTTTTGCAGAATTACGCAAAATTAGCTAATTTGTCAATCGATCGCGGGAAAAATAGCGAATTTTTCAAATTGTTAGCTGTAAAAATAGCTAATTTTCTCAAACTGCTGTGGAAAAATATTGCGAATTTCGCCGAAGATCGCGAAAACAAGTAGCAATTTTTGTCAATCGGTCGCGTAAAAAAATGGCAGATTACCACATTCATTCGCAGAAAAAAAGCCAAATTTGTCCATCAAAAGAGGAAAAAGATCGCAAATTTTGTCAAAAAATGTTTAAAAAAATCGTGACTTTTGTATAACTATCGTGGAAAAAATCACGAATTTCGTCCAAAGGTTCCACAACAAATCACGAATTTAGTCAAACAATCACACAAAAAATTTGAGAATTTCGTCAAACGATCGCGCAAAATAACGGCAAATTTTGTCAATCAGTTTCGAAAAAACAAATCCCGAATTTCAACAATCGATCGTAGGAAAAAATCACGAATTTCGTCAAAAGATAGCAGAAGAGAAATAGCGAATTTCGTAAATCGGTCGCAAAAAAAATCTTGAATTTTGACAAATGGTCGCAGGAAAAAATAAATTTCGTCAATCGGTGGCAGAAAAAATCGCGAATTTCGGAAATTCATCAAGAAAAAACAATGATTTCCGTGAAACGATCACAGAAAAAAAATCGCGTATTTCGTCAAATGGTTGCCGGAAAAATCCGTGAAATTCAACTGGTCTGCACCACAAACATCACCAATGTGTCACGAAATTTTGTAATCCATGGGAATAAGAAAATTTTCATTAATGATTTTCAGTAAAAATTTTCCTTAATTATTTTCTGCCTTCATCTTCAGACTATGATCTAAATTCTATACAATTCAGAAATCTGCAAAATCCTTAGTCTCAGGTAGAGTTCTGCATTGGATCGAGCAAACCAATTTTACCCGAAACTGACACAATCCGTTCCCCGGTACGGATCAAGCCAGGTTCACGAGCATGCAAAATCAGTCGTGGGTGTAAAGTCCTCCAAGTTCCCTGTGAATTACACCTCTGGGGGTGCCTAGTCAGGTGAAGGTCTCGTCACCAGATCAAGGTTCCAAATTACGAGACCAACTCGAGTAGCGATGGCATGACGTATGTGCGTGCGATCCAGCGAGGAATTAGTAAATATCCCGGCATGACTTCGCTACACTGCGCAGTGCTGAATCGTCTCATCCAAAATCAGTTAGCAAACGGCCAACTAAGAAAAGCAATTAAGGCAACAAGACGCACTGAAGACACGTTGGCCTATAGATTTATCAAACACATCTTCGCCAAGTGGAGAGCAGGCGAATTTGTCGTCCCGTTGTCAGGCATCAACCCGTTAAGCTGGGCAAAAGCCTGGCAGGGTCAGGTCAGCGGTCTCAAAGAAAAAAAAAAGCCAGGTTCACGTTGCTTTTTTTCACTGCGGGCAAGGTTGACTATGACTGTTTGACTACGGACATATACATCCCAGTGGATTATTTTTTATTCTATTAGTACAACTTTTTGAAAACTAATCTCTGCCATATCCACATATTTATATTAGGATATTTTCAAGAGAAATCTGCCACAAACAATTTTTCGGAAATTGGGGTACGATTGTATATAAAATAGTCGCCGATTCTGTCCCGTAATCAAAGGGTTAGTTGTTTCGGGTGCAGGTTGAGTTTTCACTATTTTGTGTCGGGTTCGTGTTGACCCGATTTTTCAAAGAAATTCTGAATATTTTTCTGATGAAAAAAAAAAACTATATATTTGAACATTAATGAGCATATATGTGTTCCTTTTTGTACATAAGCGATAAAATTGTAGGCTACTTTTCCATAAATGTATTAAAATATAGATTGTTTCTTTTACTTCGGATTCGGGTTGAAGTCTGCCGGGTGCAACGCGATCCGCGCAGGACTCAAGTGTCAGACTGTGGAGATTATTAAGGCTCCCGTTGAGCAAGCGCTCGGGAATACGGTGCTAATGTTAATCCATTGGGGCATTATTTTGCTAATATCTCGCTTGCATTTGAATATTTTTAAACTATTTTTTTTGCACTGGATAGCAGAGATCAATCTCTATTTCCTCCGTTGATTAGTTTTTCGATTTTCTTTGCGTATTTTTTTTAAGAAGATACTTTCACTTTCGGAACCGGTTTCGAAAGTTTCTGAATCCTAAACACTACCTTTACACCAAATTTTCAGTTTCTAAGACTATGAGATCATATTATTTTCACTTTCTCTCTTTTTCTTTCTTTCTTTCTTTGAAATTTTCGATACTTTTTCTTTTTTAATTATCTATATTTTTTTAATGTTTCCTTATTTAGTACCTTAAATATTACCTTTATTCCAAATTTCAAGTTTCTAGCGCTATGAAATCGAATTATTTTCAAAATTTCCTTATTTTTCGATTTCTTTCGATTTTTTTATTTTATTTTCGAATTTTATTGCGTTTTTATTTTAACTTATTCTGAATCCTAAACACTATCTTTACCGTGAATTTTAAGTTTCTAAGGCCAAAAGATCAAATTATTTAAATTTTTTTCAATTTTTTTCGAATATTTCGAATATTTGATTTTTTTTCGAATTTTCTGGATTTTTTAATTTTTTCTTATCTTGCATCCTAAATATTACCTTTATTCCGAATTCCAAGTTTCTAGCGCAACAAAATTAGATTATTTGAAATTTTTCGATTTTTTTCGATTTTTCGATTTTTTTCGATATTTTCAATTTTTTTTGTGTGTTTTTGATGTTTTCTTTTTCTGAATTCTAAACACTACCTTCACACCAAATTTTAAGTTTTTAAGACTACAAGATCGTGTTATTTTAAATTTAAAATTTTGTTCGATTTTTTTTTTAGTATTCGAATGTTTTTTGTTTAATTTTCCGGATTTTATAATTTTTCCTTTGTTTGTATCCGAAACACTAGCTTTATTCAAAACTTTAAGTTTCTGTGGCTGCGGGATCTACCCAATCTTTTTGATGACGCGAGAGTGCGTGAGTGTGTGAGTGACAAAAAATCGAAACTTTGAGTTCATATATCGTCTGCACTAATTTATGGGTATTTTTCGAATTATCCATATTTTTTAATTTTTTCTTATTTAGTATCTTAAATATTACCTTTTTTCCAAATTTCAAGTTTCTAGCGCTATAAAATCGAATTATTTTCAAATTTTCCTTATTTTTCGATTATTCCGATTTTTTTTTTTTTTTTTTTTTTTTTTTTCGAATTTTATTGCGTTTTTTATTTTAACTTATTCTGAATCCTAAACACTATCTTTACTGCGAATTTTAAGTTTCTAAGGATAAAAAATCAAATTATTTTAATTTTTTCAAATTTTTTCGAATTTTTGAATTTTTTTTTTCAAATTTTCCGGAATTTTTAATTTTTCCTTATTTTGCATCCTAAATACTACCTTTTTACCGAATTCCAAGTTTCTAGCGCAACAAAATCGAATTATTTGAAAATTTTCGATTTTTTTCGATTTTTTCAATTTTGTTTTCGATTTTTTTGGTGTTTTTGATGTTTTCTTTTTCTGGATACTAAACACTACCTTCACACTGAATCTTAAGTTTCTAAGACTACAAGATCGTATTATTTTCAATTTTCAATTTTGATGAAATTTGTTGAATTTTCGAATGTTTTTTTTTTTCGAATTTTCCGGATTTTATAATTTTTTCTTTCTTTGTATCCTAAACACTACCTTTTTTTCCAAATGTCAAGTTTCTAGGGCTACGGGATCTACCTAATCTTTTTGATGACGCGTGAACGAGTGAGTGAGTGAGTGACAAAAAATCGAATGTTTGAGTTCATATATCGTCTGAACTAGAAAAGACAGAAATTTGTAATTTTAAATTTTGGTCCTGTGTGCCAAATACTCTAGAAAAACGAAGTTTCAAATTTTTGGAATACTCCAGCGCGGAGATATGGGGGGGGGGGGGGTCAAAAGTGCCCTGAGTTGCTTCCAGAAAAGTATGCTTACGGCTGTCCTCTCTCGACTTGGCGGAGGTAAGGCTCCTATAAAGGGAGCTGACGCATATCCATTATGTTGCCCAAAATAACCGCCATATTGTGACCTAGCTCAGCATTAGGAAACCGCCTGTGCAGGTGTTTGCCGTACCTGTTACTGTCACTCGCGGTCCACTAGTACGGTAAGCAAACCGGTTTTGGCTTGGTTTTTGGTCCGCTGGGTCATTAAATGGCGATATGATTCAGCCTGTATTATAGGAGCTCTAGGCGGAGGCACTGCCGAGCCTCCAGATATGAAAACAATTTCACGTCATCATTTAATCTTAAACGTGGCATATGTAATTATGTGCATTTCTTTTACGTATGCCACGCGTTTAGTAGACATTTTCTACAAACGAGTTCCAAAAATACAAGTGCCCTTAAATGCGAGCCACTGTATATCGAAATTTCATAATTGCGTATTTCACATATAGGAAAAAAAAAACAGAAATTATTTTTATCTTTATTATTATTCCGTATACATATACATTTTTTTTATTATTAATTTATAGAATAAACAGTCAGTAAAACGACATTTTGATGAAACAATAAAAAAACATTTTCCGTTTTCTGAATGACATTTTGAAAATGCATGTTTTCTGATTAGCATGACGTCATTTTCATTTGGCAGATTTTTTTTTTTTTCATAAATACTCAAATACACCCTATGTAATAAATAGTATACATTTACACTAACAAATAATAAAAAGTTAATGAAACATTTAATCTTGTCAACATATTTATTGTAGTTATAAAATTCAAATAATAAAAAATTCTTCACGTAGATATTGCGTGATAATAATACTATAATTATTCTAGATATAGATGCGTGATAATTATTCTAGGCGCTGTAATAATACGCCACGAGATTGGAGTCGATCTTCGAGTTAAGGAATTGTTAAAAACATTTTGGCAATATTTGTTTTTCGTCGTAATTCTATGAAACGTTTGGAAAATCATTTGCCATTTTCCTTACTTCAGTTGTTTCAACTTGTTAAAGGTGCTGAAAAATGGCGGTGAAAATTGCTGTTATTACTTTTTTTCTTGCTTGTGTAGTGTGTGTTCTCGGTAATTTTAATTTGACTGTAGTTCACATATCAGATTTCCATTCCCACTGGTTTGAGTTCGATGAAAACAAGCACGACTGCTCTAAAGAGGAATCAAAAGCAGGAAAATGTTATGGTGGTTTTGCCCGTCTTTTGACATTTGTAAGCAAATGATTTTAATTATCTTAATCCATTAAGTTCACCTAACAATAATAAGAAAAAGTTATTTTATCTCAAAAATGTTTTTTGTTGGAAAATATATTCTCATATATTTGCCCATTCTACTTATTATATTCATTATTTCTTTATTGAGTAATTTTCAAATAAAGTAATGTTCGCCGCCCAAAAAAATTATTTATTCAGAAACTGTTAGTCATTGGTAGTTTTTTAAAAATAAATTCTGCAGTTGTCAGATTAAAATGTAGGCAATTCTTCATTTTACACTGATAAAAGGCGGTAATAGAATTAATTTTTTCAGTGGATTTTTAAAATGTTTGATAAGAAATTCGATATTTATCTAAAGTTAAAAATTTTGATTTTATGATTTGAATATAGATAAAGACAAAGAGGGAGAAATGATCTATCTCACAAGGAAAGTTTCCGTAAGCGCATACTCAGAAAATGTTGAAAAAAATACCGAATATTCGGTACTTTTGCGTTATACGGACACCATGCCAAAATGTATGCTAATGCGCCAATTATTTCAACCCTGATCGTGAAAAGGATTTTTATTGTAAACCATGCGAAACATTGTGATTTGCTATTTATGAAACGTTAATCACGTGAATGATTATTATTTAACCTTAACACTAGAACCGCGGGAAGTTTTATTCAGGTTTTATAAAAAATATTTTACACCAGAATTTTAATTCAAAACTATTTATCTTATTTATTTAACTTATTTTTGCGCGTAAATAATTTAACTTATTTTATAAAGAAATTTCTAGTTCGTATTGACCATTATTCATCCAGTACGGGTCAATATGACCCCTCATCGTGATTGTAGTGTTAACCTCGGAAAGCTTTTTAATTTGCTATTATTCGAATTAAAAATACTTTTTTTTAATATAAAGTTATAATTTACTTTTACTGCTGACGCTGAGATGGATTTTACCATTTAGCAATTACCAGATGATTAGAAACTTGCGACAAAAGTGTTTCAGGAATTTGGAATTCTGCATAATAAAAGGTTTTGTTCAAAAAACCATGAAATGAAATTATGGATGAGTTCTGGAAATCCGAAATGGAGATGTAAGTTTTCGATCATGCCGAGAAAGCGTAGGAATACGACAGAAAACATGGTTTGAAGGATCGCGGTTGTCTTTTCTTAATGCTTTAAGGTTTATATATTTATGGTGCCAAGAGTTGACATCGATTGCGACCCTAATTGACCCCAAAGTCCCTAATCGAAAACCCTATCGACCCTAATCGAATCCCTATTCGAAAGTCCCTAATCGATTTGTCGACCCTAATACTGGATGTCATACTCAAAATGTTGAGAGATTATGGGGCATCGCAAAATTGCGCAATAAAAGACATCGGGGAACTGTCCGTCATCATTTAGAGTCGTATCTCATAGAGTTCATGCCTTCATTCAAAAAATGAAATGTTTACTGCAATGCTAAAAGATATTTGTAATTTTATGCCAGCAGTTTAATATGAGTTTTATTTTATTACTTTATTGTATTACAGTTATTTGTTCACTTATTTTAAGTATATATTTGTGATTTTATAAAATAGTTCGTAAAAGTCTGTAATTTTAAAATGCTCACTTTACTATCGACAATGTTTTTTCTTTTATTTTTCGAATGTTTCAATTCACATGATTTTCATTTTGCGCTAACTATTGCGCTTGGCGACAATGGTATCCGTATAACGGAAAAGCACCGATTATTCTTCGTATGAGGGTATATATGTTTATAAAACAATTGCTGCGGAACCTCGATATAACGTCCGTAAAAAAATTATGAAAATTTCGTTTATTTGGCAATTAATAACCGGTTGGCGACGGAATAATAATAATAAAAAAATACGCTTTTATGTCAAATACTCTAAGGAAAAACTTTTTCGTGCTGAACTTGTTTAAGTAAGTTTAACTTAATAAATAGATTTTTATAACTACAGTTTTGTGTACACATTTATATGCATAGGTAATTAAATTTAACGATCGTATTTTGCGATTTAAAACAAAATTTAAATTGATTGAAATTGTTTCAAGCTCAAAAATAAGCCTGATTCTGAACATTGTCAATTAAAAAAAATAGTACTATTGCTATGGAAACAACGACTTCTTCCATATGGAAATGTATAACGAATGCGTTCGTCATCGGGCTTTTTCTTTTAAAATACACTTAAAAATTACTTATATAACCGGTGAAGCCGTTTAAATTAGAAACAAGTGGGTAAGTGTGATCGAAGATCGCACAAAGGGTTTCGTTTAATATTCCCTTCAAACCACTTTATCATTTCTTTAATAAGTCCAAATAAATTTCATTTTCAAAAAAAAAAAAAAAAAAAAAATCATGTTTTTTATAAAGTAAAAATTTACCGGTTTATTTTTCTCGTTTTATTGAATATCTGAACCGGCCCGATAGCGGGCTAAGCCCGCTATTATACTCTGTCATAATAATATCTGTCCTGTGGACTAAATGCGATATTAAAAAAAAAAAATCCATTTCAAAATTAAACATGTTGTATAGAGACTTTCAAAATGTTAAAATATGCCAATATTTCCATAATCGGGTTTTTATCATGATTCAATACGTTCCATAAACTTATATATTTACTATTCTCTATTACTCATATCGATACTATCTTTGTATTATTCTCAAACATTTGAAAAATCCGTTATGACGTCAAATTAATTTTCTTTTTAACTATTTAATGACGTCATATTAAGCTGCTTTCTGTATTTACACATACTCATGTTCCTTGTATTATTGAGAAAAGTTTGAAAATTTCCGTTTTATTACCAATATGACGTCATATTAATCTTTTTTTTCAATTGGGGAAACTTTTTATTTCATTTTCATTTTTAACGTGGAAATCTTTCAACATAAAATTAATTATTGTAGAAAGAATTTTATTGTGGATTTTTAATTGTTGGCAACTGCTGTAACGAAAAATGTTTAAATTTAATAGGAAAAGTTTTTTGGTTTTTTATCTCTGTATATTAAAATAATACAATGTTTTCAAATTTTATTATTTTGAGCTTCATAGCAGGCATTCAGCTATAAGTGCACAAAATGTCATGCCTGTAAGTTAATTAGTTTCTAAGAACCGGCTCTGTGACGGACAGACAACGAAGCGGGAGTAATAGGGTGTCGTGAAATGAACGAAACCCTAAAAATCGTGGAATGGAGGACAAAACAATGGCATAATTTCTTTCAATGGGTAATAAGTAGAGATAAAAAAAGGTGACTTATTTATTTAACCCGATTTAAAGAATATTTTTAATTAATATTTCTGCAGAAAAAATGTACAGAAAATTGAAAATGTTGAACGCAAAATGCAAACGATCGTTCGCGTTTGGCGAGGAAAAAGTGTTGCTATCCAAATCGAGTCTTTTTGCGCCAAATACTCGAAAATATTTAATTTTTTTTTTGCAGATTTTTACTTGAATTCCGCAGCTAAATTTGACTGTTACTTTTTTACACACAAGAGTAGTTTCATCATCATTTTTTTTCAAAATTTTCTGAATATGTGCTTTAAAGAGACCTTCCTTGTCAGTGATACTTTAATACCGTATTTAATTCAGCAACTACTATGTTACAAAAAAATGGATTTTAGATGTTCTTACAAAAAATTGGTGCTTACGTATTATCCGTGCCAAGAGAATAGATCGCCAAAAATGGTTGCCAATCGCCTATATGTGAGCTTCTGTTTCTGTTAAAAAAAAAATTACTAACACTGCTCCAGAATTATTAGGTCGTTAAAAGTTGAAACAAAACTTATATGAAAGATTATTGCATTATATAATCTTGACAAAATTTAGCATTATCGTTTTGTTATGTTACATTTTAGTAAGTATTTAAATTTGTGTCTACGGCTTATTTATTAATCAAATTTTGGAGCAGATGTCATTTTCATTTTTCACGTGGAAATCTTTCAATAGAAAATTAATTATTGTACAAAGAATTTTAATGTGGATTTTTAATTGTTGGCAAATGCTATAACGGAAAATGTTTAAATTTAATAAGAAAAGGCTGTTAGATTTTTGGTTTTTTATCTCTCTATATTAAAATAATACGATTTTTTTTTAATTTTATGATTTTCAGCTTCATAGTCAGGTATTCAGCTTAAGTACACAAAAATTTCAAGTCTGTAAGTTATATAGTTTCTGAGAACCAGCTCTGTGACGGACAGACAACGTAGCGGAACGAATAGGGTTACGTGAGATGAACGAAACCGTAAAAATCCACAATAAAGTTATTTCTAGAATAATTAATTTTCTATTGAAATATTTCCACGTGAAAAATGAAACTGAAATAAGAAGTTTCACCAATTAAAAAAAAAATATTTATGACGTCATATTGGTAATATAACGTAAATTTTCAAATATTTCTCAATAATACAAGGAGTATGAGCATGTGTAAGTACAGAAAGCAGGTTAATACGACGTCATTAGAGAATTAAAAAGAAAATTAATATGACATCATATTGGAAGTTTAACGGACTTAAATGTTTGATACAAAGACAGTATCAATATGAGTAATAGAGAAGCAAGTAGATATGACCAAAGCAGGTGGATATAACCTCATATGAGTTTGAGGAAGGTATTGAATCATGATAAAAACTCGATTATGGAAATATTGGCATATTTTAACATTTTGAAGTGCTCTGTACAACATGTTTAATTTTGAAATTGATTTTTCTACACAAACTTTCTTAAAATCTCGGATTGTCTTCTCGTGCCTGAAATCCGTAGGATATAAAATTTATTCAAATAGTCTGAGCCGTTTTTTTATTAGCTTGACTCACAGTGACCCAAAAAGGACCCATTAATCGGATTTTCTTGAGCATGTGACCTAGCCCAATGATTTTCTCGTGCCCAAAAACCACAGGATACAAAATTTAGTTCAAATCGCCTGAGCCGTTTTTAAGATAAAAATAGCTTGACCCATAATGACCCATGCCCAAAATGACCCACTAATCGAAATTTCTCGAACATGTGACCTAGTCCAATAGTCTTCTCGTTCCCTGAAACTGTAAGATACTAAATTTAGTTCAAATCCTTTGAGCCGTTTTTAAGATAAAAATAGCTTGACCCATAATGACCCATGTCCAAAATGACCCACTAATGGAATTTTCATGAACATGTGACCTATAGCGCAACAGTCTTCTCGTGCCCGAAAAACATAGGATGCAGAATTTAGTCTAAATAGTCGGAGCCGTTTTTTAGATAAAATTAGCTTGACCCACAGTGACCCAAAAATGTCCCACTAATCGAATTTTCTCGGACATGTGATCTAGCCTCATGAATTTCTTGTGCCCGAAACTCGTAGGATACAAAATTAATCAAAATCGTTAGAGCCGTTTTTTAGATAAAATTGACTTGACACGCGTTGACCCAAAAATGATCCACTAATCGAAAGTTCTTGAACATGTGACACAGCCCAATATGTCGTCCAGCCCAGTCTTTTCGTGCCCGAAAATCGTAGGATACAAAATTTAGTCAAAATCGTTTGAACCGTTTTTTAGATACAATTAGCTTGACCCTGACCCATGGTGACCCAAAATGTCCCACTAATGGAATTTTCTCGAACATGTGACCCAGCTCAATGGTTTTCTGGTGCCCCAAAACGGTAGGATACAACATTTCGTCAAAATCGTTAGAGACGTTTTTAAGATAAAATTTGCATATATAATTTGCACACAGACACACACACACACAAGATTTGCTCGTATTAGAATATAAACCACACAAGTACGCACAAGATTTGCTCGTATTAGATTATATGATATGAAATAACTATCATTGTATGAAATGCTAAAACAATTTGTTTTATATTTAAAATCGTTTCATAAATTCGTTTCACTAGGATTTTATATATATAGGGTAGATTTCAAATTTGAAGTGAAAACCACGATTTCTATCCACCATCCTAGGACGCGGGCATCTACACTAGTAAGTTTAAATAAAAAGAGTCTAAAAACGTTTTCCTTCGTTGGAAATCAAATTTTATTCGAATTCTGCCAATGTATTTAAGCTGACTGAATTTACTTTACTGTATTTAATCTGTATGTTGTGCAAGAAAGGCGCAGTCAATTTTTCACGGATTATTTAATTTATAAATTACTTATCTATAGTATATATTTTTATAAGTCGGAAATTTATTTATAGCAGCATTTGTTGAATCATTATCACTATGTTACGAAGTAGCTTTAAGGAATTTATAATTTTTAACACTTTCCAACCTAGTTGAAAAGTGTTTATGACTTCGGTTTGTCTGGCCGTATGGCCGTGCTCTAACTCCCGTAAATATGCTCGGATTGCCCTGCAATTTTTATATGTTATTGTCGTTATCTATAGCATGTTCCCTATTTCATCTGAAGTGTGTAGCACTTGTAGTTTTTTTACAGGGACATTCAAAAGAATTCCGTTACATTACGGTCTATGCGGAAAATCATTTGCGGTTTATTTTAATGATGTTACACAATTTGAAACACATTGTAATTGATATATATCACTAAGAGGCATTACACGAAGCTTAATATGGAATATGGTTGCATAGCACTTATAGTTACTTTACAGGGACAGTCAAAAGAATTCCGCTACATTACGTCTATGGAGAAAAATCATTTGTGGTTTAATTAAATAATGTTTCACTATTTTAAACGCATTGAAATTTATATATATCACTAAGGTGCATTACAAAAGGCTTAACACAGAATATTGTGTGTATAGCAGTCATCGTTCATTTACAGGGAAACACAAAAGAATTCTCTACTGTCTGTTAATAATAATTCCTGGAAGTGCGTTTTAAGTTGCTGAACGCGATTTTAAATTTAACTGACTTTTTGTCTATTACTTGGTGTGTATAAATTCTGTAGATCATATACAGGGTAGCACAAAAGTTCGTGAACACATTTCCGTTTATTGACATAAACTCCCGAAGGAGAATTTAAAACTGTGCTACGCGTTTCCCAACTAAACTAAAATTTAGCATCCTATGTAGTATATATACAAATCTGTAGATCATATACAGGGCTGAATAAAAGTATTCGGATATTTTTCCGAATATTGTATATGTTGGGAATTCCTGAAATTACGTTTGTTAAATATGTTATGCGTTTTCCAAATTGTTTACTTAGATGTTATCTTTCAGCTTATTAAACGGTAACGATTTGCAAAATTATTTTGGAAGCGTTGGAAAGTGTTACATAATCTATGCTTGACGCATGATTTTCCGTTCTTGTTTTTCTTAAAAAAAAATTGTTTATGTTTTATTTTCACTTTATTAAAAATAATTTTTCAGGTTCGAGACATTCGAAAAAAAGAGAAGAATGTTCTAGTTTTAAGTTCTGGTGAATTTTTCTTGGGGAAGTCATTATACGCATTACATGGATGGAAAATGGCTCATTCTCTGCTTCCTAAATTAGAGCTTGATGCTATGGTAAGAATTTTATTTTTCTTTATGTACTACAACTCTAAATTTATTAAGTTTTGTTAAAATTATATAGCTATGTCTCTATCTCTACTATTAGCAAAGATAAGGGAATGGCAGTTCATTAGATAATTTTTATGAATAATTGAATTGTATTTTCAGGGCTCCCAAATGGTCCGCTTTTTGAATACCGGTATTTTCTTAGAAAAATTTTATTTATAGATTTTTCTTGCAAATTTTGTAGAAACCACCCTCGGAGGTAAATTTTTGCGGAAATGTTGTAGAAACCTACCTTGAAATTTTCTCTTGAAAAATATTGGTATTCAGTTGGCGGACTATTTAGGAGCCTTGTATTTCTAACATTAGTTATCATTAAGTTGTTATTTCAACATGTAATCATATTTCCTTTACTACTTCTGTTCTAATTAAATAAAAAAGAGGACTAAAAAGTGCATTATGCACGACAAAACATATGAAATTAAAAAGTTTTTCTGCACATTTTAAATGAGAACAAAAAATTTGCACACGAAGAAGGAAACACGCTACAACAACAAACTGATAAAAATATGTAAAATGCAGATTCTTATGCTAATGATCCAAATTTGTGATTGTGCTTGGTCGTATATCATACAGTGGTGTTACTAATTAGTAGTCTTATAAACCAGTGTATAATCCTAATAATATTATAAATCTGATTGTGTGCAAACGTTAGGCTGAAGCCAGCGTCAAAATGAAGCATTTATTTATCCTGTATCTTTGCATATAGGTTGATTATAACCCTCAAATGAATATAGGCTGGTTTTTGTTTATTTTATTTCAATATTTTTCTTAAAAATTAAAAATTTCATTATTTTCATACAGAATAAATGGACATTTTTTCGTATATTTTAAAATGGTTGGTTGGTTTGGTTGGTTTGGCCCAAAGGGCCCGGTTTTGCAGCTTTTTTTAAAATGTCAATTTCAATGTATTTTATCGTTGCTAATACTTTATGGTTGCCAATGTAAAATAAAACCCCTGAGTAATAATTTTTAATCAACAATTTATTTTCAAGTGAAAATTTTCCACGCGAAAAATGAAAAGGAAATGAATTATTTAAGAATTAAATAGAATATGAAATGATGTCATATTAGAAATAAAACGTGCGTTTTCAAATATTTGATAATAATACAAAGTGCATAAATACGAGTAAGTATGGAAAGCAAGCGAATATGAATATATAGAAAAATAAAACAAATTTGTTTTAATGTTGAAATAAAATTATCTTGGGTTATCAAATTATTTGTGATTAATTTCTCTCTTTCTTTCTTTTTTTTTTTTTTTTTTTTTTTCACATGAAAGGAATTATTTTAAATGTACGTAATATATGTATTTTAAATGTATGTGTTGTAAATTAAAGTTCTGTGATTTAAATGAAATGAGTGAAAGATTTATATTTTTAATGAATTCAATATGAATTATGGGATAGGTTTTCGATTTATCGTCTGCACACGGCTAACATAAAGATACCATATTTTTAATTTAAATTTTAAAAAGTAAAAAGTAAAAAAAAAAAAAAAAAAAAAAAAATGTATGGCAAATGTCAATGATATGCATCGCAAAATTATCTGTATCGAAAATCAGAAATTCTTAATAAAAATAACTATATTTTTTAAAAGAAAGTTGCTTTTCTCATAAAAACTAAAGATTTTATATGATTGTGTCGGAGTAACAGCATTTTTCCTTTATCATTTTCCCACAATCGAAACACATTTGTAAATCGTCGTTTCGAACCGGAATTTAATTTTACATTTCTTTTAGTTTTAAAATAGGAAAAACTTTGTTGTCTTTTAGGTAGCTTTCAATACAAAAAAGTATAAAGCTACCTATTGCAGCCGTTCGGAGGAAAGCAGTTCCGGAAAATTTCGACATATTTTCACTGATCATGACCCCCAGACCCCAAAACCACCCTCCGTTCAAATGTTGATTTATATATATATATATATATATATATATATATATATATATCTCCATATATATATATATATATATCTGACCTATGTCATACGATAACGCTCGTATTTATAAATCGATTTTGATGAAACTAATTGTGTGTATTAAGCTCACCAATGTCTCGACCGAGTTCGTTGGCCAGCTTGGTCCGCCATTTTGTTTCAAGATGGCGGCCATTTAAAAATTTAAAACTAAAATAAATATACAAAAAAGTTAAAAATTCAAATTTATTTTTTAATTACGTGTTAGGCCTTGATACAAGGATTCCAGAGCATTTTTTGGTTTACCTCTATCTTAAAAAATGGCTGAGATAGAGCAGTTTGAAATTCTAGGGTGGCTGACATTTTGAAACAAAACAGCACATTAACGCGATTACTCGCAAATTATTTTCTTTCATTGTTGAAATAATTTTCCCAATCATACGCATAAAACTATATATTCATATCCGTTAGCGCCAAATTCTCGCCAAAATTGGCGACATTTGGCGAAATATCGCCAAATTTGGCGACCAAAATAAGTCTTCATAAATGAAGCCAATTTGGCTATTGCTCAATAATTTGGCGAATTTCTTATTCAAACTCAGTATTAACGAATCTTTTGTAAACGTATCTTTGCATTTTAACTTGCTGTTTTCGTGTAACAATAGCTAAAATTTAAAAACGAAGATATAGGAAAGCTACCTTTTCCTTCCGGTACAGGCCGAAAGGACTTTTTTAAATATAGCTTTTTTTAAAGTTGTTTCGTAATAGATTTTTGTAATGTCTTGTAGGATGAGAAAAATTGCATAGATTTTAAAGCAATGTTTAAGTAAAATTACAATATCTTTTAAAGTTAAAAAACAACAATGTTATCGAAAAGAAAATCGATTTTACCAACAAATTCGCGTAATGCAAAAGCAAAGAAGAAATCAAAAAGTAATGAATCTTTTCTTCCAGCCGAATTGTGTAAACTTGAACAAGCCGATCGTGCCAATCCATAACATTATAAACGTGAAAGCGCGTTCTATATAGTAGAATTTTTTTACATATAGGTAGAACATTTCCGAGAATAGGAAGGTTAGAGGTCTGTAATTAGGTCCATAGTCAATTTGCTTTTTTAGGTAGCTTTCAATACTAAAAAGTATAAAGCTACCTATTGCAGCCGTTCGGAGGAAAGCAGTTTCGGAAAATTTCGATATATTTTCACCGATCATGACCCCCAGACCCCAAAACCACCCTCCGCTCAAATGTTGATTTATATATATATATATATATATATATCTCCATATATATATATATATGTATCTGACCTATGTCATACGATAACGCTCGTATTTATAAATCAATTTTGATGAAACTAATTGTGTGTATTAAGCTCACCAATGTCTCGACCGAGTTCGTTGGCCAGCTTGGTCTGCCATTTTGTTTCAAGATGGCGGCCAATTAAAAATTTAAAAATAAAATAAATATACAAAAAAGTTAAAAATTCAAATTTATTTTTTAATTCAGTGTTAGGACTTGAAACGAGGATTCCAGAGCATTTTTTGTTTTACCTCTATCTTAAAAAATGGCTGAGATAGAGCAGTTTGAAATTCTAGGGTGGCTGACATTTTGAAACAAGACAGCACATTACAAAAATTTTCATTGTTGTAATAATTTTCCCAATCAAACGCATAAAACTATATATTCATATCCGTTAGCGCCAAATTCTCGCCAAACTTGGCGACATTTGGCGAAATATCGCCAAATTTGGCGACCAAAATATATCCATATATATATATATATATATATATATATATATATAAACTCATTGCAAAAATTAACCATTGAAACAGAATATATATACATATATAACTGACCTATGTCATACGATAACGCTCGTATTTATAAATCGATTTTGATGAAACTAATTGTGTGTATTAAGCTCACCAATGTCTCGACCGAGTTCGTTGGCCAGCTTGGTCCGCCATTTTGTTTCAAGATGGCGGCCATTTAAAAATTTAAAACTAAAATAAATATACAAAAAAGTTAAAAATTCAAATTTATTTTTTAATTGCGTGTTAGGCCTTGATACAAGGATTCCAGAGCATTTTTTGGTTTACCTCTATCTTAAAAAATGGCTGAGATAGAGCAGTTTGAAATTCTAGGGTGGCTGACATTTTGAAACAAAACAGCACATTAACGCCATTACTTGCAAATTATTTTCTTTCATTGTTGTAATAATTTTCCCAATCATACGCATAAAACTATATATTCATATCCGTTAGCGCCAAAATTGGCGACATTGGCGACAAAATTGGCGACATTTGGCGAAATATCGCCAAATTTGGAGACCAGAATAAGTCTTCATAAATGAAGCCAATTTGGCTATTGCTCAATAATTTGGCGAATTTCTTATTCAAATTCAGTATTAACGAATCTTTTGTAAACGTTTCTTTGCATTTTAACTTGCCGTTTTCGTGTAACATTAGCTAAAATTTTAACACGAAGATATAGGAAAGCTACCTTTTCCTCCCGGTACAGGCCGGAAGGACTTTTTTTTCAATCAAGTGAAATTTGGTGCAAAATTAAATACATTGTTGTAACCAGATTTGTTTTTTGCGTGGTAAACACTTAATGGTATTTTAGATGATCATTTCCCCGCTCACCTTTGATGCATACTATGACTGTAAAACATATTAAAAAATATTAGCCGATAATTTTCTAATTTTCTTATTGCTTCATGATGTAAATAGACTTCCTGGTTCATACTTTAAACCTGAATCGGTCATGCCATTGTCGTTCAATTTTTATTCCTAATCCTAACCCTAATCGTATCCTATCCTAATCCTGATAATAACTTTAAAGAATATTCTTTGACACGAATATGTATATTAAATCAATATCCATAAATGGAATGAATGGAAAATAGAGTAAATAGAAATGGTAAAATAAAATAACAAGAAAGTACATTTATTCGACACCTAACCCTAGAGAAAGCGTAAAAAATTCCAAGCGCATGAAATAAATCAAAATAATCCTATATATACTAACAAAAATATGTAAATTTAGATCATCAGATTTGTGTCGTCGGTATTTATTTGCTTATAGTGTACTTGACGCGATAGAGAAAATATCGAGGTTAAATTGGGTAGAATTTAAAGTACTTTCTAGCAACCTTTATTTACATTTTAGAATCGCATCAGATTGTTATATCTTTGTGAAATATCTATCAATGTATAAAATCCACAAGCAGTTTGTTCACTATTTACACCACTTAGCGTGAAGCACTTAATTTAATATATACATAAACAAGATAATGTAGTAAGAAATATATAACATATGTCTATGCAAATAAACAATATAATAATGCCCATTTAGCAATGCACACATATACAAATTGTACACCAAATACCTCCTAAAATGCACTGTTGTATAGAAGAATTCTTCCAGTGTTGTTCTTCGTTTTACGAAGAGGAATTCCTCGATTTTCAAGAATTTACTTGGTCCTCCTTTTTAGGTGCGTTCGTAATTATATAAATACGTAGCACCTATAGTCGTCGCTTGGTTCGTCCGTCTGTCCGTCCGTATGTCTGTCTGTCTGTCTGTCCGTCTGTCTGTCTGTCCGCATATAACAACGCAAAAACTACCCAACCAAATGGTTTGCAATTTAAAATATATTATCTTTGCAGAATTTTGTCGAGACATTTCAAATTTTATTAAAATCGAATCAAAACTTTAGGAGATATTAATAAAAATATTTATTAAGAAATTTGAATTTTTTTTTTTTTAAATCGGTGCTTTTTTGTTATAGGAGCTTCCGAAGTTCAACCGTCAAGAGACCGAGATTACTTATTATATGACAGAAATTAATCTGCAGACGATATAATTCATTTCACAGAATTAAAAATCATCAAGATCTGAATATTTATATAACTAGCTGATACATATATATCTGAATCTATATAATAAAACCGTATGTCATGTGACTGTCCTCAACAGTTCCGGGATGCCGCTTCACTTTTTCATATGCCAGGCAGCCATTTTTATTCAAAATTATTTTTTCTAATAAAACTGCATAAAAGTTACATTTTTAGAAAGATCGTTCAAAATAAATTAATATTTGAGAGATGACTTACGTTCAATTATGTATACATTCTGCAATAACTTCAGTTTCAATTAGGTTCGCTGTTCAAATTCTCTATCCATGAAAGTAAACAACAACAAAAAAAAAAAAGATTCATTCGTTGTGAACGTTTAAAATATTAAACCATGAATTTTTGGACCGCTGCCTGGTGTAAAAAAAAATAATCAGCACCAGTGAGACAGTCAAAGTTTACCATAATTCTGTTCCATACAACTCAACTTCCTTCGGATCTTTACTTGATGTAAGTTGAACTCCGTGGTTGAACTCATGTAATAATATTTAATGGATCAAATTTCGAAACAAATTGTCAGCTTTTATTTTTCGTGTGTATTAATTAGAAACGATATTTTAATTTTGAAATCAAATGTTTTGATTTATGATATTTCTTATTTATCTATTTTCTATTTTAAAGAAAAATGTGAACGTCATGTATTTTAAATTGGAACAGCTGTCACGGACGCACCAGGGTTGGCGGAATTTTTGTTTTGCGCCATTTTGGCGAGAAAATCCCATTTTCAGGTACCTATTAGAGATTACTAAAACAGCATATACTTTTATTTTATTATGAAATAGTTTATTTTATATTAAAAACACACACACAATGATTAATTTATTATAAAGTGGGTTAAGCGGTTTTTGTCAAGAAAGATGAAATACATAACAACAGAAAATATGCGAAATGCTACCACGATCGCAAAAGTTCTTGATTTGTCTATTAGATTTTTCCGGTTTGGCGAAGGATTAAGGAAAAAAATAAATTATGAATAAAAATAATTTGTTACAATGCTTAACATACATTTAAGGGCGACCAAACTGATCGCCAGTGGCGGCTAGTATTTATATAACTAGTTAAGATATTTGTATGAACAGTGTCATAAAATATATACTTAACTAGCTGTTTAACCCGTTCTACGCACGGGATATCATGAATTTAATTCTAAAACGTGCGTACGAACGCACCTCGTTTGTAACGTTTGACGTACAATTTCCAACTTTTTTCATTAGTTGCAGTTTCATTTTCGCGATTGTATATATTATTTGGCATGAAATTTCACTTTTTTAAGACTGGGTTATATCAAGGCCCCTATAGCAAAGAAATACCGTATGGTCTCCTATAAAATGTGATAAAGCTTTGGTTAATTATATATGTTGTTAATTATCAAGTGAAATGTTTTACTAAATTAATGCATTTATTCTTTTTTTAATGTTACGTGAACGAAGTCACGGGTAACAGCTAGTAAACTATATGTGGGTATGAAAATTAACTATTTTTGTAAAGAGCAAATAAAATGAGCAGAATGCGAGATAGACGTGGCGACGTCCATGTATACAACTTCCAGATTTCCGAACAGGCTTTATCATGGGGCATAAAGCATTAGGTTGGTCTATACGCCTTATAGTTCACCACGTGGATCGTTCTGATGGTATGTATGAATGTGTTAGGAGCAGGGAATAAATGGAGGTACATATGCAGATTATCTTTGGATGGCCTCAGGGAGACCACCAGTAGAACAAATCGGTGGATTGTGCTCCAGAAGAAGGATCCTAACACCAAGGCAAATTTTTTAGTTATACAGTGCTAAAGGTTTTATGAGTTAAAGATAATAAGGTTTCTGAATATTCATGTACCTTTTCAGAAAATGTATTTTTAACACTTTCCAACATAGTTGAAAAGTGTTTATGAATTCGGTTTGCCTGTCTGTCTGTCTGTCCGTGCCATAACTCGCGTAAATATATTCGGATTGTCATGCAATTGATATATGTTATTGAGTTTTACTATGGCATGTTCGGTATTGAAAATGAAATGTGTAGCACATATAGTTTTTTTACAGGGATACTCAAAATAATTCCGTTACATTATGGTCTATGGGGAAAATCATTTGCGGTTTATTTTAATGATGTTCACTGAAATTGATATATATATATATCACATAAACATATTGAAATTGATATATATCACTGAGGTGCATGACAAGAGGCTTACTATAGAATATTGTGCTCATAGCACTATTTTCTTTATAGGGACACTCAAAAGAATTCCGTTACATTACGGTCTATGGAGAAAAATCGTTTGGGGTTTATTTTAATAATGTTTCGCTTTTTCAAACAAATTGAAATTGATATATATGACTATGGTACATTACAAGAGGCTTACTTTACAATATTTTGTGTATAGCATTCATCGTTCATTTACAGGGACACGCAAAAGAATTCGGTACTTTCTGGTAAAAATTATTGCTGGAACTACGTTTTCAGTTGCTGAATGCGTTTTTAAATTTAACCCATTTTTTTTGCCTATTACTTCGTATGTATAAATTCTATAGATCATATACAGGTCAGCACAAAAGTTCTCGAGTTTATTGACGGAAATTCCAGAAGGGAATTTTAAACTGTGCTACGTGTTTCCTTTGTCGCGCATGTCAGGTCCAGTTGAAACTCTAGCTACATCTGTTCGCAGTATTCGCAATTTGTAGTTCTGAGTGTATCACATTGACTGCCATAGCACGCAAATATGTGTGCCAGAAATATTTCCCGGGATGCCATACTACACGAATTGGTGTGCCATCAATATTTTCATTGAAAACAATTTATTGCTATGAAACGGGACTGTTTATAATTTATTACCATGTATTTAAGAAATGAACCCCATAATTCTCCAAGCATGTCTAGTGATTTCAGTTTGCGTTCAACGTTTAAAAATAATTAAAATGTGAAATTTTTGAATTAAAAATGTATAAAATTAACACTTTGTATAAAATTAACAAACACACACGATTGGAAATTGTGGAGCGACTCGATAAACACTGGAAACCGCTTTGTGTAAATGTCTGCCATTAAAGCCACTGTGGCGGTCAACGTGTTAAAAAGTGCGAACCAGTTTATCACAAGACAATATCAGACATTAATATGACCAGATGTCACATCCTATTAATGCATGCACCTTGAGTATTAATTATAAGAGAACGAGCAGAATAATCTATATATTTAAAACGCTAAGCGATTTCTTTCGACAATCCGTGAGAACAAACTACTGCATCAAATTACACCATTCTTTTTTTAAATGAAAGATATTGGGACACAGAATTGTTATCGTGCATTCGTTTGTTCGAAAATTTAATTAATTAGCCGTAATTTTCAATTAAAATTTTACATTTGGTTATGACGTCATAATCGGAAAACGCCCACTGTTGCAAGGCATAGAGTTTACTCTCTGAACTCAGCGGTTGCGAGGATATTAAGAGAAATAATGAATATTAAAAGCTCGCGGCTTTTAGGCCGAATTTTTTAATTTGCAAGTTAAATTTCCCTAAAAATATTTATCCGCGTGTTTTCAAAGCGAATAAAACTTCATATTTATTATGACGTCACGGGAATATTATCCATTGGGTTTATTTTATCATTATGCATTATAACTTTGTTGATGCTATTTTTTCATTCCAATTAAATGCAAAATATATTTATTTGTATGCATGGTGTTTAAGCGTTAAAGTAACGGATATAACGTACGTGTGAAAAGTTTGCGCCGGTGAAAATCACGTTATGCTTACCTCGAAATGCATTTTAACATTGATAAAACTGAAGAGAAAACTGTATTGGTTATGATTTTGTCAACATGACTTAATTTTAACTGATTTTTTCACTCATAATTATAAAGATTAGAATTGGAGCCGTCATTGATTTCTTCATCTTGATTGCATACCTTGATTACATGTTACCAATTACTTTTTTTTTTAATGATAGGTTAGAAGATTTCTTTTTTTAATAAACAAAATCGCAAAAGTAAAGGATTTCAGGAAATTTAATATGATTAAAAATAGTGTTATGGTAGAAAAAAAATCTTGAAATAATGATTGTATTTTTAGCTAGAATAAACAATGTAAGACTAATATTTCATAGGAATTATTTTGGTAATTTTATTATAAGTTCATTTAACAGTTCTTTATTAGCGCATATTTCTTTCCCTGTGAATTTCTCTTTCGATGTAAAAAAAAAAAAAAAAAAACGTTTTTCAACTATTGGACGGCAGTCAAAATACAGTGGCAATTTTTAGAAATGTACAACCGTTGTGACAACAAACGGCGCTATCGCTTTAGCTTTTATCGCGGTTACATCACTTTAAATACTCCAAATTTCTATTTTTTACTACATTTTACAACATTTTACAATTTCAATTCTTACATCATCAATTAGAAAAAAAATTAGATTTCGATTGAAATTTATTTGAAAACTGCCGTTTAATTTAACGATATTTAAAATAATTCTCAAGCATGGAAAGTTTTTCAATTCTATCTTATCAATGACCACCAGTTTGCTTCAGTAATGTAAAATAGCCCGTGGGAAAGTTGCCACAATTCAAAATAGAATTTCCAAACCATCATAAAAAGTGAATTATAATAATAATAAAAACAGTAATCAATCATAAGATCAGATTATCCATAAGATAGAGCATTTTAGCGCTAAACAAAAATCTGTCAAAAAAAAAAAAAAAAAAAAAAAAAAAAAAACTATTTTTAGTTTATGAACATAAAATTGATATGTTGAATTTGTTGATGTGTATGTTCCATCAGATATCAGAATATGCTAGGAATTGTATTTTTATATTTTATTACATTTGCCAATTGTGTAAGAGGAAAAATATCCTTGACTGTGATGGAAAAGGGATAATCATCCTGATTATGTAAAGGAACCGAAGAAAAAATACAAATAAATTACACTTGAAAACATTAAAAATCTCCCTGATCGGCCGATTGATTTATTACTGTAAAAAAATTCTTCATCTTTACATAAAAACTGATTAGCTTAAAACAATGGATGCGTTTTAGAAGATATGGATTTGAAACGAACAATGATTAAAGAGGACATTTTAAAACTTTTAATTTAAACATTTTAAAACTTTTTTAAGGTCAAATTTCGACGGTGCTTTTGGGCAGATGCAATGCACATGCGCATAGGAGCTCATTCGGTTGCATTATTACAGGGGGGGGGGGAGGAGATGTGTTCTTTATTTACTATGTTCTTTTATTTACTGAATATAATATGACCGTAGGGATATACTATTTGTATATACTTCATAGGTCCATGAAATTTTTTTCTTGCCGTGGGGAGTATGGCGACAATGTCAAACTAATTTGCATTACACAGTTGTTTACGGATTGTTTGTTGGGAGTTTGCATCGGAAATAGTACTGTATTTGACTGGGGAAAAAAAACTTTAAAAATAAAATATTTGAAAGGCTGTTTCATACGCACCCCTTTTTAAATAATAGAGAAACTTATTTTACTGATATTGTTATAGTATTTTTTTTTCCGTCATATTTTGACGGGTTCCATCTAGTAATAATTATTATTCTTGTCATCAAATCGTTTTCTTTCGAACTCCAATTTAATAACGTTATTGATGAGGGACAATATTTCGCACCGCTGTATAATTAGTTGCATTTTTTCCATTTTAGTCCCTTGCCTGAGTCATATATAGGCAAATTGTACTTACCAAAACTAACTTGCCTGAGCGTTAATAAGTTAATTAATAAGGTAATTTAAAGATGTAAATATGCTTTTTATATTATTCATTGATTTTTATGATCATAAACATCTTGAATAAGAAAATGAAGCTATCCGAAAGTTAAAAATCCATAAACAACATCACCTTTCAAGAGTTAAATATTTACTTTACTTTTTTTTTATAATGACATCATTATCTAATTGTTTCACGCATAACTTTCGAACGGATACACATACGTGGTCATAAAAAACGTTGCTTAGAGCTTCTAGCGATTGTATTGTTAAAGGAAAGAGATGAAATGAAAAATTTGAAACCACCATTTGAAATGTGGGTATTTTAAAACATGAGTTCAAGAATATGATGAAGAACAACAATCGAGTTTTCACAGTCGCTGTACAGTGACAGAATTTCGAAAATTGCATTACAATCACTGTTACAATAACAAACTTTCAAAATTTTCATCACAGTCATTTTACAGTGAGAAACTGTCGAAAATTTCAAATGAAAACACCCGCTTTTTTCCATCGTAAAATGATTTTCAATGGAATTAGTGCAAAACATAAATAAAACTATTTCTTTGAACGGCACAGTCTGTCTGTCGCAGCCCTTTGTCTCGTAAACTATGGGACGTGGAAAGTTCTAACTTGGGAAAGTTATAAAGCCTTATTACTCACATATTTTCAGATTATTAGCCATTCACAAATATGTTTAGGAAAAATTTAGGGGGCTAATTAAGTTACTTGAAAAAAAAAATCTTTTTGTATATCGTGTGAAAGATCTCGTAATATCGAACTCAAAAATAAATTTATTTTAATTTTAGGTATTATATTTTAAGAGATATAGTCGAAAGTATACGGGAAAATTGTGTCCTTCCACCACCCCTCCTATTTCCGAAAAAAATTAGGCGTAGTAGAACTTTATTAATTAATAAATAGTAATTAATAAATGTAATGTACGGAACCCTTTGAGCGCGAGTTATACTCGTACTTGACCGATTTATTTAAGTAATCAATTGTTTTATCCTTATTTTCATTTTCTGTTATTTTTGAATAAAATAATAATAGAAAAAATATCTTATATTATTTCTATTTATCTTTCAGAGTTTGTCGAACCATGATTTCGATAATGGCGTCTTTAAGGCTTCTGTTTTTTTGTACGCTATGAAGTTTCCTGTTTTGTGTGCTAACATGGTTGCAAGAAATACATCTTTTTTATATAGCAGAGTGAACAAGAGCGTAGTTCTAGACGTCAACGGTACAAAAGTTGGTATTGTTGGTTATATACATCGACATGCACAGAAGAAAACAAAAAGAGGTAAGATATTACTTTCCAGGATTATTGTAAAAAAACCAGAAACATTAATAACAACAAAAAGCTTAAAGCATAATTACATTTTTATGAAAAGTAAAACATATTTTATCGTTTGGTTGTAGGAAGGTGTGATGTTAAACCTCTGTAAGCTTATAGAAATGTTTAGCAATTGTGAATTTCAACAGTAGTAATAATTCCACTTTGTGTTCATTGAAGTCAGAAAAAAAATGAGAAAGAGTTATTGCTTACCATCGCCATGAAAAATGCAAATGAAGTGGAAAAATTGATGATATACTTTTTAATAAAAAATCTTTATTTGATTATTATAATTAGTAGGAAATTTGTTCTCCTCTTGGGCCTCTAAAACTATTGTAGAAAAATTAATCCATCTTGGAAAGATATTTAAAAATTATTCCGAAGAGACCACCTTTATTAAATTTAATAACGGTAATCTTTTCAGCTAAGCATCAGCATCATCTGAGCGATCGATGGTAGAAACTTAACTGGCTCTGACCGGTACGATGGGAAATAAAAAAAATATATAAAACTTTGTCCCAAAAATAAATTAAGGAAAACTTTAAAACCATGCGCTGAAAACGAAACTGTCGTTGCCCGATAGTAGGAACAAATTATATCATCAGCGCAAAGTCATCCAGGACACAATTGGCATGCTCTCGATCGTGAAAAAAGCGCGCTCACGGGTGCGATGAGGTTACGGGACTGGAGAAAAACAAAAGTCACTCCCACATCGAACTAAAATACTGACTGTAAAACACAAATAATGTGAGGATCTTCATAGAAGGATGGCCCTAATTCTTTGCCACTAGACGTGAAATATCACGTTAAATATTTGAAACATGCATCATGAAATGTGGTTCGATATCCTACCGATTTCTATACTTGTTTTACGTGTGTTGAATAATATAGATAATTACTTTTCGCGCAGTTAGTTTTTGCAGAAAGGGAGTAATTGCTTGATAGTTTTTCTGCTAGTTCTACGTGTGTTGTTTTTACATACAAACCAAAGTCTATTCTGCTGGAAAGTGAATTTTAATTTCAGTTACAGACTCCAAGCTATAAATAAGCTCATGGATCTTCAGGGGTCTGTGGACTACAGTTTAAGAGTAGCTACACTGGTTAATCATTCAAAATGGATGAAAATTTGCTTCTCCACGTATTTTGGCATGCTGAAAAATCATATCCTAATAATCTATATCTATACTATTATACTATACTATACTATATAAAGTACTATTATATAAAGAGAGAACGCCTGACTGACTGACTGACTCATCAACGCCCAGCTGAAATGACTAAAATCACGAAATTTGGACAGTAGATTACTGTTATGATCTAGGCAAGCAATAAGAAAGGATTTTTGAAAAATCTCCACCAAAGGGGTTTAAAGGGGGTGTCGAAAGTTTTAGGTCATTTCGCCATATTTCAGCAGCAGTTTTAGTTAGGAGCGCGAAATTCAGGAAAACAAATCTGCTAAAAAAATTGTTAAACACGTATTTCAGCGATTTTAGAAATTCAACCTGTAAGGGGGGGGGGTAGGTAAAAAAATTAATCTTGCAACAAGTTACAAAAATAAAGTTGCAACAATGAAATTACAGCAATGAAATACATAAAATACAGATAAACCAATCTGCTAAAAATAGTTAAACACGTTTTTTTCAACTATGTTAGCGATTTCGTCGCCAACATCGGCAGTGAACCCGTTTATGGAAGATTAGACGAATAATACAACTATTGCTGATTTTTGATTCGGTATTTTGCGTAAGACATTTTTCCAAGGAGGTCGACACATTGTTCATCTGAGCGAAGCCGGGACGGGACGGTTGTGCTATGTAAAAGGAAGTCCTGACTGGGGAGATCATCAACGCACAGCCCAAATTACTGAACCTAGAAACATGGAAATTGTTGGGAAAATACTTCTTGGGATGTAGAGGCCCACTAAGAAAGGAAATATCAAAAACCCCTCTCCTAAGAGGGGTAAAAAAAAAGAACAAACTTTAAAAAAATTCCTTAAAAATTAGCTATTATAGTTATACGACAAATGATAACATATTTTAATGTATTTTTATATGCTGAATCGAATGGCACTAAGTACATTCCTCTAAGTTCAATAGTTCGTGAGATATTGCATATTTGTTCTAATTTGGCGATGTCTTTGGCGCCAAAACCTCAAAATTCTAACATTACAAATGATAATTTCTAAAAATACACGATTTATTATAGCAACGGAAGAAATTCAAACTGTTGATAAAAGGCGAGTGACTTCTTTTCATCGTTATAATATAATGTGACGAAATTAGATTTAATGGGGAAGTTTCTATAATCTGATAAACCCGATTATGAAAGATAGCCGTTTAACATTATTATTTAACAGTTCAATTCGCATCAAAATGCATATTGAACTTTTAAATAATTTTTCAGGAAGGTTTTTGTATATAAAATAGTTCTACGTTGTTTAGCTACAGAATTATGTGTCAGAGGAATTCATATATGAATGTTTAACCCTTTTAAAAGGATCCTGTTAAATGGATTTTGATGGAGCTTGCACTGTTAGATAGATTATTTTCCAGGGAAGGTTTTAGTATATAATATATCGTTCTACGGTTCTTTGTTCTACATGAGAGAAATTTCTATTATCAGGTGAATCCTATTATAAAACACCAGCCTTTTAAAATAGTTCTATGGATTTGTTAGTTAAATTTTTTTCAGGGATGGTTTTAGTATATTGGATATCATTCTATCGTTATTTACAAAATCTTACTGTAAATGATCATCTAAAGTTCTTATCAGCCCAAATTTTGTCTGACAAATTAGAAAATATAATAGTGCAAAGACATTCGTATCGTTTCAGAAATGCCGAAGGATATTCTTAGTAAATGACCACATTGTTTTAAAATACAAGATCAAATTCTCCGATGTATTTCTTTTGATTCAGATTGTTTTTGCGAAACCAACCAGCGTAGTGAGCGAAGCCTGTTAGTAATATCTCATCAAAAAGTCACCTGTAAAAAATGCAACCAAGTCTCGTAACTCATTTACCGTAAAAAGTACTGAGATCGTATAAAGCCAAGTTTAACTATCTTATTAACTCTGAAATTTTCATTCGCAAATCACTCCTAGTCTCTACATCTTTAGTTAAATATTATTTTGTGACTTGGCAATTACGCAGCACAGGGAAGTTATTACACATTACTATGTTATGGGATGGGATGGGATAATTTAATTAAGGCAAATTATATACGCACAGGGAAGTTATTACACTTTAATAATAAATAGTATTATTTAATTAAAACTAACTATACACATCACATTCTCGTGCTACGTAATTGCCAAGTCACAAAATAATATTTAACTAAAGATGTAGAGACTAGGAGTGATTTGTGAATGAAAATTTCAGAGTTAATAAGATAGTTAAACTTGGCTTTATACGATCTCGGTACTTTTTACGGTAAATGAGTTACGAGACTTGGCTGCATTTTTTACAGGTGACTTTTTGATGAGATTTCACTTCTTTTTGTAAGTAATCCTCCTTTTCTTGATTTGGGATTCTTTTTGGAGATCATCCACTGATTTTCGCTAAGCCCACATTCTGTCCCTATTATTTACAGGTATCAAAAATTTGAAGCTTTAGTTTCGTTTGCAAAGTACTGTAGATAAAAAGAGATTTCAGGTTCCTAGGCAAGCACTAAGTTATGGGAGGGGGAGCGTCAAAAGTACTCTCAATTGCTTCCAGGATAGGTGCTATCCATCTGAGATATTACTCGCACCCTAGATACTTGATATTTAACATAAAAGAACTTTTTAGTATAAAAAGAAAGCCAAAATTAAAATTTCCGGAAATTTCCAATAAATCAAACTACAGTGTCTCACAAAAGTGATGGGACACTTGTGCTTTATAAAAAGAAACTGCAATAAAATAAATAAACAAACATGTGCAAAAATTTTTTGGGTGTGTTTCATATTTAAAGTTAGTAACAATTATTACATAACATACATTTTGTCAAAATATTAAAATATTAATTTAGTAAAAATACAATTGTTCAGAACGGAGCAAAAAATGGCTCACATAAGTGATGGGACACTTACTTTTCCATCAAATATTTATCCACAAATTTTACTTTTTAAAAGGTTTTAATATTTTGTTGGATTTCCTTTTACTTTTAAAACATGATTTAATCTTTTTGGGATGGATTCGACTATTTTTTTTTGTGATTTCTGGAGTGATTTTACCCCATTCTTCTTGAAGCACCGATTTTAGTTGTTGTTTTGAAGAAATGGTGTGTTTGCGAATTCTTGATTCCAATTCTTGCCAAATATTCTCTATGGGATTTAAGTCTGGAGATTGTGGTGGTGTTTTTATTATTTCAGGACAGTTATATAGCAGCCAGAGTCTAACGTTCAGAGCAGTGTGCTTGGGGTCATTGTCCTGGTAGAATTTAAAATCGTTATGAAGGTTCAATTTTCGTGCTGAAGATTTCAAATTTTGCTTTAAAATATCAATATACTTGTACTGATCCATTATACTGTCAATAAAAACAAAATTACCAACTCCAGCGGACGACATACACCCCCATACCATAACTCCTCCTCCACCATGTTTTACTGTTGGTGCCAAGTTCTGTTTGCGAAGTTCTTCCCTGGGTTTTCTCCACACCAAGATTCTACCGTCAGAACCAAATATATTAAATTTACTCTCATCAGCAAATATAACTTTATTCCAGTAATCAGAATTCTTATTTATGTTGGATTTTGCGAAAGCTAGTCTGAGTTTTCTATTCTTTTCACTTACGAAGAATTTTTTCCTGGCTACTCTACCGTGATATCCAGCAGATCGAATTACCCTTCTAATAGTTTCAGGATTAACAATTATTCCATATAATGCTTGTAAATCAGCAGCAACTTTTGAAGCACTAATTCTTGGATTTTTTTTAATATTTCGAACGATAATTCGCTTTATTCCATTGGATAGCTTTGATGGTCAGCCAGGTCTTCTTTTATCCTGAATCATATGATTCTTTTTATATCGTTTAATGATATTGAAAACTGTTGAACGACTCAAGTTAACTGTTTCAGCAGTTTTTCTAATAGATTTTCCACGTTCAATATGCAAATTAATAACTAATTTTCGAATTTCAGGCGAAGTTTCTTTTCGTTTAGCATTCATGACTACACAGAGCTAAAAAACACAAAAATTCCAAAACAAACTGGAGAGAAATACTGCAGACGATTTTATAAATTATTGCCAATCGCTTTTAAGTAAAAATAAAACCCCAAAAAATATTTTTATTGCTTATTTCAGGCGATTTTTGTTGCATATATAATGGTGTCCCATCACTTATGTGAGCTATTTTTTGCTCCGTTCTAAACATTTGTATTTTTATTAAATTAATATTTTAATATTTTGACAAAATGTATGTTATGTAATAATCTTTACTAAATTTAAGTATGAAACACACCCACAAAAAAAATGTGTACATGTTTTTTTAATTTATTTGATTAGTTTCCTTTTGTAAAGCACAAGTGTCCCATCACTTATGTGAGACACTGTATATTCCTTTTTTCGATGTTTTTTTTTTCGTTTTTTTTTAGTCTTTTTTTTTTATTATTTACGGATTTTTTAATTTTTCCTTACTTTGTGTACTAAACCCTGCCTTTCTGCCAAATGTCAAGCTTCTAGGACTACAAAATCGAATTATTTTCAAATTTTCGACTTTTTATAAATTTATTGATTTTTCGATTTTAATTCTAAGCTGATTGTCATGCCAATATAGTAATTATTTGATCCGTCTTCTTAGGATCATTTAGGTTCAATTTAGAGATAAATCAAGTGAATCTTAGAGTCACCATGATTTTATTTAGAAAGGACTATCAATCCATAACCAGCCAGTAATGTCGCGAGGATAGCGGGAGCTGTGAAAATTTTTGTGGGGCTAACATCATTTAACAATCCATATTTCATATGTGAAGTAAATAGAGTACAACCTGTGAAAGAAAACGAACCTGTCTATAAAGAAATCGCATATATCGTAGCCAGTCTATAGCGGAACTTTTCTATAACAAAATTCGTAAACGAAAGAAAAGAAAACCACAAGAGGGGGAAATTCTGCTATAAGGCCGAATATAGATTGCCACACACGGCTTTTATTTAAAAAACAAATAAACTAGCTGTAACTCAGAATAAAAACTCAATGACAACAAACAATTTTAAAATATCTAAATAACAAATAAAAATTCCCCTGTTAAAGTGTTGAGTTGTTCAATAACCATTCGATTTAGAAAAATATTTTTCTACCACTAAGCAATTTTTTTTAATGAAATTTAATTCATGTTGCTATGGCAGCAGACGATAAAACGATATCTTTGGAATAAGGGAATAAAAAGAAGAAAAAATGTTGTTCATGTTTGTGATAAAATGTTTTTCTTTATTTTTTAAAAATGTATATACATACAGTGTCTCACATAAGTGATGGGACACTTGTGCTTTACAAAAGGAAACTAATCAAATAAATTAAAAAAACATGTACACATTTTTTTGTGGGTGTGTTTCATACTTAAATTTAGTAAAGATTATTACATAACATGCATTTTGTCAAAATATTAAAATATTATTTTAATAAAAATACAAATGTTTAGAACGGAGCAAAAAATAGCTCACATAAGTGATGGGACACCATTATATATGCAACAAAAATCGTCTGAAATAAGCAATAAAAATATTTTTTGGGGTTTTATTTTTACTTAAAAGCAATTGGCAATAATTTATAAAATCGTCTGCAGTATTTCTCTCCAATTTGTTTTGGAATTTTTGTGTTTTTTAGCTCTGTGTAGCCATGAATGCTAAACGAAAAGAAACTTCGCCTGAAATTCGAAAATTAGTTATTAATTTGCATATTGAACGTGGAAAATCTATTAGAAAAACTGCTGAAACAGTTAACTTGAGTCGTTCAACAGTTTTCAATATCATTAAACGATATAAAAAGAATCATATGATTCAGGATAAAAGAAGACCTGGCCGACCATCAAAGCTATCCAATGGAATAAAGTGAATTATCGTTCGAAATATTAAAAAAAATCCAAGAATTAGTGTTTCAAAAGTTGCTGCTGATTTACAAGCATTATATGGAATAATTGTTAATCCTGAGACTATTAGAAGGGTAATTCGATCTGCTGGATATCACGGTAGAGTAGCCAGGAAAAAATTCTTCGTAAGTGAAAAGAATAGAAAACTCAGACTAGCTTTCGCAAAATCCAACATAAATAAGAATTCTGATTACCGGAATAAAGTTATATTTGCTGATGAGAGTAAATTTAATATATTTGGTTCTGACGGTAGAATCTTGGTGTGGAGAAAACCCAGGGAAGAATTTCGCAAACAGAACTTGATACCAACAGTAAAACATGGTGGAGGAGGAGTTATGGTATGGGGGTGTATGTCGTCCGCTGGAGTTGGTAATCTTGTTTTTATTGACAGTATAATGGATCAGTACAAGTATATTGATATTTTAAAGCAAAATTTGAAATCTTCAGCACGAAAATTGAACCTTCATAACGATTTTAAATTCTACCAGGACAATGACCCCAAGCACACTGCTCTGAACGTTAGACTCTGGCTGCTATATAACTGTCCTGAAATAATAAAAACACCACCACAATCTCCAGACTTAAATCCCATAGAGAATATTTGGCAAGAATTGGAATCAAGAATTCGCAAACACACCATTTCTTCAAAACAACAACTAAAATCGGTGCTTCAAGAAGAATGGGGTAAAATCACTCCAGAAATCACAAAAAAATTAGTCGAATCCATCCCAAAAAGATTAAATCATGTTTTAAAAGTAAAAGGAAATCCAACAAAATATTAAAACCTTTTAAAAAGTAAAATTTTTGGATAAATATTTGATGGAAAAGTAAGTGTCCCATCACTTATGTGAGCCATTTTTTGCTCCGTTCTGAACAATTGTATTTTTACTAAATTAATATTTTAATATTTTGACAAAATGTATGTTATGTAATAATTGTTACTAACTTTAAATATGAAACACACCCAAAAAAATTTTGCACATGTTTGTTTATTTATTTTATTGCAGTTTCTTTTTATAAAGCACAAGTGTCCCATCACTTTTGTGAGACACTGTAATTCACTTTTATATTTTAACAGAATAATAAGTTTACTATAATTCGTTACTCATGCTATGGCCAGTATACACGATACACGTCGAGCCACAATGCCTTTATCATTATCTTTTTACGCGTAAAAGTTTCGCTACGGTACTCCATTGTGAAGTTTTGTAATTTTTGAAATCTAATATTTGAAAAACGACATAATCATTATATTTGAAATTTATATCAAGAAAAATACAATTTTTTACCATTCTAACGCAGTTTGTAAAACAATTTTCTGACAAATACTTTTCGAGTTATTAATTTTTTAAGTAACTTCAAATGTTTCATTTTCCGAGATTAATCTGTGGCAACGATGGATTGCTGTGACTTTTCATAAACATGAAAAATGATAGATATTGAAAGAATAAGCCACCCTGCGTGTGGCTAATAATCCGGGGGAAATAACATACAACAATTAGGGGTGTTGTACTAGCTAATAGGACAATTATCTTAAAACTAATGTTTCTAGCAGTACAAAATCAAATTGTTTTCGAATTTTCGATTTCTTAAAGATATATCGATTTTTCGATTTTATTTTCGAATTTAACGAATATTTTAATTGTTCCTTTTATTGAATAGTAAATACTACCTTTACACCAAGTTTTAAGTTTCTAAGACTACAAGATAAAATTATTTTCAATTTTTTATTTTTTCGAATTTTTTTTATAATTTTCTGGATTTTTTAATTTTTTCTTACTTTGTATCCTTTATTACAAATTTCAAGTTTCTAGCGCTACAAAATCGATTTTTTTTTTTAATTTCCGATCTTTTTCGAGTTTTTTATTCTATTTTCGAATTTATTGTGTTTTAATTTTTCCTTTATCTGTCTCCTAAACAATAAGTTTACGCCGAATTTTAAGTTCTAAAGCTACAAAATCGAATTTTTTTCAAATTTTCGAATTTCTTTTTTCGAATTTTACAGATTTTTTATTTATTTCTGTTTTTGTGTCCTAAATACTACCTTTATTCCAAATTTTAAGTTTCTAGCTTTATAAAATCGAATTATTTTCAAATTTTCGTTTTTTTTCGATTTTTTTATTTCATTTTCAATTTTTGTTGTGTTTTTAATTTTTTCTTTTTCTGAATCCTAAACACTACCTACCAAATTTTCAGTTTTTAAGACTACGAGATCATATTATTTTCAATTTCTCTCTCTCTCTTTCTTTCTTTCTTTTTTTTTTTAATGTTTCCTTATTTAGTATCTTAAATATTACCTTTATTCCAAATTTAAAGTTTCTAGCGCTATAAAATCAAATTATTTTCAAAAATTCCTTATTTTTCGATTTCTTTCGAATTTTATTGCGTTTTTATTTTAACTTATTCTTAATCCTAAACACTATCTTTACCGCGAATTTTAAGTTTCTAAGGCCAAAAGATCAAATTATTTTAATTTTTTTCGAATTTTTGATTTCTTTTTCGAATTTTCTGGAATTTTTAATTTTTCCTTATTTGCCATCCTAAATACTACCTTTATTCCGAATTCTAAGTTTCTAGCGCAACAAAATTGGATTATTTGAAATTTTTCGATTTTTTTCAATTTTTCGATTTTATTATCAATTTTTTTTGTGTTTTTGATGTTTTCTTTTTCTGAATTCTAAACACTACCTTCACACCAAATTTTAAGTTTTTAAGACTACAAGATCGTGTTATTTTCAATTTTCAATTTTGCTCGATTTTTTTGAATTTTCGAATGTTTTTTTTTTTTTGAATTTTCCGGATTTTATTATTTTTCCTTTCTTTGTATCCGAAACACTAGCTTTATTCCAAATTTTAAGTTTCTGTGGCTACGGGATCCACCCAATCTTTTTGATGACGCGAGGGTGAGTGAGTGTGTGAGTGACAAAAAATCGAAACTTTGAGTTCATATATCGTCTGCACTAATTTATGGGTATTTTTTGAATTATCCATATTTTTGAAATTTTCCTTATTTAGTATCTTAAATATTACCTTTATTCCAAATTTCAAGTTTCTAGCGCTATAAAATCGAATTATTTTCAAATTTTCCTTATTTTTCAATTTTTCCGATTTTTTTGATTTTTTAAATTTTATTTTCGAATTTTATTGCGTTTTTCATTTTAACTTATTCTGAATCCTAAACACTATCTTTACTGCGAATTTTAAGTTTCTAAGGCTAAAAAATCAAATTATTTTAATTTTTTCAATTTTTTTCGAATATTTTGAATTTTTGAATTTTTTTTTCCGAATTTTCTGGAATTTTTAATTTTTCCTTATTTTGCATCCTAAATACTACCTTTATTCCGAATTCCAAGTTTCTAGACCAACAAAATCGGATTATTTGAAAATTTTCGATTTTTCAATTTTGCTTTCGATTTTTTTGGTGTTTTTGATGTTTTCTTTTTCTGGATACTAAACACTACCTTCACACCGAATCTTAAGTTTCTAAGACTACAAGATCGTATTATTTTCAATTTTCAATTTTGATGGAATTCGTTGAATTTTCGAATGTTTTTCTTTCGAATTTTCCGGATTTTATAATTTTTCCTTTCTTTGTATCCTAAACACTACCTTTTTTCCAAATGTCAAGTTTCTAGGGCTACGGGATCTACCTAATCTTTTTGATGACGCGTGAACGAGTGAGTGAGTGAGTGACAAAAAATCGAATGTTTGAGTTCATATAGCGTCTGAACTAGAAAAGACAGAGAGTTGTAATTTTAAATTTTGGTCCTGTGTGCCAAATACTCTAGAAAACGAAGTTTCAAATTTTTAGGATACTCCAGCGCGGAGATAGGGGGGGGGGGTCAAAAGTCCCCAGAGTTGCTTCCAGAAAAGTATGCTCACGGCTGCCCTCTTACGACTTGGCGGAGGCACTGCCGTGCCTCCAGATTATAAATGTGAAAGTGTGAGTGAATGTTTGACTGAAGTAAACGTCAAAACGGATGATTTAATGGCCCTGTATTTTTCCATATAGATGGATTATTACTCAGAAATGAACATAGGCTGTGTGTTATTTATTTTATTCAAATAGTTTTCTTAATAATTCAAAATTTCATAATTTTTTTAGAGAATCAATAAACATTTTTCCTATTAAATTTAACCATTTTTCTTTCTTGTTTTTTGCCAATAAATAAAAACCTGGAATAATAATTTTTCCCACGCAATTGAAAAATTTCCTCGTGAAAACAGAAAATGAAGTAAAAGAATTTGAAAGTTAAAAAGAAGTTTACTATGACATGATATTAGATAAAAACGGGCATTTTCAAGTATTTGATAGCATGCAAGGTGCATGTGTAAGTATGGAAAGCGAAGAATATGACGTCATATATCGAAAATAAAACGGACATCTTTGATGTTGAAATAAAATTGTCGTCGGTTATGGTATTATTTCTTATTATTTTCTTTTCTTTATTTCAATTATTCTTTTGTATTTCACATGAAATGAGTGTACTTTAAATGCATGTAATTTATATATTTTAAATTATGTGTTTTAAATTAAAGTTATGTATTTTTAATGAAATGAATCGCATACGAATGAGGGCGATGGGAACAATACTTGGCAGTTTATCGTTTGCGCAAAGCTAAAATAAAGAATGTTTAATTAAAAGTTTAAAAAAGTTAAAAAAATATTTGAAAGGAAATGGATAGCAAATGTCAGTAATATGCACTACAAAATTATCCATGTCGAAAATGACGGCATGGTTAGCGAGAAATAGTTTTTTCATAAGAACTGAAAAAGTAATTTATTGCCTGAAATTAAAAACAATTTTTGACGAGTGTTAAATCTTAAAGCCTCTCATGTCAGAAAATATGAATAAAAATGACTTCATTTTTAAAAAGAAAGTTCCATTTTCGTTCATAAAACATAAAGATTTAATATGATTGCTTCAAAATAACATCCTTTCCCTCTGTCAGTATTAAAATTATGGCTTGAGGACTTGAAGTATATTGATATAATCGAAACACTTCTGTAAATCGTTTGATAACCGGATTTTGATTCCAAATATCTTTTAGCTTTAAAAGAGCAAAATGTTTGTTGCCATTTTTAAAAATAGTTTTTTTCAATGTTTTTTTTTTAAATAAATTTTTGTAAAGTCTTATATAATGAGAGACATAGCATAGCTTTTAATACAATGTTTAAGTAAATTTATACTGTTTTTAAAAACTTAGAAAAAAAACTATGTTATCGAAACGAAAATCAAACTTATCGAGAAATTAGCCTAATGCAAGAGCAAAGAAAAAAAAAAAAATGAAACTTTTCTTCAAGCCGAATTGCGTAGATGTGAAGCTTGAATAATTTTAAATAAACCAGTCGTGCCAATTTTGTTTTCTTGTATCAATTAAAACTGAAATTATGCCAGCATTTTGAGTTTTTTAATTTTTTTACAGTCACACCCTTTCTTTTTTGCTACCACCACTCTCTCCCCTATATCTCCCTTATATAATATGTATATAGTAGTATATTACCCTGGGCGGCCGCTTCTTCTTGTCTGAAGGAAGAAACGGCCCTGTCGTAATCCAGTAAAAAAAAAAAAAAAAAAAAAAAAAAAAAAAACAAGAGGGGAAAATTCTACCTTAAGGAAGAATATAGATTGCCACACACGGCTTTTATTTAAAAAAAAATAAATAAAATAATAATAATAATAATAATAATAATAATAATAATAATAATAATAATTTTTTTTTAAGAAATGTCAATTAATTGTACCATACAAAGCCATATGATAGCTGTAGGTAGTCATATATACACCAGTTTTCATGATTTTATTTGAAAAAATGGCATCAATGGTGGTTTGACCTCGGGTGGTACAATGCTTCGGGTTGGTTCGTAATACAAGACCGACCTCTCTCAATTCTTCGATAAATGCTCGACCTTCCTCGCTATTGAAATTGATATTAAAATCTCCCACGAGAACTGTTTTTTGATCTTCATCAATTGTCATTATATCTAGAATTTTTTCTAAAATTTCTTCTGTACTGGCGCGGGGATTCGCATAACATACTACAAATCTCACGTTATTCAATATGTATGAAATGAGAATTTGCACTTTTTCACCGTCGACCATCACATTTTCTTTATTTTCATCAATTATATTTTCTTTCATATATGTCATAACGCCTCGATTTTTTCGCGTTCTACTCCAACCGTTACTATGGATTGCACCTGCGACTTTGAATCTCGGAATTTGAAAGTCATCCGTTGGAATGGCATGCGTTTCGGCTAGAAGGATCAAATCACTCTGTCTGAAACACGGATCTGCCAACAAATCCTCATGGTGTTAACTAATCCTTGCACGTTATGGAACACGAATTGAATACCAGCAAAGTTTTCGCGATTACTTAGAAACTCATAAATGGGTTTTAAGGGTTTGGATCTCAAACGCGTCAGCTCTGCCGCCAAGGAGTCGTATTCCGAATGAGGTTTTGGTGGTTCGAATTCTCCCACGATAAAGAGGCCATCAGCTCGAGTGACTCGAGACAGCCCGACATACAAGAGATTTCATTTTCTTTCGAACATGGACCACGCATTCTTCGTAAGTGGCTCCTTGCGATTTATGGATGGTGAGCGCCTCGGACTATATGATGGGAAACTGTTCTCGGTAAACGGTGAGTGGCGATTTTCGGGTACTGTAAATATTTTTTTTCACACGGTTGATGGGTGTCCAATGTCGATTAATCTGGTTTCGTACCATGTAATTATTGTACTCTCTTCTTAAATTTTTACCAACAGTCTTCTCATCAAACTCTATCCATAATGTTTTCACGGCGCGTGCTTCACTGTTTTACTTACCCATCATACGTAGTATAGGGTAAGTCTTGTAATCGTTTTGAAAATCGAAAAAAATGTTTTGACGGATTTACACGTTTCAGACACTAGAGATTCCGAAAAACATATTTTTAGAAAAAAAATTTTGCCGTCCGTCTGTGTGTCTGTGTGTGTGTCTGTGTGTCTGTAAACGCTCTATCTCCCGAAAAAATTGAGATAGAGACTTGCAATTTGGTATGTACTTAGTATGTAATAATGGGAAGAAGCCTATTTCATTTCAATAACCTCGATTAACCGGAACAATTTTTTTCGGACTCTCGAAATATTCGTTCTGATGAAAGGTATATAAAAATTTTCGAAATTGTTTATTTTAAGAAATGAATATAAAAGACAATAAAAAAACATAAATTTTGCATAAAGCATGAAGTCGATCGGATAATTAGTTGCCGAGATATTTGGAATCCTATTTTCCACACTCTTCGATTTTTCATGACCCTGTATTTCATCCAAATTTCACTTCAAAGATATATTTTAATTGGAAATTTGACGCTTAATCAGATGCAATAAACCGCTAGTTAATAGGATTATTATTTTTGGAGTTATAAGGAAAAACCTCTTTCAAGCCATTCAGTAATCGAGCCTTTAAAATTTGTGACGTCATCAAGCCACGATTTTATTTGAATTGCAATGCATTTTATAAGTAGTTTACACATTTTTATTTTAATATTTTACATTATGCATATCCATGATGGGTAAGTATTACGGTGGCCCCCAACGACTAGTTTTAGTTGACTTGATTCAATTTCCCTCAGGATCCCCATTGCTCCGTTAACGAGTCCGTCCGCCGTATCCAAATTCAGGATGAGCATATACCTGGCATCTAATTTGAGAGAAAGATTCTTATTTAAATGGATGGTGAGCGCCTCGGACTATATGATGGGAAACTGTTCTCGGTAAACGGTGAGTGGCGAATTTCGGGTACTGTAAATATTTTTTTTCACACGGTTGATGGGTGTCCAATGTCGATTAATCTGGTTTCGTACCATGTAATTATTGTACTCTCTTCTTAAATTTTTACCAACAGTCTTCTCATAAAACTCTATCCATAATGTTTTCACGGCGCGTGCTTCACTGTTTTTTAGTTGACTCGATTCAATTTCCCTCAGGATCCCCATTGCTCCGTTAACGAGTCCGTCCGCCGTATCCAAATTCAGGATGAGCATATACCTGGCATCTAATTTGAGAGAAAGATTCTTATTTAAATTGTTCGTGTCTTTCTTACTCATACTTCCTACTTTTCGCAACATGCTTTGCTTGGCCCGTCTACTTTCTTTGCCTGTTACGTAATCATTTCCTTCGACCGTGCACCCTTCGTATTTAATTGTGCAATTCTCAGCGTGTTGTAGGCATCTACTTCGGCATTCGTATAAAACAAAGGGATCGGTGAGAAAGGTAAGGCTGAAGGGTCCTGCACGATACGGCTTTCAACCAAAGCGACATCTTCTGGCGTCATGGTACCATCAGCCACGTGATTGAGAGACTCAGCAAAAGCCATGTCTTCTTTTTGCAGCATAATTTCTGTCAATTCATAAAATTGAAAACGTTCCCAAAGAGGATTTCCAACCAAATGATCCGCTTCGTAGCTTTTAGGAATCTCGTAAGCGGGCGTTCCCATGACTGGTGGAAGTTGTCTGAAATCGCCAAAACAGAGAACGTTCAAGTTTCCGAAAGGTTGATCATTGCCCATAATTTGTCGCATACGTTGGTCAACGCAACGGAAAATGGCATATGACACCATGGATATTTCATCGATGAGGATTGTCTTTAAGTTTCTATATGCCGCTCTGTACTCACTCACCGTATGGTCCGAGAGATCAACCAAAATTTGTTTTATTTTAGTGGGTAGCGCAAACGTTGCATGTAGCGTTGCCCCACCGATATTGTAAGCGGCTTTTCCAGTGGGTGCGACCTTCACTACGGCTAACGCAGAGGGATCGGCACTCGACTTTTCGTAACCTCGAAGTAATGTTTGCTCGAGAATACGGATGAAAAAGGATTTACCGCAAACAGCTGATCCCGTTATAAAGATACAATAGGGTTTGGCATTAATGCATCACATGCTTCAACAGATGAAACTGTCGCTCGTTGACTTTTCGAATATTGGCTTGATATTCGTTCTCTTCCCATCGGCCCGTAATTTTAAACGTACAAAATTCTTTGCTGACATATTCATCAAAATCGCGCTGAATATCGACTTTGAATTCATCTTTGAATTGTAACGGTTCTTTCCTGATGTTTTTGTCTTCTTCCTCCTCCATGTCGTCGTCTTCTTCATCTATCATTCTTTTTTCGAGGTCATGCATGTTCACCGTTAGATGATGATATTTTTTTTGTTCAACTCAATCATCGATTTTTTTTCGTGGTGAAGTTCTTTAAAATTTTGATTTAAAATGTCTTTCGTTTCATCTCTCCAATGCGTATACAACAGAATTTCTTCTCGATAAAACTCATCCGGTTCGATCAGTTCTCTGTAACCGACTGATCTCAACACTTTTCGAATGCGCCTTTCTTGCATGTAAAGAGGTTGATCGATCAGCTTGTGCTCCTCGCGACCTGCCTTTTTAAGCTCATAACCCGTGGAAAAATCTGCCAAGCATAATGTTTCGAAAGCTGTCGGTCGATTAACATATTTATCAAAGATGGATGACTGGAAGATATCGAAAGATTCTTTGAGTAAACCTTTTAAACTTTCTTGATTTTTCACCATTCGAACCCGCTTTCCTGGTGGAAACGTGGGAATGAAGGTGTCGTTGACTGACAACCGACTCATTGGTAGTTCTAAAAGACTCCAAGCTGCTTCTTGAGCACTCACTTCTGATACACTTAAATAAGTATTCGTCACATTTATCAAAAGGGATTTGAGGTTCCTTTCCGGTTTTTGCCTACATTGTTGGACACATTCTTTGAGCAATTTGGACATGACTCGTTGCGATTTGTTGATGTAATCTACCATATACGCGGCGCAAGCAAAACCATTCGTAATATATTGGATATCCATGTTGGATTGCATCATATTGAGAATTTTTGGGTTATAGTTATTCAGCATGATTTCATTCACCTCACGCTTCAAGAACACCGTGGTACGATTGATTCTCGATTGGATGACGTTCAAGTAGTGATCCAGTGAATAATCTAAAGTAAATAGGAATTCATCAAAGGTCTGCATATTATTTTTCCAGTCTAGATCGGATAAATAGTCTCGTAGTTTACGATAGTCTTCTTTGAGCATTTTATTGCGAGGGTCACAATCATTCAAAGGATCCAAAATTCGCGTTCTATCTATGGGAAAGTGTGGTATGTGAAACCGACACCCTTCATATTTTCCCTTTTTCATGTAGCACGTGGTGGTATGGCGATGTTTTTGGTAGTCTATGAACGTATTTTGGGAGCTACAGGTCATCATTTCCTCAACAAATTTCTCACACGCTTCGACAGAGTCTTGCTCGTACACAGGAGCATTCTCGAGCCATAATAGCATGTGCACATGAGGACTCCCCCGGTGTTGAAATTCAATTCTATAATAGTCATATTTAATTTTGTAGCCGGCGAAAGCCCCCCGTTCCTCTGTTTCCATGTTTTTACCAGTTCCCGAAATTTAAAATTAAAATAGAGTGCGCAAGTCACGGGATCTTTTTGAATGAGTTCGCACTTCTTTTCTTTGGTAAACAATTTTTCATTTTCAAATACCTCCCTCGTCAAAATGTGATTGTCGACGTTCAAAGATAACGCCTGCATCAATTCAAACCATTGCAGCTCGGCCGCAGACAATGTGACAAATAGAGTCGGGATTCCCCACTGTCGCATTGCGGCATACACACGTTTTTTTTCGTTTTCCCAATGAGCAGGTGCATTTTTAGCTCACAGGCTATCAAAGCCTGAGAGCTAATGTGCCCGCCCGTTCTGTATGTATGTACGTAACGCGATAACTCTTGATAGAAATATCCGATTTGTTTAAAATTTTGGTTATAGGTTCATTGTGATAAGGCGCTTCCCTGATTAGTTTTGGGGTTTCATTGGTTAAGTATAAAGGGGGGAACGGGGGGGGGGCTAATTCCCCCCTTGATTTAGATAAATGGGTTTTGCATGCAGAATCATCCTATTTGCTTCAAATTTTGTATATAAGTTCATTGTGATAAGGCGCTTCCTGATTAGTTTGGAGGTTCATTGGTTAACTATACAGGGGGGAACAAGGGGCTGCCCCCCCCTTAAGTTAGATAAATTGTTTTTTCATGTAGAATTATCTGATGTGCTTCAAATTTTGTAGATAGGTTCATTGTGATAAGGCGCTTCCCTGGTTAGTTTTGGGGGTTCACTGGTTAAGTATAAAGGGGGGAACAGGGGGGTAATCGCCCCCTTTAATTTATTATCGATTTTTAAACTTTTTGAAGGCATTATTCTTTGAAATAAGAGTATAACACAATTATTGTGAATAGCCTGTGAGCTCAATGCCATCAGTTTAACTGGGCAGTTTTCTTTTTATATATGTTTTTGAGGAATTTGTAGCCATCGTCGTGCTGAATGAGGTCGTTCACAAAATTTTCATCGAGCAAATTTTCGGCCGTGAGTCTTCCATCCAGTGATTTCTTTTTCCGAACGGAAATGTCGATAGCATTTTTAAGACGAAAGTGATTAAATTTACTGTACGCGCACAGCAAATGATCAGGTCGGACTGCCCGTCGATCTTCGTATTTCTGAATTGGCGATTTTGGTGTAGGTATACTCCTCTTTAAGGTGCCTCACTTTCCCACAGTAAATAGTTGGAAAGGACAGCTCTTCGTCATTTTCATCAAAAATTAGTGACTTGGGTATTTGATTTTCACCGGGTGCTAAACAGATACAGCGGTCGTCGGTAAGCAAAGTGTGTGTCGCACTCAGGTCTACTTCTGACTCGTCGACCTCCACTTCTTCTTCTTCTTCTTCAAATTCTACTATTAGTTTATCCAAGTTAAAGTTTTGCCATGTTCTTTCCCAATCTTCCGACAAACGCACTTCAAGGTGCTGATACAGTTCCTGTCGAGTGCGGTACCGGGCTGCTACATGGATTTTTTGCGGACTAACGATCGTGCTCATATAGTCTGATTTGTAAGTCAAACGTCTTTTTTAACTTAACGTAGACTGTATAGCATTCATCTAGATTGTGTGGCAGGTGATCCACTGTGGAATCTAATTTTATAGGCACATTCACCACCGAACCCTTCAATTTGAATTGGCATCCGTGAACGGCATAGGTTTGCATGAAAGGAATACGCAACGCCACCAGTCGTTCTTCTAACGGATTCAAACATTTTAAGCAGTCAGGTATTTCTGGAAATTCGAAACCGTTTGATATGGCGTACTCAGGAATTTTGAGTTTCATCATATCATTGTAACACGTATTACAGAAAGAGCCATCATCGCCAATATTTTCATAAAATGTCAGCCTTAGAAATTCTTCGGTCGCTCCTTTAGCGATTAATCTCGATTTCGAAAGAGGTCGAATCAAAGTTTTAAACCATAGTCGATCGCAGCAATAGCATTTGTGGTTTGGACCATCGGATATAGTGTCAAAAAACCGATTGGCTATTATTTGAAATTCTGGTTGTTCGCAGGCCCAGTTGAGATCGATGTTCCGTTTTTGTCGTTTGACATCGGGCGCATTGAGTGTAGATACTAATTTATTACGTTTATAAGCTCTTTGCAATGAGATAGCTTCTTGAGCGCGAAAATTGGGATATTTTCTTTTAGTCTGCATAATTTTAAGCATTTTATTCCGATGAACCTCTTCAGAGGGAAATGAATTGGGAGGACGACCCATTTTAGGGCGCGGAATAACAGCTGCATCATTCTCGTGCTTCTTAACCCCTTCGCGACGAGCGTCTTTTACAGAATTTTTAATCTGTTACCACCGGTTTTTCAAATGAGAAATTTTCACCTAATTGAATCGCAAAAATGCTATGACTAGATAAGGAAAACTTTACAAAAAAAAAAAATAACTGGTGGGAATAATCGAGGATTCTCAACATCTTATGCGTCACGTATTCGTGTCGCTCGTCCCCAAGGGGTTAATCCAATAGCGAGCAGTAGCATACGTAATATCCAGTGTACGTGCAATTTCAGCAATCGAAGTATCGGCATAATAAAGAAAGATAATTTGTTTTTTAATATTGTCAGTAATAACCATTTTTATAGTTATGCATAAAATGTGTCGATAAGCTAACCAAATTAACTAGCTGTAACTCAGAATAAAAACGCAATGACAACAAACAATTTTAAAATATCTAAATAACAAATAAAAATTCCCCTGTTAAAGTGTTGAGTTGTTCAATAACTATTCGATTTAGAAAAATATTTTTCTACCACAGCAATTTTTTTTTAATGAAATTTAATTCATGTTGCTATGGCAGCAGATGATAAAACGATATCTTTGGAATAAGGGATTAAATAGAAGACAATTTTTTGTTGATGTTTGTGATAAAATGTTTTTCCTTATTTTTTAAAAATGTATATACATAATTCATTTTTATATTTTAACAGAATAATAAGTTTACTATAATTCGTTACTCATGCTATGGCCAGTATACACGATACACGTCGAGCCACAATGCCTGTATCATTATCTTTTTAGGCGTAAAAGTTTCGCTACAGTACTCCATTGTGAAGTTTTGTAATTTTTGAAATCTAATATTTGAAAAACGACATAATCATTAGATTTGAAATTTATATCAAGAAAAATACAATTTTTTACCATTCTAACGCAGTTTGTAAAACAATTTTGTGACAAATACTTTTCGAGTTATTAATTTTTTAAGTAACTTCAAATGTTTCATTTTCCGAGATTAATCTGTGGCAACGATGGATTGCTGTGACTTTTCATAAACATGAAAAATGATAGAGATTGAAAGAATAAGCCACCCTGTGTGTGGCTAATAAAAATGTATATACATAATTCATTTTTATATTTTAACAGAATAATAAGTTTGCTATAATTCGTTACTCATGCTATGGCCAGTGTCGCGAATCCAATTGAATTAAACGTATTCTTGGCTCCTACTAACAGGCGATGTTTGCATAAATGTATCTTTCTAAGCTGTGTGAGAAATATGTTTTTGTTTTTGTAGATGTAAATTTCTAAGCTGTGTGAGCAAGATGTTTTTTGTTTTTGTAACTGTATTTTTCCAAGCTGTGTGAAAAAATGTTGTTGTTGTAGAAATGGTTTTGTAGAATGTTTTGTCGGCACGGAAGTGAGATAATAAAAAGATATTCGTTATGTTTTTTAAAAGGAATGTTTTTCACGTATTAAAGTATTATTTTCTATTGTTTTAAAAATGACGAAAGTATTAAAACGGGTAGTTTTAAGCTATCGAAAGTCGCTATGTATGTATTTGCGACAATTTGGCGCCCGAACAGGGACATAGGAAGTAATATTTTTTAAGTGGAAAACTGTTCAAGTATGGATGCGTTAAAAATAAAAAGAACACCCCTTAGAAGCGCATTTACGAAGACTTTAAATGCTTTAAACGAAGCTATTAACCAGTCAAGCCCAGATGTTAATCTAATAGAAGAGCTTTTAGATCAATTAGTAGACAAAGCATCAAGATTACGTTCCACAGATGACGAAATATTAAATTTTATGTTGGCGAATGGGTCTCCAGAAAAAGATTATGTAAAAGAGTTCGAGGCATGCGAGGAATACCATGAAAAATTAATAACAGTGAAGCAAAGTGTAAGACATTTTTTTGTTAAGCCTACCGTCGAACATCAGCCTCTTTTATCTAATTCGATAGAAAACGAAAGAATGGGATCCCGCACCCTTAGATTACCTGAAATTAGTTTGCAGCCGTTTGATGGGGACTCAAGATCGTGGCTAACATTTTGGAATACCTTCAAGAAAATTCACGAAGACACTGTGTTAGACGATCACTCGAAGTTCGTATATCTGATGCAAGCAATTACTCCGAAATCGAAAGCGTCTCAAATTGTGAAAAGTTATCCTATATCGGCTGAAAATTATGCTAAAGTAATTCAACATCTTAAAGAAAGATTCGGAAGAGAAGACACTCTGATACAAATTTATGTTCGCGATCTGCTGCAGCTGGTATTATGTAATAATAATACATCGAAAAGAGAGTGTAATTTGTCGTCGTTATATGACAACCTAGAAACCAAACTTAGATCGTTGGAATCTCTTGGGGTCACAGAGGATAAATACGCTAGCATTTTATTCCCGTTGGTGGAATCGTGTTTACCTCATGACGTTCTCCGAATTTGGGAACGGGATCGTGAGAAGTCTGATCAAGGTAAGAGTGAATTAAATTCTATACTTAATTTCTTAAAAAATGAAGTGTTGTCTGAAGAACGTATTTTATTGGCGCGTACTAGTTTTGATTTTGATAAATCTAAGAATTTTACTAGATTTAAAAATGTTGAATATAATTCTGTGCCAACTGCTACTGATTTATTTGTAAGTGATAAATCTAAGGATAAACATTTAATTAAGAAATATGAGGAAACATGTATATTTTGTGACAAGTGTCACTTATCAGAAAAATGTTTTAAAGCTAATTCGCTTTCTTTTGAAGATAAACGAAGTATAATTTTGAAAAAGGGGGCTTGTTTTGTCTGTCTTAAGAAAAATCATATTTCACGTCACTGTAAATCGAAGATTAAATGTTTAAATTGTGGTAAAAGGCATTTTGCTGTAATGTGTCAAAATGTTTGTAATGAAGAGAGTAATACGGCATTAGAAAGTCGTAAACATGAGTCAGGGAGTAGTGATACTGTTTTGACTACTCAAGGTTCCGACCCATCAGTGTTATTACAAACTTTGCATGTACGTGTAAAGCACGATGGCAAAGAAAAAATTGTACGGGGAGTCATAGATACGGGCTCAGAGCGTTCATATTTATCAGAAGATGTAATTAAGTATTTGAATTATAAAAGTATTGATGAAGTTAAATTAATTCATAAATTATTTGGTGGTGTTGAAACAAGTGAGACAAACCACAACAAATATAGAATTCATTTAAGTAGTATTGATAATAGTTATAAATGTGATATGCATGTTTTAGATGTTCCTGTTATTTGTTCTAATATAAAAAAGGTGCCAAATGGACCTTGGTTAAAAGAATTAAATAAATATGGTATTAAGATTTCGGATGTTGAAAACAATGTATGTAAAACCGAAAACGAAATTAAATTGTTAATTGGTTCCGATGTGGCGGGAAAATTACTCACCGGAAATATTAAAGTTTTAAAAAGTTGTCCGGTTGCTGTAAAGACCCATTTAGGGTGGACTCTCATGGGGAAAATTCCAGGCATTAAATCTGAAACAAATGATTCTCTTATGGTTATTTCGTCTCTTTGGAACGAAAGTTCCGTTGCTGACTTATGGAAGCTAGATATTCTTGGTATAACTGATCCGGTTGAATCTAAAACTAAAAATGAAATTCATGAAGAAACTATGCAACATTTTAAAAGAAACATAAGAATAGATTCAGATGGGAGGTATGAAGTAGCATTGCCTTGGGTACTAGATAATGCCCGCTTACCTAGTAATAGAGAATTGGCCGAAAAACGGCTTGCTGCAACGAAGAAAAGGTTATCAAATTTGAATAAAACTGAAGTTTATAATGAAGTATTTGATACATGGTTAAATGCAGGAATAATTGAAAGGGTGGTCGATAATAAAAAATCCAAAATACATTATTTGCCACACAGGCCTGTATTTAAAGAATCGAGTGAAACTACTAAAGTAAGGCCGGTTTTTGATGCTTCGGCTCATGTGAAAGGTTTTCCTTCATTAAATGATTGTCTAGATAAAGGATTAAATATGATTGAAATGATTCCGACAATATTTCATCGTTTTCGAAAATTTCCTGTTGGTGCAGTATCTGATATAGAAAAGGCATTCTTACAGATAGGTATTACAGAAAGTGATAGAGACTATCTACGGTTTTTATGGAAGGATAATATAATTTACAGACATAAACGTGTGGATTTCGGAATCAATTGCAGCCCTTTTTTACTAGCGGCTACTCTGAAACACCATCTGGAAAGTACACCTGACAATTTTGTTTCTACAGCAGAAACTTTGAATGAATCTTTGTATGTAGATAATTGTGTTTGTAGTTTCAACACAACTGAAGAGTTAAACAAGTTCATAATTGAATCGAGAATGTTACTGTCCTCCGCGAAATTCAATTTAAAGGGATGGCTGTCAAATTATCCAATTCAAATTATTATGTCTGAAACTTCAACAGTTAACATAATACCAGTACTAGGCTTAAACTGGGATCTAGAAAACGATACCCTATCTTGCAAAATCGGCCCTATTGAGGAAGAGCAAATTATTCCTACAAAACGAGCTCTACTTTCATTGGCTCAGAAGGTTTTTGATCCTTTGGGATTTGCCTCACCCGTGACTTTGCTCCCTAAACTTATTCTACAAGAATGCTGGAAGTTGAAATTAAAGTGGGATGAATTAATTCCAGAGAATTTAGCTAAACAATTTTTGAAGTGGGTGCAAGGAATAAAATTAATTTCTGACATCAAATTTGAGCGCTGGATGAATCTACATAATTTTGAAAATGATGTAAGTCTTCACATATTTTGTGACGGAAGTAAACACGCATATGCTACTTGTATTTTTCTGAGAGTAAAAAAGAAAAATGAAATTTTGGTGAGTTTTATACAAGCACGCGCAAGAGTAGCTCCTCTTAAGAACCTAACTATACCGCGGTTAGAGCTTTTATCATGCTGCACTGGAGCCAGGTTGGGTAGTCGTGTCATTGCTGATTTAAGAATTCCAAATTTGAAGATCTGTTATTGGTGTGATTCAACAACAGCTTTAAGCTGGATAAAGCGAGATGATAGATGGGGAACATTTGTCTGGAATCGTGTAGAAGAAATCAGATCTTTGTCACAGAAAGATCAGTGGCGACATATTTCAGGAAAATTTAATCCGGCTTATCTTCCTTCCAGAGGTTGTTCCATTGAACAGTTCTTGCAGCTAAAATGGTGGGAGGGACCAGCCTGGCTGGCTGAGCCAGAATTTACTTGGCCTCAAAGTGTCGAATCACCAGATGAAGAAGTTATTAATACTGAGAAACGGAAAAGTGTCATTTCAGCATTAAACAAGAACACGAAACCTAATGATTGGTATTATCGACGATTTTCATCATACAAGAAAATAATAAGATTGATTGCATGGATTCTAAGATTCATAAGTAATTCAAGAAAACCGAATTTAAAAGAAGTATCTGATCTTACATGTTTAGAAATAGAACAAGCTGAAAGAAAATTAATGATTTTGATCCAGAAAGACAGCTTTGATGGAAAAAATAATGAGAAAATTCGTAGCCTAAGACCAATCCGTGATGAAGATGGTATCATCAGAGTAAAAACACAAGTCATCTATCGAGAAGATACTGTCAATTTTAAGTACCCAATTCTTTTGCCGTCTGACCATCCTGTAGTCCATCGATTGATCTCCTGGAAACACCAAGAGCTATTAAATGCAGGAGTGGCTCTTTTGATGACATCTATACGAGAAGACTACTGGATCCTGAAAGCCAGGAAAACCATTCGAGCAGTAGTTCAGAAATGCGTGCGTTGTAAAATATTTAGTGCACAGAAGACAGAGTCAGAACCTATTGCATTGCCAGCAGAAAGAGTTCAAGATGCGGCAGTATTCCAAATAACTGAAGTAGATTTAGCTGGGCCCTTATATTTGAAAAATGGAAAAAAGGTATGGATTGTGTTGTACACTTGTGCAGTGTACAGGGCCATACATTTAGAATTAGTGACGTCATTAGCAACAGATACCTTCCTCCAATCTTTTAGGCGCTTTATAGCGAGAAGAGGAAGACCGACGACCGTTTATTCTGATAATGGTAAAAATTTTGTCGGTGCAGATAGAGCTTTTTCAGACATCGATTGGGAACAGATCTCAGCTGCAGCAGCTGTACAAAAGATTCGTTGGAAATTCAATCCGCCTACTGCCGCCTGGTGGGGTGGTTGGTGGGAGAGGTTGATACAAATGGTGAAACGCATCTTGAGGAAAGTACTAGGTAGAGCCTCATTATCCTATGAAGAGCTTATCACAATTCTTTGTGACTGCGAACAAGTTGTAAATGCTAGACCACTCACGTATGTCTCAGAAGATGTGGATGATCTAGCACCTTTAACACCATCAATGTTTCTTCAAGAAATAAGATCTTCAGATGTGATAGATTTTGATGCAATTGACGCACAAGAATTAAACAGAAGAGCAAAGTATAGACAACAAGTTCGAGAACATCTTAGAAGACGATTCCGTATTGAGTATTTAGGGCAGTTACGCCAACAAAATTCCCTGCAAAAGAATGCCAAGCAACTGACCGTTGGTGATGTCCTTCTCGTAGAGTCTGATAAGAAACGTACGTATTGGACTTTAGCTCGTGTGCAAGACAGTGGCGCACCCAAGGAGGGGGCCAAGGGGCCCAGGCCCCCTCCAAAGAAAAAGGGAGAAAACACTATAAAAATATCTAAAATATTTACGGAACCGAAGTTCGTTTTGTGTGTGTGTGTGTAAAAAATTCCCATAAAAGCACCCTAAAATACATGGGTTTCACCGTGTTAGCATGCAGTTAACAAAAAAAGACTTTTAAGAGGTTTATTTCCCCATCAGTGCATGCTGCTTTAGAAAACTTTTATTTTATCGCGAGAATGAAAACATAAATTTGCCAAGAAAGCAATCACCGCCAAAAAATGACACACTTTTCCAGTGGCAGCCCATTCGGAGCACGGGCCCAGGTTTTCCCCAAATGCTATTGAAGATTTTTCGATTATTTGCCAAAATCTGATGAAGTTTTAACTATTAAAAAACAAAATTAATATAGAAAATTTTGTTTATTTTTTTTTCATTTAAAAACATAACTTTTTTAACATTATTAGGTGCGTTCGTAATTATATAAATACGTAGCACCTATAGTCGTCGTTTGGTCCGTCCGTCTGTCCGTCCGTCTGTCTGTCTGTCCGTCCGTCTGTCTGTCTGTCCGCATATAACAACGCAAAAACTACCCAACCAAATGGTTTGCAATTTGAAATATATTATCTTTGCATAAATTTGTCGAGACATTTCAAATTTTATCAAAATCGAATCAAAACTTTAGGAGATATTAATAAAAATATTTATTAAGAAATTTGATTTTTTTTTTAAATCGGTGCTTTTTTGTTATATGAGCTTCCGATGGATGTTAAATCGTCAAGCGACCGAGATACTTATTTTATTACAGAAATTAATCTGCAGACGATATAATTCATTTCACAGAATTAAAAATCATCAAGATCTGAATATTTATATAACTAGCTGATACATATATATCTGAATATTTATATAACTAGTTAAGATATTTGTATGAACAGTGTCATAAAATATATACTTAACTAGCTGTTTAACCCGTTCTACGCACGGGATATCATGAATTTAATTCTAAAACGTGCGTACGAACGCACCTCGTTTGTAACGTTTGACGTACAATTTCCAACTTGTTAACTTTATTATCATTATCACTTTTGAAGGGCAACATCACTCATGTGAAAACACCTTCTCGCTAATATTAATCCTATGGGAGAAATTTTTTAAAATATCTCGTTTGCATTTCAATATTTTTTAAACATTTTTTTCCATTGGATAGTTGAGGTCGATCTCTACAAAGGCGGTTTTTTTCTTTTTCGATTTTGTTTACGTTTTATTATTATTATTATTATTATTATTCGAATACTTTCACTTTCGGAACGGGTTTTGAAAGATCGAAAAATCGCCAACGAGGTAGAACACTAAAGATTATGATTATGTTATAAAAAAATTTACTGCTAAAAGACTGAGAAGAAATTTTATAAAAATATCATTAAATATCACAAAATTTTTAAAGTCAATAGTGGTTATCTTAACAAATACGTGTTTCAATAATATATTTTTTTATTCAAGGCCGCCGTAAGCATAGGAGCAAGCCCCCCCCCCCCCCCCGTAAGCAGGTATTCTTGTTCAGAAATTATGTAATCGAAAGAGACTTTTCCATTTTTTCGTAAAGGCAGATCTTTCAGAAAATAATGTCAATGCTGGCGTCCTTGAAAAGAGAAAAAGTCTCAATAATTAAACTAAATTTTAAGTATAATAATTTTCATTTTCATTAAAATAAATAATTAATTATTAAATATTGAATTAATTAAGGTAATTTTATGATTAATTAGTGTATCCTTGCAATTTCCTACTGCAATCACAACTAGAGAAATTTTGCTCCCACTAACTTTATTTTGTTTATTTTGTTTGTCCAATGCTCGGCCCCCTCCATGATAAAATCCTGGGTGCGCCACTGGTGCAAGAACTAATTTCTGGAAAAGATGGTCACCCGAGAGTTGCTCGGGTAAAAACTGAAAATGGTGAACTTTTAAGACCAATACAAAAACTGTATAATCTAGAGATTCCAAAAGAAAACTCTTTAGAACCAATATTACGAACAAGAAGTGGTAGAACAGTGACTATTCCAAAACGTTTTCAGTCATAAGACTATTTTTTTTTAACACTGAACTTTTCAAACTTTTTTCCTTATTTTTTAGTAGATCTCATTTCCTAGTGTTAATTTGAATTTGTAATAATATGTTTAATTTTTGTTTGAATTTTTGCAGAAATTTGTATAATTTGTCTTTGAAAATTAGGATTAAGAATATCTATACTTTGGCCATGTAATGTAAGTATAATGTTACACATATTTTGTTTTATTTTGAATTTTGTTGTGCATATTGTTGAGTTTTCCTGTTGAAAACTCAAGGTGGGAGATTGTCGCGAATCCAATTGAATTAAACGTATTCTTGGCTCCTACTAACAGGCGATGTTTGCATAAATGTATCTTTCTAAGCTGTGTGAGAAATATGTTTTTGTTTTTGTAGATGTAAATTTCTAAGCTGTGTGAGCAAGATGTTTTTTGTTTTTGTAACTGTATTTTTCCAAGCTGTGTGAAAAAATGTTGTTGTTGTAGAAATGGTTTTGTAGAATGTTTTGTCGGCACGGAAGTGAGATAATAAAAAGATATTCGTTATGTTTTTTAAAAGGAATGTTTTTCACGTATTAAAGTATTATTTTCTATTGTTTTAAAAATGACGAAAGTATTAAAACGGGTAGTTTTAAGCTATCGAAAGTCGCTATGTATGTATTTGCGACAGCCAGTATACACCATACACGTCGAGCCACAATGCCTTTATCATTATCTCTTTACGCGTAAAAGTTTCGCTACAGTACTCCATTGTGAAGTTTTGTAATTTTTGAAATCTAATATTTGAAAAACGACATAATCATTAGATTTGAAATTTATATCAAGAAAAATACAATTTTTTACCATTCTAACGCAGTTTGTAAAACAATTTTGTGACAAATACTTTTCGAGTTATTAATTTTTTAAGTAACTTCAAATGTTTCATTTTCCGAGATTAATCTGTGGCAACGATGGATTGCTGTGACTTTTCATAAACATGAAAAATGATAGAGATTGAAAAAATAAGCCACCCTGTGTGTGGCTAAAAAAAAAAAAAAAAATTATATTTTACACTATTATCTACTTTAAAAAAATTAAAGCAAGTTAATTTTTTATTTTTTTAAAAAGAATAAACATTATTTTATTTTATTTTTAGCTGTATCGTTCAACTTCGTTCCCGAAATTCCGGCCTTGCAAGAGGAAGTTAGTCGACTGGAAAATGACGGCGTTAACAAAATAATTGCTCTAGGCCATGCTGGATATCATACGGATCTAGAAATTGCAAAAAATGTGAAAGGAGTGGATATTGTCATGGGAGGAGATTCAGATATTATGCTGTTTGATCCAGGACATGGTAAGTGTACTCATTTCTTAGGTAGATTTCGTAAGAAATATTAGGTAGATTTCGTAAGAAATACTATCTATTACATTCTTCCCTAAGTTGGAATTTCTGAAATTTTTTTACAGATCTACGCCGATCATGACTCCCAGAACCCAAAACCACCCCAGTTCAAAACTTTATCTATCTATCTATTTATCTATCGATCTATCTATGTCACTTTTATGTTACAAACTGATACATAAAATCAAGGGACATAAAATCTGGGTGAAGTTCGTTAATGGGCAAAATCGAACCAAGGGGGGAGGGGGGGCTTTTTGTGAAAACAGAAAAAACCCATAATTTCTTAATTATGATACGTATCGAATCCGTTTAAAGTTATTATTACTTCTAGCAAAAGGGCCGAAAATTTAGGTATGACAGATTTTTGATATAATTAAAAATGGCCCCAAGGGGGGGGGAAGGGGGGGGGTTTAGAAGAAAAAAATTCATAACTTCGTCAATTCACAAGATATTAAATCCGCTTAAATTTATTATAAATCCTCTTAATATTATCTAAAACTTTTATATTGACAAGTTTTTTATAGGACAACCCTTATAGCAAAAAATAGTAATAATAAAAATAATAATCCCTGCCGGTTCCGCCTGCAAACAAGTTAGGTTTCGAAGTGGGCTGTTCCAACTGCTGCATCAAGGCAAAAAGGTCATTTCTTCCACAATTCCCAACAAACGGCCCCACGGTCTGCGTCTTCGAAATCTACCTGTGCTTGTAGGCCGAGCCGTCAGGGATTTTTTGTTTGTTTGTTTGGTTCGATTTTTGTATTTGGACAAACTTTCTGATTAGACAGACCCATGCTTTCGACAGGTGAATTTCTAAAGCTACATACAAAGCAAGACCTGATTATGGCCTAGACATAATGAGTACATCGAAGAAATGTCCATGTTTGAATCTAAGAATTTACATTTTTCTGCATGCAAAAAAAAAGATAAAAACGCCCTATAATTTATTTACCTGTTGGACATATGTTAGGCATTGTTAATTACAAAAGTGTTTAAAGTAAGTTAGGAAGTAATACAATATTATTGTAATAGTCCTGCCACAGATTTTCAATAAGTTACACATTTTAACACTTTCCAACAGAGTTGAAAAGTTGAAATTTGTTTATGAATTCGGTTTGTCCACCTGTCTGTCTGTCCATGCTCTAACTTTCGTAATTATACTCGAATTGTCATGTGATTTTTATATGTTATTAAGGTTTACTGTAGAATGTTTGGTATTGAAAATAAAGTGTGTAGCATTTATAGTTCGTCTACAGGGATACAGAAAAGAATTCCGTTACATTTTGGTCCATGTAGAAAAGTCGTTTGTGGTGCATTTTGTAAATGTTACGATATTTCAAACATAATGAGATTGAAACGAATCACTGAGGTGGACTACAACATGCTTTCTCAGAAGTATTAAATGTCACATGTGTAGTTTGTTTGCATGTATGCACAAAATAATTCCATTATATTATGATCATGGAGAAAAATAATTTGCGGTGCATTTTAATGATGTTATATGATACTTCAAACATAAAGAAATTAAACAAGAAAAAAAAACCATGCATCAAGCATAGATTATGAAACACTTTCCAACACTTCTATAATACTTTAACAAAACTTCGCTGTATAATAGGGTAAATATACCTAAGTAAATATTTTACAAAACGTTTAACACATTTGAAAACCAGATTTCAACAATTACCGCCATTGCCGGAAAGGTACTCGAAATCTTTTGTGCTGCTGTGTATCCTTCTATATTAAAAAAAAGTAATCTGGAACTGAGCCAAAAACGATTTAGAAATGGACCAATAAAATTCTGCGTAGATATTCCGGGTTATTCTCATCGCTTTTTTACCAGGGACTTTTTTGAGGAGCTATTACTTTTTTTCTAGCCATCCTACGGATTCGAAAATCATACCACCAGACGCGAAATATAACAAGTTTTCAGAAATTAAAAAAATTATCACGGTCGGACAATAAAAACTAAAAAAATTCTTAAACAAGTTGGAAATTGTACGTCAAACGTTACAAACGAGGTGCGTTCGTACCATAGCTAGTTATATAAATATTCAGATCTTGATGATTTTTAATTCTGTGAAATGAATTATATCGTCTGCAGATTAATTTCTGTCATAAAATAAGTATCTCGGTCGCTGGACGATTAAACTTCGAAAGCTCCTATAAAAAGAAAGCACCGATAAAAAAAAATCAAATTTCTTAATAAATGTTTTTATTAATATTTTCTAAAGTTTTGATTCGATTTTTTAAAAAATTGAAATGTCTCGACAAAATTCTGCAAAGATAATATATCTTAAATTTCAAACCATTCGGTTGGGTAGTTTTTGCGTTGTTATATGCGGACGGACGGACAGACGGACGGACGGACAAACGGACGGACCAGACGACGACAATAGGTGCTACGTATTTATATAATTACGAACGCACCTAAAAACGAGTAAAAAGTCTTTTATTGAAACAGTCATTTTTTTATATTGTTGCCAATTTCTAAATAAGCGCAAAGGATTATGTTTTATCTCAAATAAAAAATGTATTTGCGCGAGACTATTAAAAACAATAATGAAAGTTTAAAATAATAATTAAATGATCACGTGTTGAAAGCAGGAAATAAAGAAAATTACGTCATAAAAGTTGTGTTTACACATGAATATTAAAAATAAAAAAGATGAATTAAATGAAAAAGCCTTATAATCAGTTAAATGAAAAAGCATTATAACCTGATTACAGAAGATAGTCGCCGTTCGTGATATCATCATCATCATCTTTTTAAAACAGGATACATTACCAGGTTTTAAGAGGCTGTGAAATCAGAACAGGGGTTGTTGAGCGTAGCGAGCAGGGGGCAGAGCCCCCTAGTATAATATATATTTGTTTGTATTGTATGTTGAATGCTAAAATTTAGTATAGTAAGAAAACGCATAGCACAGTTGAAAATTCACCTTTATTAATTTCTACCAATACAAGGAAACGTACTTGAATTATTTTGTACTACCTTGTATAATACCTACAGATTTTTACACACGCCACGTATTAAGCTGAAATTTAATTCAGACGAATTAAATTTAAAGTTACTCAAATCTGGAGGCACGGCAGTGCCTCCGCCAAGTCGAAAGAGGACAGCCGTAAGCATACTTTTCTGGAAGCAACTCAGGGCACTTTTGACCCCCCCCCCCCATATCTCCGCGCTGGAGTATCCCAAAAATTTGAAACTTCGTTTTTCTAGAGAGTATTTGGCACACAGGACCAAAATTTAAAATTACAACTTTCTGTCTTTTCTAGTTCAGACGATATATGAACTCAAACATTCGATTTTTTGTCACTTCACGCGTCATCAAAAAGATTAGGTAGATCCCATAGCCCTAGAAACTTGACATTTGGAAAAAAGGTAGTGTTTAGGATACAAAGAAAGGAAAAATTATAAAATTCGGAAAATTCGAAAAAAAAAAAAAAAAACATTCGAAAATTCAACAAATTCCATCAAAATTGAGAATTCAAAATAATACGATCTTGTAGTCTTAGAAACTTAAGATTCGGTGTGAAGGTAGTGTTTAGTATCCAGAAAAAGAAAACATCAAAAACACCAAAAAAATCGAAGACAAAATTGAAAAAATCGAAAAATTTCAAATAATCCGATTTTGTTGCGCTAGAAACTTGGAATTCGGAATAAAGGTAGTATTTAGGATGCAAAATAAGGAAAAATTAAAAATTCCGGAAAATTCGAAAAAAAATTTCATAAATTCGAAAAAGTCGAAAAAAAGTTGAAAAAATAAAATAATTTGATCTTTTAGCCTTAGAAACTTAAAATTCGCGGTAAAGATAGTGTTTAGGATTCAGAATAAGTTAAAATAAAAAACGCAATAAAATTCGAAAAAAAAATAAAAAAATAAAAAAATAAAAAAAAATCGAAAAAAATCGAAAAATAAGGAAAATTTGAAAATAATTCGATTTTATAGCGCTATAAACTTGAAATTTGGAATAAAGGTAATATTTAAGATACTATATAAGAAAAAAATTAAAAAATATGGATAATTCGAAAAATACCCATAAATTAGTGCAGACGATATATGAACTCAAAGTTTCGATTTTTTGTCACTCACACACTCACTCATTCTCGCGTCATTGAAAAGATTGGGTAGATCCCGCAGCCATAGAAACTTCAAATTTGGAATAAAGCTAGTGTTTCGGATACAAAGAAAGGAAAAATTATACAATCCGGAAAAAAAAAAAAAAAAAGCATTCGAAAATTCAACAAATTCGAACAAAATTGAAAATTGAAAATAACACGATCTTGTAGTCTTAAAAACTTAAAATTTGGTGTGAAGGTAGTGTTTAGAATTCAGAAAAAGAAAACATCAAAAACACAATAAAAATCGAAAATTAAATTAAAAAATCGAAAAAATCGAAAAAAATCGAAAAATTTCAAATAATCCGATTTTGTTGCGCTAGAAACTTGGAATTCGGAATAAAGGTAGTATTTAGGATGCAAAATAAGGATAAATTAAAAAATCCGGAAAATTCGAAAAAAAATTCAAAAATTCGAAAAATTTGAAAAAAAAATTCAAAAATTCGAAAAATTCGAAAAAAAAATTGAAATAATTAAAGTAATCTTTTAGCTTTAGAAACTTAAAATTCGCAGTAAAGATAGTGTTTAGGATTCAGAATAAGTTAAAATAAAAAACGCAATAAAATTCGAAAATAAAATAAAAAATTTGGAAAAATCGAAAATGAAGTAAAAAAATCGGAAAAATCGAAAATAAAGTAAAAAAAATCGGAAAAATCGAAAAATAAGGAAAATTTGAAAATAATTCGATTTCATAGCGCTACAAACTCTAAATTCGGAATACAGGTAATATTTGAGATACTAAATAAGGAAACATTAAAAAATATGGATAATTCGAAAAAAAAAATTGAAAATTTCAAAAATTAAAAAAAAAAAAGAAAAGAAAAGAAAGAAAGAAAGGAAAAGAAAAAGAAAAAGTGAGAAATTGAAAATAATATGATCTCGTAGTCTTAGAAACTGAAAATTTGGTGTAAAGGTAGTATTTAGAATTCAGAAAAAGAAAACATCAAACCCCCCCCCCCCCAAAAAAAAAAATCGAAAATAAAATAAAAAAATCGAAAAAAAACGAAAAATTTCAAATAACCCGATTTTGTTGCGCTAGAAACTTGGAATTCGGAATAAAGGTATTATTTAAGATGCAAAATAAGAAAAAAATTATAAATCCGGAAAATTAAAAAAAAAAATTAAAAATTCGAAAAATTGAAAAAAAAATCGATTTTGTAGCTTTAGAACTTAAAATTCGGCGTAAACTTATTGTTTAGGATACAGAAAAAGGAAAAATTAAAACACAATAAATTCGAAAATAGAATAAAAAACTCGAAAAAGATCGGAAATTTCAAAATAATTCGATTTTGTAGCGCTCGAAATTTGAAATTTGTAATAAAGGATACAAAATAGGGTTGGCACGTTTTTGCCAAAGGTGGTAAAAACCATGGAAAAAACCGGTAAAAACCGTCCTGGCAAAAATACATTTTTGCCACTTTTTGCCAAAGTGGCAAAAATAGGTATGTTTTATTTACAGCGATGTAATTATTATATTTTAATTTTTAATAATTTCAACTCTAATAATACGTAATTTAATTTTTTTATTTACCTTAGAATATTCAATGCATCATTAAAACAGTCTAAGTAGATTGTATTTTTTAGTAAAATACTTTAGTAATCAGTTTTACTTTCAAGTAAATAACTTACTGGCTTTGGTTTAAACTCTCATAATTATTAAACAATCAATCCTTATGCTTCAGTTAATTTTGTAGCAAAGTCTGAGAGAAATAACACTTACCAATTTTGCTATGCTATGAGAACAACAGTTATTTGAAGTTACAAAGTAAAAAAAAAAAAAAAAAAAAAAAAAACCTTTTGCAAGATAATTCATTCTCATTTCCTATGATCAAATCAAAATTCAAGTCTGTAGCATGTATAATGACAATGAGGAAAATGGTAAGAAAAATTACCTAAAAGATTAATTTGCCTATATTTGTAACATTAAATAATCAATTAAAATCATTGTACCCTCCCCTCTCTTATACATATTAATTTCATCCAATCCATGTGTATTTTTTTATAACCTCCCCCTCAAAAAAAAAAAAGTTGTAGGAATTTTAAAAGTTTACTTGGTACTACTTGATTATCTCGTCGACCAAAAAACTATCGTCAAACTATAAGATTAAATGCCAATTATGGATCATTGTAAATGTCATTTTCACTTGACATTAAACATATTACATGTGTTTGTTACGTCATCATGTGAATTTTAATTTATATTTGAATTTTTATTAAGGTTTTACTAATTTGTTTTTTCTTTCGTTATTTAAAATGAAAATTATGTCAATAAATAATTACCTCATGATATTAAAAGAAAAAAAATATATAACAGATTAGTTTCAACTGGCGTCACAAATTTTTGTCCACAAAATATTTTTATTTTTCTATATTTACTTCAAGCCTATATCTAATGTTTAGATACATTTTATAGTTTTTTTTCTGCATTTTTTGACTAAATAAAGAGGATTGAATTTTTTACAATCTTCCGTTATCATTGATATTTATTATGTTCCTTAATAAATTTGATTATTACACTTAAAATATTTACAACTAATTGACAAATTCAATATCTTAAAAATATCTGTTTGCTTATAGTTTACGTGTTTAAATGCAGAATTATTAAATTAAACTGTTCTTAGTATTATTTTGATAGAAATAATCTGGTTAAATCAAATTTTATATTTGCTATGTCGTTACGACATGAGTGAACTTTATCATTAAAGTAACCCTATTATTTAGATTATTATTTTTTTTAAGTATTCATTCATTTTCCTAACTTAAAATTTTAGAATGGCAATATTTTTTCATTTGTATAATTTGGTGAATAGTTTGGCGATTTGTTTAATTTGGCGAAATTGGTCGACGGGATAATCAAGTAGTACCATTTACTTCTATACAGTATTTATAAAAGTGATACCTAAAGGTTCAAATAAAGATACAATGAAGATTGATTTAGCAAATGTTTATGCAATAATATTGTTTTTTATTATAGATTTTTTAAATGTAGAAACTGTTGATTTAAATTTTTTTAAATATATATTCATTTTAAAGGTAACATTACTACATTAATTTGAGAAAAGTAAAAAGTTTTTACCTGTCACCATCACATAAATTTATCTACAAAATTGATTATGATTGATTATTGATATTTTTTTATTCATATTACCAATGAAAATTATTTTAATTAATCAAATTAATATTAGGGAAATATGTAATTAATATTCTGATTTAAGTCTCAATTATAATATACACAAAATTATATTATTTTATTATATTTATTAAATCCAGCCTTTTTTGCCAGTTTTTGCCAATTTTTGCCGGTTTTTACAAGGTTTTTTCCAGTTTTTGCCACTGTCCTGGCAAAAATACCATTTTGCCGGCAAATTGCCCAACCCTAATACAAAATAAGAAAAAAATAAAAAATCCAGAAAATTATAAAAAAAATTCGAAAAAATCAAAAATTGAAAATAATTTTATCTTGTAGTCTTAGAAACTTAAAACTTGGTGTAAAGGTAGTATTTACTATTCAATAAAAGGAACAATTAAAATATTCGTTAAATTCGAAAATAAAATCGAAATATCGAAATATCTTTAAAAAATCGAAAATTCGAAAACAATTTGATTTTGTACTGCTAGAAACATCAGTTTTAAGATAATTGTCCTATTAGCTAGTACAACGCCCCTAATTGTTTTATGTTATTTCCCCTGGAATATGGTTTTCTTTTCTTTCGTTTACGAATTTCGTTATAGAAAAGTTCCGCTATAGACTGGCTACGTTATAGGCGATTTCTTTATAGACAGTTTTTTTTCTGTCACAGGTTATACTCTATTTACTTCGCATATGAAATATGGATTGTTAAATGATGCTGGCCCCACAAAAATTTTCACAGCTCCCCCTCCCCTCCCGACATTACTGGCTGGTTATGGCTTGATAGTCCTTTCTAAATAAAATCATGGTGACTCTAAGATTCACTTGATTTATCTCTAAATTGAACCTAAATGATCCTAAGAAGACGGATCAAAGAATTACTATACTGGCATGACAATCAGGTAACTTAGAATTAAAATCGAAAAATCAATAAATTTATAAAAAGTCGAAAATTTGAAAATAATTCTATTTTGTAATCCCTAGAAGCTTGACATTTGGCAGAAAGGCAGGGTTTAGTACACAAAGTAAGGAAAAATTAAAAAATCCGTAAATAATAAAAAAAAGACTAAAAAAAAAACATCGAAAAAAGTAATATAGTTTGATTTATTGGAAATTTCCTGAAATTTTAATTTTGGCTTTCTTTTTATACTAAAAAGTTCTTTTATGTTAAATATCAAGTATCTAGGGCTGCGAGTAATATCTCATATGGATAGCACCTATCCTGGAAGCAATTGAGAGTTCTTTTGACACTCCCTCTCCCATAACTTAGTGCTTGCCTAGGAACCTGAAATCTCTTTTTATCTACAGTACTTTGCAAACGAAACTAAAGCTTCAAATTTTTGATACCTGTAAATAATAGGGATAGAGTGTGGGCTTAGTGAAAATCAGTGGATGATCCCCAAAAAGAACCCAAAATCAAGAAAAGGAGGATTACTTACAAAAAGAAGTGAAATCTCATCAAAAAGTCACCTGTAAAAAATGCAGCCAAGTCTCGTAACTCATTTACCGTAAAAAGTACTGAGATCGTATAAAGCCAAGTTTAACTATCTTATTAACTCTGAAATTTTCATTCACAAATCACTCCTAGTCTCTATATCTTTAGTTAATTATTATTTTGTGACTTGGTAATTACGCAGCACAGGGAAGTTATTACACCTTACTATGTTATGGAATGGGATGGGATAATTTAATTAAGGCAAATTATATACGCACAAGGAAGTTATTACACTTTAATATGTTATAGTATTATTTGATTAAGACTAACTATATACATCACATTCCCGTGCTACGTAATTGCCAAGTCACAAAATAATAATTAACTAAAGATGTAGAGACTAGGAGTGATTTGTGAATGAAAATTTCAGAGTTAATAAGATAGTTAAACTTGGCTTTATACGATCTCAGTACTTTTTACGGTGAATGAGTTACGAGACTTGGCTGCATTTTTTACAGGTGACTTTTTGATGAGATCACACTTCCAGAAGTTGTCACCGATAGGCGCCCATGTATCCAGTTCTTTGCATAGCCCTGTTTGTAATATAGGTTTTGTCATCAATTCAAGACTCACGTTCGCCTAATGTGGCACAAGAAGGAAGTTTCTTCCAAAATGTGACTTAATTAGTAATATTTAAATTATTCGCAGCAATGTAATTCCTCTTTAATGTTAGTAAGCATACAGATATCACTTGGCATAGTTCAACAACCACGCGTGCAAAGCCGCGGGCTTTGTTGGTAATATATAAATAATTGCATTATTCTTGTAAATATGTGAATGAAAATCTAAATTTATAAATAGCATGGTAATTTTGTACGGATAATGTATCCATTCCTGAAGAAAAATAAAAAAATCTGTAAATTATCTAGGTAGTGCTTGTAAATTTGTAAGTATTGTACCTTTTAATTTCTGATAGTGTTTCTTTTGGATAAAAATTTTGTTTTATAATTGCGCATCATTAAGCCTTGCAAAAGTAATAATATATTTTTTAATATACATATACATATATCATTCAAATAACACGTAAGTGCGAAGAACGTTTACCTTTATAGGATTTAGTTTGTAAAAAAAAAAAAAAAAAAAAAAAAAAAAAAAAGTAATAAAATACTTTAATAGTGAAAAAAAAAAAAAATCAAGTTTTAAGTACTCATATTTTATTATTTTTTCAAAATGATTTTACTAATTAATTTCGAATAAATTTTGAGTGTTTTGCAAGCGTGAGTTCTGTGCGATCTATAAAATTATTTCTGTCTGAGCTTCAAACACAGAAATATAGTTGTAACAATTAGGATATTACATAGTTGCCAACTTTCTTTTTTTCAAGTCAAATAAACATATTTTGAACTAGAAAGTTTATTATCTTTCTAGTGAACGGTACTTATTTTCTGGTTCAAAATATGTTTATACTAGCGGCCCGACCCGGCTTTGCACGGGTAGATAATGTAATTTTTTTAGTACATTTGTTTTCCTGAATTTCGCGCTTCTACCAAAAACTGTTGCTGAGATATGGGGAAATGACCTACAACTTTCGAATCCCCCTTTAACCACTTTCAGGGGGGGAGGAGGGATTTCTGAATTCACTAAAATACGTGTTTAATCGTTTGTTTAGTAGATTTGTTTTCCTGAATTTCGCGCATCTACATAAAACAGCTGCTGAGATATGACGAAATTTCCTTAATTTTTCGAAACCACCCCCTTTAAAACCCTTCGGGGGGAATTTCTAAAATCACTGAAATGCGTGTTTATCCATTTTTAGGTGCGTTCGTAATTATATAAATACGTAGCACCTATAGTCGTCGCTTGGTCCGTCCGTCTGTCCGTCCGTATGTCTGTCTGTCTGTCTGTCCGTCTGTCTGTCTGTCCACATATAACAACGCAAAAACTACCCAACCAAATGGTTTGCAATTTAAAATATATTATCTTTGCAGAATTTTGTCGAGACATTTCAAATTTTATTAAAATCGAATGAAAACTTTAGGAGATATTAATAAAAATATTTATTAAGAAATTTGATTATTTTTTTTTAAATCGGTGCTTTTTTGTTATAGGAGCTTCCGATGGATGTTAAATCGTCAAGCGACCGAGATACTTATTTTATTACAGAAATTAATCTGCAGACGATATAATTCATTTCACAGAATTAAAAATCATCAAGATCTGGATATTTATATAACTAGCTGATACATATATATCTGAATATTTATATAACTAGTTAAGATATTTGTATAAACAGTGTCATAAAATATATACTTAACTAGCTGTTTAACCCGTTCTACGCACGGGATATCATGAATTTAATTCTAAAACGTGCGTACGAACGCACCTCGTTTGTAACGTTTGACGTACAATTTCCAACTTGTTTAGTAGACGTGTTTGCCTGAATATCACGCTGCTACCTAAATCTGCTGCTGAGATATGGCGAAATGACTCAAAACTTTTGAATACCCCTTTAACCACCTTCTGGGGGGAATTTCCAAAATCGCCGAAATTTTTTAGTAGATTTGTTTTAATTAATTTCGCCCTCCTACATAAAAGCTAAGATATTGCGAAATGACATAAAAAATTCGACCCCCCCCCCATTTAACCACCTTCTGGGGGAATTTCCAAAATTGCTGAAATACGTGTTTTATTCATTTTTTAGTAGATTTGTTTTCTTGATTTTCGCGCTCCTAACTAAAACTGCTGCTGAGATATGACGAAATGATCTAAAACATTCGACCCCCTTTTAACCCCTTTTGGGGAGAAATTTCTAAAATCGCTGAAATACATGTTTAACCAATTTTTTAGTAGATTTGTTTTCTTTAATTTCGCGCTCCTACATAAAACTGCAGCTGAGATATGGCGAAATGACTTAAAACATTTGACCACCCCTTTTAACCACCTTCAGGAGGGAATTTCTAAAATCGTTGAAATGCGTGTTTAATCATTTTTTTAGTAGATTTGTTTTCCTGATTTTTGCGCTCCTACCTATAACTGCTGCTGATATATGGCGAAAGGACCTAAAACATTCGACCACCCCTTTAACACCCTTCGGGCGGGGGGATTTCTGAAATCGATGTAATACGTGTTTAATCATTTTTTAGTATATTTGTTTTCCTGATTTTCGCGCTCCTACCTATAACTGCTGCAGAGATATGGCGAAATGACCTAAAACATTCGACTACCCACCTTTAACCCCTCGGGTGGGGAATTCCTAAAAACGTTGAAATATATGTTTAATCATTTTTTTAGTAAATTTATTTTCCTGATTTACGCGCTCCTACCTATAACTGCAGCTGAGATATGGCGCAATGACCTAAAACATTCGACCCCCCCCCCTTTAACCCCCATCTGGGAGAAATTTCTAAAATCAGTGAAATAGGTGTTTAATCATTTTTTTAGTAGATTTGTTTTCCTGATTTTCGCGCTCTTTCCTATAACTGCTGCTGAGATATGGCGAAATGACCTAAAGCATTCGACCACCCCTTTAACCCCCTTCGGGGGGGATTTCTGAAATCGCTGTAATACGTGCTTAATCATTTTTTAGTATATTTGTTTTCCTGATTTTCACGCTCCTACCTATAACTGCTGCAGAGATATGGCGAAATGACCTAAAACATTCGACCACCCCCCTTTAAAACCCTTCTGGGGGAATTTCTGAAATCGCTGAAATAGGTGTTTAATCATTTTTTAGTAGATTTGTTTTCCTGATTTTCGCGCTCCTACCTATAACTGCTGCTGAGATATGGTGAAATGACTTAAAACATTCGACCACGCCCCTTTTACCCCCTTCTGGGGGAATTTCTGAAATCGCTGAAATAGGTGTTTAATCATTTTTTAGTAGATTTGTTTTCCTGATTTTCGCACTCCTACCTATAACTGCTGCTGAGATATGGTGAAATGACTTAAAACATTCGACCACCCCCCTTTAACCCCCTTCTGGGAGAATTTCTGAAATCGCTGAAATAAGTGTTTAATAATTTTTTAGTAGATTTGTTTTCCTGATTTTCGCGCTCCTACTTATAACTACTGCTGAGATATGGCGAAATGACCTAAAACATTCCATCACCCCCCTTTAACCCCCTTCTGGGACGAATTTCTAAAATCACTTAAATAGCTGTTTAATCATTTTTTTCGTAGATTTGTTTTCTGGAATTTCAAGCTCCTACCTATAACTGCTGCTAAGATATGGCAAAATAACCTAAAACATTCGACCCCCCCCCCTTAACACCTTCGGGGGGGATTTTCAAAAATCCCTTCTTATTGCTTGCCTAGGCCATAACAGCAATCTACAGTCCAAATTGTGTGACCCTGACTTTAGTAGTTTCGGCTGGGCGTTGATGAGTCAGTCAGTCAGTCAATCACCGTTTCCTCTTTATATAATAGTATAGATGACTTTAAAATAAAGGAAGGTTGGCAGCTATAAATATTTTACTTTTCACAATTTTTATATTTTTTATATTTTTATATATATTCAGTTTTACCATTTGTTTAAAAAAGTTGACTCCTTGGATTTGATACCTTTAGAGAAAGTCAGGTTTACGTAGATTTGCTAGTAATCAGTTAAATTCATTGTTATAGTAATCTTCTAGCTATGAATTATGCTACATGTTTATTTTTAACACTTTCCAACATAGTTGAAAAGTGTTTATGAATTCGGTTTGTCCCTCTGTCTGTCTGCCGTCTGTAACTCGCATAAATATACTCGGATTTCCATGCAATTCCTATATGTTATTGAGTGTTGTATTGATACTATTGTATGTTCGGTATTGAAATTGAAGTGTGTAGCGTTTATAGTTCATTTACAGGGATACTCAAAAGAATAGATCAGGGATACATTACGGTTTATGGGGAAATATCGTTTGCGATGTATTTTAATGATGTTACACTGTTTCAAACATAATGAAATTGATATTTTTATCACTCAGGTGCACTAGAAGAGGCTTACTATAGAATAGGTGGGCATAGCGTGTATCATTCATTTACAGGGACACACAAAATAACTCGGTTACAGAAGGTTACACAAAAGGATTCGGTCTATAACAATAATTACTGGAAGTGGGTTTTCAGTTTTGGTACGCGTTTTTGTATGCGTGTTGTACTAAATTTTGCATATTACTTGGTGTGTATAAATGCTTCAGATCATATAAAGTGCACTACAAAAGATATCGAATACATTTCGGTTTATTGACGCAAATCGCTGAAATTGGGTTTTGAAATTTGTAATGCGTTTTCTAAATTGTTTACTTAGACATCAACTTTCACCTTATTAATACGGTAAAGTTTTTTTTAAAGTATTCTGGAAGTGTTGGAAAGGTGTGTTCATAATCTATGCTTGACGCATGATTTTTCGTTCTTGTTTGAAATTGAATTTAAATTGTGCTTTAATTTAGTAATTGTCAGCCTACAAGTTTGTTATTTTAATATGCTAACGTAGGTATGCCTATATAATATTTTATAGATTTGCGAAATATTGTGCATATAAGTAAGAATTATTATTTCAAAAACTAAGGGGCTCTGCCCCCTGCTCGTTACGCTCACCAACCCCCGTTCTGATTAAATAGCCTCTTAAAACCTGGTAATGTATCCTGTTTTAAAAAGATGATGATGATGATGATATCACGAGAGGCGACTATCTTCTGTAATCAGGTTATAATGCTTTTTCATTTAACTGGTTATAATGCTTTTTCATTTAATTCTTCTTTTTTATTTTTACTTTCTTCTATCTATAATAGAAGAAAGTATTGTAATCGAAATTTTTTTCGACTTCGAGTTTTCGAAGGATTTACACGTTTTAGGGGTCAGAGATTCCGAAAAACATGTTTTTACAAAATGTCTGTCTGTCCGTCTGTGTGTCGTCATTGTATCATCGAAAAGTGTATGAAGTTGCACTTCAAATTGAACAGAATTTTTTTTCTATGTTTTTGGCTATGGAAAGCAGGTTCTATCGGAATTTGGGGATATTTCGACGAAAGGGGGCGCTGTGATCGATATTTTTGTTCCATTTTCACTATTGTATCATCGAAAAGTATATGAAGTTATGCTTCAAATTGAACCACATTTTTTTTCTATGCTTTTGGCTATGGCAAGCAGGTTCTATTAGAATTTGGAGATATTTCGACGAAAGGGGGCGCTGTGATAGCCATTTAAAGATTTCAAATTAAAAAAGATGTGCAAATTCAAAAAAATTAGAAATCCTAAAACTTTTTCCCTTTAATGTTCGGCCTTGATCCGGAGAATCTGGAGCAATTTTTGTTTTGCCTCTATCTTAAAAAATGGCTGAGGTATAGCGGTTTGAAATTTTAGGGTGGCTGACATTTTCAAACAAGACAGCAGAATTCATCCATAAACGGGTTTAATTTATGAGTTTTAGTTAACATGGTTTCGGCAAATTTTCTTTCATTGTTGTAACCATCAATCCTATTATATGCTTATCACTATATATTTATATTCGCCAACGTCAAATTCTTGCCAAACTTGGCGACAGTTGACGGAATATCGCCAAATTTGGTAACCAAAATAAGTTGCCATAAATGAAGCCAACTTGGCTGTAGAGGACTAATTTGGCGATATTCTCATTCAAATTCAATGTTGACGAGAACTGGGATTGAATCTTCTTTATTTAGGTACCACGCATTTTACCTTCGTGTTTTCCAGTAAAATTAGCTAACATCGTAAAACCAAGGAATAGGGAGGCTATCTGTTCCTGTCAGTTCAGGCCAGAAGTACTTTTCGTAGTTTAGTATACATCGGTTGTTCGCATCCCTGTAACCCGACGATTCGCAAGCAGCTGACGTACAACAGAATGACGAAAAATATTGTTTTTATTGGCGATGTGATAGCGAATTTTGAAGTATTAACATGAGTGAGATAGAAGAAAGTTTTGGGATTGGCACATCCGACTAGTTAATATTCATTTGTAAACACAATTTTTATGACGTAATTTTCTTTATTTCCTGCTTTCAACACGTGATCATTTAATTATTATTTTAAACTTTCATTATTGTTTTTAATAGTCTCGCGCAAATACATTTTTTATTTGAGATAAAACATAATCCTCTGCGCTTATTTAGAAATTGGCAACAATGTAAAAAAAATGACTTTTTCAATAAGATTTTTTACTCGATTTTTAAGGATTTTTTGAGTTTTTATTCTCCGACCGTGATAATTTTTTGAATTTCTGAAAGCTTGTTATTTTTCGCGTCTGGTGGTATGATTTTCGAATCCGTAGGATGGCTAGAAAAAAAGTAATAGCTCCTCAAAAAAGTCCCTAGTAAAAAAGCGATGAGAATAACCCGGAATATCTACGCATAATTTGATTGGTCCATTTCTAAATCGTTTTTGGCTCAGTTCCAGATTACTTTTTTTTTTTAAATATAGAAGGATATATCTTGAAGTGAGAAAATTAATGTTAAGAACAAACATCTTAAATTATCAGGTTATCAGAATTTATCATAGTATATTTATGATGAATGAAATATACTGAATCGGTAAACATTTTATTATCTACCCTATATATATAAAATCCTAATGAAACGAATTTGTGAAACAATTTTATGAAACGAATTTATGAAACGATTTTATGAAACGACTGATTAAACGACTGATTATGTTCTAGGGCTATTTTTAATAAAATATTAAACGCTTGATGGTGAAATTAATACCAATTGTTCATAAAAATCCGCGGATGTCAAAACTGGTAATAGAATTTTGAAATTGGAATTAGTTTTCGAGATATTAATTTTTTTCTAATTTTAATGACATTTCTGTAATGATGGCAACTAATTACTCAGTTTTTTTGTGACAAAAAAGGGAAAAAAATTGAAAAGGATCCCGATAGGGATTATTGATTTCTTTTTTTTCGTCATTTTCAAATTGAAATTGAATTTATATTTTATTTCAATCGATAATGAAGACAAGATTGTAATTAAATTATGTTTTTCGGGAAAATTTGAAAAAAAAAAATCACATTTCTATCGTCAGGATTCAATCGTCTGTCAGAATATAATTTAATTTATAAACTGAAAATATTTTGAATAAATTCATCTAAATGACGTCATTTATGTAAACGCAAAAGAAAGGGGGGGGGAAGGAATTAATAGTAATTATTATTTATTGATATAATTTTGTTATTTTTTTGTAAAATTTAACTAAACGAATTTATAAAATCATTAATTCGGATATTTGAAACTAATATATAAAATAATAATTGCCCAACTGAACGGAAGAATAAAATATCCTGCTTGGTTTTTTCAGCCAAGCTTTTTAAAAAAGCGTCAAAACACCTATAATAGAAAAGCAGCAAAAGTTCATTGGGTTTGTTTTCATGACTTTTGGCAACAAATGTACGTATATTAACGAATCTATCCCTTTTTGAAGCTCGAATTACGCCAAACCTAAAAGCAAAGAATTCTATACTGGAAAAGTACCCGATTTTCTTATGGGCAATATTCAAGTGACATAACATGATGTAAAATTATCGCGGATTGCAAATTTGTTTAAATATCTCATCAATTGATGCCGAATAAATGCAGGCATGCATGCACAAAATATTTAATTAATTTTGTATGATAAATAATTATTAGAAAATTCTGGGTCTACATATTAATTAAAATAAATAATTTACATATTTAAAATAACTTGAAAATATGCATGATGGTGCACTAAAATAGAGAGAAAATTAAAACCTGTTACTGAAAATGTCTATAACATAGTACTTTTCAATACCGTGGTTCTTAATGTTGTTCACAAGCAGATGGATTTTTTCTCATCCTTAAACGCAAAGGAAGAATAGAATACAGATCGTTGTTATAAAAGTCCGAGAGGTAGCCACAATTTAAACCTAACCATTTTATACAAGCTGGTTTTCAAGTTGTAATTGATTTTACTTATCAATCCCGAAAACAGTCGTCAGTTGTCGCAACAGCTGTGTATGAGGACATGATAATCAAAAAATGCCCAATTAAAACGTTAAAAGCATGGCAACCCAATTACAGATTTACCAATATTTTAAAAATAAAGCACGCTGTCATGTTTTTAGAGGCCTCGAAGTCTGAGCGGGGGTTGGCGAGCGTAGCTCGCAGGGGGTAGGCCCCCTAGTTTTACTATATATTAGATTAACGATTTGAAACTTTTGTTAAAAGTAAGTTATATCATATTATTTTTTTCAGATGCAGACGAGTTGTCTAAAATTGGCAATATTCATGGGAATTATCCAAGAATTCATCATCAAGAGTCAGAATCAGCGGACGATCCAAGTTTAGTTAACAGAACATTGGTTCTTCACATTCCACAACATGGAATGTATGTAGGGGTTCTTCGAGCAACTTTTGATGACAATGGTAAAATCATTCATGAAAGTGGGGAACCTGTTTTATTGGACAGTAGTATTCCACAAGGTAAGTTATTTATAAGAAATTATAACTCTTTTCATATGATTGGAAGAGTTTTTTGTATATAAGCTAAAAGTTCCAGTTGTCAGCTTTTCAACAACCCAACATAAATGTCTCATTTTCATTACTTGTCAAAAGTTATTAACTCCGTGTTCTCAGCACTATCACTCAGACTAATTCTTTTGAAGGTAGTCCTTTTATTTCATTATGAACCGCAATAAACTATTTATAAAGTATTTTATCTCATTGTGGCTGACTTATGAGGGGCGTCTGAACATAGGAGCATTTACACTATGATAGGACTTCAAGTTAAAATTAATGTTATATTTCTTTATAAAACTACCGGTTTTATGTTTTTATATGCAACAGTTTGTGAAAGATAAGCTGAGAAAGTCTAAAGGTCACAATAAATTCAGTTACGGCAGCTGAAGTGTTAGTAACGTTTTTTTTTTAGAACAGAGACATAATTTATTGCATTTTAATAAATTCAAAAATGCCCTTTAAACACCTTTCGTATTGTGTACTTTAAAATGCACCTCTAAATTAATTTTCAATAATCGTTTTAATATATATATATATATATATATATATAAGCAAATCAAATAACAGCTTACAAATATTTCGATGAAATTCTTTAATAAATAACAAAAAACTAAAATGTTGAATTTCACAAAATCATGAGCTATTTTATTATTTTCTTTCCTTGAATTACCATACTTTTCCGTGTATGCCGGGCATTTTTGTACCCCTCTCCCGTAAAAAAAAAATCCATTTTTTTCGGTTCAGGTGGTCCATACATGAGGTTTTGGGATTTGCCTACCCAATATGTCTATAAACTGCCTTAAGAGCTACACTAGTCAGCATGAAAATTCGCAAACTAATGTGAAACCAATGAAGGCGTTCTTTGTGAATTTCTCGTTTGCATTTTAATATTTTTAAATGATTATCTTTGTATAGGATATTTGTGGACCTCTCCACCTCGATACACTATCAATGACCTCTGTATATATCACATGAAATCGTTTAATTAAAAAAAACTTTAGTACTTAAATTTATAAAAGCATAAAATAATATTCTGTGAATACTTTGTGCACTTTGTACTTAGCGAGGGAGGCTTCTTCTGGTATCTTTAATTAAAAAATGAACCTACGAAAGAAAAAAAACCTCTGCCTATTTAGTGCCCTTGAGTCATACGGGCCTTGGGCTCTGTACATACACGCAATTGACTGGAACTGAATGCATGGAATTTACACAAGTGTTAAGACGATACTGAATTCTTTCCTGTCACATTATAACTTAGACCAGTGATACTCACTTGTGTGGCCCCACAAATAAGACATAAATATATAAAACTAGTGTAAATGCCCATCCTAGGACGGTGGGTAGAATTGTGGTTTTCACTTAAAATCTCTATAATAAAACTGTAAGTCATGTGACTGTCATCAACAGTTCCGGAATGTCCGTTTCACTTTTTCATATGCCAGGCGGCCATTTTTATTAAAAATTATTTTTTCGAATAAAACTTCATAAATGTGACATTTTTAGAAAGATCGTTCAAAATAAATTAATATTTGAGAGATGACTTACGTTCAATTATGTATATATTCTCCAATAACTTCAGTTGAAATTAGCTTCGCAGTTCAAATTCTCTATCCATGAAAGTAAACAAAAAAAAAGATTCATTCGTCGTGAAGGTTTAAAATATTAAACCATTAAACCATGGAGATAATCGTTCGTAAAGTTAGTTTTCCGTGAAAGATTTTTTGGAGCGCTGCCTGGTGTCAAAAAAATAATTCGTACCAGTGACACAATCAAAGTTTACCATAATAATGTGCTATACAACTCAACTTCATTCTTTATCTTTTCTTGATGTAAGCTGAATGTAAACAAATACAACTCATGTAATGATATTTAATGAATCAAATTTCGAAACAAATTGTCAGTTAATTTGGTATTTATGTATTATACGTGAAAGGAAGAGAGACCACCGAAAATGATTGTTAATCACCAATCATATTTACCATTATTAATGACCAATCGCTTTCAAAACAGGAATTTAATATACATTTACAAAATACATAACATCATTAAGTACTTTTGTGTTATTTGGGCGCAAATCTGACCAATAGAATTTTTAAAATCGCCAATACCAGCTTTTATTTTTCGCGTGTGCAAATTAGAAACGATAAATTTATTTTGAAATCAAATGTTCTGATGGAACAGCTGTCGTATTCGCACCGGGGCACTATATTAACTATAGAGTTGCAATATACAGAGAAAAAACGGGTTGCTGTAATTAGAATTATAGGCGGTAATGTTGGTGTGACATATTTACGTGATTATCAAAACTGGCTTCCAAAAGTTCAATGTTTCACCAAACCATACTCGAAAATTACGTGTTATAATATGCACTCCGATTATGTCACATTATTCAAGACGTTTTAAATGAGAATAATGATAGATTTTCTTCTTGATTCTCCCGTAATCAAGTCTACAGCCAAAGTTAGCGAGAAACAAACAAACAAACAAAAAAATATGGGCAACAATATGGTTCAGTGTAAATGGTGGATATCATTAAAGACTTTCACAAAATAGACTTCATTGCACCAAATCGTATTAACTAAAATACGCCATTTGGCAATGGATCCAATTACGGAAAACTACTTAATATGTTTAAGAATCTCCTCATTAGCAAGCATATTGCAACTGATAAGCAAACGGATATGAAGCATAAATGCTTAAGTTGGTTAAGCGGTTTTTGTCAAAAAAGATGAAATACATAACAACAAAAAATATGCGAAATGCTACCATGATCGAAAAAGTTTTTGATTTGTCTATTAGATAGAATCTTCCGGTTTGGCGAAGGATTACGGAAAAAAAAATAAATTATGAATAAAAGTAACGTGTTACAGTGCTTAACATACATTTAAGGGAGACCAAACTGGTCGCCAGTGGCGGCTAGTTTGAAATAATTGATAAAAATATTCATATACTATTCATCAACAATAAGGGAAAACTGGCATGAAACATTAAGTTGAGGGTCTGGTTAATGCATGGGGTTCTGGCATTTTAACAACAAATTTGTACTCTGATGTAAATAAGATAGGGGGAAATTTCAGATGTATCTTAATTAGTAAAAAGAAACAGACATATATTGAATGCAATATAAGTACAAATAGTTTTTACTAACTACTCTAAGAAATATAAACATGTTTACATACTATTCATCGACAATAAGGAAAACTTACCTGAAACGCTAAGTTCAGATCCTTTGGAGTTTTAACAACAAATTTTTAATGTTGTGTAAATACGATGACAGAACACAAAATATATTACAGATACTTCTTAATTAGTAAAATGAAACAGAGAAAGATATAGTTCTCATTTGGGTACAGATGTCGCAGACGCACCGGAGTATGTTTTTGGTGCCAAAATGGCGATTTTATACCTGGGCAATCCGGTGATTTTGGCGAGATTATGTTTTGTATGGCAAGCTGGTAGAACAGATTGTGCGTGTTTTATATTAAGTTATTATATTAAATTAAACATTGTGTGTTTTATAATAAATTAATCATTCTAAAAGGTGGATTAAAACTTTGTGCCGTTATATTAAAAATAAATGTGCAACGTTAAATTAGCACAAATTAAAATCATTTCTAATGGCAAACAGCTGTTTCAGAGCCCTTAAGCTCCATCTTCAGTGCCAACTCAAAAGTTAAAAACGAATTAAAAACTCCTAGGCCATGACCGATTGCCTGCCATCTCTCGCCCCGCGGCCAGATGAAATGGCGTTGAATTTTTCAAAACAACAGCGGAGACGAGGAAACACACGTGACAGAGAGACCAATAGAAACACTCTGCCGACCGGGAAAGTTTAAGTGTGGAGGCGAATAAAGGAGGGGGGACGAAGAGAATGAACTAAGCGAAACGCAGCCAGTTGGCTGCGTTTCGCATTGTGTGATAAAATAACTTGTGTGTGTTTATAATAAAAATTTTGCGTTTTTTATAGTAAAGTTGTGTGTTTATTATAGTAAAGTTGTGTGTTTATTATAGTAAAGTTGTGTGTTTATTATAGTAAAATAAACTTTTTCACGATAAAATAAATCTAACATGCTTTTTTCGCAAGCTAGGCTTAACAGTATACCCGAAGACTGGGTTTACTCGCCAAAATGGCACAAAAACCTCGCCAACCCCAGTTGTCTGTAACATCTGTTCCCTAATTTGCGTTTTATTATGCAGCCTTAAATTTGTTATGGTATATTAGTCTGAAACAAACGCTGAACTATTTATATTGTTTTAAGTGCAAACGTGTTAATGTTCCATAATCGTTTCAAGCTTTTTTTTCACCATAACACTACTCTTAATTTTATTTTTCCTGAAATCCTCTACTTTTCTGTAATTCATCTTACGTATTATTTAGTTTTTTTAAAAGCAATCGCTAACATGTAATCAGTGCATACAATCAAGATGAAGTAATCAATAAAGGCTCCAATTCTAATTTATATAATTAACAATTGAAAAATCAGAGAAAATCACGTCATGTTGGCACAAACATATAATTTTTTTTAAAGTTTTTAAATACATTTCAGGATAACGTCGTTTTAACATTTTCAGCGTCCCGAACTTTTTAGACCTACTATATGTACTTTTATGCTTAATCACAATGAATTCAAATAAATATATATATTTTTTGCTTAATTGTAATGAAAAAATGGCATCAATAAAGTTATAATGCATACAGATAAAATAAACCCAATACACGCTGTTCTCGTGATGTCACAGTAAATATGAATTTTTATTCACTTATAAAAACTAAGTAACACGTTCAGAAATAATTTTACCGATATTTAACCTGCAAATAAAAAAATAAGTCCAAAAAGCCACGTGTTGTTTCCCATCCATTGCTCGGATGAGTTCGTAAAGGAATCAACGCACTGTGTTTTATTACATTTAGATATATAAATAAAGGAAAAATTGGTAAAATTATAGAAGAAGCAGACTGGTATCTTTAATTTAAAAATGAACCTGCAAAAGAAAAAAAAAACCTCTGCCTATTTAGTCATACTGGCCTTGAGCTCTATACATGCATGGAATTGACTGGAACTGAATTTCGATTACCACCTCAAAGTGTAAAAATTGTAATAATTATGTATACTCATATTAAATACTGCTAATATTTATTGGTGGAATTAATATTGAATTGTTAACATTAATTGAAATTAATAATTACGCAGTAGTAGTATATATTAGTTACTGATTATAATATATAGGTTGTCCTTTCTTATCGTTGACCAATAGCTAATTCCTAAACCGTTAGTTGTAGATGCACACTGTTAACAATCTGCGGCAAACTGTTCCGTCGTTCAACCTTTTATATAAAAAACGGTTATTTGACTATATGTTATGAAGCATTCTTATTGGTCAGAATAAATATAAATTACGGTTATGTAACTGTTTTCTGTAAAAACGCTTGAATGATTGGACATTTTTTGGCCGATTTTTAACAGTGTACGGTTCCAATTGTAAAAATGTTTCGAATGTTGTTCTTCATCATATGAAAATCCTAACGTCAAAATAGTTACTTTTTAAAAAGTTACGAAATTTACATTTTTATACAATCTCTGGGTCCTATAAGTTATATTTAGAAAAACTTTATCCATGCTTTAACAAGTAAAAAGTAAAAATTCCATTCTTTTAAGACTAAAACTTACCGAGTTATGATGCCTTGGATTTTATGAATTTTCGGCATTTTTGGGCTGTAAAACGAAAAAACGTATATTTAGTATAAAAAAAAAAAGAAAGCTGAAAATTAATAAAATTCGAAATATCATAACTTGGCAAGTTTTAGTTATATAAAAAAAAAAATGACATTTTTACTGTTTTACTTAACGCATGGAGTAATTTTTTTTCTAAATATAACTTATAGAATTCAGGGACCGTATTAAAATTTTAATTTTGTAACTTTAAAATAATAACTACTTTGACACAAATGGACTTTCATATGAAGAACAACACTTGAAACATTTTTGCAAGTGGAACTGTACCTTTAAAACTAACAGTGTAGGAATTAGCTATTGGTAAACTATAAGAAGAGACACGTTGTATAGACATATGACAGCAAAAATGTAAGTGCGGCCGTCGATCTCGCTTTTGTACCCTATTTTAGACATAATAAAATGTTATTGAGTACCACTGATTTAGACCATTTTCTCATACAGATACAGCTACTGTAGAATTTATGGAGTGGGCCAAAGGAGCGCTTGAAGAATTAAATGAGCATGGTCGAATTCCAGATGATGCAGAAATACTTGGCATGGCTAAAGGTCATCTAGATGGTAATCGAAGACGCTGTCGTATGGAAGAATGTTCCCTGGGAAACTTCATTGCCGATGCCATGCTACATGAATTCACTTTTCACTACAGGAATAAGTCAGAACACCGATATGAGTCTGAATGGTGGGGTCCTATTGACGCTGTGATTTACAACTCAGGAACTATTCTGAGATCTATAGAACCAGGTTTGTATGGTGATTGTTAACTCAGTTTAAGGGAACGGTGGGCTTACAAAATATTTTTCTAAATTATTTATAGTATTTCAAGAAGAAATTCTAAAAAAGTTATCTCTACCATGAATTCAATATATATTTGAATAAAAAAAAAATCTATTTACTGAAAATTTAAAAACATTTAAAGCTATTAATTTGTTTTTTAAATAATTTAAAATACGCGTTCCAAATACTTTTTATTAATTCTATTACTTAAAAGAACTTTATTAATAAAATTATTCATGCATTTTTTAATTCGACAAATAGTTATTTAGAAAAAATTGCACGGAACTAAATATGCATTGAAAATTCTCAATAGTTTTTATACTTGAAATAGGTTTTATTACTAATTTGTCAATAGGTTTTATTACTAATTTGAGGACTTTAATAAACCAGCATTCCAAAACGGATGCACAGATTTGTTTTAGCACGTATCAATATTGTCTTTTACACATATTGAGAATTTTTGACAGAAAATAAAACACATGGAGCGTTTTCAAAAGGAACAGATTGAGAAAGATTTGTTTAAAAAAATCATTTAAAATACATTATTGATATATTATTTTCATTACTTACCTGTAAGATGTTTTAAAACACACTTTCTGCTAATATATGGCATTATATTTTTATTTTTTTAATTTAATGAGTTAACACAAAACCAAAAATCTCGCATTTTTAATCGATGTTTGCTCTTTTAAAAGTCTCTTTTTAAAGTAAGTATTTTTTCTTGAAGTATGGTATAATAAATAGTACAATGTGTTATTTTTATTTACTTCTCTTTTCTTAATGTATGTTTATCTACAGCCCCGGAAAAAAGAAACATTTTTTAATAATTTTGCCAAAAATAGCAGTAGAAAAATGATATTGACGTATGTCGACTTTTATTTCGTATACAGTTGAACTTCTACTTTATGAATTGTTTTAATTAACGAATGTTTCTTAGGAACCTTGATTTTAGACAAAATCACGCAGGGGGGGAATCTAAATAATTAATATGAATTTCTTTTTAGCGAATTTCTTTTCACACAAAAATTTCAAAGTTGTAATTGTCCAACCTACCAGAAAAGCCATTCTCTAAAGAATCTTTCATTTTCTATGTCAATCGTCATAGTACACCACGGTCTAGAATGTTCTATTATATGCTAGTCTTCAAATTAATTAATATTAAATTTATGGAGAAATCTAGTCTAGTATTTATATTGGTGGTTCAGTGTATTAATCTACAAATAGTCAATTTTTATAACAGCAGAAACTAACATTAAACGAGTCGGATGTGCCAATCCCAAAACTTTCTTCTATCTCACACAGATTTCGCATACACTAAAAAGAATCAGCACCAATTTATATCAAGGTCTAACTGAATCTAAAATTTTATTAAATTCCGTGCATTAGTTCTTGAGATATGACTATTGCTAAAATCGTGTAAATCCTGCAAAATGCAGCGTAGCAGCGCCACCTGTTGGGAGATTTAGACCAGAACCTAATCGACAACAGCTTATGTCAACGTCCAACTGAATCTCAAGTTTGATGAAAATCCGTGCATTAGTTCTTGAGGTATAGTTATCGTGATAATAATGAAAAAAGTAGCATAGCAGAGCCACCTGTTGGGAAATTTACACCAAAAAGTAAGCAGCATCTATTTATGTCAAGGTCTAACAGAATCTGAAGTTTGATGAAATTCCGTGTATTAGTTCTTGAGATATAGCTATCGTAAAAATCGAGAAAAAAGTGGTATAGCAGCACCACCTTTTCGGATATCTACACCTAAACGTAATCAGCGTCTATTTATGTCAAAGTCTAACTGAACCTGAAGTTTTAGGAAAATAAGTGCATTAGTTCTTGAGATAGAGCTGTTGCGGAAATCGCGAAAAATGCAGCATAGCAGCGCCACCTGTGGAGGTTTTCACCAAAAACTAATCAGCACCAATTTATATCAGGGACTAACTGAATATAAAGTTTCATTAAATTTGTGCATTCGTTCTTGAGATAGAGTGCCCACAAAATTTTTGTCACAGACAGACATTTTCTAAAAACAGTCAAATCGTGTTCAGGACCTTCTAAAACGTATAAATCCTTCGAAAACCGGAAGTCGAAAATTTTCATGAATCCAAGACTTTCTTCTTGTAAAGATAGAAGAAAGTAAAAACATATTGACGCCGTGGAACGACGCAACACATCTAAGAATCTACAAGTCAACAACACTTTATTTTGTTCCAGTTCGGATAAAGAGAGTTCAAAAGGCGCGTGCTTTAGCAAAATAGAAGTTTTACGAATTAGCTGGAACATCCTGCTCGGAGTTGGACGACTGTCCAACATATCATACAATGATCAAAATACAATAGTAGGTTTCGATAATCTCTTCACTTCTTCAATCGTCGGCAAACACAATCTTTGGGATCTTTTAGGCTCTTGAAGGAAAAATGAATACAACGTAATTTAATGAATATGCAAACACCTTGTGAGAACAGTTTAATTTCAAAATTATGTTCATTCTTAAAATAATCTAAAACTTCTTATAGGTTCATGTCATCTTTAACTTCAAATTTATTGCATAATGGAATTTCTGTATCATAATACTTTTGTTTTGGAGCAGGCACGGGTACTGAAATAACAAAAAAAAAATGGAAGAGTCAGATTTATGAAACTACTAGCTGTTACCCGTGACTTCGTTCACGTAACATTGAAAGAAGAATAAATGCATTAATTAAGCAAAATATTTCACTCCCGATAATTAAAAAACGTAAATAATTAACTAACCCTTTATCACATTTCATAGAAGAGCTAATTCTATGCGTGGATGTAGTGTCAGTCACAGAGATGTAAATGGCTGCGATGTTTGGCTACCAGTATTATAGTAAAGGAAAATTTGACTTATTCAATACCATATATCTACAATTAAATACAGTGAAGATTTTTTTTTTAAAATACTGTTGGCCAAAAATCGTAGAAGTCTGCGGCTATGTGACTTACATTCATGCATTCATTTAATTCATGCATTCAATGCTACATTCTACATTTCAAACAGCTTGGTGCTAATGATAAAACAACTCTTACTATATCTAAATTATAATAGTATAATTTTATCTACAGGAAAGAAATTCATAAACATTTTATCTAAATTAAGAACTTATTAGTCATTATAACTGTTAACTACCTTTTAATTTAAAAATTTTATTTTAGCCAAAAAATTGAGAAATTGCATTTTATCCTTTTATTTTTAGAAATAATTATTTTCTGTAAATCAGAATGGTATGTTATTTCCATTAAAATATAAAATGTACTTCACCTATACTACCCAAAGATACTTTTATCCCTTTTCTTACATTCAAAATCAATTATAATACTTACTCTCTCTCATAACTGATCGTGATAATATGATATTTCCTGAAATGACCTTTAGTAAAGTAAATTTTATTTGTGAGGAGTTTGTGTCCCTAGTGATCAACAAATTTCTAAGGAGGAGTCTATGTATTGAAACCACTCTACAGTCTTAAATTACAAAATAAATTAAAGTAATAGGTTTGGTTAAATAAATATTTGTTTAAGAAAATCTTTCATAATTGAAACAGTATATACAATATCCAACACTAAGTTCTACATCTTACTCAACAAACATTAAAAGCATGCACAGAAACTGATAAAAATATGAAGGAAGGAAGGTGTAAATAAAAAAAATATATATATATGTAGAATATTGATAGTATCCTAATAACTGCACATTTTGTGCAATTAAGAATGAAGATAGATTCATGAATGTGTCAGAAAGTAGACAGTTTGGATTTAGAGAAAAAAAAATACAAAAAACGAAAAGAAAAATATTATCCTGAATTTATTTGGCGAGATATCATGAATCATTGGATGTATTCACTGGTTACCACAATGTTTCTTCAGATAGTTCTCACAATATTCGGCCGCAGGTATTCGACCAACTAATCTTCGGTATTCGGCTAACTGAATATTCGGCAAAAGAATCGAATACACCGAATACCGAATAGTGGTCGAATATTCGTCCCATGTCTAGTTTCAACAATAATATTCTCCGCTAAATAACTGTCTAAAATAGATTTATATTCAGTGAATAACAAAGGACCGTTTTAAAATTTGCTCTTAACTTCAAAAATCTCCTGTAAGCCAGTTCACGAATGTTTTTGTGTTAATAATTCAAATGACATTTTTTATAATGTCACTTCTAATCTCATCAATAATTTTCGCATATACATATATGTATATATTTTTTTTTGGAGAAATGATTCTTTGGATGTATTCAATGGTTACCACAATGTTCCTTCAGACAGTTTTAAAACTTGCGTTATTCATCTGTTAAATGGTATATTGGTCCCTACTATTCCTTTTGATACAAATTCGAAGCGAAATTATTTTTCAACGTGGACTTTGTTTTTCTTTAACTGACAAAGACTGACATGTAAAAAATGTTTGAATCAATGAACTTCTGTAAATAGTTTTTTCAATTTCTTTTTACTACGGATATTCAAATGTTTGGAGCAATAAAGACTAATAAAACAAAACAACGAAATAAAACAAGATATATAAATTAAAAATTTAAGTAACGCGCCCTTAATCTAAAATTGAATGATTGTCACTGACTATAGGAAATTCTAATAAAATCGAATCATTAGATGAGGACAATCAAAAACGTAAAAGATTCTTTTTCTCCTGAATATCCCTCCCTCATGTTGAGATACGTCTCTGACAATACTTGAATATTGCATTGTCATAGAAAATAATCATGTGTGCAACACTTGAGCAATATACGTTCGATGGAAGTGTGTCAAAAATCGATTGCAAGATTTGACCCAGACATCCAGACAACAAACGAAATTAAATAAAAGCGTGTAAAAAACAAACATATGCGTGCTTCAATTAAAAAAACCCCCCAATGTCCCCTGTAAAATTATTTCACGTTGTTCACGCACACAAAATTTGAGCGCGCTGTGACAATTTGATTACGATTTATGAGTTTAAATTTGTCGAGCTTTTATATTCAGCTTTTTTTTATATAAAATTTAGGGTATTTGATAAAAAAATTATAGTGACCCCTGATAATGGTCCCTTATGATGTTGAACTATACAACGTTTTACGGGCTTACGACAATTAGAGTCCAAGTTATAGGACCAAAATGGCTAGGGATCGAAACGTAGGGATCAAAACGTCCCGCCTCGTCTGAGGAGAGGCACTGAAAAGCTAAAGCAAGACGTGCAGTAGAGAAAAAGGAGTTGCAATCCGCTGATCTAGGTGATATTTAAAATACTTCTTTCGAATTAACTAATATATTTTTTAAATTTTACTAGGGGACTCTGCCCTTTACGAACTACGCTTGTCAACCCCCATCCAGGTAGCTGCAAGCTTTGAAAACACGCTAAGTCACTCTGTTTAAAAAAGATTCCCCGATTATGGAAGATTGAATGGTATTATAAAGACCAATGGGAATCTCCTGTAATCGGGTTGTCATTCCTTTAAGTGTTAGGCCTTGATACAAGGATTCCGGAGCATTTTTTGTTTTATCTCTATCTTAAAAAATGGCTGAGATAGAGCAGTTTGAAATTCTACGGTGGCTGGCATTTTGAAACAAGACAGCACATTTAAAAAAATCAACGATTAATTTATGAGTTTTAGTGAACGTGATTTCTCGCAAATTGTTTTCTTTCATTGTTGTAATCATTTTCCCAATCATACGCATAAAACTATGTATTCATATCCATTAGCGCCAAATTCTCGTCAAACTTGGCGACACTTTTGAAATATCGCCAAATTTGGCGACCAAAATAAGTTTCCATAAATGAAGCTGACTTGACTATAGTTGACTAATTTGGCAAATTTCTCATTCAAATTCAGTATTAACGAATCTCCTGTAATCGGGCTCTTTGCATTTTAGCTTGCTGTTTCCAGTAACATGAGCTAAAATTTTAAAACGAAGATATAGGAAAGCTACCTTTTCCTCCCAGTACAGGCCGGAAGGACTTTTTTAATATCCACGTGTACATATATTTTTCATCTGAAGGATATTTTGAAATATTATTCTTTACGCTTTTTTAAAATCTAGCAACAGTAGGTAAAAAAAAAATTATTTTTTTGAAATATGAAATAAATCTCTATTCAGTTAATACAATTTTGAATAAAAAAATTAAAAAAGAAACTTTAAAAAAAAAGGACAAATAAAACAAGAACGAAAAATCATGCGCCAAGCATAGATTATGTAACACTTTCCAACGCTTCCAAAATAATTTTGCAAATCATTACCATTTAATAAGCTGAAAGATAACATCTAAGTGAACAATTTGGAAAACGCATAACATATTTAAGAAAAATAATTTCAGGAATTTCCAACATATACAATATTCGGAAAAATATCAGAATACTTTTATTCAGCCCTGTATATCATCTATAGATATGTATATATACTACATAGGATGCTAAATTTTAGTTTAGTTAGGAAACGCGTAGCACATAGTTTAAAATTCTCCTTCTGGTGTTTCTGTCAATAAACGGAAATGTGTTCGCGAACTTTTGTGCTGCCCTGTATATGATCTACAGCAGAGCCGTCCTTAGCGAGGACGACTTAAAGCGAGGCCCGGTGCAAGGATTTTGCGAGGCCCTTTCCTTCCAGATTCTTAACATAATCTTATCTATACTATCAATAAAAAAAGAATGGTTTTCACCTATGTACTGTAACCCGGGGAGCCGGGTTCGATCCCCTAGCTGCTATAAAGAAGTAGCGTTTGTTTGTGTGTTTGTAGGGATAATTTCTGGAACTACTAAACCAATTTCAAAAGTAATGGTGGCAAATTAATGGTGAAAGTCCCTCTTCCAACATAGGCTATATTTTATGTCAAGATCACTATCTTTTTTTAACTAAAATCATAAATTTATATTAAAGATTTTCTATTATACCTTCTTCCTGTTATTAAAGAAAAAATATTTTGCGTCCGGGTGCGAGGCCTCTTTAGGCGCGAGGCCCTGTGCGGCCGCACCTGTCGCACACCCCTAAGGACGGCTCTGATCTACAGAATTTATACACACCAAGTAATAGACAAAAAGTAAGTTAAATTTAAAATCGCGTTCAGCAACTTAAAACGCACTTCCAAGAATGATTGTTAACAGACAGTAGAGAATTCTTTTGTGTGTCCCTGTAAATGAACGATGACTGCTATATACACAATATTCTGTATTAAGCGTCTTGTAATGCACCTTAGTAATATATATAAATTTCAATGCGTTTAAAATCGTGAAACATTATGTAATTAAACCGCAAATGATTTTTCTCCATAGACGTAATGTAACCAAATTCTTTTGACTGTCCCTGTAAAGTAACTATAAGTGCTATGTACGCCATATTCCATATTAAGCTTCTTGTAATGCACCTTCGTGATATATATAAATTACAATGTGTTTGAAATTGTGTAACATCATTAAAATAAACCGCAAATGATTTTTCCCCATAGACCATAATGTAACGGAATTCTTTTGAGTGTCCCTGTAAAAAAACTATAAATGCTACACACTTCTGTTGCAATAGGGAACATGCTATAGATAACGACAATAACATATAAAAATTGCAAGGCAATCCGAGCATATTTACGGTAGTTACAGCACGGACAGATGGCAGACGGCAGACAAACTGATGTCATAAACACTTTTCAACTAGGTTGGAAAGTGTTAAAAAATGATTGGACACTGCGCACCACAATCTCGTCCAGTATGTGCCTGCGAAAGATGGTTAAATTTCTATGCATAGTTTTTGATACTTTAAAACTTATTTAACTGAACTGTTTTGACCGATTTCAGCATTAAATAGCGCTTAAAATAAATCTTCGATTTTAAATCTGTCTGCTTCAGCGGGTTCATCTTACATTTTTCTATAACACTACCAGTTTTCATATTTTTTAAATATGCAATAGAGTCTTTGAATATAAGCTGAGAAAGAGCCCCGGTCACAATAAATTCATTATGACAACTACAGCAGAATTTTTTAGAATAGAGAGACTTAATATTAATTTTTTTTTATTTTTTTTTTATTTTAGGAAACATAAAAATCAAGGACCTTATTAAATCTATATTGCTTGGTGGTTTTGTTAGAAGAACTTACATGTCAGGACAACAAGTTCTGGATATGATGGAACACTCTGTAAAGTACTATGATCCAAGTGGTGTTACTGCTCCGGGATCGTTCCTGCAAATAGGTGGTACGTCTTTTTTTTTACATTTTTTTTTTTTCATTTAAAACATTGTTGAACTGCTGAGTAATACATGCATCGGAAAATACTGCAAATTATAATTCAAAATAGTTTTCTGAAGAAAATATGTTTCCATCTTAAATATAATAAGTAGTTATGGGCATAACGATTATTTTGATTACTCGAATGAATCATTCGGGCATGCGCAGAAGCCTATCTGTCAAATTCATTTTTTAGAAATTCAATTACTACCAGAAATAAAAAAAAATAATCTGATTTTAATTAGAATTAGATTAGACGCCAGATAAAAATGAAAAATGTTGTTCGTTCGTTATGCCCATCCCTAATAATAAGAGGATCCTACCCGAGAACATACCGCCCAGTGTTGTCACCTTGTTGTTTCGTATTAGTCGCATGCCACACAGTCTAATAGATGAAGAAATCTTCAATGATTTTGCTACTTACTTGATGTTTTTATACAATAATATTTCAGTGTTTAAGCTCGTTGTTCGATTGTATATCTTTTAAATGTATGTTTTATTTATATTATTATATGTACATATATATTGATGAAGTGTTAATTTGGTTATGGAATATTTGCCGGAAATAAACGTACATAGGTAAAAACACTAATAAATTTTTCACATATATATATTTTTAGATTATCCACTAACAACGCCAAAAAGCATTTTTATGTAAAAAATATCAAGTATGTATTCAAAACGTGTAAAGTTTTGAAATTTATTAAACGCGATACTTTCGTATTAGTCGCATGCCACACAGTCTAATAGCCGAAGAAATCTTCAATGATTTTGCTACTTACTTGATGTTTTTATACAATAATATTTCAGTGTTTAAGCTCGTCGTTCGATTGTATATCTTTTAAATGTATGTTTTATTTATATTATTATATGTACATATATATTGATGAAGTGTTAATTTGGTTATGGAATATTTGCCGGAAATAAACGCTAAACTATTTATATTGTTTTAAGTGCAAACGGGTTAATATTCTGTAATTGAACTGCACTCAATATAGATTTTTAAAAAATTATGCTTGAAAATGATTTAAAAGCCCATAAAAAATTCATTAAATTGAAATACAGTTTTCAAACAAATTACATTTAAGTACATCCCCCCCCCCCTATTCTACGGTGTAAAAATTAAAATTATTCCATGTTTAGAAGTAATTAAATATGAAAAAAGAGAAATGGATTTCTTAAACCGTTGCCACCGTTGATAGGACGCCAGCGTTACTCACGGACATTTTTGTTTTGTAATATACAGGTAGGATTTAGTCTATTATCTACACTATACTTAGAATTAGTGCTAGGATCACGCTGAAATTTTTTAGGTGTGGTTAAATAGTACAAGTTAAAGTTACCAAATCTTAGGAATATTCAAAATCGTTTCCTCCAACATCAATGCACTTTTGAAGGCTAATTTTCCAAAGATGATATGCTTCAAATCATCCATTCCTCGGAATCAATGGAACATATGCTTTTGTAGCCTCATCAATGAAAACTATGGCTACGTAATTTTTAGGTTAGATTAAAAAAATATCCAAAAGTACACATAACAAGATCAGGAGAATAGAATGGATTTTCCATCACTTTGATGTGTTTTTTTTTTCAAGAAATTTGACTGTCAATCTTTTTGAATGCGAAGATGCATTATCATGGTAAATCATATGTCCCCTAACATTCATTTCTTGATGAATTTCTGGAAGACAATGGTATACCAGTTAGCACTAACTGTCTTCTGTACCTCTAGTTTTATGGCTTTGATTAGTTATGTAATTCTAATGAAAACGACATACATTACTTTTTTAATTGCTCGTTTTCTTTTCACCTTGTTGGTTAGAAGTCATCTTCCAAGACCCACACATTCTTGACGAGTGAAATACCCTTGCATCAGCTTCATCTTTATTTCTAGCAAAAGTTATCCTACGATAGTTCAGTTGAAATTGTTGCCACAAATTATCAACTGCAGATGTAAAATAGTTGAAATTTACATATCTGACCAATAATATTTTTAGCGCATATCGTCTGCCTCTGTCTTAAAAATTTCAGTGTTGAACTGGCATCAGTGGATATGTATTCCAAATTATTAATTAATGTATTTTGATAAGAAAAATATATTTTTACGACAAATAAAATTAAAAGTTAGAACTATGCTATTATCTACATTATACAGGGTGATTAAAAATAGCAGGCAGTAGTCCACACTACAGTAAACAAGTTTTGTACTGGAAACAGAGTTGTGCAAATTTGTAATTGCAATTATCTGAAATGTAATTACAATTTAATTGTATGTAATTAATTATAGTTACAATTACATGCTGTAAACAAATTCTTGCCGCACTGAAGCCGGAACCGCCTCCCATCCCCTTATGGGACAAAATTTCTGTGCTTGAATGTGTGTAACACTAGGACTTCCCTCAAAGGGATTAGTCTGAGTGATATTGCTGAGAACATAGGGTTAACAATTACAATATAAAGAAAAATAGCAAATTAAATGATAGAATTACAAAATATCATATATAAATTCATATACACTGTTAAAAAAATAGAAAAGAAGTATCGTTCATCAGATGTGTTGTCATTTTTTAACACTTTCCAACCTAGTTGAAAAGTGTTTATGACTTCGGTTTGTCTGACCGTCTGCCGTCTGTCCGTGCTCTAACTCCCGTAAATATGCTCGGATCGCTCTGCAATTTTTATATGTTATAGTCATTATCTATAGCATGTTCCCTATTTCAACGGAAGTGTGTAGCACTTATAGTTTTTTTACAGGGGCACTCAAAAGAATTCCATTACATTGCGGTCTATGGGGAAAAATCATTTGCGGTTTATTTAAATAATGTTTCACTATTTTAAACGCATTGAAATTAATATATATCATTAAGGTGCATTAGAAGAAGCTTAATATGGAATAGGGTGTGCATAGCACTTATACTTACTTTACAGGGACAGTCAAAAGAATTCCGTTACATTACGTCTATGGAGAAAAATCGTCTGCGGTTTATTTAAATAATGTTTCACTATTTTAAACGCATTGAAATTTATATAAGGTGCATTACAAGAGGCTTACTACAGAATAGTGTGTGTATAGCAGTCATCGTTCATTTACAGGGACACACAAAAGAATTCTCTACTGTATGTTAACAATAATTCCTGGAAGATGCGTTTTAAGTTACTGAACGCGATTTTAATTTTAACTCGCTTTTTGTCTATTACGTGGTGTGTATAAATTCTGTAGATGCTATACAGGGCAGCACAAAAGTTCGTGAACAAATTTCCGTATTATTTAACTCCAGACGGAGAATTTTAAACTGTGCTACGCGTTTCCTAACTGAACTAAAATTTAGCATCCTATGTAGTATATATACAAATCTATAGATCGTATACAGGGCTGAATAAAAGTATTCGGATTACTTAGATGCTATCTTTTAGCTTATTAAACGGTATGATTTGTAAAATTATTTTGGAAGCGTTGGAAAGTGTAACATAATCTATGCTTGACGCATGATTTTTCGTTCTTGTTTTTTTTACATGTGGCAAATAATCTCATTTTCTTAAGCGCGTATTGCGCAAAACTTGAAAAAACGCCGGATCTTTTAAAACGCCAAGCTTTTTAAAGTTACGTAATTGGATCAAGCGTGGCTTAGCGCAAATTTAATTTTATTGTTGCACCTTTTTTTGCGTGTAAATTTAAAATTTTTCTTCCTTGATTATACATCTATTATTTGTATAACTGTTTATAGAAACTCTTACACTTCAAACCACATTGATAGCATGCTTTGCTACAAACCAGATTGCAAAACTATAGTCTAAATTACTATTAAAGTATACAAAATATCTTTCGATGACTTCTGTAAAATAACTTTTACATTAAGTCTCCATATCGGCAAAATTGAAAAATTATATATATTTCAAAGTTAAGCTTAACAGATACTTCTTGATTATTCTCTAGGAGGCTCTGCCCCCAGCGCCTTTACTGCGCCAATCGCAGACTTTTCTTTTGCCTGTCTCTCCACAATCTGTCTTTTTCCCTATCCGTTCTCCTGCCCGTCTCTCTAACCGATTGTCTATCTCTCTACACGTCTCGCTACCTGTCTCTATATTTCTCTACCGGTCTCTCTACCCGCCAATCTATTTCTCTAACCGTCTGTCTATCCGTCTAACTACTTGTATGTCTAGCCGTGTCTCTATCCACTTCGCTATCCACTTCGCTACCCATTTGTCTATCTGTCTCTCTGCCAGTCTGGCTATACGCCTCTCTACCCATCTTCTTACCCATCTCCGTACCCATCTACTGTCTCTCTACTCGTCTGTATACCCGTCTCACTATCCGTCTGTTTTTGTACCCGACTCTTCACCCGTCGCGCTATCAATCTCATTACCCGTCAGTCAACTCGACTCTCTACTCGTCTCTTTACCTACCACGCTACGCGTCTCACAACCTTTCTCTCTACATTCCAGTCTACCGGTGTCGCTACCCGTCTCGAGACCCATCTCGCTACCCCTCTGTCAATCCTCTTTTTACCTTTCTCTCTAGCCGTCTGTCTATTCGTTTCGCTACCCGTCAGCCTACCTATGTCGCTACTCGTTTATCTACCCATCTCACTACCCGTCTGTCTACCCGTTTGTTTACTCGCCTTTCTACCTCTAGCCACCTCTTCCCAATATTTAAACAATTCATTTAATATACAGAAGCCGTTTATCAGTTATTAAATGCAAACAGAAGTAATTTATCTAATAAGTGTAATCAGATCCTCTTTTTTTCTTTTTTTTTTGGGGGGGGGGGGTGGAGGGTTTTAAATATATACATTTAAATTAAAACTTTTGCCTCCATGCCATTAGTGTTGTTTGTATTAATAACTAAACCTTGTAGACCGAGCTTCATTTGAAACAAATGTAAAAAACTTCTTCTACAGTTTTTTTTAGGAGAAACTTTCGTAATAGGGCCCAAAGCCAATCGGAGCATTTAATATCATTATTGTAACTCTTATAGAGTTAAAACAATATTGTTGCTAGCTTTACTCTTGTTTGAGACCAGTCTTGCCTGTGTATCTGAATAGGGAAAAGTTTCGTATTCAATGTCGGTTGGCGAAAAAAATTTAAAATGGTAACAAAAGGTAGTTTTAGCATCTTACAAAATTTTTCAAGAGAGCGGTAAAACATGTTTTTCAAATATTTACAATCATACGTTTATTAAAGCATGTTTTTGCACCATCTTAAAAATTTAAGCACGATGCTAAAATAAAATTTTATCGCCATATTCGATATTTTAATAAGTAATGAAAATACGCAAACAAACTTATTTAACAAACCTAAGAGGCCTTTTTGCGATAAATAATTGTTACTGTCAGGGGGGTAAATTGTAAACAATTAATAAACGGCTAGTAAATAATAAATAGCATTTAAAATCTAAAAATGGAGAAGTGATCCGTATAAAAATGCAAAACATAACATTATACGCTTGATATATGTAAATCTTTTTTTACTTTTAGCTCACAGGCTATCAAAGCCTGAGAGCTTATGTGCCCGCCGGTTCTGTATGTACGTACGTACGTATGTATGTATGTATGTATGTATGTATTATGTACGTACGTAACGCGATAACTCTTGATAGAACTAACCGTTTTACTTTAAATTTTGTTTATAGGTTTCTTGTGATAAGGCGCTTCCCTGATTAGTTTTGGAGGTTCATTGGTTAAGCATAAAGGGGGGAAACGGGGGGCTAACCCCCCATAATTTAGATAAATGGGTTTTTCATGCAGAATTATCCAATTTTCTTCAAATTTTGTATATAGGCTCATTTTGATAATGTGCTTCTGTAAATAGTTTTGGGGGGGTTCATTGGTTAAGTATAAAGGGGGAAAGGGGGGATAACCCCCCCTAATTTAGATAAATGAGTTTTTCATGCAGAATTATCCGATTTTCTTCAAATTTTGTATATAGGTTCATTTTGATAATGTGCTTCTATCAATAGTTTTGGGGGGTTCATTGGTTAAGTATAAAGGGGGAAAGGGGGGGCGGGCTAATCTCCCCTTAATTTAGATAAATGGGTTTTTCATGCAGAATTATCCCATTTTCTTCAAATTTTGTATATAGGTTCATTTTGATAATGCGCTTCTCTGAATAGTTTTGGGGGTTCATTGGTTAAGTATAAAGGGGGAAAGGGGGGATAACCCCCCCCCCCTAATTTAGATAAATGGGTTTTTCATGCAAAATTATCCGATTTTCTTCAAATTTTGTATATAGGTTCATTGTGATAATGCGCTTCTCTGAATAGTTTGGGGGGTTCATTGGTTAAGTATAAAGGGGAAAGGGGGCTAATCCCCCTTAATTTAGATAAATGGGTTTTTCATGCAGAATTATCCGATTTTCTTCAAATTTTGTATATATATTCATTGTAATTAGAGACTTCCATGATTAGTTTAAGGGGTTCATTAGTTAACTATGAGGGGGGTAACGGGGGATGACCCCCCCTTAATATATTGTTGATTTCTTTATTTTTCGAGGGGCATATTTCAAATTCTTTGAAATAAGAGTACAAGGGGGGAAAATTCTGCTATAAGGCCGAATATAGATTGCCACACACGGTTTTTATTTAAAAAATAAATAAACTAGCTGTAACTCAGAATAAAAACGCAATGACAACAAACAATTTTAAAATATCTAAATAACAAATAAAAATTCCCCTGTTAAAGTGTTGAGTTGTTCAATAACCATTCGATTTAGAAAAATATTTTTCTAACACTGAGCAATTTTTTTAATGAAATTTAATTCATTGCAACTATGGCAGCAGACGACAAAACGATATCTTTGGAATAAGGGAATAACTAGAAGAAAAATTTTTGTTGATGTTTGTGATAAAATGTTTTTCTTTATTTTTTAAAAATGTATATACATAATTCACTTTTATATTTTAACAGAATAATAAGTTTACTATAATTCGTTACTCATGCTATGGCCAGTATACACGATACACGTCGAGCCACAATGCCTTTATCATTATCTTTTTACGCGTAAAAGTTTCGCTACGGTACTCCATTGTGAAGTTTTGTAATTTTTGAAATCTAATATTTGAAAAACGACATAATCATTCGATTTGAAATTTATATCAAGAAAAATACAATTTTTTACCATTCTAACGCAGTTTGTAAAACAATTTTGTGACAAATACTTTTCGAGTTATTAATTTTTTAAGTAACTTCAAATGTTTCATTTTCCGCGATTAATCTGTGGCAACGATGGATTGCTGTGACTTTTCATAAACATGAAAAATGATAGAGATTGAAAGAATAAGCCACCCTGTGTGTGGCTAATAATATACAATTAGTGTGAATAGCCTGTGAGCTCAATGCCCTCAGTTTAACTGGGCAGTTTTCTTTTTATTTAATATTTCCGAAGGTACAGATAAAAAGGTAAAAATCTCTTTTCCAAATGCCATTACAATTTAATAAATAGACAAATATCTGCAAAAAATATATTTACATAATACTACATCTGCAAAAAAATAAGATTTAGAAAAAGTAAGCCAAATCCTGCAGATCCCAACAATCACATCGAAAAACTTATCACCAGAAAAGAACTCGCCAAATCTTACGGCACAGGAGATGGATTTTTCCCTCTGAATGCAGAATATTAGTTTTTTTTCTTGTACGATGGGTGATTATAATATAATTGTTTCATTTCACATACTACATACCGTTTGATATATTGGTACTTTTATGTTATCCAGCCGCAGTTGATAAATCGCCAAATATTGTTCCTATAACATTTTCATATTGAATTCATTTCATTTAAATATAAACCTTTCACTCATTTAATGTAAAATACATGCTTTTCATTAATCCCATTTAAAATGCTAAAAAGAGAAAAAAAGAAATAATGCCATAAATCGAAACCTTTTATTTAAACACCAAATAATTTTTTTTTCTTTTTTTAATTTACACACGCGAAATAAAAAAAGCTGCTATTGCTGAGATTTGCGCCAAATCTCTAATACCAAGTCTACCAAGTTCTTGCGGGCTTTTTCTTTCAAACAGAAAAAAATCCAAATTAATTTTCGATTTCTACTAAATTGAAATATATTTTATTGTGCTGAATATTAGTGCGTGCATATTTTTTTGCTCCATGTACTCCATGAACTCAATTCCGATTGTCTACGAAAATCTCCCGCCGGTGAAAATGACGTACGCACAAAATTTTCGTGACGTATGTACTTTAATTGTGCTTTTTTATCTATTTTTTAATATAATTTCCAAACGGTTTGACATTTATTCTTGGTAATAAATAGACGTCGTTGTCACCTTTATAGGTACCTGCCGTAAAAATTTGAACGAAATCCGTTAAATATTTTTTGAGTTATGCTTGACGAAAGGTTTTAATATCCATCGTAGCTATACATGGGGCAAAGTAATACTGCGCTGTGTATGAGTCTTCGTGTTCACTCAGACAATTATCAATTACATACGGTTAAATTCTAATTACATTGCAGATAATTACAGTTACAAAACTAGGCTCACAATCCATTCGGTGAAAAGTACAAAGCGTACTTTTGGAACATAAATTGGCGAATTTATATAGCAATTAACAAATTTAACGAATTGATACATAAGTGTTTTTGCCTCTTATTAATATCTCTAGAGATAATCTGATTATGCAAATGTTATAATGTGATAAATGTGCAATGGTTTTAGCTTTATTGAATAAGATATTGTTGTGAGCTCGGGGTTCGAAAGGGTTGATGCCAATATATAAGAACAATCAACAGGCTTTATTTACTCCAAACAGTTCGATAAGAACACCAATATCTTCTCAAAGGCACAAATATTCAGTAATCTTCAAATCTAATAACAGCACAGCAAAATTTCACACAGAACAATATAGCGTATTGTTCAATACGGCGAATCAAATACAAAATCGCTCAGAGAAACACCGTCTCAATGCAAAGCCTCTCGCGCGTATTCAATCGCAGTTGACAGAGAACTAACTGAACTCAACTGGTGGAGGTCCAAGCTGGCCCTTATATAGGCTTTAGAGATCATTCTAGAATTTTTGAGAGCTTCGGATGTCCAGAATTTACCAGAAATTACTTCAACTTTCGATAGAGAACCCAAGCGAGAAAGGATCCCAATGTATAGAGGTATAAGGGGGGGGGGTGGTTGCACAAAAAGTTGCTAAATCCGTCGCCAACTTGGCGACATATGGCGATATATCGCCAAATTTGGCGACAAAAATAAGTCGCCAAAACCATCGCCAACTTGGCGATAAACCCATTCCTTAGCGATTTTACCATAGAACTCCATTATAAAAACGATGCTGTAAGGTTGTTTTTCTTGCAAAGCACCTGTGACCTTTTTGCATTGAGTTACATAATTTTCGACAGGAAAAACATTAAATAATGCTGCAATTTCACAATTAAAAAATTGGAATATGTACAAAATTCATAACAATATCAATGTCTGTATCTTGATTTAAATGAGATAGAGCTATGGATAATTTACCTCTTTTGATGTCTGTCATATGTTCTCTAATCCTTTCTTGTAATTGCCGAATGGTCATGTCCACATATGAATACGTTTTCAATCTATTATTATCCTTAAAAGATGTAAATTATCTACAACTCTATCCCCAGAGGTGCCAAGTTCCCACTAATCTTACGTAATATGTGGTTTAATCTAACCCAGTTTAACAACGCTTCAAACCAGAAAAATTATTGGATGAATCTTTATTTACTTAATTTCAGGTGCCTACATGGAATTTATTTAATTTCATTTCTTAAAACAATTTCTGGTGCTAAACGTGTTAAACCTGGGTCAAATTAACCCACATATTACGGAATATTAATGAGGACTTGGCACCTCTGCTATTCCGTTTAAATCAAGATACAGACATTGATATCTTATACAATAGAGCTAAAATCATTGCACATTTGTCATATTATAACATTTGCATAATCAGAGAATTTCTAGAGATATTAAAACGAGGCAAAGCAAAACTTATAATGATGTATTATAATATCATATACCGCATATATGGTTTAATTTACTTGGCATCACCGGTGAATTTGGTTTTGATTGACCTCCCTCCTATTTTCTATAATATCTCCTTCCCTTCCTTCCCTCATTCCCATATATTGTTTTTGGTTTACACCCTTACTACTTAACCAAAGAAAATCTCTGGAGCTGCAGTGCGTCTCAAAAGTATATGGACAGATGATTTTTTGAAATAACAGTTGAAAAAATGAAGCAATAATCACGAAAAATATAATTAGCATATGGGATCATAACATAAGTCTATTACATTACACATATATCATGCTTATATCACAGATTGTTTGTAAAACAATAAAATTCAAAATAAACTGTCTCAAAAATATATGGACAATGAAAAGAATCTCTTTTATTACCACCGTATCAAAAGAATTTGCAAATTCTGCGTTCTGTACATGTGACTTAACCACTTCGAAATATAGAATCACTACTCGCTCTTCAATTCTTGAATAGTTAGAAAAGGCCTCGCAACGTTCAATTCTCTGCAGATGATATAGCTAAAATTTGGCGTTTAAAGGCTCAAAATGTTAAAGTTTCTGATATTGCTAAACAAAGGAAGCGTAGCAGATCTAGAATTTATGAAATTTTATCGAAAGGTGACAATGCGACAAAAGCTGACAAAGTTCAGGTCGACCAAGAAAAACATCTCAATGTGGATATCACAACGGCAAGATAGAGAGATTTTGCGAGCAGTTTCAACCCAAAAGAAGTATGTTCGGGAAATTTCGAGGACTTTGGCGTTTCCTATTCTGAGATCTGGATCACCGTGGCATAACAGGCAAGCAAATTTCATAGATATTGCAGAACGTTTCGGCCGCCTATGCTGAAACTGCACTATAGACAGGCACGCGTTCTTTGGACTAAAAAACACGTGCATTAGACGGGTGAATTATTAAATGTTTTCTTCAATGACGAAGCAAAATTAAATTTGGATGGCCCCGATGGCTGGGCATACTATTGGCATGATCTACGACGAGAATCTTACGAGTTCTTTAGTCTTTAAGGTGTTCTCGCATGGTGTAGGGCGCGTTCTGCTTCAACGGAATAACAGATATTGCTTTTCTTAACAGTCGACAGTGCTCTGAGGATTATCAAAATGTCCTCAAAAGCAATCTACTTCCAATTGGAAACATCTTAGCAAGGGAAAACTGGAAATTCTAACAAGACAATGCGTCGATTCACACCTCCCACCCAAGAATAGGTTGGTTTATGCAGAATCAAGTGACTATTACAAACTGGCGATCTATCCTACCAGACCTGAATCCAATTTAAAACCTTTTGGGAGTACTTGCACGAGAGGTGTATGCACATGGTCGTCCGTTTTCGACTATTCAGGAATTAAAGCAACAAGTAGAGCAGAGTTGGTTTTCTTTAATGCCAGTTTCCAAACACACACAGTCTCCAAACAAGTTCGAAGCATGCCTGATAGGATTTTCAAGATGATTCAAAGGAATGGATCCAAAAATTGGAATTTAAATGCAAAATACTCAAAAAGTCCATATATTTTTAGAAAAGCCAAGTTTGATTTTTTTAGAAAATTTATGTAAAACTTATACTGTATTTCTTTGCTGTAGTTGTAATAAACTTACGTTATGATTCCATATGCTTATTATTTGTTTCATGATTATTACTTCTTTTATGAACTGTTATTTCAAAAAGTTGCTTATCTACATATTTTTGAAACGTATAGGGCAGTTGCAATTGACGTCAACTTGGAGGTAAACAGTACAAATAGGCAGTTCTGATTGGTGGAATTACCCTTTCCTCCAAGTGAATACAATGGTTGATCAGCTGATTGCAACTGCCCTATTGTGCTGTATTGTCTCATTTTAACTCCTCTGTTGATGGCTAAAGTTTAGCTGAAAGCGCTCGGGAATCTTGACACTTTTTTGACATTTGTGTTTTCAACATCTTTATAATTTTAATTCTTTAAAACTTATATTATATTTGCACCTATTTTAGTAATAAATAAATTGTGAATTAACGAGTTCACATTGTTTATTTCGATTCCAAATATCTTTATTTTTGTTAAGACTGTGATCGAAAGTTATGTTCAGATTGGAGTAAGATACCTTGTATTTTTAAGTGAGAAAAAATGGATTACGACTTTGGTTTCCGATATAAAAGTTGTTTATTTTGTTGTGTACTACCACATCTTAAATATTTGCGCTGTCTTTTCTGAATCACCCTGTATATAGAGTTAGTATCACTCACACGATTCTCTTTAACAAACAGAAAGATTTATCGTAATTGCCTACAATTGCTGATTTTTAACAGTTTCAAACATAGTGGAAAACTTTTTTTGACTTCGGTTTGTGTGCTGTCTGTCTTGTTGTCTGTGCTCTAACTATCGCAAATATACTAGAATTGCCATGTAATTTTTATATGTTATTTTGATCCACTACAGAATATTCCCTTTTGAAAATGAAGCGCATAGCATGACGCAGATTTCCACTTTTGCAGAAGTAATTTTTTTTCGTTACATTTTGATCACAATAATTACATTTTGTAGCTGTGTACGGCTTTAAGTACAGAAAATAACTGGAGGCTGCGATTAATGTTATTTACTTAAGCTAAAAAACCTGTTGAAAGATGCCTAGGTGTGCTAATTTGTAACATCTGTTACCGGACACAAAGATGCAATTATCATATTTATAAAAACAAGCAGTCAAACAATTCTCTTTACCAATGTGTTTAATAGATGTCCTTAGCCAAGTTAATGCTGCATATTGGCTAAAATCTGTTTAAGGAGGATGAATAAAAGAGTGACCATAAATCACTCCATAAACCACTGCTACCAAATTACAAATTTTAAAGTTAAAACTTTTACAAAACTCTTTAAAACATAACGCAATATCAAAATTGGCATTTAGTGATTGTGTAGCCATTTATTGAGTAAATAAATTTATTGATAAATTACAGAATAATCAAAATAGAAATTTTTCAAAAATTAATTACTACTCGTAACAGGGGTTACATGAGGTAACAGAAATTAGATAAAAGTAACAGAAAAGTTACGAACACCAACTTAATTTAGTGATTTTGTTCTCCTCATATGTTAGGAATGATGTTTATAATTTACTGCACTAACAATTTTCTTAATTAAATGAGTTAATAGCTAATTTTGAAGAATGACATCTGTAAGCTATATTATTTGATAACAGATGTTACATACTATAACCTCTGTTACCAAAACCAACTTAATTTCGTGATTTTGATATTCTGAAACCTTAGGAATGATGTTTTAAGTTTACTACACCAAAAGTTTTCTTAATTAAATGAATTGATAGCTAATTTTGAAGAATAATATCTGTATCTGGTAACAGAGGTTGTAACAGAGGTTACATTCAGAAAGATTTTTTTTTTCCTGAGAACACATTTTATTTGATTTACCCACTAGTCTAATTATTTGATAGTGGTACCAAATGTGATTTAATTTTATTTGTAATTATTCTAAAATCACAATATAAAGGTGATAAATAATTGGTAACAGAGGTTACTGAGAGAAAAAACACCCTCCCAAGAAAAACGCAAAGCAGGCCACTGTATCTGATATTCATAACAAATATTCCAAAATGACTATTGTGACTACTTGCTTATAACTTCATTTGTATCCCGTGATAGACTCTAGACATCTAGTGTCTTCTCTAGACAAGAAGAAAATTAAATTATATGTGGTAACAGAAGTTACATAACAGGGATTTCAAAAACCAGGGACACCCACTTTTTATTGAAAAAATATAACAAAATATGGACTTGAAGAAATAATTTATATAATGTTTTAATTATTATAGTATGTTCTATTATAAAAAAATGCTTGCACATGAGAATGAGAATGTTATAGTACTAAAAAAACAATAGCTTTCAAAGAAACTTCGTCTTGGGACAGCCCAAAAAGAGGGTGATGAATTTTTTAATATTTTTTTTGCTTAGCAAATAAAGTCTTAAACATACTTAATGTATTTTTTAGTGAGTAAATAAGATGTATTAAAAGTGGTAATAGCAGTGAGTAAAAACACTAAATACTTTTCAAGCAAAAAATTCATTCTTCATTTTCAGGACATGAAATCTGCGTGTAAAATTGAAACGACCCATGTACAGTCCGTTTACAGGAATACACAAAAGAAATTTCGTTCCACTATGGTATACGGGAAAAAACCATTTGCGGTGCATTTTAATAATGTTACAATAGTTCAAACTTATTGAAATAGATATGCGTCACTGAGATGGACTACAAAATGCTTTCTGTGGTGTATAGAATAAATATTCATAGTTCGGGTTCAGAGACGCATAAAAGAATTCCATTCCATTATAATCCATGCGGAAAATTGTTTGTGGCGCATTTTAATGTTACGATACTTCAAACACAATGAAATTGATTTGGGACATTGAAAGTATTGTATGTGCTGAAGTATTGTAACATTATTAAATTGAAATTGGTTTGTGACATTAAAAATGAATTGAAGAGGAAGTATGGCAATAAAAATTAATTATAGAGGTGCCAGATTGGTGTTTTAGTGAATTCTGTTGCTATAATAAATGTAATAAGGAAATATTAGACATTTAATAGGTGATTGTATATTTGAGTTATTAAATTATTGCAGTTGTGAAACCAGAACAATAGCCCAGCACAAAATGCTTATTCTTTTTTATCTTGAACTTTATTGGAGAGAAAACAATAAAATAAAATAAAATAATGCATCTTACTTTAATGTGAAACTCAGTAAGCGGTAGGCAGAAAATGAAGACTATATTTTGATATCTTAGTCCATCTTTATTTTATTTTTAAGGAAGTAGAGAAAGGTGTTGGGATAAATGGACACTGCACAAAGAACTTTATAAGAATTCCACACATAAGAATCGTCTTCGAATTCCAAAATTATTTTATATCATAGCTGGCTAACGTCCATGTAGATTCTTGATTAACCAATTATAAGACTTTATATTACTTTAATAAACTTTTAAAAATCACTAAATTAAAATTAAAAAAATTCAGCATCACAGACTTTTAAGAACATTAAAACTTCGAACGGCCAACGATCCCCGTATCGACGTAAAAGCCGAATTACGGAACCGGAGGCGGCACAAAGCCGGATCGGATCGGACCACACTTTTTATAAAATAATTAAAGCATCATTTAATTGAAATTCTGGCGAAAAATACGGTGACATTCGTATATACATACGAATAAAGGGGGGGGGGGCACAAATGTGCCTGCAGGTTTACTTTAAATTCATTAGTTAATTAAAAATGACGCTGAATATGAAAGAGTGAATTCAGAACTCATAAGCAGAACAAGCCGTCAACAGAAACACCCATTTAAACTTCAGAACCGATGGCGGAAGAAAAGCAAATTTAAGAACTCCAAGAATGGCGCATGCGCATTACGCCCAAAGCATAGCGGCTTCCAGTGAGAGAGCGCTGATAAAAATTGGCTGCGCCGATAACCGAACCGGGCTGAAGGGAAATACGATCGCCAATAATGGAGAAGGCGCGTAAAATGTAACACAAAGAGCGCTGAACTGAAATAAACAAAATTAAAACAATGTGATAGTAATATCACAATAACCATATTCGCCGAAATTTTTTTTGGAAGACCAGATGGAGAAAAAGGTAAAAAGATAAAAGCCTTTTTCAACAAAAGGGTAGACAAAATTTTGGAATGCCGAAATAAAACTAACAAACTAAATTTTAAATTTAAAGTCATGAAAAAAGTAATGTGATGTGCAGTGACCAAAAAAAAAAAAGGGAAGAAATATACATCAATCATAGTACATACAAAATTTCAACATAAAGTATACATAATAATAACAATAATAAGCCCCATTGCAATTTTAAGCAAAGTACCTTTACGAAAATAGTTCATAGAGCTGTGTAGAACTCTGTAGAATTCTTTACAAGTTCTATAGAATAGCAATTCTATAGAATACTATTTCTATAGAGTTTTGAAGAGTTCTACTTTTTTCTAAAGAAAATGTTTCTATAGAAGTTCTATAGATTTTTTTCTATCGAATAGTTTTTCTATAGAATACCATAAACCTTATAGAATTAAGTTTTATGGACTAATGATTCTATAGATTGGCTAAGCTTTGGGATTAGCCTACTGTCTGCCATCTTGTTTTTTAAATCAAAACATATTTGTTTTGTTTCTCATTTCCAAAATAATTTTCATCCATATTTACTTATTATAAACACGTTATTTAAGTTTATTGACTACTTTATTTATATTTAATAATAAAAGTTAAAATGTTTTGATTTAAAAAATGAGATGAATGACCACGGGCGATAAATCAAAACTTTTGTTTTGTTTCTGACATAATCAAGTTAAATAGAAAACAGAATACTAATTTATTTATATTTAATGATAAAAGTTAAAAATGTTTTGATTTAAAAAATGAGATGGCTGACCGCGGGCGGTAAATCAAAACATTTGTTTTGTTTCTGACATAATCAAGTTAAATCAAAACATTTTAACTTTTATTATTAAATATAAATAAATTAGTCAATAAAGTTAAATAACGTGTTTATAATAAGTAAATATGGATGAAAATTATTTTGGAAATGAGAAACAAAACAAGTATGTTTTGATTTAAAATACAAGATGGCGGACAGCAGGCTAATTCCAAAGCTGTTCCTTTTTAATTTTAATGTATAGTTATAAATAAATTTATTTATAACTATAAATGAAAATTAAAAAAATAATAATCAATTTTGTAATACATCAGTTTAATATATAATAGTACTCCATAGATTTAATATGATTATATATATATATATATAATTTAATTCAATTCTAATACATTGTGATTCAATTGTCAATGTAATAATATATCAGTCGAACTACTGAATTAAATCATTATTAATTAATTTCCTTATAATTCCTTAATTTGTTGGTTAATTTTATAATAATTTATTAATTTGTTGTTAAATTTATAAAACCATCCAATTTTAATAAACTTTATTCACTTTAATAGTATTGTAATTTTTATTCAAATATTTTAATCTGAGTATAAATATTTAAACAATTGTTTCAGTTTTAACAAATAATTTATTAGACTTTTAAATATTTTTACAAGACTATATAATTGGGAATGCAAATCACGAAAGAAATAAAGTTTAAATAGTGTAATAAGAGTTTTTGAACTATCAATGGTTGTATCATACTGAAAGTATTGGCCCTTCGTCCGATCACTGAAGTCAAGCTGCATCGAGCGGGGTTACTGCTTGGGAGGGTGACCACCTGCATTCTATATATCAGGGGTTCTCAAACTTTCAGACCGACGTACCACAAAATCGAAGTTCATACTTCCGCGTACCACCAGGTAACAAACCTAAAGCTAATATAGAAAAACCTGTCTAAAACGCAATATCTCTCCGGGTTTTTTTGTTTCCGTCATAGCAGGTTTTACTGTATTTAAAATAAATGATTATACTACTAAATTGACTGCTTTATAATAACATTCAAGTAAAAAGTATTATCACCATTAAATTTAATAATGCATTTATCAAATTTATCAAATCCGCACTGCATATGACCACAGTTTTTGTTTGATTTAAATAACCTTACCCTCTTGATCATTTTAAATAACCTTATTCTCTTAAAAACTGATTTCCATGAAATAGGGGGAAACTATAACACTTTACAAGAGAAAGTACTTATACAAGAGAAGAAAAATATTTCAATGAACACAATGAATTAATTTATAAATTATGTTTGAAATAAGACTTTCATTTCAACACCCCCTAGAAGCTCTTCTAGTACAAAGAGAACAACGGGTTATGAATTACACTTGGAATGTTATTTTGTTTTAACTCCTCCTACTCACAATAGCTCCTCCTACTTCCAAACATTCATATTTTTCCTTCAGATAATTCAATTTATAAAGCATGTTTAAAAACAGTTCTTCCGCTAATTAAAAATACTTCATTCATATATTAATTTTAAAATTAGGTCTTTATTAAAAAATTCAATTTTTATGCATATAAATTTAATAATTGTGTTTTTAATTCTGAAAAACTGATTCTATCATAAGCGGTGTGTGCGAATTTCAGCAATACCAAACATTTATCGTAACAAAAAATAGAAAAAGAGTTTACAGATCCTAAATCGCATTCGAAATTTCTGAAAACTTCCAAGTAAATAAAGACAAGCCGTTTTTGATTCCATAATAATATGCTGCATTTTGTATTTTATTTCACGTACCAGTATTGGACTTCTGCGTACCAGTAGCCAGAGCTTCACGTAACAGTACTGGTACGCGTACCATAGTTTGAGAACCCCTGCTATATATATATATATATTTTATAGAAGTTCTGTATTTTTTCTATAGATATTTTTATAGAAGTTCTACAGACATTTCTATTGAACTTCTATAGACATTTCTATTGAACTTCTACAGGTATTTCTATAGCTTTAGATTAAACAAGCTTATAGAAAAACGGGCCATAATTCTATAGGATTCTATAATGCATTTTCTATAAATATTTTTTATAGAATTCTATAAGAAATTTTTGCAAGGGTAAGGCACCTTCCACAAAATTGATCTCAAAAATATTATTATAAGTAATCATTTAAAAATTTAAAAAGCTAAATTTAATTTAAATTAGAAAAGAAATCATAAAAAATTGTATTAAATAAGATAACTGGGACACTTATGAATCAAAATTTTAACAAGTTGTAACAGTAAAGCAACAAAAGTCGGGAATACCCTATGTATTGCAGCTATCTAGACATAAATTTATATTTATTAAAAAAGTTGCAATAGAGAAAATTTGTCATAAATATTTGCAAGTATCAAAATTAGTTGAATTTTCTATAAAAATACATAAGTTGTATTGAAAGAAATACCAACAAAGACACAATTCTTTAATAATATTCAATAGAACTTAAAAAAAGTTACTTTCCTAAGGTGCAAGATATGAGTTAAAAAAATGACACATTTCATTAGAAGATTATAAATAAAACACAGCGCACCGTTATGTAATGCCATAAAATCATTTATAAATCATAAATAAATAAATACATCATTAATGAAAAAGGATTTACATCCTACAGAAAAATAGGTTATTGAAATTTTGCTATTAGTAATATATGGAATACTTTGAATATAATAATTTATATAATTTACAAAAGTGCCAATAGTCTCCGTCCCGTATGAGACCATTAGCAAACCTGTAAAACAAATAAATACAAAATACTAATATAAATTCATAAAAACTTATAAAAATGCTAATAGCTCTGTCTGAGGAGTATTATAAGCTAAAATAGTACTGACAGAAAATGTTTATAATTTATAAATAATTATCGGTGCATTTTACCATTATGATAATAAATTTAAGTTTGTAGGTTAAAATTCTTTATTAAGATCTAATAGATTGGTGCCTGTTATCATAATATTTAAATTCACATTCAATGTCTATTGATGTATGGCTAAATCAAAAAGTACATTTTGTTAGTGGACATTTGCCCAAAGGTTATTTATGTCACTGTCTATACATTAATCTCTTTTGAAAATACTGCTTTTATATAAAGTTGATATTAGCAATTAAAATTGTCATCTTAACTGAAATAAAATATTCACAGTATTAAAGTAATGACTTTTTGTTGAAGGTATGAAAGTTGAGTACGACCTAAGTCAACCTCCTGGAAGAAGAGTAAGAAGCTTGACGATTCGCTGTCGGGACTGTGATGATGATAACACGTACTATTCGATTGTATCTTATAAAACTTACGTAATTGGAATGCCATTTTTCATTCATGATGGTCGAGATGGATTCTATGATTTTGAAGAGCCAGTACCGAAAGATATGGGTGGGTACTTTGCTTTCTTGAAAAGTATTATATTGAAATCCATTATTCAAGAATATATTGCTTCAATATAAATTCAATTTATGCTCCAAATTTTTTAATTTGTTTCTTAATTTAACAATTTAGTATACTGTTCTCCCTTTAGAAAAATCAATATTTGTGCGCTTTATTTAATGATAACATTTTTATAATAATACTAGGGGGCCTGCCCCCTGCGAGCTACGCTCGCCAACCCCCGCTCAGACTTCCAGGCCTCTAAAAACATGACAGCGTGCTTTGTTTTAAAAATATTGGTAAATCATCTGTAATTGAGTTGCCATGCTTTTAACGTTTTAATATGTCATTTTTTGATTATCATGGCCTGATACACAGCTGTTGCGATAACTGACGACTGTTTTCGGGACTGACGACTGTTTTTTCAATTACACCTTGAAAACCAGCTTGTATAAAATGGTTAGTTTAAATTGTGGCTACCTCTCGGACTTTTATAACAACGATCTGTATTCTATTCTTCCTTTGCATTTAAGGATAAGAATAATTCCATCTGCTTGTGAAAAGCTTAAGAACCACGGTATTGAAAAGTACTATGTTATAGACATTTTCAGCAACAGGTTTTAATTTTTTCTCTATTTTAGTGCACCATCATGCATATTTTCATGTTATTTCATGCATATTTTCATGTTATTTTAAATATGTAAATTATTTATTTAAATTAATATGTATATAAGAATTTTCTAATAATTATTTATCATACAAAATTAATTAAATATTTCGTGCATGCATGCCTGCATTTATTCAGCATCAATTGATGAAATATTTAAACATATTTGCTATCCGCAATACTTTTACACCATGTTATGTCACTTGAATATTGTCCATAAGAAAATCGGGTACTTTTCCAGTATAGGATCCTTTGCTTTTAGATTTGGCGTAATTCGAACTTCAGATTTGTTGCCCAAAGTTATGAAAACAAATCCAATGAACTTTTGGTGCTTTTCTATTATAGGGGTCTTGACGCTTTTTTAAAAAGATTGGCGCAATTCGGGCATCAGAAAGTGAGATTTGGTGCCAAATGACATAAACAGCCATGGAAACAAATTCGACGATTTTTTTGTTTACATGCGTATTTTAATTATACGTATATTATTATTATTATTTCTTTAAAAATTACTTCTGTTAATATATAAAATAGGAAAAATGCCATTTTACGCTAAACAAATTGTATAAATATTGAAAAAATGCTTCTGTATACGAAATGACAAAGTGAATAGGTTGACAGAAAGTATGTTGCCAAATTTCCTTTTCCACCAAGGCTATTTTCTCTGTTTCGTTAAGGCCCCATATACTGGAAAACCACCGAACTTTTATGCTTGTTTATACATATGTATGTATATGTATATAAATAATTTATTTATAATTTTCTTTCAATTTACCTCTTTTTGTATATAAAAATAGATAACTGTCTTCTTTACATTAAATAAATTGTATAAATATCGAAATAATTGCCTGTGTATATCAAAAAGCGAATAGATTGTTAGAAAACATATTGCCGAATTTCAATTCATCGCCAAGGTCACTTTCTTTATCTCGCGAAGGTCCCTAAATTGGAAAAGTAACGAAAAACATTTTAATATATAACGCAATTTACACCTTAAGGGTGTTTCGAGTATAGTAATTTAATTATTTAAAGTTTTTTCTTCTCTTTGATATTTACGTGTAAACATATAATTCATTATTAAAAAAGTAATGCTACTGAAATATTCATTTGTTTTAAACTTTAATAGTATTTCTCTAATATATAGGAAGCATTTTTTTCCTTGCTGCCAATGAAAGAGAGAAAATAGTAAATGTCATTTTAGCATAATTGATGTCATATTCTCATTAAAATTGAAAGAAAACCAAGCAGGATATTTTATTCTCCTTGCGTTCAGTTGGACAATTATTATTTTATATATTCGTTTCAAATTTCCGAATTAGTGATTTTATAAATTCGTTTAATTAAATTTTACAAAAAAAAATAACAAAATGATATCAATAAATAATAATTACTATTAATTCCTCCCCTCCCCTTTCTTTTGCGTTTACATAAATGACGTAATTTGGACGAATTTATTCAAAATATTTTCAGTTTATAAATTAAATTAAATGCTGACAGACGATTAAATCTTGACGATAGAAATGTGATTTTTTTTTCAAATTTTCCTGAAAAACATAATTTAATCACAATATTTTCTTCTTTATCGATTGAAATAAAAGATAAATTCAATTTCAATTTGAAAATGACGAATAAAAAGAAATCAATAATCCCTATCGGGATCCTTTTCAATTTTTCCCCTTTTTTGTCACAAAAAACTGAGTAATTAGTTGCCATCATTACAGAAATGTCATTAAAATTAGAAAAAAATTAATATCTCGAAAACTAATTCCAATTTCACAATTCTATTACCAGTTTTGATATCCGCGGATTTTTATGGACAATTGGTATTAATTTCACCATCAAGCGTTTAATATTTTATTAAAAATAGTCCTGAAACATAATCAGTCGTTTAATCAGTCGTTTTATAAAATCGTTTCATAAATTCGTTTCATAAAATCGTTTCACAAATTCGTTTCATTAGGATTTTATATATATAGGGAAGATTTAAGAAAGTCTTAAGAAATTCGTAAATTATGTACAAATAATAAAATATCAGTACGGCTATGTAATTCGCACTGGAAACGCACTATTATCTTAGCTTACACAGCCAAAAAACAAATCTGCTATTGTTTATGCTTGAAAAGAATACGCGGAAGAATAAGGTACCGTACTTTAAAATTTCATTCTTTGTCGATAGATATGTAGATATGATATGCATATGTAGATATGTAGATATAATAAACATATCGACCTTTATTATTATTATTTTTTTTTTTTTGTAAAAATTAAAGGAATTTAAAAAAGATATTCCCTTTTTTTTTTGGTCAAAAAGAAATAATTGTTCTGTAATTGCTAATGTAATTTTTAAATTTTTATTTAAATAAATATATATATATATTTAACAATATAATTCTTTCCAACTAAGCATTTATATATTTTAAATTTGTAGGTCAGTTTGATGTCGTTCTTTTAATTGAACATCTGAAAAGAGTGTTTGAAGTTATGCCAAAATTAGACGGAAGAATAAAATTTTTCGAATCTAAATCGATGTCGAATTCTTCTTTTTCCCCTCCTTTGCTTTTTGGTGAACCAGCATCGGAATACAACAAAATAGACGGAGCTTTTGTTGGTACACTTGACAAACGTGCTCCTGAAAATGATAAGAAAAACGAAGAAAACAATTTAAGTGCAACTGATGAAACAATTGAAATAAAAAATGATAAAGAGTATGAAAATAAGTCTTCTTTCTCTGCTATAAAAGAACAATTGGAACGAAATAATTATTCTTCATTGGCATCTGAAACTTCAGCAAAACTTTTAAAGGAAACCAAAATTCAAAATGATGATTTGATGCAAAAATTACCCAATTATAACAACCTGGATTTAAAAGAAAAAAGGGAAGCATTGGAAATAAGCAAAAATGATATCAATCATCTAAATCACCACGACAGCAATGGATATGGTATAGCTACTGAGACGAAGCATAACGAACCTGTTCAAAAAGATCCTCTTAATCAAGCATATTTGTCTGAGATTTCATCAAACCTTTTGGATGAATCGAAAGAGATAACTAAAATGTCTGATGATCCCTCAATGCAAGAAGCAAACATTTTAAAAAATGGTGGGGAATACATCGATAAAATATTAAAAAGTAATGGGAATGTTGCAATGCGTCTTTCAAAAGAAAATATTCAGTCATCTAAACTAGAAAAAATCAAGAACGAAACAAGAATTCACAACATTTCAAACATTTCTGAACTGTTGAAAGTATTACTTAACAGAAGCTCTAGCATTGTTAGTTCTTCTTACGGCAATATCTCAAAAATGTTTTTAGATCTACCAGGAAGCTCTGAGTTTTTGGAAAAGGTTTCACGTAATTTAACAAAACGTTCCATTGAAGACTGGCTGGATGATAATGGAAATATAATGAATTATTTGGAATTTAAGAATAATATCTCAAGTTTTCTTGAAAATTTGGCGAAATGTCTTAGAAGTAATATGTCTGCTAATCACTCTGACTCAGTCTTCAACGAAATGCAGGGAAATTCAACAGAAAATTCGAAAGTTTCTGAACTGATGAAAGTATTACTCAACACAAGCTCTTCTTTTGGAAATATCTCACAAAAACATCCAAATTTACCAGGAAATTCATATTTTTTGGAAAGCATTTCAGGTAATTGGCTGGATAGTGGGAATATAAAGAATAACGTCTCAAGTTTCCTCGAAAAGTTGGATAAATGTCTTAGAAGTAATTTTCCTGTAAATATGTCTGAATCAGTCACTAATGAAATGCTGAGAAATTCAACAGAAAGTAAGTAAAATTCTACTTGTAATGAATTAATATGTGATTAATAAATATAGTTTTAAAGTAATATTAAAATGCTAGCAAAACCCGCGGCTTTGCTCGCGTAATTCTTGAAAAATACCAAGTGGTATTCGTTGGCCTATTTTCATTAGAGGAAATTTTACTGCCACAGATAATTCAGAAATTACTAATTAAGCCACACTAATTAAGCAAATTTCTGTAATGACTATATCACAGACATTGCAATTTTTGAACTTCGCAATTTTGGAATGTTTTTTGCTTCTGCACCTTTTTTAAATTTCGAATTTTGTAAAAGCTGTTCTGTGGAAGCATTTACGTATAAAAAATAACAGGCATGTTAAATTCTAAATTTCTATAGCTAACAATAATAATAAAAAAAAACATAATTTATAACGTTTTCCGCTCATTTTACACCTTTAAACTTCGAATTGTTAATAGACTGTTTATACCGAGCGTCTGCATCTTAAAAGTTACAACTATACAAAATTTCCAGTTTCTAACCCGAATAAATCCAATTAAATCATAATGTAGAACGTTTTTAGACCGTTTTCCGCTCTTTTCAGCCTGTTAAATTTCGATTTTTTTAGAAACCGGTCTTAGCAAGCATTTGCATTTTAAGAGTAACCACCATACCAAATACGAAGCTTCTATACCAGCTGTATTACATAAATTGCAATTTTAGTATGTTTTTTTTCTCCTGTCCTTTTACATTTCGCATTTTTAATAAACTGTTCTGGATGATCATTTACTCGAGTAACGGAAAAGCGAACTTTTAAGTTTCTAGCCTTAATAGTTCCAAATAAATCGTAATTTAGAACGTTTTTAGAACGTTTTTCCCTCTTTTAAATTTCGATTTTTTTCAAATTGTTCTGTGCGACTAAATCAGCAGCCATGTAAAATTTTAATTTTCTACCACTAACAATTCCATAGTAATTGCAATTTAGAACGCTTTTTAAACGCTTTCCGCACATTTTACACTTTAAAATTTTGAATTTCTTTACAAACCATTGTTAGCGAGCATTTGTATCTTAAAAGTAACCGCCATGCCAAATTTGAAGTTTCTAATCCTGTTAGTAAAAAAAAAAAAAAAAAAAAATCGTAATTTAGAACTTTTTTCCTCTTTCACCCTTTTAAATTTCGATTTATTTTAAAAAACTGTTTTGTGTGTGCACTTGTGTCTTAAAAAGTATCAGCCATGTTAAATTTCAAGTTTCTGTCCTTCACAATTCCATAGAAATCGTAATTTAGAATGTTTTTAGAACAGTTTTCCCTCATATCACTCTTTTAAATTTCAAATTTTTTAAAAACTGTGCTTAGAGAGCATGTATATCTTATAAGTTACTATCTTGCACAATTTCAAGTTTCTAATCTCTTAATTATAATAAAAATTGCAATTTTAGAAAGTTCTTTGCTTTTGGAACCCCCTGAGGGTAGTGGCACTGACATAAAATATAACCTGTGTTAGAGCACAGACTGTCACTATAAATTTGCGAGCATTACGTTTAAAATCGGTTCGGTAGTTTCAAAGATTCCATAGAAATTGTAACTTAGAATGTTTTTAAAACACATTTAGCACATTTCACCTTTTTAAATTTTGAACTTTTTAGAAACTGTTCTTAGAGAGCATTTACATCTTATAAGTAACTACCATGCCAAATTTTAAGTTTCTTGTTTCTTCAGTATAAAAAAAAATCGAAATTTTGAACGTTTTTTGCTTTTGCACCCCCCTGTGGTAGTGGCACCGATATAAAATAAACCCTATGTTAAAGCAGGGACTGTTACCAACAATTTGCCACCATCACTTTTGAAAATGGTTCTGCAGTTCCAGAGATTTCATAGAAATTGTAATTTAGAATTTTTTTAGAACGCTTTTCGCTCATCTCACCCTTTTAAATTTCGAATTTTTTTAGAACTTGTTCTTAGAGAGCATTTACATCTTATAAATAACTACCGTTCCAAATTTCAAGTTTCTAGTACCTTCCGTATAAAAAAAAATCGAAATTTTAGAATGTTTTTCGCTCTTGCACCCCCCTGTGGTAGTGGCACCGACATAAAATATAGCCTGTGTTACAGCAGGGACTGTTACCATCAATTTCCCACCATCAGTTTTGTAAATAGTTCTGTAGTTCCAGAGAATCCATAGAAATTGTAATTTAGAATGTTTTTCGAACGCTTTTTGCTCATCTCACCCTTTTAAATTTCAAATTTTTTTAGAATTTGTTCTTAGAGACCATTTACATCTTATAAGTAACTGCCATGCCAAATTTCATGTTTCTAGCTCCTTCAGTATAAAAAAAATCGAAATTTTAGAACGTTTTTCGCCCCTGCACCCCCCTGGGGGTAGTGGCACCGACATAAAATATAGCCAATGTTGGAGCAAGGACTGTCAACATCAATTTGTCACCATAACTATTGAAAATGGTTCTGTAGTTAAAGAGATTCCATAGAAATTGTAATTTAGAATGTCTTTAAAACGATTTTCACTCGTCTCACCCTTTTAAATTTCGAATTTTATTGTCTGAGTGCAACGAAGACTCATACACAGCGCACTATTACTTTGCCCCATATATAGCTACGATGGATATTAAAACCTTTCGTCAAGCATAACTCAAAAAATATTTAACGGATTTCGTTCAAATTTTTACAGCAGGTCCTATAAAGGTGACAACGACGTCTATTTATTACCAAGAATAAATGTCAAACCGTTTGGAAATTATATTAAAAAAATAGATAAAAAAGCACAATTAAAGTACATACGTCACTAAAATTTTGTGCGTACGTCATTTTCACCGGCGGGAGATTTTCGTAGACAATCGGAATTTAAAAGTTCATGGAGTACATGGAGCAAAAAAATATGCACGCACTAATATTCAGCACAATAAAATATATTTCAGTTTAGTAGAAATCGAAAATTAATCTGGATTTTTTTCTGTTTGAAAGAAAAACCCCGCAATAACTTGGTAGACTTGGTATTAGATATTTGGCGCAAATCTCAACAATAGCAGCTTTTTTTATTTCGCGTGTGTAAATTAAAAAAAAAATTCTTTGATGTTTAAATAAAAGGTTTCGATTTATGGCATTATTTCTTTTTTTTTCTTCTCTTTTTAGCGTTTTAAATGGGATTAATGAAAGCCATGTATTTTAAATTAAATGAGTGAAAGGTTTATATTTAAATGAAATGAATTCAATATGAAAATGTTATAGGAACAATATTTGGCGATTTATCAACTGCGCCAGGATAACATAAAAGTACCAATATATCAAACGGTATGTAGTATGTGAAATGAAACAATTATATTATAATCACCCATCGTACAAGAAAAAAAACCTAATATTCTGCATTCAGAGGGAAAAATCCATCTCCTGTGCCGTAAGATTTGGCGAGTTCCTTTTTGGTGATAAGTTTTTCGATGTGATTGTTGGGATCTGCAGGATTTGGCTTACTTTTTCTAAATCTTATTTTTTTGCAGATGTAGTATTATGTAAATATATATTTTTGCAGATATTTTTCTATTTTGTATATATATATATATATATATATATATAAACTTATTGCAAAAATTAACCATTGAAACAGAAATAACTGACCAAATGCAATGAAATTATTACCCCAAATAGCTATGTCAAATTACACATTATAAAACATAGTCCTAACAAATGAAGTATTTATTCAAAAAGTGAAACATAAGTAAAAAAAAAAAAACACAAATGCAAGCTTATAATGTAATTTACTTTTTCAAGGGCTGGGAAACCACATTATAAGCAAAGAATGATTGTTTTCTGTAACTGTCACAAGCTTAAAGCCAAAATTTTGTGACAATTCCAAGCCCTAACAATCATTGGAAAGAAATTGAAAAAAAAAAAAAAAAAAAAAAAAGGATACCTTTGAAAATAGAACACTACAAATCAAACGGAAGAAAATAAATCCATTTATAAACAAATAAATACAAAGGAAGACAAAGAAAATCTATACATTACAACATAAATTTGTCCAGAATCCGAAGCCAAAAATGTTTTGTGCTAAGCACATGGTAAAGTGAATAAGTGAATTCAAACGTACAAGTTAAAATTACAGTTAATTTTCTAAAAGTAGCAGTTATTAATTTAACCATTGTGATTTTAACTATTTCTAATTTAAAATATAAAAATACAAATAAATAATATAAAAACTATAAATTCATTTACTAAAAATATTTTTTGACTTAAATAATTTTAATATATATATTATATTATTGGAATATTTAAAAATTTCACTTGTATTCCAAGTTTTCAGTTAAAAGAGAAAAAAAAATTGTGAAAATATATATGGTGCTGCCATCTGGTTTTATAATAAACAATAACTAAAAAATAATACTAAAGAATAATAGTAATAGTTTTTTTAAAATCATTATATGGTGCTGCCATCTAGTTAAAGATTAAAACAATATCTAAATAACTATTAATTATTTTGATTAAGTAAATTTTCCAGTATAAAATTATTTTATCTATTTATTTTTACATATGTCAACATTTAAATAATTTCAAAACATAAATAAACCCATAAAATCTAAAATATTATTGTAGAAGTCAAATTAAATTTTCATTTTATAAATAATTATATGCAAGCTTAAAAGATTTACCAATATGACTACATGCACTTATTGGAACTAACATCTTGCAAAATTTTATTAACCCTGAAAAATAAAATTAGATTTTCATTTTATAAATAACAATGCAAGTTTAAAAGAAATACCAAAATGTCTACACGCACTTAATGGAACTAACATCTTGCTAAATATTATTGATTCTGAAAAATAAAATTAGATTTCACACACTGATAGCTAAAAATAACCAAACATTTCCAATATGTTAACCTCACGTATTGAATCTAATATCTTGCAAAAAAAAAAAAAAAATAATAAAAAAAAAATAAAAACGCATTTAACTAAATTGTTAAATGTTCTCTACCTGGCAAGGAAAAAAAAAAAAAAAAAAAAAAAACAAAAAAAAAAAACATTAAATCTCCAATATGGCAACGCACTTATTGGAACAATATTATATTTAAAGTTCTCTCCCTAGAAAAGAAAAAAAATTAGAATTTACTATTTAAATTTTTTAATTAATAAAAGATATTTAACCAAAATATTCCCACTCAGCTCTCACATAAAGGAATTCATTCTTTAGCCAAATATATCAGTAAACAAAATGTAAGTGTTTTAACAGATAGAATGTGCAAACATATAAACCCCAATGAAAGCAAAATTTATATTCGTAAAATTGACTTAACTAAATAAAAGGGATAGCCATATTCTACTGCATGTTGAAGAATAAGTTTTAAATTTTGAGTTTTAAAATTATTAGAACAAAGATTGTTTATTCTATGTGCAAAATTTAGTAAAATATTTACAAATACTGATTTATGTATACAAGACTTATAATTAGTAAATAAGTTAACTTTAAATGTAAAATCATTTCTTTTGTCATAAATGTCAAACAAAATTTTATTATCTTTAAGAATTATCTTAAGATCAAGAAAATTAATTTCATTATTTACCATAAGGTTGAAACTATAATTTAAATTTTTATGATATTTTATTGGTAGTAAATAATTTGAATTATTATTAAAATAGAAGACAATTATATCATCTATATAACGGTACATTTTACAATTAGCAATATGTGAATTACGTTCATAATAATATAAATATAATTCTGCAAGAATTGAAGAAACAATACCACCCTGTGGTAATCCACAGCATTGAATATATATATTCTCATTAAAAACAATATAATTATGATGTAGAATAAATCTAGTTAAAGTTTTAAAGTAATTTAAAGAAATGTTATTTTTTAATTTTATGGAATCCTTGTATTCTTTGTATAATAAATTGACAATCCTGAACATATCCTTGATATCAATATTATTAAATAAGTCATTAAAGTCAAACGTCTTCATGTAAGTTATGTTATTTAAATTTTTTATATTATTGACAAGTTGAAAACTATTTTTTATGCTAAACAAATTATCTTTTAGTTTTGTAAGTTCAAACAATTTAGTGAGAATAGTTAATAGAAATTTACTTGCATTATTATTATACGTATTACAGCCTATAGTTACAGTTCTAAATTTTATAGGAGTTTTATGAAATTTAGGTATAACAACAATGTATGGATAATTAAAGTTGTAATTTTTAATTTTTAGCAATTTATAATATTGAAATATATGTCGATTATTAATAATTGTATTAAGATTAGTTTTTTTAAAATTTAAACTTGTATTTATTGCATTAGATATTAGCTGTGAATAATATTTTTTGCAGATGAAAGCATAGTTGTTTGGTGATTTATCAACATAAGTAATAATAAATTTGTTTTGTAAATTCTTTATTTCACTATTTAGTTGTTTAACATTAAAATTAAAATTTTCCATATTTCTGAAAAGTTCAACATTTAAATTACTTAATACACTTAATTTCCATTCTTTAAAAAATTCAATGGGTTTATTATAATCTATTGAAATTTTATATATAAAAAGGTCAAGATCCAGATTAAATTGTTTTAATATAGAAAAAATATTATAACATGATGGTGTTCGAAATTTAGTCCCATTAGTCATAAAACTGCGCAGATAATCATTCTCGACAATATTAATATCCCCTGTAATAATGTGACCATGTACCTTATCTACATAATTACTAAAACTAGGATTATTACATAAGCACGGAGGTTTATCATTTGATGTAAGAAATTTTGCAAAATTATTGTAATTGAAAATTCTACGTCCAAGTGTAACATTGTATTTGTATGATTTATGTATTGTAAAATTTTTTATGGGGAATTTGTTATTGTTATTAATTACATTGTGTATATTAATTTTATTAAGTACTATATTGGAAAAAGTGATTATAAGTTGAGTATTGTTAGTTTTTTTATAAGTATTTTTTGAAATTTTTACATTAAGTTGATTAATTCTATATAATAGAAGATCAAAATATACATCACTAAAATGTGGTGATAAATTTAATGTTAAAAATACTTTATAATAATTATTAAGATTTTTCTTTTTGATCGAAAAAATATGTTTCCTTATATCAAACCAATTGAAAGTATTAGTGAATTCATTTTCCATATTAGATAATTGCTGTATAATATCATTACTAGAAATATACTGTGTATTAGTACCATATTTACCCCTTTTTGTACGTGTAGTTTTTGTATTTACTTTATGATTTAAATTAGCATAAGTGCTAGTATAATGTTCATGTTTATTAGTATTTGTATAAACAATGTTTGTGCGATTAAATAACTTAGAATTTAGACCATAAGGATATAAAGAGTTACGGGATTTGATATAAATGGATTCATAAAGTAGTCTATCACTGAAATTTTTGTGCATACTCAGGATTTTAATAGTAATATCTTTAAAGTCATGTTGTCTAAAGTGCATATGCTCAACATTTATAGAATTATTTTTTATAATATCCTGTCTATGTTGATTGATTCTGAAGTGCAGTGGATTACATGATTGACCAATATATTCCATCTTACACATATTGCAATTAATCGAATAAATAATATTGTATGCTTTACAAAAGAATACATTAATTTTCGAGTTAGAACTATTAACAATTTGTAGTGGATCTGCATGTGGGCAAGTTAAGCAGCGTGGTGATGAACATTTTTTAAATTTGAGATTTACTGTGGGACAATAAGACAGGTAACTGTTTGACGATCCAAAGAAATCCCTGTCAATTTCCATGTACCGAGCATTAGGCCTAATATTATTATTAAAGCCTAAATTGCCAGTCGCTAAAATTTTTTTAGTACTTGCCATAATGAGAATTGTATATTATAAAATATAAGACAATTTTTAAATATAAATGAACATAAAGTTGTAAATAATATAAAATAATATATTATAAAATTAGTACTACAATTTATTTGATTGCTAGGTTAATAAGTATCAATAATCAAAACAAATTTGTCATTTGATTTCTAGACTAATTTGATTTCTAGTTTAATTTATACCTAAAATCACTAATTTAGTTATATAAAGAAAAATAATAATATAAATAATAATAATAATAATAAACCTTGATTACATAAAATTTAATAAATTACAATATTTACATAGAAAAAAGATAATCTCATCATAACTGGTATAAAAATACCATAGTTCATACATTTAAAATATTTTAACTATATAAGCCCATACAGAATAACCTATACAAATTATTCAAAATGCAAGATGACCATATCAGTAGGACACAAACAAAAACAATGCAAACGGCCATATTAATATGTTATTTCAATAGCAACATTACAAAAAGTTATAATGCAGCAAGGTAAAATTAATTTGAACTACAAGAAATACATCAAATTTTGCGCATAAGCAGCATTAAAATAATGTATTTAATAATTATGAAAATATATATATATTGCCAAAATTTGGGCTGTAATTAGATGAATATCTAATTGGGCTGCAAGTGATCGATATTCTTACGAATATAAAAATTAATAGTAAAAAAAAGTAAATAAGTAAAACTATCCACAAATGATTGCGCAAATGCAGCAGGTCATTATGGAAGTTCAATATATAAAAACTTATTGCAAAAATTAACCATTGAAACAGAAATAACTGACCAAATGCAATGAAATTATTACCCCAAATAGCTATGTCAAATTACACATTATAAAACATAGTCCTAACAAATGAAGTATTTATTCAAAAAGTGAAACATAAGTAAAAAAAAACAAAAAACAAATGCAAGCTTATAATGTAATTTACTTTTTCAAGGGCTGGGAAACCACATTATAAGCAAAGAATGATTGTTTTCTGTAACTGTCACAAGCTTAAAGCCAAAATTTTGTGACAATTCCAAGCCCTAACAATCATTGGAAAGAAATTGAAAAAAAAAAAAAAAAGGATACCTTTGAAAATAGAACACTACAAATCAAACGGAAGAAAATAAATCCATTTATAAACAAATAAATACAAAGGAAGACAAAGAAAATCTATACATTACAACATAAATTTGTCCAGAATCCGAAGCCAAAAATGTATTGTGCTAAGCACATGGTAAAGTGAATAAGTGAATTCAAACGTACAAGTTAAAATTACAGTTAATTTTCTAAAAGTAGCAGTTATTAATTTAACCATTGTGATTTTAACTATTTCTAATTTAAAATATAAAAATACAAATAAATAATATAAAAATTATAAATTCATTTACTAAAAATATTTTTTGACTTAAATAATTTTAATATATATATTATATTATTGGAATATTTAAAAATTTCACTTGTATTCCAAGTTTTCAGTTAAAAGAGAAAAAAAAATTGTGAAAATATATATGGTGCTGCCATCTGGTTTTATAATAAACAATAACTAAAAAATAATACTAAAGAATAATAGTAATAGTTTTTTTAAAATCATTATATGGTGCTGCCATCTAGTTAAAGATTAAAACAATATCTAAATAACTATTAATTATTTTGATTAAGTAAATTTTCCAGTATAAAATTATTTTATCTATTTATTTTTACATATGTCAACATTTAAATAATTTCAAAACATAAATAAACCCATAAAATCTAAAATATTATTGTAGAAGTCAAATTAAATTTTCATTTTTATATATATTGTAATGGCATTTGGAAAAGAGATTTTTACCTTTTTATCTGTGTCTTCGGAAATATATATATATATATAAAAGATTTACATATATCAAGCGTATAATGTTATGTTTTGCATATTTATACGGACCACTTCTCCATTTTTAGATTTTAAATGCTATTTATTATTTACTAGCCGTTTATTAATTGTTTGCAATTTACCCCCCTGACAATAACAATTATTTATCACAAAAATGCCTCTTAGGTTTGTTAAATAAGTTTTTTTTTTTCATTACATATTAAAATATCGAATATAGCGATAAAATTTTATTTTAGCATTGTGCTTAAATTTTTAAGATGGTGCAAAAACATGCTTTAATAAACGTATGTTTGTAAATATTTGAAAAACATGTTTTACCACTCTCTTGAAAAATTTTGTAAGATGCTAAAACTATACCTTTTGGCACCATTTAAATTTTTTTTCGCCAACCGACATTGGATACGAAACTTTTCCCCATTGAGATACACAGGCAAGGCTGGTCTCAAACAAGAGTAAAGCTAGCAACAATATTGTTTTAACTCTATAAGAGTTACAATAATGATATTAAATGCTCCGATTGGCTTTGGGCCCAATTACGAAAGTTTCTCCTAAAAAAAACTGTAGAAGAAGTCTTTTACATTTGTTTCAAATAAAGCTCGGTCTACAAGGTATTAGTTAATAATACAAACAACACTAATGGCATGGAGGCAAAAGTTTTAATTTAAATGTATATATTTAACCCCCCCCCCCCCAAAAAAAAAAAAAAAAAAAAAAAGAGAAGAAAGTGAAAGTTACAGTGATGAATTTAAAATGGCGTTAAGCCACGCTTTCTGACATAAGCAATTGGCTGCAAACGCGATAACGAAACTTTCACTTAACTTAATAACATGTAGCTAATATAACCTTCAGGGTAATTTGCAGTTATACAGACCTTGTGTTTTTTTAAAAGTTTGAGACAATTCAGGTTTAAGAAGTTGAGATTTACTGTCAAATGATATCAACAACTATGAACACAAAACTGATGAATTATTATTCATATTTATGTATGTATTAAAAAAAAATTGCATCTGATTACACTTCTGTTTGCATTTAATCTGTTTGCATTGTTTGCATTTAATTACTTCTGTTTGCATTTAATAACTGATAAACGGCTTCTGTATATTAAATGAATTGTTTAAATATTGGGAAGAGGTGGCGAGAGGTAGAAAGACGAGTAAACAAACTGGTAGACAGACAGGTAGTGAGATGGGTAGAGAGACGAGTAGCGACATAGGTAGGCTGACGGGTAGCGAAACGAATAGACAGACGGCTAGAGAGAAAGGTAAAAAGAGGATTGACAGATGGGTAGCGAGATGGGTCACGAGACGGGGAGAGACACCGGTAGACAGCAATGTAGCGAGAAAGGTTGCGAGACGCGTAGCGTGGTAGATAAAGAGACGAGTATAGAGATGAGTACAGAGACGAGTTGACTGACGGGTAATGAGATTGGTAGCGAGACGGATAAAGAGTCGGGTACAAAAACAGACGGATAGTGAGACGGGTATAGAGACGAGTAGAGAGACAGTAGATGGGTACGGAGATGGGTAAGAAGATGGGTAGAGAGGCGTATAGCCAGACGGGTAGAGAGACAGATAGACAAGTTGTGAGACAGATAGACAAATGGGTAGCGAAGTGGATAGAGACACGGCTAGACATACAAGTAGTTAGACGGATAGACATACGGTTAGAGAAATAGATTGGCGGGTAGCGAGACCGGTAGAGAAATATAGAGACAGGTAGCGAGACGTGTAGAGAGATAGACAATCGGTTAGAGAGACGGGCAGAAGAACGGATAGGGAAACAGACAGATTGTGGAGAGACAGACAGACAGGCAAAAGAAAAGTCTGCGGATTGGCGCAGTAAAGGCGCAGGGGGCAGAGCCTCCTAGAGAATAATCAAGAAGTATCTGTTAAGCTTAACTTTGAAATATATATAATTTTTCAATTTTGCCAATATGGAGGTTTAATGTAAAAGTTATTTTACAGAAGTCATCGAAAGATTTTTTGTATACTTTAATAGTAATTTAGACTATAGTTTTGCAATCTGGTTTGTAGCAAAGCATGCTATCAATGTGGTTTGAAGTGTAAGAGTTTCTATAAACAGTTATACAAATAAAAGATATATAATCAAGGAAGAAAAATTTTAATTTCACACACAAAAAAAGGTGCAACAATGAAATTAAATTTGCGTTAAGCCACGCTTGATAGAATAATCTATTGGCTGCAAATCCAATTACGTAACTTTAAAAAGCTTGGCGTTTTAAAAGATCCGGCGTTTTTTTGTTTTTGTTTTTGTTTGTTTTTTTAAGTTTTGCGCAACACGCGCTTAAGAAAATGAGATTCTTTGCCACACGTTAAAAAAAATTATGACAACACATCTGATAAACGGTACTTCTTTTCTATTTTTTAACAGTGTAAATGAATTTATATATGATATTTTGTAATTCTATCATTTAATTTGCTCTTTTTCTCTTTATATTGTAATTGTTAACCCTATGTTCTCAGCAATATCACTCAGACTAATCCCTTTGAGGGAAGTCCTAGTTAGAATTTGTTCTTAGAGAGTATTTACATCTTATAAGTAACTACCATGCCAAATTTCATGTTTCTAGCTCCTTCAGTATAAAAAAAAATCTAAATTTTAGAACGTTTTTCGCTCCTGCGCCCCCTTGGGGGTAGTGGCACCAACATAAAACATAGCCTATGTTGGAGCAGGGATTGTCACCATCAATTTGCCACCATCACTTTTGAAATCGCTTTGGTAGTTCCAGAGATTACCCCCTACAAACAAACAAACAAACAAACAAACAAACAAACAAAAACAAAAAAAAATCGTTACTTCTTTATAATATTAGTATAGATTTAATTCCTGCGGTTTTCAGAATGTGAGGCATGTCTCCCCAGGGAGGCGCCAAAGTTTCCTAGTAGAGTCGCAAGAACTTTTTAGACTCTTTTGAACTATGTATGTTCCTGGGTAAAATAAAATGTGTTCTCTACTCTTCTTTCATTGCCAAGGAATCCCTTTTGTAAGAAATGTTTTGGACAGTTCAACATATAGCGGTCCAATCTTTAGCCTTTCTTTCTCAAAAATGTTCTATTTTATCTCTTCTGTGTTTGTCCAAAATTCCAAGATTTCACTCGAAATAAGCTAACCAAACAGATGGTACAAAATGTTATCTACTTTGTTGTTTATTGAAAATATTGGTTCCGCAATTTCGCGTCTGTTTCTGCTTTATTGACAGTTCTCCGTTTCTAAACTTACTCAGACGCCAGACTTAGCTTACAAAATATTTCTTTTTATTAGGGTAAATTTTAATATGCATTATTTTTTTTTATTCGAATAACAAAATTTTTACGTTGCGAAAATTTGTATGTTTAGTTTTAAATTTCTTTTAGTTAAAACTAATCATTAATAATGCTTTCTATATTAACTAGAGTGTATTTCATAGCTACAATTTTGCATATACTATTGCCTATAAATCTTGATACTTTGAAAACGTTTTATCTCGAAAATTTAACTTTCCTCCCGATATTCGATATATCGAGGCTCGACTATATGTTTTATCACATGTAATGACTTTATATTTACTAACAATTCAAAAGAAAATAAATACGTGAAAGGTAATTTATTTTTCTTCATCATAGTGACATTTTAACGTAATTCACTGTCCAAATTGGAGGCGCGAGTAAATTTTGTAAACTCAGCAGAGCCGATGTAAAAAGTTTATCACTAGCAAAAAGTTTTAAAACACTTCAGTTAGTCTATTGATATTTTCAGATAAAAAATTACGATATAAGGTTAACGTGATGACCCATAAAGGCGACAAAAGTCTTATACCCAAATTCCTAACGCAAAAATCGTATGTAAATGGAACATAATCAAACATTCACATTGCATTAACAATACGCGAAACATGTTATTGCATGTAAAGCATTTTTTTTCTTGGGAGAATTTCCCATTGCAGTATGCATATTTAAGTATTAAATTCCCACAACAGTTCCTAAATGTGGGAAATAATTCCAAAATCGAGATTAGCATTTCTTTTTATGTTTTTTTTTTTTTTTTATCTTTGAATATCAAATAACCCCATCGACGTCACGCCATTGAAGATCTGTTTCACTTACCTGAAGTGAAAGTAGGAAAAGACGACATGTTTTGAAATAGTGTTGTTATAAAATTTTTATTGCATTTTAGTGTCTGATTATTTGATAAAATGAATTGGATCATTCATATGTTGAGAGGCTTTCAGCAGTTGTACTAAGGAAAGCTTATATGGTATTTTCATATATTAAAATAATTTTTAATAGCAGAAATTGTGAATAATTGAAGTGTGTTAAATTAATACATTGAGGAATTTCTACATAGTGCTATTATTATTTTTATATTATTATATTTATATTATATTATTATTATTATTGATATTTTTATATTAGTGTTTTTATTTGAATCTGTGGCTCCTTTGCCCTTTCCCATCACAAATTACATTAATGATTGTATCTCATTTGGGGCCCCTTTAATCTCATGGTCTTTTTACAAATGTGCGGTTTACCCATTATGGTAATATGGTCCTATTATTTTTATTTTAGTTGGATTCAAATACCCCCAAAGCTTCGAAATTGTACTACTTGTACAAATTTTATCTTTAGAAGATGAGAAGGAGAGATAAAAAATTTGCTGAAGTTCGAGTATAATTATTATAAACGAACTTTGAATCAAACGAAATATATCAGTGAATTTGACATTGTGTTTTAGAGCAATATGGATCTTTACCTGGAATGTCCTTTCCCATTGCTGAAAACTATACGAATTTTATTGCGCTATTATATTTTCTAATGTGTCATACAAAATTTGCGCTGTTAAGGACAAACTGCTTTAGTTGATCACTTATATTAGGATTTGGTACAGAACGATATGCAATATTCTAAAACCATCCCTGTCAAATTATCTAACAATACAAGTCTTATGAAATTTCGTCCAGTAGGACTTTTTAAAAGGAATAATCTGCCATAATCGGGTTCAACTGATTATAGAACTTTCTCCATAATTCTATAACTAAACAACGTAGGACGATATGTTATATATTAAAATCTTCCCTGAAAAAATACCTAACTAAGAGTGCAGGTCGCATCAAAATCCATTTACCAGAACTCAAGTTATAAGCAGCCGGAGCGAAATTCCCCTTTGTATATTTTATATATATAGTAGATAATATTAAGAGTCCCCCGAAAAAATACTGTGCCTATTGCCGCAAAAGGCCGTAATCGGGCTTTCACACAGTGAGAGTATGTTAAAAATACTTCTTTTTCCAAAGTTATAGTTACCATCACTAAATTGTACTGACATATAGGCATGTGTTTTTCCTCTTTTTTCCGTTTTTTATCTTCAAGCAAATGCTTCATGTCATATGCGCTGTCAAAATAAAAAATTCTCGACGAATAGTGTATTTTCTTATTAAAATTATACAGGGTGATTCATAAAAGATGGGCAGAACTTTAAGGGGTTATAGTACACTTAAAGACAAATAATATTAAATAGGAGACTAAGGGTCCCAGACGTATTCCCAAGGAGATAGGGGGCATTAAAGTTTAGGGTCCGAAATTTCAAATGATTATAAAACATGGAAAAATTGGTCGATTCGTTTGCGGTTTTTGCAAAAAATTTTCTTTATGCCAGTATTTTCTTGAAATAAAATTTTAAAGTTCAATTTCAAAAAATGCCGATAGGGGGCGCTTTAGACTTTGGAGTAACAAACAACTATTTTTTAACGTTATTTTTTGTATTTCTTTAAATGATTTCGAAAGCTTAGACTTAAACTTAAATTTTGATCTAAAAATCTGAGTCCTAACGAGTAGTTAAGTAGCGTAAACTGAAATTTGAAATTTGAAACCCTTCTCCCACCAGAACAAAAATCAGTTATTCCCGATCTTTGTGTCGTAGATTAGGCTCTAACTACTGCCGCGTTTTGCTAAAATTATTCTTTATGTCAGTATTTTCTTGAAAATAAATTTTAAAGAAAATTTTCAAAAAATTCCGATAGAGGGCGCTTTAGACTTTGGAGTAACGAACAACTATTTTATACCGTTATTTTTTGTGTCTCATTAAATGCTTTCTAAAGCTTAGACTTAAACTTAAATTTTCAGCTCAAAATCTGAATCGCTGAGCGTGGTTCAGTAGCGAGGGGAGGGGGTTCAAATTTCAACTTCTGAACATAGTTCAGTTTGCACTACTTAACCATGCCCAACGATTCTGTGCTGTGATACGAGGCAAAAATACAACTTTCGTCAAGGACTGCATAGTCGGAATTCACTCATAAAGGCACTGGCACAGTTGGAAACGTCGCTCATGCAAACGTTAAAGCTCCATTCCTGACGCTAGTCACCGGGTGAAGAAGGAAACAGAAAGTATGCAAATGTCAAATGGGGAAGAAGAAGAACACGTATGCAAAATTTCGACACGATTCAGGCATAAAAACCACTGAACGGTGAGTCAAGTGTAAGTCGCTGTAGTAATGAATCGGAAGATGGTGCCCTTCACGAATAAGGAAAAGGCTGAGATGCATTTAATTTACGGAGCGGCAGATGGAAATGGTGCAGAGGCACAACGAATGTACGGAGAGCGATTTCCTAACAGGCGGTTGCCTAACCGCAAAACTTTCGAGCGCTTGCACAGACAGTTGTGTGAGACGGGATCATTTCTCGCTTCCCGGTCGAATGCAGGTCGTGCAAAAAAGGACGAATCAGTAGTTGTTGCAGAAGCCATTCTGGATGTAGTAGCGGCGCAGCCAGGTACAAGTACACGAACAGTGGCTAGCCAGGTGGATACCTCACAGTCCACGACTTGGAGGGTACTGAAGGATGAACATTTGCTCCCGTTTCATGTGCAACGAGTCCAGAAACTGTCTCCAGGGGATTATCCAAATCGTATTGAATTCGCCCGCTGGTTTCTGCAGCAGAACGCGCTAAATCCACATTTTGGACGAACTGTGCTTTTCACCGATGAATGTACCTTCACACGTGAAGGTACATTTAACACACACAATGCACATGTATGGGCGGATGTCAATCCACATGCTACGTATCCACATGCTCATCAGAGACGCTTTTCCATCAATGTTTGGGCAGGAATCCTCGGAGACCACCTAATCGGACCGTACCTTCTTCCTGAACGCCTCAACGGTAAAACATACCTCACATTTCTGCAACATGTGCTGCCAGACCTGTTAAACGTTGTTCCTCCACGCATCCGGCGGGTCATGTGGTTCCAGCACGATGGAGCGCCAGCCCATTACGTACGAGACGTCCGCAACTATCTGGGCATCACATTTCCGAACAGATGGATTGGTCGAGGTGGTCCTGTTGCTTGGCCTGCTCGCTCGCCAGATCTTTCACCCCTCGATTTCTTTTTTTGGGGACGATTGAAGGCTCTTATGTATGAGACACCCATTGAATCCCCCGAGGAACTGGTCGCCAGACTTTCCGCCGCTGTAGGGGAAGTGCTCGAAAAGCCTGATGTTTTCGCGAATGTTCGCCGTTCCATTCGTCGCCGTTGTTCTGCGTGCATAACCTCTGGTGGTCACAATTTTGAACATTTATTGTGATTACATGTTAATAAATATGCTTTGGTAACATAATCCTAATTTGTGTCTTTTTACCTCGTATCACAGCACACAATGTGTGGACATGGTAAACTGAACTGTGCTCAGGAGTAGAAATTTCAAACCCCTCTCCCCAGAAACTTAACCACGTCTAACGATTCAGATTTTGGGCTGAAAATTTAAGTCTAAGCTTTAGAAAGCATTTAATGAGACACAAAAAATAACGGTATAAAATAGTTGTTCGTTACTCCAAAGTCTAAAGCGCCCTCTATCGGAATTTTTTGAAAATTTTCTTTAAAATTTATTTTCAAGAAAATACTGACATAAAGAATAATTTTAGCAAAACGCGGCAGTAGTTAGAGCCTAATCTACGACACAAAGATCGGGAATAACTGATTTTTGTTCTGGGGGGAGAAGGGTTTCAAATTTCAAATTTCAGTTTACGCTACTTAACTACTCGTTAGGACTCAGATTTTTAGATCAAAATTTAAGTTTAAGTCTAAGCTTTCGAAATCATTTAAAGAAATACAAAAAATAACGTTAAAAAATAGTTGTTTGTTACTCCAAAGTCTAAAGCGCCCCCTATCGGCATTTTTTTAAATTGAACTTTAAAATTTTATTTCAAGAAAATACTGGCATAAAGAAAATTTTTTGCAAAAACCGCAAACGAATCGACCAATTTTTCCATGTTTTATAATCATTTGAAATTTCGGACCCTAAACTTTAATGCCCCCTATCTCCTTGGGAATACGTCTGGGACCCTTAGTCTCCTATTTAATATTATTTGTCTTTAAGTGTACTATAACCCCTTAAAGTTCTGCCCATCTTTTATGAATCACCCTGTATATCGTCTTCGAAGGCTGTGGAATGTACAATAGAGGTTGATAGGTGGAAAACTACATTGTGTTCATAAAACTGGGCGCACATAAAACTGAAATCCAGCCCCGTATATGTAAGTTAATATAAGTAGGTACTCCGTACTTAAAGTACACGTTGTTTTATTATTTTATTTGTATTTATTGCGTTAGCAACCTTAGTGTTAAAATGCCTTGAATATCAAATAAAATAAGTATGGTTTTAATACACAAATATATTGGTACATGTATTGGTACATGTATGATTTTTAAACCTTAAAACAAAATTTTTCAGATTCTTTTCTAGACGCAAGCACGCGCGCTAATTTTTCTTCCTCCAGTGTGCTGAATACAGTATTCCACAAACGTGATGATGCAGGAAGTAGTTTTCGGAAAATATGCAAATTTAACTATCAGGAATATAAATAAAATTGAATTAACAAATAAGAATTATTTAATAACAGAATTTGCTATATTATAGAAAAAAATATTCAATAATAACTTCTTTTAGAAATTTTTAGAATAAAAAATATTGAATTTAAGTTACAAAATGCTTCCACAAAAGTCGGTACAGGGAGAATTTTTTAAAAAATTATTAAAGAAAATCTGTTTTCTAACGTTTAGTTTCATATCCTATTATTTTCAGAACTACTTTAAGCCTGTCCGCCATTGATTTTACTAGATTTTCTGTAACAGTTTTCTGAATTTTATTCCATTCTGCAAGTAAAACCTCGTTCAGCTGTTTTTATTTCTGGTATCGTAACTGTTAACTCGTTGATGTAAGATGCTCTGTGAATGCTCAGTAGTGTTTAAGTTTGGACTTTGTGTAGGGGTGGAAAGTAGATGCGGGGTATTGTAGAGTAGCCACAATCGAATAATATGAGCAGTGTGCTTGGGATCATTATCCTGTTGGAAACAATAATCTCACGCGACACTTAACTTGAATGAACTATCCTTCAATTTTTTTTTTTTAAATATTTAAATATCCACATCTGTGCATGATACTCAGTGAAATCTAAATTTCCTACTCCTGAAGCTGACAAACAGCCCCAAACCATTATACCTCATTCACCATGCTTTACAGATTTGTCGTATATTTTGGATTCAGTGCATATATCCTTCTTTCTCCACCAAACTCTAATTCACCCATTCTTCCTGAAAAAAAAAAAAAAAACCCGTTTCCTGAAATCGGGATACATGTAAATATTTTCTGGAAAACTATTCTTTTCTTCCTGTTGATCGGATAGATATATGGCTTTCTCCTTGCAGTTCTTGATCTAAACCTAGCATCATTAATGGCTCTTTTGATAGTTTCTTTATGTATTATTTAAAAAAAATTGTCATACTTTTGTAAATCTGCTATTTTTTTAGCACTAATTGGAAGGATTTTCAGAAATGCAGCGTTTTATTATTTTATCATCTGTCACTGTTAATTTTTTTAGGACGGTCATTTCAGGATTTATTTTCAATCCTTTTCTTTTCTGTACCGATGACTTATCTTTTGGATGGTGGAATGTCTTCGAGATATTTTTTCAGAAATCTCACGATAAGATTTATCCTTATTTTTTAGGTGCGTTCGTAATTATATAAATACGTAGCACCTATAGTCGTCGCTTGGTCCGTCCGTCTGTCCGTCCGTCTGTCTGTCTGTCCGTCCGTCTGTCTGTCTGTCCGCATATAACAACGCAAAAACTACCCAACCAAATGGTTTGCAATTTAAGATATATTATCTTTGCAGAATTTTGTCGAGACATTTCAAATTTTATTAAAATCGAATCAAAACTTTAGGAGATATTAATAAAAATATTTATTAAGAAATTTGATTTTTTTTTTAAATCGGTGCTTTTTTGTTATAGGAGCTTCCGATGGATGTTAAATCGTCAAGCGACCGAGATACTTATTTTATGACAGAAATTAATCTGCAGACGATATAATTAATTTCACAGAATTAAAAATCATCAAGATCTGAATATTTATATTACTAGCTGATACATATATATCTGAATATTTATATAACTAGTTAAGATATTTGTAGAACAGTGTCATAAAATATATACTTAACTAGCTGTTTAACCCGTTCTACGCACGGGATATCATGAATTTAATTCTAAAACGTGCGTACGAACGCACCTCGTTTGTAACGTTTGACGTAACAATTTCCAACTTGTTATGATTAACATTTAATTTTCTTTCTTCTACAGTAAGTTCTTTTCGCACCATTTTTTAAAATTCAGGTTGGTTCTTTTCTGCTAAGGTAACAACAGGTACATTTAACTTTGTTGTGGATACTACGGGACTGTGACTATGTTCAGTGAAATATGAAAATAAGTGAAAAATTTTAAATTTTATACGAATGTATTATGATTTTTGTGGAAATATTTTTAACTATAATAATTTAAAAATATTTTTTCAGTATATCCAAAGGAAATTTCTATTAATATTTGATTGTATAATGTAACAATGGAGGGAAATTAATTATTCCCTCTTTTTAACTAATTTTATTTTTATTTCATTGCGTAGTTTGCATACCTTTCAAAAAGTACTTCCTGTATCAAGAGTTTTGTGGAACACTGTATATAGCTAAGCTACTGCCTCTAAGGCAATAATTTCAGTTTTTATTCCCATTAATCTTTATTTAAGAGCACATGTTAGTTATTGGCTAATAACTAGTAGTTAGTTATTGTTAGTTATTTGTCCTTGCTTACGAAACGAAGATACTTTAAAATACCAATCAATGATACGAGACTAAAATATGCAAATAAAGTTAAAAAGATTGACTTTAAAGACCGTGTTTGTATATAGCAAATATATTAATCTATTACATGTTAATACAAATGCCTTCTTTCTGTCAAATAATTACAAAGATATATTTATTTTTGACCAATATTATTTTGTTCCTAGGAACGTCTGTACATGTAGAAAAAAATATTCTACAACCATTTTCAGTTTTATTTGACAGAAAAGTCTCCATCTCCAGAAAATTTAGCAAATTTTCTTATATCACTCAAATTAGGACTGATTAGGACTAGTGAAGTATAATCCCATTTCTGTTGCTTCTTAAAATCGAAATTTAAGACTGAATTCAAGATGAGTTTTTTATGAAATTTATAAATTAATTCATCAAAAGCATGGTTGTCTTTAAATTTTTTCGTATTTGGACATAGATTCAAACAGCATAATCTCTAATAGCCAGGAAAAAGACCTTCAATATTATGTTTTAATGAATTTTGTCGAATTATTAATCGCAACAACTTTAATACCCATAAATCCAAAATATAATGGAGGAAATTAGTACATATAGGGAAATTTCTATAAATAAATAACAAGCACAAAATATGACAATGCATACATGTCAATTTTTTTTAAAGTAAAATAAACATAAACCAGAAATTTTAATTAATAAATGAAATCAAATAAATGCTACATAGAAACAAGACAAATACTTAAATAATTTTATTAAACACATTTTCTGGTTCCATGTATGTCTTTTTTCTTATTAAAAACAGAAGACTTAGCACAAGTATGACAATATATTTACTTTTAAATCCTTGACTGATTAGCTAGTAAATAAATACTTTCGGTACTATTCAGTTAGCCGGGCGCTAGTGAAATATGTATGTATACACACACACACACACACACACACACACATATATATATATATATATATTATAAAAAATTTATTTCCTTCGCAAATCCTTCATATTTATTTCGCATTAGTCCTTTAAATTAATCTAACTTCTGATATAGTCAGTATTTCCTTAATTCTTAATAATATTTATTCTTATTTAATGTCCTTTTAAAAGTATTAACCCGTATAGTAATAATTATCTTATTCCAAATGTTAATCTAAAATTTTAAGTTCATTCGTAACTTTTATCAGCTCCCCAATCTATAAAATTCCGAGAGACGCTTTCTCATTTCGAATGTTTTTAAAAGCCATTTTTTTTATTATTATTCCATGCTCGGTTTCGCGCGCTGGGTATTTTTCACTTCAAAATTAATGCGCGGCTACGAGAGGAACTATTTCGTGTTATAGCTTCTCCCTCTCGCCTCATTCGCTGGGCTGGAGCTCGCTTCTCACTCATTTGTTTGTGCGTACGTGACGTTGTATTTCTGTTTCTCTACGCTCAGTGAACAAAACTTGCTTGCACGCTTTGGAGTGAAGATTTTTGACGTGTTTGGAAGCGCAACCAAATGGGTATCTGGTGTTGTAGTCTCGTAGAATTTTCATACAGCTCTTTAACATCTATTAAACGATGTAGTGAGCCATCGTGAAGCCTGAGGGCTATAAGTTTATACCTGTGGGAATTGTTACTGCATCGCTCTTATTCTAAATAAACGATCTGGAAATTGCCTGGTCTTTATTGGAGAAACTCTTCTGGTGTCTCCTCATTGCCTCACCTTTTCGCCATGATTATTGATATCGACTGCAACCTTCTATATCTTTAACAAACTGCCATTTTCTCGTGGAATATTACATCTCGTGGTATCTCATTTTCGTAAAAACACCATATATATATATATATATATATATATATATATACATACATAACCGAAAAGTACCATACTTTCGAATATTTCTCTGCAAATTTTATAGTAATTTTGTATTGTCTGATATGGTATTTTTTTCAATTGATATACATAGCTGACAAACCATCTACGACACCCTGTCAATTGGCTAAATAAATATAATTTAAACAAGAAATTTTATCTATTAAATTGTATCTTACTTCTATGTGGTACGTACTTGGTTTCAGTTATTAAGTGAAATTTCTAGTTCAAAATAAGTTTAGTTGAATTCGTCAAATTAACACAGTATAGTTGGCAGCTAGGAAATAATCATGCACCACAAAAGTATAACTGGAGCTTATAAAATTCAGTACATAAAACATGAAAGAAAGTGTGAACAAGTGGGTAAGTGTGATCGAAGATCGCACAAAGGGTTTCGTTTAATATTCGTTTCAAAACACTTTATCCTTTCTTTAATAAAGACATGTATTTTATAATGTAAAAATTTACCGGTCTATTTTTCTCGTTTTTTCGAATATCTGAACCGACCAGCAGGCGAAGCCCTCTATTTATACTCTGTCATAATAATATCTGTCATGTGCACTAAATGCTATATAAAAAAATAGTTTATATAAGATAGATATTTAAACCTGTTGTGTAATCCTCTGTAATCTAGGTCACACTGCCAAATTGCGTATTTTAGAAAGTGAGACTTTTTGTGACAGTTCTTTAAAAGTATCTATCTGCATTGATTTTAAACTATATTGTTGCTAGCAAAGGCCCATGTTTGGAGCTAACCTTGCTCATAGATTACGGAAGATTAGTTATTTTATATTTAAGTAGCTGTTACCCGTGACGTCGTTCACGTAACATTAAAAGAAAAATAAATGCATTACTTCACCCCAATAAATTAAAAACATATGCAACTCTCTTCATAACAAACTCAGTTTTTTCGAATATCTGAACTGGCCCGATAGCGGGCGAAACCCGCTATCATAATAATATATCACGCTCTGTCATAATAATATCTGTCGTGGACTAAATGCGATATTTAAAAAAATAATAATTTCAAAATTAAACATGTTGTACACCTTCAAAATGTTAAAATATGCGAATATTTCCATAATCGGGTTTTTATCATGATTCAATACGTTCCTCAAACTCGTATATTTACTATTCTCTATTACTCATATTGATGCTCGCTTTGTATTATTCTCAAACATTTGAAAAATCCGTTCAATTTACAATATGACGTCAAATTAATTTTCTTTTAATTCTCTAATGACATGATATTAATCTGCTTTCTGTACATACACATACTCATACTCCTTGTATTATTGAGAAATCTTTGAAAATTTCCGTGTCATTACCAATATGATGTCATATAAATAACTTTTTCAATTGGTGAAACTTTTTATTTCATTTTCATTTTTTCACGTGGAAATTTTTCAATAGAAAAGTAATTATTGTAGAAAGAATTTTATTGTGGATTTTTAACTGTTGGCAACTGCTATAACGAAAAATGTTTAAATTTAATAAGAAAAGGCTGTTAGAATTTTGGTTTTTATATCTCTATTTATTAAAATAATACGATTTTTTCAAATTTTAATATTTTGAGCTTCATAGTAGGTATTTATCTATAATTACACAACTTTTCATGCCTGTAAGTTATATAGTTTCTGAGAACGGCTCTGTGACGGACGACAACGGAGCGGGAGTAATAGGGTTTCGTGAGATGAACGAAACCCTAAAAAAAAGAAAGCTTTAGGACATTTTCTTGTATCTATAGTATTATTCAATATTATTTAATAGTTCTAGTAACTTATTCATATTTAGCCTGCATGTAAGACAAATATAGTAATATTTCACTATTTAAAATTTAAATTAAAAATATGTGAAACATAAAACATTACGATTTAGGGAATTTTTAATTCATTTATTGTACTGTTCTAAAATCTTATTATTAGCCATTGATTTTTCGGCAACTAATTTATGCAGTAGCTCCTCGTTATTATGTTTATACGCATACATAGCTCTTTTTCATTGTCTTCTGAAAAAAAGGGGGGGGGGAAATCTGACCTTTTTTTTAGTTCAATTACTTATGTAAATAAAAACTAGTCGTTGGGGGTCACCGTAATTCTTACCCATCATGGATATGCATAATATAAAATATGAAAATAAAACATGTGTAAACTATTTATAAAATGCATTGCAATTCGAATAAAATCGTGGCTTGATGACCTCATAAACTTTAAATGCCCTATTACTAAATTGCGTAATAGAAACATTCTTTTAACTCCAAAATTGATAATCATATTAACTAAGGGTTTACTGCGTCGGATTAAGCGTCTCATTTCCAATTAAAATTATATCTTTGAATTGAAATTTGAATGAAATACAGGGTCATGAAAAACCGAAGAGTGTGGAAATAGGATTACAAATATCTCGGCAACTAATTATCCAATCGACTTCGTTCTTTATGCAAAATTTATGTTTTTTTTTATTGTGTTTTATATTCACTCCTTAAAAAACAATTTCGAAAAATTTTATATACTTTTTATCAGAACGAATATGTTGAAAGTCCGAAAAAAAAGTTCCGGATAATCGAGGTTACTGAAATTTAGTAGGCTTCTTCTCATTATTACATACTAAGTACATACCAAATTTCAAGTCTCTATCTCAATTTGTTCGGGAGATAGAGCGTTTACAGATACACGCACAGACAGACGGACGGCAATTTTTTTTTTCTAAAAATGTTTTTCGGAATCTCCAGTGTCTAAAACGTGTAAATCCGTTAATTTTTTTTCCGATTTTTAAAACGATTACAAGACTTATCCTATACTACGCATGATGGGTGAGTAATAAATATAATTATCTATTAATTTTAATAGGAAAATTGTAGTATGTATATGAATTAGCGTCTATGAGACACATGCAGAGTTATTTAGCATTGCATAAAGTAGATATTTAAAAAATAAAATAAAATAAAATAAATAGTAGATATTAACAACAATGATTTAACATACAATTGACAATTTATGTACAACATTTTCAAAATGTGTGCCATTTACAGCTACAGTGTATGATGTAAATGAGTAGTAATTAATTGTCAAAAATTTTATTTTATGGATGGAGAACCCTGGATGGAGAAGGAGTTTGCCAATAAGTTAAAAAATTAAACACTTGGAACCTTTTAAAATTCTTAAAAATTTTAAATTCAATTTAATAGTTTATTTTTCCATTCTAAAAAATGCATGATCATTGTAGTGAATTGTCATTGCGAAGTGGCTACAGTTTTTTTTTATTGCTCATGAATTTAAAAATAAGAAAAAAAAATATTACCAATGTAGTTGTCTACATGTGGTGTTTTTGAAATTTGAAAGTACACAAATGTAGTAAAACACGCCTTATTCAATCCAAAAATACTAAAAAAGAAACATCCCAGTCATCCTTTCCATTTAATCAATCTTTGATTTTAAGAAACCATATTCAATCTTCACCTATATGGCCAATGGTAAAGGCCAATAACTTCTCGATAAAAATCGTGCAATTCTCTAAATAATGTAGACATGTTCAGGAAAGCGAATTCTCACCAGCGCAATAGCATTACCTCAATACACGCCAGCAAAGCATCGTCTTCAGCAAATATAAAGAGACATTTCCCCCTGATCTGTGTTGGATGTTCCTGCTTTTGAGCCTATTTTGTTCACATGGCATTTCAATAATTTGTAGAAACCAGCCTATCTTGATTACGTGACAGCAGAGATAGGTGGAAGTATTGCGATCTACCTCTTTCGTTAATTGGGAACAACCTCACGTCGATTTCCAAACTATGTCACTACTCAATAAAGGATATCGGAATCAAGAGCATTAGTTTACTTTTTAATAGCTGATTTGAAGTACGTGAGTGAATTAAAGACACTTTCTAAATTCTACTTTTAATATAGTCCCAAAGAAAATAGACACATGAATTTAGGTCTGGCGTATAATGAGCTCATTCAGTTACCGTTACCAGTGAATTTGTCTGTATCCAATCCACTGTTTACTGAATATTGTTTTTATTCTAAAAGAGACATCTGGGGGTTTTTTGGAGCCGTGTGCTCTATCCTGCATGAAAATCAATAACTAGTGTGTTGTGGCCATCGCAAAACTTTCTTCTATATTATTCTAATATATTAATTGAGATAGTGATGTTATACGCCAACAATTACGAAGCGTAGTGTATTTCTTTAAATTTAACTCTAAATTACAGTGATCAGTGATGAAAAAAGCTCTGTTCAACAATGGCCCATGTTGGGTATTCAAATAAAATATTGGAATAACATATATATTTTTATTTTCTTCTATTTACATAAGAAGAAAGTATTGGAATCGTAAAAATTTTAGACTTGTTTTTCGATGGATTTACACGTTTTAGGATGATCTGAATGCGGTTTGAATATTTTTGGAAAATATCTGTCTGTTTGTGTGTGACACTTATTTTATGGCCGTTCTACCTCAAGGATTAATGCACGCAATTTCACCAAACTTCATATTCAGTTTCTTCATATTCAGTTCAGACTTTGACATACATTGATGCTGAGTAGATTTTGTTGTATATCGCTCAACAGGTGGTGCTGATATGCTTTCACTTATGTATACAGAAGATAGTAAATAAGCAGTCGTGAGAATAAATTGTTTTTTTTATCATGTTATTAAGGCCATTCTGTAGAATTTACTTGTAGGTTAACATCGTTCTTAACCCCTTAAGCACCACGACGTATATGCGTACGTCATGAACTCGTCTATTTATAATACGAGGACGTACGTCCTCGTCTTAAGTCCATATTGAAATGTTCTAAGCATCTTTTTTTGCGTCGCTTATTGTTATTGTGATTGTTTTTGTACGGGCTTTATAGCAATGATTGTTTTCGCACCTAATAGATGGCATTACGTATAGAACAAGTTGGAAATTGTACGTTAAACGTGACATATGAGGTGCGTTCGTTTTAAAAGCTAGTTTCACAATGTAAAACAAAATCCTTCCAATTGTTTCAGTGAAATGAATTATATCGTCTGCTATGAGCAAAATGAGCATGCCTTTTATTTTTCTTATCACGTATGCCCCTTTTACAAATGCGAATTTTTTTTCTACACCAAATAGAGCTGCAAAATTCACCACGGAGATCCTGCTTTGCGAATGATTACCTCCATGGTTTAATATTTTTATGACTCATAAAGAACGAATCTCCTGTGTTTATTTACTCTAATGGATTGAGATATTCGGCTGTTAACCTAATTTCCACCGTAGTTATCTCATAATCTATACATTTTTTAATGTAACTCATCTCTCAAAGAAACAATTTTCTGAACGATCTTTCTAAAAATGTAACTTTTATGCAATTTTATATATATTTAAAAAAAAATAAATAAAAAAAATGGCCGCTTGGCATATGAAAAAAGAAGTGGTTTGCCCGTATTTGTTTTCTTCAGTTACATGACTTGCGCTTTCATTATATAGATAACGTACGATAGGATTTAATAGAATAAAGGAAATTTTTATTAATATCTTTTTAAGTTTTGATTCGATTTTCATAAAATTTGAAATGACTCGACAAAATTCTGCAACGATCATATATATTAAATTTCAAATCATTCTCATTCGGTTGGGTAGTTTTTGCGCTGTTATATGCGGACAGACGGACGGACGAACGGACTAGACGACGACTATTGGTGTTACATATTTATATAATTACGAATGCACCTAAAAACTCATTAATTTTCCCGCTGCTTTGTTTCTTCGTTGTTCATTTGTTTATGTGTTGGTCATTCTGTTCAGTTGTGTTTCGTAAATTGTTGTTTTGCACACGGTTTTGTGTTTTTTTGTATCTCTGATAGATATAAATAATGATATAAACTACTTTTGACAAAATTTAATATATCTGATATTCAGCATACTATTACTAAATTGAATAGAGTGCTTAAGGTGTTTATTTTCTCAGTACCCTCTGTTATATCGCGCATTTTTGTTCTCCTCAGATGCGGAATATAACGAGGAGGTACTGTTATTTAACTTGTTAATTATAATATAACTAGGGGGCCTACCTCCTGCGAGCTACGCTCGCCAACCCCCGCTCAGACTTCGAGGCCTCTAAAAACATGACAGCGTGCTTCGTTTTAAAAATATTGGTAAATCTGTAATTGAGTTGCCATGCTTTTAACGTTTTAATGGGGCATTTTTTTATTATCATGGCCTCATACACAGCTGTTGCGACAACTGACGACTGTTTTAGGGATTGGTAAGTAAAATCAATTACACCTTGAAAACCAGCTTGTATAAAATGGTTAGGTTTAAATTGTGGCTACCTCTCGCACTTTTATAACAACGATCTGTATTCTATTCTTCCTTTGCGTTTAAGGATGAGAAAAATTCCATCTGCTTGTGAATAACATTAAGAACCACAGTATTGAAAAGTACTATGTTATAGACATTTTCAGTAACAGGTTTTAATTTTCTTTGTATTTTAGTGCACCATCATGCATATTTTCATGTTATTTTAAATATGTAAATTATTTATTTTAATTAATATGTATATACGAATTTTCTAATAATTATTTATCATACAAAATTAATTAAATATTTTGTGCACGCATGCCTGCATTTATTCGGCATCAATTGATGAGATATTTAAACAAATTCGCTATCCGCGATAATTTTACACCATGTTATGTCACTTGAATATTGTCCATAAGAAAATCGGGTACTTTTCCATTATAGGATCCTTTGCTTTTAGGTTTGTCGTAATTCGAGTTTCAAAAACGAATAGATTCGTTAATATACATATATTTGTTGCCAAAAGTTATGAAAACAAACCCAATGAACTTTTGGTGATTTTCTATAATAGGGGTCTTGACGCTTTTTTAAAAAGCTTGGCGCGATTCGGGCATCAGAAAGTGAGATTTGGTGCCAAATTACATAAACAGCCATGGAAACAAATTCGACGATTTTTTTTGTTTATATGCGTATTTTAATTATACGTATATTATTATTGTTTTTTCTATACAAATTACTTTTGATTATATATAAAATAGGATAAATGACATTTTACGCTAAACAAATTGTATAAATATTGAAAAAATGCTTCTGTATACGAAATGACAAAGTAAATAGGTTGACAGAAAGTATGTTGCCAAATTTCCTTTTCCTGTTTCGTCAAGGCCCCATATACTGGAAAAGCACCGAACTTTTATGCTTGTTTATACATGTATTTATATGTATATATACAATTTATTTATAATTGTCTTTCAATTTACCTCTTTTTGTACATAAAAATAGATAAATGGCTTCTTTATATTAAATAAATTGTATAAACATAAATGACGTATTTACATAAATGACGTCATTTGGACGAATTTATTCAAAATATTTTCAGTTTATAAATTAAATTAAATGCTGACAGACGATTGAATCCTGACGATAGAAATATGATTTTTTTTTTCAAATTTTCGTGAAAAACATAATTTAATCACAATCTTGTCTTCATTATCGATTGAAATAAAAGATAAATTCAATTTCAATTTGAAAATGACGAATAAAAATAAATCAATAATCCCTATCGGGATCCTTTTTTATTTTTTTCCCCTTTTTGTCACAAAAAAACTGAGTAATTAGTTGCCATCATTACAGAAATGTCATTAAAATTAGAAAAAAAATTAATATCTCGAAAACTAATTCCAATTTCAAAATTCTATTACCAGTTTTGACATCCGCGGATTTTTATGGACAATTGGTATTAATTTTACCATCAAGCGTTTAATATTTTATTAAAAATAGCCCTGAAACATAATCAGTCGTTTCATAAAATCGTTTCATAAATTCGTTTCATAAAATCGTTTCACAAATTCGTTTCATTAGGATTTTATATATATAGGGTAGATATAAGTATATTAGCATGAATTTAAATGCTTTTTTTCGTCTTGCAGGTACTGTTGAAAATACTTTCGTAGAAATTGTGAAATACATTTTGAGAGATGGCATCTTGAATCATCATTTTAAAAATCAGGCAGAAATTCAGGAAAAAATGAATCCTGCAGCATCTAATGCAACTGATTTGGGATAAATTCATGTACTTCTACCCATACTTTACAACAGAAAGAAAATTGTTTTGCTAAATACTTTGCGTTTATTCAAAATTACTCAAAGCTGAACTACATCTTCGTTTCAAGTGCATTGGATCATATATATAATTCCATGAAGAGCTGTGCAAGTACAACAAACAGTTAATATTTAATATTGGTAGAGCCTAATCTTTCTAATTTTGTTTTAAACGAGAGAAAAAAGTTGAAATATTATTGTATTATTTGATTCTGTAAATAGTTTTAAAAAATATATTTAGTGTTTGTTTGAAAAATGCTATTGAGAAAAAAAAATGCTAAAAATATTGTGCTCTTTAATAATATTTAAAATGCACTTTTTCCTATTCTGAGAGGACATTCTTTTAAAATGTCATCTTTTACTCTAATTATACCTTTCCGATTACATAAAAAACTTTAAAATATATTTAAGAACCAGAAGCTCAATGGTATAAAAGATTTTAAATGATGTAACGGAGCTAAATTTTGTGTATTAAACTGTATGAAGTATATAAAACCTTAAGAATAGATTTTAAGTTTGGCGAAAACTGAAGCATATTTGTTCTGTGTAGTTGAAACTTTTTATGAATGACATAAACAAATAAAATTTATGACACAGTACATATTTTGTGTTATTTCTATTTCAAAATAAGATCTGTGACTGAAATATTGTGTTACAAATATTTAATATTGGTCTATTCTCCTTTTGCTAGAATATCATCTATAGTGTAAAAGCTCCAGTAGTCAGTCTTGCATCCAGATAATGGTTAACTAGCTTTATAAATAACAAGAACGTAAAATAACGCGTCAAGCATAGATTATGAAACACTTTCCAACGCATTCAGAATACTGTAAAAAACTTCCTCCTTTAATAAGGTGAAAGATGATGTCTATGTAAACCGTATGAAAAACGCGTGACACGTTTGAAAACCCAATGTCAGCAATTACAGTCAATTGTCGAAAATAGTATCCAGATTCTTTTGTGCTGTCCTGTATAGAATCTATAGATTTGCATATACACATAGTATTCTGCAACTTACTTCAGTTAGGAAACGCATAGAACAATTGAAAATTCCCTTACAGCAAATTTCACCAATAAACGGAAATGTACTCGGGATCTTTTGTGCAGCCAGAAGATCCATAGAATTTATATAATCAAGCAATATACAAAAAATTAGTTAAATTCACATACGCGTACCACAAATCAAAGCGCACTTCCTGCGATTATTATTAATAAGCAGTACTGTAACCAAATTATTTGTGTGTCCCTGTAAAGTAATGATGAATTCTAAGTACACTTTATTCTATAGTAATCATCATGTAGTGCATCTCAGCTATATATGTATCAATTTCAATATGTTTGAAATAGTGTAACATTATTAATGTACATAAACGAAGGCGTAAAGACCATCGTAGGCACCTGGATTGGTTCATTAAAGTACACCGCAGACGATTTTTCCCCATAGATCGTAATGTAATTTAATTCCTTTGAATCTCCCAGTAAATGTATGATGAATGCTATGCGCACCATATTCTTTACTATGGATCTTGCAGTGTGGCTTATATCAATTTCAATATATTCAGCTGCGGGATCTAACTTTGATGGAACAAAATTTTAAAGGATAGTTAAACAAGAAGGGGGACGAGGGATTACTAGAAAAAAAAGAGTTCTAAAATTCACCGCTAGAGGGATATGTAGCACTGTGTAATAGAAAAGATTGTGTAAATTAAATTAATTGAGCTTCAATTAAATCGTTAAAAAGGCTAAATAAAAGGTAGTTTAAATTCAGTATTTATTCTGCCTTTTTTAAAACTCTGTTTTCTATTATACAACGCCACATATACTCCTAGCAGTGACTTTTGAAAATAATTTTTGTTGCGCGTAATCCATCATACACAGTCTTCTTTAATAATCTTACAAAATTTTGCTCCATTCTCCCAATTAGATCGCGCTACAGAACACGCTGGGTATTGTCAGTTTAATCATGGCCGCCTTATACGTCGTTATTCCAAGCGAAATAACCCAGAAGAATATGTAAAGTAACAGATTTTTTTTTAATTTAATATTATTTAGATATTTAAATTTATTCAGTTATTAAAGGGGAAATGTGCCGAATATCGTACATGCTTCAAATATCGCCGATAATTTTCATAGTAGGTTCTGCAGCCATCTGTGCCTAATTGCTTCCTATGTTAATATCGTAGTACAACGTTTATTTTTCTGGTAAACAATTTTGATATATTATTCAGACTTCAATTGCACTGATCGCTTCTGTTAGAAAGTTATTATAACCATATAATTAATAAGTCGGGAATAGTAGTTTATAACATTCAAACATAACTATTTTGATGTTTTGTAGCTATATTTAGGCTATTGAAGAGATGCTTAATATGGGAGGATCTATATATCGAGATCAAACCCATAAATTGATCACAAGTAGCTGAGCAAAGCATGAGATCTCAGGCAGACAGACAGCGCCCGCCCTAGGGACCAGCTTATGGCTAATGGCCAGGACGAACCCCTAAGCCTTAGGGAGAAAGACAGCACATTAACACCCATAAACAATATTCAGAACACTTTATATTTTGTAAATGGTCGAAAATTTCCTATGGACAGAAATCTTCTGGCTGTCATCTATAGACGCTTGCGGATGTCTGTGACATTTTACTGAGGACATTCTATTCGCACGTATGTCCGACAAGAGAATCCACTAGCTTTTCTAAGGAGAATATAATTGGTTAATACGTTTATCATATCCTTTAGGTATCCACCGGATAGTTCTCGCAAGATATATTAATTACAGACTCTGTTGGATGACTGTAGAACGTCCAATGGATAATTATAGTTGCATGTAATATATCAAGTGTCTTAATATGCTTAATAATGTAAAATTTGGAAATGCTTATAAATCTTTTATTTTCTTTTTTAACGCTTTCCAACATAGTTGAAAAGTGTTTATAAATTCGGTTTGTCTGTCTGTCTGTCGTCTGTCCGTGTTCTAACTCGCGTAAATATTCTCGGTATCTCATGAAATTGATATATGTTATTAGGATTTATACTAGGGAATGTTTGGTATTGAAAATTAAGTGCGTAGTATTTATAGTTCGTTTACAGAGGCACTCAAAAGAATTACATTACATTACGGTGTATGGATAAAAATCGTTTGCGGCGTATTTTAATGATGTTACACTATTTTAAACACATTCAAATTGATACATGTCACTCCTGTGCACTACCAGGCGCTTACTGTAGAATATGGTGTGCATAGAATACATCGTTCATTTACATGGACACTCAAAAGAATTTGCTTACAGTACTGTCTATGAACAATAATTGCTGGTAGCACGTTTTCAGTTGTGGTACGCGTTTTTAATTGTAACTAATTTTTTGCATATTAATTGGTGTTTATAAATTCTATATGGATCATATACAGGGTTGCTCAAAAGATCTCACGTACATTTCCGTTTATTGACGGAAGTTTCTGAAACTGAATTTTCAATTGTGCTATGTATTTCCTAGCTGGAGTAAATTTTAGCATACTTTATATGTGTAGTATACATACAAATCTATAGGTCGTATACAGGACTGCACAAAAGAATTTCAATATTTTGTTCGACTAATGGTAGTAATTGCTGAAATTGTTTTTTTCAAATATGTCTTGTGTTTTCAAAATTGTTTACTTAGTGAAGTTTTGTTAAAATATTCTGAATGTATTGGAAAGTGTTTCATAATACATGCTTGATGCATGATTTTTCTTGTTTTAAATTTTGCATTCTTTTCATAACATGTATACACACTATCAAAATAAACATTATTCAGAACGTGTGAAGAAAGTTTTCTGAAAAAAATTTGGAGTGCTAAATTTGGTACTTAATTTTTAAAAAGGTACATTGTAAAAATAAAAATCTCTCAAACTGACAGGAAAAAACTGTCAATTTTGGCGCCAGTGGAAAACTGTTTAATTTACAGAAAATATCGGTATATTTTCATTAAAGAAGTTTTTTCTGTAAAAAATATAGATTTTTTTTCTGTAAAAATTACAAAATCCACATTTTTTTTACAAGAAAAACTGTTTTTTTGTAAAAAATACAATATTTTTCTGTCAAAATTACAGTTTTTTTGCTGTGTATCCGTTATTGTGCATCTTTCTTCTGTTGCTTTCAAGCTACACTTTTTTAATTTATTATGTACAAGATTTCCAACTATCTATTTCAAAATTAATGAATCAAATTTATTTTAGAATGAAATAAATATAACGTTTCTCATCCGGAATTGAATTATGAAGGTACTACTTAGAAAATTATGCATTTATCTTATAACATTCAGTAATATGACATATGTTACATAAGATTATTGCAGGAGAAAATTCGAATATTTAAAATTAAATGACAAGAAAATTACAAAAGGTAACAATATAAGCTTTATTTAGTGCTAATTACAAACAGTATGACAATAAATTGTCTGGAATAAAAATATTAAATAAAACACACACACACACGCATTATAACTGTGCTTGCATTAAGCATATTTCAATCACTTTTTACAACTAGTTGCAAGAGTCATTCGTGATGTCTTAAAATAAATATAGCTCTAAATAAAGTTTATTTTGTAATCATGTTTTCCAGTTTTATTAACAAGTAACATTAAATAGAATAAGTTTTAACAAACATTTGCAAGCTATTTAGAAACTTTCAAAAAGTGATCGCAAGTGCTTTATATTGTTTCATTTCAGACCTAAAATTATATAAGTGAGTTTTTCCATCACTAACAGTTGGTTCCACATATTATATTTAAAACGTTATACATTATTAATGATTTCATTAAACAATATCAAATATGAATAAAATTGTCATTTTTCATGGTTATACTGTTAAAATTTTATAATAAACCATAATATATGTTTCTTCGTTATTTTAAAATAAACTTTCACATACAAAAAAAAAGAAGCTGTTCAATAGCCAATTAGAACTAATAGCTCTGGGCTATTTCAATAATCTTCTTTACGATGCTATAATGTCTGCTTGAATCTAGCGGTTAGATCGCTGTTATTAGTCAAGAAGTGTGGAGTTCGAACCTCGATATGTCAGGCAAATATGTCCGTAGTGAGTCGAATGCCACGTTAATCTGTTTGGACTATGTGCGCAAAACAAAAGATGGAAGCGCCAACTAATTACAGGGCGATAAATAATACACTGACAAATAAAGTCGTGAATAATTTAATGTTTACTTCTAGCTTTAAAATGTTTGTTGTAATTTGTTAATTTTTGTTATTAGTGTTTTATATCCAAAAATCAAGACTGTTCTGGTTAAATCCATAGCTAGTTCATTACTATACTAAATCATGGTTACATCTAAATCGAAGTTGTAGTTTAACCTAAACCCAAATTATGGTAAAATATAGTACTATATTATAATCTCGCGATTCATATAAAACAGCAGAAAATATTAATGCTTCACCATCTTGCAATTGTAGCTACTGCAATACCAAAATTTGGTTCAAGTTATCACCAAATTCTTACGAGCGTAGAATGACGAAATACTGATACAATTCAAAATGAGATGAAGATTCTACATGGACGGTTTAACATTGCATATCTTATCAGCAGAAGGTTCACTGTTTGAAATTACCAAAAAACGCCTACATATAAAATGCCGAAAAATGATGAGTGACATCTATACAGAAAATTGAGGTATGATCTTTAAAATGAATGAAAATACATCGAAATCTTGATGAATATGACGTAAACATTATATTGATGTAACAAAGTAAAAATATCTTAGAGCCTTACAAAAATGGATTTCTATATCCTATTTTCGTACAGTTGTAATACATTTTTACCCTCTTTTTACCGCCAGTTATTTTATTACCATCTGTTATTAATGTCTCTAAGAGCTGCAGATTTTTAAAATGCACTATGATGGATATGATTCATCATGTTAGAAAAACTTTTGATATCAACAAAATAAGTACAACAAAGTAATTGGCAAATGTAATTCCAGTACTATTGGGAATATTTTCTTCTAAACGCTGGCCCATTGCTCCTGCCACTGTTACATCTGCATCCACGACATGAATCTTCCATCCCAGGTTTCGATGAGTGAAACACTGTTAAATGAAACAAATGGAAAATATTTAAATAACAACCAAAAATTAAACTAATGAAGTATTTTTCTTAAATAAATATTTTATAAATATTAAAGTCACTTATAATTAATTATCTCCTTATGGAAACTAGTGAACAAGACGCAAAAACTATACAATAGTATACAGGATGCCCACTAAAGTCCTGTCCATCCCCATTAATTTCGGAACAGCGAAAACTATAGTCATGAACATGGTGTGTAGATATAGTAAAATAGCTATGCGTTCCGAGTTGAGGCCAGTTATAGCGAAACATAGCGGAAAACTGTGGAATTAGCGTTCCTATGTCAAAAACGGTATGATATACGAGATAAAAGTCAGTTGTAGAGCGTCCTCGTTTTAGTATGAAATGATGTCTTGCTCATAAAATTAACTTTATTTGAAGATCTGAAATATAATCCTATCAACAGCTTGAATACGCCACTAATTACCACTACTCCATCCAGAAGTATGGTATTATAATGCAGAGGCACCTTCACTAATAGAACTAACACATATAATCAAGGTGAAGTTTATTAAAATAAGAAAATCAAGTTAAGCATAATCAACGTCTCCACCTTCAACAGTATGTATTCGAGTGCACGTGCTGTTGATGGTGGACACATTCAGTATAGGTAAATAGATTTTGTTATTAAAATAAACTGTACTTTATTTACATGTGTTACACTGCAAAAAAAAAAAAAAATTTTTTGATTTTACAATATAATACTGACACCTTAGTTGCCAGTATTATACCGTAAAATTAAGAGTAATGAACAGTAAAATAAGCAGTAATACGCTGCCGCGCACAACACTTTTTTTGCAGTGTAGTTTTGTTAGTAAATGTGCGTTTGTCTTATAATGCCACACTTCTGCATGCAATTAGTGGCGTATTTAAGCCGGTAATTAACTGTAAACAATTTACATTTTAGGACTATTAATGAAGTTTGTTTACATGTAAGATTTCATTACATATTAAATAAAGGATGCTCTACAACTTTGTAATTGACTTTTTTCTCGTATCTTGTATCGGTTTCCCGATAAAGAACGCTAATATCGCAGTTTGCTGCTAGGTGGCGCTGTAAGCGGTCTCATCCCATAGTACGTAGCCACTCTACTATACCTAGACAGCATGTCTATATGACTATATTTGTCAATGGTGGTGGACAGAACTTTAGAGGGCACACTCTTTAAAAAAAAATAATTTGAAGTATACGGAAATCTACTAAAATAGGTTTCGGTATCTTTAAGCTTGCCGTAATCAGTGCCAAAAAATAATGGAATTCGTATAAAGATATGGTTGCGGAGTGGATTGAGGATATAATATTATCGATTAATAGAATTGCAGGAAAGGATAAGAAAACAATAAGTAGGATGATAGAGAGATACTGGACATGGTTAACTACACAAATTAGTTTTACAAATAACTTAAGACAAACAAAAATATTAAAATCCTCATGATACAATATTAACTGACCAAGCATTTGTGGCATAATTAAATACTGTATAATCATAAACATATAAAATGGAAAATTTTCAGATTTATACAATGAAGCTTATCTAAATTATGTCAGAACTATCATATTGTTTAAAATAAAGAGGAGTTTTAAGTTACTATCTTTTAAACTCACTAATTCCCTATTCTACACTCATTGCCATGTTTCTATATAGATTCCTTGTATGTCATTTTGGGATACTTAAACTGGGATCATTCCTAGCCGTCTGTTTCATGTCTTTAAGTTAACGAAAACTGCTTTTAAATTTTTCCAGGATGATCGTCCGTGATCGGGACACCCTTCCCAGTAGTTTCGTCTTGAAGAGGCTGGGATTTTGTCTGTTCTGCGAGTAACGCTGATGGTTACTCTAGACTCTAGAGAGTATAGAGATAACATCCAGTTTAAAATAGAAAATTTAAAATAAAAAATATCTGGACCACTTCAGAGATCTGCACTCGACTTTCAGAATATTTCATAGAATACTTTGCTTTCAGATATCAGGTAATCCAAAAGTAACTGAAAAATATGTAACGAAACATTTGCAATTTAATCTACCAAAATACTTCAATTATTGAGTTTATATTCCGTAATCGGATTCACAACCAAAGTGGGCGTCAAACATTATCAATTCTGTCAACAATTATTTACACGTGTATGGGAATTACAAACCTTTTTTTACCCAAAAGGGACCATTTTAGCATATTTTGCAAAAGTATTTCGTGTGATTTTTTTAAATTGTAGATATTTTTTTCTTTCTTCTTCAACAAAATTAGAACATAAATTTCCACACACTTTTATTTAGAAAAATCTTTTTTTCTTCTTACAAAATAAAGTAAAAATATTTTACTGAGAGTCACATTCTTGCGAAACATAGTTAACATACTATTCCAAGTTTATCAGTTATCGTCAGAGAATGGTTGGAAAAAGGTTTAGATACCAAAACGAGCCGATTTGCTCGAAAATAGTCATAATTTGGACTGCGCTATTGTGTTCACTCACGCATATGCATACATAGCGACATCATCAAAAAGCCACCAAAAAACGAGCTCTGAGGACCTAAAAACGTGAGGAAATTCTAATATCAGGGTTCGTACGGGGTCCTGGAATTTTCAGAGAAGTTACCAGTAATGTCTTATAGAAAAACTCGTATGTAATCGCGCGATTGTATAAGGCGTTTCTTCCTATAAGAACATACTGGTAATTACCCTGAAAATTCCATGACCTATTGCGAACCATGAATATACAGGAATACATACATACATATATATGGAATAAATAAATTAAAAAAAAACTGATTCAGGGAAACTCAAAATGTTAAAATACACCAATATTTCCATAATCGAAGTTTTAACATGATTACAATATTTTCCTTACACTGTATGTGTACGAAGAATAACAAAAGAGGGTTTTATGAAAGTCTTCCAGCAGCCTGAAAAAAGAGGTTGGACTTTCATAAAAGACCTTTTTTTTCTTAATTTCCGGTGTATCTGTATAGGTTTTGTGAAGTCATAACTAACTTCGTTGCAACACTCCTCAAGTTGTACTTCTAGTTGGTTAATCTTGTGTATGCAATAATTGTATGTAACCAATCAGCATTCATCTAGGCAATCATGTTGTAAACGATAAGCAGTGGTACTTGTAATACTTACTATAGCAAATACTGATTCAAGTTGAAACTACAGTATAAGTATCACTTAATACAAAAAAATATTTTAGTGAAATATTTTCAATTATAACTATTACTAGTAAGTTAGATTTATATCATACTTGATAATAAACAAGATCTGGTGTGTCTTCGTCTGGCATCCATGTAAAACTTCCAGGTTTGCCGTCTTTGCATTCCAATTTAAGTGTTTTCTTATAATCTTCAAACGTTGAAGACTCTTCGGACTTATCTACCGATTTATGTTTCCATTCGCAGTAACGTCCAGCTGCAACATATATCAATATTATTATAAATTTTTTTGACGTGAAACGTCTTTAAAATCACACAGAAACATACGGTTACCAGGACAGTAATTTGGATCACAACGAAAACGTCTATTTCGTTTTGCCTTAATAATTCCTTAACTATTAGCCTTAGGGACGTAAGTACAGTGTCGTGTTTTAACATATACAATCAGCTCGCTAATACAACCTTGAGCCTTTAGTTTGCATCTTGGACGAGCGGGGCGGTGGGGAGATCTCGCAGCGCTAAGTGACTAAAACCGGCACTATCGCTTCTTTCCATTCGGTGTAATGCACGACTTACACATGTTAGCGAAGTGATTCAAATATTTGTGTATAGAGCTCGTCGAAATGAATTTATTTAAATAATAAGTGAATTTTGGACAAACTCTGATGTAAAAACGTAAAGTAAGTTTGCAAAAAGTGAAAAATTCAATTTGTCGGCCTCGGTCCACGCAAGAGCCAGCCAGAAATATAGATCATGTATATCGTTGAAAAGAGGAGGTTATGGGCGATGTACAGGTACCCCAATGTCTGGTGCCGAGCGAGCAAAACTGCTTCGGTAAAGTTGACGTGGCAAAGTTGACCGGGCGCGATCGTTGAACAGCAGCACGGCATTTCTACCACTGCTGTACCCGGAACGATGAACATAGCCAATGAATATGATACCCATATATCTGTCGAAGATATCTCCGAGCTCACGAACACAACATCAATCGAATCCATGCGATGCAGGACCAAGCGTGCAGGAGACGAACGCTCAAAAGGATTCTGCCTCAACTACGTGCCTACAGAACCAACTGCGGCAATACCACGATCGGTTCACCAGACACATCGATGTTTATATTGTGCCTTATGTCTCTCACTTCGCATATCACAGACCAATGCTAAACAAAATTTTCGTCTAATACTAGTCGAATTAAATATGTGCCGTTCAGTGTCTGTCTTTTGTTAAAATAAATTTTGGCACGCAGACATTGACTGCGTGCCAAAATTTATTTCAACACACAATCAATGTCTCGTTTTCATTTCAATGCAGTATGCTAAAAGCGACTCGCTGCTATAGACGTTTCATGTTAAACCAACGGCCGTGCGTCTCGACATAATCTCGTCCTATTTTTTTCGACTGTGAATGGAATGCAACACCTTTTTACATAAGAGGGTAGAACAGAATTAAAAAAATATATATTTATTCAATGAATTCAGAAAGCTTTAGTGTTAACAAACTAATGTCAGAATATCTAAGACTTATTTCTGGCAGTTAAAGAGAAAACACTACTTGCGAAAACAGCTGATATTGAAGTCCTTTATCTATGGAATTACTAAAGCGATTTTGATATTCTTTAAAATAATTTGCCAGTAACTAAATTATACATTGTTCGTTAGTCAATAATTAAAAATACAAATTTAATAGTTACGCATCAATATATTTTTTTAAATAATGCTTTTAAAAAGGAATTGATTTTCCAGAAAAACAAAATGAATGAAATAAAGCTAGAAATATAGCTAATAATAATAATAATAATATATTGAAATCGCTTCAGTTCAGATTTAGGAAAAGGTGCATTAATATCAACTGCTTTCCACAGGATGCATATGTTGCCTCAATGTTTTGAATATCTCTAACTATTTATATATTTTCAGAAAAATATATACATTTAACTCGCCTTTTGTACAAATAATACTTGATTGACCCATATAGTCTGCTATATGTGTGTAAGCATATTAGAGATTAGTTCGGGCTCTTTTTCGGAGCTCCAGCTCGCCCGAGACCGAAAATTTTGTATCATCAGAGCCTGAGCCCGATACCAAAAATATCTAGTAGAAAAGCATTAACAGCATATTAAAATTGTTTCAAGATTAATTTTCTTATTTTAAAAATATCTTCTTACATAGATATAAGTATTAATCCTAAATACTCCCTCATGACAACGTTTCGTGATTTTTATAAAATATTTCTGAAAATGTTTTTCAAACAGAAAATTTGTTATTTATACCCTACCACTGGCAGAAATCTTCTAAAGTCACAATTTTTATTCTTTTAAAATATCATTGCACATGTACAACTACGGCAGAAATACACGAATTCTATTTTCCAGTAATTCTGGAAAAGGACTTCAAACACAAAGCGAGAGCAGACAAGGGATATTACACGGCTTCAAATATGTTACTAATTCTGATCGTGCAAAAGCTTCAGAATCAAAACGTTTCTCCTTAATCCTATTCTTTAAATAACAGTTCAATTTCCTTTCAAACTGATTTTTAAAGGATTCTAAGATTTTTTTTATTGCAAAACACTTTAAGGAACTTAGACTACATTCTTGTTTCTGAAAAGTTATTTTCCCTTTACAACCGACTTTTAAAAAAAAGAGGAGATTCTGAATTCAACGCGTACGTATTTTTTATTTTTTTTTATGTATGTTCACAGATTAATCCGAATCTACGCGACCGATTCATATGATTTTTTTTTATTGAAAAAGGATACACTTGAATTGGCTCCATTTAAATTTCATCAAAATTGGTTCAGTACTTTTTTAGAAATTCAACAAAAACAAAATAAAAAGAAAAGTGCCCAGTTATAACTGATAGCATTGAGCTCACAAGCTATTAACTCTAATTGTATATTATACTCTTATTTCAAAGAATAATGCCTCTCGAAAAATAACGAAACCGACAATAAATTAAGGGGGAATTACCTCCCCCCGTTCCCCTTCTTTATACTTAACCATTGAACCCCCAGAAGTAATCAGAGAAGCGCTTTATCACAATAAATCTATATACAAAATTTGAAGCAAATCGGCTTATTCTGCATGAAAAACCCAATTATCTAAATTAAGGGGGTTAGCCTCCCATCCCCCACTTTATACTTAACCAATGGACCAACAAAACTAATCAGGTAAGCGCCTTATCACAAATGAACCTGTATGCAAAATTTGAAGCACACCGGATACTTCTGCATGAGAAACTCAAGGGGGTATCTAAATTAAGGGGGGAGTTAGCCCCCATACCCTCCTTTATACTTAACCAATGAACCCCCAAAATTAATCAGTGAAGTGTTTTATCACAATGAACCTATAAACAAAATCTGATGCACATCGGATAATTCTGTCTGAAAAACCCATTTATGTAAATTAAGGGGCGTTGAGCCCCTCGTTCCCCACCATTATACTTAACCAATGAACCAACAAAACTAATCAGGGAAGAGCTTTATCACAATGAGCCTATAAGCAAAATTTGAAGCACATCGGATAATTCTGTCTGAAAAACCCATTTATCTAAATTAATGGGGGGAGGGATTAGCCCCCCCCCCGTTCCCGCCTTTATGAACTAACCAATGAACCAACAAAACTAATCAGGAAAGCGCCGTATTACAATGAACCTGTATACAAAATTTGAAGCACAACGGATAATTCTGCATGGAAATCTCATTTATCTAAATTAAGGGGGGGAATTAGCCCCCGTTCTCCCCTTCATACTTAACCAATGAACCTCCAAAACTAATCAGGGAAGCGCCTTATCACAATGAACCTATAACCAAAATTTGAAGCTAAACGGATATTTTTATCAAGAGTTATCGCGTTACGTACATACGTACATACATACAGAACGAGCGGGCGCATAAGCTCTCAGGCTTTGATAGCCTGGGAGCTAAAAAATAAATAAACAAGTTTAAAATATTTCATTTTCAACGATTTTCATCAAGTGACGTCGCTATCTGTTTGGCGAGAAAGCCGCTACCTGGCTATTTCTCTCCCTCTTAATAAGGTTTGGTTTCTAGGATTGTTGTAGAATGTAGAGAAAACAAAAAAAAACAATGTTGTAATCGTTAAAAACTTTTATAACGTAAAAAAAAAAAAAAAAATCAAAATGTAAAGCTTTTAAATTTACCCAAGCTTTCTGCGGTACACTCGCTTCATTTGGAGCACTATATTTTTACGGTGCACAGATTTTGTTCGGGCCAAACGCCTTTGAAAAATTATTTTCTAGTAGTTTTTGAAGTCGGGTTTTTGTTTTTGGTTAAAAAGTTAATAATTATTTGAATTTGTTAGAAACTAAAATTTTTACTCTGAGCACGAGCCCTCTCGAACCCGAGTCTGTTTCGGGCCGGGTTCGGGCTCACGGGATCAGCCTAAGCTCGTCTCATCTCTAAGAAATATGTTTATTTTAAAGATTTTTAAAATGACATTATCTTGATTGGTAAATAATAAACAATTTTTAATATGCATATTTATAAATATTAACCTACTTCCAATTGGTATAACATTTTGACTAGAATCCATCATTATTCCGGCATACACTATGTGATTCTGAAAAAAAAAAATCTTATTTTTTTTTCTGTTTCACAAATATTTTTATAAGAAAGAGTTTAAAGATAAGAGTTTAAATGAAAAGTTTAAAGATAAGAGTTTAAATGAAGAAATTTTTTAATTACATATATTGAAAAAGATAACAGGAGCACCAATGAAAATATCGCATGAAAAAGTTTTATATAGGGTCACTGCACTAGTAGTAATTAACCAGTCAGACACAACTGTATGAAACAAAAATGATGCATGTATATATTAATTTTGGTTCGTAATCGCGGATATATTGATTGGTGTACTAACCAAAATTATCAGTGCGTTAATTTTAATTTTTTCCATTTGTGTGTCTCACTGGTCAATTACTGGTGCACTAAGTTTATAATATTAGGTAACTTCCATTATTAAAAGTTTCTCCAACCTGTACCTAGAAGAAAACGTAGATTCCTTTTTTACTAAATCAGCTAATTTTATTCTAACACACGAAGCAAAAATTAGTGGAACACGATTATAAAAGATTCTCAGTTTTTGACAATGTTCAATTTCGATGGGAAGTTAAAAAAAAAAAAATTGTCAGGTATCGCTAAGTTGGCTTAATTTCTGGCGACATATTTTTGTCGCCAAATTTGGCAACATTTCGCCAAGTACTTCCAAGTTTGGCGAGAAACTGACGGTGGCGGATATGACTATGTGGTTTTAAGGAGTTCATTGTTGTAACAATGGTTACAACAATGAAAGGAAATTTCGGAGAAAGCACGTTCAATAAAACTCATAAATTACACCCGTTTATGAAGGAATCTATTATCTTGTTTTAACCCTTTTTATCCTGACGGTACTTATAAGTACCACTTTAACCGCTTCGCGACGAGCGTCTTTTACAGAATTTTTAATCTGTTACCACCGGTTTTTCAAATGAGAAATTTTCACCTAATTGAATCGCAAAAATGCTATGATTAGATAAGGAAAACTTAAAACAAAAAAATAATAATAATAACTGGTAGGAATAATCGAGGATTCTGAGCATCTAAAAAGTAGCTGGAAAATTAATTCAGGATATAAAGGGTTAAAATGTAATTCACCCTAAAATTTCAAACTGCTATATCTCAGCTATTTTGTAAGATAGAGACGAAACAAAAATGCTCCGAAATTCTTGTATCTTGACCGAACACTTAAGGGAAAAGAAAAACTGGATTTCTAATTTTTTGTAAAATTTTTTTTTTTTAATTTGAAATCTCTAAGTGGCCGCTATTTGAAAAAAGGTGGCGGATGAAGATGGCCAATAAACTCGGTCGAGTCTTGAACACATGCTCAGTCATATCTAAATCGGGTCATAAATACCAGGGCTGTCACAAAACAAAATTCACACAGACATATGTATATATAAATCAACATTTGAACGGAAGGTAGTTTTGGAGTCTGGGGGTCATGATCTTCAGACACCAAAATCACCCTCCGTCCTTTTTCCAATTTTTAATACAAAATTACAATATCTGAAGTGAGATTTAATTTATAATTTAAAATAGTCAGTTTTTACTTACTGTTGCAGGTAAATAAAGGTAATTCTAAAAAGCTCAAATAATAATATTTACAAAAACTTTTCAATTGAAAAGTACAGGGTGTCCAAAAAGTCCTTGCACATTTTGAAATTCAATAAAAATTTAAGCAGTTGGCGTACGAGAGTACGGTTTGGACGCAAATGCTTCCTATAATGCAAAATTTTCTATATAAAAAAAAATTAGTTCAAAAAATTTCTTATAGATGGCGTTACTTCTGCAAAGCTACTGAAGAGGTAGAATGTCTTTTTACATAACAGTGGCTGAAGACGTACAGTGCGTATGCACAGTTTTTGTTCAAACTATGACAATACCCATTCCAGAAATTAACAATACTCGCCTTCCTGAGTTCGATTAGACGAGTGGGAAAAGTCAACAAACGTTAGTTTGACGATAATAGAAAGCTCGGCAAGTTGCTTTGCGATTAGTTTTTTTTTCCAAAATTGTATCGACTAATCGAATTTTTTTGTCCGTCTGTCGCTATTATCTTACAGAGACATCCTATAAATCTTGGCTAGTTTCCTATTATCGCCAAACTAATGTTTGTTGACTTGTCTCACTCGTTTAATTGAATTCATGATGGCAAGTATTTTTAGGTTTTGGAATATTAGTCCAGGCAATAGAGATCCTATAGGGGCTCTACCTGGAAAAATTAATGGTAGTTATGGAAATCGACTTTCTTTATGTTTTTTGGGTTGCTGAATCCGAATTTGTAACTTCCCACCAAAATTTCCTCCGGCAAACCCCCCAAAATAGGTTTTTTTCAAAAAATTCCATTTTTTATTGTTTTAGGGAAAAAATATCTAGAAATTCAGAAAGTAGACAAAATTTGCAACAAATAAGATGTATGACATTATGACGTAGGATGAACGGGGAGGGGGGGGGGCTGCCTCGGAATATGGCTCGAGGGGGGCGCGATCATTCAGCATCTCACCTCTTATCTCCGATTTCACGTAATAAATCGGAGATAAGAGGTGAACTGTATTGTATTCTGGACCCATTACAAGTAGATACTTGGAAAACACCTTCTTTTAGACGTCTGTTGAGCGAAGCGGGGGGGGGGGAGGGATTTTTTTTTTCTTTTAAATAATTCATATTTTTAAAAGTAATTAAACTGTACGCAATTCCGCTTAACCACTCACATCGTTTACGTTCGCTCCCCCGTCTCCCCTCCAAACTTTCTTTACTAATGAAAAGTTTTGAAACGAAATAAAAAAAAGTATTGAAAAAATAATGACAAATCTGAGTCTTTTTTTCCTATTTTTATTTATTATTCTAATTATTATTCAAATTATTCGAGATAATTTTAAATTCTGCTTCTCCGCTTGACTGCAGCCGAAGACCCAGATTCCTTTTTTTCAATATGATCACTGTCAGATCCATCAAATGTTGTTCCGTGGGTTTCACAAGTGTCTGAAATATACAGAATTTTTTGTTATTCAAGTTGAAAATTAATTTCATGCGTTGCAAAGATATAATTTGTTTCAAATTGTGTTTTTAAAACGAATTGATTGATCGATAAACCAATCGATTTTAATTGCATATAGTTAGCCAAATCTTGTTACAAAAATAGTTGAATTATGTTCTGAAAATGTTAAGAAAGAGAAGAAAAAAAAGAAGGTATAAAAATCGACTAACCTAACAAATCATCCGTGTTTTCAAGCTCTGCAGAGGTTCGATCTTCAGGTTCACATGATTCCTCAACGTTCTCGTCACCCTGATCGATCTTCTCGGTCAACAGTTCGAGTTCCACTTCTTGTGGATCATCTTCATCCAGGTCCTCGAGGATAACTTCAGGGATATTCTCACATGAATTATTGCACTCGAGGCACATGATGGAACATTTCAACCCGCTTTTCTTGCAACTACCTGCACCGCGGCAGCCTTTCCTACACTTGCAGGAGATAAGCTTTAGAAGCTTTGGTGGAGCGGGAGGTTTTAAACTAGTGATAGGATATAGTCCATAGCTGATTTTTTTCCAGCCCCATTTTTATGGTTCGATAACATTTCCTCGCCAAAGTTGGACTTGGTGGTACACCCTGAATGAATGTTGCTCAGCAGCAGCTTCAGTTGGGGGTAAAGAAGCAATGTTATGTTTATTATTATACGCGGACTTGATGAAACACTGATGTCTAAAAGCGTTCAAAGTCATGTTTTTATCTTTGCAACCATACAAGCGAAGTAAAAATTGATTCCCAGCTTTTGCGATATCTTGTGGGTCTGCATTTGGAGTCTGGAACAGCTGCACGAGAGGAATCAAATCTGGGTTTTGGGCGAGGACTTTGATGAATTTTCTTTTACCATGGCCGAATATAGCCGATGTAGAGTCGCATCCGCTAAAAATTTATTGAGAGTTTCAGGAACATCAGACTCTACATCGCGGAAAAAATCGTCAGGAGGAGGACATTCTTGTACATTGTAAACTTTACTCCTGATGTCTTCCAAAATTATGTTAGCTGCTGCTTGCACGATGCGCTTTCGTTCTTCCTGCTCAGCTTCACATTTTTCCCTGTAAAATACATCAGTCAGAATTTTTTGTCCTGAGCTACGGAAAGAAACGACTGCAGGTTTACTAAGTGCTTCTGAAATGATAATGCCATCACCGTACTTAGCAATAAGTTGAGCCTTTATTGTTTTAATATGTGGTTTATAATCACATTTTATTTCATCTACAAGTTATTTCAATGAAAATTGACACTCGTGCTTATTTTCTTCAAGAAAAGAAAATACGTACTTCATGGCATCTTGTACTTTAAATCCAAAAGCACCACGCTTCGCATGTTCTTCGGATTTGGATTGTTGAATTAGAGAAAGCTTTTTCATGCAGGATAAATTATATCGAGCTTCTTCCGCCACTAAATCGCCGTCCATAGCAGTCAAGCGAAGCACAAACCCCAATCATCTTTCCAATTTTTCGCAAAATCTGTTACTTTATTCCGTATATTAAGCTGACGTACATTATACACAGGGTCTCGTAGCTCTGGAGACAAACGACGTTGCTGCACAAAATAATTATCCGGTATTAATTCACCGCACAAAAAACAATGCTTTTTGAAAGAAAAACTCGGGGTCTCGGAGCGATTTCGTGAAATCACAGGGAATTCCGCCTGTAGTCTCTTTTTTAAAGACGATGCAATTAGTTTCTCGTTAACATATGACTTCTGACACTTCCTATGCACTATAATCGTGCTACACCCGTTTAAAAGATCATATTTATTGTCTTTCCGCTTCAAACTCGCCACTCGCAAAGATTTTAAACCTTTTTCCGTCACGTTGACTGTTGCGGCATCTGACAACGGTAACTCACAAATGAAACAATTTAAAGTCATATCAGCCATGTTTAATACATGAGAAAACAAATTCAAGAAATAGTCACACGCAAAAATACACGTTTTTAAAGCAATCAAAATAAGAAATCACTGTAAACTGAGGATAAAACAAGTAAAAACTGCGAATGAGATCAAGTAGTTGCTATCAGTTCGACAATACTTAGAATAAACCCTGAAGCAATAGCTGTGAGTCATGGGTTCGGAGAAAAAAGGGTGTAATGGGTCCCGAATACAATGACTTTTATGACGTGAAATCGGAGATAAGCGGTGAGCTGCCGAGTTGCTGTATGATCGCGCCCCCCTCGAGGCATGTTCCGAGGCAGCCCCCCCCCTCCCCATTCATCCTACGTCATAATGTCATATGTCTTATTTGTTGCAAATTTTGTCTACTTTCTGAATTTATAGATATTTTCCCCCTAAAACAATAAAAAAATTGAATTTTTTGAAAAAAACTTATTTTGGGGGGGAATTTACCAAAATTTGGGGGGGTTGCCGGAGGAAATTTTGGTGGGAAGTTACAAATTCGGATTCAGCAACCCAAAAAACATAAAGAAAGTCGATTTCCAGAACTACCATTAATTTTTCCAGGTAAAATTCCCTGTTGCCTGGATTATATGGGTTGCCATAGTTTGGACAAAAACTGTGCATACGCTCTGTACGTCTTTCGCCACTGTTACTTATAAAGGAATAATGCTTCTTGGGTAGCTTTGAAGACGACGCCATCTATAAGAAATTTTTGGAACTACATTTTTTATTTTTTTAAAGAAAATTTTCGATTATAAGAAGCATTTTTGTCCAAACAACACTCTCGTTCGCCAATTGCTTAATGTTTTATTGAATTTTAAAATGTGTCAAAGACTTTTGGGACACCCTGTATATTTCAATTGAAAAGTTTTTGTAAATATTATTATGTGAGCTTTTTAGAATCCGGCAACAGTAGGTAAAAACTGACTATTTCAAATTTACATGTGAATTTTTAAACTGAAAGAAAAATTAGGCTATTAGGTGCGAAAAGCATTAAATGGTGAAAATTACGTCATATTTAAAACGTTATATTTAAAATGTTATGTTTAAAATGGTATAATGAAAACATCATCAGCAACTTAGTTCTTTAAATTGTCTTCGGAATTTTTAGTTTTTGGGGATAAATTTTGATAATACAAATAGTATACAAAAAAGAAGACTAATTTATTATATATTATTATATTATCTAATTTATTATTATTTATTAATTTATTATTTAAATTTATTTTAAAATAACTATTTTGGTTAATCCCAAAGAAATCTTTCCTGTACTCAAAAATAAAAAAGTTACGCGAAAAAAGTTTTTATATATATTTTTAAAGATATATTAAGTTTTAAACATGAATAAAATTTAAAATTTTTAATTATTTAAAAATTAATTTAAGAATTTCTAATAAAAATTGAAATTTGAAAATAAATATATAAAATAAATAAACATTTCATTAAAAAACAAGAGCAAAAAATATTTATAAATAAAAAAAAAAGTAAAAGTTTATGTGATGAACCATCTTAACAAATACGAATATTTAATTGACTATATGTACTGGCAATCCAATGTGATCTAAGTGATGAGCTCCTCCTCCTTCGGGATTGTTGGTGATGTACAGAGGATGGTAAGTTGCCGAATTGGATGGATTATTTCCACCTTCAACGATGAAAGTATAGTTTGTTCCCCTTTGAACTGTGATTTCTGGAATCATTAAGCCATTGATCCACCAAGAAATGCCCCATGATTGAACGCCTGAAAAGAAAACCTGAATTATTAATGAAACCAAGGAATCCAACCCGGGATTCCCGGGTTACAGAACATACTGCTCGATGTACAGAACACGGATGAAATTCATTTTCAATTGAAAACTGCAATAGATTTTTTACATTTAATTAGAGTTGCAAAGGCTAGAAAAAACCCGGTTTAAACCTGGGAATAAACCGGGTTTTTAGGAATAAACTTGGTTTTTTGGGAATAAACCAGGTCTTTTGGGAATAAACTTGATAATAAACCGGGTCTATTGGAAATAAACCTGGGAATAAACGGGAATTTTGCAACTCTACATTTAATATACTTTTTTAGATTGGCTACTAACAACATCAAAAAGCATTTTTTATAGGAAATATATCAAATATATATTCAAATAAAGTTAAACAAGAACGAAAAATCATGCGTCGAGCATAGATTATATAGCACTTTCCAACGCTTCCAAAATAATTTTACAAATCATACCGTTTAATAAGCTAAAAGCTAACATTTAAGTAAACAATTTAGAAAACGCATAACATATTTAAAAACATAATTTCAGGAATTTCCAACATATACAATATTCGGAAAAATATCCGAATACTTTTATTCAGCCCTGTATAGGATCTATAGATTTGTATATATACTACATAGGATGATAATTTTAGTTCAGTTAGGAAACGCGTAGCACAGTTTAAAATTCTCCGTCTGGAGTTTGTCAATAAACAGAAATGTGTTCGCGAACTTTTGTGCTGCCCTGTGTAGGATCTACAGAATTTATACATACCACGTAATAGACAAAAAGCAAGTTAAAATTAAAATCGCGTTCAATAACTTAAAACGCACTTCCAGGAATTATTGTTAACAGACAGTAGAGAATTCTTTTGCGTGTCTCTGTAAATGAACGATGACTGCTATACACACAATATTCCGTAGTAAGTCTCTTGTAATGCACCTTAGTGATCTATATAAATTTCAATGCGTTTAAAATAGTGAAACATTATTTAAATAAACCGCAGACGATTTTTCTCCATAGACGTAATGTAACGGAATTATTTTTACTGTCCCTGTAAAGTAACTATAAGTGCTATGCACACCCTGTTCCATATTAAGCTTCTTCTAATGCACCTTAGTAATATATATAAATTACAATGCGTTTAAAATAGTGAAACATTATTTAAATAAACCGCAAATGATTTTTCCCCATAGACCGCAATGTAACGGAATTCTTTTGAGTGTCCCTGTAAAAAAACTATAAGTGCTACACACTTCCGTTGAAATAGGGAACATGCTATAGATAACGACAATAACATATAAAAATTGCAGAGCAATCCGAGCATATTTACGGGAGTTAGAGCACGGCCAGACGGCAGACGGCCAGACAAACCGAAGTCATAAGCACTTTTCAACTAGGTTGGAAAGTGCTAAAAAATTGTTAAAAGCAGTACTTTCGTATTAGCCACATGCCAGTGTTTAAGGCTCCCGTTGAAAACACCCGCTTCCTAATATTAATCCTATGGGACAGTTATTTTAAAGTATCTCGTTTGCATTTCAGTATTTTTTAAACGATATTTTTTGCAATGGATAGCTGAGATAGATCTCTACAATCGCCGATTTTTTCTTTCTTGATTTTGTTTGCAGGTTCTTTTTTTATAAGGATACTTTCACTTTCTGAACTGGTTTCGAAAATGAAAATATCCTCTATAAAACATACAAAAAAAAAAAAGAAAGAAAGAAAGAAAAGAAAAGAAAATGGTAAAAAACGGTTAGCTATCCAATGAAACAAAAAATCGTTTTAAAATATTTAAATTCGAGCGAGATATTATAAAATAACTGTCCCACTGGATTAACATCAGCGGTGTGTTTTCGCGTTAAGTCAACGGGAGCCTTAATAATCAAAGAAATTATCAAATATTTTACCATTTACAGCAGGCATTTTAATTCTGAATATTTCAGTTTTTAAGCTCGTAGTTCGAATACATATCTGTTAAATTTGTGTTTTATTTATTTATTTATTTATTATGGTGAAGTTTTAATTTCCTTATGAAATATTAGCTCGAACCAAATGATGAACTATTTACATTGTTTTAAGGGCGTATCTTCCGTAATCGGACTGCACGCGATAGAAACAGAATTAAAAAAAATCATTCATGAAAATTATTTTAAAAACCATATAAAATCAATCTCTATATATAAAACGCTAAGGTACGTGGCGGCGAAAAAGCGGTTATTTTTCTTGTGCCGATGGCAACGCGTGATTTGTTTTCACTAATTTGTGAATATTAAGGAAAGTATTTGAAGTATCGATTTAAAACTCACCCCACATAAATTTTCTGCATCTAAAAATCCAATTTTTGTAAAAACCGGCCAGTGTTTTTTCTTAAATTTTTCAAAAAACTAACCCAGATTTTCTGAAAAGTAAAGAAAATAAAGTGCAGAGTCAAACCAAAAAATTTTGTTTCTGTTTCAAATGCGCCATTTTGTTTCGGTTTCAAAAGTTACCGATATTTGTTAATGTTAAAGGTTATTGGTTAAATTTTGAGAGGGGAGGAGTTCAGTCGGAATTTAAATATTACTTTAATGTTAAAGGTATATAGAGCTGGCTCCTCCTGGCGGTGGAAGCTGGAACTTACTTTTGCAACGCGTGCGCAGCACGCCTGCTATTCGGTGCCGTAGGCAGCGGTGACGCGTGCCGGATGTTCATTTAGAATATAGAATGCATCCCTGGAGGTGGAAGGTGCAATTAAAAGATTTTCGGCGTGTGCGCAGAATGCCTGCTATACGGTGCCGTAGGCTGTGGGGACCCGTTTCAAAGTTTCATTCGGGAAGAGCTTTGTGTAGAACAGAATGAGCCCACCTGGCGATTGATTGCTTTGATTGTTGCCATCGTTGGTATGACGTTAGCGTTACTCAGGGTCTAAATGTATTACACGCCCTCTATTCGTGGATTTTGGAAGTATTGTTTTTGCTCCAAAAAGATCAAACATATTCTTACGACACTCTCTAGATGCAATGACTTTTCTCCACTCGAAAATTTTAATTTGGGACAACTTGCATGTTGTCTTTGTAGGTTTCGGAAAGTGGAACTAGAAGATGTTTTAATAATTCGAGGTCCGTTTGTAAAAGTCGACCAGCGAAGCGGGCGTATCCTGCTAATAAATTAAGATACAGTTTTCAAACAAATTGCATTTGAAAGTACAATTTCTTTTATATTAGATGGTGTAAAATGGAAATTGTGTGATGTTGAAAAGTTAAATTAAAAAAAAGCGAGATTGACTGCTTAGATCGTTGCCACCATTGGCATCACGTTAGCGTTACTCAGGGTATAAATGCATTACACAGCCTCCATTAGTGGTGTTTGGAAGTATCCTTTTTGCTCTAAAAAAATCAAACACATTCTTACGACACTCCCCAAATGTTTTGACTTTCTTATCAATAGTCTTTTCTTCTTCATCCCACTCGGAAATGTGTACTTTAATTTGGGACAACTTGCATATTGTCTTTGTAGGCTTTGGAAGGAATAACATAGAAAGGAAAGTGGGGACAGATTGCATCGGGCCCACAGGGGGCATGAAACAAATATCCATCCATGAATACAGGCTCACATAAAAGTAAAATAACTCTTTAAGTTACCTGTTATTGCTGTGTACCCTTTGTCTCCTCCTGCTGGGCCTATTTGTGCTACGAATTTAGTAGTTCCAGATATCGTATGAGGATTCCATGCTTTTGGTTTGGGGGTTGTTGCAGAATATTGAAAAGGAGTACAACGATCTTGAGGTGGTACTCTGCCGAAATGAATCATTTTTGCATCTAAAATAATAAAATTATGAAAGTTTATAAAGAAGTTCTTTAGAATAATGTAATCACACAAGTTATAATATGAGACTCGTCAGGGGAATGCAAGAATATTTAACTTCATACACTGCAAAAAAAGAAAAAGAAAATGTTGATTTTACGGTATAATACTGGCACCCCAGATGCCAGTATTATACCATAAAATTAACAGAAATAAACAGTAAAATAAGCAGTAATACACTACCGCGCACGCGCGGTAGTGTATTACTGCTTATTCCGAATATAGTATATGTATATATATACTATCCGGTTATAGTATATATATAGATCTGCTATCTATCGTATATATAGTATATATATACTATTACGGATATAGTATATTTTCAAATGAAAATAAATGTCTGTTGTATAAAGCAATAAATATTTTATGTTTTTAATAAAAATGCCACCTATTGGTGAAAATTGGAAATATTTTTCCTTTTGCCATCAAACATCCGACACTTTGGCATATCCTATGGCGCAAACACCTCACACCGATACGGCAATTTGTTAAATTTTTATGAATTTTTGTAATGTGAACGGACTTATGAAACAGTCGGTAAATCTTCACGAACAACTTTACAATTAACTCTTTTATTTACTTCACTTTAAAAGCAGCTCAAGTAAATACTTGAGTACGAATATTTACCTGTATTGTAGTGATGAGTGTGAAAGGCAACTTCTTTTTCACTATTTAGTGGACCAATAGCAGCCACCACAGACACTGGAAGAGCTACTGGAATAGACATGTCTTGATCATCACCTAAATGAATAATAAATAAAAAGATAAAGAAAATTAATATTTAAGTCACTAATTATTGCGCAATTTCTAATACATGAAAGCAATCAAATTAGTTTTACAACAAATTTAAATGCATTTATATCAATTTACAAATCTCACAATGATAGAGAAACATTCTTCATAGTATACATAAACAAGAAAATTTTATTTTTCTTTTGAGCTTACTAACTATTAAGAGTCATTGCATGAGCATATCAGGCAGGGGGTTTCCATAACCATCTCAGAATTTATTTATTTATTTTTCTTGTGTTGCCTTGCCCAAGGAAAGAACAAATGTGAAACATTTTTGTTATATCTCTTTTAGTTTTGGAGTTAGGGGTGGTCAAAGTTCCCTAGACGAGGGGCGTAAAAATAATTTTGTGTCATTTTTCCCACTTTATTCTCTCAACTGCGACTGGCTCTGATGTGCTTCAGAGATTTTTTGTTCTCTAACTGATACTATACCTTGAACATTAACATCTCAAATTGAAAATTCATTTGAAGATGGTCAGAGCCCCCAAATACCCCTAATTTCGTAAAAAATCAGTTTTTAAGAATGCTTTAAATGTTAGCTCTGATGTGATACAGAGAAAATTTTTGCACAATGTAGTTAGACATTTCCATACAAAGTGAATTTAAGCTTAATATTTTTTGAAGGTCCCCAGAGCCATTCGGTATGGGGGCCCAAACATGGACCTGAACGCTAATTTATGTAACTTCAAAGCATTGGTGTAGCTGGCTCTGACTTCCTACATGAAAACTTTTTGCATGGAGTTGGAGCATCAACATAGTAGTTTCATATTATGAAAAAATATATTTTGAAAGTACCACCATTTTCAAGAAAAATCCAATAAAGTACACAGGTTTTGGTGGGGAAGCTTTATGTGTTTGAAGCTCTCTTTTTTATAAAAATATAACTATCAAATATTTAGTTAATTAATAAATAAGAATAAAACTATATATTTTGTAAATGTAGAAAAATATAAATGGCAACAGTGTTTACAAGAATAAAAATAATTATATAAAAGTAACAAACTGAGTTGCAATGCTGTTAAGTGGTGGCCATTTTGAAATCTTTTGTTATGGTAACTTGGTTATTTTGGGGAGAAAGACTGGCTTAGTACGTTTTAAAAGGTAAGTTTTAGAAAATGTATTCAGCATATTACCTAAAACACTTATTCAGGATAAACTTTTTGCATGTTTCTGTGTTTGTTACAAAATTAAAAGATAAATTTATAATTTGGAATAAAAAACTATGTGAGATCAAACAGTTCTATTGTTAGGCTTAACAACCAAAACAAAAAAGGATTACCTTTGTAAACCTGCAATCAGTATGAAAAATACTTCTAATTAGTGAAGGTAATTTTCAGTCACACCTGGAGGGAATTTTCAATGGAAAGTTGCTTTTTTTTTCTTTTTTGTACATAATTGAGAACAAGTTTCAAATTGCATTATAAGTCCCAATTTATATTTTTTCATTGAAATTGTAGTTGAAATGTTATAAGAAAACATTACTAATCCTTTGAGATTTCTTTTCTGAAAAACATTAAAACTTTCAGAAAACTAGTTGTAAATGGAATATGTGTATACATTATAACAATGTTTCTCCACCTATCTCCACCTATTTATGTGTATTACATTGTGCTTTGCATGCTATTTTTTATGGAAAGAAACAATATTATGGATATTGACATTACTTTTTCTGGTAACCTGCAAAATCTAAATTCAGTATCTGAGATATTTTCAGATTGTTGACTAGGGTTTGCACAACAGAATGCTGAAGAAAAACAAAAGGCAGATTATAGTGTATGTGTTCTTTACTCACTAAACTCGTGTGGTTCTTCATGCAAAAATAGAAGAGAAAAAATTAGCCTCCTCAAGATAAAAAATTTGGATTGACAAATCCTTGGACCTTCAAAAAGTACACTGACAGAAAAGGATCTTATATTACAGCGTGTATCTGCATTTGTGAAAATTGAAAAGCTCTGTATTATTGTGAATGAAGAAAGTGAGGTATGTCCACGTCACCGTGATTACTGGGGTGTTTACTTCCAAATGCTACCATTATGGTAGCAAATGTTACCATCCTAATCATCTTGGTATAGTCCGTAAACAGAAAACAACTGTGACATGTGCTTCATCAAATTTATGCCAATGGATCATTGCAAAATATCATGGTCAATTTGCAAGTGGGTTTGGTATCTGTGCCAAACATAGAATTGAAGACGAAAGACATGGTAAAGAGTTCTTAAAACTTCTTAGGGACAGTAAAAAGGAAGAAGTAGCAGAATATGTCAAGTGTTTTGAAGCAGATGAGCAAGAAACTGAGAGCAGCAATGGAGTAGGAGAAGCTGATGATATGTTTATGCCTGTTAGCAACACGTCCCTTTCAGATGTAAATTCCATGATCAGTACTTTAGATCCTCACATCTTTCCAGCAAAACATCAAATAAAGAGCCCTATTGTTGAGTATGGTAAGAGTAAACTTCTAAAAATACCGCCAAAATGTCCCAGGTGTGTCAGTGGAATGTCCCAAGTAGGTAGGTACTTTATTGGATTTTTCTTGAAAATGGTGGTACTTTCAAAATATATTTTTTCATAATATGAAACTACTATGTTGATGCTACAACTCCATGTAAAAAGTTTTCATGTAGGAGGTCAGAGCCAGCTGCATCAATGCTTTGAAGTTACATAAATTAGCGTTCAGGTCCGCGTTTGGGCCTCCATACCGAATGGCTCTGGGGGGCTTCAAAAAATATTAAGTTTAAATTCACTTTGTATGGAAATGTCTAACTACATTGTGCAAAAATTTTCTTTGTATCACATCAGAGCCAAGATTTAAAACATTCTTAAAAACTGATTTTTTACGAAATTAGGGGTATTTGGTGGTCCCTATTTGGGGGCTCTGACCATCTTCAAATGAATTTTCAATTTGAGATGTTAATGTTCAAGGTATAGTATCAGTTAGAGAACAAAAAATCTCTGAAGCACATCAGAGCCAGTCGCAGTTGAGAGAATAAAGTGGCAAAAATGAAAAATTATTTTTACGCCCCTCGTCTAGGGAACTTTGACCCCCTCTAACTCCAAAACTAAAAGAGATATAACAAAAATGTTCGAGATTTGTTCTTTTCTTGGACAAGGCAACACAGGAAAAAAAAAGGGGGGGGGGAATTCTAAGATGGTGATGGAAACTTTTTTCTTTTTTTTCCTGATTGGCTCATGCAATGACTCTTAATTAAAATCACAGATTGCTATAAATAGTGAGATTGCCTTGGTGATAGTTATTCAGGTTACTTACAAATAGAAACATTCTTCCTAGTACACATAAACAACAAAATTTTCGTTTTCTTTTAAGCTTACTAACTATTAATTAAAATCACAAATTGCTATAAACAGTGAGATTGCCTTGGTGATAGTGATTCAGCTCACTTACAAATTTGGAGGCACGGCAGTGCCCCCGCCCAGTCGAGAAAGCACGGCCGTAAGCATCCTTTTCTGGAAGCAACTCAGAGCACTTTTGACCCCCCCCCCATATTTCTGCGCTGGAGTATCCCAAAAATTTGAAACTTCGTTTTTCTAGAGCATTTGGCAAACAGGACCAAAATTTAAAATTACAACTTTCTGTCTTTTCTAGTTCAGACGATATATGAACTCAAACATTCGATTTTTTGTCACTCACTCAATCACTCGTTCACACGTCATCAAAAAGATTAGGTAGATCCCGTAGCCCTAGAAACTTGACATTTGGAAAAAAGGTAGTGTTTAGGATACAAAGAGAGGAAAAATTATAAAATACAGAAAATTCGACAAAAAAAACATTCGAAAATTCAACAAATTCCATCAAAATTGAAAATGGAAAATAAAACGATCTTGTAGTCTTAGAAACTTAAGATTTGGTGTGAAGGTAGTGTTTAGCAACCAGAAAAAGAAAACATCAAAAACACCAAAAAAATCGAAAGCAAAATTGAAAAAATCGAAAAAAATCGAAAAATTTCAAATAATCCGATTTTGTTGCGCTAGAAACTTGGAATTCGGAATAAAGGTAGTATTTAGGATGCAAAATAAGAAAAAATTAAAAAATCTGGAAAATTCGAAAAAAAAATTCAAAAATTCGAAAAATTCGAAAAAAATCGAAAAAATTAAAATAATTTGATTTTTTAGCCTTAGAAACTTAAAATTCGCAGTAAAGATAGTGTTTAGGATTCAGAATAAGTTAAAATAAAAAACGCAATAAAATTCGAAAATAAAATAAAAAAATCGAAAAAAATCGGATAAATTGAAAAATAAGGAAAATTTGAAAATAATTCGATTTTATAGTGCTAGAAACTTGAAATTTGGAATAAAGGTAATATTTATGATACTAAATAAGGAAAAATTAAAAAATACGGATAATTCGAAAAATACCCATAAATTAGTGCACACGATATATGAACTCAAAGTTTCGATTTTTTGTCACTCACACTCTCGCGTCATCAAAATGATTGGGTAGATCCGCAGTCATAGAAACTTAAAATTTGGAATAAATCTAGTGTTTCGGATACAAAGAAAGGAGAAATTATAAAATCCGGAAAATTCCCCCCCCCCCCAAAAAAAAACATTCGAAAATTCAACAAATTCGAACAAAATTGAAAATTGAAAATAACACGATCTTGTAGTCTTAAAAACTTAAAATTTGGTGTGAAGGTAGTGTTTAGAATTCAGAAAAAGAAAACATCAAAAACACACACACACAAAAAAAAAAAAAAAAATCGAAAAAAAATCGAAAAATCGAAAAAAATCGAAAAATTTCAAATAATCCGATTTTGTTGTGCTAGAAACTTGGAATTAGGAATAAAGGTAGTATTTAGGATGCAAAATCAAGAAAAAATAAAAGAAAACGGAAAATTCGAAAAAAAAAATTTCAAAAATTCGAAAAAAATTGAAAAAATTAAAATAATTTGATCTTTTAGCCTTAGAAACTTAAAATTTGCGGTAAAGATAGTGTTTAGGATTCAGATTAAGTTAAAATAAAAACGCAATAAAGTTCGAAAATAAAATAAAAAAATCGGAAAAATCGTAAAATAAGGAAAATTTGAAAATAATTCAATTTTATAGCGCTAGAAACTTGAAATTTGGAATAAAGGCAATATTTAAGATACTAAATACGGAAAAATTACAAAATATGGATAATTCGAAAAAAAAAAAAAAATCGAAAATTTCAAAAAAAAAAAAAAAAAAAAAAAAAAAAAGTGAGAAATTGAAAATAATATGATCTCGTAGTCTTAGAAACTGAAAATTTGGTGTAAAGGTAGTGTTTAGGATTCAGAAAAAAAAAAAATAAAAACACAACAAAAATCAAAAATAAAATTAAAAAAAAAAAAAACGAAAATTTGAAAATAATTCGATTTTGTAGAGCTAGAAACTTAAAATTTGTAATAAAGGTAGTATTTAGGATACAATAATAATAATAATAATAATAATAATAATTCAAAAAATTAAAAAAAAAATTCGAAAAATTGAAAAAAAAAATAGATTTTGTAGTACTTATTGTACAACTTAAAATTCGGCGTAAACTTATTGTTTAGGATACAGAGAAAGGAAAAATTAAAACACAATAAATTCGAAAATAGAATAAAAAACTCGAAAAAGATCGGAAATTTCAAAATAATTCGATTTTGTAGCGCTAGAAACTTGAAATTTGTAATAAAGGATACAAAATAAGAAAAAATTCAAAAATCCAGAAAATTATAAAAAACATTCGAAAAAAATCAAAAATTGAAAATAATTTTATCTTGTAGTCTTAGAAACGTAAAACTTGGTAAAGGTAGTATTTACTATTCAATAAAAGAAACAATTAAAAAATTCGTTAAATTCGAAAATAAAATCGAAAAATCGAAATATCCTTAAAAATCGAAAATTCGAAAACAATTTGATTTTGTACTGCTAGAAACATTAGTTTTAAGATAATTGTCCTATTAGCTAGTACAACGCCCCTAATTGTTTTATGTTATTTCCACCGGATTATGGTTATCTTTTCTTTCGTTTACGAATTTCGTTATAGAAAAGTTCGGCTATAGACTGGCTACGTTATAGGCGATTTCTTTATAGACAGGTTTGTTTTCTTTCACAGGTTATACTCTATTTACTTCGCATATGAAATATGGATTGTTAAACGATGTTAGCCCCACAAAAAATTTCACAGCTCCCCCTACCCTCCCGAAATTACTGGCTGGTTATGGCTTGATAGTCCTTTGTAAATAAAATCATGGTGACTCTAAGATTCACTTGATTTATCTCTAAATTGAACCTAAATGATCCTAAGAAGACGGATCAAAGAATTACTATATTGGCATGACAATCAGGTAACTTAGAATTAAAATCGAAAAATCAATAAATTTATAAAAAGTCGAAAATTTGAAAATAATTCGATTTTCTAGTCCTAGAAGCTTGACATTTGGCAGAAAGGCAGGGTTTAGTACACAAAGTAAGGAAAAATTAAAAAATCCGTAAATAATAAAAAAAAGACTAAAAAAAACGAAAAAAAAAAACATCGAAAAAAGGAATATAGTTTGATTTATTGGAAATTTCCGGAAATTTTAATTTTGGCTTTCTTTTTATACTAAAAAGTTCTTTTATGTTAAATATCAAGTATCTAGGGTGCGAGTAATATCTCAGATGGATAGCACCTATCCTGGAAGCAATTGAGAGTACTTTTGACGCTCCCCCTCCCATAACTTAGTGCTTGCCTAGGAACCTGAAATCTCTTTTTATCTACAGTACTTTGCAAACGAAACTAAAGCTTCAAATTTTTGATACCTGTAAATAATAGGGACAGAATGTGGGCTTAGCGAAAATTAGTGGATGATCTCCAAAAAGAATCCCAAATCAAGAAAAGGAGGATTACTTACAAAAAGAAGTGAAATCTCATCAAAAAGTCACCTGTAAAAAATGCAGCCAAGTTTCGTGACTCTTTTTCCGTAAAAAGTTCTGAGATCGTGTAAAGCCAAGTTTAGCTATCTTATTAACCCTGAAATTTTCATTCACAAATCACTCCTAGTCTCTACATCTTTAATTAAATATTATTTTGTGACTTGGCAATTACGTAGCACGAGAATGTGATGTATGTAATTAGTCTTAATCTAATAATACCATGCCATCCCATAACATATTAAGGTGTAATAACTTCCCTGTGCGTATATAATTAGCCTTAATCATATTATCTTATCCAATCCCATAACATAGTAAGGTGCAATAACTTCCCTGTGCTGCGTAATTGCGAAGTCACAAAGTAATATTTAACTAAAGATGTAGAGACTAGGGGTGATTTGTGAAGGAAAATTTCAGAGTTAATAAGATAGGTAAACTTGGCTTTACACGATCTCAGAACTTTTTACGGAAAAAGAGTCACGAGACTTGGCTGCATTTTTTACAGGTGACGTTTTTGATGAGATAATTTCTTTTCAAGAAGCAAGAAAAGGCCCCCGAACGTATACAACCAATAAAAATAAAATAAAAGATTATTTGTAGAAAATAGACTCTGAAACTACTGAACTAATTAAAAAAATTCTTTCATTGTACGATAATTGATAAAAAGAGTTTACAAGTAGATAGCATTTAACTTTTATTTGGAAGGGAGTGATTGCAAATAGGTTAGAATGAAGTTCTTTTCAACGCTGACGTTCACCTAATGCGGTACAAGAATAAAGTTAGATCAAACTGTAACTTAATTAGAAATATTCAAATTATCCATAAATTTCCCCTAATGTTAATAGGCCCACACATACAACTTGGTACATATCAACAATCACTTGTGCAATGCCGAGGGTTTTTGCTAGTATTTACTAGTAATGCTTGTGTGTGCATGCGTGTGTGTCCACTAGGGTAGACAATACTGATAGATAAAAGATATTTGTGTGTGTATCTTCCCGCGATGGCTGGGAAAATCTACCGTATGTAGAGGTCTGAAAATTTGGACGAGGATAGTCCAAGGCAGTTCCAGATACACTTGAGGCTCAGTGTTTTCATTCGTTTGGTTAATTAACCAAGATATTAATTAAGAACTTCAACAAAATCTCATGAAAAAGAGATTTGGTTTCTGAAAATGGTGCGCGGCGGCAGTTCTGGCAGATCGCTAGTAGAAGATCCGATGACTGTTAACGGCTCTTTTGTTTTCGCGTCTTTCAAATACCCTGTCGGATAAACCGTTTCAAATACGAAAAAATTAAAAATACACGCTTAAATGTCGTACTGTTTGCTTTCGAAAGAAGCAATTCATTAAAAAAAAAACGAATTTTAACCCTTTCAAAAAATGTTTAAATCAAATTCGAATTCGTGTTTCCCCCCACACCCCTTTCCTTTTATCGAAGCCTACATCGGACTCAATCATAAAGATACGGAAAAACGAAATAAACCCATTTAATTAGGATACTTTCTTCTCTACGACGGTTCAATCTGTTTCGAAAAGAATGAATATTAATCCTTTCAAAAAAATTCGTGACTGGAAGTCATTTCGAGACTCTTTGAGACATTCCTTTTCTAGGCTAAAAGTATCTAAATGTTGGTATTTTAACGCAACTTATTTACACATTCTTTGGACTCTTAATTTATATCATATATAAAAATCTTGAAATATTCGGACGATTAGAAATATTTAAATATTTTAAAAAATTCAAATCTCCTGATTGTACTTTCAGAATAATGTGAATAGCTTTATCTAATATTTTTACAACTAAACATAAATATTTTTGCACGAAAATTATACGCAGCATTTGGAAAAATTATATATATAACTCATAAAAATTGCAGAGTGTGGACATAGAACTATTTAAGGTTTTAATATTAAATGACTCGATGGGGTAAAATGAGAAGAAAACACTTCTTACAAGTCCTTATACAGCTAAATATGAATAGTTTTTACCGAATTTTTTTAAACACGGTTCGGAATATTACATTTTTAATTTATAAAAGTTTCAAAGAGTGAGAGAAAAACACGCGGGTGTACGCTGCCAAAGGCAGTGGTGCGTTTGGGAAGATTTTCGTTAACACTGATTTTCTGTATATTTAAGGTTACTATTACAGGCCCGAGCAACGTCGGTCAAGTCAGCTAGTATTAAGTAGAATGCACAGAAATTAAAAAATATATATGTATTCTAATAAAATTAACCATCACAAACAAAATAAGTATAAAAGTAAAAATACTTTTTTAAAAAGCACTCTTTTATGAGCATTCAGTTTTCATTTTGAAAATCATGCGTAACTTTTTGAGTGCAATTCATGTTCTTTTCCCCCAGAATTTTCCATTACAATACATTAATAGGCGCCGAACTCAATTATGAAAAATTCATTGCTTTTTTATGCTTGGTAGAAAGCGCAAGTAAGTGAATTTATTAAAAAATATATAATTTTTGCTCTGTTTCTTTTTTAAGAAAGGGGAACAAGAAATTAAAAATATAAACATTATTTAATTATCTTTTTAGGATTTCTAAGTTGATTTCTCAATGTATAATCGTAAATTAATTAATATTAATTAAACTATTAATTGATAAAAGCGTATTTTTTAAAAATATTACACTCTTCATTTTTTATTTATAACTAGCAAAACCCGAAGCTTTGCACGCGTAATTGTTGAAATATGCCAAGTGGTATTTGTGTGCCTTTGAAATGGATGTGGAATTTATTAATTAACAAATATTATGTAAAATTCCATAGAAATCTTAATATAGAACGCTTTCAGAATGTTTTTCGCACATTTCATCGTTTTAAATTTCGAATTTTATTAAAAACCATTCTTAGCTAGCATTTGTAAGTTAAAAGTAATCGCCATGCCAAATTTCAAGTTTCTTGTCCCTTCAGTATCACAAAAACAGTAAGTTTAGATTTTTTTTCTCCTAAACCCTTTTAAATTTCGAATTAATAAAAAACTGTTCTAAGTGTGCATTTGCGTCTTAAAAGTAGCAGCAATATAAAATTGCAAGTTTCTATCCTGAACAATTTCATAGAAATCGTAATTTAGAACGGTTTCGTGTATTTCACTCTTTTAATTTTCAATTTTTTTAGAAATCATTCTTAGAATGCATTTACATCTTATAAGCAACTATCATGCAAAATTTCAAGTTTCTATAGTTCCTTCAGTACCATAAAAATCATAAATAATCGCAATTTTAGACCGTTTTCGCTCCTTAACCCTTTTAATTTCCGAATTTTTATAAAAATTGTTCTGTGTGTATATTTGCGTCTTAAAGTGAGCAGCCGTGTCAAATTTCAAGTTTCTATCCTTAACAATTCCATAGGAATTATAATTTTGAATGTTTTTAGAACGCTTTTCGCGCATTTCAGCCTTTTAAATTTCAAATTTTCTTTAAAACTGTTCTGTGCAAGCATTTCGGCTTAAAAATAACAGTCATGTCAAATTTCGAGTTTTTATCCCTAACAATTCTATCGAAATTGCAATTTAGAACATTTTTATAACGATTTCCACTCATTTCACACTTTTAAATTTCGAATTTTTTTTTAAACCATTCATAACGATGATTTATATCTTAAAAGTAATCACCATGCCAAATTTTAGTCCCTACAGTATTACAAAAATCATATCTTAGAACTTTTTTTTTTCTCTTGCACCCTTTAAAACTTCGAATTTCTAAGAAACCGTTCTTAGAGAGCATTTGCATCTTATAAGTTACTGCCATGCTAAATTTCAAGTTTCTAGAACCTTCAGTATTTTAAAAATCACAATTTTAGAAAGTTTTTCGCTCCTGACCCTCTCGTGGGTTACGGCACCGACATAAAATATAGCCTACGTTCTAGTAGAGACTGTCACCATCAATTTTCTGCCATTATTTTTCAAATCGGTTCGGTAGTTTCAGAGATTAACACTTACACACAAACAAACTTTACTTCTTTATAATATTAGTATAGATTTCTTTTGTCCCCTTTCCCTTTACATGTTTCATTGTTGCAGTTTCACGGCCATTTGGCATATTTTGTCGAGCGTTTATTGGCGCATAATTAAACATTCTTGTTTCAATTCGTATACAATTGTACGAATTACAAAAAATATTTGGAGATGTATCACCCGTGGCGAACTAACGGGAAAATGCCTTAAAATCAATGTATTAATTTATAGTTAAATTTTTAAAATGTTAAAATGTTGTACTGTCATCGGAAACATACATGTGGACGTAATTTTCATTATTCTAGCATATCATGATTGGGGTTTAAAATCGATTACAAAATTCCATATTTACATACAAAAACGAGGTTGATTTAAATAAAAGAGTGTAAAAAATAACGTTTGCTATAGAATGTCCCAATTAAGAAATTATGAAACACGATCTAGAGTTCGATTAAAAATTTACAAATTGCTTTTCTGTGAGTAATTTCATTATTTTTATTGCTGTAAGATCAAGTATGAGTAACAGTAAAATACACATCAAAGAAGCATGCTATGTAGTACTTACTGGAAACAAGCGGTCTTTTGAAATTGACTCTTAAAATACCATCGGACCTTTCCCACGAAATCATCTCTGTATTGTCTTTGCCTTGAAATTTTACATCCGGACAAGCACCACTGCCTCCTGAACACTAAAGGAAAAAAAAAGAACTAAGTTATTATAAAGAACGTTACCCTAAATAAGTTTTCTGTATACATATATTTAGTATAAGAATGGCATAATGAAGTGAAATTGAATTTTTACTATCCACTAATTTGCATCCTTTTGACACAGAATAATTAGGTTTAGGTAAATTAAATTAAGACCTGTGATTTAGAACCGAGGTAGTAGTCGACAACTTTGGCAGTCCTTGATTCTGAATCGTAGAAAGCTACGGCTACATCAGCGCCTACCATTTCAGCACGGTTGTCATTTCCACTTCTTCCAAACGCTAAGTATTCATTCATTTCTGTAATTCAGCAAAAAAAGTTATTTAAAAGTAAAACTTTGACTCTTTATATATAAATATATAGGTATATGTTATAAAATTGATAAGGTACTCTTTTAAAGTCACCCAAATCGTATTCAATTTTCTTTTCTATTTTAAAGGTTTTTATTCTATACTAGCCGGTCTTCGCCCGTCCAGCCGGTCCCTTCCGACAGGGACCCAGATAGTGTAGTGTACCGCCCTAACTTCGCTTGGGGCTCAGAAAGTGTATTTTACATGCAACCAGAAAAATATAAATAAAATACTTTAAATTAAAAGTGTACGAAAATAACTAATAAGAATACATAAAAAGAACATAAATAAAGATTTCGCGACATAAATATTTTTTTTTTTCATTAAAACCCTGACAAAGTAATTCTGGGCCCCACCCGTGATTATCTAGTGGTGGGGCCCAAGTAGTACTTTGTATCTGAGCCCCACTCGGAAGCGACCGGCTAGACGGGCGAAGACTGACAGACTTATACACTGTAAAAAAAATTCAGGAACGTTCCTGGAAAATAATGGGCAGCTAATGTGCCTAATTTATACCAGTAACATTTCTGGCAAAAAATAGAAAACTTTTTTAAGAATTCAGAAAAGTTAATATTAAAAGTCAGTAACTGTCCTGGATTATAGTGGTAAGGTTTCTCAATTCTTCAGAAAGGTTCCAGATTTAAGTCGGTAACCTTCCTGGAAAAAAACCATGAACATACTAAAATCTTCCCAGTAAAAGCCAGTAACCTTCCTGAAATAAATCAACAATCTTACAAAAAGATTTAGATATGTTCACATCCTGTCATCTTCCTGGTAAAAACCAAGAACATTCTTTAAGAATTTAGAAAAATTCCACAGAAAGTCAGTAATAGTACTTGAAAATATAAGGAAACATCCTATATATTCCAGGGATGTTTCTGATACGTCAATTTGATTTTTATTGATATGTAGCTCACAATTTAATTAGCTGAAAGATTTTGCAAAGTAATTTTTGTATGTTTTAAAAATATTTAAAAATACTTAACTCATAAAATATATTTTTTAAAATTTAATATTTATCTTATAAACATATTTGTTTGATTATGACATCAAATTTGTCCGTAATTTTTTTTAAAATGTCACTGTATTTAAATTTTTTCTTACAAAATAGAGTTTTATGTTAAAAATAAACTTGTTTTTAAGATAAATATATGTTGTTTCATTTTAAAATTGTATAATGTTTTCTTTTTTAAGTTAAATATTTTGAGTTAAATTAGTTGACAAAACTTTAAAGCTAATCGATTGCTATTCTGACATAAGAGCAATCAATTACTAATAAAAATATTATATTTTTATGAGTAATTGAAAATTCTCAAAAATGGAATACTTTTATGAGTAATTCACTGAGCAGTCAATTACTAAAAAATGTTACATTTTGGATTATAAAGAAATATAATTTAGTTTTTATCCATGTAATGATCACCCTATATTAAATGTTGAAAATTTTTGCTTTTTTTTCTGCAACGTCTTTTAAAAGAAATTGCTCGCAAGATTTCTTTTAAGCTACTTTATATTTTTTACAAATAAACTTTACGGTTTCAGAGATTATATCTATGTCTTAAGATTCGGCCAAAATTTGTTTATAATTCCAAACACAGAAAAAAAAAGCATAGATAAACTCCGAAAAATCTATGCAACGTGTTTAATTTTATTTTTAAACAGAAATTTTGCTAAAATATACACAAATTTAGGTTCAGTCTTAATATAATAAAATCACAAAGATTGCAGGTAGAAACATTACCTAATTTAATAAAATTACTGTGCACAATTTAAATACGTTTTTAATTATTACGTATTATTACATTTTTAAATACGTTTTTAATTATTACGTATTATTACATTTTTAAATACGTTTAAAATTTAAGTACGTTTTTAACATTTTGAGATAGACCATTTTAAAGTACCCTTTTTAATCACTGCTTACAGTGAGAACAACAGATATATTTTTTAGCCATAACTCGTATAAATATCGGGATTTTTTAATACAGGTTATCTTAAAATGCTAAAACACTGTTGTTTTTTCGTTTTTTTTTTTCAAAAAAGTTAATTTTTTGAAGATTAAAATTTAATTCCTTTTAAAAAGCGGACATACTTCAGATATACAAACATAGTAATATTTTTCATATATGAGAAAATGTACATTTAAAATAGTATAATTCTTGCAATATAGGTTTAACTGTTTTTTTTCCGATTGTCGGGTGATTTTTAATAGGAAAGAAAAATTATTTTATACACTTACATTCTGTTGCTCTCAATGTATGCATCAAATTATACAAGTAATAATAATAATATTATTATTATTATTATTATTATTATTATTATTATTATTATTATTATTTTACACTTCCATTTATGGATTTTATTTGGTACAAAAAGTTGTATGTACAACTTTAAAAGTCAGAAGCATAAAAAAAATAATACTTTTAAACAGTATGTAAAGTTTACTAATTTTTAGATTTTAGAAGTTAAAACCCAGAATTGTAAAAAAAAAAAAAAAAAAAAAAAAAAAAAATGTCAATTATTGATTTAAAATATTTGTAATTATATTAAATTGCGTACATACCTTTCTTTTGTTTATCCAATAGTTTTTCTCGGGAATCGCAAGAATAATATAATCCAAAAATGAAGTAGAAGTAAATAAATAAAGCTAAAAGGTATTCCAGGTAACAATGAAAGGATTAATTATTAACTTCACAAAGCTACCCAGTACCATTTGACTAATATTACGTGCAATTAAATTAAAATACAATAGTTTCCCTCCGTCTTCCTACAGCACCTTCCTTCTAGAACGCCTTCTGCCTTGTGGTTGAAATAATAAAATGGTAGGTTTTCTGTCCAGCGGCAGCTGTTATTTATTCATTGTTTGTCTTACCGCAGATGATTTGATATTGCAATGTATTTTCAGAAAGTTTTCATTTCAAGTACCGCTTTCAAGAAGATATTTTTTAACTCAGGCCGCTGTAAGCATAAGTGCAAGGGCCCCCAAATTTGTAAATCGGCTCCTGGATATATGTCAAAAATCCAAGATGGCGGAGCTAAGAGCTAGAGCAGAGACGTTGCCACGCAAAAAAGCTTAATCCCTGAATTCAGGAAACTATTAGCAAATAAACTCATTTTTCCAGGAATCTGATAGAAACGTGTGAAAACCCTGAACGTTCCTGGAACATTACGGATGGAACATTAACGTTACGGATTTTTTTTACAGTGTATATATGAGAAATAAAATGAGACACATAAGTAATATTTTTTTATTATATATCATCGACTAAAAAAAGAATTCCGTCGAGCCGGATTCGGACCAGCGATCTATGGATATCTGATTACGCCGTCCTCTACAGTCCATCGCTCTGCCAACTGAGCTATCGACGGACGCAAACTTTGGTTCGTTTAACACATTAAAGAAAATTCCAAATGAAACTCTTTTAGTTTTAAACGCTTTCTCACAATTTCTGTCAATGTAATTATATGTATGAGAAGAACAATTAGACACATATGTAATCATTTAATTATATATCATCGTCTACAAAGAAAAATTCCGTCGAGCCGGATACGAACCAGCGACCTATGGATTTCTGATTACGCCGTCTTCTACAGTCCACCGCTCTGCTAACTGAGATATCGACGGACACAGACTTTGATTCGTTTAACACATTACATAAAATTCCAAATGGAACTATTTTAGTTGTAAGCGCTTTATTACAATTTCTCTCAATGTAAATATATATGAGAAATAAAATGAGACACATAAGTAACATTTTTTTTATTATATATCATCGACGAAAAAAGAATTTCCGTCGAGCCTGATTCGAACCAGCGACCTATGGATTTCTGATTACGCCGTCATCTACAGTCCACCGCTCGGCCAACAGAGTTATCGACGGACACACCGTTTGTTTCGATTAACACATTAAATAAGCTACCAAATGAAACTCCTTTTTTTAAACGCATTCTTACAACTTCTCTCAGTGTAATTATATGCATGAGAAATAAAATAAGACACATATGTAATATTTTTATTATATCATCGACTGAAAAAGGATTGCCGTCGAGCCGGATTCAAACCAGCGACCTATGGATTTCTGATTACGCCGTCTTATACAGTCCATCGCTCTGCTAACAGCGCTATCAACGGACACAGCCAGTGATTCGTTTAACACATTACATAAAATTCCAAAAGGAACTCTTTTAGTTTTAAGCGCTTTCTTACAATTTCTCTCAATGTAAATATATATGAGAAATAAAATGAGACACATAAGTAATATTTTTTTATTATATATCCGCGACCAAAAAAGAAATTCCGTCGAGCCTGATTCGAACCAGCGACCTATGGATTTCTGATTTCTCCGTCTTCTACAGTCCATCGCTCTGCCAACTGAGCTAACGACGGACACAGCGTATGTATGCTGATAAGAATAAATTCTCGACCCTTCATTTAACCCCTTTTGTAGTTGAATTTCTAAAATCGACTGAAATACATGTTTAACTATCCTTTAGTAGATTTGTTATCCCGAATTTCACGCTCCTAACTATAACTTCTACTGAGATATGGCAAAATAGCGTAAAACATTCGACCCCCCTTAGTGTCTGAATTTCTAAAATCGCTGAAATACGTGTTTAACTTTTTTTTAGTAGATTTGTTATCCTGAGTTTCCTGAATTTCTACTGAGATATGGTAAAATGACCTAAAATATTTGACCTCCTATTTAATCCATCTTAGTTGCTGAATTTCTAAAATTGCTGAAATACATGTTTGTCTATATTTTTTGTAGATTTGTTATCCCGAATTCCGAGCTCCTAACTAAAAATGCTGCTGAGAAATGGCGAACAGGCAAGATGACCTAAATCTTTCGACCCCCCCATTTAACCCCCATAATGGATGAATTTCTAAAATCGCTGAAATATGTTTAATTATTTTTTTAGTAGATTTGTTATCCTGAATTTCACGTTCCTACCTAAAACTGCTGCTGAGATATGGCGAAAACGTGAAATGACTAAAAACTTTCGACCCCTTATTTAACCCTCTTAGCTATTGAATTTTTAAAATCGCTGAAATATGTGTTTAAGTAACTTTTAGTACATTTGTTATCCTGAATTTCCCGCTTTTAACTAAAACTATTGTTGAGATATGGCGAAAAGGCATAAAATTCCTATTGCTTTGGGAGCATACTGGTGAAATTTTAGGTCATTTGGATCAGTGGTTCTTTTGTTATAGGGTTTTACTTTCACAACTTTAAAAAAAATACCCCTGTATAGCCTGCTTTCTGTACGTCTGATGTCAGTTTGAAAATCTTTTAAGGGCAGATATGTGTCTGATGTCTCGATACTCTTCAAATGCATGTTAGCAACGGCTGAGTATAAAAAGTCAAATTCAGGGTCATCTCACTCTCTCTTGAGCTCACTTAGCTTACATAGCTAACATGCGTAAAATATTGCTCCCCATTCTTTAAAGATGATTACTGGACTGCCTTCTCCTAATATTCCTGCCCAATCCATATCTTGGTAATTGCTGCTGAACTGGCCAATAAAGAAGATTATCTGGAAAAAGTATAGTTTATTTGTCTCAACTAAATAAGAATGATAATTAATTGAATTTAATTGGTGTTATTTCATATACATGTAAGATATCGTCTCTGTATAACGGGCGCATCTCGGTATAACGAACGCACATCGATCTGTCTGTAACGAGCGGTCGATCACCGCTATCACACATCCCATTACTAGATATCACGATGTTCGAAGGACCATATTTAGCGCCGTTAAGGTAGTTTCACGGCACTCTTTCGTCGAATCACCGTGTAATTCATAGGCTAGAAGATAAAAGTATGTAGTCGTACGAGTGTAGGCGAAATCAGCAGACATTTTCCTGGGAACTAGCTTTTATTCCAACTAATTACAGGTCTCTCTTTAAGCTAGGCCCAGGCCAGAGTTTGAAGAGTCTTTCACCGGGAAAACATCGTCTTATCGGCCAGAGATCGCGAATTTTCGGACTTACACCGGCAAGGATGCCGTCGCACTTCGAAGAATACTGGCCGTAGTTTTTGTGGAGAGTGATTAGAGTCAAAAGCCACGCAAAAACGTGCTCCTCACATTATATACGGCCGGACCACCGCCAGAGACCGCTTTGCAACTTATGAAATAATGTAATTTAATTGGCTAATTAGCCCTTGACTCATATCTGGGTAAGCAGCCCAGATAATTAACATGCAAGATCTAGCCACCGGGAGAAGAGAGATGCGCTACCGTCAGCACTTTTAATCTTAACGAGGATTCAAAATTGATATCTGTTCATAATAAATGTATCGTAAGGAAAGTTAAGTTACAGGGGCAACTAGAAATTAAGGCAAAACTTTAAAATTTTGACACACGATTTAGGGATTTTAAACTTTGAATTTTTATATTTTAGTTTCTGATTTGGAATGGGTTTAACTAAACTATCCTTTCATATCAATCCACATTCGTTCACATTCAAAATTCTTTCATACTTTTTCACATTCATTTCATACATATATGAAAGGAACACAATAAACCCTTTTTTAAAAATGAAAAATTAAAATTAAAAAGTTAAAATCCCCAAAACATTTTTTCTAACTTTATAAATCCGTACTTAAATCTAATTTGCCCCTGTTTTCTTGGTTTCCCAACCATACAATTATTACTTTCATCTATCAATTTCGATCCATCTTTAAGATAAAAAGTGCTGATGTTTGTGCTTCTTGCAGCCGTCTGTGGTTTGCGGCACCCAGGTCTTGGTCAAACCTTTTCCTCACGTATATTATAAGAACAAAATTTGATTCCAAAATTTTGGTGTCTTTGCGGCGTTTCGGAATTAAAATTAAGTGGCATATATTACATCCCACCGCCCTTCAAGGGGTTAAGCCGTATTGGTGGTGTTTCGATTTTAATTGATGATAATGGACACTCTGGGTAAACAGATGAAATATATTTACAACGTCTGAAACAAGTGTTAAAAAGGTTGTGCGAATGTAATCTTAATAGAAGACGCCATTATAAGCAATATTGGTTTTTTACTAAGGTTGACTTAACAACTGTTTTGTTTGCGAACAATCCCTTTTAACATCTTTATTTCCATGGAATTTATGAAAGGTAGTGATTCCAAGAAGTTAAATAATGCTTCTTTCGGAGTGTACGCTGCTCGTTTCTATATAATATAAACAATACATAAAATCGTCTAGTTATTCAACAATTTTCGCTAATTTTTTCCACTTGTCTGTTAAGAAGATTGTGTGAATATCATCTTAAGACATTGCTGACCGCCAGTGTTGACAATTTAGCGTGTTTTTAATTTAAATTATTTACTTGAATTTTTCAAAGTAAGTAGTTTATTTACCGACGGACATTCCATGATTATATTCAGAAAATATTACTACACAAAAATTCTGGTAGCTATTTTGATGAAAAAAAAATGTTAAATTTGTGACGTCACCAGTCAACAAAGTGTTAATAATCGCGCAACGTTCAGTAGTTAGTGCGCAGCCACTAGTCAAGAAAGTGGCGAGTTTCGGTACTAGGTTCGGTATTCGAGCTTGGGTACTTGCAGCGGTTTTGATATACAGGGTGTATCAAGATTGATCGTTCAAATTTGGTGGGGAAGTAGAAAATAGCAAAAGACAATCTCACATGTGAAAGTATTGGCTCAAACGAACGCATGACGTTGTAGAGTACGCTGTTTACCCACAACTTCTGATCATACGCAATATAGGATATGCTCAGTTTGTATATTGAAAGTTTTGGAAAAAACTATTAAAACTTATGGGCAACAACTTGCCAATACTAGCTTGCACAAATTCGATCAGACAAGGGAAACAAGAACAAACATTAGCTGGCGCTAATGGCAGTTTTTTGGCAAAATATCAAGATTTTAGGATATATTCTAGCGATCAATCACATTTTTTCTCGTATGTCGCTACTCTTTTATTTATAAACACACTCTACTTTGCCAGCATTGCACACGTTTTATACGCAGTAGACAATCATACATTAAAATATTTGTTGTGTCTCTGTAAAAAAAACTACACACGATACAATGTTAGTGTAAAGAGTTACACTAAAATTCGTCCAGTGGTTGGTTTGAAAATCGAAGACAGACATAAAATATACATACATTACATAACGTCCAAAAAAATAGAGGCTTCTTATTTTTTGAAGTTGTTTAAATATAGTGTTCACAAAACTTCACTTGCAGCGCTTGGTCGGTATAGACGGGACACATGCCTAAATTCTGCTCTTGTTATAATTATAAAGAAATTTCAGTAATTTTTTTTTTAACCAAATGAGATGGTCTAATTTAAAGGAGTTTCTCACTAACTCTATATAGCTACATTTATCTGTGTGCTAACAAATTATTTTAAATTTCTTACCTACTTTTCCAGCCATCTGCATATATAAATGTTCTCCAAGAATTTTCCAGCTAACTTGCATAACACCAGGAAATAATTCCTCACAATTATCGTATTTCATGTCCTGAAAATAGTAGCAATTATTTATGTTTTGATAGTCATAGTAGTTTTAATAGTTTTAAAAATACTTTGATGAAAACAAATTTCTATTTAACCCTATCACTATGTCCTGGGGTCCACGCGGACCCCAGGCACTTCTAAGCCAATATTTAGAATATCTTAAAATTAATGTAAATTTAACATTTTTGGGTATAAATAATAAAGTTTATTATGAAAACATCCGAATAAGCGTTAATTATTTTTAATCTAACTAAATAAATTAAAAAAGTAATTTATAAGATATTTAAACCATATTAAACATGTGCATTATAGTATGGGGTCCGTGAGGACCCCAGGTCACAACAGGGCATGTTTCGATAGGACATGGTGATAGGGTTAAAGAATTAACCTAAGTTTGGAAATATTTTTTGAAAACCTCGCGGTATAAATATTATAATTGCAGGGTTGTCTAAGGTGACTATTTTTATATTTTAGTTATCAAACCTGAAAACTATCATCTGCAGTGATTGCAATAGTTTTAATCCCCATTGTAATATTTTTTTTCATCAGATTTTTTAAATTAGCTGTACCAAAGGAATGAATATGGGCTCAAATGATTTATCTGAAAAATCGAGAAAATAGCTGCCCCACGCGGAACAACTTTAACCCACAATAATCGGAATGTCTGGCAACCCTGAGAAGTATCATCCGCTATCATTGCAATAATTGTAATCACTATTGCAATATTTATTTTTCATAATTCATTTTCATATCATTACAATAACTTTAATTATTAAATTCTTCATACAAAGCATTAATGTCTATTTCTGCTTTTAGCTGTTCCAAAAGAAATAATGTGTGATATGGATTATGAGCTTAAACGATTTATGTTAAAAATCGTGAAACTAGTTTTAACCCTTTTTTATCCTGACGGTACTTATAAGTACCACTTTAATAAAACACCTATATATTCGTAATATGACCGTTTTCCTAACTGTATTCACAATGGCACAAAGAGTGTATTTCTGACAGCAGGCAGGAGATGGCAAATTCAAGCACATATCTCTTTCTTTGCATTGTAGGGATTTTACATTTGCCACGCTACATTCGAAATCCATTTTGCAATAGAATTGACATGCATGTTGTTCTTCATTTGAGTAATTTTAGTGGTTTATTACTGGTTATTTAGTACTATTATTTTCTATTGTTTTCTATACTCTACAGGTGAACATTTCCTATATTTTATTTGAAGTTTACTATTCGAAATTTACTATTTTATTTTATATTATAGAGTAAAAAAATTATGGTGGTTACAGTTGCATAATTAACCACTAAAACACTATAAAAATTATTTTCCTCTTTCCTGTGTTTATTCTGCACCAAAACTTATCCAATGATGCAAAAATACAATTAAAAAGTAGCTGGAAAATTAATTCAGGATATAAAGGGTTAAAACGACGAACATTTAATTTTAATCCATAAAAAATGGAATGGCTGGGAATCCTAGGCACAGGAGCAGATAGCCAACTTGGCCCCCGGGAATAAAGTTTCTTTGAGCCTTTACCTATGTATTCACATAAGAAGGAGATAATTTTAGACGGTATTAATGATATTTATTAAATTCGTTATTTTTAAAGCAAATTAATTTTAAATGAATCTGTATGTTTATAAGAATTCATTTTTTTAAAATTAAATAATTTCAATTAATATTTTAAAATAATTTCATTAAAAAAATTAACATTTAATTACTAATTATGTGATTTCTATACAAAATTTAATTATTTAATTATTTCTATACAAAATTTCTATACAATATTTAATTACTGTTTATATAATAACACAGTTTTCGAATACAATATTTTCGCCTTATTTAATCACAGAATTATTGAGATTAAAGGTCTTAGAAAAATATAAAAATCGCGTAAAAGTTGACAGCAATATAATATTATGCACATGTAATAAAACGTTTGTTTTATGAACTATACAGAAGCAAACTGAATCTAATATTCCGCACTATTTTAGATAGAGGTATTGCATGTGACGCGTTACATTATATTTACATGGAATGTTTCCTTTGGAGGCTTATATCGACGATGAATCTTGAAATAGACTGTTTTAAATAAGAATGAACTTAGAAATTTGTTACTTTGAACAGTGGATATTTCCACGCCTATTCTACATAACAATGGGATTTAAATACTAATGATTTTTTCAGCAAGGCTGGATTTGTGTACTGGGTTTGATTTGTCTCATGTATGCCAATGAAATTGTGCTCATGATTGACGTTCCATCTTGTGCTGCAAGGTTGTAGCCTAGCCATATAAGAGTGAGAGAATGCTAGACTGGATGTCGTCTGGATAGCTTAATTGGTAAAGCCCTTGGTGCGCTATACCAAGGGATCCGAGATCGAACCCCGGTCTGGACATTTTTTCACTCTATTGGTTGTACGCTGTTTAGTAAAGTGATAATCCACATCCTTTGTATTTCAATGGGATTTAAGCTGTGAAAACTTCAAACAAACTTTCTTCCCTTAAAATTGTATAAAACTTTTACGCTTTTTAGTTAACAATGTTTTCGCCTTATTTAATCACAGAATTTCCTCGATATCTCGAGGATTATTCATCAACTATCCTACTCTCTGCATCACCCGCCCTAGGAACTATGTTCTGCTAGACTTGCAAGGCATAATTTATGTGGTCAAATCGCAGGTGATTTTGTTTACGCTCATTATCCTTTTATTTTGAAGATATTGGTGTTGTAAAAAAGTTTGTAACTGTTAAAAAGGTTGCAATTTATTAAAAGTAACTTTTGTTTTGTCTCTATTATACATGTTGTGCATCTTGTTCTACTATAACCACAAGAAAAACAATGAATAAAGAGAGTTGTTATTCATTCCTGTGAAGTTTTTTTCAAACATGACATAATTTTACTGTAACATAAAAGTACACAGAAACGGAAAAAAATATATGAACAAACCTTCTTTGTCCCACTTCGAAGCGTTTTCAAATCCGCAGGTATGTCTAAATCTACATTCACCATTACGTGACCATAACTTTCCTTGGACTCGATATTATAAATTGAGAACCAGTCGATGTCAAATACGGTTACATCATCTGGTAGTCTAAGTTCTACATCTTCATTTTTGTAACCACGAAGTTTCTGTAAGCTAGAAATACATAGGAAAAATATATTATTATAAAAGATGTAATAATAATAACAATGATAATCTATATCTATACTATTATATAAAGAGAGAACGTCTGACTGACTGGGTGACCTATCAACGCCCAGCTGAAACGACTAAAGTTAGGATCACGAAATTTGGACAGTAGATTGTTGTTATGACTTAGGCAAGCAATAAGAAAGGATTTTTGTAAATACCCCCCTGAAGGGGGTTAAAAGAGTGGTCGAACTCTTTAGGTCATTTCGCCATATCTCAGAAGCAGTTGTAGGTAGGAGCATGAAATTCAGGATAACAAACCTACTAAAAAAATAGTTAAATACGTACATCAGCGATTATAGAAATTCAACCACTAAGGTGGTTAAATGGGGCACAGAACGTTTATGGTCATTTCACCATATCTCAGCTGCAGTTTTAAGTACGAGAACGATATTCAGGATATTGCTGATTTTTTATTAGCTATTTTGCGTAAGACATTTTTAAAAGGAAAATAAATTGTAGTCGACACATTGTCCTCCCGCGCGAAGCCCATACGGGCCGCTAGTACCCAAATAATTGCTAAACCTTAAACAGTCGAAATTATTATTTTAAATGAATAATATTGAAGAACTGTAAGTGTTTAATCTGAATATATCGAATGAAATTATGTGCAACCAACTATTCACATTAAAATGATGTAGTAAGATTTAAAGTAATTGAAAATACCAACCAAATGGAGTTTTTATTAATTAGTAGAAATGATGAAAATACACTGCAAAAAAAGGTGTTGATTTTACAGTATAATACTGGCATCCCAGCTGCCAGTATTATACCGTAAAATTAACAGTAATAAACAGTAAAATAAGCAGTAATACGCTACCGCGCATGCGCGGTATTTTTGTATTTGTCTGTTTTTGTATTTGAGGCCTATTTTTGTATTTGTCTATCATTCACTTGTCTTTTAACTTATGTCAGAATATCTGATTGCCGTGACATTTGAATTTCTTACTAAGACAGGCAGAAATGTTTACCTGTTGAAAATTCCGATAGAATTGGATTTTTTTAATTACAGGGACGTAAAAGAATTTGTATTATATTTCCAATTAAAATCTCAATAAACATATTAACATTTCACACAAATTTGAAAATGTTGTTCAGCGAGTGATGTTTGACAGAACAGTATATTTTCCCTTGAAAAGGTGGCCAACCTGTCACACATATTTTTTGCAGACAAAATGTACATATTTGCAAACACAAATTTTCAAATATGCATATTTTGTGGAACGAAAAATGAATATATTTTAAAAATGACATCTTATATAATAAATGCATAATCCTAAAAAAAAAACTCCCTTTTGCTACAATGGCTTAATGGTAAACTACATAAGAATCTTTGAGTTCGTTTGCATTAGAACTCAAGCAGAACAAAATAAAATAAACCACCTAAATTAAACTTTCTTTGCTAATGTTATCACGTCCCACATAGATTTTCCTTTTAAATCTTTATTCTTTTCTTAAAAAAATCACTATATCTATCTAACGTCGATATTTTATTACATTAATATTTAAACACCTTTTTTGTAATATTTCAACAAAATATGAGGTCGATACCATATCCTTGGTAAAAAGATATTAAGATAAAAAAAGACAACGCACAAAAGTATGAATCTATGCAGTTAGACAAATGAAGTGAAAAGAGAGAGAGATAGAAATTAATACTCTATTAATAATTTAGTCAATGTTTTCATTTACACTCTCGTCTACATTTAAATGAATTGCACATAAATTTTAATTAGCAAATTACTAATTACAGTTATGATAAAATTTAAATATAATTTTTAGTTAAAAAGGGGCATTTTATGGTTCTTTAAAAGCTTTTTTACACTTTTATCTATACACTTTCAGAAATACTTCCTTCAAATCACGGAAATTTTCCTGGCAGCAGTGCTGACGGCCTATTTCCTGGTATTTGAAGAATATCTGTTTATGTTTTTCTATGGTACAGGAGGGAAATATCCGCCAAACTTTCGTACATTTTTTCTCCGTTATAGGAGAGAAAATTTCCGTTATTTGAAGAAACGTAGGTTTAAAAAATATAGCTCTCTTTGTACTGCCATCTACGGATTATTACGGAAGTATTTAGTATTTGATCATTTTAGCCTGACGTTGGGGTTGATCCAGTTACCTGACTTGCCTTGAGTCAAGTATCTTAACCAATAGGCCAGCGGTCGTTTTCTGAAAGAAGAGTTTGAAATGACGATAGGGGTTTTCTTCTACTGGGGATTTGGGGGTTTAAAAACATTGTGGATTAGAAATCTGGCAATTTTGAAGTTATTTCGTCATTATGACGAAATATATGGTTGGGGTTTTAACAATTTAGTATTAATAGAGGATAAAAACTTGAATATTATATTTTTAATTAAATTCGAGAAGAAATATTTGCTTTTTTTGAGAAAAATCGATTTTTTTTTCAACTATTATATATATTTTTAAATGCATTCGTTTAAAATATATTTTAAGTTCGAGTATTTTTTTATAACTTTAAAAATTAAATTGCGTTATGATTTTAAATGAATGAGAAAATCGTTAATTTTTTTAATTCGAAAGCGCTATTTTTGTTTTCTTGTTTTTAAATAAATTAGAATTTTTAATTTATTAAATTTTGAGTTTATCATTTTGAAAATAAATTTGAACTTCAGTATTAATAGAGCCAATACGCAAACGCATGCGTGCAGGGAATAAACGGAAATTTCCCCTCTTCTTCAGACTTTCGGGAGGAATTCAGGAAAAAAACATGTTTTCTAGGAGTGCGGAAATGATTTGTTGAAAGATGAAGAATAATTTAGTGTATAAAGACGAGTTTTCCTGACATTGTAAAGTATATATTTTTTACAATCAATCTGATTTTACCTTCCGTTTTCATCAGGTACTTTAATGCCATTAGGATGCGGTTCATCCCCCGTTCCGACAAAGAAAAAGCAATCTGAAAAAGTTAAGCGACTTTAGTCAACATATAATTATATGCATTAAAGTAATTATTGCAGTCATTATAATTTTAATAAGCAATGTTGTATGAAGTAAAAGAAATTAAAAAGGAAAAAAAATGGCAAAATACATTTTCACATGGTGAAAAAAATGCATTTTTTAAAATACAAAGGGCGTTCCATAAAGACTAAGAGTAAAATCATAAAAAAAATTAAAAAATATATTTACAGCAAAAAATACATCACTCTTTTTCAAAATACCTTCCCTCAGATGATATGCAACGTTCCCATCGTTCAACCCACTTTTCAAAACAAGTAGAGGAGCCTTTTTCTGGAAGCTACTTCAAAGAACCTTGCACGGCTTAAATAACTTCAGAATCTGTATTAATTTTTTTTTCCCACGGAGCTTCTCCTTCAACGTCGGAAACAGCCAGAAATCTCATGGTACGAGATCTGGACTGTAAAGGGGTTCTGGCATGATTTTAATTTTGCATTTACTAAGATAATGCTGAACAATAGTAGCAACATGCAGGCAAGCATTATCGTGATGTAATGTCCAATTACCTACCAGTTCATGACGCTTTCTCGATATGTGTTGTCGCAAAAGTTTCAAAATTGAAACACAATATTCACCATTCACAGTAGATTTTGGAGGCACAGCATACTGATAGATTACACCTTTATGATCAAAGAAAATAATCATCATGACCTTTCCAGCAGATTTGTTTTGTCGGATTTTATTTCGGAGGCGGAGAATCAGTGTGTTTCCATACACTTGGTAAGGGGATCAAAATGATGCACCCAAGTTTTATCCCCTGTTATTACCGTCTTTAGGAAATTCGGATCATTTTGAAGCATCTGTTTCCACTCACAACATTGGTGAACTCATGTTTACATTTGTTCTTTAGTAAGGTGATGAGGAACTCATCTGGAACAAACATGGCGAAACTGTAAATTGTTACTTAGAATGCGAAATATCGGCATTTTCGAAATGTTAGTTGATGCTGCTATCTCCTCACACGTCATTCGCCAATTTTCATGCAAGATTGCCAACACGTGTTAATATTTCGGTCATTCGCTACACTTCGTGTTCGGCTAGGCTTAGGAGCCAGTTCTGCAGACAAACGTCCTTTTTTGAAATCACCATGCCATCTACAAATCGTAGACTCACCGAAACATTTGTCTTTGTAAGTTTTTTTCATCAACTTAACTGTTTCTGGAGTTTTTTTTGCCCAAACTATAGTGAAATTTTATGGCACAATGCATTTCGTTTTTTAACTCTGAATAACTCATCTCTATTTCTGTAGGGCAAATAAAAACAGTTCTTTAAACAAGTACAAAACTAGGAAAATAAAATTGTCTTCTTCGTTTAGAATATTTATAAACGTACAGTTAACAGTTTGAAAAAATCGCCTACAGTTTTATTTATTAGTTTCGCGCTGTTGCCACTACGTAAAAAAATAACACTATTTTTTTATGGAATGCCCTTTGTACAAGCTTCTCAGATATACCATAAGAATACAGTAGAATAAGGGTTATACATTTTGAAGAATTTAATTATTTTCCTTGCTAAATTACAATCACAACAAGATTAACATTATACCATTAATTATATTTAGTTAGTATATAACCATTTTTCCCTACCCTCCCATATTTATATTTATCTAAATTATCTAAATTATGAATATTAAATTATATATAGATAATATATAGCCGATGGTCCAAACCGTCTCTTAATTTAGCAAATTATGCATATAATGTCCCCCCTGTAGGAATAAGCAACTCTAGAATATTTAGTTTCAGTTAAAATTATCGTAGGGTAGAACTATAGGTAAATTAAGACAAACAACCAAATAAAGTAATAGTACTTAAAGTACCAAAGTACCAAAATCCATGAGGTTATTTATTAACATAATATTTACTAGTTAAATTGAAAAAAATAGGAAGGTTGGTAGGTATGATAATGTATACTGGAATTCAAAATATACGTATATATAATCTACATTAATAAAAGTAAGATGTTTGTTTATGTACCTGTCTGTCAGTTTGTTTGTTTCGATCGCTAGGGGAATCTATCGCACGTAGAGGTCTGAAAATGTGACTCTAGATAAACGAAGACAGGTCCCAATGTACCCGAGACTTTTATTTTTTAATAATTAGCTAGATATTAATTAAAAACCCTCATCAAATGCTAAGGAACAAACTTCAATTTTCCACGGTTCGCCGGCGTTATGATCGCTTCCAAGCATGTCCTGGTAAAAATGTAGTCTTTCAAGGGCAGAGCTCGCAGATGGGAGGAAAACATTACGTTTTTGTGCATTTATAAATTTCAATCCCCGGGTCCGGGTGGAGTTATAAAAAACAAAGAATACACACGTTTAGACGGTATTTTTGTGGTACTGAAGGTGTTTTTTTTATTAAAAAAATATGAATAATAATAATTATTATTTTTAAAAAATTTTCTGGAGGTCGTTTTCATATTTTCTATTTCTTGTTCATTTTAAAATCGCAATCACCGGGGCGCGGATGGAGTTATGAAAACAAAATTATCAGAAAAACTAAAAATACATACCTATTGTCAGTATTTTCTTAATACCGCTACCATATTTTACTTAAAAAGTATGAATTTCTATTGTTCGAAAAAATGTTTTCTGGGGATCGTTTTTATATTTTCCGTTTTTCCTTCAGCTCTAAATTGAAATCCCCGTAACCCGGAGGAAAAAAACCACGGATAGACGGTATTTTTCTACTCTTAACTGTATTTTTAATTAAAAAAAATATGAATATTTACTATTTAAAAAAATATTTTCTGAAGGTCATTCTCAAATTTGTTGATTTTTCTGCAGTTTAAAATTGCTAAATTGTTAAATATCTTCCTGAATAATAAAACACGAATTGTTACAGGAATAAAGATAATTGAGGACTATTTCAAATATCTATCGTTCTGAAACGTGTAAAATATCGTTATAGGAATCAGTCAATAATTCATTTTAAATGTGTATTTGAAACTGCATCCAAGCATTTTACAAAATATAGAGAGCAGACAGTAAAATAGGCAAACCAAAAATCATAATATACATTTGTCATTACAATAAAAATTGTTTTAAACGTTCTTTTTAATCAATGTTTTTACAACACTTCAAATATTTTAGAAATAATTAAAGGTTTAAATAAAATATTCCACCATTTTATAAAGTACAAAATACCATTAAGAGATAAAACACAGCACCATATATATTTTTTAGTTATTTAAAAATTTTAAAATAAAGAAGATATGTAATAAGTAATAAAATAACTGTATAATTTCATACCAAAATCGGTTCCACCAAAATTGAATTCAGAAATATGTAGAGTTTTAGAATTTTTGACAACAATATCGAACGAGTGAGTCCAACCAACACCCATCAAAGATTTTAGAGGACCCAGATTCTTTTCTTTGGGGACTTCGAAATTATCAGGAATCATGATGTAGCCAAAATTGACCTGCAAATGAAGAAATAACTATAAAACTATGTAAATGTATGAGTGTAACGTGTGAAAGCGTTTCGATTAAAGACAAATACAAGACCTTTGTCGTACAATGTATATATACCAAAAATTTTGTTATTTAAATTTTTACAGAAAAGCGAGATATCAATATTTCGATATTCCTTTTCAATAATTCTAGTTTCTTTCATGTACTTTTCGCTTAAAAATTATGCGAACCTTTGTTTTAACAAAATTTCCTTTCAAAAGTGAAGAGTATTAAAAACGTTCGAGGGCTTAAATTATGCGAACAAAATGCGGTACATTCCTTGTAAATATTTGGGCAACTGCCAATTATTTACCAGGAATGTTTTTGGATTATTTGCAGCGTTGTGAAATGGACAAAAAAATAGAGGGCTAATTTTTTAAATTTATTAATTGCTGAAAAATACTTACTGTGAATTTTCTGCACCATACACTTAGCCACTTAATGTCAGTTATCTTCTTACTATCCGGCAGGGTGATTGCTATGTTTTGTCCTGTGTACTTGCCTAAGACTTCTTTTCTAGAATAAGACACCAAATAATGTTAAAAAAGTACTTTTTATTTAAAAAATATAATTATTCTAAGCATGAAAAATATTATAACTATTTACAAATAAAGCAGGATGGCAAACCGATTAGAATCTAGAAATGGTTTTAAAAATATATTTCATTAAGGAGAATGATAACAGATAAATACATGCATTTTTCCGCTTAACGGGCCCATCATTGGGGTACACGCTGTAGCGTCACGACCAATGGACTAAGTTAGGATGACTTTTTAGAGGTGTTTATTACGCTCAGCTACAGGACAGCAAAATGTTCTAAACAATTAGACAGAAATATTTTTTTAGAAAAGAACAACTGGACTACACTAATTTAATCTGTCGACAGAATTATATTCTGCTCGTCAGTTTGGCCTTGCTAATGTTTTTAGCAATGTTCATAACTCCTCCGGGGATAGCCTTTTCTTCCGGTAAACATGAGCCTACGTGCAGGCTTTGTACACTGCGCATCACCGGACCAAGTTCCGGATTTCTCTGCTCGCTTAATAAGCTATAATAAGCTATATAACTAGCGACAGAGAAAAAGTTTAGAGGTGCATCTAGCTCACGCTCTTCGCTCAAAGTCCTCTTTTGGCCTCTTTTCAGCCGTGTATATGTCTAGGCTCTACCATTGTATTTCAAGTGGAGGTTGAGTACTTACTATATGGTCTCAAGCATGTAGGGAATTATTGCATTCCTATGTCAGGGAAGCCTTCAGATTTTCAAAGTGTTCATGAAATTATGATACTTCAGATTGTCAGAATTGAGTTTGGAAAAGATTTTACGGCCTGTGAATAAAATGTTATTTACAGAAATTTCACTCTTATAGAGGGATAATTTGGAATAGCCTGAGAAAAACACGACCTTTTACTTTTCTCAGCAAAACGAGGATAATACTTCACAACGCAGAATGCATGATGCTAACGGTGAAATGATTGAACAGGATTAACGTAGGCAATAATTTTACCGTTAATAAGATTATTCCTTAAGATTGCTATCAGAATTTCCAAGCTACGTTTTTGAGACTTTCAGAAAAGTTGGTCTATACATTTAGCTAATATATTATGCGCAGTATATTTTGATTGAATGCGCAGTGAAACAATATTTAGTGAACCTGCTCATGTTTCATCCAATATTTATTATTTTTTAATTCTGATTGCAGGGTATTGTATATAATGTTGTGTCTCATCGTTCTGAAAAGAACATTTTTTTATATTAAGAACTCTGAAAATTATAAGCAAAACACTTGGTGAAATAAGGGATTGTTTTTATAAAAACCTTAATTTCTCCACGAGTATACGTGCTATACTCATAAAAAGGAACATAGTTTATTAAAAAAAAGTCTCCTATGCATGTGCTACCGTTTCAACGCTTCTGCGATATTAGTTTTTACAGGGTTATCCAAAAGATATTCGTTTTTCTTCAATTTTTTGACGGACCCTTATGGGGTTTCGGGAAAAATCTTCGCGGGAATATATGACGTCTATAATGTTGTTTACACTCCTGAAGTTTCAGGATAATTCCTCATATATCTTTTGAGATATTTAACAAAACGTCTAAAATTGCAAGTGACCGGTGATTACTGGCCATATAGTGTAGAATCTCTGTTTGTTTTCTGTGTTTTTTTCACAAATATTTAATATTGTGAAGAAATAATGTATATTGTTAAATCCTAGCATTGATTGTTTTCTTATCACGTAGAAAATTTCGTTTACATTAATTATTTAACCCTTTTTCGAAAATTATATAATTACTACTGCAGACAAAACTGATCCACAAATATACCGGTAGTAATGTTTTTACACTTACGTTCCAAATTCATCTGGAACTATGAATCCTTCTGGTGAAGGCTTGTTTGTAGTACCAGCCCAAAAGAAAGCATCTGAAATAAATACGTTAAAGTTATTTTTTATTAGAATTTAAAAATTATTTTTTAATCAATATTTCTCACGTTGTAATATATACTACTTAAATTTGTGCTACAAAATATAGTAATTTTTTAATCAGTATTTTGCTCTTACGTTTTAGGATAGTTGTTTAAAATGATTGATATCGTATACTGAAAAATGTTTATTTAGGTTTCAAAATCTCAAATTTTATGCTGATAGATTTGTCACGTCAGCTTACCTGGTCCTTGACCATCATAATTGAAATCCGTAATATAAAATGTGTCATCCGTTGCTGCGTACACCATACCAGAGACATCATGAGCATTAGTTTTGAATTTTGCTATGGGTTTTCCATAATATTGAGGATGATCTTTAAGCTTTGTATCTTTTGAAAGATTGGCTTGTCTACTTTGGATTGTGGTACCTGAAAAATAGTTACAAGAATGAGAAATATTTCTGGTATTTCTTTTTTCACACGTAAAAAATCAGGATTCATTAAAAATTTTGAACAGTATAGGTCAGGAATGCGAACCTTTTTACGCATGCGTGTAAAAATTTCGCAAACAATATGTATCAAGAGTGTAATGTGCCAAACCTTTAGATTAACAGATGTTGCAGCGTATAAAGTGTGTAAGTTGGTAGCTCATAAGAAACTTAGTTAATAGAATCAATCGATTTAATGCATTAAATAACTGGGAACAAAAATAAAAATCTGATTTTCCTATATGAGGGTGTTAGATTGACAGTGGAGTAAGTCAAAATTTTGAAAAATCTAGATAACCATATTTTTTTCTGAACGTATATTAATTTCTGTTTAGTGTGGCAGTCAAATAAGTCCTAGTTCACTTAGGGAGTCGCTAGAGGCCAAAACAAGTTGGAGCACTTAATGCAACGGCAATACGACAAGTTTCACAAAACCCTTCATTTCTCAAATTGCAAAATATTGACTTACTCCACTGTCACTCTGACCCCTTCATTTATTGGAATCATCCACTAATATAACGAAATTTCATTCATTTCAGTGAAATGTACTGTAATAAGGAAAAAAATATGAATTTTTATTTTAGTAAATTTAAACTTTTCATTAATGCAACTTCTATCTTACAATAATACGAGAGGCATAAAAAATGCATTAATAATTTAATTAATGAGAATTAATAAATAAGAGATTTTTACTCTTGAATGCTTTATAGATCATGTTTTATCCATGGTTTACATTTTGTTAGTTTTAGTAATATATGCAGCAAAATAAGATCCATTTCTCATTTTCTTGCAGTGATGAATGAAATTTATTAAAAAAAAAAAATAAAGCTTTTAAAATTAATATAGGAAGACAAAATAATTACATATCTATACATAGAGTCACAGCAAAAGAAAGTGTTCGAATAGTTTGAATCTAATTCCTGTATTAATAAATACATTACCTATATGATAGCCTGTACCTCTTAAACAAAATATCATTTATTATATACCAAAAGGAAAAAAAAATCGATATAATGACAGTCAAATTTAAATTTTTTGCGCGCTAGAAAAATTGCCGCACGTTCCATAGGTTGGCCATCCTTGGTATAGGTGGGTAAAGTTGGAAGGTAGTGGAAGTTTCTCGTCAAGTAACAAGTAAATGTAAAGAGCCGACATTTTTTACTCAGACCATTATTTTCAGCATCACTTTTCACTTCGTACTAGATCCAACTATAATTTAAGATGTGAGATTGTGATGTACAGAGAAAATACCTTTGAGAATTAGCTTCAATTTTTACAATATGAAATATAAAGGTGTAAAATATAATGCTGAATTTAAAGTAATCTTCAAATAATGCTAATTGTTTTCATCACATTTTAGAAACATTTTATTGTGTAGTGCAGCAATTGAACTATCAGACAAAATTTTTTTTTATGGCGACAGAAATCTTGCCCAGGCTATACTTAAATATAAAATTTTGACTTTTGTAGAAAAAAATTGCAATAAATATTTTAATATTATATATATATATATATATATATATATATATATATATATATATAGGAAGGTTACACATGAAAACGTTGTGTTCTGGACAATTTCCATAAGTGACTGGGCCCATTTAGCCCAGTGCTTAGAATGCAAAGCACAAAGAGAGGAGCTTTGGCCGATGTTCGCGGATTCGAAACTGGTCTGGGCGGGGTAACTGAGCAAGGTTTTTATAGTTCTCTTTGTACTTTGTATCATAATTTCGATCACTTTCCCTTCACAAGTCCTCCTTGATGGCATTCCCGCATAGCAATATGGTCAAAACTGTCCGATGCTTAACAAATCCACCCATCCGTCTATAAGTGACTAGATTTTGAAAGAGAAATAAGAATATAAAGCCGTCCTACAAACATTCTATATCGAAATGCATCAATTCGGAATAATTACTCGTGAAACGTATAACAGAATTTCGATTGAATGGTTGAAAATTCAAAAGTTTTCCGCTTTCACATTATTTTTATTTGGTGCTGATTTTATCGGAATAATTTGCGTGTTGTGGTACAATTGGCTTTTTTCTTATTATTTTATTAATTGTTTGTGTCGTAATTTCATTAACTGACACCCTTTTCACACAAACAAAATAAGTTAGTGCATTTTTTCTATTAGACTATTACTTCTCTAATTTTTCATCCGTGAGAACAAGTTTCTTCTTTGCAAAGTTTCAAATTAAATTATAGTAACTTACACAATTACATGATATTAGTTACTAACAATTCCTTTCAGGCATAATTAATTAAGATTCCTATAAATTTGAATTTTAAATTTTAAATCTTGATTTTATCTACTAAGCCTTTATTCAATACAAAAAATTCAACCTTTGTTTTGTGTGTTGTTTCATCCTAGATTTTAGGAATGAAACAATAGCAATAAGCAATAAGCATAATATATTTTTTCAAATGCATTTCTCATTGAATTGCTTAAAATTTCTATATGTTATATTAATAAATAAAGAAAACGTTCTTTCTGATAAAAGAAAGATACATCGTGGCTCAAAACAGATCTACTAAAATTAAGCGTTAATTTCTCAAATATTGTCAAATGCAATTATTTAAAAATTATGTGATATATTTTTATCACAGTGCAATTTTGTTTAACGTAATAACCAACACAGAGAACAAATTTAAGACGAGATCCAATGCTCTAGCTAGATGATTTCCAAAATGGAATAAGGCAGTCCTCATTGAGGTGCTAGAGAAAATTGGTATAAAGGCCTGAAAACCTTTGCAAATTTGGTGCTTATTGTATATGTATATGTATATGTTAGGGGGGGCTGGGTTACGTTGGCTCCAAAACTTACTTGAAACACCCATATCATGCGTTTCTATCGCTCAATTGTAGTCTTCGATGATAAAAAACACCTGATTGGTGACATGGAATACCATTTTTTTTCAATCTTTCTAAATGATATAAAAACACGTGAAAACACCTTAATGCCACAAACATATCGCACAATTTTCAAAGAATTATACCTACCTTAGATGAGAAATTGACTATTAATCTTGGTAGGTACGTTTTAGACCACACTGTATTTCACATAGATTGTTCTAATATCTTCATATTTCAACACGTGCATTCAACCTCGGCATTTTCTTATCAAAATAACAAAAATGCCAAAATACATCTACGGCATTTGAAAATTTCCAAGATGAACTTAAAACTACATAACAACTTGATCAATTTGAAAATTATGATTTAGTTTTAATTTGCATTGTATCAGGAATGAAAGTGCATGCTTTTTACAGCTGATTATATCAGAAAAAACTTACTTGCTGACATGAGATCTTCTAGATTTGGTGGTACATTGGGTCTCTCAGGAATCATTACGTGGCCGAAATTATGTTCGTATTGTATGCAATAAAGACCCATCCAGTCAATATCAAATACTGTCAAATCTCCTGGAAGACGCAGTAGGACATCTTTGCCAGTGTAGCCTCTTAGTTTCTCAAGCCTGCATCGAAAAGAAAAAGTACAATATAATATATAATTTTAATGCTATCGAATGATGCATGGCATTGAATGGTTATACGTCACAACTCAAATGTGCTACCATTTTACACAACACTCTTGTTTGGATTACTACGTAGCTCATTCAATATATGTGTTTATGTGCCATAAAACCCGTTAAATTTACATGCTTGTTAAGTCCTATCTCTCATATTTCAGAAACAATATAAAAAAGAAAACGAATTGCCAAAAGATGTGAAAGCACTTGCGGAAAGAGGGGAGATGAACAAGAGTGTGAAACTCCTGTATCGCGTCATTATAAAAGTGTATAATATGAGAAAAAGAGGTGGCATCCATTTTTAATCACAGGAAGCTGGTTGCGGTGTACGGTAACATTGTAATGTCTGTATAGATGGTCAGATAATAGCCCAACGTGTTCAAAGATTGTAGAGTAAATATGTTCGATGAAGTTCGATTCAGTTGCAGCTCAACTGCTGCTACTGATGAGAACATCGCCAAAGTGAATAAACTGACAGTTTTAATATATACGCTAGCGATTTTCAACTCTGCCCATATTTGAAAAATGATTCAGAATATCGGCGTTTTCGAACTGATGTGAAAGTTTTGACCTCAGTAAGAACATTGTTGCAAGGACTGAGGCCGGAGTTTTTGGACAGTGTATTCTATAAGTTGGTGTAGAGTTAGGCAAACTACCTTGATGTTCGTTGAGATTATGTTGAAATGTAGTACATGATGTAACTTATTTAGATATGTTGAGTTTACGTGTATATTCGTTCCAGTGGCGAATTTGCTATGAGGCTATTGAGGCTTAGCCTATCCAACCAATTTCCGATTGTCGTATAATATTTTATTATTAGTATTATTGATTTTTTTTTTAAATAACATTAGTCATGATGGCAGCTACATTTCGTAATGCTTTTCCACACTTGCTTCATTCGGTTAATTTAATATTTGGTGCTCCACTGGGAGAATTAGGCTTTTCACGAAAAAAGACACAAAATGAGCTAGTTTGAGTTGTAACGCTCATGCGCTTTATAGTATACACTAAGTTTTAGATATATCTTCCTTTACTCGTATGAGGGCCGACCTTGCCAATACTCGGAAAATTAACCTTATAGTATTGGAAGAAACTTGACCGGGGCCTCCGAGATGTCGCTGTGTGTCCTTAACCGGGCCTGCTACAAGTGACGTCACAACCTGCTGACGTCCAAACAGTGATCCATAATAACTTAAAAATTTTCATGTACTTTGTTCGTTTGTACGTATTGTTTACGATAGTATTTTGATTTTATTTATTGTTTTATATAGTAATTAATAATATTTTTCAGTGTATTTAGATTATAATGCTATCAATAATTATTGATTATAATTATTAAAGAAAGTGTAGATTATATCTATAAAATAATGAGAAGAAAAGGTTGTGCTCCGAGTTTCTAATCTAAGTCTTCAAATTCGCTACTGATAATGAAAAGAAGAAATTTTAACTACGAAAATTACCTTGGGATAATTATTTTTACATTTCAACAGAAGTGGTCTGCATTAAATGTTTCGATATACGTTTCATAATTCGTGAAGCTAAAATTAATATGATGGTATTGAACTTGCTGTGCTGAGAAAAAAAAATAACCCTAACAACGAATGTCCATCCTACTGTAATGGAAATATTCCGGCATATTTGAATGAATTTGTACTTCCAAATCAAAAAGAGTCAAATGATCTTTAGAAAAAAAAAAATAAAAGAAGCAGACGATAAACAGTTTAAAAAATGATTTTGAAAGAAATACTGTAATAAATTGAATGAAATCTGGATACATTTAGTTAGAAGTGAGTGTGCTTTGTTTATAAAATTAAAAGTAACTGATTTACACAACTTAGTAGTTCTACGTAGTTCCATTTAACATTTTAGCTAACTTAAGTGTACAAATATATTATGAAAATAAAACTTTTGATAAGTTAATTTGAGTGGTTATTAGGTCCTAGACCCAAGTACAATAAATAGACAATTATTAAAATATTACAAGTCAGTTACAAAGTTAAGATAGAAAATTGGGTACTTTTCGGTTAGCCGGGCGCCAGTGATATATATATATATATATATACACACACACACATATATATATATATATACACATATCTACACACACATATATGTATGAATTAATATATGTACATGTATCACTGGTGCCCGGCTAACCGAAAAGTATCGAAAAAGGCTTATGGCGAGAGAAGGAAAGTTGGCAACATATTTTCTGGCAACCTATTCGTAGTTTCATATAAATAAGTATTTTTTTTTTTCAATATTTATATAATTTATTTAATATAAAGAAGCCATATATCTCTTTTTATATGCAGGTAGAACAGAATTGTATATATAAATAATTATATATATATAAATAAACACAAAAGTTCATTAGGTTTGTTTTCATAATTGTGTATATAATTTAAAAACATATCTAACTTTCTGAAGCCCGGATTACGCCAAAGCGTTAAAAAAAAGTGCCAAGGTCTCTATAGTTAAAAAATGTCGATTTCTCTATTTAAATTGACATTTATTGTGTTTTGGTGGTTAAATTATGGTATGTAGTTGTAAAAGGGAGGAATGGGATTGATTTTGTAAAGTTTTTGGTAGATTTATTATATTTTTTGTACGTATATTTATTGTAAAATAATGTGTTTAGGAAAAGGTAAGTCAATGGGTTCAATCTGATTTATTAATCTTAGCATTTTTTTTAATTTAAAACTTTTAATTTCCTTTAATAAAACAAGTGTATTGATTCCCTTTTATTTCACGATTATGAAATTTAATATTATTTATGTAATCACAAATTATAAGAGCGGAAATGCTCTTTTTATTACATCTTTCTGCTGCGATACATTGACCAAAGTGGATCACTACTGTGACGTCACTAATACTTGTAGCAGGCCCGGTGAAGGACACACAGCGACATCTTGGAGGCCCCGTTCTGACCCCTGCGGAATAGCGCCGGTAATGACTGACGTTGAATGAACGGCGACACAGTGAAAACGCAAAGTTCGTATTATTTGTAGTTTTTGATAAAAAATACGGAATTTCTCCTAATTTTACCTTAATTATTTATGTAAGCGCAATCGTGCAACACTTTCTTTTTACATATATTATAAAATACATATGTACAATATATGTAAAAGTGAAAGTGTTGCAAAGCTGCGCTTATAGCAAAATATTAGAAAATCTATTAAAAATTGAGGTAAAATTAGGCGAAATTGAGTATTTTTCATCAAAAACTACGAATAATACGAACTTTGAGCTTGTGTAAGTTATATAAATCCGAACAAAATTTAAAAAATAATGTTGAAATCGTACAGGATAAACCTTCTAATATTAAAAAGTGAAATAATTAAGTCAGTATAACAAAATCGAATTTTAGTCTTATTTCATGGGCCAAAAACACGGCTTATGGACCCTGATCCTTTCATTGCTCCATGGATTGAGGAGATAGTTTAAAAAACTTTTTAAATGGACCGTCGTCGATTTAATTTTTAGAAATTAATAGACTGTTTTTTCTTTCACAGAAATATCCACACTGCAAAAAAAAATTGTTGATTTTACAGTATAAGACTGGCATGCTAGTATTATACTGTAAAATCAACACTCTTTTTGCAGTGCACTAACTTATATTTGTCGCAGACACTTTTATTAAAGAAAAATAAAGACTAAACTATTTCCTTATGCTTTCAAATATGTTATTAAAATTTTGCCATATCGCAGAATTTTATTTCGTTATTATTCTCTCCGTTATCTCTTTATATTTTCTATCTTCTTAGAATTGACAATTTAAACCCAATTTATCCAATCGGAGTCCAATATTTTTGCACCAGTTTACTCATTGCTAGGTTAAGTATTATTTCATACATTTGATTAACCTTTCAGATATACCATGTTTCAAGATATTTAAGCATATCAGGTATTTTTTTCTCTTTCCCTAATGTTGATGTATGTTATCTTCATTATTAAAATGTTTAATGAACTGCTGAAATAATATTTTGCTGAAAGTTAATATTTACAGTGTTTTAAAACAGCTCATTTATGCTTTAAAACACATTATATATTTTTTAAATAAAATTTTATTGATCCCATAAAATATAGTATCCATTTTTTCCTTTGAAAATGAAAAGTTAACGGAAATATCATAATCATGCCTCTCCTATTGGTGATGTGCCTTATCTGATCTGTGATAAGAATGGCTTAAAGCATGTAATAAAGCATAAAAATTTGTGGTCTACTCATAAAAAGTGTATTAGCTTCGCTACTAATATTACCACATAAAAATATAGGAAAAAAATATTGAACGACACACGTAGAATATTTTTAATGAATCTAACAATTTTATAAGGTTTCCTAAGGTAACACAAGTAGAAATTAGAAGAAGTTAAAAGAAGTCAAGAATAAATTAAATTAAAGTGCCAAATTATCAAAGTGAGAAATCGCGAAACTTCATTTTAATACAGAGGTTGTTCCACATTTTTTAGACAAATTTGATAAATGATTTAAAAAAATGGAATTATTTTACAGGAAAACTTTCTTTCAACAACTTATTATTTGTTGTTATTGTCTGATGCTTTCAAATTTATTCTTCTATCAAGATGGCGCATTCAAACAAGCTGTGAATCAGAGGATACCTTTTTTTTGTTTTCCGAAAAGAAATATTCTTATTCGGAAGTTTACAATGATTGTAAAGCGTATAGTATAAAAATTTCTAAGTGCAAAATAAACATCAGTATTAATTGGAAAGAGCTATCCCGAAATCAGTACTTATTCATAGTAAAAAGACTCAAAATGAAAAAAAAGTACATTAAAAAAAGAGCCATTTCAAGGCTGAAAACGAAGTTTCAGGTAAGGATTTGACTGTCGCAAATTTATCTTACAATGGGAAAATAAAATAGGAATATTGGACAAAAATGTTACAATCAGATCATTATATTATTAAGAGAACGTGTTACATCCGATATTTACAGAAAAAATGCTATTTTCTTTATTTCAACGACTTTTAAAGGGGGAAACTGCATCAAAGCAAAGCTACCGCTCATACTTCAAAAACTACCGCTGTATTCGTTGAAAACATTAAAAACTCACACAGGTATTGTATTTATACCTTTCAACATATTCCTAAGAAGTCACCTGACGTTTCTCTTATGGTTTGTTGCGCATTTGGTCTGCTGAAAAGAACTCTTTCAAAGCGCAAAAACACCACGATTGATCGAATCTGGAAAGTTTTTAAACAGGCATGGAAAGCAATAACCCTGTAAATTTTACAAAAAACCTTCTACCATCGAAAGCATTACGCTGAATTAGAATCAAGAAACAAGATTATCATATAGATTATTTCAGAAAGCAATATTCATATTTTAAACGTTAAAAAAACAACGCAGAAATCGTCTAAAATATGTGCGAACACCCTCTGTAGAGGCAAAATGCTTCAAGTGATTTACATATGTGTTACGCAAGTTAAGAATCATATACAGCTATTTAAATTTTAATGCTTTTAAATTGCAATAATTGGGTCTTAACTTTCAAAATAATACTTTTTTCAACGGTATTCGAAGAATTTCAATGTGTCCTAATTCTAAATCTTAAAGGAAAATAAATTAAATTAACTAATACAATTTGAGCCAGCTTCTTTATAATTATAATTACTTATAATTACGGAATTGTTTTTGTTATGATTTTAGAATCAGCTTTTTCAATAATTTCTTTTTACATCAAATATATTTTTAGCTTTTTACCTGCCATCTTCGTCTGGAATTTTCGTGCCTTTGCTGTGAGGTTTTACTCCAGTACCAGCCAAGAAAAAAGCATCTGAAAAATTTAATTTTGTCTCAGTATTCTTAAATTTTATTAATCTAAAATTACTGAAAATTACAGCACTCATAGCATTAGAAATTTATAACTTTAATCAAATCTTCATCAGACATGTCATAATTCAGATTAAAAAAAAAAAAAAAACACTTAGACGCAAAATGTGGTAAATATGTATTACGTAACTTCTCGCAGAAATAAAGGGTAATATGTTTGACAGTGGACAATGTAAGATTTTTTATTCACTGATAAAATTAGAACGGATTGACATCCAGATTAGATGGATTTTAATAAATCTGGCTTCAAAATGTTTGACTTAACTAGAATAGTAACCCAGGCTATACGCGAGACTAACGAAAAAGACAGGCTACCGTGGTGCATTCCACTTATCTTTTTTTACAGACCGCTAGAGTGACGTGATGCTCTTTTCGTGCACCTTCATTGGTGCATTCGAGCATCACGTGACTCTCGCGGTCTGTAAAAAAAGATATGCGTAAAGCACCGCGGTAGCCTTTCTTTTTCGTTAGCCTCGGCTATACGTATATAGCCTATGTTTCCTGAAGTAATCGGATATCTCCAAAAATCTTAGACACGGTTGTACTTACTAAAAAGTATATAACTTTGAAGTCGACTTAGCGATAGCGCCTGTAGCTTCCAAGTGGAAGATTCCGGGTTCGAACCCAACTGATTCCACTGTAACAGAAACAGTGCGCGTTGCGCTCAAAAATTTTATGTTCATGTATTCATACGTTTTCCATTCTGAAATTCATGTTCTGGACGTTTTTCAAACCATTCTTTAGTTGTTCCATCGATTGTTTCGAGAAAATTCGTCAACAGTTTGAAAATTCATTTTTGAGGGTGGTCTGTTGTGGAGTGGAATCTCACTTGGAAGGGCACTTAGTTTAATGCAATCAGATTATTTTTTAAATATCTTTCAGATTGTTGTTACTCGTATTCATACATTTTTATTATAACATCCTTACAATTTTAGTTATTTCTAAAGCATTTGGCTGTGAATGAATTTATTTACTTAAAATGACTTGTTAAAAATAAATACGGGGAAGAAAATTTTTGCCCACAGAGATTTTATTCTGTATTTTATTAAGTCCACCCAACCTGCTTGTATAATTGTTAGGGAGTTGGCTGACGGTTAAGAGGTGCTATAATCGAGTTCCGATATCGGATTGTATGTTCGTAGTGGTTTGGAACACAATTGATGGTATGAATGGAGATAAAAGGTATAATTTTACTTATGTGACAGGCGAAAGTCACAGCTTTTTGATTATTTTTATGACCAAATGATTAAATTTGTAAATTTTTAATAAACTTCATTATTTTCTTGATCAGTACGCACACTGTACGGGAAAGCATGCAAATGGATTTTTTTAATGGGATTTTTGAAATATGGCGGAGTTCGCGCCGTCCCGCGATCTAGCGTGAATCCTTGATTAACTAATTAACTTCATCTAAGGAGGCATTGCCTGCTAACAGGGATGAATAGAAGAATCCCTCATCCTTTAATAATGTTTTGAACAACCCCGCTTAAACTTACATATGCATATCTCATCTTCTTTAAAAATTAACATTCTGCCAATTGTTATCCACACTTTTCAGTAAGTAATCATTCAGTAAGTATCGATAATCGATATTTTCATATACTTCAAAAATTAGAGTATATTGATAGGCTAGAGTTCTATTTACGCACACAGTTTATATAGATAACATTGCTCATTCATGTAAAAAGGGCGCTTTTCTTGCACATTAACTCCAAAGAAAATTATGAAAAACACCAGTAACACAAACTGAATTAACTGAAGATAAATCTTATTAAATATAAGGGTCATTCCATGCAAAATGAGCAAAAATTAAAAAAAAAGTCGTGGCCACATAGTAACTGACTTTAATAAAATTTGGTACACAGATTCAATTCATATTTAAATAGAGCTATTCAAAATATCTTGACAAAAAATAGAATATTTTTGAAGTTCTGGACATTTAAAAAACTTGTGACATAGAATGGCTTGTATGGAATCGTTAAAAGTTGCAAGTTTAAAGTTCCATATCTTGAAAACTATTTAACATAAATAAAATTTTTTCATAATATTGTAACCCGTGGACAGTTATTATCATATTTATTTAGTAATAATAATTTCGTAACACCATGGTTAACCTTAAATTGGTTGTAAAAATTGCAAAATTGAAAATTTTGAGAAAATTAAAAGCGTTATAAAAATCAAAGGAATTTAAAAACATATGTGAAATTGATGTATGATATAATGTTACATATGAAAACCAAATTTCTCAAATTTAGATGTTGCCATTTATTTTCTTCATCTTCAAAATAGCTTAGAAACTTTTAAAAAAATTACAAATCACAATTTTTCCTCTTATGTATACTTAAAAAATCAAATGAAGGAAAAACCTGGCATTAACAATATTGCAGAAGCATAAAGTTAAAAAATCCCATGATATGCTGAAAAAAATTCAAAATTGCCTTTTGATTCCTAACGTAACAGAAATGAGTTCAAAAAGGTAATATTTGTTACGTTCTAGGGGCTATTTCAGTTCAAATTTGTGCGGCTTTCTGCCATCTTGCAAAAAAAAAATGTAGTGCTGCCATCTATATGGAACTTTGATTACTATATAATTGTTTGTTAAACCACTGCCCCGTTTAAATCAATAATTTATGCTACTCTAATTTAAAATATTGTTGAGGAAAAATAAACTGAAGGCAAGAATGAAAGTTTCTATATTTAAAATATACACTTTTATCTATAACGTCAAATAATTTTAAAATTTTAAGATGTTTCCTCCATGTTCAAACAAGTAATAGAAATATTGAATTTTTCCCTCAAAATTTTTCATTTTTTATTTTTTTCTCATTAAGGAAGAAAAAGGCAAGAATAAAAGTTTCTATATTTAAAATACAGTAGGACCCGTATTTAACGAGGAGCTCGGGACACAGAAAAATGCTCACTAAATTCGGTCGCTCGCTAAATCCGAATCCAAGTTAATAACTAGTACGTACATACAAAAAAAAAAGAAACTTACGGGAATTGCTGCTTGATTATCTTTTTTGAGAAGTGGGGAAATATTCATCCAAAGTTGATTGTTTGAGTTTACAAAATTTCGTTTCATTTAATTTTCGTAGTAAAGCAATTAATGCGCTAAATGTTGCACCGTCAGTATTTTTCATTACTTCAAAAACTGTTCAAAATTTTGTAATGACTCTGCAGTACAGTCACGTGTCGGCGTTTTAAGTACAGTTTCTTCTTCCAAGTCACTATCACTTGCCTGTTTCTGGACTTTTACCACTACCACGATCATACATACCTCAGTGGAGGGTATGCCTGACATTAAGATATCGTCATCAACGTTATTGTACTCATCGATGATTAAAACATAATCGTTATATCGATGAGTAAACTGTTCAATGTTATTTTGTTGGAATCAGATAGAGAGTGGCAAGTTATTTTCATCTTCGAAGTCATCTTCACTTCTGTCAATCCATCCAGCTTTCCTGTAACAGTTTTGGATACAGGATTGAATCACACTTCCCCAAGCATCTGTCATCGGGTGTATAGCTTCAAGAACAGAAATTTTAACTTTCTGATCTTTTTCATTTCTCTCTAACATCATGAGAATGAATTGCTTTCTATAAGAGCATTTGAAGCTGTAAATAACACCTTGGTCGAGAGGCTGTAACACTGACGTTGAGTTAGGTACTAAAAAAAAAGTTTTTCTTCACAAGAGGAATGGAGAAATTCTAGAGAAACTGTGTTTTCTTTTTTTTAAATCATTATTGCCGTAATTAATTCATGCTTCCATAATTATTTCCCTCGTTAAATCCGAGGAAAGTACAAAAACTTGCTCGCTAAAAGAGTATATTTCAATACATTTATAAACATTATACCAAGCAAAAGACTAAATATTCCTCGCTAAATCCGGAATCTCGTTAAATGCGGGCTCGCTATAAACGGGCTCGACTTATATACTTTTATATATAACGTCAGCAATTTTAAAATTTTAAGACCTTTCCTTCATGTTCAAACAAGTAATAGAAATATTGCATTTTCCTCTCAAAATTTTTCATTATTTATTTTTTTGTCATTATGGAATAAAAGAACAATTACTAAATCACTCCAATCTGTTACTTGTTATTCATTCTTAATTATAAATAATTTTTGATAAAGTCTTTCCACTCCTACGGCTAATAATGAAAATTGAAATTTCAAGCATGTAGACAAAACCACGATCTTATATCAACTTTTAATGTAAGTTTTAATACTTAAATAAACAATCCTGAAATCTATTATTTTACATTTACTCATAAAAAATATGTTCTACTTATATGCTGATTTTCATTAAAATCTATGACATGTCAGCCACAGCTGATTTACTCATTTTGCATGGAATGACCCATAAGCGACATAGGAGTTTGCATTTGCTGAGATACTTAATTATAAAATATATATATGGATGAAACATACATATCGTAAAAACGCTCATTTAACTTTTATATTATTTCTTAGTAAAACTTTATTTCTAGTTTATAAACTTTCTTCTTTTTGTAGTTAACTTAATAAAAATGTTTGAATAAAAGATAGATGATAGTTTACTTAAAAAAGAAATGACTTTGTTTGATTTTGAAATTGAAGGCTTTTTTAAAATTTTAAAAATAAATATTATCTACACTTCTTAGGAAAATGTAACATTCAACTTAAAACAACTAAATCAGAAATAATATCACAAAATCTTGTCTTTGATCCTTTTTAGCATGTTAAGAAACATTATGTACAAATCACAAACAAACATATAGTATTAGATAAATTGAATCCAACAAAATGATACTAATAATTTTACTGCAAAAAGTTAAAAACATACTATTACAGTTTTTATTATTTGCGACCATTATTCCATAAGAAAACCACAGGAAAACAAAATGAATACCTAAAAATACCATGTAGGCTTTTATGGATTTAAGAAAAATATAATGGATATAGAAAGTCGGAAAAAACTATAAGAAATCTCCAAATATTTTATTAAGGATTGATTTGGAATTCTTTTTTTTAAATTCACATGTACTTGTCTCATACTTATTTAACCACGGGATGGTCCTAAAATTAATAAACGGATGTTATTTAATAATTTTTAATGCATTATTTAAAAAAAAAAAAAAAAAAAAAAGAAAAAAAAAGAAAAAAAAAAGAAAGAAAACTGTTTTGTACTTCTGCAAATATTTTGCTCTAAAAAAACCGCGTGATTTATATCTCAATTAAATTCTGGAGAACAAAGTTGCCATTGAAAAAGATTTGACCTCGTTCTATCCAAGATTTTAATAAGGATTGAATTATACATTGAAACGCCACTGAGCGTCGCCTTGTTGAAATGTTTACTCGTTGGATGCTATTAGGTGAGCAATTGGTAATAAATTATTTTCTAATTCTAGATGCTTAACTGTATTTTAATATGTATGAATGCAATAAAATTTATACCACGTGCATAAAAAATAAAGATGTAGTCTGAAAACCCTGACGTTACGAAAACAGACCGAGAAACTGTGTAACATATACATTCAAAGTCATCCGATCCATTTAATTTTAATATCTTTTCGATTCAAGGCACTATATTATTGTACTATAGTCTCTTATGTCGAAAACATGTCTTTTGGCATCATTTGGTTGAAATTGTATATTTTAATGTTTTAAAATTATTAAAAGTTTTAAAGTTACCAAAATTTTTAAAGTTTTAAATGTATTTAAAACTTTAAGAAATGTGACAATATATTTTTAAAGTAAATATTTGGTATTATCACGTGGATTAAATATAAAGATGCAGTCTCAAAACACGGGCATTACGGAAAGAGGTTGGCAAATTATGCAAAATATATTCAAAATCATCTGATCCATTATGATTGACTACATCATTTCACTATAAAACTTTTATTATATATTTCCGAAATAAGGATAAAGTGTAGTTTTAGCAATCTAAAAAGATGCTTTAATTTTTATATAATTTTTCATAAATGATTGATGTTTTTATAAATATAGTGGAATTTTTTAAGGAAAACAAAATACCGATTGTCTTTTATCATTTTTTGATTCTTTTGATCTATTATTTAGGTTTTAATTAAAATTTTCTATATATTTTTTTGTCTTACTACACCGTTAAAAATTTTAGCTTAATGTTAAACTATTTAATGGTGCAATATAATTAGATGAAATACAATATCGTTCTTCTTAACTTTCAATTTTTTTTATCGTAGTTCTATCTCGAAAAAGATTTTAACTTTCACCAAAAAATTAAACAATTCAGCATTCAATCACAGCAACCGTTATCCGCTTACTTAACCCTTTCCGGCACAGTGGTCCCACTCCGGGCACACCTAATTTTAATTCCAAACTTGCATTCGGCACCAAGAATATTTTAATAAAATTTTGCTTTTACAACGAAAGCTTAAAATAAGGAGTGCTTATTTTCTAAAAAAGCCGTTCGTAAATTCCGGTGTCAGTCAGTAATTTCGCATTTTACTAACAGAATTTGTCTGTGCCGGAAAGGGTTTACCAGTATTAGAACGTTGGCTAACAGTCAAGAGGCGTCAAGTTCGAATCTAGGTTATGGCTTGGGGATTTATACCCTGTCAAATCCTTCTTTAAATAAAAGGCCAGGTTTTATCAGTCCTCGTTTACAAATGATAATTATAAGAACTTTGTAACAGAATATCTTACTAGTTTATTTTTGAACATCATTTACAAATTTTTGGTCGAAACTTTTACCAATTAAAGGCTTAACATTTTACCTGTTAATGGTTCAACCAATAGAAACAAATTATGACTTAGCTGTAAACCATTTAAAGCACCAAATGATGGTAAAAACTTTCACCATCTGATAGTTGCAACTACTACAACACCAAAATTTAGTTCAATTTAGCAGGGAAATTTTAACAGTGTAACATTTTGTCTTATTGTACGTTGCATTTTGCAGGATTGTTAAAGAAACTTTAACTGCTTGCTTGATCTTAATGTTCAAAACATACGTGTAATTATTTTTTATATAAATCTTAAAGTATAATACCCTGAACTTTAAACTAATAAAATCTTTAAAAAATAAACAGATTTCGCATTTATCAATAATAAAGAATTTAGCACAGAATGTTAAAACTCATCTGAAAACATAATGATTAGTGATATTAAATATTATTATAGTTATTTACTAATCTTAAAAATCAGAAAAGTTAAAAAAATTACACATTTAAAAAGCACGTCAATAAACGTTAATAAAAATTCTTGTCATACATAAAAAATAAACAAAATATACTGCCATTGAAGTTTTTGCTATAAGCTTACAATATTTTGCGTGGACAATTCTTTACAGCACAGTGCGACCGTAGATTAACGATATCAACATTTTCACACTTCATACAAAGAATATGAAAGAAAGTAACTGATTGACCCGATTTTTCAAAAGAAATTCCTGAATATTAAATATATATATATATATATATATATATATATATATGAAAGGATAAAAGCTAAACCCCTTTTTAAAATGCAAAATCCCGTTTTGCCCCTTTTAAAATTTTAAATTACCGTTTTAAAAAATAGAAATTTAAATCAAACTTTTAAATGCTTTAATAATTGTGTTTCAATTGATTGAAAATGCCGTCGCCCCTGTTAAATTAGTTTTCCTGCATCGCATCTTATAACTTTCAAAGATCGTTTTCTGACTCTTCATAAGAATATTTGTGCTGACGCTAACGCAATTTTAAAGTCTTGCTGCATCCGATCGGCCGATGGAGCCAACGCCTTTATTCCGCACAATCAATCACTCAGCTCGCGGCCAATTAAAATTAAAAATACGCCTCTTTTGACTTAGACGACCTCTAGCAGAAATAATGCAAAAACCTCATATTTATACCATTGCACTGCTATCAGGAGCGAACTTTTTACGATTTCCCTCATCTAAACAAATCCACGCCAATCTGCTCTCTCGGAATTGCCTCGCGATGGACGAACCTTCGATGTCCAGACAGACTTAAAAAGCAGCTTTCACGCCAATATGGGCCTGGTTTAAAAGGATGCATGTAAGAAAAAGAAATAAACCAGGTTCCGTAATAGACGGTGTCTTCCTTTAAACAGAAATACATTCACTCGGAATTTAACCGAATCCCGCTCACGGCCCAGGACTACAAGAGCATGCAAGGGAATCAGAATGAGCGCTTTGACGTAAATACGGAGCCGCCATCAGTCCGCGCAGCCACCGGCCCGGCGATCAAGGACCCACCGACGGAGCAACACGCTTCGTTTCATATATATATATATTTGAACATTAACGAGTGTATATATATTATACTAGCTGAAGTACCTGGCGTTGTCCGATATTTTAAGAATGTTTGTGTAGAAAAATTAATTTAAAAAATAAACATGTTGCATAGATAACTTCAAAATTTTAAAATATGTCAATTTTTCTATAATTGGGTTTTTATCATGAATCTATACGTTCCTTAAACTCATATGACGTTATATCCACTTGCTAATAAAGTAATAAATACAGAATTAAACAAAAGAAAAATATTACTGTTTGTAAGAACACACGGAACATAACATTCAAAAAGTTAATAATAAGAAAGCGTCATTTAGTGGAGATCTTAATGAAAAATTACAGTGTACCTTGATAGTGACAAATAATAACAGTTAGGACAATTATAACTCTAGGGGCAAACTTTAACTAAGGATAAGTAATAGTGTTTTACGTTATGTCTACAGAGCTCATTAAAGATAGAAAATATAGAAATGAAATATAACCAGATAATCGTTGCCTTTGCTCTAAAACTTTCCAATTCTTAAAAATAAAGGTTTCAATCGATAAATTGGAAGTTTCGGAGATGCCTTGATAATGCGATGTACAAATTTTCAATTTTTTAAAATATTGAAATGTAATTTGTTTTCACATTTAAATCAATTATTTTCCCTCATTTGAGAATACCCAATAGGGTCTTAACTATGTGCTAAATATATTCTAGAAACTGTTTCATTTCTTTAAATTTGGTCTTTGGATGTTCAGAAAAATATTTGATTTTCTGTTAAAAATGAGAAAATACCTTGACCTAGACCTCACAAAGAAAATATTATAAGGAGTATATTTAACAGTTTCACGACTACATGAACGGTTTGACGTCAAAGTACACATCTTCAAAGTACTTAATTAAATTTGTTTACAAAAGCTAAAGTAAGCCGCCTCTTAGAAGGACTACTTGAAACTCCTCCGCAAGTGGTTAGAGATAGTAACTACGAAAACCTTTTAAAGAAAGATTGATAGTTTCTACTGAACTATTAAATTAAAAATTATCGCTGTAACACAGTAAATTAGCATTATATTTTTATTCTGAACTATTATTTATTTATAATATCTGTATGATAAAGTTTTATCTACTCATTTTTAACATTTTCTAACGTAGTTGAAACTTTATGTTGATTATGAATTTGGTTCGACTGTCTGTCCGTCCGTCTGTCCACGCTCTAATTCTTGTAAATATACTTCGATTTCTACGTTATTGAAATTTACCATGACATTTTCTGTATTGAAAACGAAATATGTAACATTTATAGTTTATTTACAGAGACACTCAAAATAATTCCGTTACATTATGGTCTATGGGGAAAAATTGATTGCAGTGAATTTTAATGATGTTACACTTTTTCAAACAAAATGACTTTGATATGCATTTATGAGGTGCAGTAAAACATGCTTTCTGTAGAATATGGAGTGCAAAGCATTTATCATTTGTTTACAGAGTCACACAAAACAATTGAAATACATACCGGTGTACGGGGAAAAATCGTTTGAAGTGTATTTTAATGATATTGTGGTATTTGAAATATAAAGAAATTTACATACATTACAGAGGTGCATTATAATATTCTTACTGTAAAATATAGAGCGCGTAGCATTTACTGTATATGGAGACACAAAATAATGCGGTTACAGTACTGTCTATATAAGCGATAATTGCTGGAAGTGCGGTGTCAACTTTAGTTTGGGTTTTTATGTTTCAATAAATGTTTTTATACTGCATGGTGTGTATAAATGCTATAGATCATATACAAGCCTACACAAAATAATTAAAAAACATTACTGTCTATGGGTCTGAATTGCTTAATGGTGGTTTTTAATTGTGTTATACATTATCTAGATGAATTATATATAATACACTAAAATGAATGGCTTCATGCAAAAAGGCAAACTAATCTGCAACTAAACCAGATTTGAGAAAATTGAAAAAAATATTGTTGTTTCAAAAATATTAAACCAATCAAAATGATTTTTTTCCTTTATAGACAAAAATTATACTAATCAAACACCGCTGAGAAAAATTGTTTGTTTAAATCTACTCTATAAGAACAAAAATCCGTGGTTAGCTCAATTTTGCAAATTTGGTGAATGAAGCCCTTTTTGCATGGAGCGATTCAAATATGTTTGTAGGCAGGTTATAAATAAATTCAGATACAGGCCAACGGAAAGAATTGGATACATTGCTGTCTATGAATGGTAATTGTTAGAAGTACGTATTCATTTGTGTTGCGCGTTTTTTACCTTAATTAAATTTTAACTTAATATGTGGTTCTGTAAAAATCTGTAAGTAGCATGCAGTGCTGTACAAAAAAAAATATCAAGTACATTTCCGTCTATTGGCGGAAATTGCTGAAGATGACTCTTCAACAGTGTTATGGGTTTTCTACTGAACTGAAACATGGAGTATGTATACAATTCTATATTGATCATATATAAGGATGCGCAAAAGAGTTCGAATACCTTTCCGCTAATTGCTGAAATTGGGTTTTTATATGTGTTATGCGTTTTCTAAATTGTTTATTAAACGGTGAAATTCCGTTTCAGTAAACTGGAAGTGATGGAAAGTGTTTCATAATCTATGCTTGAAGCAGGAATTTTCTTTTTTATTAAATTATAATTTTAAAATAAATTTCGTAATACTACAATGTTTTATGTAGTTTAATGAAAATTCGTGCACTAGTTCTTGAGATAGAGCTATCGTAGAAATCGTGAAAAAATGCAGCATAGCAGCGCCACGTTTTGGACGATTTACACCAAAAACGAATCAGCAACCAATTTACATCAAGGTCTAACTGAATCTGAAGATTTATTAAATTCCGTGCATTAGTTCTTGAGATAAAACACCCACACAATTTTTGTCACTTACACATACACACAAAGACAGACAAACTCACAGACATATTTTTTAAAAACAGTCACAGCGGAAGTCGAAATTTTTTATGAATCCAATACATTATTCTTGTAAAGATAGAAGAAAGTAAATATATTATTAGTAATTATTAAATATTTTGGGAGTATTTAGACATGGGATTCATTAAATGCGTACATTCGTCAGCATTACGACATTCAAAATCTAAACCTATGGAAACATACTCTACAGATTTCTCGTTTACATTTCAATATTTTTAAATGGGCCTTTTTGAATAGGATATCTGAGGTCGAAGACTAACACATAGCCTTGTAAATTTTCGATTTCTGTAGCAATTTAATTCTGAGTACTGACAATTTTGCGACTGGTGAGAATCGTGTTCTCAAAATAAAACTGTATTAGAAATTGAAATAGGGCGGATTTTGCAATTAAATATTCGAAAAGAAAAATGTTCTGCCATCTATTTATTTTTTTACAGGTAGACACACTGAGCGTTATATGAAGTTTATAAGAAATAAATAAGCAAAAATAATGTATGCATAGTTCTCTGGGGGTTGTTTTACCATGCAACTTGATATGAAGTTACCATACGGGAGAAGGATATTTTGTCATCAAATTACTGTGTACCACATATCTTTGGAATATCGCATGTGGTAGTTGATTGTATTAATCAGAATTCCACTGAAACATAATTTATAACACAAAGCAATAATCTGTAAGAAATCACTCGCCAAACTAAATACGAAACCTGTGATACGAAACATTGTATTCGAACAAAATGGTTATAAGGCTTTTCTGAATCTCCCAGTCCAGTTTTCTTCCCTCGACAACGCGTCTTTTTCTGACACAAATGCACAATTATTTTCATCGCTATATGCATGAAATTTTCCGCAATATTTGAAGAGGAGAAATATAAATAAAAATGAGCTGTATATAAATATACAGTTGAATCTGTAAAAAACTAATCCATTCATTTCAATCACTTAATATTTTCCACTCAAAGTAAAATAAATAAATAAAGAAAATGATGAAGCACGCAGATAAAAACCCAACGATAATTTTTCTCTCATCTCTTAAAACAAGTGACCTAATTTATGACTCTTAAGTTTCAAGTTTATCAAGCAATAGAGATTTATTACCTCGTTATAATCGTTCTCTTCTAATAATGTGAAATATGTTTATAATTTGTTATTTGTGATTATGCCATTATAAACTTATTACAGAACTAAAACATTTAAAAGGACAATTATTCAACGTCAATTTGTTTCAAAGAAATGATGCAACTTTACTCGTAACTTTCCAAACTTTGTGAAAATGAGTCAGTGTATTACTATCCTTCATTCTGTAAAGTCACAGGAAAAAATGTTTCCTGATGCTATAATTAATATAATTCTAAATGTAAACCTTTTAAAATTTTAAGTAATGTAAAATATAATTTTTAAAATCAATCCAAACGTGAACTTATTTATTCAATGTGAATTGTGCATTAATATAATTTTTTTTTACAAGTCTTATTTCAGAAGTGGTACATCTAAATAGAATTATTCAAGAAGTGATTATAATAAATTCTCAAATAGTTGAAATATATAAATCAGTGGATACTACTAAAATTGGATAAACCTTAGAAAAGGTAAGCAATTCCTTTTCTTTCTGCATGTTGAAGACCAGAGTTAATTTTAATTTGAAGAATTTAATATTCTGAAGTTACGCGCTTACCTCGTTGGCCTCGCCCCTTCAACAGTGATCATGAGACTGATGAATATATGAACTCAGAATTTATTCTTAAGGATTAATAATTGACTCTAATTAATAAAAATAATACTCAGCTCTTATGCTAGATTAAAAATTCAAGAAAACATAATTGAATTTAATAAACTATTTAAACTAATAAAACTTTAAAAACTGTATAAACAAGTTCTCCGAGATGGCGACAATAAAGGAAATGCAATTAGTAGATAAATTAAACAATAATAATTATTCTATATGGAAGTTTAAAATTAATATGTTGTTAATTAAGGAAGATTTGTACGAACTCGTAACTCAGGAACCCCCTACACCAATTAACGAAGATTGGAGAAAAAAGGATGCAAAAGCTCGCGCTTTAATAAACCTGAGTATAGACGATACGCAAATAGTTCATGTAAAACATTTAGAAACAGCAAAACAGACATGGGATAGTTTAAAAAATATTCATGAGAGAGCCAATTTGTCCAGTAAATTGTATTTGTTACGAAAATTGTATAGTGCAAAACTTCCCGAAAATGGGAACATGCACAAACACATTACTAATATACTGGAAATAAAAGATAAGCTCTCCGCAATAGGAGAGAACATAACCGACTCGCATTTATCTGCACTTCTATTGTGCTCGTTACCTGCGAGTTATAATACTCTAATAACAGCTCTCGAAGCCCGAAATGAAATTGAATTAACTCCCGAATTCATCAAGAGCAAACTTACTGATGAATTTAATAAACGGGTAGAAAATAGTGAGCAAGTTGAAAACTCACAAAAGGTGTTTAAAACACAAAAGAAATACACTCAAGATTATAAAGGGCAAAACAAATATTGTACCTACTGTAAACAATCAAATCACACTTACAAACAATGCTGGCATCTCAAGAACAGAAACACACAGACCACTACACCTAAAACACAATACAAATACAAAAAGTACACATCGTTGTGTTTTGAAAATACAAAAGGTGATAGTAAAAATAAAATGAATGAATCAAAAACAGATGAACAGGTACAAATAAATAAAAGTGAACATAAAGATGCAGCATTCATAATTGTCAATCCCGCTAATAAAACCTGGTTAATTGACTCAGGAGCGTCTTCGCATATAGCGAACGATAGGGATATATTTACAAAATTCAACGATACTGAAAAAACTACAGTAACAATTGCTAATGGGAATACATTAAATTCTTACGGAACCGGCGAAACACAAATAATGACAAAAACATCTGATGGATGTATAAATAGAATTACACTTAAGAATGTGTTATTTGTTCCACAATTGGAATCAAATTTAATTTCCGTAAGTAAAGCCACAGAACATGGCTACAAAGTATTTTTCGAAAATGAAAAATGCATACTATCGTGCAATGGAAAAATATACTTAGAAGCATTTAAGAAACATAACTTATATCAAGTTGAAACACTAGAAGAAAGTTCTCAAAATAAAATAAACATTGCACATGATTGCAGAAATAAAGATTGCCTCGAAATTTGGCATAAACGCCTTGGCCACAGAAATAATGAAAGTATAAAAGAATTAGTCAAAAATGACTTGGCCAGTGGGATAAAAATAAATAACTGTAATCATAAAACAAACTGTGAAACCTGTATAAAAACAAAGTCAACAAATGCACCGTACTCTAAATCTATCGAAAATAAAACAACAAAAGTATTAGATTTAGTACATACTGATTTATGTGGGCCTTTTAAAACACCCACAATAGGAGGAAAAAATTACTTCCTTACATTCATAGATGACAGTTCTAGATTCACAGTTATTTACTTATTAAAAAGTAAAGATGAAGTTTATGAAAAAATAAAAGACTATGTACAAATGGTCAAAACCAGACAAGGAAAATATCCGACGGCGATTAGATCGGATAACGGTGGGGAATACATAGGAAATAAAACAGAAGCCTTTCTAAGGGAACATGGTATAAAACATGAATACACAGTTCCATTTTGTCCCAGCCAGAATGGCATTGCTGAGAGAAAAAACAGAAGTTTAATTGAAATGACACGAAGCCTATTATCCGAAGCAAATTTACCTCATAGGTTCTGGGGTGAAGCGATAAATACTGCTAATCACCTCCAAAATAGGCTCCCCACTAAATTGACAAATAAAACGCCATATGAAATTTGGTTCAAAAGAAAACCAAATCTCTATTATTTACGTGTATTTGGCTGTAAAGTATACACTTACATAAACAAACACAAAAGATCTAAACTAGATGACACAGCAGAAGAGGGTATCTTCATGGGCTATGATAATAATACAAAGGGATACCGCGTTTTCACTAAAAATGGTGAAATAATAATTTCCAGATCTGTAAAATTTCTGGAAGAAAAACTGAACAATTTAAACGAGAAAATTAATGATCACGAACAATTAATTGAAGATAAAAAATACATTGAAATAGAAATAGGTGACACACCCAGTACACCTGACGCGCCCAAACAATCAGAAACACATCAACCTCGTAGATCTGAAAGACAAAACAGAGGAGTACCACCTCAAAGATATACTTCCGACAATTTTATTGCTTTAGCAAATGATTGCTATACAACAGAACCTGAAAACTGGAAACAGCTTATCAAAATAAACAATCCACTAGAAAAGAAAAACTGGCTTAAAGCCACTGAAAACGAAATACAATCGTTAATGAAAAATAATACATGGGATCTAGTCGATCCTCCTCTTAATAAAAGAATCATAGGAAGTAGATGGATTTTCAAACGAAAAGTTGATAGTTCAGGAAATACACAAAAATATAAAGCACGTTTTGTTGCCAAAGGTTTCAGTCAAAAATATGGGGAAGATTATCAAGAAACATTTTCACCAGTAGCACAACATTGTACCATCAAAACATTTCAGCAGCAGTAAACATTTTAAGTAGACGAAATGAGAATCCTCGCGAAAAAGACTGGCAAGCCGTAAAAAGAATAATAAGATATCTATATCATACTAAAGAACTAAAATTAATAATTAACACTAATGAAGAACCAATATTAAAAGTATTCGCTGATGCCGATTGGGCAGGTGATACCAAAACCCGCAGATCAACATCGGGAATATTATATATGTTGGGCAACAACCCAATTCAGTGGACGACGAAAAGGCAAAGTTGCATTGCCTTATCTTCAGCAGAGGCTGAATATGTGTCCGCAGCACATGCTAGCCAAGAAATAATTTGGTTATTGAAGTTACTTGACGATCTAGGCTTTCCACAGCAAAAACCAATCACTTTATATGAAGACAATCAAAGTACCATAAAAATGGTTGAATCAGAAAAATTCACGAAAAGATCAAAGCACATCGACGTCAAATTTAATGCCATTAAACAATATAGCGAAGAGGGCATAATTGAGTTAAGATATCTTCCAACAGAAAAAATGATAGCTGATGCACTTACCAAACCTTTACCCAAGCCTCGATTCATCGAACACAGAAATTCAATGAAAATATTAGTTAATCCCCATGAACGGATTAAGGGGGAAATTGTAAAAAACTAATCCATTCATTTCAATCACTTAATATTTTCCACTCAAAGTAAAATAAATAAATAAAGAAAATGATGAAGCACGCAGATAAAAACCCAACGATAATTTTTCTCTCATCTCTTAAAACAAGTGACCTAATTTATGACTCTTAAGTTTCAAGTTTATCAAGCAATAGAGATTTATTACCTCGTTATAATCGTTCTCTTCTAATAATGTGAAATATGTTTATAATTTGTTATTTGTGATTATGCCATTATAAACTTATTACAGAACTAAAACATTTAAAAGGACAATTATTCAACGTCAATTTGTTTCAAAGAAATGATGCAACTTTACTCGTAACTTTCCAAACTTTGTGAAAATGAGTCAGTGTATTACTATCCTTCATTCTGTAAAGTCACAGGAAAAAATGTTTCCTGATGCTATAATTAATATAATTCTAAATGTAAACCTTTTAAAATTTTAAGTAATGTAAAATATAATTTTTAAAATCAATCCAAACGTGAACTTATTTATTCAATGTGAATTGTGCATTAATATAATTTTTTTTTACAAGTCTTATTTCAGAAGTGGTACATCTAAATAGAATTATTCAAGAAGTGATTATAATAAATTCTCAAATAGTTGAAATATATAAATCAGTGGATACTACTAAAATTGGATAAACCTTAGAAAAGGTAAGCAATTCCTTTTCTTTCTGCATGTTGAAGACCAGAGTTAATTTTAATTTGAAGAATTTAATATTCTGAAGTTACGCGCTTACCTCGTTGGCCTCGCCCCTTCAACACTCGGTTGTTGAACGCACTGTTTGTACAATTTTCTTCACGAACAAGAACATAAATTCGTTTCTCGATCAGTGGAGATGTCGTTCGTTACAAAATTAACCGAATGGAAATATATAGCAAAAGTGACCAAACTGATATTCCTTTGTTTTATTTTCCTGGGTGCGAATCACACGCAGATGAGGCATATTTCTTTTCGGCGTTAACAAAACTCATGCATTTTGAAATTTCTGTACAGCGAGATTACTGATTGAATTTAATTTATTTTTCTTTTTTTTGTTTCTTCTTCAATTTTTTTTATTTGGGTTTCACACACATGAAGCGCTTATACGAATTAATGCTGAGGAATTTCATGCATTTTGAGATTCATAAACATCGAGTAGTAAAAAAAATAATAAAAGAATGGAACACTCATTTCTCCTTCTTTTCGATCTCAACTTATATAAAGTTTCACCAGTAAAGGTATGTGCATAGTTTTTGTAACTTCTTATATAAAATGTTATAAAAATGTTATTGTCTCATGTAAAGTACAGCAATGTATTGCATTTAGGTAGATTTCGTAAGAAATACCACCTATTACATTCTCTCCTAAGTTGAAATTTTTGAAAAATTTTTGCAGATCTACACCGATCATGACTCCCAGAACCAAAAACCACCCCCAGTTCAAAACTTTATCTATCTATCTATCTATATATCTATGTCACTTTTTTATGGACACGATAACTGCGATAATTCTGCACAAATCTCTTCCAAACTGATACATAAAATCAAGGGGCATAAAATCTCGGTCAAGTTCGTTAATGGGCAAAATCGAACCAAGGGGGGGGGGGGGGGATGGGGAGGCTTTTTGTGAAAACAGAGAAAATCCCATAATTTCTTAATTATGATACGCATTGAATACGTTTAAAGTTATTATTACTTCTAGAAAAAGGGCCGAAAATTTATGTATGACAGATTTTTGATATCATTAAAAAACGCCCCAAGGGGGGGGGGAAGAGGGGTTTTAGAATTAAAAAATTCATAACTTCGTCAATTCAAAAGATATCAAATCCGCTTAAATTTATTATAAATCCTCTTAATATTATCTAAAACTTTTATATTGACAAGTTTTTTATAGGACCAACCCTTATAGCAAAAACAAAATTAAAAACAAAAAAAAATCCTTGCCGGTTCCGCCTGCAAACAAGTTAGGTTTCGAAGTGTGCGGTTCCAACTACCACATCATGGCAAAAAGGTAATTTCTTCCACATTTCCCAACAAACAGGCGCCCCACGGTCTGCGTCTTCGAAATCTACCTGTGCATGTAGGCCGAGCCGTCAGGAATTTTTTTATATTGTACTGTATTGTACTGTACAGTGTAGTATTTAAAGCTGGTAAATAGAGGGAGTAACGCAGGAGTTGGGAACAAGTTAATCTTATTTTCATCATTTCTTATGAGAAAATTTACTTCGGTTCTCGGATGGTTTTTTCGAACGAATTGTGGTCGAGAACCGAAACACTATACTGTATATAAAATTATGAAACATCCAACGATTAAAATCGATTCCTATTGTATAATAACTTTTTGTGTTTTTCATATTTTTCGAAACATTTAAAAACATTTTCGTCAACAGTTTGGGAACGATGCTTTGATAAAAAAAAAACATATTCGATTTTGCGGAATTTTATTCAAAATTTTTAAGAATTTTATGCATGCGGAATTTTAATAATTTTGTGTTTATGTTTGAAAGTAGTGAGTTTAGATTTGAGAATCTTAGATTCTTTTTAAATTTTTAAAAAAAATAAGTGTTTATAAAAGAAATCTCATGAAATTTTATAAAAGGTATGATTTACTATACCTGGGCCAGCTCCATCGTAATAAAGATTCTTTATTAAAAGTGTTTTTGAATCTACGATGATTACGTCGTCTGATTTCACACCATGTGCAAGGGTTGGGAGAGGACCCAAACTTTTTTCTTTTGGTATATCATCGGAAGGTATAATAATACTTCCAAAATTAACCTGTAAATAAAATTAAAAAAAGAAAATTAAATGTATTTTCTGTTTATTTGGAACAATTACCTTTTAAAAGCATAATTGCAATTCCAAAGAAATGCTACGAATTTTTTAATGGTATTTTGAGTGTCATTTAGGCCAATCATTTTACTACCTAAGTATAAGGTGTGTCCAGGAGATCCATTTCCAATTTACACACACATTGAGAATTTATGCCACAATCGTTCGGCAATCCTAAGAGTACGCATGCGTACCGATCAGCTGGAACCATTTGCAATACAGAAACACTAATTTTAGAGAAGACAGCAGTACATAATATTCTGGAAAATCGAAATGTTTTTCACGTGTAACTGTCGCACTCTGTCGTACAGTTTTTGTAATGCACGGAATGTGTTAGCAGCTGAAATATTAAACGTCAAATTGATGAAACGTATGGAGAACATGTGGTGATTAAAACATGTGTGAATTATCTTATGCTACGCTTAGGCAAAATATATTTCTTAATCATTATTTTCTACAATAACTGCCAAAAGAGATTCAGAATACTTTCTGAATATTATTAAACTCATGTAGTTTATATTTGCAATTCGTATTACCGCAGCTCCATGTGAACATGGGTTTTCATCTACGAATCACATTTTACATTTAGTTCCAGGAAGATGTACTAGACTAGATGATCTTATGACGATCAATTACAATTTCTCCACACAAGTTTAAACCAAGCAATCAGTGGCGTAGCCAGGGTGGGGGTCCAGATGCTCTGGAGACCACTAATTTTGTAAAGTTTTCTTTGACTTATCTAACTGGAAAACTTTCTGCGATAATCAATGCAAAGAAAACTTTACATTATTACTGGTATTCAGAGCATTTGGACCCCCCTCCCTGGCTACGCCGCTGCAGGCAATGTAATGAAATTAGGTGGAGAAAATTAGTGATGCTAAAATGAGGTACTCTACATATAAAATAGGATTTCATTTCAAACAACTGCAAATAAAATTCGTATTATTTAATAAGTATGCTTTTATCAGTTTTTTTTTCGCAAAATCACATCATAAAAACTGTTTTATGAAACGTATTTCACCTCTTTGATTTACGCTGGTAGGTTTTTGCAACTGGCTGGTGGAAAATGAGACTTACAAGCCACATTATCTGGACAGAAAATTTTCATTTTCGTCAAGACTACTTGTAAGGACATATCGAAGAACGATTCCGCCTTTGATGATAACCAAGTAACTACAGATTGTTTGACAGCATGATGATTTTGAATCCTCGGTCTAGCAAAAAAAAGCTTCTAGGTGCAAAAAGAGTAGATTTGTATAAAAAGGTAGATTTGTATAATAAATTTTCCGGATACGTTTATAGAGCGTCAACAAGTAACAGGTAGATAGCACAAGAAAAAAAAATATTACCACAAAGAAATTGAAAATATCGCGAAGGTATTTTCAGGATCGGAAACCACAGCAGAAATTTTGCAAACGGTAGAGGAAGAAAACATACACCTACATTTTAAACCATGCTTTTTGAAAAACAACTTGAAAAAATAATGAAAAAGAATGGGAGGCAAAAAATGTTTGTGTAGATTTTATTGCTGATTGAAAAACATGATCTAACTTCTCGAGGAATTTAATTGAAAAGAATATCTACAATCTTTATAATTACGCAATCGCTCGAGAAATATACAGGGTGTCCCAAAAGTCTCCGTACAATTTCAAAAATTTATTACAAAAAAAATAATTGGCCTACATCAAAAGTAATTACAACAGTGCATAGAGTAACTTAAAAAGTTTTTTTCTACTGCCTTAGTAAACTTCAACATGAGATCCTTTTGTAGCACGAAGAATATCAAGACGATATTCCAATTCAATCTACGAACATTTTTCATGCTAACATCAACAGTAGCTACTGCTGTTTGGATCTTTTGTTTCAATTCCATGATACTATTGTTCAATATGATGACTTCCATGATTCCTACTATCACTTCCATGAGACTATTGTTAACTTTTGTTTAGATTTCATCAAACAGTTGTAACTACTGTTGATGTTAGCATGCTGAAACGCACGTGGATGGAATTGGAATATCGACTTGATATTCTTCGTGCAACGAAAGGATCTCATGTACAAGTATACTAAGGTAGTAGAAAAAAACTTTTTAAGTTACTGTATGTACTGTTGTAATTATTTTTGCTGTAGGCCTATTATTTTTTTTGTAATAAATTTTTGAAGTTGTACGGAGACTTTTGGGACACCCTGTACATTGTATTGAAAAACGGAAAAATGCATGTTCAATAGTTTTGAAAAATCTACTTAGGGATATCAAAGCTGCCATTTTTCTAAAATATTAAACACGTATTTTTCCGTTTTTCAATCTGATGTATATTTCTCGAGTTATTCGAGCGTTTCCAGACATTGCAATGACAACGATTCTCACAGCATTGCACTCGATTACAGCACCATCTACAGTGTTTCCAAGAAAATGTTCAATACAAAAGTTACGTATTTTTTCCCGTAAAATCCGAATCTGCAATAAAAAATGGGGGTGATCATTGAAGATTTCAAAGTTGCCCCCCTTTCCCCCCCGGGGGGGGGCAACTTTCATATCCCTAAATAGATTTTTCAAAAATGTTGAACATGCATTTTGCCGTTTTTCAATCCGATGTATTTTTCTCGAGTTATTTGACCGTTTCTAGACTTTTCGGACACCCTGTATATATATAAACATTTATGCTTATGTAACTTTTTTAGAACACTGCAATTCGAAAAAAAAAAAAAAAATTCCATTATATTGTCATAAATAATCAAAAAAAAATTCATTTGAGAAAATCAATAACCGAAATAACGATCTTACCGTAAATTTTCGACACCAGACAGCAAGTGAACGCATATCTTTCAAGGACTTTCCTTCTGGTAATGCTAAGATCAAATTTTTGCCATTATATGGTCCAAGAACACCTTCGCTGAAAATAGAGGCATACTTTAAAGGAATATCTCTTCGGGTGCATTGAAATGTGATATACATTTTCATATATAAAAGTTTCAATATTATTAAATAGATTAAATCATGGTCCGTGTTCTACTTCTTCAATATCAAGAAATAAATTTAATGACAAATTGATAAAGTACATAATGGTCCAAAAGTCTCACACATAACATAATAGATATGTTGTGAAAACACATAAGGAAGAGCGGAAAGTTTTTCAACTAGGTAAGCGTGAATTTTGCCTGCCAGGATATCGTTGGAAGGTAGCTCAGCAGGAAAAACGTTGGTAGGGCAAGCCAAAGTACTCAGGTTCGAGCCCTACTCCCGGCCTTTTTCGCTCTGTTGGAATGAATCTCAACTATGATACTTCAATCATTGAAAATGAAAAAGTCTTTAACACATTTTAAAATTCAATAATAAAAAAAAATCAATTGATATACAAGTGCTGTTTGGACGAAAAGGCTTCTCATTATCAAAAGTTTAGTTTAAACAAATTAAAAAATTTCTATCGAAATATATTAAAGGAAGGCGCTTTACAGTCAAAGTTAAGAAAAAAAAGCATAAAAAATTTAAGACAAGCCGCTAAAAACTGTTTACTTTGTACAATTTGCTACCATATTTCAACGTATGAAATGTAACTGAGTACCGTTTGAATATGTTTCGAGTACAAAGAATGAAAACAGTGAAATATGGTAGTAGAATATGAAAAATCAATGATCCGTAGCTGCTACTCCAGATTTTTTTACATATTTTTGCAGCCTTAAGGGTATTGTGCTATCTATGAGAAAATTGTTTATTTTATTTTATTTTATTTTATTTTATTTTAAATTTGCTTAAACAAAAATTTCGATAATGAGAAGCACTTTCGGCAAATACTCTCTTACGTAGGCCTATTACTTGCCTCATTTTTTAAAATTGAATCTTAAAATGTGTCAAAGACGTTTGATCCAATCTGCATAATGATATATTTTTATTCAGAATGCTATACATATTATGCCCAAAACAAAAATGTCTCGTAATATCTAAGTACTGATGACAAATTCAAGAAGTTCCAGAGAACATAAGTACTAAATTACGTGTAGAATAATATTTCTTGTTGTTACTGAATATTTGAGTATTAAAAAATATATACTATTAGCATACAAAGGGGTAGAAAAATGTTAGCATCATATCAAAAATTAAACCATATTAAACGCTCAGAAAAAATGTGCCCACATCAAAAGTTAAACCAAACTTTCCATTTTATAAGAATCTGTAAACATCATATCTGCCTATCTGCTGTTCTGTTCTCTAACTTTCATCCAAACACTTTGAATGGTATGAAAATTGAATGTCTCATCAAGGTAGGCAGCAATATTTTATGTTTTCAGAAAAGTTATCCTGCTACAAATAGATTTTTTTCCCTTTTAATCACGGATACACAAAAAATTTAAATGTATTATCATTTATGATTTTCATACAAATGTTAAAACTACTACAAAATTTTAATATGTCCTTTAAAGTTTTTAAACAAAACAGAGCAGATACCTTTAAAAAATTGCTTTAAAAAATTATCACATAACTAAATTTTTTTTCAAGTCATACAAAATGTCGAATAAATTATAAATTATTCTTGTATCTTCCAGTGTACAAGTCGATCCGGTGTGTAAAAATACCCTATTTTTTAGCTATGATATAGGCCTATTTTGGCTGTATTCAATCTATAAGACTACCTCTGATTTCACTCACGAATATACAATATGAAATAATACAATAACAAATATAGAGCTGTGAAAGAGGCTTAATAATAATAATAATAATAATAATAGATACTATATAAATAAGACGAGTAATGGCTGTAGCGAACTGCCCAGAATGCTTGTGACTGTTGTCACTAGAGGCTCTGTAATCGAGATTTGGTTACCTATTGATCTTATGGAAGTGCCCTATCTGTATGTTATTTAATCCGTGTCTCATACTACCTTCAGGGCCCATTTAAGACAGATATGGTAGGGGAAGCCGGACGTTACTCATGGACCCCCTGTTACTCTACCAATTGCTTTGTTAGTTACTAAATCCATTTTTCGCATGCTGCAATAGTTTGAAATTTTACCATCAAAATTTCGAGTAAACAACACTTTAGAAAGAGCGAGCTTCATAATTTAGATAAAAGTTTCGCAAGGGAAAAAAAATGCATTTTTCACCCTGCTTGAAAACAATTTTTATTCTAAAAATTTATTTTGAAAAGTAAGCTTGGGAGGCCTTTTGTATTCCTTTGGAAACACGGGCACGGATACCAAATAGGCACGGGCATCCCGGGCCTATTCGGTAAACAGGCCCTGACTAATTCTCCCATTTTGTCGGCAATGCACGTAATGAAAACAGTTATGAAAACTTCCTTTAGGTGAAGTGTAATTTGTGTTTAAAGAAAAACAAGGTAAACCCAAATCATGGTCATTTATAAATTAAATACACTCTTTTATGCCTTGTGCCAGAAAAATGCTCATAAAGCGAATAACGACGGTTTAAAGAAGAAATTCGACCTTGAGTAAATTAGTGAAAATACTGTTTATTGGATTAATTGACTAATGTAAACAATCACTTATATTAAAAGCTAAATAATTAAAATCACCGCAAAAAGTAATTATAAGAAAATATTTAAAAACAAACCTCTCGTAATTAAAATTGAAATTTACTAAAGTAAAAATTAACTTACTGTCTCATTAATGACTTTCACGGTTTTCAAACTGGTGAAAAAAAATTATTCTGTGAGTATTTTTGATAGACGCAGTTTATGATGTAATTGCGATGCTTTACTGGGATTTTTATTTTATAGGTAACAAATATCCGTATCTATTAGCATTAATAATAAATTATTAGCATTCCTGTTAAAAAAGGGATTTTTGATTTCAAATTTATTTATAACAATTACCTTCAATTTCACCTACAATTTGTTTGCTAAGAATAAATCGCAGTAATTTTTTAATACTATTAATCATTTAATGATTAATGATTTTTCTAGAACATTTCATTATTTATCATTAATATCACGTTACTTAATGCTGGACAAAATTTTACGACTGCTCAATAATTTATATTTGTTTAAAATTTTAATATCTAGATTTTTTTTACATATTTATTTATTTAATGGGATTTTGTTTCACTATCAAGAAAAAATGATGATATCTCTTTAATATCTAGATTTTTTTTACATATTTATTTATTTAATGGGATTTTGTTTCACTATCAAGAAAAAATGATGATATCTCACTTATGATATCTGAAAAATAAATGTTGTTATAATAGGATGTTTCGTCGCATCATATATCGTTCAAAAGGCAGAGACTCATAATACTTAATATACTTGAGTATTACACATGAGTTCTTTAAATGTGCTATAAATTGAATTCGAGGTCATCGCGTTCAGACGACGTTACAATTAATATGTTGGACAGCATAAATAATAAAAGCTTTGTGCTTAAAAAATAATAAGGTTGAATTGAGAAGCATCTGCAACGGTTTCTATACAATGAAATGTTGCAAGCCCCCCTTTTTTTGTTTAATATGACGTCTTTATTAGGAAACCAAATTAGATTTTTGGCTTTAAAAAATGATTTTTTTCATTGCATTTTCTGAATGTGTGACATTTTACAAATGTTCTTTTTGAAGTCGTTTTTAAAGATTCAAATACATATAAACGATACAGCGATTCTTTTCGCACAGTGTACGAGTGAGCAACATTTGTTTAAAAACTTTAAATTAAAACAACGCGATTTTCTTGAAACAATATATTTTTTAAGTCGGGACCGGAAATATCTCAACGACAAATTGACTATTTTTCTCTAATGAAAGCTTATATATATATATATATATATATATAGTATTTAATCTTTGATCGATGCTTTTATTAAATGTAAAATTCGTTCATATTTTATAAACAAAAATAATATCAGATTTTTTGCTAAAAACTGATTGCATTAAGTTTGGTAGACCGTCATTTTTTTAAAATGCAAAATTTTCAAAAAACAGTCGGCCAAAGACTAGGCAATTATAAATACTAGGGCAGGCAAGGCGAACCTTTTCACATTCACATGCTAAAATTTAAAAAAAAAACTATTTTACGTGATTATGACGTGCCAACAACCGAAACGTTTAATGGCTCAAATAATAATGGATCAACATCACTTAAAATGTTATTTTCCGGAGTTAAAAAAAAATATATATATATATATATATCGGTAACATATGATGTTATAATTTAGAAAGAAAATTTTTTATATATGCTATTTTTGTTGTTGCATCTTCGATGCCAAATAATTGTTGTGAGTTTGGTATTTACCGGGTGTTGTAAAATGGTCTGGCTGATTTTAAAATTCAATAACTTTCAAATGGTGACAGATATTTTAAAACATTTTTGTAGGAGGGTTACGTAAGATGTCAGGATTTTTTAAAATGTGATTCATTCCTGATTTTAGTTCGAATTAGCAGTAATAGATTGCGCTATGACCAATAGACGTCTAGAGAACCTCTATAGACGTCCAATCGAGGCAGAAACAGAAATTAGAGGTCTGCACGGATCGAAATTTCCAGGCCCGGGCCGACTCGAGCCGTAAATTGTTTTTGGCCCGCCCGGTATAAAAGTTAAATGTTCGGCTCGAGCCTGTCTCGGCCCGTACAAATATTTGTTTGGCCCGATCCGTTTTAAAAGATAAATTTCTGCCCAAAGCCGGCCCGTCCCGGTCAGACTGAATTTCTGCAAAACATGCCAATATTTCTGAAGCAACATTATCCTAAAATTATTCAAGAAGCATCCTTACTTATGCACAGTTTTATTTTCAGATTATGTTCTAACTGGATGAGATGCAGTGCAAAATACTAAGATTTTTTATGACCACTTAAACAATTACTTACATAAACATTGATTAAAATAATTGACTTAGACAATTATATTTAAATGAAAATTAGTAAGAAAAAAAATCGTTATATTCAGATTTCATTTTTATCAGGTACTTCGTTTGTTGTATAAGTATTAAATTTTTTTGCATGGATCAAGACATTTTTCTGTTTAAGACAGGTTTTCGTCATGGGCGGGTTCTATTTCCTAGGCTTTACTGTACTTTAATTTTTTTTACCTAGAAATGTATGTACTATTCTATAAAAAGAAATTTGATTGTAGAATAATGACCAGTTAAAATCTATGCACTTTTTGCAAAAACTCTCGTGCCAGTCCTCATTTTACAGATTTTTGCACGGACCTGAAAATTTCGGCCCGTACAAATGTCTAGGCAAAATGAAGTTTAGGCCCAGCTTCGTCCAGAAAAAAGAAGTCTGACCCGTCCCGAGTCTACAGAAAGAAGTTAGGCCTGGCCCGGCCCGGAAAGAGTGATGACTAGGCCCGTCTCGTCCCGACTCAAGCCTGCAGAAAAATGTTACGCCCAGTCCGGGCCGGAAAGAGTGAAGACAAGGCCCGGCACAGCCCAGCCCGAGTGTCGTGAATGAAAGTTTGCCTGAGACCGGCCCGCGGGTCGTGATGGGCTCGGGCTTCGGGCCCGGCCCGTGCAGATCTCTAGCAGAAATCATCCAGCATTGATGCGAAGAAGAATGTTAAATATATGGAGTGGGTCTCATTCACCAATCCAATCCAATCTTGTCCTTAGAGACCGATTCTGAACCTGCTCCATATATGTAACCTCCTTCCTTAGCATCAATGCTGGGTGGTTTTAGTTTTGTCCTCGATTGAGCGCCTATCTATGGCTGCTATTTGAAACTGAAATCGGAAATCGCAGTAAAAAAACTCCTGACATCATACATTATTCTCCTGCAAGAATTTTTTTGTAATATCTGTGACCGGTTACAAGTTATTTAATTTTAAACTCAGTCAGCTCATTTTAGGACATCCGGTAGTTATTTTTAAGGAAAGGCCAGTTGAGTTGGAGTCACCTGGTAAGAGGTTTCTATTTACGTCTTTCATATTATTTATTTCCGAATATAATGACTAGCAAAACAAACTGTCAAACCAGCTTCTTTAAATAAATCTTCGTATCTATAATTCCAGTTTTTCATAATTTTACCAACAGTATTTTTGCTTATTAATCTTTCCCTTCCGACAATCCTCTCTTAAACTGGAAAGTTTTTGGGCCAGTATTGAGCTAGATAGGCATTCATTAAGTTGCATTCCAAGTTTCTTCGATTTGTATGAGAAATGACAACGTCAACCAATCGGACCAATCAAATTCAAACAAACTCGACTAATCTCAATTTGTACATTTTGTGCAATTTCACTACATTTTTTGCAGTGCCGAAAATAATCTGATGCGTGCCGCCCGTGGCACGCGTGCCATAGTTTCGCTGTCCCTGTACTAGGGGATCCAAAACGGTCTTCCCATGTTACAAAACATAGATGCAAATAATTTTTTATAAAATGAAAACGATAATAGATTTTATACAAATGTTATTATATTACATATAAAGTGGAAAGTCAAAATACCTCCATTAAAATTAATATTACAAATATATCTTAAAAAACTTTAAAAATATATACTAAAACACTTTTATTTTGCTTAAAAGACGTCAAAATATCAATAAAAACATTAAAAATGTTAAAATTTACATGTTTCGATTTGTTTACCAAATCCTTCATCAGAATGTACACAAACCACAAACACAATGTACATAAAATCGAAGTGCCTGAACAGTCCCTATATGAAAGAAGGTACAATGCCCTCTATAGTTTTAATTTTAACATCGGTCTTAGCTCCATCTACAGACCGCTTACCACTATTATTCAACCACTCAACCCAAATCTTCGGAATGTTAAATGACAACGTATATCCTTGTAAGGGAATCTATTGAAATTTATTTAAGGAGTTCGAAAGCATGTAATGATACGTTGTCATTTAACATTCCGTAGATTTGGGTTGAGTGGTTGAATAATAGTGGGAAGCGGTCTGTAAATGGAGTTAAGAGCGATGTTAAAATTAAAAGTATAGAGCGCATTGTACCTTCTTTCATATAGGGACTGTTCAGGCACTCCGGTTTTATGTACATTGTGTTTGTGGTTTGTGTATATTCTGATGATGATTTGGTGAACAAATCGAAGCATGTAAATTTTAACATTTTTAATGTTTTTATTGATATTTTGACGTCTTTTAAGCAAAATAAAAGTGTTTTAGTATATATTTTAAAAGATTTTTGAGATATTTTTGTAATATTAGATTTTATACATATAACATATTTTTTTTAGATTGTCCATACTAATTAGCCAAAAAGCATTTATATATATAAAATATCGATTGTCTATTCGATTCTGATAATTTCAGTGGATTACCGCGTAGTTTATTACGCGTCTGTTAATACTGCGTTTTCTTTCTTTTTTTAAAATTATTTTATTTATTTATTGATGAAGTTTTAATTTCGTTATGGAATATTATCCGGAAACAGACGTTGAACTATTTATATTGTTTTAAGCGCAAACAGGTTAATCTTTTGTGATCGGGCTGCATGCGATAGAGACAGATTGAAATAAAAAGTTATGCGTTAACATCATTTTAAAAACCATAAAAAATCAGTAAATTGAGATAAAGTTTTCAAACAAAATGCATTTCAAAGAACACCTTTTTTTCCCCTTATTTGACGGTGTAAAAATTTAAATTGTGCAATGTTTAGAAGTAAAAAAAAAGAAAAAGAAAAAAAATACAGCGAAATAAAAGAGAAATGTAATTGTTCAGGTGTTGCCACCGTCAATATGACGTCAGCGTTTCTCACGGACATACTTTTCTTTTATAATATAGATTTTAACTTGCTTTTTCTTCTATTGGATTCAGATAAAATCATTCGGAGAAATCTCGTGTACCGGGAAAAAAAACCCGCTGAAAAAGGCGTAAAAAAGAGTCCAAAAAGCGCCTTTTTCAATAAAAATTATACAAACTAGTTTTCGAAAGTTATACAAACTAATTTTCAAAATATGTGTTTCATTATGCAAAAACCTACATATTTCTATCTCGAATCTTTGTCTTATTTAATCACAGAATTTATAATAATCTTCTGGGATTAAATAAGACGAAGATTACAATTTGTAAATAGCGGTACTCGAAAGTAAAGACAATATAACGCACCCTCATTTAGTCTCATCAATTTGAAGACCTTTCGCTTTGTATGCATTCTCTCCGATTAATAAAGCGTATTTCTATTTTTAATATTTCGAATCGAAAAAATGGGTTAACACATTGATTAAAAACCTTCATTCAATCAAAACTACGGAAAAATCAAATGGAAACGTTAAAACAGACTCCATTTTTCTTTCCAGAATCAGGTTAGCCCACTCAAAAGGTTCATTGACACATGTTAAATAAAAGTTTATTACCCCTGAAAATTAGCAGGTTAACAAAATACAGTAGCATGCATTACAAAATAAATTATTTATTATTTATTTATTAAATTTCTGAGGGTTTTTTTTTAAAGGAAATTAATAATAAATAAATAAATACTTACGGTTCGTTCAAAATATTGACGATAAATCCATTTGTTGAAGGGACTTCATTTGAGTCGCCCCAGAAAAAAGCATCTTTAGGAAAGAAACATCATTATTATACTAAGTGAATTATATTATGCAGAAAAGAAATGAGTTACAATACTGATCAATTTGAACATTTAAATTTAATTAATTTTCACCTACCTTATGTATATAAAATCCCAATGAAACGATTTTATGAAACTAATTTGTGCAACGATTTTATGAAATGACTAATGTATGAATTAATGAATTAAAATATACGAAACGAATATATGAATACAGTGACGCCAATTTTTGAAAAATATTGGGTGGACTCAAAAACGTTTTGGTAAAATGGTACGAGTAGTGTTTTTCTTTGAGGAAGGTGAAGATGATAAGTATAAGTCAAGTGTAAAATGATAATTTTTTAAGTAGAATATAAAATAGCAATTTCATTAAATTATCTTATGAGCTCTTCCTTATAAAGACACTAATATTTATCATAATTATCATACTATGAATATGACTACAAATTAAAAGCGCAAAAAGCTTAACATCGAGAAAATAAATTCAGCTATCTAAGTGGTTTGTGGGTGTAAGTCAAGGCATTAAAACAAGTGATCATTGATTTATACTCACTGGTAAAATATGCAGGAAGTATATTTTAAAAAGAAATAAAACTGTATCCGTTGACTTTTTTTTAGCTCTTTTGTGTGTGTTACTGTTGTTCATACTATTTTTCAAACAAAACGAATTTGTGAACGTCAACAAAATGAAATTTCGTATCAGAGGTCAATAAATAAATAAAATAAGTTAACAATGGAAATTGGATAAGCTGAGATAGCAAAAAATTAGGTGGGCTTGGGCCCCACTGGTCCATATAAGTTGGCGCCACTGAAATGAAACGCCAAACTAATAATTATTTAATAACTAATTACTTTGATTAATAAATTATCTTAATATTTTATTTAATTATTAAATTATTGAATTTTAAATTCTTAAACCAGAGTACAAAACATGGGATTAAAAATATACAAAGTGCGATTTATTAATTTTTATCAGACTACGAAAAATATTAAAGAAGTAATAAATTTAGTCTTATGTATGTTTCGCGTTTTCTGAATGTTTGTAGACAAAATATGTAATATGTATGTTCCACTGCTCTTCTGACAGTAAATTGACATTCACAAATGGAACATCTTTAAATTTGGCCTAATATTACGAAGAACATACATAAAATTTAAAAATTATACAAACCGTGTCTGTTGAACAAACAAAATTCGATATTTTACATTATAGATATTTCCATTATACTCTAGGATGCATCACGTGGATATTTTGTATACGGCTGCAACTGCATTTTAATATGGTGATCGATATATTCATGCATCCTAGGGTTAAACTATTCAATCGATTTCCCCAAATGGGGTTTATTTAACTTTTTTTGATGACGAGAGGAAATAAAATGCAAAATTGTACAGAGATAAAAGATCGATCAGTTCTAGTCTAATGATGAAATTGTATATTACACAAATGACGGGATTTTGTGTTTTGGTTACAGAATATTTATTTTATCGCATAGTTGGGGTACTCGTTTTGTTACATACTAGCACTAAACAAAACATGAAAAAACTTATTTTTTTACCTGGACCTTGACCGTCATAATGGAAGTTTTGGACAAAAAGAGTTCGTTCATCAACAATATAAACTGTTCCTCTGACATCATGAGCCTGCGTTCGAAAATCGCCTACATGAATTCCATAGTATTTCGTCTGTGCAGGAACTGTAAAAATAATAAAAAAAAGAAAATGGAAGTAATTAATAAAAATAATTAATTAATAATTAATAATTAATAAAACAGAAGTAAAATCATATATATATTTTAATAATTATAATTCACGCTTTCTGCTCAGCGGAAATCAAAGCTGTGAATTTTGCATAATCGAGGTCCACGCCAAATTAAAGCATTGTAACGGAATTTTTTTGGAACTACATGAATTGCAGTCATGAAATTAGGCGTGACTTTTAATATAAGCATTAAAATTATAAACATATAAATATATAAATATTAAAATTTTTTGAGGTTGAAATTTAAAATACATTTTTTATTCTTTATATATTTAATAAAAACATTACTTAGGCTTAATCTGGCGTATTGAAAGGAAGTATTTGACGCTAGTTAGAGTGAAAATTAATGTTAAATAAAGCTAATATTCAATTTTTTAAATAATTTTTATTATTGAGAAAATATGAATTTTCATTATATCTGAGCGAGAATTGAAAAACGTGCACATTGAATTTAAATGATTATCTGATGCAGGTAATGCCAGCATCTCTATAACAGTTTTAATAAATTTTTGAAATGTATGATACAAGCCTGAATCTATCATAAGTTACATATGAAAATATTTATTTTGTTATCAGTTCTTGTAAGTAAAATACCACATCAAGGATCCTGCTATAACATTCAGGGGAGTTATTGTTGGGTTATAGTTATAAAAAGGCCTTTTCAATCTATAATGCAAGTTGATAGTTTATTTCTTTTGTAGGGTAAAATTCTTAAGTAGTAATTCCTTTCAAAATTTCTCTTAGGTTAAATCTTGGTGTTTTTTCTCTCATATAAAGAAAACCATCGAAACACTTTAGCATGACGCAGTCATATTCCAGATATTATTCCATGCTACTTGGCGCTAAACGTCAATGGACCACTCACGGTATTTTCTGGCATACAGTATTCCACAAAAGTGATGGTGCAGGAAGTAGGTTCCGGAAATTATGCAAATTTAACCATTATAAGTACAAATGAAATTGAAATAACAAATAACAATGATTTAATAACAGCCTTTGCTATATTATACAAGGAAAATTCAATAATAATTTCCTTTAGAAACTTTTAAAATAAAAATATATAAAATTTAAGTTCAAAAATGCTTCTACAAAACTCATGGTAAACCTGGAATTTTTTTTAATTATTGAAGAAATACCATGTTCTAATATTTAGTTGCATGTCCTTTCATTTTCAGGACTACTTTAAGTCTGTCGTGCATTGATTTTAACAGATTTTCTGTAACATTTTTCTGAATGTTATTCCATTCTGCAATTAAAACCTTTTTCAACTGTTTTTTAAATTTCTGATATCATAACTGTTCACTCGCTGCTGTAAGATACTTCATAAATTCTTAATGGGGTTTAAATCTAAATTTGTGGAGAGATAGCAAGTACGTGGGGGATATTGTAGAGAAGACATTATCGGACAATATAAGCAGTGTGCTTAGGATCATTACCTTGTTGGAAGTAATATTCTCACGAGACACCTAACTTGAATGCACTGTCCCACAAATTTTTCTTTAAAATGTTTAAATATCTAAATCTATCCCTGATAGTCCCAATGAAACCTAAATTTCATACTCTGAAGCTGACATACGGCCCGAAACATTACACCTCCACCACCATGGTTTTACTGTTTTGTCGTATATTTGGGATTCAGTGCATCAGCTTTTCTCCTCCAAACTCTAATTCACCTATTCATACTGAAAATACTTACATTCCTCTGATTCCTGGAAACAGGTACTTATTTCAGATGAATTTAATATTTTCAGCATAAATGGGCAAATTAGAGTTTGGAAAAGAAAGGTTGATGCACTGAATCCCAAATACAGGACAAAAACTGTAAAACATGGTGGAGGAAGTGTAATGAGTTGAGCTATACGTCAGCTTTAGGAGTAGGAAATTTAGATTTCCCTCAGGCTATCATGGATAGACTTGGATATTTAAATATTTTAAAGAAAAATTTGTAGGACAGTGCATTCAAATTAGGTGTTGCGCGAGACTCTCACTTCAAACAAGATAATGATCCCAAGCACACTGCTCTTATTGTCCGATAATGGCTTCGCTACAATATCCCCCACGTATTTGCTACTCCTCCACAAAATTTAGATTTAAACCCTATTGAGCATTTATGGGGTATGTTACAGTAGCGAATGAACAGTTACGATATCATAAATAAAAAAACAGTTGAAAGAGGTTTAACTTGCAGAATGGAACAAAATTCAGAAAAGTGTTACAGAAAATCTGTTAAAATCAATGCCTGACAACGTAAAGCAGTCCTGAAAATGAAAGGATATGCAACTAAATGATTAAAAATGGTTTTTATTTAATAATTTAAAAAAATTCCACGAGTACCATGACTTTGTGGACGTATTTTTGAGCTTAAATTTTATAATTTTTATTTTGAAAGTTTCTAAAGGAAATTATTATTGAATTTTCCTTGTATAATATTGCAAAGGCTGTTATTAAATAATTCTTATTTGTTAATTCAATTTTATTTGTGCTCATAATGGTTAAATTTGCATATTTTTCAAAAACTCCTTCCTGTACCATCACTTTTGTGGAGTACTGTATGCAGGAATTAAATACAGTAGCTTGCATAACCGCATTTTGTTGCATATTCCCTTCCGGATGCCCATTCGAGGAAGCGAGTGTTGCACAGCCTGCCTTCTATCTGTCTCTGTGGCCCCTAATTAATTTGGATGGTCAGCTGAGCTAAATTTTATTATCACTGGTTGCAGACGATATAGTTGAATCTTAGAAGTCGAAGTTCATTTAAACCTACTAATTGTTCGTAGTTTACCGACACTGAAAAAAAAAATTGAAGATTTTTACGGCATAATACTGCCAGTTGGAATAATAAGCAGTAATACGCTGCCGCGCAAGCGCCGTAGCGTATTAATCCTTATTTTACTGTTTATTACTGTTAATTTTACGGTATAAAACTGGCAGTTGGGGTGCTAGTATTATACCGTAAAATCAAAAAAAATTTTTGCAGTGCAATTACTGCTCCCTTTTTCGCTATACGTGTACTCTCGTCCTACTCTTGATACTGTGAAACGGGGAAATCGTATTGTCGAAATATTTCCGAAATTTAATGACCCATGTGACGGCCACGTATTATTTATCTTCAATAGAATTAACTCGCGAGTTTTTCTCATCATGTAACTTTTAATAGTTATTTATAGAAGACTATACATTTAAATAAATTAATAGTAATAGCGTTCACGCAAGCATAGAAATAAGGCAGCAGCACCACATTTCCCCCTTAAGGGGAGTCTTCACTCACTTCAAAACATCCGCTCGCTAATGTTAAACCTATGGCCAGGTTGTTTTCGAATTTCTCGTTTAAATTTGAATATTTGTAAACGATTTTTTTTTTTTTTTTTTTTTTTTTTTTTTTTTTGCATAAGATAGCTGAGGTCGATCTCTAATATGGCTATTTTTTACTTTTTCGATTTCAGTTGCAGATTTTTTTAATAAAGGTACTTTCACTTTCAAAACCGGTTCCGAAAGTGAAAGTACCTTTATTAAAAAAATCTGCAACTGAAATCGAATTTCCATACAATCAAGCAAAATGACTAGAATTTTCTAATATTGATTCTCAAACTCGTTTAACTGAAACTCTTTGACATGAAAACTGAAGAGATTTTTGACAAAAAGTATTTAAAAATATATGGTAAAAAGCTTCAAAAATCTTTAATTTGGTTGACACTAATTTTGATACATCGGCGAAATAGAGTCAACATCAACACAAATGCGATTATAAATTTCATTGCCATGAATAAGGCTTCAAATATTCAATTTTCTTTTGTAATAAGTATGCGTTATTCGAATTCACAATAACGAAATTTTAACTAACTTTCCATCTATTAAAGTATACATAAAAAAATCGAAAATAAAATAATAAGAATAAAAATTTGAATCTACAAATTCCTCTTCGAAACATTTTTCTGGCGTACAGCCCTGTTGGTTATTTAGCAAAGTTTAGAATATTTCGACTTTTTTTTTTTAATTCTTTGATTTATTTTTGACAAGAGTAGCTCCAAACATGAACCCAATATATGTTTTATTTTATTATTCAAGTATTAACATACGCAAAAATTGCAAGAGTATTATAAATTATAAGAAATTATTGTCGAAAAAAAAAAACAGTTGATAAAAAGGTTGAAATACATTGAAGTTTGCTATAAAACTTATGTTTCAGATCTTATAAACGTAAGTAGCCTTCAGACAAATACCAACCATAGAGCGAATAAATGTGGATACTACATTTTACCAAAAACATAAAAAAAAACCCCAAAAAAAACACATGTTTTACGTTTTGCCGGAGGAAGATAAATATGTTTTATCTACAGATCTCCTATGTTTTCTTAGCAAAATATAGCAGTTACGTGTTATGAATGATACTAGGGATTTCCTTGATTGTGTAATAAGGAACAAACTGAATCAATTAAAGCTTATGTTCTTACATGCGTGTACATATGTTTTCAAGTAATGTTTTTATTTATTTTTATTGCCTTTTGAACAATATAAAACACGATAAAAATGCGTACTATATGCTAATTGGTATATATATATATATATATATATTCACTTTCCAGATTTCCTTTAATGTGCGTCGGTTACCTTTAATGTTTGGTAATTTAATCATTAAATGTGTATCTTTGGATTTCGATTTAAAAAGAATATGTACTTTGATTATTTTAAATTGAAGATTTAAACCTTTAAATGAATGTTCAAAAGAATTATAATTCTTTCTCTATTCGTTTCAAAATTAATAAAAATAAGTATTTTTATAGAAAATAATTTATAAAAGACAATTTATTGCATGAAAAAATAACTTGTCTTCTGGAAAATCTTATTTGTAAAATTTGAAGGAAATAAGTAGAATATTTATTGCATTGTAACCGCTAGCGTTTCAGAAGTATTTTAAGTTTATTTATCAGTGGATCCAAGCTAGGTATCATACGAAGAGAAATTGTGCACAAAAGATTTTTATATCAAATATAAAATACAAATTTATCAATTATTAGTAAACATTTACTAATATATTTTTAAACCAATAAGATAACGTCCACCAATATTTGAATAAATTGCAGAAAACATGTCTCTTGCATCGAAACACATTCACAAGTTGAAAAGTAAATGAAGTAAAGGAAACAATAATAGTAACTAAAAGATATGTTACAAAAATTCAAATGTAATAAAAATAATTCATAACACTCCAAAATTGCATTTTTCACTACGTTAAGCAAACTAATATCCTTAAAAGTGTCGTACAATTACTATAAAAAACCAACAAGATGTTATAATTCTACCATCAATGAATTAAAACTTCGTATAATTACTATCAAAAACCAGCAACACTTTATAATTCTGCCATCAGTGAGTTAAAACTTCGTATAATTTCTGTCAAAAACCAGTAACACTTTATACTTAAAACTTCGTACAATTACTATCAAAAACCAGTAAGACTTTATAATTCTACCATCAAGAAGTTCCTAAGATTTACATTTATAAATTTCACAACTCCACTATCGAAAACGGAAGACAAAACAGTTCAACTATCGATGAAAGACTTGGTAACTCGACTACAAGTCTTTATAACTTTACTTCAAGACCACCCACGCCTCACAGTATAACAGCAATATGAAGCAATATGCTGCTAATGAAAAATACCAACAATGATAAAAGCATTAAAATATTTTTTGTGAGCATATGCGTGGCGTAATAAGTGCTATTTGCGGCACTGGACCGTTAAGAATAAAATAATTTTTACAAAATATAATTGCAAAATTAAAATTTTTAATGTATTTAAATATTTTATTAAGTAAATATTATTTAACGATTTTTTTAATGATTTAATGCAAATATATAGTTTAAGGAGTATTAAAAACATTTAAGGAACATTCTGTGCTTAATCTCAATTAAAGCCATTAAACGAACTCCAAAAATTTACATTTTGTTAATGAATGTTTTTATATATGACATTTCACAAATATGCTTGGGAAATTATATTTTATATTTATGGTTAACACCTTAACTGTGGCAGGTATTTTGACACCATAAACTAAAAATAGGCACAATACACCACTTTTTCCGTACTAAAATATTTACTTTGTGTAATCGAAAATGGTCTGCCGATTAATAAATAGAAGATTGCGTTTAAAAATTACTGGTGTGAAAAAGCTTTTAGTAACAAAACAAGCAAACTGTTCTTGCCCGAACTGAGTTCGGGCTACACAGTTAAGGGGATAAATAGCTATAGTTTTATTTCAATGTGCATTGCTCTGCAAAATTTTGATAATAAGAAAACTACTACAGTGCGTACAAACATACCTTATAGTTCAGTGGCTCTTAAACTTTTTGTTAAACCACGGACCTATTTTTAAATTTTCTTTACCTTCGTGAACTTCTCTGTATTTAAGTCTAAAAATACAATAATATTTAGAATATCGTATATGAGATATACACATATATATATATATATATCTCAGATTCTAGATAAGTGAAAATTTTATATTGAACGAGACACCTTCGCGGATCCATCCACTACAGATGCGCTGCAGACCCCTTAAAGTCAGCGGACCACAGTTTAAGAACCGCTGTTATTGTTGACTCTACACATGAAATATTTTTAGTATGTTATGTGACCTAAATTGGAAGTAAAAGAGTTGATAACGGGCAGAGTTGTTATCTGGGTATTTGGAATTTCTGAAAACTAGTTCTCAAATTATAAAATCCTCTTAAAGAAATTCTTACTCTTTTGAAAAATAGCCATGTTCATTGTTAAAGGTAAATGATAACCTTATAAACATCAAAAGAGTTCATAGATAAGTGAAAAATAAGTTAGAAAATGGGTTGGCTTTTCAAACAGAACGTGTTTTAAAGATTTTAATACTATAATCTTCGAAATTCGTCCAGATTTATTAACAAAAGTAGCTCCCTAAAAATAGCTTTTTAAATCAAAACTTTGTGAATTGAATTACTTAAGCATTATTTGAATACTATTTTTAAAAAAGCTTGTAGCTTTCTTTAAATTGAAATATAAAGTTCTTTTAATTATTGTAATTTAGTTCTTATGATTTAAAATAACATTTATCTTCTATCGAGGACGCATAGTGTCGTTCTTTTCATTTCTTTTCTTTCTTGTCTTTTTTTAAAAGTCAGTTAGCCCTCGAAACCTCATTATCCCTGATTTATTGTTTCAATAACTTTATCTTCCATCATCTTAAAACATGGAACATTATCATATTCATTTCTTTTATTGTTTTCTCGTTTTCTCTTTTTCCCTCCAAAATGAATTATACTTCTATTTATTTTATGATTACACATTAAGGTCATATATGAATCACTAGTTTAGCAAAAAATATATATTCAGTAGTTAAATTAAAATAATAATAATAAGAAGAAGAATTTAATCTATTACAAATTAAGATATTGAATTTATTTTAAGTTTGATAATTCCAAACTCTAATCACCTACTGCATAAAATATTTTCTATGAAACTTTATTCCAGTTTGAAGAGTACATTTATCATTAAAAAATATTTTCTCTTTTGCTCTTCGATTCCTCTGTCTTGCAAGTTATACCTGAAAATTGTGAACATATTAAAATACTTTTACTTCGTCAGCATCAAAATTAACGAATATTTGTATTACGAATCTGTCAGATTAGACGATTGGTACTTATTATTATTTCCAGACAGATGGGTAGTTATGAAAATTCTGGTTGTAGTCAAAGAAAAATTAAAGCGCGTATTCATTTGTGTAAAGTCATTAAAAAAACGAAGAATAATATAATGTATTTTACAAATGGAAACAAAGCTTACAAGGAAACCGCCAAACATGATGCTCACAGATTTTGATGATTTTAAAGTATGTTATAGCACGGCCAAACTCCATCTTTCTCCCTTCCCTCATACGGCCTTCACAATCCCCCTTAGTTTCGGAATCGTAAAGGGCTATTTTGGCCGGTAGATGGCGCGATATACGTACCATAAATAGTGCTTAGTAAAGGTTACTTCTGTACATAAAAATACAAAAATCTTTGCAATATATTCATTATAAAAGGTATATATAACATATGTATCTTTTGTTTCGACGCTTTCTTTACTACAAACAGGAAAAACTAAAAGATTTAGAGGTAAAATAAATAAATACAATGCTTTAAGCAATTAAAAATAGTTTAAATAACACGCTACTACAAAATGCAAAACAAACATTATAAGTAAATTTCTATATTTATATACATTTAGATTCTTGATTACTTGAAACATTAATAATTCTGAGCGTAAAATACACAGTAATAAATTAAAAAAAATATTTACTAGTTTTACAATAATAAGAAGATTAAGCAAGTTCGCCAATGAACTCATATCGAATTTTGTTTTTCTTCTCAAAACATGGATTATTTTTACACGATTCTGAATTATTTAAAATATGTATAATATGTACATTCAAAATAATTTTCAATAAATTTAACCATTATAGGTATATCTGAAATACATAAGCATATAGAAATATAATAGAATTACATATAAATTTAAATATTATATTCTAATTCTGGAAAGTCATTGTATAAAAGTATGTATATGATAAAAATAAAAAGATACTTACAGGTTTCATAATATCAAGAGAATAAGAAAACCTATTTCGCCAATATCCGGCAATCAACTCATATCGATTTTTTTTTCTCTTAAAACATGGATTATTTAACAAAATAATAATAATTGTTACAGGTTTCATTATTTTAAAAAATGAACAAGTTTTTTTTTTTTTTTTTTTTTTTTTTTTTTTTTTTTTTGCTGTAGCATTATGCGTTTCATTTATGAGAGAATAGTTTTTGTGGAAATTTTACAATATTGATTACAGAAATTACAGAATATTTTTTTAGAATTTTAAAATATTAATTCATAAATCTATGGTTCATAATCTAGGTAATTCATAAATCTAGGTTTTTCTGGCTTCTCTTTGAAAAACAGATTTTCTTTTTCTGCTAGATGTGGGTTGCATGTAAGATGGATAATTTTCAAATATGCTTGGCTCAGCATTTGGTAATAATCGTTTCCGTTTCGGAGTTTTTAAATAATCCTCTTCCCGAAAATGCTTACTGCAGATAACTGACGAATTTGATTTGTCATTAACACAGAAATTTTCCCTGGATATAAGTTTTAACCATTTATTCCTTAAGTCCAATCTTGAAGGAAATTCATGAAAAGAAATTCCAGGTATTTTTTTTATCTGAATGCGAAACACAATATGGAACACAGCAATAAACCATTTTCTACTAAAAAACTAAGAACTCGCTATTTCACTTACGTTGTATCTAAGAAAACACAAGAGCGAACAGCGAAGATAAGGAAATTCTCCATTTGCCATGGTAAGTAATAGCGCCCTCTACGTTCGTCCGGGGAGAATATCTGATTCCTCTTGAACAAAAGGGAAATGACTTTTTGTTACGGCCGTATAAGGGGAGAAGGGATCGAGTTTGGCCGTGGTTATAGAGATCATAACCCTAACTATTCAGGTCAAAGGTTTCCTTCAAATGGGCTTTAGTTTCCGAGAAATTTCGGTGTTAAAGTTCAGAATGCATTTCAAATACCCATTACATCGCGATTCTGGACAAGGCCTCCGTGTTGCCGAGGTAGCGTTCGCGATTTGAGAGCCGGAGGTGGGTGTTCTGTCCTCTTGCGTGACTTTTACCTTTTTTAACAAATTTTAAATATTTGTCGCGTTATAAGTTGTATGCAGAATTATGAATTCTGCATCTTTGAACTTTTTGATATTTTCTTAATAAATTCCATTTACATTTTCGAATATTTCGTAAAAATTTACCTTTTTTTTTTAAATTAATTTTTTTTTTTTTTTATTGTGCAGTTTTGAAATTAATATTTCTGTTGACGAAATTCCAAACTAACTAATTCCAAAAACATATCTTGAAAGGAGTAATAAAATATTAAAGCAATAACGATTATATCCAAGTTTTAGCCAGTTATATATATATATATATATATTTATGTTATTTAAATACATTTAACTGTAAAGTTCAAACTCACCGTCATTTTTGATTTGCACAAATAAAAAATAACGTATTACAATTAATTTTTTTTTTCAGTCTAACAAGTCGATGCCATACAGAAAAATTCAACTAGAAATGAAAAATCGTTTGTAAATTACAATACATATAAAAAAAATCTGAAAAAAAAAATCGTCTGCAACGACTTTTACGGTAATATCAGAATAAATAAAATTTTCTTTTTATCAATTTCGTTTCGCTTCCTTTGCAGACAAATACCACGTTTGAAATAATTTCTTTTTCAAATTTAATGCATTTTTAAATATATTTATCACAATTTAAGTATTTAAAGAATATATAATATGCTAATTTATACATTCTTCCAATATTGTTAAAACAATTATTTAAAGGCGATTTTTAATGCGAAATTTGTTTAGAATATTTTTGCGATAGGTATAACACAATTAGTTCCATATTTAATAAACTAAAAATGTCAATGTCGGTGATGATAAATATTTTAGTATTTCAGCAGTTAACATATTTCAATATATTTAGAACAAATAAAATATTAAAAGGATATATTATTTTGTTAATTTTTTCTTAATCATTTAAATTTTTTAAAAATAGAAAATGTAAATTAAAAAAAATGTATTATTTCATAAATACAATAAATAAATAAGTAAATATACATAAATGTAAACAATAATCCTTTTAAAAAGACGAGATATCAAGACATAAATTAGTTTGGATTTTCGTCAGCAGAAATATTCGAATAAAAATTGCGCAAAAACTATAAATTTTCACGCAATATTCGAAAATGTAAATGGAATTTATTAGGAAAATATCAAAAAGTTCAAAGATGCAGAATTCATAATTCTGCATGCAACTTATAACGCGACAAATATATAAAATTTGTTAAAAAAAGGTAAAAGTCGCAGGAGAGGACAGAACACCCATCTGCGGCTCTCAAATCGCGAACGCTACCACGTCACCACGGAGACCATGTCCAGGGTCTCGAAGTAATGGCATTTGAAATGCATGCTGAACTTTAACCCGAAATTTCTCGAAAACTAAAGCCCATTTGAAGGAAACCTTTGACCTGAATAGTTAGGGGTATGATCGCTACAACATACTTTAAAATCATCAAAATCTGTGCGCATCATGTTTGGCGGTCTCCTTGTTAGTGTTTTATTATATAACTAGCTGACTCGCCCGGCGTTGCTCAAACCCGTGATGATAACCTTGAATATATCAAAAATAAGTGCTGAATGATAAAATAGATTTTAACGAAAATCGTTCTAAACGATCCTAATGTTGGGTGCCTCACTCAGTGGCGTAACCAGGGTGGGGGTCCAGAAGCTCTGGATACCACTAATTTTGTAAAGTTTTCTTTATCTTTCTAATTGGAAAACTTTCTGCGATAATCAAGACAAAGAAAAAATTACAATATTACTGGTATCCCAGAGCATTTGGACCCCCTTCCTGGCTATGCTACTGGCCCCACTGTCTTCTACAGGGTACACCACTGTATGTGCTAATATGTTCACCGTTAATGTCCGTTGCATCGACGTTAGCGTGACCTTCTATAGTATATTAACTCTTCGAATAAGTAGACAAATAAATGCAACACAAATATTTGAAGGGATCGGATGTAAAATAAGGTAACTAACAAAATGCAAATTTCGAAATCAACATTCCTAAGGAAAATTGCAAACAAAACTAGAGTGATTGATTTTTCTAAAACAGATCATTTGTTAAGACTGGACCTTCAGTTATATTATGTGCAACATTTTTTGTCTGACAAATTTTATTTAATTGGATTTATGTGAAAAGAATGTTCGTTATTAAATTTTATACCTAAAATTTATCTTTGGTTACTATGACATATACTGGGTAAAAATAAACCTTGTGCGTTTAAGAGGTTGTCATTTTGCAGTTTAATAATTTTACATGATAATCAGAAAAATAAAAATCAATAACATCAGTTACAATGTTTTACACGCGAGCCCTCCATTTATTGAATATCCTAAGACTGTTTAATGGTATTGGATCAACGAATCTCATTCTGCTTGGAAATTATACTTCTAATGAAAGATATTTGTAACTACTAAGCTTATTTAAATTTACTTACACTATTTTCTACTTAAAACTACACAATTAGCTTTTTGCCAGTGCTTAAAATCGTGATCTTGTAAAACTGATTTAATTTATTAATAGTTTATTTTTTACTTCCGAGATTTAAGCCAAATAATTCAAAATCTCAATGCAGAATGTATTTATAACCAGGATAACTATTCTCTTCTACTAATTAGTTGATGATAAAAGCTGATAATTAACTGTTATTGAAATTATAGTTGTGTTCTTTACTCATTATATATATATATATATATATATATAATATATATATATATATATATATATATAATATATATATATATATATATAAAGATATACTTCAATAGGTTTTCAATTATTAGTTAAGACACTATGACAAAATTATGACGCTTTTTAAGATTCACTCAAAAGTGTTCGCTCGAGTGAATCAGCTCGAGTGTGACGAATTGCCACCTCTTGCTGAAATGCAGCGCAATATAATGCTCAGATATTTTATCGGTAAAACTTCTCTTCCGTTCTCAAACTTTGGGGGTATAACTTAATAATTGCTTGATAAAGCAGATATGTATCTGCTTCTTCAAGAAAAACACTAGACTAAATATAAAATAAAAGGGGTAGTGTAATGATGATTTTGAAAAAAGAATTATAATTTAAAAATAATTTTGAACATGATCAGTTGAAATAGACATGTTCAGTGATTTATGTTGTTCAAATGAAATCATGGCCCATTTTTTATCCAAACAAATCACTTTTCATTAATCTGCATCTTTAAGAAAAATGAGTAGTGTCTTTTGCGCGAGTAAGACTAATAAATTCACCACAAAGCTAATCCGAAATCGTGAATCTTAAAGTGCCGAAAGAATAAATGCATACATAATATGTTAGGCAGGGTGTTGTCCAATTTTGTCCCCCTCAAGGCACGAATTTCTTTTCTGGCCATAATGCAAGCAACACGTTGTATCACCTGTGTGGCCATCCAAGTATGGTAACATTGACCTCCCTTCCGAGACACCTACGGTCTTCACCTGCTGATTGCTAATGAAAAAAAAAATCACAAAGCTGATAAAAAAGGCTTTTTTTTTTCAGGAACCGGTTATTGCACAATATGAAGATTTTACTACCATCATGTTCTCTATCCTTTCCTCTTTTCGGGGTAAGTCATATAGTAGTCAAAGAACTTCTGACATTGATGTAAGAAACCTTGACCTCGGAACCACAAACATGTTTTTGAACAATCAAACAGGCGTTTTATAAAGCGGTCTTAATGTATTGGGAAATTATGGCATAACGGATGTGTAAATGGTCAGTAGATAAAGATGGATTTGTGGTTTCACCTGAATGTTTTGGAACCCATTCATTGTAAAACTCAGCTATTTTTTATAAACTGACCTATATTTAGTTATACTATTTATTATGATAATATAATTCTAGTTTTCATATGGTAACTATATAGAGAAATTTAACTGTAAACTAGCAAGCGTTGTAGCGGCAAAGATAAATGGAAAGGATTTTGGAGCTACATGATATCCTAAATTGGATTAAATATTTATAAAACTACGTATTAACAAGTAAGCGGTGAAGCGATTGAAGTTATTCTTGCAGGATATTAATGTGTGAAGTCAGCAATTTCTTTACTACGCTTTGTTGTTTTCATTTCAAATATCACCCTTAAGTGATGTCGCATTGTCTCAAGCTGCAATACCAAAATAACCTTACAATTTCAAAATACAACCTATATTTTTGACTTTTGAACAGCTAAATATAATGAAAGTTACAAACTGAGTAAACTTTCATCCCTTTTTAGGCGTTTTTTGGGCGTTCTAACAGTTTGAGACAACGCAGTACCATCTAATCGTGATATTTGGAGCTAAAACAAGGAAGCGTAGTACAGAAAGTACCCACTTCAAACATTAATCTGCCGCAAGAATAACCCCAATAGCTATCATCGTTTACTTGTTATTAAATGTTAAGCCTACTTTAGAGCATCCTATATGATAATTTATGTGAAAAATAATCAACGTAAAATACAATATAAACAAGCATAAAGTTGTTTTAAAGCTTTTGGATTTCTTTCTTCTGTGCAAAATTGTGAAAAAGCAGCAGAAGCAGCAATTTGTTTATTGTAAAAGTCAGAGTTGCAAGGGATTGGTGATGGTACTACTGGAGTACAGAAGCGCAATTCTTGGGGGGCGAGTGGGTGCAAACTTTATTTGAGGTGAGGTGAAATTTTATTTATCTTGTTAAAAATAGCTAAGAAGCATTTGATAGAGTTTAATTCTCACACTGTTTTTAAATTAAACAAAGTACTCATTAATGATAAATGGATCCCACGTTGAGAGTGCTCAGTAGCAAGACTTCAGGAATTACCATTGATAATTATTAATTCCTGTGATTAAAGTGCTTATTCAATGCTAATGTTTCTATTTTAATCAAATCTGACAAGTTATTGCAGCTTTTGTGCAATTTACGAAAAAAAAATCTAACCTGTGATGACTGATCACTCCAAAATATTAAATTCGTTCTTTTTTTTTTGGGGGGGGGAGCAATTGACCCCCGGCCTTTCCAAAATGGCACCCCTATGTATTATTTGCAAGGATAAGAGAAGAATGGACGAGGAAATCAAAAGAAAAATTAACTCTATATAACCTGATGCACACACACTAAAAATCTCACATATTTGGAAATCATTCATTTTAGAATGCTGAAACTTTGTTTCTTTTCTTCCTTCCTTTTCTTCCTTTGTTTCTTTTCTTCATTTTCTTCCTACCTTCCTAACATTTCAGCTGTCTTATTGGTTATTTAATTTTTTCATATTTACTTATTGGTTTATTTGCTATTCTTCCTTTCAAAGTATAAACAACCCTACTTGGCTTCACTTTCCTTTGCCATACTTGTTTCCGCACTAGACATATTGCGCTGCTTCTGCTATTTTGCAATAAGCTTTCACTTTGTACTGTAGAAATGGCTACAGCCTTGAATCGACCTTGAAATGAAGAAACCTTGTAATAACTAGTAAATTTATTCTGATTTTTAATACACTTGTTTGTAATTTTTTTCATATTTGTTATGATTTACTTTAAATTTTACAGCTTATAACTTACTATTACTTTAAAGGAGTTGATAAAACGAGACCAGCATTAAATTATTTTTACCATGGTTATGAACTTATTATACATCCACTATAGAACTGTGGAGTGAATTACAAAACAAATTTTGGCTGTATCAGCAGTTTTGATCGAAGCTGCAAAGTCTAAAAAACTTCTTAATAGTTATAACCCAGAGGTCCTACAGATAGAAAGACAATGCTTTTAGATATTTTTCTCTTGTGCAAAATGAAAAAGTATGGAAAGGCAGCAAACGCAGCACATTTGTTTTTTACTGTAAAAGCCAGAGTAGCAAATGATTGGTAATGACAGTACCTGAGTACAGAAGCGCCATTTAAAATACTTTCTTGTGGAAGGGAAAGTTTTCTTTGAGGGGGACAGCAATTCTTTTTGGTCTTGTTATGAACAGCTGAGAAGCATTTGGTATAGTTTTATTCTCACAGTTATTTTTTTTTAATTAGTCAACGTACTTCATCACTATATTTCATCACTTTGTCCATTTATTTATTTTTTCTATAAAATGAGCCTTTTGCATTTTATTTTATTCTTTATTTTGAAAAACATGAAAACTAAACCTTTTTGAATTATTAAATTTTTACATTCCTCATCATACCGAGTGATTTCAAAATAGTTTGTAATGGCGATTTCTCCTAAACCGCTTATAGAAACATGCAATTTCAAAATGTATGCAAATCAATTACAGCTTTCAGGTATTACATTAGTTTTACAAGAAGTAGTGTAGATGTTGAAATACGAAATTAATTTTTTTATACGGACTCCGGGTCCTATAATTTATATTTAAAAAAAAAAAAAAAAAATGTTGCCTCGCGTCGAAGAAAGACATTGAAAAATCTCATTATTTTCGACCAAATGTTACCAAGTTATGATACTTTGAGTTTTATAAATTTGCGGTATTTTCCGGCACTAAAAACGCGCCTTTCCGTATTTAACTAAGCTATTTTGTATGCATATAATTGAATTTTCTCATAATAAAAACAAATATATATGCTACTAGGAATATTCATATAATAGTGCGTTACATAATGCGTCCACCCTTAAAAATGTGTTTAACTTCTGAAAAACATGAGCATTTTTTTTTGTCGAATTATAGACGTTTTCTTATCTAAAATTGTGAGAATGAAATAGGAAATTACTTTTAGAAATTAATTAAACATTTTACATAACATGCATTTACATACATTTTATGTTAATAAACACATTTTTTCCCCTTTTAGGTGTTGAAAAATGTTAGGGACACTTCCAGTTTTTTAAAAATTTTTAAGCTCGGCTATTTTTGATTTATGTAAATTTTATTAATAATCAGGGTCATTGGTGGCTCTACAATGACCTTGACTTTAATACTTTAAAACACAATTCCGCACGGAGCTTTCATTACTCAGTATTTAGTAAGTTTTAAACTGCGGATGTATTGGGTCGTACAAATCAACTTACGAAAAAGAAGAAAGGTTAAATTACAGTTACTAAGGCATGTGGTAAATGTAATGGAGAAATAATATGAATTTTTAAACGACCACATAATGTGGTGAACGATTTTTGCGATTAAAAAATTCTTGTAGGATTAGAAATTTACCTGGAAGGATAAAAAAAAATATTTGTTCGTTCAACGAAAAAGATCGTTAAGGAGGTTAATTCTGGCTCAACTCTCAACTTCTTCATGAAAGATAAAATACATTCCAGAATCTTAAGTCTACATTGTTCAAAAAATTGAAATAATTCAATTTTTACTGAAAGAAGAAAGCATTTTTAAACCCTCCGTCATTCGCACCTCTGGCCTCTCGGTTTCGGGCGAAGTACCCCAAAAGACGCCTGTTTTAAAAATTGCCATTACCATCTAAATAACTCGATTCTAACATTCTTAAAGCGATTAGTGGCCTTCACTAGGAAGTACAAAGAGGTAATAATCGAAATCTGATTCAATAAATCCCATTTAATAATTTCAGAACAAGTAAAATACTAAGCAATTTCCTAGTCAGCTTTCACGCGTCTATCAGGCGCACTGCACCCGACCGAGGATTAAAGTGACTGAAAAACACAAAGAAAAGAGATTAAAATTTGCAGTAGAAGTAATATTTTAGAAAGAAATCTCTAAAAGTGTAATATTTATTGACGCAAAAAAGTTTAATTTAGATGGTCCTGATGGTTGGCAATTGTACTGGCATGATTTGCGAAGAGAAAAGTATGATATTTCAAGACGGTAAAGAGGTGGTGATTCGTTAATGGTTTGTCCAGGTTTTGAAGAGCAAAGAATAACATATACTATAATATTTTTAAGTAATCATATGAATGCAAGGAATTACCAAAAGGTACTTAATGACCACTTATTATCAATTTTTGAAGAAATTGGAGCGTCGCACTTTATGTTTCAACAAGACTATACCCAGATTCACTCTACAAATTCAACCTTTGAGTGGTTTCTATATAATTTTGTGCACATGGCTGGCTTTAATTTTTGATTAAGACCCCATAGAAGACCTATGCGCAATACTGGCAGGAGCTGCATAGACTGGTTTTGCATTCTCATTATATAGGACAAATCAAAAGAGTTAATGAAGAATGGCGATTATCTCCTAAACCTTCGATAATAGCCGATACTTGCAATTACAAAAAGTATACCAATCGCAGACAACTTTTAGATATGGCATTTGTTTTACAAGGAGCGTTATACATGTTGAAATACGAAGTCAAAAATTTTATACAGTTCCTGTGTTTCATGCTTTATATTCCAAAAATATTGGCTCGCATCTAAGAAGGACATTAAAAAGACCCATCTTTTTCAACCAAATCTTACCGAGTTATATTACTTTGAGTTGTATGCATTTTCGGTGCTTTTCAGAATAAAAACGCGTCTTCCTGTTCCCACCAAGTTATCTTGAATACATATAATTGAATTTTCTTAATAATAAAAAACAAACATATATGCTACTAGGAATATTCATATATAGTGCGTTACAATAACGATAGGCTCACTCTAATAAATTGTACGTAAAACACTAAAATTCCAGAAGTGAACTAAAGCAAGCAATTTTGTTTCGGTGACGTATTATTGGCTTGCATCAATCGTAGAAGTTAATTTATTCAATGCCAAAAAAGAATTTATGAATTGATTCTAAAGAAAGCTGTAATCATTTCTTATTAAAACAGATTAAAAAACTATATTTCATTTGGTGAATCAGTGCAAAACCATCATCAGTGCAAAACCCACTTTTCATATATTGCTCTTATTTTTGTAAATGTATTTATTTCCTATAACTTTGATATAATACTGTTATATGAGTTTTATAGTTTGTACAAAATATTATTTAACATTCTAATGTAATAATATTCAATAGAAAATTTTGCTGTGAGTGAAACTATAATTTTGGAACGTACTGTAATGATAATTTTAATAAATAGTTGAACAGTTACGAAATATAGACATATCAGAAATATAGTAGTATTATCAAATAATTAAATTTTTTCTTACAATCACTCAAATCACACACAGTGTACATACGAACCCACTTATAGCACTGAGTATGAGTAGGATTGTTTTCTTTTATGGTACGTTTCACGGAGAATATAAAATTGTAGATGTTGTAGAATTTAAAATTAAGTAAAATTCTATTAAGCTATAAAATTAAGAATGAAAATCAATAAAATTCGACAAACTGTAGCAATAAAATTAAAGTAACTTTCTCCAATAGATGAAGAAAAAGTAGATACAGCTTTAAATACAAAACAAATTTACCAGCGTCAAATTCCAAGACTTTCTCCAGTAGTACATATTTCTTCAATCTCTACATTATAAAGCGTATGAACATTCTGCTGCACTTGATGAAGAGAGCTCAATTTCTCTCGAAACCTCGTAGTGTTTTCTTTTTCTTTTTCTTTTCTGGACTTTCAAGGCGTCTTCCTGCAACCATTTGACTTATTTCGAATATTTCATGTCTCCTATTTAAAACTTGGCTGATAATTTCCATGTGTGAAATCAGCCTGATGCTCTTAGGTTAATGAACCTAAGTTTCTTTTTTAGTCAAGTATTCATCAGATCAGTTCTTACTATAAAATGAATAAATGCAACGGGAGCTAAAAAGTTATCCTATTAACTTTCTCTTTAGCATTTTAGTATAGCATTGTGAGAAAGAATTCGGTTGGCCGTTTCACGTCAATAACCTTGAATCCGAAAGTGAACGCCTTGAATTACATCACATGAGACTTAGTGAGCCTGGTTTACAAAGGATTTAGTGATTTAGCTCGTAATTAGATATCGAGAATGCATAATAAATCTTCGTACTTTGACCTATAGTATTTATTATTGTCGTGTGAATCATCTTTTCGGGTGGGCCGACCGGCGCAGCGGTTTGGCTCGGGACGGGTTCGTGCTAATTTATCTCGTTGCGGTTCAGGTTCGGATCGGGTTGTCTTTAATTATTTTGGATCGGGTCGAGTCCAGGTTTTGATTATTGCGGTCTGGGTTCCAGTTGACAAGATTTTTCAAAAGAGAGTACGAAATACTTTTTGGATGAAAGAACTGTATATTTAAATAAATGAGTATAAATATGTTAATTTTTCTACATGAAAGATAGATTGATATTAGAGATATAATTTTAGACTACTTTTCCATAATTGTATTAAAATATGAATTAAATTTCTTCCATTTCTAGTTCGGGTTTAAGTATTTCGGATTCGCGTCAGGTTTTAGGTTGAATTGAAATAGAATTTTCGAGTCGTGTATAACTCGACCCGCGCAGGACTCTAGTTTGGACTATTTTGTGGTTAAAGGCAAATTTATGATTTCGTTTGAAGCTGAATTTTGTACAAGTTTTGGGAAATAGAAATATTCTAGTTTCTCAAATAAACGTGTATATTAATTTATTATATCTTGAAAATATAAATGTTTCTTAAGTTTCACATTTTGAAATCTGAATTCATTAATCACATTAAAAATTTAGTGAGTGACAGCAGATATTAGGACGTTACTTAAAATCGTCAAAACAAATGAAATGAAATAAAATAAATAGATATTTTATCCCGCCCCACATTGTTAAAATATTTGTGAGAATATTGATATCGTTAAATGACGGTCGCATTGTGTTGTAAAAAATTGTAAGTCCACACGAAATTTGGTAAATTTATAGAAAGACATGGTAGTATATTCTGTTTGTTTATTATGTGCAACAATAATTTTTATTAACATTTATTGATATATTTTTTAATGTGTAATTTTTTAAGATTTTTGATTTACAATTAATGAATAACAGTTAAATATATTTAATGTCACTAGCCTTTACGTTTTTGGATGAGTTAAAACACTCTGTATGTATTTTTTTTATTATGGATAAATGGGAATCTGTTAAAAGCAGTTTATTTGTTACAGACTAATTTAGTTTAAGGTTTATGTAATCAATCGAATCTAAAAGAATTTGGATTCTAATTTTAAGCTGTTTTTACAAGTAAAATGCACGTATTTTTGGAAATCAAGATCCACAGAAGCTTATTAAAGTTTCTTCAACAATCCTGAAATTTACGGCAATATAGAAGAAGAAGACAGGTTACACTGTTAAAAAATTTCGTGCTCCTTTTGAGAGCGCATAGAACTATATACTTTATTTTTGACTGTTAAGCATCTTCATGTTTTAGTGAATGTTGAGATCCTTTTCGTGATTGAACTCTGACAAATATTTTTTGAAAATTAAGATGAACGATATTGTGACTCGTTTAATTAGCTAATATTACTGAATGTTTTATCTTTCAACGAAAATTTATAACAGTGCAGCAGAAGCTGTTATGAATTTATCTACTGATATTGTATAAATTACCAATATATTTAGTTCAAACGTTTGCCGGATAAATTCACATATATTATCATTTTTAAAACGAAAACTACCAGCATTTAATGTATATCTAGTTCTATTATCCCCGTCAATTTGACAGGTAGTTAAAACTGGTTTATTTGTTTTTAGGTAATTTAAATTTCTTAAATAATTAGATACAAATAATCAACATACAACTAACATTCAATTACTGCTTTCTGTAAGCTCCAATCGTATTACTGTCCGAACACATAATCTAAAGAAAGTATTATAATGCTGATTTGTATGCATGTGTGTGAATGAACACGATAATTTCCAAACGGTACTTCCACTCCGATTGAGCTTCCATTTAGTGAATATATTATAGATCACTTTTTCAAGAACTGTATAGACTTTTGTAAAAATCGGCCGACGGTATATCGTCCTCTACCCACAGTTGAAACCAAAAAGAATATTAAAGAATAGACTGTTTAAAATATTTCGTTGTTAGATTTTCATAGCCAGTTGGCAAATTTTGGCGAGCATAGTTTGGCACATTTTTTCATTTCATTGTTGTTGTAGCTTGTAAACAGTCATAACCCCAAAAAATATTTGGCGATATATCCCCTGCGCACGTCTAACGAAAAAATGCCTTAAAATCAAATTATTAATTTATAATTAAGTTCTAAAAATATTAAAATCTTGTATTGCTATCGAAAAAATACCTGTGGACATATTTTTTTCTTATAATTCTAGCCTATCAGGATGTGAGTAAACAAGTGGGATCAAAGATCGCACAAAGGGTTTCGTTTAATATTCCTTTCAAAACACTTTTTTATCACAGATAATTTCTGTAATAAATCCAAATAAATTTCATTAAAAAAAAAGTCTTTTTTTTGTACAAAGTAAAAATTTACCGGTCTATTTTTCTCTTTTTTTTTTTCGAAAATCTAAACCGGTCCGATAGCCGGCGAAGCCCGCAATGGTACTCTGGCATAATAATATCTGCCATGTGGACTAAATGCGATATTAAAAAAAATAAATTTCAAAATTAAACATGTTGTATAGAGACCTTCAAAATGTTAAAATATGCCAATATTTCCATAATCGGGTTTTTTATCATGATTCAATACGTTCCTCAAACTCATATGACGATATAATCACTTGCTCACGTCATATCTACTTGCTTTCTCTATTACTCATATTGATACCCTCTTTGCATTATTCTAAAACATTTGACAAAGTCCGTTAAACTTCCAATATGACGTCAGATTAATTTTCTTTTTAATTCTGTAATGACGTCATATTAACCTGCTTTCTGTACTTACACATACTCATACTCCTTGTATTATTGAGAAATGTTTGAAAATTTCCGTTTTATTACCAATATGACGTCATATTAATCTTCTTTTCAATTTGTGAAACTTTTTATTTCATTTTCAGTTTTCCCGTGGAAATCTTTCAATAGAAAATTAATTATTGTGGAAATAATTTTATTGCGGATTTTTAATTGTAGGCAACTGCTATGACGGAAAATGTTTAAATTTAATAGGAAAAGGCTGTTAGATTTTTGGTTTTTTTATCTCTCTATATTAAAATAATACGATTTTTTCAAAATTTTGTGATTTTAAGTTTCAGCTGTAAGTACACAAAATTTCAAGTGTGTAAGTTATACAGTTTATGAGAACCGGCTCTGTGACGGACAGACAGAGAAGCGGAACGAAATTCCGGAAAGATGTTATATTTAATCTTGTTGTAATAGGATATTTTCCCAAACGTCTTTAAAAAAATCTTCCATATAAGGTGAGTGCCCCTGATAAGGCCACGCTAGAGTTTAAGAATTTTCTCTGCCGTCATTTTGCAAAAATCAAATCCGTTTTATTTTTTTAACGTTCTCAGGTTAATGAACTTTCATAAATAGTTTTACTAATCCTAAAAAACGGAATTCCAAAAGTCTCAAGTTGCCATATCAGGAATAGGTGCACATGATATGGCCACTATTGTTCCATGTTTCACAAATCGTGATTTTCTTCAATTTAAAAATGCTGTTCTGCTAAATTAAATAATTTTGGCATAAAATAAATGAATACGATACTCAATAATTCTTTTTATTATTCAAAAGCGGATTCGAATCACGATTTTTCATCAAAAAGGAAGTTTTTTACAAAATTGACATTACAATTAAGTTTTTATTTAGAAAAAATGTCAAATCCTTTTAGAGTTTAAAAACTTGTTAAAACAAATTACTCATCGCAATTGAAACAAATAAAAATGTATTTATCCTAGGCTTGCATGGTGCACTTGATATAGCCACCTGGATGGCCATATTAGGAGCAGATCAGATTTCACGAAAATCGTTTGATTTTGAATAACTCGTAAAATATCACCAATTGGTAGAGCATTAAAAATTGAACAGAGTATGACGATATTCATAAAAAAAATTCGTTCAAAAACGGGCATAAAAAGGAGACTTATCAGATAAAAACAAGAAGCGATTACGCCAAAAGCATAAAATAGGAAATTGGCGTCAAATTCCTCAACCTAGCTGAATGGCAAGTGCTCACATGATACACTAGGAGGCTCCTTCAAGGCATGCTCATACCATTTAGGAATTTTTTGGTTAGCTAACGTATAATAGTTGGATGGCAATATCATGAACATGGACATAACAGGGGCACCTACCTTATTATCATAATAATAGTACGTAAAAAATTAGATTCGGTAAGATTTCTACAAATGACGACATATTCGTTAAATTTTAGTAAGCCTAATTTTAATCATTTGAATAGCTGCTTTTAACTTTTTATTAAAACTTTAAAGTAACGCCTCCCCACCCCCCTCACACAGAACAAAAATAAAGTGTCTTTAAATTTTAAATTGAGTATCTCAAATTATTGATTTTGGGTGAAATATTTCTTTTAAAACACAAATTTTTCTAACTTACTTTTAAAATACTTCTACTTTTTGTTTTCATACTTAAATCGGGGTAATTATTTCATTTAATTTCTTTTTAAATACAGTAAATAAAAACATGTTTAATATAAAGTATATTACCTGTCTACGCTTTTTCAATAAGCTTTTTGAATATAAATAAAATTTTGTTAATAAATGAACTATTTATTTTAATACGAAAACCACTTCAAATATCACAGTAAAAAAAAAAAATTCTGTGCGTATAAAAACATTCTAAAGCAGAAGAATGATAAAAATGCAGTCTAAAAATAATAATTTTTGACCGTGCAATTCTAATGCATACATTTTACTTACCCATCATACGTAGTATAGGGTAAGTCTTGTAATCGTTTTGAAAATCGAAATTTTTTTTGACGGATTTACACGTTTCAGACACTGGAGATTCCGAAAAACATATTTTTAGAAAAAAAAAAAAAATTTGCCGTCCGTCTGTGTGTCTGTAAACGCTCTATCTCCCGAAAAAATTGAGATAGAGACTTGCAATTTGGTATGTACTTAATATGTAATAATGGCAAGAAGCCTATATTGAATTTCAATAACCTCGATTACCCGGAACTATTTTATTCGGACTCTCGAAATATTCGTTCTGATAAAAGGTATATAAAAATTTTCGAAATTGTTTATTTTAAGAAATAAATATAAAAGACAATAAAAAAACATAAATTTTGCATAAAGCATGAAGTCGATCGAATAATGAGTTGCCGTGATATTTGGAATCCTATTTCCACACTCTTCGATTTTTCATGACCCTGTATTTCATCCAAATTTCACTTCAAAGATATATTTTAATTGGAAATTTGATGCTTAATCAGATGCAATAAACCGCTAGTTAATAGGATTATTATTTTTGGAGTTATGAGGAGGTTTCTTTCAAGCAATTCAGTAATCGAGCCTTTAAAGTTTATGACGTCATCAAGCCACGATTTGCAATGCATTTTATAAGTAGTTTACACATTTTTATTTTAATATTTTACATTATGCATATCCATGATAGGTAAGTATTACGGTGGCCCCCAACGACTAGTTTTTACTATTTTTGTGATTTTATTTTTAAAAATCATTTTGAACATTTATTTTTTAAACATACAAAATCCATACTTGTATTGAAAACAACTACCGATAAAATAACTTTTCTAATAATATAACTATTGGAAAATCAAAAGTTTATTTCAATTCAGTTCTAATCCATTCAATAACCAGACATATTTTTCACTTTCTTAATCAGAAGCGCAAAAATGAAAAAACCCATTTTGTTCCTCTTCGTTAGCACCGGAAAAAATACACTGTTGAGGAAATTAACGATGGAAAGAATTTTTCAAAGAAGTGACCAAAGAAAATCTTGGAGGTTTGTTAAGATAGCTAGAGCGCATCTCCTGAAACATTCACAGTCTACTTTTGAAATTATAGTCTTTGTTTGTAAATGATGGTATTATGTGGTCGACTTGTGTTGTCGAATGACCCTTCACTACATAAGATGGTCAGAAGATTCAGTAGCAAATATTTCCAGTACGATTATGTTTCACTTCGCTTAGCAAATTATATGTTTCTTAAGTATGGCTGCAGCTCTCGCCAACGAATAAGGGGATGAAAAGACCCACTAAGTTATTTGTACTCACTACACAACCTGCTTCGAGTTCATTTCATACGGCCTAAAAGTTGGATATACAATTTAAAAAAAAATGTATGTAAAAAAAAAGGTACCCCTTTCTTTATTTTTCATTTATATTTTATTTTCTACGTTTTAATGAAAAAAATTATTCGTTGTAGTTTCACAGCCAGTAGGCCTATTTCAGCGAGCGTGGATTGGCACATAATTAATTCCATTGCTATTGTAACTCCTATATAATTGTAACCATAACGAATATTGGTAATTTCGTGTTATAGCGGCCCCCAAAGATGAATTGCCAAGAGACCAAGATTTATCGCCAAATTATAAAGCATATATGACATTATAAAAATCTAATATATAAAAATGAAAATTTGTCTGTTTGTCTGCACTTCTATACAAATCAACAGTTTGAACGCCAGAATTGTTAAATGTTACGTGTAGGTGTATTAAAACATGGTCGAGGCAACTAAAGTAATCCGGAATCGAAATAATGAATAGTTAATTTTTAATTAATAAAAGACCAAAAATTTAACAGCCTTTTCCTATTAAATTTAAACATTTTTCGTTAGAACAGTTGCCAACAATTAAAAATCCACAATAAAATTCTTTCTACAATAATTAATTTTCTATTTAAAGATTTCCACGTGAAAAATGAAAATGAAATAAAAAGTTTCAACAATTAAAAAAAAGATTAATATGAAGTCATATTGGTAATACAACGGAAATTTTCAAACATTCCTCAATAATACAAGGAGTATGAGTATGTGTAAGTACAGAAAGTAGGTTAATATGCCGTAATTAGAGAATTAAAAAGAAAATTCATGTGACGTCATATTGGAAGTTTAACTGATTTTTTAAAATGTTTGAGAATCATACAAAGAGAGTATCAATATGACGCAGGGCTTAACAAATGCGGTCGCCAGGTCGCCACTGGCTACCAAGTTTTTTCATCTGGCGACCAAAATGATTTGATCTTGCGGGGTGATTTCTGTAAATAAAATGACATAAGAAATGAGCACAAATGGTATTTTTCCTCTCCTCCATCCCTACTCGTGCGCGGCAATCAGTGATCTTCCTCTTCTCTCGTACTTTTAATGGAAGAACTAAATTTAAAAGGCATTTTCCAACTCATGCACAGAAAACACCATTCTTTTCAGCTATTGCCAGCTAGTATATGTCACGTGATTAGAGTGTGGGAGAGAGAAGATATTTCAATAAAACAGTAAGAAATAGTGTCAATCCACTCTCTGTGGCATCTAAAATTTGATACTATGCTAAAAAATGCTCGATTTTTTTTTAAGTTTCAAATCTGATTTTTGTGTTTATATAAGTTGTCAACATAATATAAGTGATTATAATTTTTATTAGAAAATATAGTTTATATTATCTTTCTAAATTATGTACTATTCTAAACTATGTAACTAATAAGTCTAAACTATGCTTGTTATTATTTTTTCTCAATTAATTCATAAAAAAAAACTCGTGGTTTTTTTTAAAATTAATAACGAGGAAAGAGGTAAATGTTTTTTACTGGCGACTAGTATTTTTTTCTGGCTACCAGATTTTATCAAATTTGTAAAGCACTGAATATGAGTAATAGAGAAAGCAAGTAGATATGACGTCAGCAGGTGAATATAACGTCATATGAGTTTGAGGAACGTATTGAGTCAGAATAAAAACATGATTATGGAAATATTGGCATATTTTAACATTTTGAAGTTCTCTATACAACATGTTTAATTTTGAAATTGATTTTTCTACACAAACATTCTTAAAATTCCGGAGAATCCCCGTTCAGTTAGTATATGATGTATATAACATTTCGTGACGTGTATGGCGAAGTTATAGTCATATATGACGCATATATGATGTATATATATTACCTGTGTATAAGACGTATATGATGTATATGTGATATGTGAGACGTAAATAATATGTATACAATGACGTATATGGTACACATATGGGTATTTCGAATATATATATATATATATATATATATATATATATATATATATATGCGTATATATGATGCATATATAAGCTTTGGGATGATCTTAGCGAAATCACAGCTGCAATCTTGGCATAATCGTTATTTTGGGGGGCGCTGTAACACGAAAGTATCAGAATATTTAGCGATTTATCACCTGCGACCGGCTAAAGGAAACAATGTCTTAAAATTAAGTTATTAATTTATAATTAAGTTCTAAAAATATTAAAATGTTGTATTGCCATGGAAAATCCACATGTGTACAGAATTTTTATAATTCTAGCATATCAGGAAACGAGTGAAAAAATCTACATGTGTACAGAATTTTTATAATTCTAGCATATCAGGAAACGAGTGAAAAATCGATGCAAAATTCCTTCTTTACCTTCAAGAAGCAAGTTACGTTATAAATAGAAGGAAAATGATACATAGAAATTGATAAAATCATAGAAAAAACGACAGATTTCGACCATTCACTTCAAAAGTTGAATAAACTAGAATAGGTATTTAAATATAAATTTTATAACTTATTTATATTAAACACTGATAATATTTATATTTAATTATTAATAATTACATTTAGTATTAAATCGTTAACACTAGATAAAATCAATAATAACGTATTAATAGTTAATACCAGTGGTCTCTGTCACCTGCTCGCTGATTGATTCTCCCCAACCCCCGGAAACATGCTTCAAACGCAGCTATAAAATAGAAATAAATGGTACAAAAAACAAAAAATTTGATTATATCAGTATCTATTACTGAAAAATTTTCTTGATTAGAGACTACTAGAAAGCATGATACTAGATTTTTGCTTTTACAAAATTTTAGTAACCACTGTAGTGAGTAATTTAAAACGAATTTTCCCTAATATTTATGGAAGCGACTAAAGGCTATAGAACAAAGAAAATATTTGTGTTGGAGCATGCCTACTAGACGAAAAGAAGAAAACTAGACATTGATAAACGAGTTTATGGAGTGCCCTGATTTTGATAACATTCGTTTTACAATTTTTGCATCTTTTTTCTCACTCTTTCAGGTCACCTTTTACAAACTTTCAGTTTGTTCAGTTCAGTTCTAAGAAACAAATTGTGTTTCAAAGTTATATTTTTTAGGTCTTAGTAAGGTTTTGTTTTTCATTTTCTGTATACAGAAAAAAAATAAACATTAATATTTTTAGACATTATGTCCTCAAACTGAAAAATACGATAAATTGGATTTCCTGCTGATGAAAACAAGCTTTCAAGAATACATAATTTCGAATGGAGTAATCTCCCTTTTTATAGTCATTAATAATAATAATAAAAAAAAAACTAGATGGCTTCATTTATGTAGGTCATTTTTTTTTCTACACAAAGAAAATATATTTTTACACTTTCTCTTCCTTTCGTACAAAAGTGAGCAAAAAATTAAAAGGCTGCCATAAAGACCTTTCCCCCATGTTCGTCACTTTCTATCGAAAGTGAAAACAGTTTCGACACGGCTCCTAACCCATTTCCGACGGTGCATGTTCCTTCCGTCACCCGTAACCCATATTCGGAGGCTCAAGATGGGGTCTGACGATTGCTCAACGACCGTGAAAGTGTGTAAATGGAGACGTCTCGAATCAATTCAACATGCTGTGGATTCACGTATGACCCCGAATTCTTCATCATTAAGTCTGGACTTCCTTAAGGTTTTTTTTTACACCTAAGTTAAACGAGATTGAAACTATATATATTAGTTTCTTTCCCTCCCCCTCCCCCTCCCCCAGAACTGTATTCTGACTTTTGCCGATCAGCGCATTTAACAAATAATCTTTAAAAGAAATCTTTAAAAGATAATAATTATAATCTTTAAGATAATAACTATAATAATTAAGATAATAATCTTAAAAGATAATAATTATAATCTTTAAAAGAAAAATTTCGAGCAGACCTCAAATAGACAGTTTGTAACATCAGCCTAACTTGGAATTCTCAGTGTGGCTGACACAAATGTCTTATGATAACTAAAATAAAATAGGATTCGTGCCATTAGAGCATAACAATAACTTTTTAGTCATTCTGCTATAGTGATACCTTGATTAAATTTTATATTATATACGGATCATTTAAGCAATTATAGCCTTATATGATAATATACCTTACTTGTTTTTATAAAACAAGGCTGCTCTGCCAATTAGGTACTACGCTGGCCAACCCTCGTTCAGACCTCTTTAAATATCCGCTAATTTTCTCTGTTTTAAAAAGGTGAAAAAAAAAATGCCTGCAAATGTATAAACAGAACATCTTTTTAAAAATAAATATTATTTTTTAAAATGGTATAAGCATTAAAAGCGCTTTTAATTTTATAAAATATCCATTGTTCACTGCCAAAAAAGAAAAAAAAAGATTTGAGAAAAAAGAACTATGAGCGGTAAAGTTTGTGGAAGTTACGACACTTAATGTAATTGTAATAAAATTTTCAAGTTTTTGAGTAAAAATGGACTTTCCATTTTTACTCGAGCTGGCAAGATTATATCAAGAACAAACTATCAAAATAGATTTCCATGAAAGTAAGATAATTTTCTCTCTAATCTATACTATCCATCCATTATACGAGAAACCATAGAGATTGTAACACGTAAAAATACAATATGTAACGATGCAGCATCATTTAACTTACCAAAATTGTGGCTCGAGTTAATCCATGGTTACAAATATGGAAATAAACATCCAAGTAAAAATAAAAATAATGTTCGTAATTTGGAAATGTACGTGAAAAATTAAATGATGGCGTTTCAAATAATAACTTCATAGACCGTGCAATTGTAGAATATTCTTATATATTTTGATAATGGCTCCGATGGAGTCGAAATATGTCAGCGGTCTAATGAAACTTATTTTACTGGTTATAAAGTTTTTATTTTGTCTTTAAGAAAAAAAATTACTAGTTGTTATAATCTGTTATATTTCTATGTAGTATATATACAAATCTATAGATCATATACAGGGCTCCGCAAATGAAATCGATATTTTCTCGACTATTGATGGTAATTGCTGAAATTGTATTTTAAATGTGTTATACGTTTTCCTAATTATTTACTTATACACCACCTTTCACCTTATGAAACTGTGAAGTTTCGTTTCATTATTCTGAATGTGTTGGAAAGTGTTTCATAATCATGCTTAACGCATGGTTTTTCGTTCTTGATTCTTATTATAACCTTATTTCGTGCAACATTATGTTTTGATTAAATTACACTAATAAAATTGTTATTTTTGACTGAAAATCATACTTTTATTCATTACGGGTGAGAGGGTGAAAGCACAAATTATTCTTCTGTCTCAGGAAAAAATATGTTTAGACACGGTTCTAAAATTCGACGTTCTAAGGTCAATAACGTGAATTATCTAAAAAATAGATATTCCATACACCTGTTTACAGAAAAAGAAATATCTACAAAACTTCAATAATTTGGTAGCAAAAAAAATTTTTTTTTTAAATTATCCGCTGTAGATGACTTCTTGATGTAGACAGTCGTTGTTTCAATTTGAATTTTAAATTCGTTTATCAAACTATAGCATCATTAATGTTTATCCCAAAGGCAAATGCTATCAAATTCATTCGTTAAACCAGGTGTATTCTTCACGCATTATCGTGATATTTTATTTATTCAATAAGAAAATAATTTCTGAAACTACCGGTTTTCAGGTAGATAGCAGATCACGCAAAGATTTTATACGCAAATGTAGCGTGAAACAAATGGAAATGATTTACGCAAACATGTAGGTGAATTTGTAATTGCAGTAACTGTTTCGTTTGATAAGAGGGCAAATTTGCAATGGCCTGTGTCATCCTGATTATTTTTTTTCTCTTTCTTTTCTTTTTTTTTTTGGTATTTTTATGTCAGCCAGGCGCAAATCTCGTCAACAGCATTTTGTTCTTACCTATTTTATTTTCTGTGTGTAAAAATTAAAAATATGATTTTATGTAAAAAAAAAAATTATTTTGATTTATGATATTATTATTATTATTATTATTATTATTATTATTTGTATTTTAAATAAAATGAATAAAATGTTTACATTTTAAATTAAATGAATGCAATACGAATGAAGGCGATGACACAATATTTGGCAATTTATCACTTGCGCCCGACAACACACACACACACACACACACACACACACACACACACACACACACACACACACACACACACACACACACACACACATATATATATATCATATATATATATATATATATATATATATATATATATATATATATATATAAGTACTTTTCCGTGTAAATGCAATGACCCCACTCTAAAAAAATACGTTAATAATGATCATGGACATATAATCACTGGTAATCTTGATATTGTGAATGATTTTAAACTGCAAAAACTAATGGGTTATGGTACTAAATATAGGCTTCCTTCTAAATTTAATATAAATTCTATTATAAAACAGTTTATATACGATATAGATATTTTCATTTATAAAATTTCAATCTCATATAGTAAACCTATTGAATATTTTAATCAATGGAAAATACTAGTTATAGAAAAATTAACTACGTCTTTAAAACATAATTTATTGCATCTGGTTAAAATTAACACTAAACACTTGTTCCAGCAAATTACTAAATTACAAAAAAACTTTGTAATCACATACATTGACAAATCTCCCAATAATTATGCAATCATATGTAAATCTTATTATCACCGGCTACTTACATCTTGTATTTCTACTAACAAATCGTTTCAAAAAACTAATGAAAATGTAATTGTAAATAATCGTAAAATTCACAGTTATTATAAACTATTAAATATTTCTTCTACTAACTTTAATTATCCTTATTTAGTTCGTATACCCAAATTTCATAAAAATCCAATTAAATTTAGGACTGTAACTATTGGGTGCAATACATATAATAATATAGCCAATAAACATCTATTAAAAATTCTCAATCAAATTTATACACTGACAACATCCACTGATAATACACATTGTATAAAAAATAGCTATCAACTCGTCAATATTTTAAAAAATCTTAAATGTGTTAACAATATATTGACTTATGATTTCAAAGATCTTTTTAATAATATAAATTTATTAGATCTACATAATGTTATAAATGCATTATTTAATAAGTATCATCATACACTAAATTTACCTATTCATATAGATACTGCTTATTTTAAAACTTTAACAAATTTCATTATATATAATAATTTTATAATGCATGATAATACGTTATATTTACAGAAAGTCGGTATACCACAAGGGGGATGCACATCTAGTATACTATCAGACTTATACTTGTATCACTATGAACGTACTTTTATTAACAGTAATATACATTTATATCGTTATATTGATGACATAATTTTAATTGCCACTGATCACACTAATATATCTATATTTCCAGTTAATTATCCTACTAATTTAGAATTAACGGAAAACCTCCTTTCTAACAATAATATTAACTTTTTAGATCTTAAAATTACACTTAAAGATAACAAAACAATAATTGATCTTTTTGATAAACGTAAAGAATTTAAATTTAAAGTTAATACATTTACTAATTTTAAATCCTGTCTTCATAATTCTGTATATCGTAATATACTCCTTAATCATATTTACAGAATAAAAAGTTTATGTTCTTCTCAAGTCATTAACAGCAACATTAAAAAACTAATCTATGATGAATTACAACATGGTTTTCCAAAATAATTCAAATATTCTTTAATATATAATTAGTACTTATATGATCTAAACAACCAAATTAACACATGCGTTAAAAAATGTATAAAAAAACATATAATATTATTTAAAAAAATTATTTAATTAATTAATTATAATAGGACGGCTGGGTGGGTAGATGATGGATTGAGGAGGTGTGTGGCGGAGTTGTATGGAAAAAACGCATGGTTAATTTACTTTACACACACAAAAACAAAAAGAAAAAAGAGGGCATTTTGATTTACACATACGCTTGCTAATACAAATTTTATAATGGACTTTGATGTAGTACTTTTATATGTGAATTACTGTAGTTATATTTAAATCTTCATTAATTAATTTAAATGTATTATTCACTACTATTAAGAATGTTTATTGATTAATTGTATGACAATATCATATTCTAATATAATGTAATACTTTCTTAAACGCTAATATAATATATATTAATTCAAATTAATTTTCTTCCCTAACAACTTATATCATGTGTATTTAAATTTTAACTTTGTATGCAAAAACATAATATGTTACTATTAATTTCAATATTTAATTAATATTATTTTTAAATCCATAGTATCTTAATTCACATAATTTAGTATTTTAATTTGCCCAATGTGGGCAATATCATATTCTAATATAATGTAATACTTTCTTAAATGCTAAAATTATATGTATTAATTTAAATTAATGTTATTCCCTAACCTATGGTATCATATGTTTAATATTAAATTTAACTCCATAGCATCTTTATTCACTTTTAGTATTTTAATTAATCATTACTACATCCATTTTTACTTTAATGTAATTGGATTTATTATTCATTTTATATTTAATTTCATATATATATTTATTAATTAAATATTATTTATTTTATTTTTAATTTCATTTATATTTATTAACTAATTAATACCACTTAAGATAGAATGAATTCATTTTTAATATTGATTTTTCCATTGTATATTCACTACATATTCAGATCATAGATGGCAGTACCATGGCTTGTTTGCTTTAAAATATTCAATATATCCATGTAGTTCATTTTCAAAATCATAGATGGCAGCACCATGGTTTGTGATGTTTTAAAAAATTCCATATATCCAAGTAATTCATTTTCTAAATTGGCAACAAGGTTTGTAATCTTCTAAAAATGTTTTTGGCAACATTTAGAAAATTATTTTTTGCAATTCATTGCCTTTATTGGTCTTCATGTATCCTGTTAGTGTTGTGAGCAGGAATCCACATTCATCGCGTAGATTATGGTATTTGGAGATCTATCATCAAGTTCTTCTCTTATAATTAAGGGTAAGGTTTCTCTCTTTTTAAGTATTGTATTAGTTTTGTATTTGTTTTATGAATTTTAAGTCTTTTTTTCACTAGAAGGTTATTGTCATTGAGTGGTCGTCCTAAATTTATATTCTTTAGCAATTTTAATGCTAATATGAAGATGAAACCACTCATTTTATTTGTGGAATTTATGCATTTGGGACTTGATAATTCTGTATAAATTCCACAAATTTCATTTCATTCATTCTATTTATTTCATTCAATTTTTAATTTAATTTCTACTTCTATTATATAAGTATTTTATATCTATATTCATTGTGCTGGGGTTACAATTTCGTTGTCAATAAATTATTACTTCCTAAATCATAATTTCAAGTTTCAGTTGGTGTTTTGGTAATGCTTCATTAATGGTTATATATATAAGCATCATACATATATATGTACTTTTTCTCTACATAATTCTGGATATTATTCAAACAGGTACGTGTTCAATTTTTATATTTAATATACACCCCCCCCCCCCCCAATTGTTGTATGATGTCTCTGTGATATTATTTAATGGTTATATAGAGAATATGTGCCGAATATCAGATCAGTTCTTAATAATGGAATATTTCATTAACTTCCATAGTAGTTACTCTGCTGCATACTGGCTAGGGTCGGATCATGGCAAAAAGGGGGCAGGGCGCGGTGCCCATTTTACGCCTTTTGTACACAGTTGAAAAGATAAACATGTTTAATGTCTTAGAAAACATATTTGGAACTAAAAATACATTATCTAACACATTCGCAACGACCGTCATACGTGACGTATAGAGTGCTCAGAATCATTGATTTTTCTTGCGAGTAATTTTGTTACATTAATGTTCTCCTTATTTAATCACAGAATTTCTGCAATTAAATTAGGCAAAGATTTCTATTTCGAATTACTGCTGATAAAAAAATTAAAATTCTGTACAGGAAGCTCCTCGCAAAAGAGTTAAACCAGCCCTTGTTTATGACATTCAGGGGCCCAGCGCAAACATATCTTTCGGGGGCTCTTTCGTATTATCATTTATGTTAATGATTAATCTACATATCTTAATTATATAATTTGCAGGCCACTTCGATTTGGAGGTTTTGAGCAAACGCTCGGTTTGCCTATGCGGTAATCGGGTCCTGATTTAAACGAATATCTATTTGGTCTTTTATTTCTATCCTACTGTTTAAGTATACAAATTGTTGATTACAAACAATATAAGGACAAGGTTCAAAAGCGATTAAACGTTCAACAATAAATATCTTAATGGTAGATAAAGCAAAATACTGATACTTAACACCAAACATTCATCATACAACAATGATATAATCGACAAAATGTACCTTCTTTCAATGTGCCGGTACAAGAAATACTACCCATGTAAATGGAAAAAGAGAGAATAATGAGAACATGTCACTCACCACATTTAATGCAAAAAATCAATACACCTTTACGCACGATCCTTTGGTGGCACAAAGAATTTTTATTTGATAGTCAAATTTAAGTCAAGTGTTCTGTAGAATCGCAGGGGTTATGGATTAAATTGCATCTGTAATTAAGGCTTTTAAATCCTCCGTAGAATTAACTTAAGTGGACTTATTATGTGGACATTATCTTTTACAAAATCGCTTAAAAAAGTCGAATTATGTCTGGTGTACTACGAGGTGGACATAATATTGACACACCATGTGTCCATTCTTCCTACCTAGGAAAATCACATTTAATGTTTCCCTGATAAGCATATTCTAGCTCTACTACTTTTAAATATATTCATTTATATCCATCCAAAATATATATAGGATGATTAAAAAAGGATTAGACAAACTATAAGAGCTGGTAGGGACTACATAAAACATCTTCTGTATAGAAAATCAGGGTTGCAATCAACTTATCGAATCAAAAATACAGGGTGTCTTACTTCAAGCCGAACACGAATTTATTTTAACTTTATTCGGTACTTCTCTATTATCCCGTCGACCACTTTTCATAACAAAAAACTATCGCCAACCTGTAACGTCAAATAAACGGGAAAACGTTGCCATTGGAATATCAAAATAAATAAATAAATAAATAAAATATAGGAATTTAAGGACACAATTGTTATTTTAATTAATGAAATAACTAATAAATCAGTAAAACATAATGAAAAATACTTTAATGTCGAATACCTTTATAATACCTTTATAATACCTTTAATGTCGAATTAAAAACCACTTGATGACATAACAAACACGTATAATGCTTCTGACATTAAGTAAATGGGACTGCATTTTTAGCGTTTAATCTTACAGTTTGGCGATAGTTTTTTGTTATGAAAAGTGGTCGATGGGATAATAGAGAAGTACCCTTTATTCAAAACGTTAACAATAAGAAATATACCTCATAGTAAATTTCATAACTTTTACCTGGTTTTATATGAAGTGGGACGGCACCACGTGAAGTGTTTGACATGTTCACCACTCACCTCTAAACAACATTGAGTTGGACGTATCATACTTCGGAATGTAGCTGACAGTTAATGAAGTGTCACTTAATGAATTAGAGTATTTCAACACTTTCCATGACGTCATCACAATTTACAGCAAACAAAGTAAATTTATCGAAATTATTGTTACACTATCATTATTATTGTTAAAGATTATTACTGCACGGAAATCCATTTTCGACTTAAACTGAGACACCCTGTATTTTTTATGCAATAAGTGCATTCTGGCGCAGGATACCTATACTAAATTTGTTTTTTACAGTGGGGCTTAATATTTCTTAAAGTGTGCCTAATCTCTGTTGAAACATTCTGCATGTCGAATTGTGTATGTTTATACACATGTATGTTGTCTCAGTACCAGGTTTACAAAGTTTATGAGGTGGTATATTATAGCACACAATTTTTTTTGCAGAAATCCAGGTCCGCAACTGATGTATTCATTAATAAATGCAATTCGAACTCCTATTTTGGTTTATAATTTCATCAATAATGAAGATATTTTAATAAAAATTTCAACATATATTTGGTGCTGTCGAAAATGTGACGGTATTACGAGAAGTTATGGAAGTGACCACCATCGGCATACAAACATAAATTGAACTAGACGCGTCATGTATCTGAATATAAATGACACTACATATGATAGCATTGAACGAATTACTGGGCAACTCCAGCATTTCTTGTAATGTCCATCGAATGTAACAGAAAGCAATTAGTAAGAAAATCATTGCTAGGCATTTCGAGAAATTCCATGGCATAACTTCAAAGATTGCTTACTGTTTTTGAAAAAGGAAAATAAAAAATAAAAATAAAAAGGGTTTTTACTTTTAGACCTACTTGACTTTTTTTTACTTTTTAGGTGCGTCCGTAATTATATAAATACGTAGCACCTATAGTCGTCGTTTGGTCCGTTCGTCTGTCCGTCCGTCTGTCCGTCCGTCTGTCTGTCTGTCCGTCCGTCTGTCTGTCCGTCCGTCTGTCTGTCTGTCCGCATATAACAACGCAAAAACTACCCAAACAAATGGCTTGCAATTTAAAATATATTATCTTTGCAGAATTTTGTCGAGACATTTCAAATTTTATTAAAATCGAATCAAAACTTTAGGAGATATTAATAAAAATATTTATTAAGAAATTTGAATTTTTTTTTTTTTAATCGGTGCTTTTTTGTTATAGGAGCTTCCGATGGATGTTAAATCGTCAAGCGACCGAGATACTTATTTTATGACAGAAATCAATCTGCAGACGATATAATTCATTTCACGGAATTAAAAATCATCAAGATCTGAATATTTATATAACTAGCTGATACATATATATCTGAATATTTATATAACTAGTTAAGATATTTGTATGAACAGTATCATAAAATATATACTTAACTAGCTGTTTAACCCGTTCTACGCACGGGATATCATGAATTTAATTCTAAAACGTGCGTACGAACGCACCTCGTTTGTAACGTTTGACGTACAATTTCCAACTTGTTTTATTTATCATCCTCTATTGCAGGAGTTCACACGCATTGTCATCAACCCCGCGGCCGCATGCATTTTGCACTCACGAAGGCTATATAGTAAATCTACATATGTGAGTGCACATTTTGGTGGAAAAATATATTTAGTATTAATTTTGATGAAAAAATAAACAAAAGCTTTTCAATCTGTACGTTTTTTTCTTAAAATAAAGCCAACTATGAACAAAATATTGAAATACTCACTTGCACTGATGGAAAAGAAAACACCGTGGAACATTCTTTCATTCATATAGTAGTTGAAAATAAGCATTTTTTAGCTCTACCACTTGAAAATTTTTCTAAATATGTGCATTTATATCCATCCAAAATATATATGTTGAGTTGATTATTTTCATTTAATGTGTGATCGTTTGTATAATTATGACCGTGGTGGTAAAAAGGTTAACGACATTTGTTCTACAGTAAAATTCAGCGTTACCTCAAAAAAAAAAATTATTTATGTCTGACCACCATAAAAAGTACGAATGAAAATTATTGTCAATAAAAAATCCTTGTTAATATAAAAATATTAATATTCTCCCAGTTGAAAAGCCGAAAAAATGCGCTATGAAATAATACTTTTACGGAAGTACGAGAGCAAGAGATATTTTTAACGAACAGACAGCCAACCCTCTTGGGAAATGAAAGAGAGTGGGCAGAGGATAGTAAAGTAGGAGGCTTGAAGTCGCGGGTAGTTTAAGTGGAGATCCATTAAAAAAAGCGGAGATAAGTTGTTCCGACCGGACAGGGTCATTTACCCGTAATGTCTAAATCGAGGCGTTAAGTCAATATGTCTGAATATGTTTAACCTGGCTGTACCATGTTAAATAGAATTGAAAAAAAATATATACAATGGCTCACATTTGTTTTTAGACACTTATGTTTTTGAAACTTGCTTATAAAAAAACATCATCTAAATATTAAATGATTTACTTAAATTTTCTTTCACATAAATTTTCTTTTGTCTATAATAAAACCTACATATTATAATGAAAAAAAATTCAAAACTTTTTTTCAAAAAATTAATTTACCGAGAAAGTGCTAAAGGCAATCTCACATAAGTAATTGGACGCTTTGAACATTCAACAAATGTAAACAAAATTATGCAAATAATCAAACATTTTAATAATTTGTTGGGTATCCTTTAGCTAAAATTACACTTTTAATACGTTTTGCCATGGATACAACTAGTTTTATTGTGTAAGAATGTATAATTTTGTTCCATTCCTCTGTTAATACTGCTTTAAGTTGTTCTTTCGAAGAAATATCATATTTTTATGTTAGTTTCTACAGTTCATGCCACACATTTTCAATTGGGTTTAAGTCTGGAGAATAGGGTAGAATCTTGATAACTTTGGGACAGTTGTACAACAGCAATAAGCGAACATTTAGCGCTGTATGTTTTGGGATCATTATCTTGATGCAACTTAAATGAGTTTTGAATTCCAAGTTTTTGAACAGAAATTTTCAAGTTTTCTTTCATAACATTTGTTTACTTATATTAGTCCATATTATTTTCAATGAAAACTAAATTTCCCATACCAGAAGCAGCAAAACATCACCAAGCCATTATGTCTCCACCAACATGTTTGACAGTTGGCAATAAGATTTTTCGCATTGAGCTCTTCGTTGGGCTTTCTCCACACAGTTATTCGCTCATTAGGCCCAAATATGTTAAATTTTGATTCCTCCACAAATATGACGCTTTCCCAAAATGATACATTTTTGTCTACCATAGATTTTGAAAAATACCATGGATTTTCACGTAACTTTCTTGCTCTTTCACTAACAAAAAAGTTTCTTCTGTTCGAAAAGTTCTTTCTACTGTTGTATCCTATATGACCTGATAACAGTTTCAGACAGTTCCTTTCTAACAGTTTCAGGGTTTACTTTTATTTCAAATCTGTTTTCAAATTTCGTTGTAAGTTTCACTGCACCAATTCTTGAATTTTTCTTGATTTTATGCATAATAAAAATTCGATTCCTAGAAATTAGCTTGCGAGTAGCTCCTGATTTTAATGCTTTTTCTGCAGTTCCATGTAGTTTCTATTGTTTTATAAAAGCAAACACATTTGAATGACTTACTTGAACATGTTTTGCGATAGTTCTGATGCTTTTACCATCTTTAACCCTCTAAGCGTGTAGAACGTAATATTCCGTTCACTAAGCTCCAGGTTTCACTGCAATATATGCAATGTTTAAGATAATATAATTCTACAGATTTTATGAATTTTCAAAACATTGAAGAATGATTAATACTCTCAAGGGTTACATTCATATTTGTAATTAAGTTTTATTTATAATGCTGAAAGAATCATATTTTTTTGCATTTAAAACAAAATGCAGAGAAAACAACATTACAATTTTACCCTTTTTCAAAACGCTCAGAGTGTTAAAATGCTCTATGATTAAATTACTAATAGAATTTGTTGCAACTTTGTAGCACCCGGCCATGTTCTCTTCAAATATAGAAATACAAACAAATTTACATGAAGTAGTAATAATTTCAAAGTGCAGACGATAATATTTGACATATATTTTTATTTTCATTTACAATAAAAATAAATAACAAAAAATATCATCTGTCAAAAAATTTAGTAAAGCTTTCAAGTGTCTAATTACTTATATGAAATTGTTTTTAACAATTTCTCGGTAAATTATTATTATTATTAAAGTTTGAATTTAATTTTATAGAAAAATTTTTGCCCTGTTATTTACTTATTACTCGACAGTTGGTTTATTTTAATGAGGCACCTTCAATATTTAGATGATGTTTTTTATATAAGTAAGTGTCAAAAACACAAGTAAGAACATGTGTTTTATTAACTGTTAACTTTATTAACTTTTAATAATGGTAATTTTATTAACTTTATTATTATTTGTGTTGGTTCTTATTGTTTCACACCAGATTCAACTTATTTTATTTAAAAACACAAGTATCTGAAAACAAATGCGACTGTGTATGCCAGTTAAAAAGATGTTTAACATCAAATAATGCGTTACTGAAATGTCGACGCTTGCTAATCACAGATATGTAAAACAATATTTTCTATATTTTTGCACTGTTTTATGAGATTCTAAATTATTTTGAAGCGCTAAACTAAAAATGGAGGAGTTTTTTTTCTTCTCTTTTTTTTTTCCTATCGTGTAAATTATTTCTAAAAGTCGAGAATGAAACTCCAGGAAAATCACGCAGAAGATCTGAGAGAATAAAATAAATATATTGAAAAAAAAAAAAAACTTTAAAGTAAGTAATTTTTAAGAAAAAATTAAACAGACTTCAAACGAATGTTTGTTATATTTTTGCCCTGATATTTATTTATTGTACGACAGTTGGTTTATTTTAGTGACGCACAAATGTGGTTTTTTACGACAGTCCTTTATTGTTTACCATACCCACTTAAAAAATACTCACTGTAGTAAAAACCCTATCATATGACAAATAGTTCAAAAATAAAAAGTGTTACGTACGATATACTTTAGCCCTTGTGGGACAAATGGTACAAAATACAGTTCAACTTAAATTGACTATTATTTTGTATTAAGAATTATTTTGTTGTTATCTGTATGTTGTAATGATAGTAATATGTCTATAGTTTACTATTATCACTTCATTTATGTTTCAGAATTTAGTAATAAAACAAAATATATGTTTAAATCTCTTTGCTCGTTATTTTACTTGAAATGTGTGTTTCAAACTTTAACGAGGGTTAAGCGATCAAAATTCTATTTTTTTTTTTTATATATAGACATTTTTTAATGAATTTTTTCCCTGAAATATGTATTTCTATAAAAAGCATTTTTCAGACAAAAAGGTTTAAAAAACTTAAATTTTTAAAATATACATATATTTCTTTTTAAATATTTTTTTTATATAACTCATAAACCACTTGCCCGATTTCCTTACTTTTTTCACTATTGTGTACAGAAAATATTTCTTATTAATTTGTCTTCAGCATTTATAAAAATATTTCTTACAAAATTTATAATAAACCTAAGTAAAAATATGAGGTTTTTTGAGAGTGCTTTTTACTTCGAGGAAAATATTTTCAAAATTTTGGCATAAAATTAAAAATTCTGAAGCCAATTTATTAAAAACCTAATATAAAAAAATGTGTGCAAAATTTCACACCCATATTTTGTAAAAAAAAGTTAGATATATCTTTTAAACATGACAAATTCTGAAAAAATCCATTTTGAGATAAATGGACTTAAAGTTTTAGTTATGGGCAGGGGAAGACTTATAGTATAGTACATCACAACAATTGTTATATCAGCTGATGTAATCATATTAGAAATGCCCGGTTTGCTTTATTTAATTTAACTTTGTAGTATTTTATTAGCAAAATAATAAATAAATAAATAAATAAATAATGCATTTTTTTGAGAATTTTGACCACCGGACCCCCTTAAATTTAAAATAAGTGCTTCTTTTACAACCAAATGCTTCAGGATAAAATTAAAAAAAAAATTATTATGCGTGCCTGTGATTAAGCTGTATAATAAGATACGACTATTATTTTTACAGTCAGAATAAAGATTTATTCGCATCTTTAAATCATAATAGCCACACTTTTAAATTTTGTATGGTGTAATTTGATGTATATTTCAAATGTTCATTATGTTCTCGCTTCCAGTGCCAAAGATAAACATTTTAATTAAGAAATACTTAATTTCTATTACTGAAAAATGTTAATAGGCAAACTTAACTATCTTGAATAGTTGCTTTATCGCATCATATTGTAATTTTGTATTCCACTGCAATTCCACTTTTATTACGGAACAAAACAACTTTTTAAAGATAACTGTTTATATAGTGTGAGGAAAGGCAGAAAAATGATCGATTCAAAGCTTTAAATCATTATAGCACTCTTTTAATTTTTGCAAGCAATAATTTTATGAATAACTCAAATTGTTCATCACATTCTCAATTCCGATGCCAGATATAAATAATTTAATTAAAAATAATGTCTACTAATTAAAAAATGTCAATAGACAAAATTAACTATCTTGAGTAGCTGTTTTATCGCATCATATTGTAATTTTGTATTCGATTGCAATTCCACTTCTAATACGGAACAAAATAACTTTTAAAAATGCCTGTTTATATAATGAGAAGAAAGGCAAAATAATTAGTCATTCGAAGCCTTAATTCATTATAGTCATCCTTTTAAATTTTACATGCTATAATTTTATGAATAATTCAAAATGTTCATCATGTTCTCGCTTCCAATACCAGAAATAAAAGCAAAAAAAAAAAAAAATAATGTCTATAAATTAAAAAAAATGTTAATAGACAACCTTAACTATCTTGAGTAGTGTTTTACCAGATCAGATTGCAATTTCAATTCCACTTCCATTACGGAACAAAACAACTTTTAAAGATCACTGTTTGCTTATATAGTGGGAGGAAAAGTGGAAAAAACGATTGATTTGAAGCCTTAAATAATTTTAGCCGTCCTTTTAAATTTTGCATGCTATAATTTTATGAATAATTTAAAATATTCATAATGTTTTCGTTTCCAATGCCAATTATAAAAAAATTAATTCAAAATAATTAATGTTTACTAATTAAAACATGTTAGTAGACAACTCTAACTATCTTGAGTATAGTTGTTCTACAATATCAGATTGTAATTTTGTATTCCATTGCAATTTTGTATTACATTGCGGGATAACACAACTTTTAAAGATCACTGTTGATATAGGGAGAGGAAAGCCGAAAAATGTATCATAGCTACCCTTTTAAATTGTGCATGGTATAATTTTATGGATCAATTAAAATATTCATCATATTCTCGCTTTCAATGCCGCAAATAAAAATAAATTAATAGATAAATAATGTCTAAAATTAATAGATACTTAACAGATAAACTTCATTCATTTGTGTCAATGCTTTAACGTATCAGATTATAGTTTTGTATTCTATAGCAATTTTACTTCCATTACGGAACAAAACAGCTTTTAAAAAGGACTGTTTATATAATGGGAAGAAAGTCAAAACAATTAGTGATTCGAAGTCTTAATTCATTATAGTTATTCTTTTAAATTTTACATGCTATAATTTTATGAATAATTCAAAATGTTCATTATGTTCTCGATTCCAACACCAGAAATAAAAATAAATGATGCCTATAAATAAAAAAAAATGGTTATAGACAACCTTACCTATCTTGAGTGGTTCTTTTACCAACATCAGATTGTAATTGCAATTCCATTTCCATTACGGAACAAAACAACTTTTAAAGATCACTGTTTGTTTATATAGAGGGAGGAAAGCGGAAAAATTATTGATTTGAAGCCCTAAATCATTTTAGCCAACCTTTTAAACTTTGCATGCTATAATTTTATGAATAATTTAAAATATTCATAATGTTTCCGTTTCCAATGCCACTTATAAAAAATTTAATTCAAAATAATTAATATCTAAAGATTAAAAATTGTTAATAGACAACCTTAACTATCTTGAGTAGTTGTTTTATACTATCAGATTGTAATTTTGTATTCGATTGCAATCCCACTTCCATTACGGAACAAAACAACTTTTAAAAATCCTTGTTTTTAAAATGGGAAAAAAGGCGAAAAAATGAGTGATCCGAAGCGTTAATTCATTATAGCCACTCTTTTAAATTTTAAGTGCTATAATTATATGAACAATTTAAATGTTCATTATGTTTTCGTTTCCATTCCATTACCAGAAATAAAAATAAATAAGCAAATAAATAATGTCTATAAATTAAAACATATTCATAGACAACCTTAACTATCTTGAGTAGTTGTTTACCAGCATCAGATTTTAACTACAATTCCACTTCCATTACGGAAAAAACAACTTTTAAAGATCACTGTTTGTTTATATAGTGGGAGGAAAACGGAAAAGGGATTGATGTGAAGCCCTAAATCATTATAGTCATCCTTTTAAATTTTGCATGCTATAATTACATGAGTAATTTAAAACATTCATAATGTTTTCGTTTCCAATGCCACTTATAAAAATATTTTATTCAAAATTATTAATGTCCATTAATTAAAAATTGTTAACCTTAACTATCTTGATTAGTTGTTTTACTACACCGGATTTAAATTTTATATTTCATTGCAATTCCACTTCCATTACGGAACAAACAACTTTCAAAGTTCACTGTTGATATAAGGAAAGGAAAGCCGAAAAATGATTGATTCAAAGCCTTAAATCATTATAGCCACCCTTTTAAATTGTGCATGCTATAATTTTATGAATCAATTAAAATGTTCATTATATTCTCGCTTTCAATGTCGCAAATAAAAATAAATTAATAGATAAATAATGTCTAAAATTAAAAGATAGTTAAACTTCATTAACTTGTGTCTAATGCTTTAACGTATCAGATTATAGTTTCGTATTCGATAACAATTTCACTTCTATTACGGAACAAAACAACTTTTAAAGATAACTTTTTATCTAGTAGGAGGAAAGACGGGAAAATGATTGATTCGAATCCTTAAATTATTATAGCCATCTTAGAACAGATGTGTTACACTCACGCAGCGATGTTTGGCGACTTTTTGGTTGGCGCGATTTTCAAGCCCGCGCCAAACCAATAACTCAGTACAATAGCTAAATTGCCATTAAAGGAAAAAAATCCCTTAAATTTGGCGACTTTTTTTCTTTTTTATAAACGATTAAAAAAAAAAGAAAAACTGTGCGTGAGTGTATGACATCATAGCCGCCATCTTTTTCAATTTTGCATGCTATAATTTTATAAATAATTCAAATATTCATCATGTTCTCGCTTCCAATACCACATACAAATAGTTTAATTAAAAAAATAGTTTACTAATTAAAAAATATCAATAGACAGCCTTAACTATCTTGAGTAGTTATTTTACAATATCACATTGTAATTTTGTATTCTATCGCAATTCCATTTCCATTGCGGAACAAAACAACTTTCAAAGATCATTGTTGATATGGCGGGAGAAAAGACGGAGAAAAGGATTGATTTGAAGCTTTAAATCATTATAGCCACTCTTTTCAATTTTACATGCTATAATTTTAGGAATAATTCAAAATGTTCATCATATTATCGATTCCAGTGCCACATATAAACAATTTAATAATAATAATAATAAATATTTACTAATTAAAAAAATGTTAATATACAACCTTAACTATTTTGAATATTTGTTTATCGCATCATATTGTAATTTTGTATTCGATTGCAATTCCACTTCCATTACGGAACAAAATAACTTTTAAAGATCACCGTTGATGTAGTGGGAGGAAAGGCGAAAAATGATTGATTCAAAGTCCTAAATCATAATAGCCATACTTTTAAATTTTGCATGCTCTAATTTGATGGATATTTCAAAATTTTCATCGTGTTCTTGGTTATAAATAAACAATTTTTTTTTAAATAGTTAATTTCAATTAATTAAAAAATATTAATTGACAACCTTAACTATCTTTAGTAGTTGCTTACTGCATCAGATTGTAATTTTGTATTCCATTACGGAACAAAACAACTATTAAAGATCACTGTTTTATATATAGTGGGAAAAGATGCAGAAAACTTATCCGAATCCTTAAATCATATTAGCCATCTTTATAAATTTTTCATGCTGTAATTGTATGAATAATTTAAAAATGTTTCTAATTTTCTCGCTTCCAACGCCACAAATAAAAATTAGTAAATAAATAATGCTGTTTAATTAAAAGATTGTCAATAGGTAACCTTAACTACCGTGTGTCCAATGCTTTAACGTAGCAGATTACAGTTTTCTTTTCCATAGCAATTCCACTTCCAACACGGAACAAAACAACTTTTAAAGATCACTGTTTATATAGTAGGAAGAAATCGGGAAAAATGGTTGATTCGATTGATACCTTAAATCATTATAACCATCCTTTTAAATTTTGCATGCTATAATTTTATGAATAATTCAAAATGTTCATCATGTTCTCGCTTCCAATGCCACGAATATGTCGGTAGTAAAAGGGTCTGACTTCGCACGCGTTCTCTTTACCCACATCGCTGAAGTGAACGACCGACCTATATCAGCCTAGTCTCATTGTTTTTCTTATACCACTCCACTCTACTCGCCATTAATCGCTTGAAAGCACGGGTCTCCCAGGAAAAGCAACTCTTTTGTATGGATATTAGTGTTAGCTGATAGTGTCAGCTTGCTTGTTTCAAAGGTAGTTAATTTGTGGATGAAGCAAGTATGATTGTATCACGTAGTCTGATATGAAGTTTGTTTGTAAGTGCAAATTATGTCAAAAAGTAAAAGAAAATAAAGTCATATTATTTCGGAACCACTTTTTTAAAGCTATGTTTAACACTAGAACTACCATGAGCCGTCATTCTGACGGTCACCAAATGAATATACTCCGATTCGAACCAGAGATTGCTTTTTAAAATAAATTAAATATAAAACTCACAGAAATACGTTAAATGAATAAGTTAAGTAGTTTTAAATGAAATTTCTGGTGTGAAATAGTTTTAAAAAACTTGAGTAAAATTTCCGGTAGTTCTAGTGTTAATGTCTTTTTTAGAGTTGTAGGATAAAATAATAAACAAAGAAAAGAAAAATTTACAGAAGGTTAATTATTAACATCACACTTAAAAAAAAAATAAAGTGATTTGAAGTAAATTTTATTGAAATTAGACTAAAACGGCCAATACCGTATAAAAAATTGAAATGAGACTTTCGCAATTTTCTTTTATACACAAGATACATTTCACAGTATTTTTATAAACTAACTAACAGCTAAGGGAAAATTTAAAACGTAAATTAAATATAGGTGGAGGTATACTTTAACATTTATTTTCCAAACATTTACGACTTTTTTTTTTTACAAACAAGAGTATTCATAAATAAAAAAGTATTGCATTTACACCAGATGTATTAATTCATTTTTTAAATCATTATTATTTCATTAATCATTTAGTTCGATAACAACTGAAAATATTTCTGAAAGTTTCATTAAATTTACTTCATTATATTACACAAGATATGATAATGATGCAGATTTTTTTCCAAAAAGAAGATTTGTGTAAAACGCATTTAAATTATAAAAACACCTGAAAAAAAATTGGGATAGTAAAAAGTATTTTAAAGAATGCTGTATCTGCATTTCTAATTACGAAAAAAAAATAAAAACGGTTTTAAAAACAAAAAGGTGTGGGAAACAAGGTTTGTTTTTTCATAAAAATGTATACAGTTAGTCGAAAAATTACTTAATCACCTAAAATAAATTTTTGTTCCCTTTTAAATGAGTTAATTTTTTTCTTTTTTCTTTCTTCTTCTTCTTTTTCTTCTTTTTTTCTTTCTTTTTTTTTTTTTTTTTTGAATTTTTATTTGTGACTTTTTTTTAGGTGGCTTTCGTAAGAAATACTACCTATTACAGTCTCCCCTATGTTGGAATCTCTGAAAATGTTTTGCCGATCTACGACGATCTGGACTCCTAGAACCCCACCCCCAGTTCAAAAATAATTTTCAGTCTGTATCCCTTTTTTATGGACACGATAACTTCCATAATTCTGCACAAATCTCTTCCAAACTGTTACATAAAATCAAAGGGCATAAAATCTCGGTCAAGTTCGTTAATGGGCAAAATCGGATAAGAGGGGGAGATGGAGGGAAAGTTGTGAAATCAGAAAAAAAAACATAATTTCTTAATTATGGTACATATCAAATCCGTTTAAAGTTATTATTACTTCTAGGAAAAGGGCCAAAACTTTATGTATGACAGATTTTTGATATAATTAAAAATGGCCTCAAGGTGGTGGTGGTGGTGTGTGTATGTGGAGGGGGGATATGGGCTTAAGAAGAAAAAATTATAACTTCGACAATTCACAAGATATGAAATCCGCTTAAATTTATTATAAATATCCTTAATATTATCTACAACTTTTATACTGACAAGTTTTTTATAAGACCAACTCAAACTAGGAAAAAAAAAAAAAAAACCTGCCGGCTCCGCCTACAGACACCCGTAGATTTCGAAGTGGGCGGTCGCGGTCGCAACTGCCGCATCATGGCGAAAAGATCCTTCTTCTTCAATTCCCAATAAACAGGCAACCCACGGTTGCGTCTTCGAAATCTACTTGTGCCGTAAGCCGAGCCATCATTTTTTTTTTTTTTTTTTTTTTTTTTTTTTTTACAGTTGAGTTGAAATACAGAATGTATTTATTTTTGTTTTTAAAGAAAAGAAAACATCGTGTAACATTTCCTATGCAGTTTTAAAATGTTTATGATTCAATAGTATAATGTCTAAACTTAATAAAATCTCATTTGAAAAATATTTTATTAATTTCTATAAAGTACGGGTCTTCAAAGAAAATATACTTTTGAATAGATATCAATGTTAGCTTATAGCATCAGCGTGCTTCTTTCAATCTAAGGTATTAGCTAATTTTGTGAATAGAGCGAGTACAATGATATTACGTAGATTACTCTGACAGACAACTTGTTTCTAAGAACAAAATATGTCAAGAACTCTTTGGAAAATACTAATTTTGAATAATGACGTCAAAATAATTATTTTTTATTTCTCTAATAAATATATTTTTAGAGTATAATAAATATATTTCTATTAAAGTCTCTAATAGAAATATATTTTTATTGGGGGTTTTCTTTTTAAATTTGATTTTTATTTGAGATTTATCATTGTGTATTTCGAATAATAATAAAAAAAAACTACTGGTAAGTTTTATTACTATGATATCTCAACATAACTGTTTTTATTTACTATTTTTGTAAGGAAATATGAATAACAGATATGCACGAGAGCAACGACAGAAAAAAAATTATAATCTATAAATAATTTAACGGAATACTATATAAAAGTATACATAATGGTTACCATAGCTTAAATACGAATGTAACAAGTTTTTTGGAGGCTCTGCACTTTTTGCTCTGCACGTCAACTGCACTTTGGAGGCTCTGCACGTCAACAATTTGGTCTATTTTAACCCATTAAAGCCTGGCGTTCCATTAATGCAACACCATAGCTAGCAATACTTTTGTTGTTTCCACACGAGTAATTCTGAAAAGAAAATTCCACTTTCTTTGATGACCAAAAACTCCTCGATAAAATAAGACAAAAATTTCCATTCTAAAAAAAGCGGTATGAAAATGCAATATTTCCATTTTTCAAGAGAAAAATAATTGTGGCGTTAATGGGTTAAAAAAAGATTATTCGATTGAGAAATATTAAATTCACCACGACCAGTGGCGATTTTCTGCAATCGGGTAGCCATTCATTTTCCTTTGACTTTGACTAGAGGATTTTTCGGGCCACCGAGGCCGCACGCATCGTTGTCGGCAGCTGATGGCTGTTTTAAGGATTGATTAAGAAAGATGAATCTCACATTTGGAAATCAGTTTATATAAAATGGTTAGGTAAAAAATGTCGCAGCCTGCCGGACTTTTATAACGTTTAGATGTTACAAGGAAATCATATTGAATAGGACATTTTAAATATATCGTTTTATATATGGCGTAAATTTCACCATTAAAAACTTTTCCAACGTAATAATTTAATTTATTTAAAGTTGTTTTTCTTTTTCAATTTTCACGTGTAACTATATATTTCAATCCAATAATACAATGCTTGGAAACACTACAAGAAAATAGTTTAAAAAATGACGTTTTAAATATAAAGTTTTAAATACGACGTTATAAATATATTGTTTTAAATATGATGAAATTTTCATCATTTAATGCTTTTTTCGCACGTAGTAATTTAATTTATTTAAAGTTTTCTTTCTTTTTTAAAATTCCCGTGTAAATATATTTTTTAATTGAAAAGTGTTTGTAAATATTTTTTTGGGCTTTTAAAGTCTGGCAACAATAGGTTAAAAAACTGACTATTTCAAACCAAGACGCCCTTTATTATATTAACAGTTATGACTCCCTTATTATGTTAATATAATAAATGTGTCTTGTTTCAAACTATGAATTAAATCTTTATTTAGATAATGAAATTTGGAATAGAAAATGGGGAAAAATCTTAAAAAGTTAAGCAAATAAAAAAAAAATGATTGCACACTACCCATAATCTAGTCAAGTATGTACCTGCCAAAGATGGTTAAATTACTATGCACAATTTTTAATCCTATAAAACTTTTTTAACAGAACCATTTTGACCTATTTTAACATTAAATAGTTCTTAAAATACTTCTTTGATTTAAAAACTGTCTTCTTCAGCGTGTTTATCATACAATTCTCTATACAACTACCAGGTTTCATGTTTTATATACAATAGTTTTTTTATTATGAGCCGAGAATGTCAAAAGGTCATAATAAATTCAATTACGGTAGTGGCAACGTCGGCAGAAGCATTAGTTACTTTTTCTTAGAATAGAGTCATAATTTCTGAGTTATGTTTGAAATATTTTATTTTCATAAGCGTGCGATAAATCACAGAAAAAATAAAAAATATATAATTCATGAACATCTCATTTATTTAAATGCAAATAATTCCTAAGTTATGTTTGAAATATTTTATTTTTAAATCTGATTTAAGTGATTATAGGTTCAGAGCTCCAATAATCACCTCCCACCCCAGTAGTCGGCCTCAATAACATAAAAGGCTTTATAAGTAGTTTATGCAGTAAAGCAGTAGCCCGACGCAGTAAACCGTTAGTTAATATGATTATCAATTTTGGAGTTATAAGGATGTTTCTCTTACGCAATTCAGTAATAGAGCATTTAAAGTTTATGATCTCATCAAGCCACGATTTTATTCGAATTGCAATGCATTTTATAAACAGTTTACACATGTTTCATTTTCATATTTTATATTATGCATATCCATGATGGGTAAGTATTACGGTGGCCCCAACGACTGGCTTTTCTTGCATTTGTAATCAGCCATTTTTAACACTTTCCAACATAGTTTAAAAAAGGTTTATGAATTCGGTTTGTCTGGACGCCTGACCATGCTCTAACTCACGTAAATATTATACTCGGATCGCCATGTAATTGATATATGTTATTGAGGTTCACCATGCTATGTTCGGTATTAAAAATGAAGTGTCTAGCATTTATGGTTCGTTTACAGGGACACTAAAAAGTATCACGGTCAATGGGGAAAATATTTATTCGGTGCATTTTAGTGTCGTTAGACTATTTCAAATATAATAAAATTGATATGCATCGTTGAGTTGGACGGCAACGTGTTATCTATAGAGTATGGAATAAGTAGCAATTATAGTTCGTTTACAGGGACACTCAAAAGTATTCCGTTACATTACAGTCAATGTCAAAACCAGTCGGGGAGGCTTACCTTTCGGCTTAAACTCAACTAGCCCCGCCTATTGCATTACAGTGAATGGGGAAAGGTAAATAGTTTTTAATGCATTTTAATAATCTTACACTGTTTCAAACATAATAAAATTGATATGCCTCACTGAAATGGATGGCAATATATTTTCCATCAAGTATCGAGTAAATAGCAATTATAGTGTATAACGTTTGTAGTGTATTATCGTTTACAGGGATGCCCAAAAGAATTCCATTATATTTTTATCTATGGAGAAAAATCGTTTGCAGTGTATTTTAATGATGCCAAACTATTTCAAACATAATGAAACTCATATACATTATTGAGCTGCACTACAACATGTTTTCTATAGATTGTTGAGTACGTAGAAATTATCGTTTATTTACAAAGACACTTAAAAGAATTCAGTTACAGGACTGGCTATGAGCCATATAAATGCAGGATGCACGTTTTCATCTGTGATATGCATTTTAAAACTTAACTTATTGTGAGTGCATTACGAGATGTGTGGATCCTACTATACAGGGCTGCACAAAAGAATTGCACACATTTACGGCTATGGACAGCGATTACTGAAAATAAATTTTCACTGAGTTGTGTTTTTAACACTTTCCAACATAGTTGAAAAGTGTTTATGAATTCCATTTGCCTTTCTGTCGTCTGTCGGTGCTCTAATTCGCGTAAATATACTCGGAATGCCTTGAAATTGATATATGTTATTGGTGTTTACTATAGCATGTTTGGTATTGAGAATGAAGTGTGTAGCATTTATGGTTATTTTACAGGGACACCCAAAAGAATTCCGTTACATTACGGTCTATGAGGAAAAATCGTTCGCGACGTATTTTAATAATGTTACACTATTTTAAACATATTCAAATTGATTCATATCACTGAGATGCACTACAAGGCACTTACCGTAGAATATGGTGTGTATAGAATGTATTGTTCATTTACAGGCGCACTCAAAATAATTCCGTTACATTACGGTCTATGGGGAAAAGTCGTCTGCAGCGTAATTTAATAATGTTTCAATATTTAATACATATTCAAATTGATACATGTCCTTGAGTTGCACTATAATGCGTTTACTGTAGAATATGGTATGCATAGAATGTATCGTTCATTTACAGGGACACTCAAAAGAATTTTGCTACAGCACTGTCCATGAACAATATATCTGCTGCTATCTCGTTTTCAGTTGTGGTACGCGTTTTTAAATGTAGTTAATTTTTTGTATATTAATTGGTGCATATAAATTCTATCGATCATATACACGGCTGCTGAAAAGATCTCACGTACATTTCCGTTTATTGACAAAAATTGCTGAAAGGGAATTTTTTTCTATTTGTAATAATTGCTGAAACTGGGTTTCCAAATGTGTTATGAGTTTTCTATATTGATTACTTGTTGTTAAATTGTGAAGTTTTGTTACAGTATTATGAATGTGTTGGAAAGTGTTTCATAATCTATACTTGACGCATGAGTTTTCGTTCTTGTTTTAATATTTATTTAGATATCTCATTTCATTGTATGAACAAAAACGAATTTTTTTTAACGATATTCCGATAGTGTTGGAAAGTGTTTCATATTCTATGCCGTGATGCATGATTTTTCGCTCTTGTTTTTTTTCTGATATAAGTGGCCGATAACTATTGCTTTTACCCAAAATCGTCAAAAAAAGTAGCTTGTTAGAGAAACCACGGTTTTCCAGTAGAAATTCGAGCTTTCAAAGCCGGACTTTAATGTGATTACGCCAGAAAAGATTTTTAAAAGAATTAACATAATTTGAAATATATATATAATTGTTTAGTCTATGTCAGGATTCGTTATTGGAAATTTAAAATTTTGTGAGTATTTTAAAGATGCCAAATTCTTCAAACCACATTAAATTGCTCACAACATCTAATTGCTATTATCAAGCTTTTATTTGCTGCAGCTTACAGAAGAATTTATTATCAATGGCATAATACTACACAGAATTACAACAAATTGTCTTTTTTTCAAATTGTGTATATAAAGTGAAAGCATATATCAAAAAGGTAATATTAAACTACTAATATTCATTTTTGAATTAACAACCACTTTTGCTTAATAAAATGTCTTTTCTAACTGTAAATTAGACGCAATTATTTTATTAAGTAAACATCATCATTAAAGGTCACAAATAACCATGAAAAGCTCACTGAATCTACCGAACGTATTATTTGCATATAGTTCCAAAGTATAAAGACTGGAAATATTAGCACATATTTAACAACGTCTTATACATAGAAATGATCTAAACAATGGTATTGAAATGGTGTTTATGATAATAAATTTTACGAATAAAACTAATACACGTGACATCATTGTACGTATTGTTGCTTAAGCTTGCCTAAATATTTACACAATAAAGAAGATGAAAGGTTAATTGAAGCCAAAAAGTCTATCGGCTTTCTGCATAAAAAAGCGTCAAGATTTGATGCCCTAAATATCTGAATTTATGAAAATAAAACATCGCGTATTGAATGAAAAAGAGAAGGGTTTGTATATGAACACACACATGTGTGTGTTAAATACTTTAAAGTAAGTTAAATTAAAATAAATACAAGTTGACCTGTGCGAGGTTTTCGCACTGCAATCCAATATTTTTAGCAATGTCTAATACCAGGGGACCCATGCGAACATTTCGCACTGTAGTTTAATGTTTTTTAGCAATATCTAATATTTTTAGATGCAGGTTTAAGCTTATAAAGAAAAATTACGGATAAAAACATCTGCAAACAACATTAGTCAAGCCAGAATATCATCTCATTGATTCCATCAAAGTTACAGTAAGAACTGATCGAAGATGGCAAAAAGCACGTGCGAGATTTTTTTTAAAAAAAGAGAAAAAATGTATTTTAACTCCATTAGAGGAATGTCATCCGCTTTGGGAAAAAACACGGGGCAAAGAAAACACAGTTTAAATAAATTATACAGTTTAATTAAAAATAAATTGAATATATATACAATAGAGTTTAATTTAATATAACAAAGTATACATTTTAGGCTGTATGTGAGATACAATTGCTTCGATCGATTAATTGGTGTTTTTTTTTTTTAACATTTGAATTTGAATAAAAAGTGCACACAAAAACATGTGATTCCATTACCTAAAAGATGATTAAAACTTTAATTAGATTTTAATTCTAAAACATTAAAATCGAGCACTTTCGGCAATCCTTCATCAGGATTTATAATAAAAGTAGTTGTTAAAACAGAAACGTCCAGATCATATTCTTGTAAACAGTATGTCCTTGTACTGCGAGCCTACGGGAGAGTTCAAATCATTCACATTCGTACAACGGTCGGTCGGTTCCATTGCATAGTACATTTTTGTCTGCACTTTTTGTTTTAATTTGACAAAGATGAATTTAAGCATTCCGAACTTGTTTTATATTTGAATTTGAATTTGCTGTTTAATCATAAATATAAAATAAACCTGTGCGGATAGTTCCACTTTATGTTTTTTGAACTTATTTATTATTTTTTTATAAACACTGCTGAACATGATATAATTCGGTATTTTATTTTGGTTTTTCAACATTGATTTAAGAAAAACCTTTCATTTCATATATGTAAACAATATGAATTTTTATTAAATTTTAATTAACTTCATTTTATGATCAAACAACGGGTTTTGACGAAATGTGAGTGTACTATGTCAGAAGCCGGTGCAAACACCTTTCAGATGATAACCCATTCATCGTTGTGATTTCTGTATGTGCATAAAAAAAGGGGTTTTGACTGCAGAAAAGATATGACTGTTTACGACTGATGAATAATTAGTCTTTATATAAAAAATATCATCTTTAATTATTTTAATTATTTTTCGTCACCGAATTATGTGGTTAGTTTCATCACAAACCGTAATCTATTAAAACATTTTTACAGTTAGTTTTTGTAACATTTTAACAGAAACTGTTATGATGTTACAATCAGATAAATATTAATGTTTTTCTGTAGTTTCGCGAAACTTTTCTTTGATTCCATGTTTAAATATTGAATTCCATTAGTTTTTCTTTTCCTTTTAAACTCATTTTTTCAGCTTAAGCAGTAATGGCCTTCTTTACAGAAAAAGTCCAGACACAAGAAACTTATTCCGTTTTTATATTTGTAAAAAAAAAAAAAAAAAAAAAAAAAAAAAATCAAAGGGCAAAAAGTGTGTTTTTTGCAAACGAATTTTTTCGTTTATAGTGACATGAAAATGATGAAAATTCATAAAATTCATTATATCATTACTCGGTAAGTTTTGATCGTAGAAGAGTGACCTTTTACTCTTTTACATTTAGAAGAACATGTAGAAAGTTTTTCTAAATAGAAATTATAGAACCCAGAGACCATATAAAAAATTAAGTTTCGTAACTTTAAAAAAAAAAATCCTTATTTTGATGTAAATTTCTTTTTATATGATGAAGATTAGCATTTGAAATATATCTTTTGCAATGGAACTATACCTCCCCGCCCAGGCAGGTTTGAGAATTAGCTATTGGTTAACGATAAAAAAAGGACACTTTGCATATTGTGGTAGATCAAATAAATGGTAGCAGAGAATCACACTAAAGCTCTGATTCTGAAGCTGAGAAAATGGCACTGATCTCGAACACAGCGAAAAAGGAAAGCAGCTTCCCTGTCACAAATATCAAGATAAATAAAAGCGATACGACTGTTTCTCATTAGGAGATTAAAAATATAAAAACAGTTTTTATTCGTATTAAATTTACACGTATTAAGGTATTTATTAGAAACACAGCATGGCGAAATAGACAGTAGTATAAACAGTGGTAGATTTTGGAAAATTTAACAATATTTGTATTAAATTGCTCGAGGGTACCCGACCCGGGTTATTTTTTTCTTTTGAAAATGTAATTTTTTATTTTTTGTTATTGATCCTGATATTTGGCGAGCCGGATAACTGAATTTCGGATAATTTGAGTTTTACTGCACTATTTTGATACATACTTTGCCTATAACAAAGAACGTAAACAAACTACAATTCAGGTTTATAGCTCGAGTGTCTATTTCTTAAAATATAAACGTTTTGCTGCTTCTTATTTTGAATAAATATTATGACTATAGAAATCAATATTATAAAGGAAAAACATGTCCGTGAATAATTATGACGTCATACTGACGGTGGAAACACCTAACAGATAAATTTCGATTATATTGCAATTTTTTAAAGTTCCAAACATCGCACGAATTTCTATTTGAACACCGTCGAATAGAAAAAAAAGTTCTTTCAAATTCAACTTGTTTGAAAAATCTATCTTAATTTATTGATTTTTATGGTTTTTAAAATAATTTTCAAGCATGATTTAAAAAAAAATCTATTTCTATCGCGTGCAGTCCGATTACGAAAGATTAACTCGTTTGCACTTGAAGCAATATAAACTGTTGAGCATTTATTACCGGCTAATATTCCATAACGAAATTAAAACTTCATCAATAAATAAATAAAATAATAAATAATATATAAAAAAAATACACAAAATTTAAAAGACATATAATCGTCTCACTTAAAACATTGAAATAATTAGAATCAAAAACGCTGCTGCCAGTAGCGAAATCTTTGGTGATTTCTTCCGCTAACTCCTGGCGTTCGGCTAATACGATAGTGTCGCTTCTAATACATTTCAAAACTTTATTTGAATACATAATTGATATTTTTCATATATGAATGTTTTTCTTTGGTGTATTTAGAGGACATTTTAATATATATATATATATATATATATATATATATATATATATATATATCCTCGATTTTGTGTGGGGCTCTATATAATAACAAGTATATATATATATATATATATATATATATATATATATATATATATATATATATATATATATATATATATATATATATATATATATATATTAAATGTAAAAAATTCTACTAGAGTTTTCAATAAATGAAAAATGGTTTTCACCTATATTCTGTAACCCGGGAAGCCAGGGCTGGATCCCCTTGTTATTTTATAATATCTTAAAATGTTTTCTTTTTTTCAAGGTGGCTTTTGTTTTAAAAACAATTAATTCCTAGCTTTTTTATATCGATTAAATATCGGTTATGTTATGACTAATCGCATTTATCGCATTTATTATTATTGATTATTAATCGACTTTAAACACACGTGCATTATAAAATACACATGTGAAGCTTTATTCTATGGAATTACTAAAAACATTTAATAGGATTTTTATCATTACGCAAAAGAAACTCTTTATAGGGCTCTTTAAAGTTTTATGACAAAATAAACTAGGTAATAAATGAGGCACTTGAACTCAACTAAAAACAAATGATCATACTGCTGATACAAAAATACGAATTTTAATTTGCCATAAATGACAGATTATACAAAATCCAAGTAGCATTCTGCAAGAAAAAAGTGTAATGAAAGCATAATGTTAATACAAAATACCCCACATATTAATTAAATAAATTAATGTCTTCTGAAAGACATTTAAGAAGAAATCCTCGATTTTGTGTGGGGCTCTATATAATAACAAGTATTTGCACTCAACTTGGTTTTTGTATGTAAAGATGAAATTTTGTAACCGGTTTTTCATCCACTTCCTGATAGGCTGGAATTATACAAAAATGTGTACAGAAATGTGACAATACAACATTTTGGTATTTTTAGAACTTAATTATAAATTAATAAATTCATTTTAAAGCATTTTCCTGTTAGCCAAGGAATTAACGCCAATGGAGTTAATTATGCGCCAAACCACTCTCACGAAACTAGGTCAATTTTTTTGTGAAACTGCTACAACGCAATATTTTAAACACTAAAAAGTAGGAAATACAAATAAAAAAATAAAGAGTGTAATGCATTTAAATAAGTACTATTTTATCATTTAATAGTTTAATATTAATTAAGTTATGATTATACGTTGAGAAAACAATTTAGAAAGTCCGAATAGATAGTTTAAACAATGCTTTATTTTCTTTCCTGTTTCCCTATATTACTAAAGAAACAGAGCAAACATTATATATATATATATTTACAAAAATTCAGTAGTTCGCACTTTCTATCAATCGTAAATCGAAGCTTTGAATTTTCATTAATCGGAGCCCACACCAAATGAACGTATTATAGCAAAAAATTTGTCGGAACAACATGAACTGCAGTCATGAAATTCTGAGAATTTTTTAAGATAAATATTGAATGCTTATAAAAGAGTGTTTTAATTTGTTAGTGGTTTTTACTTTTATTTATTTTATTTAAAAGGAGCTACGTATGATTATTAACTGTTTATGATTAATCTAACCATCATCTACTAATAATTTCATGTTTTAATGGAGGATGATAAAGCAGTTTTAAGAAAATACACTGAAAGATATATCAGCAGAGATATTTCTAGAATGATTTTCATTGACGTAAAAATACTCTTTGACTTATTTTAGAGGCATGAATTTAATCCTAATCCTAATAATATTATAAATCCGATTGTGTGCAAATGTTAGGCTGAAGCCAGCGTCAAAATGGAGCATTTAATGATCCTGTATTTTTGCGTATAGGCTGATTATAACCCAGGAATGAACATAGGCTGGTTTTTGTTTATTTTATTCAAATATTTTTCTTAATAATTCCAAATTTCGTTATTTTCATAGAGAATAAATCGACATTTACCCATAAAATATAACCATTTTATTTTATCGTTGCTAGGGCTTTGATCGTTGCCAAAAGATAAAAACGCGGAAAAATAATTTTTCCTCACCAACTAATTTTCAATTGAACTATTTTCACGTGAAAAATGAAAATTCAAAAGAATTCAAAAGAAGATGAATTTCCGTGATATTTGAAAAAAAATATGGAGTATTTGTTATTATACATGAAGTATGAATATTGGTTACATTAAAGATCTTTTTCTGTCAAAAACTGCGTTATAATTAGAAGGAAAAATGAACAATAATATTATTAAAAATAGGATGAATATTTCAAAAGATGCTTGGAATTTCATCATATTCCGTAGAAATAACGTATGCTTCAAAATATTTATAATACTAGCTGTTACCCGTGACTTCGTTCACGCAACATTAAAAGAAGAATAAATACATTAATTAAGAAAACATTTCACTCCCGATAATTAAAAACGTTAAAATTAACTAACTATTTATCACATTCCATAGGCGACAATACGGTATTTTTTTTGTTATAGGGACCTTGACATAACTCAGTCTTTAAAAAGTGAAATTTTTTGCCAAATAATCGCGAAAATGAAATTGCAACCAATGCAAAAAGGAGGGCCAAATAAAATCGTGGAAATAGACGAATTGGGTAAAAACAAATGTCAATTTTACTGATAAACAATTTTACTTTTAACGCCTTTGTGAAACGTTTTAACAGCCATCCTTCAAAAAAACATTAATTGGAAATAGTACATGCTTTTTCTTTAAATTCAGTTCTGCCTCCTTGGTTTAATGTATAGCTGAAACAAATCTTATTTTCTAAATGACAGTATGTTGACAGGCAATTTTTGTTCTCCAGAATAAATTGATTCATGAAGTTTGAATATGTGAAAATATGTTTTTATTTTTCGGATGATTTACTGAAATCCAGATTTTGTTTTCATCATCTATTCAAAGTGAAAATCAATTCTGTTTTTTAGTTTTAATGAGAAAATGGTGTAAAAAATATACAGATCTATTTTATTTCTCTTTTTTTATACACAAATATGGAGTAATTTACTTTCCGTTTTTAGAGAAACTTCGTTAAAATTAACAAAATAGAAAAAAAAATCTTGGCATCTAATTTAATTTTTAAAATTCTGACAGTTTGTGTAACATCCTCGTATCAATGATAACCGGTATAAAGTAAATCACGTTGCGTTCGATATTCTGGCACTGTAAATGAAAATTGTAAATTCACGGACATTCTCCGTGAATTGCTGCCGTAATTTTACGGGAAATGCTCCCTTTTCAAGGTAAACGGTCCATTTCAGTAAATTTCATGTTTTTACGGGCAAAAACCGTTTATCTAATAACAAAGCTCGTTTATCTAGTCACAAAACCGGTTTTCTTATGGACATTGCCTGGAATCTCTGCTGCAGTAATTTTACTGCAGCAATTTTTTACAGTGAGGAGTAGTTGCGAAATACAAACATAGATTCGTGTGCATTTTCCTTTTCTTAAAATTATGATGCGATTTTTAGCAGAAAATTCTCATCTGTATATAACGGATATTCATGCTTAATAATCAGTATAGATAAAAAAACATTTAAATTTTTCGTTATAAATATGGCGTGAAACTCATCTACTTTCTATACTTACTGATCCTTGTATTATTAATGTAAGGAATTGATTCACACTCATTTTAAAACACATTGGAAAATTCCCGTTTTATTTCAAATATGACGCCTCTTTTTCCCGCAGAGAAATCCCTTTTTAATGACATAATTCTTGTTAATTTTCTTTTCCAGGCAATTAATTTCAGTACTGGCATAGGGGAAATTATGTTGCTTTAACAAAATAATATTAAATCTTTAGTTTTTATCAACAAAAATAGAACTATTAACATTCGTCATTTTTTTTTTTTTTTATGTAATAGAGTTATTTCTTTTACTTTTAAGAATGAAAATAAATATTTCTTGCTATCCATGACATCATTTTCGATATGGATAATTTTGCGGAGCATATTATTGACATTTGCTGACCATTTTCTTATGAAACTTTTTACTTTTTTAAAATTTAAATAAAAAATACGGTATAGTTATATTAGCCCTGCGCAGACGGTAAAACGCCAAGAATTATTACCATACAAAAGAAAAAAGCGAAGAAAAAAAAACCCAAGATCATTTTATTTCACCAATCAAAGATATCCGCTTTATTTTTGATGTATGGCGTCATATTCGCCTGTTTCCTATGGTTACTCATATTAAAACCTTGTATTATTATCAAAAACTAAAAAAAAGTACGTTTTATTTCTAATAATATTATTTAATCTTCTTTTTAATTCTTTAATTTTTTTATTTCATTTTTATTTCTCACGTGCACATTTTTCAATTGAAACTAAATTGTTGACTAAAAATTATTATTCCGGAATTTGAATTAGTTTTGGCAACGATAAAGTATTAGCAACGGTAAAGTAAATTTAACCATGTTAAAATATTATACGAAAAAAATGTCCATTTACTCTCTATGAAAAAACGAAATTTTGAATTATTAAGAAAAATATTTGAATAAAATAAACAAAAACCAGCCTATGTTCAAATGAGGGTTATAATCAATCTGTATGCAAAAATACAGGATCATTAAAGGCTCCATTTTGACGCTGGCTTCAGCCTAACATTTGCGCACAATCAGATTTATAATATTATTAGGATTATCTTTACAATACGAGTACTAAAAACAGCTTTTAAGCACTTTAAAAAATAATGCAGTTCTATTATTTAATTCATTCACTCAATAACTGCACGAAACTCTTGAATTTTTTATTAAATTTTTTATTAAAATTTCCCCTAAATGTACTTCATGAGATCTATGTTTAATAAAATACTAGCAAAACCACCCAGGTTTCCCCGTGTTAACCAAGGGATACATTTCGGGTACAATAAATAAAATTGCAATAATACGGTGATCACAATAATAGATATTTGTGCATCCGCGCCAATAAATCGTTAAAAAGACGGATCAGAAAAAATTGCCGTTACTTTGACGCAATCATACTAAAATCCTCTATCTTTATAAATGAGAATGAAAGTTTTCTTTCGAGCGTGTAACAGAAAAATATACAATTTTTCTGACGATACGGGAAAATGTAAAATATTTAACCAAATGGTGGAGCATTTAGTCAAATTCTATATCATATGGCAGTATTTTTAAAGGGAAACTTATATTTTCATTCATAAAAACTAAATCTACCATGATTAGATGAGAAGGACATTGTTTTCCTGACGCTTTCAGTCGTAACGTCAGTAACAAAATTTTGTTTGAAAAAAAAAAGAGGTTGCTATGTTTCATTTCCTATTTAATATAAATCGCAGAAAATGCTACCACTGCAAACTAAAATATAACAACTGTTTGTTCAGAGACAGTTTGACGTTACACTGAAAGTGGATCAGAGAAAGCGACGTCATATTTAGGAGATTATTTTTTATTTTACATTTTTTTCTCTGAATATTTTTCTTGAAATTGAAATGTTTGTACTATAATAGATGTTTTAACTCCAAATACATTTAATCGAAAGTTCTGCGCGACTTTGTACTTATAGAACAATTTTTAAATTTTATATAATACGAAACATACACATTATCTGCTTAAAATGACGTCAATTTCGGATGCAAAACATAGAGAGTGGGGTCGGAATTTTTATTAGCTTATAAAAAGAAAGTACACGTGTTATCATTATTTTTTAATTCTTGCGCTTTTTTTAGGGTATTTCAACAGGAAAGTTAATTCAAAAATTAATTTCGAAAATATATGTATTTTGAAATTAATACGGTACTAACTACGGACTAAAAAATATATTAATTGTAACCTACAAATTTAAAAAAAAAAAATCGCTTTCTAGAAGCTTCTCATAAGCGAATACAAAATTACAGATCATTCTGCCAAGTAGTTTTGAGTTATGCTTCAAAACTACCCGAATTGAAATCTGTTTCTCAATGATTATAAATGAATTTAACATTAGGAGTTATAAATTTTTAATTTAAACCTGCATAATTCTTGAACTACATGGCCGTATGGCTTCCCGTATGGTATCCGAAGGTAAAGTTTTACCGAATAATCCAAATACGATGTCAAAAATTACGTTTAGTGTTGAAAATTTTAGAATTTGCTATAATTTCAATATGTAAATGACCTTCTAAGCAGAATTTAAACATAGTATTAATTAGTAGACGTTATTACTAATCGATTGGTATCAGTTACATTTTTATAGGAAAATTTTCGGCAGAGTTAGTAGTATAGGTAATGAGTTCTTTTATTTTTCTTTCTTAGAACTGTAAAATTAATAGTTAATACTTCCAAGGTCTATCTCTAGACATATTTAAATTTGACTATCATGTTGAAATATACCTTATTTTAGCCTATTTAATAAACGAAAGCAATTTCATTTGTCCTTTATTTAATTCAATTTTGTTTTTTAACAAAATAATCAGAGGGTTACTCATACGAAAAAAAAAATAATTTTGACTGAAATTTTTTTTTACATAATTCTCAGCTTTAATGTCTATGTGTCTGTGAAATGTTTAAATTAATATAAAAAAATCATAATTTAGGCAATGTTATAATTAAAAAAGTAGATTTTCTATTTTTATTAAAAAAAAAATATCACGAAATATTGGTTTAAGGTTATTACAAGGGTATATTTAAGGTTTGACTATACGTTTAAAAAGTGGTTTTCGACCAAAATTGTCAAAACGATTTTATTACATTTTATTAAAGCCCAACTTTTTACCTTTCCAAAACTGTATTTATTTTTATTGTAGGATTAATATAACTGGAGTTGCAGTGGTTTTAAAAGTACTCAACAACTATCACTCAAACCGGAAGTACTGTTTAAAGGACCGGAAGTACTATTTAAAGGTACTAACTGGGAAGGGGAAAGCAAATATATGGCCTTTTAGAAACAAACAAAGGCTCAGTACTTGAAAAAAAAAGAGCATAGCTCATAAAAACAGTGAAGTTTAGATGCATATTACTTTGTAAATTCTTGTAGTAAAACACAAAACTAAACTTTAAATACATTTTTTGCAATATGTAATTTTTGGAGAAAATTCCGTACGCAAAACATGATTTCTCAAAAAGTTTTTAGAATATCACTACGAAATTTAAATTATATGTTGTTTACACTATTGTGACGGCAATGAACTAAAGATTTAATTTTAGAATAAATATTTTTTGTTTTATGGATGTTTTCGTGGAATGACATCAATGAATTTTATGAAAATCAGCATGTAAAAATGTGCGATATACTATAAATTTTGAAACATTTCAAATATCTATTAGATTTTAGTTCATTGCCTTCACCAATGTCATATGTATGACGTGTAAAAAGAAAATTAAGAAACATACAGTAGAATTTTCTTTAGAGTGTTTTGCGTATTGCGCCAAATTTCACTAAATTTTACCACAAAATCCTCCATTTACCAAAATTTCATCAATGAATGAAATATTTTTTGCTTTTTTTCACCGTTTCTAGTCATATTCTTAATAAAAATATGATACAAAAATAATGAAGTAGCTTTTTTTGAAAAAAATGCTGCGTACGTAGTCAGGCACCTTAAATAATCGGATTAATCGAGGAAGAGTCCGAAATTGCTCCGATGTGCTCCGATGATGCTCCGATCAGAGACAAAACGACATCTAACCGGGGTGCCCTATAACGAGACCTTTGAGTAGGTGTCTTCAATCTTTCACGCTCGAGGTGCCACATCAATGAATTCTTAACGATTTGCGGGTCAGTATAAATCAGTTAAATAGTGTAGAAAAGAAATGTATACATATTAGAAATATATACAATACCTAGGCTACCCAGTTGTACATAAGTGCTGCGGAGTTGAAGAATTGTATTTTTTTCTTGATTCATATAAAACATTTTATCTATTTAAGTTAGCACACATTATTTAATTTTATCACCAGAAATTCAATAGAGTCATCTCCGTTACTAATAAGAGTAATAAAAACAATTCGTCGGTTAACACTCATGGGAGAACGACAGAAGATAGCACTAACAAGGGGATGTTCCGAAGTCGGGGGCACAGAATGCCGCGAACGTTTTTGCATGGATAGAGTATAGTTAGTATATAAATATATGAAAGCCATAAAACGTAATATCCAGGGGGTCTTGAGAAAGCCTCAAATTTGTAGTAACAGTTTATAATCAGATAAATTCCTCCCTTTGGCAAGTACCTCAATTGCATGGTTGGCAGCGCGTTACACTGAAAAAAAAAAAAAAAGTTGACTTTACAGTATAATACTGGTACCCCAGCTGCCACTATTATACCGTAAAATTAACAGTAATAAGCAGTAAAATAAGCAGTAATAAGCTGCCGCGCAAGCGCGGTAGAGTATTACTGCTTATTTTACTGTTTATAACAGTTAATTTTACGGTATAATACTGGCAGCTGGTATGCCAGTATTATACTTTAAAATCAACAATTTTTTTTTGCAGTGTAGATTCTTGAACTATTTTTTTTAGTTCAAATCTCAGCGGACTCTTTATTTTTTACACTGAAAATTTTTATCATTTATTTTCGAACCACAATTGAAAAAAAAAAAATTGTATAATCATTGAAATTTACGCAAAATATAAATTAACTATATGTTTTGTATCATATAAGTTCAATTTTAACTATGGAGTTTGGCATGTTTAAATATTTAATGAAAAGTAAAAAAAGAAAAAAAAAGTAAGGAATTTGTATTTCTATAGACCAGAAAGTTTCGCTACTATTTAAAATTATTTACAATTATTTAAATGAATAATCTACTATTTTTCAGATAGAAATAAATAAAAATACGTTATATAAATTTATAATATATTATTTAAATTTTGTTTTATTATCCAAATATTAAAAAATATATCATAATTTTTTAAAATATTCTTTTAAGTTTTTAATATTTTTTTTTTTTGTTGTTGTTTCATTTGGATGATGAAACAATATTATATAAATATATTCTAGATTTATATCACGCATTTTATTTTTTTATCTGTAAAAAATAGGTGATTATTCATTAAAATAATTATAAACAATTGTAATTGTAAATAATTGAAAACAATTATAATTTTAAATAGCAGCAAAAATTTCTGGTCGATTAAAATACAAATTTCTTACTTTTTTTTTTTTTTTTTTTTTTTTACCTTTCATTAAATAATTAAACATGCAAAAATTCAATGGTTAAAATTGAACTCATATGCTACAAAGCATATATTTAATTTATATTTTTCGTAAATTTTAATTACATTTTTTTTTTCAATTGTGGTTCGAAATTAATTGAAAAAAAAAATCGGCGCGAAAAATAAGAATCCGCTCAGATTTGAACTCAGAAAAAGTTCACGAATCCAGCGCGCTGCCAAATGTGCAACCGAGCCGGTTGCCAAAGGAAGTAATTTATAAGATTATAAACTGTTACTTAAATTTTGAGGCTTATTTTCTCAAGAATCCCTGGATATTGCGCTTTATGACTTTCATATATTTATTTACTAACTAAGCTCTATCAATACAAACTTTCGTCGCATTCTGTGTCCCTGACCTCGGAACCTCCCCTTGTGAGTTTACTACAGCAGTATGTTGAGGTATGAGGAAGCATACATATATACAATTAGGAACTACTAGAACAAAGTGGTAGTATCCGCCTCATAAAATTCTTTTTTTTTTTTTTTTTACGACGCGAATGTTGATGTAGAGTAAAAAATTTTGTTTCAAGCGGCATTTTCCTATTTTCTCTGTTATTTATTTATTTATTATTTGGTCTTTTTAGGTGCGTTCGGAATTATATAAATACGTAGCACCTATTGTCGTCGTCTGGTCCGTCCGTCTGTCCGCATATAGCAGCGCAAAAACTACCCAACAAAATGGTTTGAAATTTAAGATATATTATCTTTGCAGAATTTTGTCGAGACATTTCAAATTTATGAAAATCGAATCAAAATTTTAGAAGATATTAATAAAAATATTTATTAAGAAATTTGATTTTTTTTTTAAATCGGTGCTTTTTTGTTATAGGAGCTTCCGGGGTTTAATCGTCAAGCGACCGTGATACCCATTTTATTACAGAAATTAATCTGCAGATGATATAATTAATTTCACAGAATTAAAAATCATCAAGATCTGAATATTTATATAACTAGCTATAGTACGAACGCACCTCATTTGTCACGTTTGACGTACAATTTACAACTTGTTTCATCTAAAGAAAGGATTTGCCCTAATAAAACATTTCGAAAGTCTTTTTCGATGTCGCGCGACAATTTGATTTCATAAAATTCGAAAAGATAAGTGGGCTACCCATGGCACGCATTACATGGGTTAAAGACTCCTGACTCAGATCATGCACGTCGGGGGCCAAACTACCAGTATTTTGTTTATTGAAAGGTTATAGATATTTACAGTCAGTAGTTCCTATAAAATGATCCGAGGCAATTGCAGAAAACGATCGGACCAACCAGTAGCCGAAACCTCTATTATTATTAGAGTTTCTGTAAGGAAAAAAAGACAAAGATAGAAATATATATATGTATTGAGTCATCCGGAAAATTTTGCGGTATACTTCTGTTTAGATAATGTTGAAATGATTAAATGTAACCAGAATTTACAAACAAATTGAGGGGGTCGGGGCAAGAAAGTGCCAAACCACATTTTTGGTGAAATAAATCTAATACTGTAATCTGTTGCTTAATACTGTAAATTATAATATCCTACATATAATTTGTTTCTAATGTCACTTGGTGGCAGCATGTGTCCCAGGTTTTATTTTTGCCCCAGACGTTTATGCCCCCAATGAAGATAGCTAATTTACAAAGAACGTAATAGTAATATCATTAAAGTAATGCCATATTGTTACTCATAATATCTCAAATATTACTAAGACATTGGTGAAAAAACTTTAGGTTATATATCTTGATTTGAGTATTTGATCAAATTTTCAAATTGAAATATCTCAGATGTTCAAAAAGTGGCTTAGCACTCTCTTGCCCCGAAAGTATTATTCTGAGCCTTAATATTCCCCTGAGAGAAAGCATTGTCATTCGCTTGTCGGCAGTGATGATTTGACGAAAACCTATGTACTGACATATTCGAACTAAAAATCAAAACTATAAATTCGTGTCATTTATGTTATCTATACTAATATTATAAAGAGGTAACATTTGTTTGTTTGATCGTAGGGAGTAATCTCTGGAACTTGCGAACCGATTTCAAAAGTAATGGTGGAAAATTGATGGTGTTAATCTCTGTTCCATCATAGGCTACATTTTACGTCGATGCCACAACCTCCAAGGGATTGCAGGAGGATAAAACGCTCTAAAATTGCGATTTTTGTGATACTAAAGAGGCTAGAAACTTGAAATTTGACATGGGAGTTACTCATAGGATGTAAATGTTCTCTAAGAACGGATTTTTAAAAAATCGAAATTTAAAAGGGTGAAAGGCGCGAAAAGCGTTCTAAAATCTTTCTAAATTACGATGTCTATGGAATTTTTAAGGATAGAAACTTGAATTTTGACATGGCTGCTATTTTTAAGAAGTAAATGTACGTACAGAAGAGATTTTAGAAAATTTAAATTTCAAAAGGTGCAAGAGAAAAAAAAACGTTCTAAATTATGATTTTTGTGTTACTGAAGAGACTTGAAGTTTGGCATGGCGGTTATTTTTAAGATACAAATGCTCAATACGAATGGTTTCTAAAAAATTTCGTGAATTAAAGTGTGAAATGAGCGGTAATCATTCTAAAAACCATCTAAATTACGATTTCTATGGAATTGTTAATTATAAAAACTTGAAATTTGACATGGCTGCTATATTTAAAATGCAAATACACGCACAAAACAGTTTAAAAAAAAAATTGAAATTTAGAAGGGTGCGGGAGCGAAAACGTTCTAAAAGTGCGATTTTTGTGTACTGAAGGAGTTGGTGTTATTGGAAGTTATTGTGTACTGAAGGAGTTGTCATGGTAGTTATTTATAAGATGTAAATGCTCGCTAAGAACGGTTTCTAAAAAATTCGAAATTTAAAAGGGTGAAATGCGCGAAAAGTGTTCTAAATTAGGATTTCTATGGAATTAATTGTAAGGGATAGAAATTTGAAATTTGTCAGGGTTGTTACTTTTAAGTCGTGAGGGTAGCACAAAACCGTTAAAAAAAGTGTGAAAAAAGTGTCAAAATTCAAAAAGTGTGAAATGCGCGAAAAGCCAACTGGCTGTGAAGCTGCAACAACTAAACATTTTTAACTCTAAAAAGTAGAAAATATAAATAAGAAAAAAAAGCAATATATTTTTAAAAAAGAGCTTTAATCAATTAATAGTTTCATATTAATTAAATTATGATTATGCGTTGAGAAATAAATTTAGAAATCCTAAAAAGATAGTTTAAATAATGCCTTTTTCCCTTTCCTGTTGGGAATACATACATAACTTAAGAAAAAAACAGGGCAAAAAAATTCATTAGCTTACACTTTTTACGAAGCATAAAAAAACACGGCGAATTCTTCATACCAAATTAACCATATACCAATATACCAATATAACATTTAATAACATAATATACCAATTTTACTCTACGCCAAATTAACGTATTATATCGCAATTGTTTAGAAATATCATGTAATTGCAGTTATGAAGTTAGGCGTTATTTTCTAGACAAACATTGAATATTTATATGAGTGTAATTTAATAAACCTATTTTTACTTTCATACTTGTTTATATTGCAGTTTTTCATGCGGTGGACGGCTATTTAATTTTTAGATAGTGACTGGTGGATCAGTTAGACGTGTAAAAATGGTTTTTATTAAGATAATGCATAGAGTCTCAGTTTTACCTATAAAATTATTTATTTTTAGCTATATGAAAAGAAAGATAAGTTTTTTAAGAAGATAATTAACAGAGGCTCGGATAAATCTGTGAAAAATATTTTTTAAATACACGAGGAATATAAGCTCAGTTAAACTTGTAAAAATGATATTTAGTAAAGTTGAGGAAATATATATCATTTAAAATACAGAATATCTGTAGCTAACCCGTCATAATGTCCGTAAAATTTTAAGATCACTGCTTCTTAGGACGAGTCACTTTAATTTTTCATTTCTAATTCTTGAATTAAACACAGATGGGTCTTAATTTTTCAAGTATCAAAACAAGTCATCTTTAGTATTAAAATTTTCAAAACTTTCAGAAAAATTAAATATTCAAATAACTAAACATTTTTTACGTCTGATATATAAAATTAAATTGTTAAAAATTATCACATTTAATCAGACATTTACAAGACTAAAAACACACAATTATATAAAAAAAAGCATTAAGATAGTAAAGTAAACTTTTCCAGCAGTTCACTTGCACTGATGACGGGCTGGATCGTAGCCTGAAACGTTTGCTTCACTGTTTTAATGTTTTATATAATTGTGTTTCAGTCTTGTAATGTCTGATTAAATGTGATAATTTTTAACACATTTACAAGATAAAAACACACAATTATATAAAACATTAAAATAGTAAAGCAAACGTTTTGAGCCGTTCGATTGCGCTGATGAAAGGCTGGATTGTAGCCTGAAATGTTTACTTCACTATTTTAATGTTTTATATAATTGTGTTTTAGTCTTGTAATGTCTGATTAAATGTGATAATTTTTAACACATTTACAAGACAAAAACACACAATTATATAAAAAAAATTAAAATAGTAAAGCAAACGTTTCGAGCCGTTCGATTGCACTGATGAAGGGCTGATTATAGCCTGAAACGTTTGCTTCACTGTTTTAATGTTTTATATAATTGTTTGTTTTTAGTCTTGTAGTGTTTGATTAAATGTGATAATTTTAAAGACATTTACAAGACTAAAAATACACAGTTATATAAAACATTAAAATAGTAAAGCAAACGTTTCGAGCTGTTCGATTGCACTGATGAGGAGCTGGATTGTAGCCTGAAATGTTTGCTTCACTATTGTAATGTTTTATATAATTGTGTTTTTTTAATCTTGTAATGTCTGATTAAATGTGATAATTTTTAACACATTTACAAGACAAAAACACACAATTATATAAAACATTAAAATAGTAAAGCAAACGTTTCGAGCTGTTCGATTGCACTGATGAGGAGCTGGATTGTAGCATGAAATGTTTGCTTCACTATTGTAATGTTTTATATAATTGTGTTTTTTTAATCTTGTAATGTCTGATTAAATGTGATAATTTTTAACACATTTACAAGACAAAAACACACAATTATATAAAACATTAAAATAGTAAAGCAAACGTTTCGAGCTGTTCGATTGCACTGATGAGGAGCTGGATTGTAGCCTGAAATGTTTGCTTCACTATTGTAATGCTTTATATAATTGTGTTTTTTTAATCCTGTAATGTCTGATTAAATGTGATAATTTTTAACACATTTACAAGACAAAAACACACAATTATATAAAACATTAAAATAGTAAAGCAAACGTTTCGAGCTGTTCGATTGCACTGATGAGGAGCTGGATTGTAGCCTGAAATGTTTGCTTCACTATTGTAATGCTTTATATAATTGTGTTTTTTTAATCCTGTAATGTCTGATTAAATGTGATAATTTTTAACACATTTACAAGACAAAAACACACAATTATATAAAACATTAAAATAGTAAAGCAAACGTTTCGAGCTGTTCGATTGCACTGATGAGGAGCTGGATTGTAGCCTGAAATGTTTGCTTCACAATTGTAATGCTTTATATAATTGTGTTTTTTTAATCCTGTAATGTCTGATTAAGTGTGATAATTTTTAACACATTTACAAGACAAAAACACACAATTATATAAAACATTAAAATAGTAAAGCAAACGTTTCGAGCTGTTCGATTGCACTGATGAGGAGCTGGATTGTAGCCTGAAATGTTTGCTTCACTATTGTAATGCTTTATATAATTGTGTTTTTTTAATCCTGTAATGTCTGATTAAGTGTGATAATTTTTAACACATTTACAAGACAAAAACACACAATTATATAAAACATTAAAATAGTAAAGCAAACGTTTCGAGCTGTTCGATTGCACTGATGAGGAGCTGGATTGTAGCCTGAAATGTTTGCTTCACTATTGTAATGCTTTATATAATTGTGTTTTTTTAATCCTGCAATGTCTGATTAAATGTGATAATTTTTAACACATTTACAAGACAAAAACACACAATTATATAAAACATTAAAATAATAAAGCAAACGTTTCGAGCTGTTCGATTGCACTGATGAGGAGCTGGATTGTAGCCTGAAATGTTTGCTTCACTATTGTAATGCTTTATATAATTGTGTTTTTTTAATCCTGTAATGTCTGATTAAATGTGATAATTTTTAACACATTTACAAGACAAAAACACACAATTATATAAAACATTAAAATAGTAAAGCAAACGTTTCGAGCTGTTCGATTGCACTGATGAGGAGCTGGATTGTAGCCTGAAATGTTTGCTTCACTATTGTAATGTTTTATATAATTGTGTTTTTTTAATCTTGTAATGTCTGATTAAATGTGATAATTTTTAACAATTAAATATTCAATTCAAGAAAAAGGATGCGACGATGATACTAAAATGTAAAATAGACGAAAAAATTTTCCTGGTTGGACAAGAACTTTCGTAACTACTATTATAAGCTCTATAAAAAAGAAATAATTTTCGTTTAATAAAAGGAAAGTGACGGAAAATGTTTCGCTTACCGCTTTGAAGAGTGGAGAAAACCGCCAGAAGAATCATTAGCCAATCCATTTCTTTGCCAATCTGAGAGCCGACTGGTGAAACACGTTTCCGCGGCAACTTGACTTTTTCTAGCTACGACCCGAATCTGCATCCATTACTGAAGGTGGATAGCGCCCTCTGCGAATAATCACCTTTTGTTTTTAATAAAGCGCTTTCTCTTTCTTTTTTCACATTAATATCTCTCTTTCATTTTTTAAAAAGTCATTTTTAACTTGGAGAAAGCTTTGAAAAGTAGTGTGAAACCATAATGTAGTAAAACTTTTGAAACCGAAATATGTATGTAACGGAAAAATTTCATGATTTCGACAAAAATAATACAATACAATTATAAGAAGCAGTGTACTTCTTAAGGACAGAAACCTGTTTAAACGGAAAAATGTCTCGGTCCATTTCACCGTAACTGGCGTTACTGTAACGGAAAACTTCGAACATGAGAAATATATTTTGTTTTCTTTTTAACAGTTCATCTTCCGAATAGATTCTTATTAGAGATGGGTTCGGGCTCTTTTTTCGGAGTCCGAGCTTATCCATGCCCGAAGATTTGAAATCCGAGCGCACCCGAGTCTGAAAAATTTTGTTTCATCAGAGCCCGAGCCCGAGCCCGATACCGAAAGTACGCAGTTGAAAATTGTTATTAATATTTAAAAATTGTTTTGACATTAATTTTCTCATTTAAAAATCTATTCTCACATAGAAATAAGTATTAATTCTAAGTACTCCCTCATGACAACGTTTCGTGGTTTCCTATATCTGTTTAAAATAACAAACTTGTTATTTATACCGAACCACTTACAATAATCTGCAAAACTCACAATTCTTATTCTTTGAAAATGTCAAGGACAATTGTGGCAGAAAGATACGAGTTACGTTTCCAGTAATTCTGGAAAAAGACATCAAACAGAAAGCGAGTATAGACAAGGGATGTTCCACGGTTTCTTTATGTTACTAACACAAGCCCTGCAAAGGCTTGAGATTCAGATAGAATATTTCTCCTTATATCCCATCTCAATAACAATTTCATTCTCTTTCAAACTGATTTCTAAATGATTTTAAAACACTTTAAAAAACTTGGAATACATTGAACTTTTTCAAATAGCAAGTTTTTCCACCTTAAATTTCCGAATTACTAAATTTTTGCTTTGAGCTTGAGCCCGCCTGAGCCTAAAGAAGAGTATAAAAATCAAGCCCGAACCGTTTCGGCCCTGTTTCTCATCTGTAATTCATATGAAATTAGCCTTCGAATTGTACGATTTCGATCAACATAGTTGGAAACAATGTGGACGAAATTCCTCTTTCAATTGAGTTTAACAGTTAAAAAATAATAATAATAACATTACAATTACCAAATGAGTATTAAAAAAAACCCCAGGTATTTCTCAAAATAGTTTAACTTAAAAAAAAATAAAACAATCATAAAACTGGTAAGAAAATAATAATAATAAAAAGAAAACTTAAAAAAGAGAACTATCGGTGATTAATTGTAATATACAGTATCCCTTGTTTATGTTCGCGCCTAAAACATCAGTTTTACGCATATTAAAATTTCTCACTTAAAAATCTCGGTTAAGTTTGAAAAGCTTTTTAGGGATTCGTTCATCTCTCGAAGCACTTTTCGTCCCGCTACGTGGTCTGTCCGTCACAGAGCCGGTTCTCAGAAACTATATAACTTAGAGACTTGAAATTTCGTGTACTTATAGCTGAATACCTACTATAAAGCTCAAAATCATAAAATTTTGAAAAAATCGTGTTATTTTAATACAGAGAGATACAAAATCAAAAATTTAACAGCCTTTTCCTATTAAAATTTAAACATTTTTCGTTATAGCAGTTGCCAACAATTAAAAATCCACAATAAAATTCTTTCTACAATAATTAATTTTCGATTCAAAGATTTCCATGTGAAAAATGAAAATGAAATAAAAAGTTTCACCAATTGAAAAAAATATTAATATAACATCATATTGGTAATAAAACGGAAAATTTCAAACATTTCTCAATAATACAAGGAATATGAGTATGTGTAGAAAGCAGGTTAATATGATGTCATTAGAGAATTACAAAGAAAATTAATCTGACGTCATATTGGAAGTTTAACGGACTTATTCAAATGTTTGAGAATAATACAAAGAGAGTATCAATATAAGTAATAGAGAAAGCAAGTAGATATGACGTCAGCAAGTGATTATAACGTCATATGAGTTTGAGGAACGTATTAAATCATGATAAAAACCCGATTATGGAAATATTGGCATATTTTAACATTTTGAAGGTCTCTATACAACATGTTTAATTTTGAAATTGAGTTTTTTTTTAAATATCGCATTTAGTCCACATGACAGATATTATTATGACAGAGTATAATAGCGGGCTTCGCTCGTTATCTGACCGGTTCAGATTTTCGAAAAAACGAGAAAAATAGATCGGTAAATTTTTACTTTATAAAAAACATAACCTTTTTTTTTTTTTTTTTTTTTTTTTTTTTAAAGGAATATTAAACGAAACCCTTTGTGCGATTTTCAATCACACTTACCCACTTGTTTTTTCTTTCGGGAAATATAACGGAAGAGAGATATATCAGATTGAGATAAACAACAACAACAAAAAAAAAAATGCGGGGTGTGCTACTGTATTTAATACTGAAAGGTAATCGGCTATGCACGATATCAGTAAAGACATTTAATCACCATCTTTGAAGTTACCGTACTTCTCTAATTTTTCTCCTAATGTGGACCACTATTGCATGTTTTGAACTAAAACAGCATATTACGGAAGCGCATCCGTAATATGTGTGTAATCGAAGTGTAATATCGAATCTGTGTAAATCGAAGTTAAATATATTTAAAAATCATCCAAATAAAATCTTCTCATGAAAAAACAGAACAAAAATTCTTTTGTAGACATTTTGTTCTGTAGTGTTATTTTTTCCCACAGCTACAGACATCCAGCAATTATCTATCTTAGTCAGTCCTGTAACAGGATTCTTTTGAATGTCTCTGTAAATAACCAAATAACCAAAGTATTTTGAAAGGAATATTAAACGAAACCCTTCGTGCGATCTTCGATCACACTTACCCACTTGTTTCCATATTCGAAGGTGTAAAATTTGAAATTATGCGGTGTTTAAAAGTAAATAAAGTTTCGATGAAAGCAACCTTTATTGCAAACTTTATTGATCAGAATACCGAACTTTACTGCTCAGAAAGTTGCCACCTTCAATATGACGTCAACGTTACGGCTACACGTCAACGTTACACGTCCGATCTGAACCGCGCATGCGCGGCAGAGTATATTACTGCTTATTTTACTGTTTATTACTGTTAATTTTACGGTATAATACTGGCAGTTAGGGTGCTAGTACTATACTGTAAAATCAAAAAATTTTTTTTTCAGTGCGCGACTATAAATGAACTCATTACCAACTAGCACAAAATATGTTCAGTACCTGATGCCGACACAAGCAATTATTAAATGAGTTCTAAAGTAAGAAAATAGACAAGTGGATAAATTGTATGCACTCAGTAATTTATAGAAAATATATTGTAGTGCACCCCAGTAAGATATATCAGTATTATTATGGTTTCAAATTTTGTATCATAAAAATACACGACAAACGAATTTTCCAAATACAGCATAATGTAATAAAATTCTTTTGTGTGTCCCTGTAAACGAACTATAAATGCTTACTTATTCTGTATCCTATAGAAAGTATTTTGGCGTCCACCTTGGTGATGCATCTTAATTTCATTATATTTGAAGTAGAACATCATTGTTCCGGCTAATTCGTGAAACAACTATTTAACCAGCGTATGTGTAGTTTGAACTCATCCTTTCATTTTGAACTGAAAATAAATAATTTTTGTTGATATGTAGATTGCTACATTTGTTGCGTCGATAAATGTCGCTAATACTTTTTTATGTCTTTTAATGTTATTAAATGTCATTTTGTGCCGTAAATGAGATTGATTTGTTTAGATTAGGTTACACTGAACCACACGTAAGTTGTTAGAATATATTTATCAAAATACTTGAGTTTGATTGGAATTCAAAAGAAATAGAACAATGATCCATCATTTTTTTGGTGCATGCGGCCTTGAAACTGATTATGATAACTTCGTTTCGAGAGTGATTGCGTAATATCAACATGTGAATTATTTTGTTTGGACTGGAAAACAGTGAGTTTCTTTTTTTATTATATTTTTCTTTGAAAACATCATGCCTGAAAATAAAAAGACAAAGATGCGTGATACACATAGGAACCTTTTGAATAAAATTTTTGAAAGTATCCATCAATATTTAAGCAATACGGAATATTCTGTACAACAATTAGAAGAAATATTTGATAAATTAAATGAAAAATATAAAACTATTAAGGAGCTTGATAACACCATTGTAACTACGATTAATGATAAAAATATTGAAAATTAAATTTTGAACTGTGACGTGTATGAACAGAAAGTAATCTCATATAGATCAAGATTGAACTTTAAGATTTAAAAATTGTGTTCTAATGCTAATATTACTTTTATTAATAACGTTGGTTCAGTGCGAGCAGATCATGCTACTGCAGCAGAACTCCAATTATCCGAATCAATTGGGACTGGACCCCATTCGGATAATCAAAAATACGGATAATTGGATTTTTTCCGAAAAATGGGTCTAATTAATTACTGTATGTATGTTGAAAATGGGAGAAAAAAACTATTTTTAAAGAAAAAGATCTTTTAATTAATTAAATGAAAAGACAACACTTCCACATGTTAAGCGTACTTAGAAGTGCTGTACATTAGTACAATATGTTGTACGTACCATACTGTAAATGAAAGTCATTGCTTGCTGAACATCTCGGTCAAAGTAAGCTGTTTGACAGTCTTCATCCGTTTTCGGGCAGCTATGTCGCGCATCCGCTTAACAGTGAGAAGTTGCATGTGGTCACACTCAGGCTGACGCTCCATCCACTTCAACGCAGTTTCAAGGCCGGCAAATGCGTCACTAGCTGATGGTCCAGTGTCTGCCTCAACTTCGACATTAAGGTCATCTTCTTCCTCGGCACTTTCTTCGCTCACACTTTCAATAAGTTCATCATCATTTGGAATTTGAAACCCAGGGTCTGAAACCCAGGTTGGCCGGGCTTGCCACCGGTCGACAGACGACAGCCAATAATCGAACTGCACTATGAGACGGTGACTCATCATCCCAATAATGTTCGCGCTGCGCCTACACTAGATTTGCGGAGGGAAGGACAATAGTGTTCGTAGACAAAATCATTATTTTGCGAATCACAGTACGTTTCCGTCTTAATTTTTTTTTCTGAAATTCTGAAAGCGATTCAGATAATCAGCGATTCGGATAGTCGGAGTTCGGATAATTGGAGTTCTACTGTACCTAACTGAAAAAAGTAAAGCTTTCAAAATTACAGATAAATAAGTTTTTGGTGAACCTGATAAATTTATAGAATTTTGGAACAATTTCGAAACAGCCATAGATAAAAACACAAGTCTATCAGATGTCGAGAAATTTAGTTATTTGAAAAGTTTAGTTTCGGGAACGGCTGCAAATACGATAAGTGGATTTAGTTTAACGGAAAAGAATTATGCAGCGGCTATATCGCTTTTGAAAGAAAGATTTGGTAGACATGATATGCTCGTACATGCTCATTTGAATAATTTACTAAATATGGAACATCTGAAAAGTTCTTCTGACACTCGTGGTTTAAGAAATTTGTATGATAAATGTCTAGTACAAATTCGTAATTTAGAGTCACTAGGTGTAAAATCAGATACATGCAGTGGATTACTTTGTCCCATATTACTTAAATTAATACCTCCGGATTTAACGTTAGAATTCAATCAGAAGTTAAATGATGGAGAAATGTGGGATATAGAAAATCTCATGAGTTTTCTTAAAAACGAAGTTGAAAGTAGAGAAAGGGTATTAACTATCCATAGAGTTTCAAAGGCTAGAAAAAAACCCGGTTTAAACCTGGGAATAAATCGGGTTTTTTGGGAATAAATTCGGTTTTTTGGGAATAAACCAGGTCTTTTGGCAATAAACCTGGGAATAAACCGGGTTCATTGGAAATAAACCTGGGAATAAACCGGGTTCATTGGAAATAAACCTGGGAATAAACCGGTTTTTTACAACTCTAACTATCCATGATTTAGAGGCTAAAAAATCATTTCCCAGTGATAATAAAATTGAACAGAGATCAAAATTTATCGACAAACAATCAAAATATGAACCGAGATTTCAATATGGTACGAAATGATTTAAACAAAATAATGTTTCAGCTACTGAATTAATGACTTCTGCAAATAATAATTCGTGTTTATTTTGTAACAGTATTGATCATAATAGTGAAATGTGTCAATCTTTAACTATAGATCAGAAAAAAGAAATATTAAAAAGTCAGGGAAGATGCTTTTTATGTTTACAGGCCAAACACAGAATTAAGGATTGTGAAAAAACAAAAATGTGTGATATTTGTAACAAAAAACATAGTAGGACCATTTGTTTCCAACTTGTAAATGATTTAAAGGTAAATACTAGAGTTGCAAAGGCTAGAAAAAACCCGGCTTAAACCTGGGAATAAACCGGGTTTTTTGGGAATAAACCGGGTTTTTTGGGAATAAACCAGGTCTTTTGGCAATAAACCTGCGAATAAACCAGGTCTTTTGGCAATAAACCTTGGAATAAACCGGGTTCACTGGAAATAGACCTGGAAATAAACCGGGTTCACTGGAAATAGACCTGGAAATAAACCGTTTTTTTTTCAACTCTAGTAAATACTGATAAGAGTGTCGTATCTATTTCACATTGTGATAACAGTTCCACTATTAATGTACAAAATAAAAACACACAATGCAACATATTTTTGCAAACTTGTTCCGTGATGGCAAAGGATCCGAAAGATAATAAAACTGAACCAGTTCGTATTTTATTGAGTGGGTTGGGTTGATTATTGACGGCCAATTATCGACACTAGGGATATAGGCCCGGGGGGAGTGCCCTTCGTGGGGGTCTTTCTAAGGGAACCTAATCCGTATTTACGCATGGATAAATCCACGGCTCGAAGAAAACCACGAAAACTCCGAACGATTAGGCCGACGGGCGCGATTGGGATCGAACCCAGCACCTCCCGTCTACCAGCTTCGAGAGCACAACCTCTCAGCCACTGGTGGGGCCGTATTTTATTGAATAATGGTAGTATGAGAACATTCATAATTCGCGATGTTTCACAAAAATTAAATTTACCTGTTATTAGAACAGAAACTTTATCTGTTTATGCTTTTGGAGCCGAAAAGGCAACTGAGAAAACGTATAATGTAGTATAAACTAGTAAATCTACAGATCAGGAGCCTCAACGTCAGCTCTGAAATTCAATGTTTTTTAAACTCACTTTTCATAATAGTTAACATTTTACAATCCGCAAATTAAATTATTTAAATTACTACATATATATTTATATGCATATAAAATAATTCGAAGGTTTCAGAACTTAGAAACGTTAAATTAAACACGGTTTATGCTATAATATTCTGATATTCTTATGAACATCTTATTCTATTTTTTAGATTAAAAAAATACATTTCTTCAGGGGGGGAGGCTCTGCCCCGCTGAACCCTCCGTAATCTTATTAAATTTATATTTGTGATTTCCTATTATTTGTGTGAATAATTCTAGTATATCTTTCATTTCGTTCTGCACAGTGGTTTTATTACGATAAGCAAAAATTTTGAAAATAATTTCATGTTATCCTAATACCTAAATAGCAATATTTACTTACCTGCCAACCACGAAACACTCGTATCTGATTGATAAGTTTAATAATATCTCGTGTACAAAAGTAACTTATGGAAATGTAAACTAAATCTACTATATATTTCACTTATCTATTTCAGAAATCTAGTATTATTACAATTTTTGTTTCGGAAAAACAGTTTTGATGGTCATTGTACAATATTTATTTGACTAATCTAATTCGATGGCAATAGCATACTAAAATCTCCCCAAAATAGGCTTATTTGGAAACTTTTAAACCTATTGTGTAATCATTCATAATCGTGCCCACTGCCAATTCACTAAATAGCAACCTTGATTTGGCGCTATAAAGTTTTTTTTGTGATAACTTTTTATGATCCCGGTTTCCAGTAATTGTGCTATTTCAGGCTGTATGGATGCGTTTTACTACGCTAATTTCTTTAGATTAACTATCTCGTTGTACGAGATATTATATTCTATTTTTAAAATAATACTAATTTTCAACCACGAAAAATCCACATCTCTTCCAGAAAATTAATAATATCTCATATAAAAATGTTTCGGCTATCATTCTATAGTAGTTAAAAGGTAACTTGTACCAAAATAAATCCTCATTTATTTCAATAAAATATTAAAATCACCCAAAAATATTTTATTTTGCGAATAAAATATTGTAGCAAAATCGTCTGAGTTACTTGATTTTTATCATATTGATATTCTTTGAAATATGGTTGCTAGGTTACGGTTAAATTGAAAAGGAAAATAAAAATGAATGTATTTTAATATTTGCAAAAAATGATAAAATAAAATGTATTATAATATTAGAACAGATGCATAAAATTGCACCAAAACTTATACACCTCATTTAAAAAATCTGACGAATGTATTAACAAAATTTCAAATTAATTTGACTAATTTAAGACCTTAGTTGATAAATTTTAGCCTTCATAACTTACCGTTTAAATACATTAATCAAATGTGCCATTTTATTTTCAACGAATGGAAAATTTCAAAATTGTCTGAATTCCCATAGGAAAGCATTATGACCTAAAAAGAAATGTTCTATATTTTCCGAACGAATGAACCAAATGTAACTAAAAACTATACAGCTAATTTCGGGTACCTCACCAACATACCTACCAAAAATCAAACTAATCGGATCATTTTTGCGTCAGTTATCGCGGAACAGACAGACAGACAGACAGACAGAAACCAAAAACTTTTCAGGTCTCCACAGTGAACCTCAACTGACGTTTCGGCAATAAAACTAGAAAATAAAGATGATCCATTTTTAACACTTTCCAACCTAGTTGAAAAGTGTTTATGACTTCGGTTTGTCTGGTCGTCTGCCGCCTGTCTGTGCTCTAACTCCCGTAAATATGCTCAAATTGCCTTGCAATTTTTATATGTTATTGTCGCTATCTATAACATGTCCCCTCTTTCAACTGAAGTGTGTAGCACTTATAGTTTTTTTTACAAGGACACTCAAAAGAATTCCGTTGCATTACGGTCTATAGGGAAAATCATTTGCGGTTTATTTCTATTTTAATGATGTTACACAATTGCAAACACATTGTAATTGATATACTATATCACTAAGGTGTATTACAAGAAGCTTAATATGGAATAGGGTGTGGATAGCACTTATAGTTAATTTTTAGGGACAGTCAAAAGAATTTTGTTACATAACGTCTATGGAGAAAAATCGTCTGCGGTTTATTTAAATAATGTTTCACTATTTTAAACGCATTGAAATTTATATACACTGCTCAAAACAATTAAAGGATATTGCAGTTTTAGGTGGATTTTGTATCTGGGAAACTTTTTAGCTGATTGATACATGGTCGACAGACATAGTATGTTATATGAGAATAAATTACACATGTTTGGCAGAAAAAAATGCATTTTATTGCGCATTTGTGTACAAAAGGAAAAAAACACAATTTGTGCATATGAGAAAAAAAGAATAAGAAAAGGTGTTTTCTTCAAAGAAAATCATTTTCAGTAGGGGGTATGGTTTCCACGGCGGCCAGCAACGTTGAACACCTTTGAGGCATGGACTCAATGAGGCTATTAATGACGAGTTGAGGTATTCTGCCCCACTCTTCCAGGAGAGCTCTTTCCAGTTCTTGGAGAGTTTGTGGGGGTTGTTGGCGGCCAGAAACTCGTCTTCCTAGAGCGTCCCAAACGTGCTCGATTGGATTCATGTCTGGAGAACACGCTGGCCATTCCATTCGAACGATTCCTTCTTCGAAAAGGAAATCCTCCACCAGGTTTGCACGATGTGGCCTGCAGTTATCGTCCATTAAAATGAAGTTATCTCCGATTGCTGCAGCGTAAGGGGCTACAATAGGTCTGAGGATCTCATCCCTATATCGGCGACCAGTTAGAGCTCTATCTCGAATGATGTAGAGGTCAGTGCGCCCGTCAATGGAGATGCCACCATACACCAACACTCCTCCACCGCCAAATCTGACACTTTCGTGCACGAACGCAGGATTATTCCTACTGCCACGGTCTCTCCAGATGAAAATACGCCTATTATCCGGATGCACAGAAAAACGGGACTCGTCAGAAAACAGAATATTGCTCCATTCATTTCTCCTCCAGTTGACATGCTCGGTTGCCCACTCCCTGCGGTCGCGACGATGCCTTGATGTTAATCTAACACATACCATCGGTCGGCGAGCATACAGACCTACAGCATGGAGCCGGTTTCGGACAGTCTGAGTTGAAATCGTGGTGCCTGTAGCCGAGCGAAGGTGTTGTTGGAGAAGAGTAGCGTTCATGTTTCGGTGTCTCCGAGCTGTTAACGCTAAATACCGATCTTCATTGGGCGTTGTTGCCCGTCTACGACCTTGCCCTGGTCTTCGGCCTGCACATCCACTCTCCAAAAAACGGTTCCAGATCCTGGAAATGACACTTTGTGACACTCCAATGGCCTGCGCTACTTCGGCTTGAGTTTGGCCCCCTTCTAACCTACCAACAATTCTCCAAGCTTCTGAATCTGTCAAATGACTTCGCTGAGACATCGTACGCATCGAAACAAAGCAATCACTGAATGCCGATCATCCTTGTCTTCATTCTCTTTTATCCAGTTGAAAGTCAAATTTCATTCGCTGCCGCTGAAGCGACGTTTTTGACGTCGAACTCAAAATTTGCATACTCCACAGTTTGAAAACAGAAAAATTTGCATTTGTGATTCTCTTCTTCTATTTTCGGCAAAAAAATTTCGTTTATATCTTTATTTTATATAAAACTTCAAATATCCTTTAATTGTTTTGAGCAGTGTATATCACTAAGGTGCATTACAAGAGGCTTACTACAGAATATTGTGTGTATAGCAGTCATCGTTCATTTACAGGGACACACAAAAGAATTCTCTACTGTCTGTTAACAATAATTCCTGGAAGTGCGTTTTAAATTACTGAATGCGATTTTAAATTTAACTCACTTTTTGTTTATTACGTGGTGTGTATAAATTCTGTAGATCCTATACAGGGAAGCACAAAAGTTCGCGAACACATTTCCGTTTATTGACAGAAACTCCAGAAGGAGAATTTTAAACTGTGCTACGCGTTTCTTAACTGAACTAAAATTTAGCATCCTATGTAGTATATATACAAATCTATAGATCATATAAAGGACTGAATAAAAGTATTCGGATATTTTTCCGAATATTGTATACGTTGGAAATTCCTGAAATTATGTTTTTAAATATGTTATGCGTTTTTCAAATTGTTTACTTAGATGTTATCTTTTAGCTTATTAAACGGTATGATTTGTATAATTATTTTGGAAGCGTTGGAAAGTGTTACATAATCTATGCTTGACGCATGATTTTTCGTTCTTGTTAAATATTGAAGTTGAAGCCCTCGAGACAGATCAAATTTCAGCTGCTTGCTTACCCACTTCTGATAAATACATTCGGTTAATTGGATCAGATAATTATTATAATGTTGTAACTGGTAGAATTAAAAGATTAAAGGATAAACTCCTAGTCACCGAAACTCTTTTTGGCTGGTGTTCACAGGGTTAAATGGGATCAGGCAACGAATTGTTTAACATGAAAATTATAGTTGAAGAAAAAAATATATCGGATCAATTCAGAAATTTTTGGCAATTAGAAAGCTTAGGAATTGAATTCGAAACTAAAGATGTTAGTAATGTAGACGAAGAAATTATGTCTGAATTTCAGTCAAGCATTGTTTTTAAAGATAATCAGTACAAAGTGAAATTTCCATGGAAGTCTAATTTGAAAATGTCTCTTAATAATAATCGCAAAGAGGCATATAGACGATTTTTGAAGTTGAGAACAAATTTTACAAACGACCCTTTGTTATTCTCGGAATATAAATATATTTTAGATAGTTATTTAGAAGAGAATATTATTGAAGCTGTTGAGAACAACACATCGGAGGCAAATACATTTTACTTACCCGACAGAGCAGTAATTCGTGAGGATAAGTCGACTAGCAAATTCAGAATCGTATTCGACGCAAGCGCCCATGCTAAAGGCGAACTTTCCCTAAATGATTGTTTATAGACTGGATTATATCTTATCCCTGAACTGTTCAGCCTTTTAATCAAATTTAGAAATTTCCCTGTAGCAATTACTGCAGATATACAACAAGCGTTCTTACAGATCGAGATCGATGAACAAGACAGGGCAGATCGAGATCGATGAACAAGGCAGGGACTTTACAAGATTTTTTTGGGATGATGAGCCATGGGTTGCAGAGCCTGATCACCGACGGGGCACACTACCACCAGTAAAATTTAATAGAAATTTTCGTCTAATTAAAACGCCCTATTCATGCAAAATTACTGTCATGAATAAGGAAAAAAATTCTATTTTTTTTACTGGTGGAAGTGTGCCCCGTTGATAATCAGGCCCTGATATGGGTTGAAGGTCCAGGTAAGGAATTTAAGATCTTCAGATTAACAAGAGTTCTCTTCGGTGTGAAATCAAGCCCCTTCCTTTTGGCAGCTACTATCAAGCATCACTTAGAAAGGTATGTAACAACATTTCCTGAATCTTTTGTCATTTTAAATTCATCGTTATATGTTGATGATCTGATTACTAGTGAAAGTGATGTTGATTATGCATTTAAATTAAGTAAAGAAGCCTTTAAAATATTTCAAGATGCCAGTATGACTTTTAGGAAATGGAAAACAAACTCATTAGAATTATGTGAAAAATGAGAAGCACATGGTTTACAGGTTGATGAAGTAACAGGTAACTTAAATCTTAGTAATCAGCATTTGATTCCTTCCAAGATTTTAGGGGTTGCTTGGGACCCAAACAGTGATATGTTTTCATTTAAAACTCAAAACTTAGAAAATTTCCTGTCGAAAAAACTTAGTACTAAACGTTATCTATTTCGGACTGTTGGTCGAATTTTCGACCCAATTGGTTTTATTAGTCCTTATACTATTAGAATTAAATGTTTAATCCAAGAAATTTGGTGTTTAGGACTTGACAGGGATGAAAATTTACCCAAACAAGTGGATATTTTGTGGAATGAATGGTTCGAGGAAATCAAAGAACTGAATAGTATTAATGTTCCCAGATTATTTGGTCCCATGTTATTTGGCAGATATCGCTATCGAAGAAGTTGATTATTTTGAGTTACACAATTTTTCAGACGCTTCCAAGAAAGCATATGGTACAGTAGTGTACCTTAGAGCAGTATTAAAAAATAAGAATGTTGTTACCAGCTTTATTGCAGCAAAAGGTAGAGTGGCCCCATTTAAAACTGTTTCTATACCTCGTCTGGAATTGTTGGGAGCCTTTTTGTCTGCTAGACTTTCTCATAAAATTGCTAAAAACTTATATTTTTCTGTAACTTGCTACTTTTGGACAGACTCTACTATTACTTTCTATTGGATTAGAGGAAAGTCAGAAAGATTTAAAATGTTCGTCAGAAATCGAATAAAGGAAATAAAATATCTTAGTGATCCACTTAGCTGGTTTCATTGTCCTGGACAAGATAATCCCGCCGATCTAGTTACCAGAGGTTTTTAAGTTTCAGAATTGAAAGATAATCATCTTTGGTGGGAAGGTCCCCAATCAGGTGCGTAGCTACCGTGGAGCAGTTGGAGCAGACTGCTCCAGGCGCACCAATCATAAGGGCGCAAAATTTAAAAGAACGAAACGAAATAAAATTTTTTTAAATACTTGTAATTTTTTAAAAAATTAGGATTAACAAGTTATTATGGATGGATCACACTTGTTATGATCGCATATTCCTATGATATTTTACCTTGATTTAGCTTTTGGATCTCAACTTCCTCGGTTTGAAGCGCGCACTTTTATACTCGTTTAAAAGAAATTACTTCTATTCGTGAATTTTTAATTCACACGACCACATTGCCACCTTAAGTACTTCTCCATCATTATTTCAGTATGCCTGATTTTATTTTTTAATTTTACCGTTGGAGACAACGACAGCAGAACGAAGTTTTTAAAACTTACTTCAACACCTAGATACATTGATGACTATAACTCTCGCCATGCACTTACTTTTTCCAAATGCAAGGTGAAAAATCTCAGTCATCATTCAAGTTAACACTAGAATCTTCATATGGATCAATTAGATTAAGGGTCTTCAACTTGCGGCCCGTGGGCTACCTAGTTACCACTATTCTATGGGGAGACATGTGCAGTGCATCCCACGGAACGATAGCAGGACTGCCATTGCAGCAATTTCTAATAAAATATAAATTCGTAGTCAAAGGGTTAAGAAGCAGCATGTCACAACACCGATTTAGTTCTTTGGTCACCATATTAATTAAAAAAAGAAAAAAAAAACAATAGCTTCCGAAAAAAAAAAAAAAGTTTTCAAGTTTTCTTTTTTTTTTTTTTTTTTTTCGTGTAGAAATTAAACATGCATTTGTCAATACAGTTTATAAAATACGTAGACAGGGTAGAATTTTGGCATATGCCACATGGTCCTTGTCCCAACGCAATTTTAATTTAAAGACAAGGCAAATTTTAAACGAAGAATTCATAAGCATTTTTTTATCATAAAGAGAGAAAAGGTTTTTCTTAGAAAAAAGATTATCGTCACATGATTAATGAAATGTTCAGCTTCTCAAATTCATGAAAATTCAGGATATTACTTAGAATTTAATCTAAAATTTGACCCTTTTTACTGATATAGAAAGAATAGCTATGTTAAACTGGCTAAGTCCATTAAAAAATTTGATTACTATGAAGAATTAATGATGACTTTTTGATGATTGTATACATTCACTTAAAAGTCCATTGTAAGGGCCTACTTATACTATGATTTTATTTTAATAAGCAACTTCTTATACACGGAATTTTATCCGAGATTTACTCAATATATGCAATAAATCTAGTGTAAAATCTCGAAAATCATGTGATAGCTGAAGGATCTATGGTGTAAGGTTGAATTTATTTAGGACTGAAAATGAGCAAAAGAAATGTACAATAAAGTGTTTTTTTTTTTCAAAAATACTTTTTAAAAAAATTGAGACGTAAAAGAATATTTCATATTTTTGGGATTAATATTGCATGATGATACAATGAAATGCTTAATAGTAAAAAAGGGATTTTCTCAGAAATATTGAATTTTAGTATTAATTAGCTGACACTACCAACGTTTCCCGGACCAGTGATAATAACCTCAAATATACTTAAAATCAGTGTTGAAAAATTGTATATTTTTAGAGGAAAATCTTTCCAAACGAATCTAATGTTGGGAAACCCATTGCCTTCGGCATAGTACATCCTCGAATTTATACGATTTCACATTTTTAAACGAAAATCTCTGCAAACAAACCTAGAATCCGAGGCCCCACTGTCTTCCGCAGTGTACACAGGCGTACTGCGCACGCTGTGGTCTATTTGTGCATAAGAACCTCGAATTTGTATGATTTTATATTTATTAAACAAAAATGTTTCCAAACTAAAGGGGCCCAATTATAGAGATTGCTGGTTTAATTTCTGACATTTAGATATATCAAACTTTGAATTCTCACAAAAAAGTCCTGAGAAAATCTTAAATAATATAAAATGCGCACTACCCCCCCCCCCCTACCTCCACAAGCACACTATTTTAAAATGCGAAAGAATATCTTCCAGTGTATTGACAACCTGTCTTGAAAATGTGGAGATTTTCCCGGACATGTGCAGAAACGAAAACCCCCCGGAAAATGTTCAAAAGCACAATTCTCTTAAAACGGGAAACGCTATATTCAAAGTCACGGACAAAAAACAAATGTTTGTGGAATCCGTGAAACGACTTCAAGATATATATATATATATATATATTGAAATAGTAAATTTTTATATTTTTTGAAACCAAAAATATTGTTAGAACCGGGAAAATACCGAGAATAAGTGGGTATCTTCTTCGTCCGAAAGAAGGATATAACATTTTAAAATTGGAATAAAAACAGAAAAGATGAAAACAAATGCGCATCGACCACGATTTTTTCCCCTTCAAATAGTAAATTTTTTTTTTCAGAACCAGAACCAGAACCAGAAAAGTACGGTGAATAAGAAGGTATTTTTTTTTTTTTTTTTATATTTCCGTCCGGGTAGCATATGCGGCAGCTTTAAAATGTAGAAAAAAACTTAAAAAGGGAATCTGAAAATACGAAACAACTTGAAATCGAACTTTGGCTTTTTATATTTTTTATAATAACTATTATTATTATCAATGACTGTTAAAAAAGGAAAGGTACCACAAATAAGTGGGTATTTATTTATTTATTTATTTATTTATTTATTTTACTTTCTTTCGGGAAGCGGATGCGACAGTTTCAAAATCCAGATAAAAGGAAAATTTGAAATAAAAATTTTTTCGAAACACAAAATATAATTATTTTTTTAACGAAAGATGCGTCCGAATTGGGAATATAAGACGAAAAGTTTCGTGTTTTCTTTTTTCTTGTAATTGTACGGAGGATTCTGTGATCGTGATTTCAAAATGCATAAAAAAACGAAAGCTTCGCTTTCATCTGCGTGAAGATCCAAGGAAACCCGTAAATACACAGACATAATTCGCAGAACGACGGAAACTGTCCATTTTGTGATGATGTTCATTAGGGTTTTTAATTAATAACTCGGTTAAATATCAAAAATTGGAAAATCTGAGCGTCAGACGTATTGAGTCCTGTCTTCGTCTATCCTCATCCAAATTTTCATAGCTTTACGTGCAAAGATTAACATTTTTGTTTTATTAATGTAGATAGTATGCTGTATTAAAAGAATCGTTAATAAATCTGTGAGAAATGCTTTGAACAATCATTTTTCAAGTGAATTCAATATGTGTTTTTATATTTCATTCAGAACTTACATTTTTAAGTATACTCTGCAGGTTATGGGCAAATGGGAGTTTCATGGCTCCTTTTCCCATCACAAATTACATTAATGATTATATCTAATTCGGGGGGATTATATCTAATTTGAGAGATGCGAAAAGATGCTAGGTTCGCCCTATTATGTAATTAATATGGCCCTGGTATTGTGTTTTAAAAATGGATTCAAGTACAAAAGAGAAAAAAAAAAAAAAAAAAGATGATTTGCATCATTTTTTGCAAATTTTAATTTTAGTAGTTTTGGAAAAGATGGGAGGGAAATGTCGAGGTTTAAGCTTAATTATAATATTTAGTTGGGAGGCCCGCAGAATAAAACTGCCTAGGGCCTCAAAGTGCCTTAATCGAGCTTTGACACAAATCTGAATGGTAAAAATACCTTTTTCTATAGTTATAATTACAATAACTACATTGTAATGATGTTATAGGCATGTATTTTTTCTTCCTTTTCATAGTTTTTACTTTTCATCGAAATGCTTCAAGTAATGTGCTGTCAAAATTAAAAATTTATCTACGATAGTGTGTTTCCCTATTAAAATTCTAAAATCAGAAATTCTTGAAACGAACAACAAAAGTTGATGTTTGGCAGGTAGCATTGGGCTTGTGGTCGCATATAAAACGTAAATCAGGCCCCATACGTTGTAAATATAAGTAGATACTCAGTACTTAATGAATTACGAGCAGGGAAGACCGAGCTATGCTCGGTCAAAATTAGCTTTTAGTCCAAATATCCTGACGTATGACCAAAATGACCCAGTAATCAAATTTTCTCAAATATGTGACCTAGGCCAACAGTCTTCTCGTGCCCAAAAACCATAGGAGGCAAAATGTAGTCTAAATAGTCTGAGCCGTTTTCAAGATAAAATAGCTTGACCCATAATGACTCCTGACCAAAATGACCCAGTAATTGAATTTTCTCGAAAATGAGACTTAGCCCAACAGTCTTCTCGTGCTCAAAAACCATAGGAGGCAAAATTTAGTCTGAGCCGTTTTTTTAGATAAAATTAGCTTGACCCACAGTGACCAAAAAATGACCCACTAAACGAATTTTCTCGGACATGTGACCTAGCCCAATGATTTTGTCGTGCCCGAAACTCGTAGGATACAAAATTTAATCAAAATCGTTAGAGCCGTTTTTTAGATAAAATTAACTTGAGCCGGGTTGACACAAAAATGACCCACTAATCGAAAGTTCTCGAACATGTGACCCAGCCCAATAGTCTTCTCGTGCCCGAAAATGATAAGATACAAAATTTAGTCAAAATCGTTTGAACCGTTTTTTAGATATAATTAGCTTGACCCTGACCCATGATGACCCAAAATGACCCACTAATCGAATTTTCTCGAACACGTGACCTAACCCAATGGTTTTCTGGTGTCCCAAAACGGTAGAATACAAAATTTCGTCAAAATCGTTAGAGCCGTATTTAAGATAAAATTTGCGTATATATATATATATATATATATATATAACCACACACATGATTTGCTCGTATTAGAATATACGATAATTTATTTTATTATTTTATTTGTATTTATTGCATTTAATATCTTACTTTTAAATTGCCTAGAATTTAGAATAAATTAAGTAAGTATTTCAATAGAAAATAAGTAATATTAAGGTTCGTACTTATGCTTACTTTGAAATACCGGTATTTCCTAAAAGTAAATTTTTCCTTATTTAATTGCACGATTATGCAATTAAATAAAGGAAATTTTCTTTATTTAAATTAGTGGTATCCAAAAGTAAGTACCCGTACGAAACCTCTACACGAATTTTATACCTAAAATAAAACAAAAATTTCCACAAATTTCTCAGAGACAAGAGGGCGCACTAATTTTTCTTGCTCCAGGGCGCTGAATATGTAGCTACGCCACTGTCCCCAATTATGGTGATGGTTTTTATTTGGGTTGAATATTTGAATGGAAATGATTTTGTTGTTGGAAGGTTATTCTGGAATAGTTAGTGGAATATTTGGGATCAGGGATTCCGTGTCATTATGACGGAGACAAGGTACTATCGTAATTAATAAGTGCGTAGAAGACATGGAAATTGGCCGATGAATAAAAGCACATTTCACGTTGTGTTCGCAATACCGTGGCGACGAAATCCTGGGGTCGAACTGAACTGAAAGTAGTTTTTTAGAAGAAAATGATAGTCACTTATGCTTAGGAAAGTACGTTTAATGCAAAACAACACAAGTTATCTATGAACATCATAGAACATCTAGATTTGATACAGCACGTAGAAACAATAGCACAGAGTGACATCATTTCTTGAAAAAAATCCAAAAATCGTGATGACACTTAGTCTGCATTTTTAGGATGGACGACGAATTTTAATATCTCCTAAGGTGGCATAGGGGGTGAGAGCAATTTTTGGGAAGTTGATCTGCTGGTGATCAGAGGGCAAGTGTCGTATCCGATATGAAAACGGGCGCAAGGAAAACACGCCAAGTGAGTTACATTTCAAGCCAAGAGAATCGCATTCTTTGCGTGGGAAATGTAAGCGTTACTTATACACATATCAACTTCATAATTGACGTCATTGGAAGGGAAAAATCTTTTGGCGAAGATTGCACTTTGGCTAAAAGAGAGTGATTAAGAATTTTACCGCTAATTATTGTTTTGGGAACAGGGTTTCAAGGAATGCTGCAAAGGCGCCATAGAAATGCTATAGACATCTGGATTCAATATGCAAGACAAAACAGACCATGAGAAAGGAAAAACATTTTATGCCTTGTATAATTTCATTTCTTTTGATATGTGGGAGACGGAATAAGTACGTTAATGATAATTTAAAAACAATATGCATTATTTTGACTAAAAGTCTTTCGTTGAAAGAGAAAGATAAAAGGGTGCGCTTTTTAACAGCCGGGAATGTATATGAATTACAATAAAGCAGAAAGGGGAAAATATATTTGATAAAATACATAAAATATAGATTTCTTTAATTTTTGGAAAGAATATATATGGTATCTTTACCATACCAATGGTTAAAACAAGACAGATCTCTTTGGCAAAAATTCGAAAAACCATTTGATAAATTAGATATTTCTGAAGTTAAGGATCAGTTAGAACTAAAGAAAAACACTGCTGTGAAATCAACTATTGTTGATAAAAATGAAGGAAACACTGATTTAATTAATCGATATTCTTCTTTCATGAAATTAATAAGAGTTACTGCATGGTGCTTGAGATTTCTGAATAACTGTAAACTGGTACCAAAAATTAAGAAACATGATTATTTAGATACTTCTGAGTTACAAAATGCTAAGAAAAAACTAATAAAGATTGTACAAAATTCCACATTTCAAACGGAAATTCGATGTTTAAAAGGAAATTGTTTAAAAGGGAACAGTAAAATTTTGAATTTAAATGTATTTTTAGATGCATATGAACTGTTAAGTATTGTTGGAAGACTGAAGTTTTCTAATGTATCAGAACCTCAGAAAGACCAAATACTGTTACCAAAGTCTCACTATTTCACCGATCTATTGATTGAATATTATCATAAAAAGTTTCTACATTCGGGTACTCAGACAACTCTTTCTTTATTAAAACAGTTTTATTGGATACCATCTGGTCAAAGCCAAGTAAGACTAATTATAAATAGGTGTAGGACTTGTCTTCGAACAAAACATCAAACTATTCAACAAATGATGGGTGACTTGCCCCGTGATAGAATTGTACCTTCTAGACCATTTGAGAAGACGGGTGTGGATTTAGCCGGCCCTATTATAACAAAGCCTAACTTAAAAAGATAAAAAGTAACACTAAAGGCATACATTGCTATATTCATCTGCTTTTCGACCAAAGCCGTTCATTTGGAAGTTGTATTAGACTTGACCAAAGAAGCAATTTAGCCTGTTTAAGAAGATTTGTTGCTCGACGATCTAAACCTTCCATTATATGGAGTGATAATGTCACAAATTTTAAGGGTACTTGCGCTCTTTTGAAATCTTTTTATCAAATTTGTGCTTCGGATGAACTTCAGCGATTTAGTGCAGAAGAAGGAATACAATGGAATTTTATATCCCCTGCATCTCCACATTTCGGCGGACTATGGGAATCGAATATAAAAAAAATGAAGCGAATCCTTTTGATGATAACTAAATCTTCTGTCTTGAATTTTGAAGGACTGACAACACTCGTGACACAAATTGAAGCAGTTATGAATTCCCGTCCGTTAACACTCTTGTCTGCAGATATAATGATTTACAACCACTAACACCTGGTCACTTCTTTATTGGAGGTCCTCTCTTAAGTATTCATGAAAATAATGCTGTTTTAGATTCTTTACCATTTTCTTCTAGGTGGACACTGATTCAAAGATTAAAAATGCAGTTTTGGCAACGCTGGAGCCGTGAATACTTGAATGAACTCCAAGTCCGCAGTAAATGGAAAAAGCCTTCACCAAGTCTTGAAGTTGGTCAGCTGGTCTTGTTAAAAGATGGAAATGACAAGTTTATAGATTGGAAATTAGCCCGAATTTTGAAAACTTATAAAGGTGATGATGGACATGTTCGCGTCATCGAGCTGAAGACATTCACAGGTATATTACTTAGAAACATTACTAGAGTAGTGCCTTTGCCTTTGCCATTTTATGATAATGTTGGACAGACGTCCAACGCCGGGCGGGATGTTCCGGCTAATTCATGAAACAACTATTTAGCCAGCGTATGCGTAGTTTGGACTCATCCTTTCATTTTGAACTGAAAAGAAATAATGTTTGTTGATATGTAGATTGTTAGATTTGTTGCGTCGATAAATGGCACTAATACTTTTTTATGTCTTTTAATGTTATTAAATGTCATTTTGTGCCGTAAATGAGATTGATTTGTTTAGATTAGTTTACACTGAACCACACGTAAGATGTTAGAATATATTTATCAAAATACTTAGATGAGTTTGATTCGAATTCGAAAGAAATAGAACAATGATCCATCAATCATGATATTTCCCTATCTATAGACTATAATGTAACAGAATTCTTTTGTGTGTCCCTTCAACCGAACAATAAATACTACACACTTCATTTTTAATAGCGATCATGCTACAGTAAAACTCAATAATAAATGTCAATAAATGCTAATTCGAGTATATTTACGGGGGTTAGAGCACGGACAAACGGACAAATAGACGATCTGCGAAACAGACAATCGGCCAGACGAACCGGGATCATAAACAATTTTCAACTATGTTGAAAAGGGTTACAAATTGGTAAATTGTTCAGTTTTCTAACAGTACATTTTTAGGGTTTCGTTCATCTCACGAAACCCTATTCGTCCCGCTAAGTTGTCTGTCCGTTACATAGCCGGTTCTCAGAAACTATATAACTTACAGACATGAAAGTTTGTGTACTTATAGCTGAATATACACTATGAAGCTGAAAAATCATTAAAAAAAAACCGTACTATTTTAATATAGAGAGATAAAAACTTAAAAATCTAATAGCCTTTTCCTATTAAATTTAAACATTTTTCGTTATAGCAGTTGCCAACAATTGAAAATCCACAACAAAATTCTTTCTAAAATGAAATAAAACGTTTCACCAATTAAAAAAAAGATTAATATGACGTCATATTGGTAATAAAACGGAAATTTTCAAACATTTCTCAATAATACAAGGAGTATGAGTCTGTGTAAGTACAGAAAGCCGGTTAGTATGATGTCATTATAGAATTAAAAAGAAAATTAATCTGATGTCGTATTGGAAGTTTAACGGACTTTTTCAAATGTTTGAGAATAATGCCAAGAGAGTATCAATATGGGTAATAGGAAAGCAAGTAGATATGACGTCAGCAAGTGATTATAACGTCATATGAGTTTGAGGAACGTATTGAATCCTGATAAAAACCCGATTATGGGAATATTGGCATATTTTAACATTTTGAAGGTCTCTATACAACATGTTTAATTTTGAAATTGAGTTTTTTTTTTTTTTTTGTAATATCCCATTTAGTCCAGATGACAGATGTTATTATGACAGAGTATAATAGCGGGCTTCGCCCTCTATCGGACCGGTACAGATTTTCGAAAAAACGAGACAAATAGACCGGATAATTTTTACTTTCTTAGAAACATGACTTTTTTTTTTTTTTTTTTTTTGGAAAATGAAATTTTTTTGGATTTATTAAAGAAAGGATAAAGTGTTTTGAAAGGAATATTAAACGAAACCCTTCGTGCCATTTTCGATCACTCTTACCCACTTGTTTCTATATTCGACGGTGTAAAATTGGAAATTATGCGGTGTTTAAAAGTAAATAAATTTTCAATGAAAGCAATCTTTATTGCAAACTTTATTGCTCAGAATACCGAACGTCATTGCTCAGAAAGTTGCCACCGTCAATATGACGTCAACGCTTACGGACAAGTTTTTTCTTTATAATATGGATTATACATCTACATTTTTACTTTCTTCTATCTTTACAAGAAGAAAGTATTAGATTCGTAAAAAAGTTAGACTTCCGGTTTTCGGCGGATTTATACTTTTTAGAGGGTCCTGAACACGATTTGACTGTTTTTAGAAAATGTCTGTCTGTGAGTCTGTGACTCTGAGTGTCTGTCTGTATGTGACAAAAATTTTGTGGGCGCTCTATCTCAAGAACTAATGGATGGAATTTAATACAACTTTATATTCAGTTAGTTCCTGATATAAATTGGTGCTGATTAGTTTTTGGTGTAAATCACCCAACAGATGGCGCTGCTATGCTACATTAGCTATATCTCAAGAACTAATGCACCTAATTTCATCAAACTTCAGATTCTATTAGACCTTGACATAATTAGACGATAATTACGTTTTGGTGTAAACAGTCATCAGGTGGCGCTGCTACACTACTTTTTTCATGATTTTAACGATAGCTATATCTCAAGAACTAATACCTAGAAGTTCATCAAACTTCAGATTATGTTAGACCTTGACATAAACACATGCTGGTTACGTTTTGGTGTAAACAGCCCAACATGTGGCGCTGCTATGCTATTTTTGTCATGATTTTCACGAGGGCTATATCTCAAGAACTAATGCATAGAATTTCATCAAACTTCAGATTATGTTAGACATTGACATAAATAGATGCTGGTTACGTTTTGGTGTAAATAGTCCAACAGGTGGTGCTGCTATGTACGTTTTTCATGATTTTAATGATAACTCTATCTCAAGAAATAATGCACGGATTTTTATCAAACTTCAGATTCATTTAGACGTTGACATAAGTTGCTGAGGATTATCTGTTGCATAAGTTGCTGAGGAGGTATAAATCTCCCAATAGGTGGCACTGCTATGCTGCATTTTTTAGGATTTACACGATTTTAGCAATAGTCATATCTCAAGAACCAATGCACTGAATTTAATAAAACTTTAGACTCAGTTAGACTTTGATATAAATTGGTGCTGATTCGTTTTTAGTGTATGTGAAACTTGTATCAGATGGAAGAAAGTTTTGGAATTGGCACATCCGACTAATTTTTATTTAGTGTTATAAATAATCGGGGAAATAAACTTTTTTAAAACAAATCAGTAAAAAAAAATAAGATCAACAATTTGATCGTTTCTTTCTATTCTAAAAAAAAAAAGGAATCTAACACTGCTGCTGTCGTAATAAAAGTTATTGTGACATTTTCACTGTCTCATCTTATCCTGAATAAACTATTCCATATAAAAACATGAAAACTGGTAGTTTTATAGAGAAATATATGATGAACACGTTGAAGCAGACAGTTTTTAAATTATTTTAAGCGCTATTTAATGTTAAAATTCGTAAAAATAGTTCAGTTACGTAAATTTTAGAGGATCAAAAACTATCTATAACAATTTAATAATATTTTGCAAGCATATACTTGAATGCATTGCTGTGTGCTATGTCCAAACATTTTTTAATTTCTTGTAAATTTAAAAGTTTTTTTGTTATTTAATTTTTTATTCAAAATTTCATTATCTGAATCGAGATTTAATTGATAGCTTGAAAAATCTGTTTTTATCTACTGTTGCCAGATTTTAAAAATTCCCGATTAATAAATATTTCCAAACATTATTTTCAGTTGAAATGTATATTTGCACGTGAATATTGACCAAGCAAGAAAACCTTAATATAATTAAATTGTTATGTGCGAAAAGCATTAATGGTAAAATTACGTCATATTTAAAACGATACATTTAAAACGTCCTATTTAAAAGGATTTTTATAGCGTCTAAAAGAAAACTTTTCTTTCGGGCATTATAAAAATCCTGGAGACAGCGACATTTTTTTACTTAAACATTTTATACAAGCTGATTTTCAAATGTGTGATTGATCTTACTTAATCAATTACGAAAACAGACGTCAGCTGTCGAGACAGCCGTGGATGTGACCTTCGGATTTAAAAAATCTCCGATTCATAGGGAAATGAAGGGCAACCCGATTACAGATATTATTATTCAGTAATCGGACAAAATTTTATAAAGCAGAGCAAATTAGCGTGATTTTAGTGGAGCTCGTAGGGGACACACTGTAAAAAAAATTTTATGAAAAAAAACGGAAATTGTACTGGCAATCGAGACGCCAGTACTATTTCCGTATTTTAACGGAAAAAAAATCCGTAAATTCCAGGAAATTTTCCGTGATTTCTGAAATTTCCGTTTTTAAATTTCCGTTTTTCAACAGATATCTTCCGTATTTTTTAGATATTTTTATATTGTTAAAATAAATTTTATAGGACCAAAAAAAGAAATATATATATTTCTCAAGGAACATCATATTACACTTTTTCTTTTTTTCTTTCATTTCTGTGCGAGTTTTCAGTAAATAACCAACACTTGCCACGAAGGGGATCGAACGCGAAAACTTCTGTGTAGTAAACTGGCAGGCTGTACCATTACGCTAAGACCGGACACTTCGTTCCCTCAAATGTTGTTATTTATTTTAGATGCTTTTAATGATGCAAAAACTTAAAAGTTCCATAGTTAGATGGATTTTTTCAATATTTTATTTTCATAATTTTTAATATCTTGCTTTATTTTATGATGCTTTATAACAGATAAATATTAACTTTTTATGTATTATATGCGTAAAACATTGTATTAAGACTAATGATTGCTTCTTTTTGCAATAGTACATATACTTTTAAAAATTATTTGTCTGTTGACCTATTTATCAATTCCAGTAAAAACAGTAATTATCTTATTACATGCTATTAAAGTAAATTTTCTTTATCTCTTATTTTAAAAACTCATGTGAATAAACAAATTTACAATAAATTAAATTATTATATTTAATCTTTGCTGAGAGCTTTTGTGTACGATTCTGTTAAACTGAATAATTTAAAAAAATCAAAACAAAGAAATAGATTTTTAGAGAAAATTTTGAAATTAATGACCTTAGGACAGGTAAGTTTAAATTTAGACTTGATAATTTAGTTTAAATTAATTAGTTTAATTTATAAAATTATAAACTAACGAAATAAATTATAAACTTTATAAAATTATAAACTTCATTTTTATAAAAGTAAACAAAAAGTTATTAATTATTTTTTATAAATTTAAAGAAAAAAATATGAACTTCGTAAAATTATAATTTATAAAATAATAAATTATAGTTTAATTCACAAATTTATAAGACAAATCAGCTTAGTTTAACACCTACATACCGATAATTTGCAAAAATATTATTTTATGAAACCTTAAAAATATATATATATATAAAATAGATTTTTAGCGAAAATTTTGAAATTAATGACCTTGGGATAGCTATTTTTAAATTTGGATTTATTAATTTAGTCTAAATTAATTTAGTTTAATTTATAAAATTGTAAACTAACTAAATATATTATAAACTTTATAAAATTATAAACTTCAAAGTAAAGAAAAAATCATTAATTATTTTTATAAATTTAAAGAAAAAAATATAAACTTTCTAAAATTATAATTTATAAAATAATAAATTTTAGTTTAATTCACAAATTTATAAGACAAATCAGTTTTGTTCAATACCAATAATTTGCAAAGATATTATTTTACGAAACCTTTAATAACCTAATATTGCTTCACGTTAATAAAATTAAAATAAAATTTAAAAATGTCAGTGAAAAAATTCATAATTTGAAGCACTATAAAGAAAAAAAGTAGATTAAAAAAAATATTTTTCTGTAATTTATATAAATAAAGTAAATTTCTAAAGATTTCACTAAAAAATAAAAAAAATATTATTATTTTCACAAAAAATTACCGTCCAGACACGGGCCCGGTTAAAATGAGCTCCAGGATTGGCCCGAGTCTAATGACAGAAAATAGGCCCACGGGTAGGATCGGTCCAGGCCTGGATCCTAGAAGACCCTGGACCCTAGTAAATACAACAATCTTAATTCGCATTTCAAAAAAGACGATATCTGTATGCAAACCTCTGAACGTTATGTACGGAAATGGGGAAATACAGACATCTATAAAATCCATCAAATTTACAGAAAACTTTCTGCATATCTACGGATTTGAAATTTCCTTTACGGAACTAATGTCATTTACGGAAATTGTACTGTTGTTTTGAAAAAATTAAACTTCTCCGTAAAATTTTACTGAAAATCTCTTGTATTGTCACGGATTTTTTTTACAGTGCAGAGCCCTCTAGTATGATAAAAAAAAAAGAGTGAATTATTTACTCTGGAGTGAAATAATTCAACGCAACGTTTTACAGAACACAACTGTGTTTAAAATTACAATTAAAATTTTATTTTGCAATTGCGTTTAAATTACAAATAAATTATATCTTTCATTTATGCTACTACCTAATAGCGATGTCACGTTATCATTAAAAACATTTGTAAAAGCAATACTAGTATTTTCCATAAAAATTTTTTGTAATTAAGGTTTTGATTTCTTTAGTACAGTAGCTTGTCCATCTTTAAAAGTAACAAACACACTTGAGCACTCTTGATATGTATTACGCTGAATTACGCCTTTGTCATATATTTTGGTTAAAAAATTTCACAAAACAGATAAGAAATCTCGCTTCCACCTACGATTCCTTGTTGCGAAATAGTGATGTAATAGATTAACGCGTATATAATTTGACTATTACTAATGCAGAGCTGAAAATTAATATTCAATTGGAAACATAAAAAACTCTAATAAAAATGTAGTTGAAGTTTTGTATTATTAAGCAAAATTTGTGATTACTACTAATACAGTGCTTATACGTACTTTTAAATTAGTGTTTGATTGGAAATATTAGAATTTAACAGAACTATTCTAGTATATTTCTAGATCGGAACTATTTATTCTAAATTATAAAATTGTAGTTAGAGAGTTTTCCTAAAATCCTAAATCAACTGATTTGTGTACATGGCAAAATTACAGAAAGTCTTGAGAGTTTTTTGTAATGTAACTTAATGGATGCACAGCATTCGCACTGAAAAAAAAAAAAAATGTTGATTTTACAGTATAATACAAGCATTCCAGCTGCCAGTATTATACCGTAAAATTAACAGTAAAATAAGCAGTAATACGCTGCCTCGCATGGCATAATTTCCCTGTCCACCGCGGATAGACGATTGCGATTATCATGCTTTCTGATTAGTTGTTAAACCGAACGCTTCTTAAGTCATTTCCGGTTGAACTTGGTTTCTTATATAATATCTATTAATTTCTATATAATCTAATTAATTTATAACTGTAATATAACAAATATTATATAATATAATATTATTAATTTCTATATAATCTAATCTCTATATAATCTAATATTTCTATATAATCTAATAATCTATATTAATTTCTTATATTATATCTTCTTCTATCTTCATAATCCTCCAAAATACCGGAAATGACTTAAGAAGCGTTTGCTTTTACAAATAATCAGAAATCGTAAAAATCCCAATCGTCGATCGGCGGTGGAGACGGAAATTATGCCCTCGCATGCGTGGTGTCGTATTACTGCTTATTTTACTGTTAATTACTGTTAATTTTACGGTATAATACTGGCAGCTGGGATGGGTGTATTATACTGTAAAATCAACATTTTTTTGCAGTGCGCGACTATAAATGAACTCATTACCAAATCGCACAGCATGTGTTCAGTCCTGATACCGACACAAGCAATTATTAAATGAGTTCAAAGTAGGAAAATGGACAAGTGGAGTGATACTTTCGGAACAACCTATATAAGCTCACACAATTAACATATTCTAGTTTCATTCTTCTGTAATGCAATGGACATTATCACACATTGTCATTGTTAAAATCTTAGAGATTAACAGCTGCGGTCTGCTTAAGTTGTACGTTTCATTCGATGTCATTTCAAAAATATTCATATACCCATATAACAAATTATAACACCTTGTTGCCGAAATGTCGGTGAAGACTCACTGTGGAGACGCGAAAAATTTTTGGTAGCTTTCAATACAAAAAAGTATAAAGCTACCTATTGCAGCCGTTCGGAGGAAAGCAGTTCCGGAAAATTTCGATATATTTTCACCGATCATAACCCCCAGACCCCAAAACCACCCTCCGCTCAAATGTTGATATATATATATATACATACATATATATATATATATATATATATATATATATATATATATATCTGACCTATGTCATACGATAACGCTCGTATTTATAAATCAATTTTGATGAAACTAATTGTGTGTATTAAGCTCACCAAGGTCTCGACCGAGTTCGTTGGCCAGCTTGGTCCGCCATTTTGTTTCAAGATGGCGGCCATTTAAAAATTTAAAACTAAAATAAATATACAAAAATATTAAAAATTCAAATTCATTTTTTAATTAAGTGTGAGGCCTTGACACGAGGATTCCAGAGCATTTTTTGGTTTACCTCTATCTTAAAAAATGGCTGAGATAGAGCAGTTTGAAATTCTAGGGTGGCTGACATTTTGAAACAAAACAGCACATTAACGCGATTACTCGCAAATTATTTTCTTTCATTGTTGTAATCATTTTCCCAATCATACGCATAAAACTATATATTCATATCCGTTAGCGCCAAATTCTCGCCAAAATTGGCGACATTTGGCGAAATATCCCCAAATTTGGCGACCAAAATAAGTCTTCATAAATGAAGCCAATTTGGCTATTGCTCAATAATTTGGCGAATTTCTTATTCAAATTCAGTATTAACGAATCTTTTGTAAACGTTTTCTTTGCATTTTAACTTGCTGTTTTCGTCTAATATTAGCTAAAATTTTAAAACGAAGATATAGGAAAGCTACCTTTTCCTCCCTCTACAGGTCGGAAGGACTTCTTGGTTTCCGCCTGTTTGTCTGTCTGTTCCGCGATAACTGCCACAAAAATGATCCGATTAGGTTGATTGTTTGGTAGGTATGTTGGTGAGGTACCAGCAATTAACTGCATAGTTTTTAGTTACATTTGGTTCATTCGTTCGAAAAATATAGAACATTTCTTTCTAAGTCATAATGCTTTCCTATGGGAATGCACACGATTTTCAAATTTCATTTTTAACTGAAATGAAAATCGCATATTTGAATAATGGATTTAAACATAAAATTATGGATGCTAAATTTTCGATATAGGGGTTCTAAATATGTCTAATAGCTTTGAAAATTTGCCGATACATTTATTAGAATTTAGAAATTAATTGTTTAAATTATTGGAAACTTTTTACATTTGTTCGGAAAATATAAAACTTTTATTTTCATATCTTTTACAAATTTTAAAATGCATTTCTTTTTACTTTGCTCTTTAATTTATTAGTTGCTTAGCAACCCTATTTCAAACAGTATCAAAGTAATAAAATTCAAATAATTCGCACTATTTTGCTGCAATACTTTAGTAGAAAAATACATTATTTTCAGGTGATTTTCGTATTCTATTGACATAAAAGAGAATTTATTTTGATACAAGTTGCCGTTTAACTACTATAGAATGATTACCGAAATATTTTTTCCGAACGAAAATTACAAAAATATTGAACGTATAATATGGATTCAAGTCTCGTAGTTGAGTTTATGTTAGAGAACCGTCGGTAGCATAATAAATTTTCTATCTTTATAAATTGTTAAATCAGTCTTCATATTTTAATTTACATTTTCATCTCTTGATAATGGTAAAAAAGATTGGTTCAGCTTACCTGAAATTTTCCTTTTGCGCAGAGAATAATCCACAGTAATCCAAATATTTGTTCCTTTGAATATTCATCGTGTCACTGTATTTGAATAAGAAATAATAGTGGGAGTAATGCATTTGCGTGAAGTAAGTAAGTATCCATTTTTCCTTTGAATATAATATTATTATTGTAATTCTTGATTTTATATACACATTTAAATCGCGATTGGAGACTGCTTAAAAGTGCTCCAATTTTACATTACATTTGGGATATTTACAAGGGCGTCTTAACTGTTCAGTAACATTTTGATTCTGAGGGAGAATTGTTATTAAATTCTCGCGCGGGGCATCAGCTGTAGGTTGAAGTAGGGAGGTCTGTAGAATTTCTCAGCTGATTAGTTTTGACAGTCTCTGGTTTTATCCACTATGGTTTGCAGCTGTTTTTATCACTTGAAGTACTTACAGTTAATTGGGGTCTGGTTTTTAACATGTTCTAAGTGTTCTTTCGATCGTTCACAACACGTGGAGATTATTAACGGCATAAAAAGGTCTCTCCGTCACTCCCCCGTAATCTCCTGTGTGGGTAATGGTTGAAGGTTCAGTTTCTTATGGTGTTTTTCTCACACAGGTTTGGGATTGGGTTTGGTGAGAGTATCGGCTGTCATTTCTTCAGTGGGGCAGTATTGTAAATCAATTTTTCCTTCTTCTTTCATGAGTTTGATGTTGTGGAAACGTATGTCGATGTGTTTGGATCGCTTAGTATCTTTATCATTTTCAGTCATTTTTATACAGGACATATTATCCTCAAATATCGTGATTGGTAGTTTTTGTGGAATGTTGAGATCGCTAAGCAAGTTTGTTATCCAACTTAGTTCTTGTGCTGCGTTGCTAGCTGAAACGTATTCAGCTTCGGCTGACGAAAGTGCAATGCAATTCTGCCTTTTTGTGATCCAGTAAATCGGCGATTTTCCTAGCATGAATATATTTCCTGACGTTGATTTACGTGTTTTTAAGTCACCAGCCCAGTCTGCGTCGGCGTATGCTGTTAGGATGGGCTTGCTGTTTGCGCTAAAAGTTAACTTCAAAATTTTCTGTAGTTTTAAGGTATGAAATGATTCTTTTCACTGTTGACCAGTCCTTTTGGCGTGGTGTTTCGTTTCTACGACATAATATGTTGACTGCTGCAGATATGTCAGGACACGTGATTGTTGATATGTACAGTAATGTGCCTGTGGCTTGTTGATATTTCGTGTTATTAGGTAAAAGATTATCATCGTCCTCAAGTCTGTTGAATCCAGCAATCATGGGTGTGTAATGAGGTTTCATGTCGTTTAAATTCAGTTTTTTCACTAGTTCGTGTATTTTATTGTTTTGATTTAGGTAATATGTATCGTTGATTTTATTAAGCCTTGCGCGGCAGCGCAAGGCTTATTTATTTCCAGTGTGACATCCTAATGTTAATTTAACACAGGAAATCCCATTGAACGAGTTAATTTACTAGAGTTTTTCCCACTTTTTGTACGCGCTTCCACAAATTTTCTTCAAAACACCTAATTCTGTAAAAAAATAAATCCTCCAATCAAAAAACTCTAAATGTAGTAAACGTGGAGTTTTTAAATTAAAGTCCAAATACTGCTTAAAGTGATAAAAACATAACACGGAATATTTAAAATAATTAGCTAAAATTTGGAACGCGATGATCGATAGATTGAAGAAGCAATAAAAATAAAAACAAATAATAATTTTTCACGTTTCCCAGTTTTGGCCAATTTAAGCACCTGCTAGCCTTGGACATGCGATCTCGTGGTATATGTTTACTATTTCAAAAATATGCGAGAATATTGTATTTATCTTTAAGATCCGAAGATGTCACCAATAGTTGTGAACGATCTACATTAAAAAGGTATTTTAAATATTCCGTGTTATGTTTTTATCACTTTAAGCAGTATTTGGACTTTAATTTAGATGTTACTGTCTTTATCAAAATTAGATGAATGTTCGATATTTACTTATCTAGTGATCCTGTGATGTTATGAAATGCGTTTTTAAATTTCTCTCTTAATCGATGATTACTAAAATTCAACATGGTGAAAAAATGCAAATTTTCTGGTTGCAAGAGTGAAGCACGTTACTTTTACAAAGACTATATGCTGGGAGTTTTGTTTTTCCCTTTTCCTAAACCACAGAAAAACTTGAGTAAATGTAACGAATGGCTTTCTGCTTGTGGTATAACAAATAAGGAAAGGGCATGTTTACAAACAAACAGTTCCATCAACCAATCTACCACTGCATTTTTGTCGAAGCTTTCATTGCAGGAATCGTTATGGCGACGTAGGCCAATCATATCATAGACCAGTTTAACATAGACCAATCAAATCCCTCCATCTCATGTGTACTGTAGGAGCCGTGAAGAACGAACAGGTTTTTCTCCCAAACCAACAGTAGTTTAACCAACAGTGACGTCAGATTCCCTTTCCTTATACAGAAACGGTGACTAGAGACTGGTATGTTTGCTCTCGGCATTTCATTGATTTAAATGGCCCAACTGAAGAGTATCCTAACCCTATACAAAGAGTATCTCTGTCTGAATCGTTAAGTGATACATCAAATAAATATTCACGATATTATCGAGGAAATCGTGAAATTATCAAAAATAAAAGAGCCGCATACTATAAAAAATGTAAAAGCCAGATACAGAAGCGTAATACTTCATATTGTTTGCGAAATAAATCAAATGCTAATAAATATAAGCTAAAATACTGGAACAAAAAAAAAATACTCAAATCATAATAGGATTCTCACCTCTAAGAAAATTAATCCTTCAAGATATCGACAGCTTGCTTTAGTGAAAAATCTGCTAAAGAGTTATAAATCAAACATAGCTCAGCAAAGCAGAAGAACAAATATTCAATTTGTAAAAACTCAAATAAAAGCTCAATTACTTGCGCGTCAAGCTATTCATACTAAAAATGTTTTGTATGCAAAGAGTTCATCGGCTTCAGAAAATTTTTCAAACAAATGTCAACAGATGTTATCAAAATCAACTCAAAATATCACTGCAGAAAATTTATGTGAAATAATTGGTGGCGAAAGAATTCACAACTCCAATGCAGAACCCTATTTTTGGGAAATAGCATATCACCCATTAGTTCACATACATTTAGATCATAATTATAGTAGTCATTCCAATTCTAAAATAGAACATATTCCTTTAGGTGATTTACATTTCGAGAAAAACATTGATGGTCATCATCCCAAAACTCTAATGTGGAAATGTGGACCTCTCTGTAACATTCGAGAGAATTCAGTTCGAAGGTTATTGCATATTCTTCATATATTTGCTTCTTCTCAGGGCAGTTCTACAAAGGAATTATTTTCAAACATAGATTGTTGTGAGTATAAATCGTATTACATAAAAGAAGATCAAATGTGTGCTGTTAATGAAATTATTGTTATGAAATTATTGTAACAAATGAAAACGAGATCAATAAATGGACTGTTACTGACGATATAAAAATAACAGATCGTATACGTTTTGTAAAAAATCTTGCAGATGTTTACATTTTGCTTCTACAGAAATGTTAAATTAAGAAATTGTCAATATAAGGTAAAATATTTATTCAGCTACAAAAAGAAATATTTTGCTGAAAATTTCATCCTCCATAACTACACATTTTATAACAAAATCAGAATACAGTTGTTTCATATATGCTCATTATTATTTTTATGCTTCTTATGTGATAAAACAACATAAGATGTTATTAATAGCTTTCACACATGCTTACTAGTGTCTCTTTCCAAAGTGGTTGCAAATGTATTTTACACGATGGCATAAAATTATTTGCAAAAATGAACATGATTCGTTTATTATTATCATTATGAAGATGAGAAACAATCTGTTAAAGTCCGTTATATACATTTTTTTGTTAAAAATTACTTTTATTATTTTAATTGTTTACAGAATAATCAATGTTTGAACTGTATATTTCATATTACCAATACTGATTTTGATACGTGCATACTTTTACATACTTGCCTCGTTTGAATCTTATCTGCTTCATATTAAATTGTTATTAAAAAACTTGAGATATTAAAAGAAAGGAACTTGCAAAGCAAATTAAAAAAATAAATTTATTTCCATATTGTTAAGCCCGAGAAGGGACAGGTATTAAAATTATTTTATTTAGTCAATGCTACAATAATGTTGCATTTTTATATTAAATCTTGCTCAGTCTATTTACTCTTAAAAAATTAAATTTAAATTTGAAACATGATATTAAAGCAACTTTAAAACATTTCATTTAGAAATCTAAATAAATCTTCAACTTTTTTTCAGTTTTACATGCATTATACAAAATTTGTATTGTAGCAAATTCTAACAGACAAGAAGAATGAGAAGTTCAAATAATTAAAAAAGTTGAAGATTTATTTAGATTTCTAAATGAAATGTTTTAAAGTTGCTTTAATATCATGTTTCAAATTTAAATTTAATTTTTTAAGATTAAATAGACTGAGCAAGATTTAATATAAAAATGCAACATTATTGTAGCATTGACTAAATAAAATAATTTTAATACCTGTCCCTTCTCGGGCTTAACAATATGGAAATAAATTAATTTTTTAAATTTGCTTTGCAAATTCCTTTCTTTTAATTAATGTTTATACCTAGGTCACTTCTCCTACGTTTGGATAATAAGTGTAAAAATAAGTGTAATTGGTGTAATGAGGTTTCATGTCGTTTAAATTCAGTTTTTTCACTAGTTCGTGTATTTTATTGTTTTGATTTAGGTAATATGTATCGTTGATTTTATTAATGTTTATGCCTAGGTCACTTCTCCCAAGTTTTTCAGTTCATATTCTTTCTCAAGTTGGTTTATTGTTTCTTCGATATCACTGTCCTTTCCTGATATCAGGATATCATCTACGTAGATGATGATATATATCGGATTTTCTTGATTTGATTTAAAGTACAGACATGGATCATTTTTGCTCTGTATGAAATTATTGTTTGTGAGTGTTTCCGATATTTTGGTGTACCAGGCCTTTGCGGCTTGCTTAAGACCGTAGATGGCTTTTTGAAGTTTACAAACTTTTCTTTCATCGCCGGGTTTAATATACCCGTCTGGTTGACTCATATAAACAGTTTCGGTATTCATCATGCAAGAATGTTGTGGTGATGTCAACATGTTTCACGTTCAAATTTTTGTGTAATGCGGAGATGAGAAATGCACGTATTGTAGCATGCAAAACTACAGGTGCGAAGGTTTGATCATAGTCAATCCCAAATCTTTGACTATATCTTTGTGCTACTAAACGCGCTTTATAGCTTTGAACATTTCCTAAATTGTCCTTTTTTAGTTTAAAAGTCCATTTTGAACCGATAATTTTTGTTCCGGGTGGTGGATCTGTTAAAGTCCAAATGTTATTTTTTCTTAGGCTTTGGATTTCATTTTGTGTTGCTTTTATCCAGTTTTGTTTATCATTAATATTCTCCATTTTTTCGATATCGTCCCAATTTTTAGGAATATTTTCAGATGTACTATTTATGAGACAAACATATCTGTCAGGAGGAACGCCTCTATTTGTCCTATTAGACCTTATTGGTTCAATTGGTTGCTGTTTGGGCACGGATGGTGTCTCCTCGCTGTCAAGTTTTATTTCTAAGTGATTTTCATGTCTATCCGGTAATTGTGTATTGTCATCGGATGTTTTTGTGGTGTTTTGTATCTCCTCAATGTTATTTGAGTGTACATTTTCATTTTCAAGAAATTTCACCGTTCTCGCTATTATAATTTGTTTTCCTTCTGTATGAATTATATAACCAGTCGATCGTGTGTCATAACCTACGAACGTTCCGGTTTGAGCCCTGTTGTCAAGTTTTCCTCTATTTACTTTATCGACGTTAAATAGCGCCTTACAACCGAATGTTCTTAAGTGTTTTAAATTCGGTTTAACTCCTTTCCATAATTCGTAAGGTGTTCTATTGTTATTTGCTTTGGTTGGGAGTCGGTTTTGTAAGTATGTTGCGGTGTTTATGGCTTCACCCCAAAAATGTTTGCTTAATTTTGTTTGTGATAGCATACTTCTAGTCATATCTAAATTTTATTTTTTCTCTCCGCAACTCCATTCTGGCTCGGATTATGCAGAACAGTCAATTGGTGTAAAATTCCGTTCTGTTTTAAGTAATCATCTATCTCTTGATTTACATATTCACGACCGTTATCTGATCTAATTTCCTTAGGTTTTTTACCGAACTGATTGTATATCATCGTTATATACTCTTTTATCTTTTCAGCAACTTCGCCCTTTTTAGATAATAAATATATAGTAGTATATCGGGAATAATCATCAATAAGAGTCATAAAATAAATTTTTCCGCCTAAAGTCGGTGTATCTAGAGGACCACATACGTCACTGTGGATCAAATCCACAATATCAGTAGCTCGGTTTGTTGCTGATTTGGGATACGGCATGTTAGTTAATTTAGTTTCGATACCAAGTTACGCATGTTTTATTTTTATGTTTACAATTTCCTATCTTTATTCCGTCCGCAAGTTGATTTGTTATTATTGATTTAATCGCGTCATAATCTCTGTGACCGAGTCTGCGATGCCAGAGATCTATGCATTGTTTGCTGTCACAGTTATACGTTATGTTTACATAATTTTGTGGTTCATCCACATCATCCATTTCCTCAATAATGTATAATTTTTTCTTATTTTTCGCCCTGATATATATTTCTTCATCAATGATCAAATCGTACTTATTATCGTCGACGATTAGTTTACACCCGTTTTTAGCGGCTTTACTAACCGAAATTAGGTTCGACTCTAAGTCTGGGACATAAAGCACTTCGCGTAATTTCGTTAGTTTTTCTTTTCCTTCGGGGGTTAATGTTTTTATAAAAACTTCTCCTGAACCTAACGCTGTCAGTTTATTACCATTCGCGATCGTTACTGAAGTTTTATTATAATCAATGAATTTACTAAATAGGCTTTTATCGTTACAAATGTGCGAGGTAGATCCTGAATCGAGAATCCAGTTATTTTTGCCTACTTTTTCGGTGATTAATGCTTTATCTTGCGTCTGATCATTTGCGTATTTTCTTTCGTTTGGAATTTTATTTTCCCTTTGAGTTTCGGTCTTTTCATAACATAATGAAGATGAGAAATTCTTTTTATTTTTGAATTGATTGTTACGAGGATTTCCGGATTGTACCGTGTTTTTGCTCTTGTAGTGCCAACATTCGTAAATGGAATGATTTTTCATTTTACAATTGTTGCAATATTTTTGTTCTCTTCTATTTTCAGTGTGTGTATATCTCCTATTTGTTTTAAATGCTCTCTCATTGTTGTTATATCCGCTATGTGATTGTTCTGACATTTCATGTCTACGATTATATTCGTCCGTTAATTTGTTTTTGATAAAATCAGGGGTGAGCTCATTTTCCGGTCTCGCCTCCAACGCAGATATCAAAGCATTGTAACTGGGGGAAAGAGAACACAGAAATAGCGCGGAAATATGTGAATCGCTAATATTTTCTCCAATGGCATTATGTTTATCTATAATTTGCAAGATATTAGTGATATGCGTGATCATGTTTCCACCCTCCGCTAATTTAGTACTGTATAATTTTCGTAACAGGTAAAGCTTACTAGATAAATTTCTTCTCTCATGTATATTTTTCAGAGCTTCCCACGTTAATTTGGCGGTATCTAAGTTTTTACATTTACGATTTGAGAATCATTGATGCTTAAGTTAGAGCTCTAGTCTTTCGATCTTTTTTGTGCCATGCGGGGTCGGGTGGATCGGGTGGATCTTGTGCTATAATATCATCGAGTTCCTCTTTAATCAGGAACATCTGCATCTTGAATTTCCATGTACTATAATTTGTGGAATTGAGTTTTTCAATAAATTGAATATTTTCTTTTATCGCATTCATTATTTCTTTTTTAGTGTTCTTTTATTATATTATTATATTTTTAGAAAATAGTTAAATTATCTTTTTTGATACTGGGATATTCTTTATTTCAGTCTTTCATAATCTATGTTAGAGAACCGTCGGTAGCATAATAAATTTTCTATCTTTATAAATTGTTAAATCAGTCTTCATATTTTAATTTACATTTTCATCTCTTGATAATGGTAAAAAAGATTGGTTCAGCTTACCTGAAATTTTCCTTTTGCGCAGAGAATAATCCACAGTAATCCAAATATTTGTTCCTTTGAATATTCATCGTGTCACTGTATTTGAATAAGAAATAATAGTGGGAGTAATGTATTTGCGTGAAGTAAGTAAGTATCCATTTTTCCTTTGAATATAATATTATTATTGTAATTCTTGAATTTATATATACATTTAAATCGCGATTGGAGACTGCTTAAAAGTGCTCCAATTTTACATTAAATTTGGGATATTTATAAGGGCGTCTTAACTGTTCGGTAACATTTTGATTCTGAGGGAGAATTGTTATTAAATTCTCGCGCGGGGCATCAGCTGTAGATTGAAGTAGGGAGGTCTGTAGAATTTCTCAGCTGATTAGTTTCGACAGTCTCTGGTTTTATTCACTATGGTTTGCAGCTGCGTTTATCACTTGAAGTACTTACAGTTAATTGGGGTCTGGTTTTTAACATGTTCTAAGTGTTCTTTCGATCGTTCACAACGCGTGGAGATTATTAACGGCATAAAAAGGTTTCTCCGTCAGTTTACATTTGTATATGTATATTTCTTACATGAGATATTATTCATTTTCTGGAACAGATGTGGATGTTTCGTCGTTGAAAAGTTGATAAAATTACTCGTACAACGAGGTGGTTAATCTAAACAACTTACAGTAGTAAAACGATCACAGGCGGATCAACTACCTTTCGGGCCCCTAGGCTTGATCTTTTTTGTCCCGCCCCTTTTTCAAAGCACGATATACCAGGTGATTCAAAATGCATGTTTGCTCATTTATCTCCTAAACCACTGGTGATAGAAACACCCTTTCAATAACAAAGTACACAAATCAAGTACAGATTTTAGACATGGCATTTGTTTTACAAACGGCTGTTTACATATTAAAATACGAAATTTAATTTTTATACGGCTCCCAAGTTATATTTAGAAAAATGTCCTTCGTTTACGAAGTACATAAAAAACCTTATTCTTTTACGACAAAAACTTACTAAATTATGATACTTCAAATTTCATGAAGTTTCAGTATTTCCTGGCACTAAAACGGAAACAAGCACTTTTAGTATAGGTAAAAATTGAAATTTCATAAACTTCAAAGTGTCACAATTCAGTAAGTTTTGATCGTAACAGAATGGTATTATATTAATACTGAATGGTCCTTCCTAGACGGAGGACAACATATTTAAAAAAAAAATAAGTTATTAGGACAGAGGGACCATATCATAAAATAAAATTTCGTATTTTAATATGTATACAACTGTTTATAAAACAAATGCAACATCTAAACGCTGTACTTGATTTTTTTTTTTTTTTTTTTTGCAATTAGAAGTACAATTTTATCATCAGATAATAAGTTTAAGATATAATCGAGGAGACATCTATTTTGAATCACATGGTAATAATAAACTAATGAGAACATTTTTTTAAATTTTTTGCATAAGCTTTCGTTCAGAATGGATTTACAGTAAGTAATTTTATACATTAAAGTATTTTCATGTAGACATTGATATGGAGTCTTTAGCCTCAAAAGGACTGTCTTAATTTAACAATGAACTTTGCTAGAATAAATTAGCGACGTCGTCGGGTTACATTAACTGGAAGCCGAAAAATTTCATGAATCCAGTACTTTCTGCTTAATAATATAGCAGAAATAAAAGGGGGAATAGCAGTTGGAATACCATCTATATGTTAATAACTAAAATATTCAATAAATGAGTAAAACAAAGAATATTGCACAGCATTTCTCTTTTGCATAAAATATTAGCCTGATATGAAAAAAAAGAAGAAGGAAAGAAAAAAAGAAAATTTTAGCACCAGGGTCCTTTTCTTCCGGGCCCCTAGGCTTCAGCCTACTCAGCCTAATGGGTAATCCGCCTCTGAAAACGATCCTGAAATATTACAATTACTGGAAATTCAGAACATAAAAGCTATCACAAAAATACTTTATAACGCCAAATCACGTTTGCTATTTAGTGAATTGGCAGTAGGCACGATTATGAGTGATTACCCAATAGGTTTAAAAGTTTCCAAATATGCCTATTTTGGGGAGATTTTAGAATGCTATTGCCATTGAATTAAATCAAGATGTACTTAGCTAAAATGAATATTATAGAATGACCATCAAAACTGTTTTTTCAAAACAAAAATTGTAATAACGCTACATTTCTAAAATAGAGATAAGTAAAAATAGTAGATTCAGTTTACATTTTATAAGTTGCTTTTGTACATGAGATATTATTCAAGTTATCCATCAGATGCAGGTGTTTCGTGGTTGACAGGTAAGTAAATATTGCTATTTGGGTATTAGGTTAACATGAAATTATTTTCGAAATTGTTGCTTATCCTAATAAAACCACTGTGTAGAACGAAATCCAAGATATACTAGAATCATTCACACAATGAATAGGAAATCACGAATATAAGTTTAATAAAAATACGGGGGGTTCAGAGGGCAGATCCCCCCTGAAGAAATGTATTTTTTTATCTAAAAAATTGCAAGAATATGAAGTTCATAAGAATTTCAAAATATCATTGCATAAACAATGTTTAATTTAACGCTTCTAATTTCTGAGACCTCCGAAGTATTTTATACGACTGTATGCAATGAAAAAAAAATTAAATTGCGGATTGTAAGATGCTAAATAATATGAAAAGTGAGATTAAAAACCAATGACTTTTAAAGCTCAAGTTGAGGTTCCTGATCAGCAGATTTACTAGTAATAATATACTTCTATTAATTGTTAAAATGCGTAAAATAAAAAATTTATAAATAGTAAAATAAGTTTGATTAGACTGTTGACATATTTGGACTGCATCAGAGCCATTATCAAAACAAATAAGAATATTTTACAATTGCATGGTCTATGTTAAGTTTTTCAACTGAGAATATTCTCAAGTTTTAAATATGAACGCTTTCGTTCAGATCGAGAACGCTTGAATTTGCAATTTCCATTATCATGCAAGAAATATGGAAATAAAAATCCGAGTAAAAATTAAAAAAAATCCTTGACGGCCCTCCCTAAAGGCACAGGTAGATTTCGAAGACGCAGACCGTGGGGCCCCTGTTTGTTGGGAATTGCGGAAGAAATGACCATTTTGCCATGAGGCGGAACCGATGAACCGCCCACTTCGAAACCCAACTTGTTTCCAGGCGGAGCTTGCAGGGATTTTTTTGTTTTTAATTTTTTTTGCTATAAGGGTTGGTCCTATAAAAAACTTGTCCATACAAAAGTTTCAGATAATATTAACACCTTCGGGGGGGGGGGGAATTTCTAACATCGCTGAAATACATGTTTAATCATTTTTTTAGTAGATTTGTTTTCCTGATTTTCGCGCTCCTACCTATAACTGCTGCTGAGATATGGCGAAATGACCTAAAACATTCGACCACTCCCCTTTAACCCGCTTCTGGGGGAGATTGCTAAAATCGCTAAAATCGGTGTTAAATCATTTTTTTAGTAGATTTGTTTTCCTGATTTTCACGCTCCTACCTATAACTGCTGCTGAGATATGGCGAAAGGACCTAAAACATTCGACCATCCCCCTTTAACCCCCTCTGGGGGGAATTTCTAAAATCGCTGAAATAGGTGTTTAATCATTTTTTTAGTAGATTTGTTTTCTTGATTTTCGCGCTCCTACCTATAACTGCTGCTGAGATATGGCGAAATGACCTAAAACATTCGACCAGCCCCCTTTAACCCCCTTCTGGGGGGAATTTCTAAAATCGCTGAAATAGATGTTTAATCATTTTTGTAGTAGATTTTTTTTCTGGAATTTCAAGCTCTTACCTATAACTGCTGCTGAGATATGGCAAAATGACCTAAAACATTCGCACCACCCTTTAACCCCTTCTGGGGGGAATTTTCAAAAATCCCTTCTTATTGCTTGCCGAGGCCATAACAGCAATCTACAGTCCAAATTGCGTGACCCTGACTTAATAGTTTCGGCTGGGCGTTGATGAGTCAGTCAGTCAGTCAGTCAGTCAGTCACCCTTTCCTCTTTATATAATAGTATAGATTAAGAGGATTTATAATAAATTCAAGCGGATTTGATATCTTGTGAATTCACGAAGTTATGATTTTTTTTCTTCTAAAATCCCCCTTCCCCCCCCCCGCCCTTGGGGCCATTTTTAATGATATCAAAAATCTGTCATACTTAAATTTTCGGCTCTTTCCTAGAAGTAATAATTACTTTAAACGGATTCGATACGTATCATAATTCAGAAATTATGGCGTTTTTTCTGTTTTCACAAAAAGCCCCCCCCCCATTTCCCCCACCCCTTGGTTCGATTTTGCCCATTAACGAACTTGACCAAGATTTTATGCCCCTTGATTTTATGTATCAGTTTGGAAGAGATTTGTGCAGAATTGTTGGAGTTATCGTGTCCATAAAAAAGTGACATAGATAGATAGATATAAAGTTTTGAACTGGGGGTGGCTTTAGGTACTGGGAGTCATAATCGGCGTAGATCTGCAAAATATTTTCCAAAATTCCAACTTAGGGAAGAATGCAAAAGGTAGTTTTTCTTAAGATATCTACCTAAAAACTAGAATCCGTCAGGCCGAAATGTCGGAGCATTGAGTGGGATAAACATAAAATATAACATTAACAATATATAATATATATTTTTTATTTTTATATTTACTGTTTAATAGTATAAAAGAAAATTTACAATAACAGCTGTTGAATCTTCAAGTGTTTATTCGGTCAACAGTTGCCTCAGATACTGCTCAAATGCTAATCTATCAGCAAGTGATCTTCTAATTTGGTCTAGCCTATCCTTTGCGAAAGGCACTTCAATCAGAACATCCTCTAAACGTCGAACCCTGCTAAACGCGACATAAGTTGCTCCAAGTGACAACTCCTTTTCACCAATGTCCACAGCTATTTTTGACAAAGTTAAACCTTGGGATTTGTGTATGGTGACAGCGTATGAAACTGTTAAAGGTAACTGAGTACGGGAGCATGAGACATTGTTTTCTTTCCAAGACTTTGTAATAGGTGTGACAGGAAAAAGTCTTTCAGTGAGAAATGGTCCCCGATAATCATCAAAATGAACCATTACTGCCTGTGGCAAGCCTGGAGGCCGTAATCCTGGTCCGTAGACAATATCTTTTACCGTACCAAGTGCACCGTTGACCAATCCTCCCTCTGTCCATAGATTGGTACGCAAAATAATTCTGCATCCAATTGCTAAAGAAAGTTCAGCCTGAAGTCCAGACGCGTGCTCATCTTCACTCCATCTTGCTATTTGATTATTGTGGTCTGCTAATATTCTTGCCACTGGCCATTTTGATTTACGAAGTACTTCTTGATTATGTTCTTCAGCTTGCTTGTTTGTGGGAAAAAGGCGTATGGCATCTTGAAATCTTTCAAGTTCAGCCGGAGACTGTATAGCTTTACGTCGTTGCATAAGGGATGCGTATTGGTCGCCTGTAACTTCGCCTACGGAAAGCGAATCAAGAGTCTCTCTAAACTGTATTTGCTGATCGTCGCTTTGTCTCATTGACTTTGTTAAGGTGAAACATTTTTCAAACATCTTAAGAACTGTTTGTCCACGTAAAGCCAAAATGTCTTTTATAGAATGTCTACTATATAGAGGTGTGTCTTTTACAGGCTGTAGCTGCCTAATATCTCCAATCAGGTAAACAAATAAGCCTTCAAAAGGTTCAATGCTGTCTGGTTTACCTTCGCGACATCTTTGCTCAAGTGCATCCATCAGACGGCATCCGATCATTGAAAATTCGTCAATAATGAGAAATGAAACTGGATTCATGCTGAGCTGTAGATTTCTTGCTGCTTCACTTCCTAAATCAGCAAACGATTTAAAACATGTTGGTACTTTTAGTGCAGAGTGAATTGTTTTGCCCTCGACATTAATTGCAGCAGCACCTGTTGGAGCTAAAACCATAATAGCCTCCGGTCCTAACTGCTCGGTAACTCTTTTACGAATTTCTTTTATTACCGTACTTTTTCTAGCTCCGGCTTTCCCAATAATAAAAGTACGTTTAGGGCAATTTATAAATCTTGATTGCAAAGACGAAAGCTGTTGCGTGCATAAGTGAAGTATTTTTTGCTGCTCATCTGCAAATCTGATCTCAGACGTATCGTAATTTTGATGCACTGTAAGTTGTTGTTCTTTACAGTATTTTAAAAATGAAGTAAAATTGCTATCAGGGTACTTGTAACTCTCACTTTTCCACTCACATGCATGTTCAATCACGCGTTGCCCCAAAGTATCCTCGTTTGTCTGCACAGGAACTATGGCAGCTGCTGCCATATATGGATCAATCTCGCGGTATTCTTCTTGCAGGATTTCTGTCTCATGTGTACTGCTAACAGCAGGAAAATTTATTTCTTCGTGTGCATCAATATTTAGATCATTGAATGCTTCCCATGAGTGATACGCAGACGGCAGGCCTTCTTGCAATAAAGAGTCAGAATTACCTCTCCAAGGATAATTGAGTAATACTTGTTGCCTGTAGTATTCTTCGGCTAGAGTTGGGTCGTGGTTGAGTGATGTAAGAGGAAAAACCTGACAACTGCATCTTTTCTTCTTTGGTGATAATCGATTCCTCTTACTGAGAAAGATTTTGCAAACTTAAGAAGCGTGCAGGAAGTAATTTTCTCCGGCCGCGCGCAATATTTCTGAAGCATGCTTTTTGATGGTCTTTCGTCGCTTGAAAAGTTGATTTCTTCCCAGTTCTTATCATGAAGCCGTATTGTAACTACTTCCCGACTACTGTGATACATTGGCCATCCCATTAATATGTGTACTACCTCTTGGGCTGAGTGATCCCTTTCAGAAACAGAAGACAAAATAAGTTTTTGGACTGCTTGAACCGCTGGATTTGTTTTGTTCATCTTATTTAAAATCTCAGATAACAATTCCTTGTAAGGAACAGAAGCTGATTCTGATTTTGAGGCATATTTGGCAATGTAATGCAAAACCGCATCCTTTGATGTAATATGACTGAAATCCGTGTTAGCTCTCCAAACTTGTGACACGAAGCAATTGTAGGTATTCATTTCAGAATCGTTTCTTTTTGGCAAAAAGCTAATTATGCCATTTTCTACTTGAAGCTTTGGAGAGTCGCTCTCTGCTTTTGGAAAACCAAATCTGCAGCTATAACTATTTGTACCTCTTTTTTTCCTTAGGCAATAATCTCCATGTCTTGTGTGACGTTGGACTTGATTTAAGAGCTGAGCGAGATCCTTTTCACGTTCTTCACTGGAAATGTCTGAAAAGCGAACTCGACAGCGGTGTATATCATTTACGAGGACGTCCTTGTCAGGATTAACAGCACTGCATAGTTTTTCAAAATATGCTGTTACGGCTGCTACATTTTCAGCGTTAGTCATGTCTAGTGTTTCCATGTTTGGCGCCCCTCTTAACCACAACAATCCATGCATGTGAGGACTTCCACGCCATTGCCATTCGAAACGAACCCAGTAGTCGTCTATTAAAAACAACGGCGTCAAGATTTTTCTCAAAAATATATTACAACGTTTTTGAAAGAGCCAACCAGTCAACAGAGGGTTGTCGTGCATTAATTGTCTGCGTTCTGTATCAGTCAGCTCATTTGGATCTCTGTTAGGCTCTAAAAGTCTGAAAAGATCAGGCCAGTGATAATCAGCTGCAGACAGTGTAAAAAAAATTGTTGGTGCTCCAATTTGTCCCACCATGGAAAGGAGTTTCCCACAACGTGCACGCCAGTATCCTTTTGTGAATCTTAATTTGCTAGCATAAATCATAATGTGTTTTGCCATTTCTGGTTGCCTATTCAGAATATCACGCATCTGCTCTACCGGCTTATTGCTGAACCTATTTCGTTGAACGAAAAAAGGCCCTTTAGCCAAAGACTGCCACCGAAGAATTGAATTCATGGCAAAGTAGCGAAATCGGGGGTCTTTCGCAAATCGCCCATCTTCATACTTCATTAGGAACTTAAAATACTCATCAGGAGAGACTGCTTTTTGACGAGGTTGTCGTAAGTCAGCTGTACCATATGGAAAAAGATGAGGAAAAGCACGTGCTATGTAACCCTCTTCTTGAAATTCGTTGATAAGCTGTGAATTTAATGAAGGGTGAGGCACACGAATTGCGTCATTTATTAAGTTGTTTTGATCTACCGGTTCAAGTAGTGGTCTAAATGACTCGCGCCTTATTTCCTCGTTCAAAGTATCAATATCCTCAGTAATATCGGTTGCTGTTGGTAACATTTGAGATACATCACCATTCTCAGGTAATGTAGCGATCAAATATTCATCAATTGTGATATTTGAATAATAAGGATTGTGAGCTTTAAGCCATCTGAGTGCTTCTAGAAGGCGTTGTGAGCGAACAGAAAACTCTGCACATCCTGATAAAGTATCTTTTGTCACTAACACAGTTGAAGTCATATCTGAAGGATTGACAGGCAGGCGCGAAATAAAACTCTCAATATTTTGTTTAATTCTGATTACATTTCCGCTGTATCCATACTGTGAGCCTCGTATACGGTAAAGTGAAACCACTGGATGTATTTGAGCGATCATCATTTGTTCAATGTAGCTCAGATCTTTGAGACAAATAGGAACTGGACCTGGGTCCATCGAATTAGTGGCAGAAAACTTGAAAGCACCGTCTCTACACTTGCATGTCTGGCAGAGCCCAGCAGTATTTAATATGATATCAGGGAAAGCTCTGTGACACGTATTACAGAACACGTAGGTGATTTGCGATACCTCTCTATCAAACCCGATTGCTTCATTCATTTGAGTTGTCAGTATACCGGTTCTCGGCAAAAAATCTGAAGGTAACTAACTTGTGCGACTTCTCCGCATTGAATTACGATTCGCAATTCTTCTCATTTCAGCTGATTGCTTTCTCTTAACTGGCATCCTTGCAAATTCTATATAATAAAAACATATAATCCGTTCATATATAAAATGTTTCTTAATATGTATATTTTTTTATCCTGGATTGGCTGGACTATATCAAAATAAACAGATTTACTCTCATACTTCTTTTATACAATAAGATTGAATGAAAAGAAAAAAAAAATATTTTGAAATGGAAACAAAAAGTTTAATTACACCAATTGCTGAGTTCGATTAAAAAAAACTAAATTCATGTACTTAATACGATTTAAACTTCATTGCACGTGTTTTAAGATAAAAATGTATGGGGTCCTTATTTCAGAAAAGTAAAATATATGTAAAATATATAAAAGTAAAATATATGGGACCGAGATTAAGAGCTTTTACTAAAAGGTTGTTTCCGAGTATATTGTTATTTAAATAAGTTTTTCATGATAAAAAATGGCAACAATATAAATTATTTAAATTTTCTTTTTATTTAATTCAAACAATCGCAATGTTATGTCTATGGGGAAATGGAAAATTCTAGAGCAGACGATTCCGGGCGTTAGAGTTGACGAATATTTCTGTTTTTCAATCCCCGGCGAGATTTTGGCACTACCGACTTCCAGTCCAATTTTGGTATCAATGCGGCAAATATTTTGGCTGCTATCATGTACACAGAAGTGTAATTTTTCATCGGAAGCCGGAGCTTTGCTCCGACAATGAATTTTTTTAAATTTATTTTTTAATTTAATAATAACTTTTTAAGGGATACATCACTCACGCGAAAACACCTGCTCGCTAATGTTAATCCTATGAGAGAAAGTTTTAAAAATATCTCGTGTGCATTTCAATATTTTTAAAATATTTTTTTCCATTGGATATTTGAGGTCGATATCTACAAAGGCCATTTTTTAACTTTTTCGATTTTGTTTACAGGTTTTTTTTTGTTTTATTAGGATATTTTAACTTTCGGAACAGATTTCGAAAGATTGAAAAAGCGTCAGCGAGATAGACACTAAAGATTATGAGGATGTTATAAAAACGTTTAAAGCTAAAAAAATTGAGAAGAAACTGTATAAAAACATCATTAAATATCACAAAATTATTAAAGCTAGTAGTGGTTATCTTAATAAGTACCGCTTTCAATGATATATTTTTTTTAACTCAAGGCCTCTGTAAGCATAGGTGAAAGGGGGCCCCCATAAGTATCTGTTCCCAGGGTCCCCAAATTTGTAAAACGGTCCCTGGTCTCCGATGGAGCCGAAACATGTCAACAGTCTAATAAAACTTATATATTTTACTGTTTATAAAGTTTTTATTTTACGCCTTTTATCAATTAAAAGAAGTATATTAATATACCCTTTTTCAATAATTAACGATTCTTTTAATGTATGTGTTAAAATAGTTGTACTTAAAAACCTAAATAAAGAATTAAAACTAATGATTTTCGAATTTTTTTTATTCATAAAATTTAAATCTGTAGCTTTGATTATCCCGCTTGTCGACACGTACAGTGGTGGCAGCAATCACAATTATTTCTGAGGGCAAATCCACGCTCCATGCGCTGCTGTCTTTCGAAATCGGCAATACATTTCCGGTAAACATGTTCGTGGGTTTTCCCAATAATATCTCTCTCGTTGGGTACATGACCTGGAAAAAAAAATTATTACTGCATTTTAAATTTGTATGCTGTGTGTATGACGTCATTTTTTTTTCTACATCATTCTACACTGCAAAAAAAAAAGGTGTTGATTTTACAGTATAATACTGGCATCCAGCTGCTAGCATTATACCGTAAAATTAACAGTAATAAACAGTAAAATAAGCAATAATACGCTAGCCGCGCATTCGGCTAGCGTATACAGCGTATACGTAGCATAAACAGATTTGATTTATGAGTTTTATTCAACATGTTTTCGCAAATTTTCTTTCATTGTTGTAACCATTGTTCCAACTCTTATATGCTTAACACTATATATTTATATTCGCCAACGTCAAATTCTCGGCAAGCTTGGCAACACTTTTTGACGACAAAAATAGGTTGCCATAAATGAACCCAACTTGGCTACAGATGACTAATTTGGCGATATTCTCATTCAAATTCAATGTTGACGAGAACTGGGAATGACTCTTCTGTAATCGGGTTCCACGCATTTTAGCTTCGTGTTTTTCAGTAAAATTGGCTAAAATCGTAAAACCAAGCAATAGGGAGACTATCTTTTCCTGCCGGTACAGGCCAGACGGACTGTTCTTAGTTTAGTGTAATACATCGGCTGCTCACATCCAGGTAACATCGACGATTCGCAAGCAGCTGACGTGCAACAGAATGACGAAAAATATTGATTTTTTTTTGGCTGTGTGATAGCGAATCGGAAGTATTAATATATATAAGACAGAAGAAAGTTTTGGGATTGGCATATCCGACTAGTGTCGTTGATAAAATAGTAAATACCAAGGCCAATAGCATGGGAAAGAGAGTAAGTCCATATCCCGTTTATGTTATTTCTTATGATGGCCGCAAGATGGCTCAGGTAGAATTTTTGCTGAAAGTCAACCCTGAAACCGAAACGGACCCGATACACTTCAACCCGAATTCGAAGTGAAAGAAAATTAATCCATATTTTAATTCAATTATAGGAAACTCGCATACATTTATATCTGTAATATCAATTTTATCTTTTATTTATAAAAATGAACACCTATACACTGACAAATATTCAATTATATGGTTTTTTTATTAATTTGAAAAAAATTTCGAACTTTTGAAAAATCGGGTTGACCGGAAAGAGTCAAAACCTGATATGAAGCAATCCGGAACCCGAAACATTTAAAGTGAAGCCGACCCCAACCCGATCCGCAACGAAACAAATTGGCGTCAATCATAGGTCGAGTAGGTTCGGGTAAAATCGGGCTGTCCGAACTGATACAGGACTCTAGTGTGTATTATATATCACTAATCAGAATTTGTACTTTTCAAAATTGTGTTTGTTATGACTTTGGCATGGAAAAGGTAGTAATCAAAACCAAGTTTCATTTTTGGTACTTACTCCTCTTGCCATGTCAACGCCTCAATTATTTTTTACACTTCTTTATTTAATTCAACCTGATTTTTGTATGTAAAGATGGAATTTTCTAATCGATTTTTAACCCACTTCATGATAGGATAGAATTATAAAAATTAAATAGAAAGGTGCGTTTTCGATGACAATACAAACTTTTAATATTTTTAGAACTTAATTATAAACTAGAATCCGTCAGGCCGAAATGTCGGAGCATTGAGTGGGATAAACATAAAATATAACATGAACAATATATAATATATATTTTTTATTTTTATATTTACTGTTTAATAGTATAAAAGAAAAATTACAATAACTGCTGTTGAATCTTCAAGTGTTTATTCGGTCAACAGTTGCCTCAGATACTGCTCAAATGCTAATCTATCAGCAAGTGCCCCCCCCCATTCTTCTAATTTGGTCTAGCCTATCCTTTGCGAAAGGCACTTCAATCAGAACATCCTCTAAACGTCGAACCCTGCTAAACGCGACATAAGTTGCTCCAAGTGACAACTCCTTTTCACCAATGTCCACAGCTATTTTTGACAAAGTTAAACCTTGGGATTTGTGTATGGTGACAGCGTATGAAACTGTTAAAGGTAACTGAGTACGGGAGCATGAGACATTGTTTTCTTTCCAAGACTTTGTAATAGGTGTGACAGGAAAAAGTCTTTCAGTGAGAAATGGTCCCCGATAATCATCAAAATGAACCATTACTGCCTGTGGCAAGCCTGGAGGCCGTAATCCTGGTCCGTAGACAATATCTTTTACCGTACCAAGTGCACCGTTGACCAATCCTTCCTCAGTCCACAGATTGGTACGCAACATATACGTGCTCATCTTCACTCCATCTTGCTATTTGATTATTGTGGTCTGCTAATATTCTTGCCACTGGCCATTTTGATTTACGAAGTACTTCTTGATTATGTTCTTCAGCTTGCTTGTTTGTGGGAAAAATGCGTATGGCATTTTGAAATCTTTCAAGTTCAGCCGGAGGCTGTATAGCTTTACGTCGTTGCATAAGGGATGCGTATTGGTCGCCTGTAACTTCGCCTACGGAAAGCGAATCAAGAGTCTCTCTAAACTGTATTTGCTGATCGTCGCTTTGTCTCATTGACTTTGTTAAGGTGAAACATTTTTCAAACATCTTAAGAAGTGTTTGTCCACGTAAAGCCAAAATGTCTTTTATAGAATGTCTCCTATATAGAGGTGTGTCTTTTAGAGGCTGTAGCTGCCTAATATCTCCAATCAGGTAAACAAATAAGCCTCCAAAAGGTTCAATGCTGTCTGGTTTACCTTCGCGACATCTTTGCTCAAGTGCAGCCATCAGACGGCATCCGATCATTGAAAATTCGTCAATAATGAGAAATGAAACTGGATTCATGCTGAGCTGTAGATTTCTTGCTGCTTCACTTCCTAAATCAGCAAACGATTTAAAACATGTTGGTACTTTTAGTACAGAGTGAATTGTTTTGCCCTCGACATTAATTGCAGCAGCACCTGTTGGAGTCAAAACCATAATATCTTCCGGTCCTAACTGCTCGGTAACTCTTTTACGAATTTCTTTTATTACCGTACTTTTTCCAGCTCCGGCATTCCCAATATTAAAAGTACGTTTAGGGCAATTTATAAATCTTGATTTCAAAGACGAAAGCTGTTGCGTGCATAAGTGAAGTATTTTTTGCTGCTCATCTGTAAATCTGATCTGAGACGTATCGTAATTTTTATGCACTGTAAGTTGTTGTTCTTTACAGTAATTTAAAAATGAAGTAAAATTGCGATCAGGGTACTTGTAACTCTCACTTTTCCACTCACATGCATGATCAATCACGCGTTGCCCCAAAGTATCCTCGTTTGTCTGCACAGGAACTATGGCAGCTGCTGCCATATATGGATCAATCTCGCGGTATTCTTCTTGCAGGATTTCTGTCTCATGTGTACTGCTAACAGCAGGAAAATTTATTTCTTCGTGTGCATCAATATTTAGATCATTGAATACTTCCTCCCATGAGTGATACGCAGACGGCAGGCCTTCTTGCAATAAAGAGTCAGAATTACCTCTCCAAGGATAATTGAGTAATACTTGTTGCCTATAGTATTCTTCGGCTAGAGTTGGGTCGTGGTTGAGTGATGTAAGAGGAAAAACTCTGACAACTGCATCTTTTCTTCTTTGGTGATAATCGACTCCTCTTATTGAGAAAGATTTTGCAAACTTAAGAAGCGTGCAGGAAATAAGTTTCTCCGCGCGCAATATTTTTGAAGCATGCTTTTTGATGGTCTTTCGTCGCTTGAAAAGTTGATTTCCTCCCTGTTCTTATCATGAAGCCGTATTGTAACTACTTCCCGACTACTGTGATACATTGGCCATCCCATTAATATGTGTACTACCTCTTGGGCTGAGTAATCCCTTTCAGAAACAGAAGACAAAATAAGTTTTTGGACTGCTTGAACCGCTGGATTTGTTTCGTTCATCTTATTTAAAATCTCAGATAACAATTCCTTGTAAGGAACAGAAGCTGTTTCTGATTTTGAAGCATATTTGGCAATGTAATGCAAAACCGCATCCTTTGATGTAATAGGACTGAAATCCGTGTTAGCTCTCCAAACTTGTGACACGAAGCAATTGTAGGTATTCATTTCAGAATCGTTTCTTTTTGGCAAAAAGCTAATTATGTCATTTTCTACTTGAAGCTTTGGAGAGTCGCACTCTGCTTTTGGAAAACCAAATCTGCAGCTATAACTATTTGTACCTCTTTTTTTCCTTAGGCAATAATCTCCATGTCTTGTGTGACGTTGGACTTGATTTAAGAGCTGAGCGAGATCTTTTTCACGATCTTCACTGGAAATGTCTGAAAAGCGAACTCGACAGCGGTGTATATCATTTACGAGGACGTCCTTGTCAGGATTAACAGCACTGCATAGTTTTTCAAAATATGCTGCTATATTTTCAGCGTTAGTCATGTCTAGTGTTTCCATGTTTGGCGCCCCTCTTAACCACAACAATCCATCCATGTGAGGACTTCCACGCCACTGCCATTCGAAACGAACCCAGTAGTCGTCTATTAAAAACAACGGCGTCAAGATTTTTCTCAAAAATATATCACAACGTTTTTGAAAGAGCCAACCAGTCAACAGAGGGTTGTCGTGCATTAATTGTCTGCGTTCTGTATCAGTCAGCTCATTTGGATCTCTGTTAGGCTCTAAAAGTCTGAAAAGATCAGGCCAGTGATAATCATCTGCAGACAGTGTAAAAATAATTGTTGGTGCTCCAATTTGTCCTACCATGGAAAGGAGTTCCCCACAACGTGCACGCCAGTATCCTTTTGTGGATCTTAATTTGCTAGCATAAATCATAATGTGTTTTGCCATTTCTGGTTGCCTATTCAGAATATCACGCATCTGCTCTACCGTCTTATTGCTGAACCTATTTCGCTGAACGAAAAAACGCCCTTTAGCCAAAGACTGCCACCGAAGAATTGAATTCATGGCAAAGTAACGAAATCGGGAGTCTTTAGCAAATCGCCCGTCTTCATACTTCATTTGAACTTAAAATACTCATCAGGAGAGACTGCTTTTTGACGAGGTTGTCGTAAGTCAGCTGTACCATGTGGAAAAAGATGAGGAAAAGCACGTGCTATGTAACCCTCTTCTTGAAATTCGTTGATAGGCTGTGAATTTAATGAAGGGTGAGGCACGCGAATTGCGTCATTTATTAAGTTGTTTTGATCTACCGGTTCAAGTAGTGGTCTAAATGACTCGCGCCTTATTTCCTCGTTCAAAGTATCAATATCCTCAGTAATATCGGTTGCTGTTGGTAACATTTGAGATACGTCACCATTCTCAGGTAATGTAGTGATCAAATCTTCATCAATTGTGATATTTGAATAATAAGGATTGTGAGCTTTAAGCCACCTGAGTGCTTCTAGAAGTCGTTGTGAGCGAACAAAAAACTCTGCACATCCTGATAAAGTATCTTTTGTCACTAACATAGTTGAAGTCATATCTGAAGGATTGACAGGCAGGCACGAAATAAAACTCTCAATATTTTGTTTAAAGCTGATTACATTTGAGTTGTCAGTATACCGGTACTCGGCAAAAAATCTGAAAGTAACTGACTTGTGCGACTTCTCCGCATTGAATTACGATTCGCAGTTCTTCTCATTTCAGCTGATTGCTTTCTCTTAACTGGCATCCTTGCAAATTCTATATAATAAAAACATATAATCCGTTCATATATAAACTGTTTCTTAATATATATTTTTTTTTATCCTGGATTAGCTGGACTATATCAAAATAAACAGATTTACTCTCATACTTCTTTTATACAATAAGCTTGAATGAAAAGAAAAAAAAATATTTTGAAATGGAAACAAAAAGTTTAATTACACCAATTGCTGAGTTCGATTTAAAAAAAAACTAAATTCATGTACTTAATACGATTTAAACTTCATTGCACGTGTTTCAAGATAAAAATGTATGGGGTCCTTATTTCAGAAAAGTAAAATATATGTAAAATATATAAAAGTAAAATATATGGGACCAAGATTAAGAGCTTTTACTAAAAGGTTGTTTCCGAGTATATTGTTATTTAAATAAGTTTCTCATGATAAAAAATGGCAACAATATAAATTTTTTCAATTTTCTTTTTATTTAATTCAAAAGTTTTTCATGATAAAAAATGGCAACAATATAAATTATTTCAATTTTCTTTTTATTTAATTCAAACAATCGCAATGTTATCTCTATGGGGAAATGGAAAATTCTAGAGCAGACGATTCCGGGCGTTAGAGTTGACGAATATTTCTGTTTTTCAATCCCCGGCGAGGTTTTGCCACTACCGACTTCCAGTCCAATTTTGGTATCAATGCGGCAAATATTTTGGTCGCTATCGTGTACACAAAAGTGTAATTTTTCATGGGAAGACGGAGCTTTGCTCCGACAATTAATACATTCATTTTGAGGCATTTTTCCGTTAGCTCGCTACAGATGATAAATCGCCAAATAGACTCTGTAACTCGTACAATTGCATACGAGTTGAAACAACAATCGATTGAATTACGCACCAATTCACACGCGCCAAAATATGCCAAATGGCTGTGAAATTGCAACAATGAATCATTTTAAAGGTTAAAAAGTAGAAAATAAATTATAAATTTAAAAAAATGAAGAGTGTAATATTAAAAAAATACGCTTTGATCAACTAATAGTTTAGAATTAATTAATTTCCTATCATACATTGAGAAATTAATTTAGAAATCCTAGAAATAAAGTTTAAATAATGTTTCATTTTTTCTTTGCTGTTGCCATAGCTTAAAAAAGGAACATAGCAAAAATTATATATTTTTAACTAGGGGGCCTACCCCCTGCGAGCTACGCTCGCCAACCCCCGCTCAGACTTCGAGGCCTCTAAAAACATGACAGCGTGCTTTATTTTAAAAATATTGGTAAATCTGTGATTGGGTTGCCATGCTTTTAACGTTTTAATGGGGCATTTTTTTATTATCATGGCCTCATACATAGCTGTTGCGACAACTGACGACTGTTTTCGGGATTGATAAGTGAAATCAATTACAGCTTGAAAACCAGCTTGTATAAAATGGTTAGGTTTAAATTGTGGCTACCTCTGGGACTTTTATAACAACGATCTGTATTCTATTCTTCCTTTGCGTTTAAGGATGAGAAAAATTCCATCTGCTTGTGAATAACATTAAGAACCACGGTATTGAAAAGTACTATGTTATAGACATTTTCAGTAACAGGCTTTAATTTTCTCTCTATTTTAATGCACCATCATGCATATTTTCATGTTATTTTAAATATGTAAATTATTTATTTCAATATGTGTATACGAATTTTCTAATAATTATTTATCATACAAAATTAATTTAATATTTTGTGCATGCATGCCTGCATTTATTCGGCATTAATTGATGAGATATTTAAACAAATTTGCTATCCGCGATAATTTTACACCATGTTATGTCACTTGAATATTGTCCATAAGAAAATCGGGTTCTTTTCCAGTATAGAATTCTTTGCTTTTAGGTTTGGCGTAATTCGAGTTTCAAAAAGGGATAGATTCGTTAATATACATAGATTTGTGGCCAAAAGTTATGAAAAAAACAAAAAAACAATGAACTGTTGGTGCTTTTCTATTATAAGGGTCTTGACGGTTTTTTTAATTCTCCTTCCGTTCAGTTGGACAATTATTATTTTATATATTCGTTTCAAATATCCGAATTAGTGATTTTATAAATTCGTTTAATTAAATTTTACAAAAAAATAACAAAATGATATCAATAAATAATAATTACTATTAATTCCTTTCCCCCCCTTTCTTTTGCTTTTATATAAATGACGTCATTTGGACGAATTTATTCAAAATATTTTCAGTTTATAAATTAAATTAAATGCTGACAGACGATTGAATCCTGACGATAGAAATGTGATTTTTTTTTTTCAAATTTTCCTGAAAAACATAATTTAATCACAATTTTGTCTTCATTATCGATTGAAATAAAAGATAAATTCAATTTCAATTTGAAAATGACGAATAAAAAGAAATCAATAATCCCTATCGGGATCCTTTTCAATTTTTTTCCCTTTTTTGTCACAAAACAAACTGAGTAATTAGTTGCCATCATTACAGAAATGTCATTAAAATTAGAAAAAAATTAATATCTCGAAAAATAATTCAATTTCAAAATTCTATTACCAGTTTTGACATCCGCGGATTTTTATGGACAATTGGTATTAATTTCACCATCAAGCGTCTAATATTTTATTAAAAATAGCCCTGAAACATAATCAGTCGTTTAATCAGTCGTTTCATAAAATCGTTTCATAAATTCGTTTCATAAAATCGTTTCACAAATTCGTTTCATTAGGATTTTATATATATAGGGTAGATAAATTCACTTGCTTGTGCTTTCTACCAGGCAAAAAGCAGTGCGTAATCGAATTCGGTACCCACGCCAAATTAATATATTGAAACGGAAATTGTTTGGAAAAAACACGAGAAATTAGGCGTCACTTTAGAGATAAACATTAAATGCTTAATGTAGAAAATGAATTATGAATAAAAAATGACGAGTGTAATATCGAAAAAAAAATTAAGAGTGTTTTTTTTAAATTAAATATTTTTACTTTTATACTTATTAAACTGAAAACTGTTCATTTGTAAATGAGCCAGCGCTAATTTTTTAAAAATATTATATATTTTATTTTTAATTAAAAATGTGTTTATTGAAATTTCTTGAAAATGATGGTAATATGTGTTACAGGATGCGGAAAAAATTTTGGATAGCTCAATCAAGATTACTATCAGGAAGAGATTTTGCAGGAAGTTGTCAAGCCTTTTGCTCAAAAACACTTTTCTGGACGAAACTGGGTGTTTCAATAAGACTCTGCACCACCTCATCGCGCGCGCAAGACTCTTGGCTGGTTTAGGGCGGGGAACATTGACAACATTTCTCCCGATGAATGACCCGACATCAATTCAATGCATTTTTTCATTTGGGGAATTTTGAAGGCAAAGTTCTTGGCTACTTCCCATCAAAGTCTGGACGGTCTGAAAGTAAAATTGATTAAGGAATGGACCAATCTTAGGCTAGGGAGAACATCAACGCAGAACCCAAACCACTAAACCTAGAAACATGAAATTTGGAGGGAAAATACTTCTTAGGATGTAGAGGCGCGTTAGAAAGAATTTTCTCAAATTCCACCCCTAAGACAGGTTAAAAAAAGAACAAAGATTTAAAAAATTCATTGAAAATCGGATATTATATTTATGTGACAAATGATAACATATTTTAATGTATTTTTGTATGCTGAAACGAATGGTACCAAGTACGTTTTTCTAAGTCCAATAGTTCGTGAGATATTGCATATATTCCAGGTAAAGGTTCATATTGCTTTAAAACACAAGTTGAAAATCACCGATATATTTCATTTGATTCAAGGTTCATTCGGAAAACCGGTCAGCTTAGCGGGCGAAGCCTGCTAGTTTATATATATATTTCTTTTTTTTGTAGATTTATTATAAGTTTATAACAGTTACTTATCGAACTTTTTGTTCCGTCAAATTTTGAGGTGTGCCATTTCGTATCAATAAAATATTTATGAAAACTAATAATCATTCAAAATGATTACACTCGTCTGAACGATTTTCCGAAAAAATATTCACAATATACGACAGGTATTATTACAGGTTTATTCGCAAATGCAAATAAACATCTCCGGTAAAATAGCTATATTTTTATGTATTTTAATAACGTGGACTCTAATAGCGGCATCTATTGGTGAAAATGTTAACTATTTTTTTCGTTTACTGCAGAAAATACGAGTCTGTGACAAGTATTATGATACAAAAAGCACTCCTATATATAAATCTATATAATAGATATATAATCTATTAGATTAATAAATTAGATTAATTAATAGATATATCTAAAATCTATATATTTAAAATGCTAAGAGTTTTCTTTCGACAGTCCGTGGGAACAAAGTACTGCATCAAATTTCATCATTCTTTTTTTTTAACGAATGATAGTTGGATACAGATTTGTTAACGTACATTCGTTTATTTGAAAATTTAATTAATTAGCCGTAATTTTAAATTAAACTTTTACTTCTGTGTATGACGTCATAAAGTCTGCAATCTGATAACTTCCACTGTTGCGAGAATAAAAGAAAAATAATAAATTTTAAAGATATGTGGCTTTAAGGCCGAATTTTTTAATTTGTAAGTTAAATTTCGGTAAAAATATTTATCCGCGTGCACTTTATTTTTATAAGCGAATAAAAATTCATATTTATTGTGACGTCACGGGAATATTGTCAATTGGGTTTATTTTATCATTATGCATTATAACTTTATTGATGCCACTTTTTTTCATTACAAATAAATACAAAATATTTTTTTATTTGTATACATGGTGTTTAAACATAAAAGTAACGTATATAAAGTACGTGTGAAAAGTTTGCGCCGGTGAAATTGACGTTATGCTTAGCTTGAAATGCATTTTAACATTGATAAAACTAAAGATAAAAATTTATACGATTGTGTCAACATGACGCAATTTTAGCTGATTTTTCAATTCTTAATTATACAGATTAGAATTGGAGCCTTTATTGATTGCTTCATCTTGATTGCATACCTTGATTACATGTTACCAATTACTTTTTTTTTTTTAAATTATAGCTTAGAAAATTTCATTTTTAGTAAAAAAATTCACAAAAGTAAAGCTTTGCAGGAAAATTAAAATTATTAAAAATAGTGTTATGGTAGAAAAAAAACTTGAAATAATGATTGTATTTTTAGTTAGAATAAACAATGTAAGGCTAATATTTTATAGGAATTATTTTGGTAGGTTTGTTATATGTTCAATTAATAGTTCCTTATTAGTGGCGAAGTCCTATTTCTTTCACTATGAATTTCTCTGTCGACGTCAAAAAATGGTAGTCTACTTTTAGACGCTAGCCAAAACACAGTGGCAATTTTTAGAAATGTATAATGGTTATGACAACAAACGGCGCCATTGCTTTCATCCCGCTTACATCGCTTCTAAATACAATTTCAAATTTTTACTACATTTTACAATTTCAATTTTTGCATCATCAAGTAGAAAAATGTTAGCTTTCGAATGAAATTTATTTGAAAACTGCCGCTTAATTGTGAATAATAATAATAATAATAATAATAAACCCTACTAAATCATAAGATCAGATTATCCATAAGATGGAGCATTTTGGCGCTTAACTAAAGTCTGTAAAAATAAAATAAAATAAAATAAAAATAAAAAATAAAAATAAAAAAAACTATTTTCAGTTTATGTTGAATTCGTTGATGTATATGTTGCATAAGAATATGCTAAGAATTGTATTTATATATATTTTTAAAGATCCATTGGGTATTTAACTGTATAAGAGGGAAAATATCCCCGACTGTGATGGAAAAGGGATAATCACCCTGATTATGGAAAAGGACCGAAGAAACCATGCAAATAAATTACACTTGAAAACATTAAAAATCTCCCTCATCTGCAGGTTGTATATTATTATTGTAAAAAAAAAAATTCTCCATAATCACATAAAAACTCACTAGCTTGAAACAATGGATGTATTTTAGAAGATATGGATTTGAAACGAACAATGATTAAAGAGGACATTTTAAAACTTTTTATTTAATTTTTAATGTCGAATTTCGGCGGTGCCTTTGGGAAGATGCAATGCACATGCGCATAAGAGCTCATTCGGTTTCATTATCACAGGGTGGGGGGAGATGTGTGCTTTATTTACAATGTTCTTTTATTTACGGAATATGAGATGGACGTAAGAATATACTATTTATTGCCGAAACGTCAGTTGAGGCTCACTGTGGAGACCCGAAAAGTTTTTGGTTTCTGTCTGTCTGTCTGTTCCGCGATAACTGCCGCAAAAATGATCCGATTAGTTTAATTTTTGGTAGGTATGTTGGTGAAGTACCCGGAATTAGCTGTATAGTTTTTAGTTACATTTGGTTCATTCGTTCGGAAAATATAGAACATTTCTTTTTAGGTCATAATGCTTTCCAATGGGAATTCAGACGATTTTGAAATTTTTCATTCGTTGAAAATAAAATGGCGCATTTCATTAATGTATTTAAATGGTAAGTTATGAAGGCTAAAATTTAACAAGTCAGGTCTTAAATTATTCAAATTAATTTGAAATTTTGTTAATACATTCGTCCGATTTTTTAAATTAGGTATATAATTTTTGGCGCAATTTTAACATCTGTTTTAATAATATAATACTTTTTATTTTATCATTTTTTGCAAATTTTAAAATGCATTTATTTTTATTTTCCTCTTTAAGGCGGTATTCAAAAGAAATATTTTTCCGCGCTCAACAACTCAAATTTTTGAGACACATTTTCAAACTCATTTTTTAAAATAAAAACATGAAACTTGGCGGCGTGATTTATGAAGACACTAGCTGTTACCCGTGACTTCGTTCACGCAACATTAAAAGAAGAATAAATGCATTAATTAAGCAAAATATTTCACTCCCGATAATTAAAAACGTAAATAATTAACTAACTCTTTATCACATTTCATAGGAAACAATACGGTATTTCTTTGTTATAGGGACCTTGACATAACTCCGTCTTAAAAAAGTGAAAATTTGTACCAAATAATCGCGAAAATGACGCTACCAATTCAAAATGGAGGGCCAAATAAAATCGTGGAAATCAATGAATTCGGTAAAAACATGTAAAATGTACTTGATAAACCATTTTATTTTTAACGCTTTTGTGAAACTTTTTCACAACCAAACACACCTTCAAAAATAATTAATTGGAAATATATGCTTTTTCTTTAAATTCAATTCTGCCTCCTTGATTTAATGTATAGCTGAAACAAATCTTGTTTTCTAAAAGACAATATGTTGACAGACGATTTTTGTTCTGCAGAAAAAAAATTATTCATGAAGTTTGAATATGTGAAAATATGTTTTTATTTTTCGGATAATTTACTGAAATCAAGATTTTGTTTTCACCATCTAGTCAAATTAAAAATAAATTCTGTTTTCAGTTTTAATGAGAAAATGACGTAAAAAATATATTGATCCGTTTTTTTTTCTCCTTTTCTATTCACAAATATGGAGTAATTTACTTGCCGTTTTTAGAGAGACTTCATTAAAAATTTACAATAATGATAATAATAATAATATATCGGAATCTAATTCAATTTTTTAAATTCTGAGAGTTTGTGAGACATCCTTGGATCAATGATAACCGATGTTAAGTATATCGTGTTGCGTCCGATAGTCTAAGAGGAGTAGTTGCGAAATACAGACGGTCAGATTTTAATATAATAGATTCATGTTCAATTTTCTTTTCTTAAAATTATGATGTGATTTTAGCAGAAAAATCTGATCTGTATATAACTGATAATTATGCTTAATAATTAGTATAGCTAAAAAACATTTCTATTTTTCGTTTCAAATATGGCGTGAAACTCATCTACTTTCTATACTTACTGATATTTGTATTATTAATGTATGGAATTGATTCATGCTCCTTTTAAAACATATTTGAAAATTCACGTTTTATTTACAATATGATGAAGCCACTTTTTCCCCCAGAGAAATATCTTTTTAATGATATAATTCTTAAATTCGTGGTTGTACGCTGTGCAGTAAAGTGATAATCCATATCCTCTGTACTTATATAATTCTCTTTAATCTTTTTTTTCTGGCAATCATGACGTAAATTTTAGCAGAAAACTCTCATCTGTATGTAACTGATATTCAAGCTCAATCGATCTCAGTATCGATAAAAAAAATTTCAGTTTTTCATCTTAAATATTACGTCCATTATCTGTCTATTTTCATACTACTATATACTGATATTCATGCTCCTTGTATTATTAGGAATATTTGAAAATACATGGTTTTATTTATGACGTCAGATTGTCCAATCCAAGGAGGATCCTTTCATAGTTCCATCGTCCAAGCGAAATCTTTTCTTAAAAATATAATTATTATTCATTTTTTTATCTAATTATATCGCAGTCTTTGACAGAAAATGTCTTCTCAACGTAACTGATGTATACTTCATGTATAACAAAAAATACTCCATATTTGCCTTCAAATATCATGGCAATTCATCATATTTTGAATTATTTTTATTTTTCATTTTTTACGTGGAAATCGTTTAATTAAAAAATAATTGTTGAGGAAAAATTATTATTCTAGGTTTTGTATTTATTGACAACGGCTATGCTTAGCAACGTAAAATGATTAATTAACTTTTAACAGAAAAAATGTCCATTTATTCTCTATGAAAATAACGAAATTTGGAATTATTTAAAAAAATACTTGAATAAAATAAACAAAAACCAGCCTATGTTCATTTCCGGGTTATAATCAACCTATATGCAAAGATACAGGATCATTAAATTCTCCATTTTGATGCTGGCTTCAGCCTAACATTTGCACACTATCGGATTTATAATATTACTAGCTGTTACCCGTGACTTCGTTCACGTAACATTAAAAGAAAAATAAATGTACTAATCAAGCAAAATATTTCACTCCCGATAATTAAAAACGTAAATAATTAACTAACACTTTATCACATTTCATAGAAGAAAATACGATATTTCTTTGTTATAGGGGCCTTGACATAAATCAGTTTAAAACAAGAACGAAAAATCATGCGTCAAGCATAGATTATGTAACACTTTCCAACGCTACCAAAATAATTTTACAAATCATACCGTTTAATAGGCTGAAAGACAACATCTAAGTAAACAATTTGGAAAACGCATAACACATTTAAAAACATAATTTCAGGAATTTCCAACATATACAATATTCGGAAAAATATCCGAATACTTTTATTCAGCCCTGTATATGGTCTATAGATTTGTATATATACTACATAGGATGCTAAATTTTAGTTCAGTTAGGAAACGCGTAGCACAGTTTAAAATTCTCCTTCTGGATTTTCTGCCAATAAACGGAAATGTGTTCGCGAACTTTTGTGCTTCCCTGTATATGATATACAGAATTTATACACACCACGTAATAGACAAAAAGTGAGTTAAATTTAATATCGCGTTCAGTAACTTAAAACGCACTTCCAAGAATTATTGTTAACAGACAGTAGAGAATTCTTTTGTGTGTCCCTGTCAATGAACGATGACTGCTATACACACAATATTCTGTAGAAAGCCTCTTGTAATGCACCTTAGTGATATATATAAATTTCAATGCGTTTAAAATAGTGAAACATTATTTAAATAAACCGCCGACGATTTTTCTCCATAGACGTAATGTAAACCCTACAGTCGGCCCAAACAACTGGCGGCTTGCTTTGAAAACCTTTCCCCGTCCAATGAATCCAGTCCTTGGGCCTAATGATTTGGGCGATAACCGGCTTCATATTGCAAGCCGATTTTACCGTTCAATACCTCTCTATTCTTTCACTGTACTCAGTGATTATTAATGTATGAAATTGATACACGCTTCATTTGAAACATATTTTTAAAAATCCCGTTTTAATATGACGTCACTTTGATCCCAAAGAAATCTCTTTTCAATGATATAATTCTTGTTAATTTTCTTTTCCTGGCAATAATGACGTGAATTTTAGCAAAAAACTCACATCTGTTTGTACTGATATATACGGATTTATATTTGATACTTATTATTAATCAGTATCAAAAAAATATTTCAGTTATTCATCTTAAATATGACGTCCATTATGTATATACTTTTATTATACACTGATAGTCATGCTCTTTGTAATATCTTACGAATATTTGAAAATACATGTTTTATTTATGACGTCAAATTTGTTCAAGCCAAGGAGGATATTTTTCATAGTTCCATGGTTCAAGCGAAATCTTTTTCTTAATAATATAATTATTGTTAATTCTTCTTTCTAATTATAACGCAGTTTTTGACAGAAAAAGATCTTTTTAGTGTAACCGATATTCATATATAATAACAAATACTCCATATTGTTGTTTCAAATATCACAGAAATTCATCTTCTTTTGAATTATTTTCATTTTTCACGTGAAAATCGCTCAATTAAAACTTAATTGTTGAGGAAAAATTATTTTTCCGCATTTTTATTTATTGGCAACGATCAAAGCCCTAGCAACGATAAAGTGAAATGGTTAAATTTTATCTAAAAATGTCCATTGATTCTCTATGAAAATAATCAAATTTTGAATTATTAAGAAAAGTATTTGAATAAAATAAACAAAAACTAGTCTATGTTCATTTCCGGGTTATAATCCACCTATATGCAAAGATACAGGGCCGTTAATTTCTCCATTTTGACGCTGGCTTCAGCCTAACATTTGCACACAATCGGATTTATAATATTATTAGCATTAGGATTTATAAGGGCCCATGTTTTTGTTTTTCGTTCAATTAATTAGAAATTGATTTACAAACAATTATTTTCACAGTACGATATTTTTTTTTTGTTTCCAGCGCTATCACTTCGGGAAATTCAGTTCCAAATGTCCACTTTGACAGCCTTTTTAACACTACTTTCCAAACTAGTTGAAAAGTGTTTATGACTTCGGTTTGTCTGCCGTATGGCCGTCTGGCCGTCTGTCCGTGCTCTAACTCCCGGAAATATGCTCGGATTGCTCTGCAATTTTTATATGTTATTGTCGTTATCTATAGCATGTTCCCTATTTCAACGGAAGTGTGTAGCACTTATAGTTTTTTTACAAGGACACTCAAAAGAATTCCGTTACATTACGATCTATGGGGAAAAATCATTTGTGGTTTATTTTAATGATGTTACGCAATTTCAAACACATTGTAATTGATATATATCACTAAGGTGCATTACAAGAAGCTTAATATGGAATAGGGTGTGCATAGCACTTATAGTTACTCTACAGTGACAGTAAAAAAAATTTCGTTACATTACGTCTATGGAGAAAAATCGTCTGCGGTTTATTTAAATAATGTTTCACTATTTTAAACGCATTAAAATTTATATATATCACTAAGGTGCATTACAAGAGGCTTACTACAGAATAGTGTGTGTATAGCAGTCATCGTTCATTTACAGGGACACATAAAAGAATTCTCTACTGTCTGTTAACAATAATTCCTGGAAGTGCGTTTTAAGTTACTGAACGCGATTTTAAATTTAACTCACTTTTTGTCTATTACGTGGTGTGTATACATTCTGTAGATCATATGCAGGGAAGCACAAAAGTTCGCGAACACATTTCCGTTTATTGATAGAAACTCCAGAAGGAGAATTTTAAACTGTGCTACGTGTTTCCTAACTGAACTAAAATTTTGCATCCTATGTAGCATGTATACAAATTTATAGATCATATACAGGGCTGAATAAAAGTATTCGGATATTTTTCCGAATATTGTATATGTTGGAAATTCCTTAAATTATGTTTTTAAATATGCGTTTTCCAAATTGTTTACTTAGATGTTATCTTTCAGCTTATTAAACGATATGATTTGTAAAATTATTTTGGAAGCGTTGGAAAGTGTTACATATTCTATGCTTGGCGCATGATTTTTCGTTCTTGTTTAAAATATATTCTGCCTTTATAACAAAATCGAGACATTACGGACATTATAAAGTTTCTGAATAAGAGAACCTGCCAATTGGATGCATTTTAGAGCAAAAATGAATTTACAAATGTGTCTCAAAATAAGCAGTTTGGATTTGAATACACCCTTAATTAAACCGTAACCTAGCAACTATATTTCAAAGAATATCAAAATAACAAAATTCAAGTAACTCGGACTATTGTGCTACAATATTGTATTCGCAAAATAAAATATTTTTGGCTGATTTTAATATTTTATTGAAATAAATGAGAATTTATTTTGATACAAGTTTATTTGATACAAGATTATTTTGATACAACATATAGAATGATAACCGAAACATTTTTACATAAGATATTGTTGGAGAGATTTAAAACATATATATGAAACTTGCAGGGCGTTACTCAAACCCATAATAATTAACTCCTCCTGTCAGAGACACACCAATTATCTTAGCGGCAATTTGAGGGGAAATTGTGATCGTACAACCTGGGATAGCTTTTTTTTTGTATTAAATAAAAAGGTGTACGGCGTTGTGTTATTTTTGAAGAAACTTATCCTTATGGTTGACCCCTCAAGCCCGCTGTAAAATTTTACTGAAAGCAGTAGTTTAAACCAACATATATATTACTCTAGATTAAACATCACACTATACACTAAATAAATACTGGAGTCTAAATTAAGGGTAAAATAGAAAGGGTTTTATTTACATAAGATAGATATAAAACATAAAAAAACAAAGAGTAAAATAATTATACAAAAAGGTAATACACATTATATTCACGAGACTTCATTTTAACAATACAATATATTAACCAGTTAGGTTATTAAGTTCTTATTTTAATTATTTAAATTTAAGTATGTGCTGAATAAGTTTATGATAATAATTTAACCTTTACATACATCCTTGATCCTGGGGATGGCAAGAGAAGCATAATCTTCTTAACGTTAATTAATTAATTTAAAAATATTTACACAGTATCTGGGTGAATCTGGAGGCACGGCAGTGCCTCCGCCAAGTCGAGAGAGGACAGCCGTAAGCATACTTTTCTGGAAGCAACTCAGGGCACTTTTGACCCCCCCATATCTCCGCGCTGGAGTATCCCAAAAATTTTAAACTTCAATTATAGAGAGTATTTGGCCCACAGGACCAAAATTTAAAATTACAACTTTCTGTCTTTTCTAGTTCAGGCGATATATGAACTCAAACATTCGATTTTTTGTCACTTCTTACTCACTCGTTCACGCGTCATCAAAAAGATTGGGTAGATCCCGTAGCCCCAGAAACTTGACATTTGGAAAAAAGGTAGTGTTTAGGATACAAAGAAAGGAAAAATTATAAAATCCAGAAAATTCGAAAAAAAAACATTCGAAAATTCAACAAATTCCATCAAAATTGAAAATTGAAAATAATACGATCTTGTAGTCTTGGAAACTTAAGATTTGGTGTGAAGGTAGTGTTTAACATCCAGAAAAAGAAAACATCAAAAACACCAAAAAAATCGAAAGCAAAATTGAAAAAATCGAAGAAATTGAAAAAAACCGAAAATTTGAAGACAATCCGATTTTCTTGCGCTAGAAAATTCAAATTAGGAATAAAGGTAGTATTTAGGATACAGAAAAAGAAAAATTAAAAAAATCCAGAAAATTCGAAAAAAAAAATAAAAAAATTCGAAAAAAATCGAAAAAATGAAAATAATTTGATACGATAACGCTCGTATTTATAAATTAATTTGGATGAAACTAATTGTGTGCAATAAGTTCACCAATGCCTCGACCGAGTTCGTTGGCCAGCTTGGTCCGCCATCTTGTTTCAAGATGGCGGCCACGGAAAATTTTAAAACTAAAATAAATATACAAAAAAGTTTAAAAAATCAAGTTTATTTTTTAATTAGGTGTTAGGACTTGATACAAGGATTCCAGAGCATTTTTTGTTTCACCTCTATCTTAAAAATTGGCTGAGATAGAGCAGTTTGAAATTCTAGGGTGGCTGACATTTTGAAACAAAACAGCACATTACAAAAAACCAACGATAAATTTATGGTCAATAATGGTCAAGCAGGTGCAATCCCGAATGAATACTCAGTGTTATTATAACTGTAACTTTGACTTCGAAATTTTGATACGTTGCATTTTCTATTTGTTGATATTTTTGAACAATGATTTACGCTAAGTGAAATGTTGTTGTTGAAGAGGGATTTTCCATGTAAATCCGAAACGTCCAATTTTAATATGTTTTTAATGTTTTATGAAAGTGCATTGTAATGTCTGTAATTTTAATGATTTTAATATAAATTTATAAGTTTTAGTGAACGCGATTTCTCGCAAATTATTTTCTTTCATTGTTGTAATCATTTTCCCAATCATACGCATAAAACTATATATTCATATCCATTAGCGCCAAATTCTCGCCAAACTTGGCGACAATTGGCGAAATCTCGCCAAATTTGGCGACAAAAATAAGTCTTCATAAATGAAGCCAACTTGGCTATAGCTCAATAATTTGGCGAATTTCTTATTCAAATTCAGTATAAACGAATCTTTTGTAAACGGTTTCTTTGCATTTTAACTTGCTGTTTTCGAGTAACATTAGCTAAAATTTTAAAACGAAGATATAGGAAAGCTACCTTTTCCTGCCGGTACAGGCCGGAGGACTTTTTTATGAGTTGTCGGATGCAATCTATGTTTTGCATTAAATAAAGTAAAACATTGAAAAACAAATCCCACAGGATGGGGATAGTTTGTTTTAGATAGATTTTAAGATAATTGTCCTATTAGCTAGTACACCTTCCGTTATTGTTTTGTGTTATTTTCCCCGGATTATGCTTTTCTTTTCTTTTGTTTACGAATTTTGTATCAGAAAAGTTCCGCTATAGACTGGCTACGTTATAGACCTTTTTTTTTTATAGACAGGTTCGTTTTCTTTCACAGGCTTTACTCTATCTGGAGGCACGGCAGTGCCTCCGCCAAGTCGAGAGAGGACAGCCGTAAGCATACTTTTCTGGAAGCAACTCAGGGCACTTTTGACCCCCCCCCCCATATCTCCGCGCTGGAGTATCCCAAAAATTTGAAACTTCGTTTTTCTAGAGTATTTGGCACACAGGACCAAAATTTAAAATTACAACTTTCTGTCTTTTCTAGTTCAGACGATATATGAACTCAAACATTCGATTTTTTGTCACTCACTCACTCACTCGTTCACGCGTCATCAAAAAGATTAGGTAGATCCCGTAGCCCTAGAAACTCGACATTTGGGAAAAAAAAAGGTAGTGTTTAGGATACAAAGAAAGGAAAAATTATAAAATCCGGAAAATTCGAAAAAAAAACATTCGAAAATTCAACAAATTCCATCAAAATTGAAAATTGAAAACAATACGATCTTGTAGCCTTAGAAACTTAAGATTCGGTGTGAAGGTAGTGTTTAGTATAAAGAAAAAGAAAACATCAAAAACACCAAAAAAATCGAAAGCAAAATTCGAAAAATCGAAAAAAATCGAAAATTTTCAAAGAATCCAATTTTGTTGCGCTAGAAACTTGGAATTCGGAATAAAGGTAGTATTTAGGATGCAAAATAAGGAAAAATTAAAAATTCCGGAAAATGCGAAAAAAAAATCAAAAATTCGAAAAATTCGAAAAAAATTGATAAAATTAAAATAATTTGATTTTTTAGCCTTAGAAACTTAAAATTCGCAGTAAAGATAGTGTTTAGGATTCAGAATAAGTTAAAATAAAAAACGCAATAAAATTCGAAAAAAAAAAATCAAAAAATCGGAAAAATCGAAAAATAAAGAAAATTTGAAAATAATTCGATTTCATAGCGCTAGAAACTTGAAATTTGGAATAAAGGTAATATTTAAGATACTAAATAAGGAAAAATTAAAAAATATGGATAATTGAAAAAATACCCATAAATTAGTGCAGACGATATATGAACTCAAAAGTTTCGATTTTTTGTCACTCACACACTCACTCACTCTCGCGTCATCAAAAAGATTGGGTAGATCCCGCAGCCACAGAAACTTAAAATTTGGAATAAAGCTAGTGTTTCGGATACAAAGAAAGGAAAAATTATAAAATCCGGAAAATTAAAAAAAAAAAAAAAATTCGAAAATTCAAAAAAATCGAACAAAATCGAAAATTGAAAATAACACAATCTTGTGTGGTAGTGTTTAGAATTCAGAAAAAGAAAACATCAAAAACACAAAAAAAAATCGAAAATAAAATAAAAAAATCGAAAAAATCGAAAATTTTCAAATAATCCGATTTTGTTGCGCTAGAAACTTGGAATTCGGAATAAAGGTAGTATTTAGGATGTAAAATAAGGAAAAATTAAAAAATCCAGGAAATTCGAAACAAAATCAAAAATTCGAAAAATTTGAAAAAAATTTAAATAATTTGATCTTTTGACCTTAAAAACTTAAAATTCGCGGTAAAGATAGTGTTTAGAATTCAGAATAAGTTAAAATAAAAACGCAATAAAATTCGAAAATAAAATAAAAAATCGAAAGAAATCGAAAAATAAGGAAATTTTGAAAATAATTCGATTTCATAGCGCTAGAAACTTGAAATTTGGAATAAAGGTAATATTTAAGATACTAAATAAGGAAACATTCAAAAATATAGATAATTCAAAAAGAAAAATCGAAAATTTAAAAAAAAAAAAAAAATAGAAAGCAAGAAAGAAAAAGAGAAAAATTAAAAATAATATGATCTCGTAGTCTTAGAAACTGAAAATTTGATGTGAAGGTAGTGTTTAGGATTCAGAAAAAGAAAAAATTAAAAACACCACAAAAATTGAAAATAAAATAAAAAAATCGAAAAAATAACGAAAATTTGAAAATAATTCGATTTTGTAAAGCTAGAAACTTAAAATTTGGAATAAAGGTAGTATTTAGGATACAAAAAAAGAAATAAATAAAAAAATCTGTAAAATTCGAAAAAAAAAATTCAAAAATTCGAAAAATTGAAAAAAATTCGATTTTGTAGCTTTAGAACTTAAAATTCGGCGTAAACTTATTGTTTAGGATACAGAAAAGGGAAAAATTAAAACACAATAAATTCGAAAATAGAATAAAAAACTCGAAAAAGATCGGAAATTTCAAAATAAATCCAGAAAATTATAAAAAAAATTCGAAAAAAATAAAAAATTGAAAATAATTTTATCTTGTAGTCTTAGAAACTTAAAACTTGGTGTAAAGGTAGTATTTACTATTCAATAAAAGGAACAATTAAAATATTCGTCAAATTCGAAAATAAAATCGAAATATCGAAATATCTTTAAAAAATCGAAAATTCGAAAACATTAGCTTTAAGATAAGTGTCCTATTAGCTAGTACAACGCCCCTAATTGTTTTATGTTATTTCCCCCGGATTATGGTTTTCTTTTCTTTCGTTTACGAATTTCGTTATAGAAAAGTTCTGCTATAGACTGGCTACGATATAGGCGATTTCTTTATAGACAGATTTGTTTTCTTTCACAGGTTGTACTCTATTTACTTCACATATGAAATATGGATTGTTAAATGATGTTAGCCCCACAAAAATTTTCACAGCTCCCCCTAGAGATCTGCACGGGCCGGGCCAAGGCCCGAAGCCCGTACTCGGCCCGGCCCGCGGGCCGGCCTCGGGCCTATTTTTGTTCACGGCACTCGGGCCGGGCCGGGCCCGGGCCATATTTTTTTCTGAATACTCGGTCCGGGCCGGGCCGAGTGATTACTCTTTACGGGCCGGCCCGGGCCTTACTTTTTTCTTGAAGTATAAGGCAGTGCCTTAAATTATTTTTTCTGTACAGAGCCGGGACTGGTTTCATTTTTCCTAGTCTTCACGCCTCAAAATGTTTAGTCCTGGTTTTGATCCGTATGAAAGTCATTATCTCGACGTGCCTGGTCCTTTCGAAGGTCAGTAAAATAAGATCTGGCATAAAAATCATTGCAAAACATGCATACATTTTTAAATCGCCATTATTTTATAATTAAACATTAAAATTTATTCTTTTTAAAGAATAGTAGATTTATACACTTATTAAAATATGGCTAAATTAAAATATAGTAAAACGTGTGAAAAAGAACCTGCTTATGACGGAATCCTGTCTTAAATTGAAAAATGTGTTGATCCATTAAAAATGAATATACTAATACGTAAGAAAAGAATATATAATACATTTACACCTGATAAGAAGGCAAATTGTCTATAACTCATTTTTTCTTCCCTATGCAATTCCATTTTAGAAGATTTTACTGCATAGCATTTTTCTGATTTTTAACACTTCAATAAATGAAATATGGATTAACAATATTGATGATAACTTAAACACATACATACAACAAATAGAGATTTATTAAAAAAATAAACATTCCAGCTTGAGGCACCTCGATAAAAATGAGGATTATAAACATGAAAAAAAAAAGGCTAAGATAGAAATTTTTTGGTTAGATCTCCTCCTACGAGACAAATTTTTAACCAAATCCACGTAAAAATTATGTTTTGTAGAAATTTACTCGAGCCGGGTTCGGGCCAAGATTTTAACTTTTTTTCGGGCTGGGCCGGGCTCGGGCCGAACTTTTAACTTTTAAATCGAGCCAGGCCGGGCCAATATTTTTTTTGTTCGGGCCGGGCCGGGCCAAATTTTTTTTTGTATGGGTCGGGCCGGGCTCGGGCCTGGAAATTTCGGCCCGTGCTCCCCCTACCCTCCCGACTTTACTGGCTGGTTATGGCTTGATAGTCCTTTCTAAATAAAATCATGGTGACTCTAAGATTCACTTGATATATCTCTAAATTGAACCTAAATGATCCTAAGAAGACGGATAAAATAATTACTATATTGGCGTGACAATCAGGTAACTTAGAATTAAAATCGAAAAATCAATAAATTTATAAAAAATCGAAGATTTGAAAATAATTTGATTTTGTAGTCCTAGAAGCTTGACATTTCGCAGAAAGGCAGGGTTTTGTACACAAAGTAAGGAAAAATTAAAAAAATCTGCAAATAATAAAAAAAGACTAAAAAAAAAACGAAAAAAAAAACATCGAAAAAAGGAATATACTTTGATTTATTGGAAATTTTAATTTTGGCTTTCTTTTTATACTAAAAAGTTCTTTTATGTTAAATATCACGTATCTAGGGCTGCGAGTAATATCTCAGATGGATAGCACCTATCCTGGAAGCAATTGAGAGTACTTTTGACACCCCCCCCCTCCCATAACTTAGTGCTTGCCTAGGAACCTGAAATCTCTTTTTATCTACGCATTTCTTTGCAAACGAAACTAAAGCTTCAAATTTTTGATACCTGTAAATAATAGGGACAGAGTGTGGGCTTAGCGAAAATCAGTGGATGATCTCCAAAAAGAACCCAAAATCAAGAAAAGGAGGATTACTTACAAAAAGAAGTGAAATCTCATCAAAAAGTCACCTGTAAAAAATGCAGCCAAGTCTCGTAACTCATTTACCGTAAAAAGTACTGAGATCGTATAAAGCCAAGTTCAACTATCTTATTAACTCAGAAATTTTCATTCACAAATCACTCCTAGTCTCTACATCTTTAGTTAATTATTATTTTGTGACTTGGCAATTACGCAGCACAGGGAAGTTATTACACCTTACTATGTTATGGGATGGGATGGGATAATTTAATTAAGGCAAATTATATACCCACAGGTAAGTTATTACACTTTAATATGTTATAGTATTATTTTATTAAGACTAACTATATACATCACATTCTCGTGCTACGTAATTGCCAAGTCACAAAATAATAATTAACTAAAGATGTAGAGACTAGGAGTGATTTGTGAATGAAAATTTCTGAGTTAATAAGATAGTTGAACTTGGCTTTATACGATCTCAGTACTTTTTACGGTAAATGAGTTACGAGACTTGGCTGCATTTTTTACAGGTGACTTTTTGATGAGATAATATCTACCTGTACCTCTCAAGAGAATAGCAGTCATAGAGTAGTTCACCAGTAGTTCTTGCTTCCATGGGCACATATTTAAAAAAAGGTTTGAATGACTTAATTATAATTGTAGGCTGTTGCCTACAGCACTGCAGCCTATATAGAAAAGCCAACTTTCATGTTGGTAGCAAGCTGCTGAAAAAGATGTCCTCCTCTTAAGGATTTTTTTGATGGAAGTGATTTTTGAGTTCTAGCGAAGTTTTCGTTATTTTTTTCCTTCAGAGGGGTGTAAAAAGTATTTACCTCCTCTTAAGGATTTTTTATCCAATGTTGATGTTGGCGGTCAATTTCCCTGCTCTCTCGAATCACTTTTACTGGTCGCCGCGTTTATCTGATCATCACGATGTTTCTGATTCGCTCCAGCCATATTCCGTCTCTTAGGGACTCCTATGTACCACTCCTCTCCTTGTTTTCCTGGAATCGCCGGTTCAATGTATATCTTAGCACATTTTATGACCCCTCTGGATTGTCTGTCATAAATCTCTGTTTGTTCAGCATTGCTGAACTATCAGTTTCGATAACATACTTTAACTCATGAACCAGAAAAATATACATAAATATACATGTTTTCATTTATATTGATTTGTTGGGATAGAAGAAAAAAAAAAACATATCAATGTAGTCAAAATTGTCCCATCTTTCCTTCTTTCTTTTTATTGAAGAAAAAAGATCGTTTAATAAAATATTCTCAATTTTACAAAATGAAAAAAGTTCTAGCATTGATATTTTAATAAATTTATGTAAAGAAACAATTTATTCTTCGCATTATATATACAATTCCGTCGAATTATTAATTAACAGATAATGAATTGAAATAGAAGAGAAAAGGCAAAAAAATGAATTATTCGTTTTCATTTGATAATATTTATTTCTATTATTATTTCCTCTTTTTTTTTTTTTTTTTTTTAATTTGCCCAAGTTTTGTATGTTTCCTAACAAAAAATTCAGTGTAATTTATCCTCCATATAAGGTTGTTATCAAAAACAAAAGAGAAAAAAAAATAAATTCCTAATCCAAAAACATTTCTATAATTTTCGTCAATTATTATTATTATTACAATAAACAAAATAAAAACTGGATGATGCAATCTCCCTTGTTTATAAAATGAGCATCGTAACTGAAGAAAAAAATATCAAAAGCAACCGTTGCCTTTCAATCTAACCAGGGATAAACGAATTTCTCTTAGCTGAAAAGATGATGGAGAGCAAGTCCCTTGCCCTTTTCCTCTACCTTTGAGCATCCTCATCTGCCATAAACACCTCCCCTCAACTGGACCTGTAATACGTCGCGCTATCTCCCTTTCAAATTCTCCCCGCGTAGATCGTAAAAATCGATTGTACCAGGTGCGTTTGGTACACTACACCGGAGAATCTTCGTCACCCTTTTTTTGGAACACGCCCACGGAACGAACCCCTTTTTTGTCCCTGCAGGTGCATCGGGATTTGCGATGCGATCTTTCTTCCGTAACCTTAACCTTTCAACTTTGTTCACGCAGGAAGCAGGTAGACTGGAGTGTTGCCTGTTTAAAATCGTCACGTGGAATATGCCGCTAATTATAAAGTAAGTTTTCGAGTTATTATAAGAATTATTTATTTATTTAGTCCTATAACATATTGTGATCATATTTTGTTTTGTTTGTACACAAGAAACTAGTTTTAATTTCTTATAGAGTTAACTTTAAGATGTAAATAATTTAAGACATACTGCGCGCGTTAGCACGTGTTTCAAACCATGAAACTTTTGCATTATGTGCATAAAAATCCAACTTCCCACTAGAGACTAAGCATAAGATTTTAAAATCTCATTAATAATCTGAAAGATAAATTTAATTACATTTATTTATCAAAATTCCAGTTTGAACTGATGTTTTTTTTTTTTTTTTTTTTTTTTTTTTTTTAACACGAAGCCTAAAACATGAAATATACCTGAACGCACGTGTATGTCAAATGCATAACTACTTTCCTAAAAACAATATTCATGTCTGTCAACATTAATTAATAATAATTTAAAATATATGTAATTAAAATTTTCTTTTATTTCTTAATATAATCGTTAATCTTAAAAGTTAATGAGGTTGAATATCAAGGATGTGAAATAGCGGTGTCGTGGCTATAACGCATAGTAAAACAATAGTTTATTTAATCATTTAAATAAAAACTAGTCAATTTATTTATTTAGATTAAACTAAATTATTTATTTAAAGTAAGATCAATTATTTTTTATTTAATTTATGTATTCTTATATTTGAGAAAGAAAGAAAAAAAAATGTGACTCATACCCACCGATCTCAATTAAATACTGCAGTTAGGATTTTATTCGCCCGCGAATATCTCCCATTTAAAAGAGTCAGAACGGGTTAAGTCGCAATGCGTATTTAAGGAAAATACTTTAAATTAAATAAAGTTTATAATATATGAAAATCTTTACCTATATCTTACTTTATTTAGAGGATTCTTAAAATAAACGTTATTTTTATTTACCTATACAATTTATTTTATTTTATTTATTTATTTATTTATTTATTTATGTATTTTAAATCATTATTATTATGTATTAATTTTTTTTTTGAAATTTTAAAATGTTAAATATTTAGAAGAGGAATCACTCTATTTATATATTAAGATCGCGAACTTTATGCTTAAAATCTCATTAAATCAAAATGTAATACATTTATTTTTATTTAAATTTTATACTTAGCTTTGATGTCCTGTAAAATTCCTTTTTAGTTAACCGACACTCCTGTATTATATTTCATTGTTATTTATCTCTGTTATTTTACGTTAATCAAAATTTATTTATTTACTTAATTATTATCATTAGTATTATCATTTTAAATCTCCGCTTAATAATTAGCTAACGAGATTAAGTTTTAAATGCAAATTGTTTATTTAAATTAAAAAAATGAATAATGTAACTTGTTATTATTATTATTATTATTATTATTATTATTATTTATTTATTGATTGATTCCGTTTCTTATTTCATGATGGAATCCCTGCCAACCTGATGATGATGTGGACGAGCCAGAAACCATCGTCGTCGTCCCACATTCCTTGAAGAACAGATTTTTTTTTTTTTTTTTTTTTTTTAAATGTGGTTCTAAAACATCCATCCGTGAGAAGACCGGGGGACGCAAAAGGAGGAACCCCCCCGGTGTGTGTGTGTGTGTGTGTTTTACATATTTTTTTTGTTGTGAACTGTGGATTCCACCACTGTGTTTGGTGTGTTTGTCTGGGACGCCTGTGGATTTTCCCCCATGGAATAGACACACACCTCAAGAGTGCACCATCGCGAAGCAGACATCAACCTAGTAAGTGTAACCCCATTTTATTTATTTATTTCTTTATTCGTTATTATTTTTAATAAGTGAGGTTGATTTTCATTTTATTTCCTGCCCTATGCGACCTGCCCTGAGGAGAAAATTAAATTGAATTAAATTAAATTGAAATCTAATAATTTTATGTGATTAAATTATTTTTTTCTTTTTTTTTTTTTTTTTTAATATCTCCATCTGGAATCGCCGGTTCAATGTATATCTTAGCACATTTTATGACCCCTCTGGATTGTCTGTCATAAATCTCTGTTTGTTCAGCATTGCTGAACTATCAGTTTCGGCGCCTGTCTGCTTTCTGCCCTCGTAAACACGGCCACCCATATCGTTGCCGTTGTTTTGATTATTTTAACGTGGGATGCGGGATATACCAATATCTTAGGTTCTATCCAGCAGATATTATTCAATGTCTGGAAGAGATGTGGATTTTCCGTGATTGAAAATTAGTATTATATTTAAAATAGGATATAATATCTCGTACAACGAGATGGTTATTCTAGAGAAATTAGCGTAGTAAAACGCATCCATACAGCTTGAAATAGCACAATTACTGGAAACTAAGATCATAAAAAGTTATCACAAAAATCACTTTATAGCGCCAAATAACGGTTTCTATTTAGTGAATTGGCAGTGGCCACGATTATGAATGACTACCCAATAAGTTTAAAAGTTTCCAAATAAGACTATTTTGGATAAATTTTAGTAAGCCTTCGAGTTAGATCAGGATGTACTAAATTAAAATAAATATTATAGAATGACCATCAAAACTGTTTTTTCGAAACAAAAATTTTAATAACACTAGATTTCTGAAATAGATGTAGATTCGGTTTACATTCCCATAAGTTGCTTTTGTACACAAGATATAATTCAACTTATCTATCACATGCGAGTGTTTTGTGGTTGGCAGGTAAGTAAATATTGCTATTTAGGTATTAGGATAACATGACATTTTTTTCGAAATTTTTGCTTATCCTAATAAAACCACTGTGTAGAACGAAATCCAAGATGTACTAGAATCATTCACACAAACAATAGGAAACCTCGAATATAAATTTAATAAGATTTGCCCCCCTGAAGAAATGTATTTTTTTTAAATCTAAAAAATAGAATCAGAAGTTCATAAGAATGTCTGAATATTATTGCATAAACCGTGTTTAATTTAACGTTTCTAATTTTTGAAACCTTCGAATTATTTTATATGCGTACTAGGGGGCCTACCTCCTGCGAGCTACGCTCGCCAACCCCCGCTCAGACTTCGAGGCCTCTAAAAACATGACAGCGTGCTTTATTTTAAAAATATTGGTAAATCTGTTGTTGGGTTGCCATGCTTTTAACGTTTTAATGGGACATTTTTTGATTATCATGGTCTCATACTGTTGCGACAACTGACGACTGTTTTCGGGATTGATAAGTAAAATCAATTACAACTTGAAAACCAGCTTGTATAAAATGGTTAGGTTTAAATTGTGGCTACCTCTCGGACTTTTATAACAACGATCTGTATTCTATTCTTCCTTTGCGTTTAAGGATGAGAAAAATTCCATCTGCTTGTGATAACATTAAGAACCACGGTATTGAAAAGTACTATGTTATAGACATTTTCAGTAACAGGTTTTAATTTTCTCTCTATTTTAGTGCACCATCATGCATATTTTCATGTTATTTTAAATATGTAAATTATTTATTTTAATTAATATGTATACACGAATTTTCTAATAATTATTTATCATACAAAATTATTTAAATATTTTGTGCATGCATGCCTGCATTTATTCGGCATCAATTGATGAGATATTTAAACAAATTTGCTATCCGCGATAATTTTACACCATGTTATGTCACTTTAATATTGTCCATAAGAAAATCGGGTACTTTTCCAGTATAGGATCCTTTGCTTTTAGGTTTGGCGTAATTCGAGCTTAAAAAAGGGATAGATTCGTTAATATACATAGATTTGTTGCCAAAAGGTATGAAAACAAACCCAATGAACTTTTGGTGTTTTTCTATTATAGGGGTCTTGACGCTTTTTTAAAAAGCTTGGCGGAAAAAACCAAGAAGGATAGAAAACCAAGCAGGATATTTTATTCTCCTTCCGTTCAGTTGGGCAATTATTATTTTATATATTCGTTTCAAATATCCGAATTAGTGATTTTATAAATTCGTTTAGTTAAATTTTACAAAAAAATAACAAAATGATATCAATAAATAATAATTACTATTAATTCCGTTTCCCCCTTTCGTTTGCGTTTACATAAATGACGTCATTTGGACGAATTTATTCAAAATATTTTCAGTTTATAAATTAAATTAAATGCTGACAGACGATTGAATCCTGACGATAGAAATGTGATTTTTTTTTTTTTTCAAATTTTCCTGAAAAACATAATTTAATCACAATCTTGTCTTCATTATCGATTGAAATAAAAGATAAATTCAATTTCAATTTGAAAATGACAAATGAAAAGAAATCAATAAATCCCTATCGGGATCCTTTTCAATTTTTTCCCCTTTTTTGTCACAAAAAAAACTGAATAATTAGTTGCCATCATTACAGAAATGTCATTAAAATTAGAAAAAAATTAATATCTCGAAAACTAATTCCAATTTCAACATTCTATTACCAGTTATGACATCCGCGGATTTTTATGGAAAATTGGTATTAATTTCACCGTCAAGCGTTTAATATTTTATTAAAAATAGCCCTGAAACGTAATCAGTCGTTTAATCAGTCGTTTCATAAATTCGTTTCATAAAATCGTTTCACAAATTCGTTTCATTAGGATTTTATATATATAGGGTAGATAAATATATATATAATAATTTTAAAAAATAATTTGCGGATTGTTAGATGTTAAATATTATGAAAAGTGACATTAAAAACCATTGACTTTCAGAGCTGACGTTGAGGCTCCTGATCTGTAGATTTACTAGTATGATACTTGATAGGTCCATGAAAGTTTCTTTCTTACTGTGGGGAATATGGCGGTAATGTCGAACTGATTTGCATTACACAGTTGTTTACGGATTGTTTGTTTGGAGTTTTCATCGGAAATAGTACTGAATTTCACTGGGGAAAAAAACTTTGAATTTGAAAGACTATTTGGTACGCATCCCTTCTTAAATAATAATGAAGCTTATTTTACCGATATTGTTATTGTAATTTTTTTCCGTCAAGTTTTGACGGGTTCCATCTCGTATTTTATGAATTTTTTTATGTAAAAGGATTAATGTGACAACCAATACATATTTTATTTATCTTTTTTTTAATCTTATTTTATCAGTTTTTCTGTTTTTATTCTTTTGTCAATTAATTTCATTTAGAGAAGTGAATGGCTCTTTTACTCTAACTTCGTATCACATGTGAAACGCATTTTTCAGATTACAATTATAACAGTAATTACACTTGTCTACACCATTTTCAGACCAGATATGTCAATGAGTATGTAAATAAGTATTTTATGACTTATTTTCTAACTACGGCCATGTTGCACATTTAAACTTGGCTTATCAGGTGATCGATGGTGAATTTATGTTGCAGCATGTGATGTGACAGTCAAATGTTTCATTTTCGTCCATCCTGCAACAGTGTGTTGATTACGCCAAAAGACACTTCAGTGCGGGGCCCACAATAATTGTTGGTAGTTATTTTGAAGCTATTGCAGCAAAGTACAAAATCCTCAAAATGTATCTGATGAACAAAGACACACATAGCTGGTCATGTTCTCTTTGATGAATCGATGTCATCCACTATGTCTCAAGAAAAATGTCTATCAAATGATAACAAGATAGCAACAGCTTATAAGTATGTTACGTGTGCAGTTTCAAAAAGAATGTTTTGTTGTGAAGCAATCTGACTGTCAAAAAATTTTAAGTGCTTTGGAAATGGAAAATGACCACAATGTGTTGTGGTAGTTGATGAAGGTATCGACCTCTTAGCAATAATGGCAACACCCACTACTTTCGAAAACATTTTCTTCATGAACCCTGGAAGAGGTAAGATAGAAGATGCTCTATATTGTACAGCAAATCTAAACATTGCTCAATACATAAGACACAACATTTTGTTTCTCCGTGCATTCAGTGGTTGCGATACTACATCCGCTCATTTTAGACAGGTGAAGAAAAAAAATTGACAAAGTTCTTGACACTACTGTACTGCAACAAATTGTGAACATTTTCCGCGATGAAAATATTTACTCCGATGACATCGTTGAAGGAGGAGACACATTTTTGATAGAATTGTATGGGGAAAGGCCAACGAAGTCATATTATATTATTTGAGATTTCGCCTTTTTCAAAAATCACTGATACAAATAACTTCAATTTAGCGTCTGCCCCTCACTTCAGCAGTTGTACGGTAACACCCTCTCCGTGGATACCTACGGGTTCAACTTTGGAGTAGATTTGTCCAAAATCTTTTGGATTTCGGTAAAAAAGAAGTGTTGTTCCCGGTCACCACCCACAAGGAAACCAGCTTCCCCAAACACTTCTTTATATGATATCATGCAAGTGTAAAGAAAGTGTACTTTGGCCTGCAGCTGTAGTAAAGCTGGCATATGTTATTCTACAATTTCCTACCACTGCAAAGGGCAAGCCCGTACCAACTTTCCGACGGATAATGACATCACTACTAACTCAACCAACTAAGAGGCATAAATCGATATCACGATGGAGAAGGTAATTTCAGAAGAAGTTGACTTATTGGAGGTAGAGTGGGAACTGGACCAAGTGGAGGAAAGTGACAATGAACAAACTGACATTGATGATTATGACACACCTTCAGTATTAAAAGAATTAAATTCATATAAATGTTTTTTATTGTATATAAATATTACTTCAGGTATTATGTTAAATAATAAGTGCTTAACATAATTGTTGTTGTTTTCTATCTCCCTCTAAAACAATGCTGAAGCTTTCAAGTGATATTTTTCTGTGTTAACAACTTGATTACTGACTTGTGACATATGTCGTTCTAACCATTATTTCTTTATTATATTCGCTCCACTTTTACAAAATTAATCTCTGCCATATACTTATACTGGGATACTTTCAAAAGAAATTTACTATAAAGATTTTTTTTTTGCAAATTGTAGCATTTGTGAATATAAAAATAGCAGCCAGTCCTAGCCCGTAATCAAGAGGTTAAATCATAATTCTGAAAATATCCAAAATTAAGCACTAAAATAATTAAAAATATCATGATGTTCTGGCTTCAAACTCTTGATTAGCGATTTAGGCAATACTTTGATATAGAGTTGTGAGTTTAATGTTCAACAAAGATATTGAGCGTGAGTACTCATTAAATTCCTACTATTAGCTCACACTCTCTCTCTCTCTATACATATATATATCTTGTTCAAATTTTCAATCGTTAATAAAATATTTTCTATTCATCCACTCAAGTTCAAATAATTTTTTTTAAATTTGTAGTGGATGACACTTTATGTTAATACAGTTTTTTCAAATATTAATTCATTAATTAAATTAAATTAATTAATTTTAGTTTTAAATGGGAGAAAAAATTCCTCCCATGAATGAAAGATGAAATGAAATGAAAGATTTATCTCAAATTAGTGATGCCACAGGAATAAAATACCGCAACGATGATTATAAAATAATGTTCAATAAAGATAACGTGGGACATTAATGCTGAACGGGTTTATTTTATATATTTATGATTAAAAAGTAGGAATTGACTTAAAATATATATATATATATTACTTGTTTTACTTAGAATTTTAAGCTCTACAACATTTGTATACACAATGTTTTCGATAGAGTTTTGAAATACTTTTATGGTAATGTAAAAAAAAAATGTGTTTACCGATTATAAATATGTACATAGCGGCTAAAGTTGACCGAGTACGAGGGGGGAAACTTAGTATGTTCATTACAGATCTAAACTAAAGGAATTAAAATAATTTCCAGCTTTTCCCTAATTATTTCCGAATTTGGCATTTTTTTTCGTAACCATACTGGGCTATAGCTCACGGGACTTAAAAAAAACTTCATTTGAAAGGGGAGGATTTGAGCCCTCTGAGTCCTTCCCTTTCGTATACCCTTGTTCAGAGCTGTGTATTTGCAAGAGATCTGAATATTATTAAGCTAGACATTCTTATGATCATGTTTGCCGTGAAAAACACAGATAAAACATTTGATTTATAAATAAAGATGGGCAGTGCCTATCCGTAAAATGAAAAATGTTTGATTTGGTATGAATACTAAGTGGCGCACCCATTAAAGACGTTCAAAAGACTGGTATTTATCTTACCTCCTAATATATGTTCAGTTGGTACAGATTTGTCTTGGAATTTTATTTAGTGCTGACTTGTAGAAGCCAGTTTGTATAAGACAGCAAGCGAATGAAGTTTAGCATAGAATTAGTTATACATTTATATCTTTGTGTATAAGTCATTTAAATGTTTTTTCACGTTTAGTGCATGTTTTTAAAAGCAAGATTTATACTACATGCACTGTAATGCTACATGCACATTATCAGTGAAAATAGGTGATAATGCGTGCTCAAAGACAAAATTGAATCAGTATTTTTCAGAACAAGTAATATAAAAAAAAAAAATTAAGTCAATTCCTATTTAGGTCAAAAATAATTTTTTTTCCAGCGATCTACACGCTTCGCCACTGACGGTATTTATTCCTAAATTTATATCCTGCTAAATCTACCCTATATACAGTGTCTCACAAAAGTGATGGGACACTTGTGCTTTATAAAAAGAAACTGCAATAAAATAAATAAACAAACATGTGCAAAAATTTTTTGGGTGTGTTTCATATTTAAAGTTAGTAACAATTATTACATAACATACATTCTGTCAAAATATTAAAATATTAATTTAGTAAAAATACAATTGTTCAGAACGGAGCAAAAAATGGCTCACATAAGTGATGGGACACTTACTTTTCCATCAAATATTTATCCACAAATTTTACTTTTTAAAAGGTTTTAATATTTTGTTGGATTTCCTTTTACTTTTAAAACATGATTTAATCTTTTTGGGATGGATTCGACTATTTTTTTTGTGATTTCTGGAGTGATTTTACCCCATTCTTCTTGAAGCACCGATTTTAGTTGTTGTTTTGAAGAAATGGTGTGTTTGCGAATTCTTGATTCCAATTCTTGCCAAATATTCTCTATGGGATTTAAGTCTGGAGATTGTGGTGGTGTTTTTATTATTTCAGGACAGTTATATAGCAGCCAGAGTCTAACGTTCAGAGCAGTGTGCTTGGGGTCATTGTCCTGGTAGAATTTAAAATCGTTATGAAGGTTCAATTTTCGTGCTGAAGATTTCAAATTTTGCTTTAAAATATCAATATACTTGTACTGATCCATTATACTGTCAATAAAAACAAAATTACCAACTCCAGCGGACGACATACACCCCCATACCATAACTCCTCCTCCACCATGTTTTACTGTTGGTACCAAGTTCTGTTTGCGAAGTTCTTCCCTGGGTTTTCTCCACACCAAGATTCTACCGTCAGAACCAAATATATTAAATTTACTCTCATCAGCAAATATAACTTTATTCCAGTAATCAGAATTCTTATTTATGTTGGATTTTGCGAAAGCTAATCTGAGTTTTCTATTCTTTTCACTTACGAAGAATTTTTTCCTGGCTACTCTACCGTGATATCCAGCAGATCGAATTACCCTTCTAATAGTTTCAGGATTAACAATTATTCCATATAATGCTTGTAAATCAGCAGCAACTTTTGAAGCACTAATTCTTGGATTTTTTTTAATATTTCGAACGATAATTCGCTTTATTCCATTGGATAGCTTTGATGGTCAGCCAGGTCTTCTTTTATCCTGAATCATATGATTCTTTTTATATCGTTTAATGATATTGAAAACTGTTGAACGACTCAAGTTAACTGTTTCAGCAGTTTTTCTAATAGATTTTCCACGTTCAATATGCAAATTAATAACTAATTTTCGAATTTCAGGCGAAGTTTCTTTTCGTTTAGCATTCATGACTACACAGAGCTAAAAAACACAAAAATTCCAAAACAAACTGGAGAGAAATACTGCAGACGATTTTATAAATTATTGCCAATTGCTTTTAAGTAAAAATAAAACCCCAAAAAATATTTTTATTGCTTATTTCAGGCGATTTTTGTTGCATATATAATGGTGTCCCATCACTTATGTGAGCTATTTTTTGCTCCGTTCTAAACATTTGTATTTTTATTAAATTAATATTTTAATATTTTGACAAAATGTATGTTATGTAATAATCTTTACTAAATTTAAGTATGAAACACACCCACAAAAAAAATGTGTACATGTTTTTTTAATTTATTTGATTAGTTTCCTTTTGTAAAGCACAAGTGTCCCATCACTTATGTGAGACACTGTATATAAAATCCTAATGAAACAAATTTGTGAAACGATTTTATGAAACGAATTTATGAAACGATTTTATGAAACGACTGATTAAACGACTGATTATGTTTCAGGGCTATTTTTAATAAAATATTAAACGCTTGATGGTGAAATTAATACCAATTGTCCATAAAAATCCGCGGATGTCAAAACTGGTAATAGAATTTCGAAATTGGAATTAGTTTTCGAGATATTAATTTTTTTCTAATTTTAATGACATTTGTGTAATGATGGCAACTAATTACTCAGTTTGTTTGTGACAAAAAAGGGGAAAAAATTGAAAAGGATCCCGATAGGGATTATTGATTTCTTTTTAATTGTCATTTTCAAATTGAAATTGAATTTATCTTTCATTTCAATCGATAATGAAGACAAGATTGTGATTAAATTATGTTTTTCAGGAAAATTTGAAAAAAAAAAATCACATTTCTATCGTCAGGATTCAATCGTCTGTCAGCATTTAATTTAATTTATAAACTGAAAATATTTTGAATAAATTCGTCCAAATGACGTCATTTATGTAAACGCAAAAGAAAGGAGCAAAAAATATTTATACAATGTGTTTAGCGTAAAATGTCATTTATCCTATTTTTGTCGGAGCAAAGCTCCGGCTTCCCATGAAAAATTACACTTTTGTGTACACGATAGCGACCAAAATATTTGCCGCATTGATACCAAAATTGGACTGGAAGTCGGTAGTGGCAAAACCTCGCCGGGGATTGAAAAACAGAAATATTCGTCAACTCTAACGCCCGGAATCGTCTGCTCTAGAATTTTCCATTTCCCCATAGAGATAACATTGCGATTGTTTGAATTAAATAAAAAGAAAATTGAAATAATTTATATTGTTGCCATTTTTTATCATGAAAAACTTTTGAATTAAATAAAAAGAAAATTGAAAAAATTTATATTGTTGCCATTTTTTATCATGAGAAACTTATTTAAATAACAATATACTCGGAAACAACCTTTTAGTAAAAGCTCTTAATCTTGGTCCCATATATTTTACTTTTATATATTTTACATATATTTTACTTTTCTGAAATAAGGACCCCATACATTTTTATCTTGAAACACGTGCAATGAAGTTTAAATCGTATTAAGTACATGAATTTAGTTTTTTTTTAAATCGAACTCAGCAATTGGTGTAATTAAACTTTTTGTTTCCATTTCAAAATATTTTTTTTTCTTTTCATTCAAGCTTATTGTATAAAAGAAGTATGAGAGTAAATCTGTTTATTTTGATATAGTCCAGCTAATCCAGGATAAAAAAAAATATATATTAAGAAACAGTTTATATATGAACGGATTATATGTTTTTATTATATAGAATTTGCAAGGATGCCAGTTAAGAGAAAGCAATCAGCTGAAATGAGAAGAACTGCGAATCGTAATTCAATGCGGAGAAGTCGCACAAGTCAGTTACTTTCAGATTTTTTGCCGAGTACCGGTATACTGACAACTCAAATGTAATCAGCTTTAAACAAAATATTGAGAGTTTTATTTCGTGCCTGCCTGTCAATCCTTCAGATATGACTTCAACTATGTTAGTGACAAAAGATACTTTATCAGGATGTGCAGAGTTTTTTGTTCGCTCACAACGACTTCTAGAAGCACTCAGGTGGCTTAAAGCTCACAATCCTTATTATTCAAATATCACAATTGATGAAGATTTGATCACTACATTACCTGAGAATGGTGACGTATCTCAAATGTTACCAACAGCAACCGATATTACTGAGGATATTGATACTTTGAACGAGGAAATAAGGCGCGAGTCATTTAGACCACTACTTGAACCGGTAGATCAAAACAACTTAATAAATGACGCAATTCGTGTGCCTCACCCTTCATTAAATTCACAGCCTATCAACGAATTTCAAGAAGAGGGTTACATAGCACGTGCTTTTCCTCATCTTTTTCCACATGGTACAGCTGACTTACGACAACCTCGTCAAAAAGCAGTCTCTCCTGATGAGTATTTTAAGTTCAAATGAAGTATGAAGATGGGCGATTTGCTAAAGACTCCCGATTTCGTTACTTTGCCATGAATTCAATTCTTCGGTGGCAGTCTTTGGCTAAAGGGCGTTTTTTCGTTCAGCGAAATAGGTTCAGCAATAAGACGGTAGAGCAGATGCGTGATATTCTGAATAGGCAACCAGAAATGGCAAAACACATTATGATTTATGCTAGCAAATTAAGATCCACAAAAGGATACTGGCGTGCACGTTGTGGGGAACTCCTTTCCATGGTAGGACAAATTGGAGCACCAACAATTATTTTTACACTGTCTGCAGATGATTATCACTGGCCTGATCTTTTCAGACTTTTAGAGCCTAACAGAGATCCAAATGAGCTGACTGATACAGAACGCAGACAATTAATGCACGACAACCCTCTGTTGACTGGTTGGCTCTTTCAAAAACGTTGTGATATATTTTTGAGAAAAATCTTGACGCCGTTGTTTTTAATAGACGACTACTGGGTTCGTTTCGAATGGCAGTGGCGTGGAAGTCCTCACATGGATGGATTGTTGTGGTTAAGAGGGGCGCCAAACATGGAAACACTAGACATGACTAACGCTGAAAATATAGCAGCATATTTTGAAAAACTATGCAGTGCTGTTAATCCTGACAAGGACGTCCTCGTAAATGATATACACCGCTGTCGAGTTCGCTTTTCAGACATTTCCAGTGAAGATCGTGAAAAAGATCTCGCTCAGCTCTTAAATCAAGTCCAACGTCACACAAGACATGGAGATTATTGCCTAAGGAAAAAAAGAGGTACAAATAGTTATAGCTGCAGATTTGGTTTTCCAAAAGCAGAGTGCGACTCTCCAAAGCTTCAAGTAGAAAATGACATAATTAGCTTTTTGCCAAAAAGAAACGATTCTGAAATGAATACCTACAATTGCTTCGTGTCACAAGTTTGGAGAGCTAACACGGATTTCAGTCCTATTACATCAAAGGATGCGGTTTTGCATTACATTGCCAAATATGCTTCAAAATCAGAAACAGCTTCTGTTCCTTACAAGGAATTGTTATCTGAGATTTTAAATAAGATGAACGAAACAAATCCAGCGGTTCAAGCAGTCCAAAAACTTATTTTGTCTTCTGTTTCTGAAAGGGATTACTCAGCCCAAGAGGTAGTACACATATTAATGGGATGGCCAATGTATCACAGTAGTCGGGAAGTAGTTACAATACGGCTTCATGATAAGAACAGGGAGGAAATCAACTTTTCAAGCGACGAAAGACCATCAAAAAGCATGCTTCAGAAATATTGCGCGCGGAGAAACTTATTTCCTGCACGCTTCTTAAGTTTGCAAAATCTTTCTCAATAAGAGGAGTCGATTATCACCAAAGAAGAAAAGATGCAGTTGTCAGAGTTTTTCCTCTTACATCACTCAACCACGACCCAACTCTAGCCGAAGAATACTATAGGCAACAAGTATTACTCAATTATCCTTGGAGAGGTAATTCTGACTCTTTATTGCAAGAAGGCCTGCCGTCTGCGTATCACTCATGGGAGGAAGTATTCAATGATCTAAATATTGATGCACACGAAGAAATAAATTTTCCTGCTGTTAGCAGTACACATGAGACAGAAATCCTGCAAGAAGAATACCGCGAGATTGATCCATATATGGCAGCAGCTGCCATAGTTCCTGTGCAGACAAACGAGGATACTTTGGGGCAACGCGTGATTGATCATGCATGTGAGTGGAAAAGTGAGAGTTACAAGTACCCTGATCGCAATTTTACTTCATTTTTAAATTACTGTAAAGAACAACAACTTACAGTGCATAAAAATTACGATACGTCTCAGATCAGATTTACAGATGAGCAGCAAAAAATACTTCACTTATGCACGCAACAGCTTTCGTCTTTGAAATCAAGATTTATAAATTGCCCTAAACGTACTTTTAATATTGGGAATGCCGGAGCTGGAAAAAGTACGGTAATAAAAGAAATTCGTAAAAGAGTTACCGAGCAGTTAGGACCGGAAGATATTATGGTTTTGACTCCAACAGGTGCTGCTGCAATTAATGTCGAGGGCAAAACAATTCACTCTGTACTAAAAGTACCAACATGTTTTAAATCGTTTGCTGATTTAGGAAGTGAAGCAGCAAGAAATCTACAGCTCAGCATGAATCCAGTTTCATTTCTCATTATTGACGAATTTTCAATGATCGGATGCCGTCTGATGGCTGCACTTGAGCAAAGATGTCGCGAAGGTAAACCAGACAGCATTGAACCTTTTGGAGGCTTATTTGTTTACCTGATTGGAGATATTAGGCAGCTACAGCCTCTAAAAGACACACCTCTATATAGGAGACATTCTATAAAAGACATTTTGGCTTTACGTGGACAAACACTTCTTAAGATGTTTGAAAAATGTTTCACCTTAACAAAGTCAATGAGACAAAGCGACGATCAGCAAATACAGTTTAGAGAGACTCTTGATTCGCTTTCCGTAGGCGAAGTTACAGGCGACCAATACGCATCCCTTATGCAACGACGTAAAGCTATACAGCCTCCGGCTGAACTTGAAAGATTTCAAAATGCCATACGCATTTTTCCCACAAACAAGCAAGCTGAAGAACATAATCAAGAAGTACTTCGTAAATCAAAATGGCCAGTGGCAAGAATATTAGCAGACCACAATAATCAAATAGCAAGATGGAGTGAAGATGAGCACGTATATGTTGCGTACCAATCTGTGGACTGAGGAAGGATTGGTCAACGGTGCACTTGGTACGGTAAAAGATATTGTCTACGGACCAGGATTACGGCCTCCAGGCTTGCCACAGGCAGTAATGGTTCATTTTGATGATTATCGGGGACCATTTCTCACTGAAAGACTTTTTCCTGTCACACCTATTACAAAGTCTTGGAAAGAAAACAATGTCTCATGCTCCCGTACTCAGTTACCTTTAACAGTTTCATACGCTGTCACCATACACAAATCCCAAGGTTTAACTTTGTCAAAAATAGCTGTGGACATTGGTGAAAAGGAGTTGTCACTTGGAGCAACTTATGTCGCGTTTAGCAGGGTTCGACGTTTAGAGGATGTTCTGATTGAAGTGCCTTTCGCAAAGGATAGGCTAGACCAAATTAGAAGAAGGGGGGCACTTGCTGATAGATTAGCATTTGAGCAGTATCTGAGGCAACTGTTGACCGAATAAACACTTGAAGATTCAACAGCAGTTATTGTAATTTTTCTTTTATACTATTAAACAGTAAATATAAAAATAAAAAATATATCTATATATATATTTGTCTTACGTGGCGCGAAAAAAGGGCTGAATTTGTAACTTATGATTTGGCAACAACTGTAGTTTCCAGAGCTCAGACCAATGAACAGACTAGATTGTGTTAGATCAGCTCCGCCTCCGTCCAATATGGCGGTCAGTGTGAGAGAAGTGAAACCATAGAATAAAACTCAAACTTGCAATTATTAAAAATAAAATAACATGTGCGTAATCCAAAGCGTCTGAGATGATTCATCATTTTAATTATGAGCAATATCGTTAATTTCAAATGAATTCTCAACTCTGATTTAGAATTCATTTACGAATTTCAATCACTCAAAAGACGGAGAAAAAAAAAATCATCTGATAGATATCACCTGCCGCCATCTGTCGGTGTATTGATGAAATAAAACAAACTATCTTCCTAATATAACGTAGTTTTTTTCTAATGAATTTAAGTCGTGCTGTACAAAAAATCCTTTTTTCATAGTATTTAAATGATTTATATGCCCATTGGTAGCGCCAAATAAATGCATTTTCAGTTGTGTTTTCAATGGAGAATTACTTTTTTACATTAAAATAAATTGTCAATTTCATATGTTCAAATGTCTTATGGTAGAACTTATTCCGGCTAGAATTGCTGAAAAAAAGGGGCGAGCGAGCGAAGCGGTCTCAATGTGAATTGCTTCGCAATTCACGGGGGGTTGACGAGCGTTAGCGAGTAGGGGGCTGAGCCCCCTAGTATTATATATTGTTCATGTTATATTTTATGTTTATCCCACTCAATGCTCCGACATTTCGGCCTGACGGATTCTAGTATATATAATCAGAAGTAATTTGTATAGAAAAAACAATAATAATATACGTATAATTAAAATACGCATATAAACAAAAAAATCGTCGAATTTGTTTCCATGGCTGTTTATGTCATTTGGCACCAAATCTCGCTTTCTGATGCCCGAATTGCGCCAAGCTTTTTTAAAAAGCGTTAAGACCCCTATAATAGAAAAGCACCAAAAGTTCATTGGGTTTGTTTTCATAACTTTTGGCAACAAATCTATGTATATTAACGAATCTATCCCTTTTCGAAGCTCGAATTACGCCAAACCTAAAAGCAAAGGATCCTATACTGGAAAAGTACCCGATTTTCTTATGGACAATATTCAAGTGACATAACAAGGTGTAAAATTATCGCGGATAGCAAATTTGTTTAAATATGTCATCAATTGATGCCGAATAAATGCAGGCATGCATGCACAAAATATTTAATTAATTTTGTATGATAAATAATTATTAGAAAACTAGCCGCCACTGGCGACCAGTTTGGTCGCCCTTAAATGTATGTTAAGCATTGTAACAAATTATTTTTATTCATAATTTATTTTTTTCCTTAATCCCTCGCATAACTGGAAAAATCTAAATGACAAATCAAGAACTTTTGCGATCGCGGTAGCATTTCGCATATTTTTTGTTGTTATGTATTTCATCTTTCTTGACAAAAACCGCTTAACCCACTTAAGAATTTATGCTTCATGTCCGTTTGCTTATCACTTGCAATATGTTCGCTAATGCGGAGATTCTTAAACATATTTGGCGCAAAACAAAAATCGCGCCAACCCCGGTGCGTCCGTGACAGCTGTTTCAATTTTAAATACATGACGTTCACAATTTTCATTTAAAATAGAAAAATAATAATTATCATAAATCAAAACATTTGATTTCAAATTAAAGTATCGTTTCTAATTTGCACGCGCAAAAAATAAAAGCTGACAATTCTTTTCGAAATTTGATCCATTAAATATTATTACATAAGTTCAACTTACGTCAAAAAAAGATCCGGAAGTTGAGTTGTATGGAACAGAATTAAGGTAAACTTTGACTGTCTCACTGGTGCGGATTATTTTTTTTACGCCAGGCAGCGATCCAAAAATTCATGGTTTAATATTTTAAACATTCACAACGAATGAATCTTTTTTCTTTGTTTACTTTCATAGATAGAGAATTTTAACTGCGAACCTAATTTAAACTGAAGTTATTGCAGAATGTATACATAATTGAACGTAAGTCATCTCTCAAATATTAATTTATTTTGAACGATCTTTCTAAAAATGTAACTTTTATGCAGTTTTATTTGCAAAAATAATTTTGAATAAAAATGGCCGCCTGGCATATGAAAAAGTGAAACGGACATCCCGGAAATGTTGATGACAGTCACATGACTTACGGTTTTATTATATAGATTCGTATATACATATTAATTAAAATAAATAATTGAAATATTTAAAATAACATGAAAATATGCATGATGGTGCACTAAAATAGAGAGAAAATTAAAACCTGTTACTGAAAATGTCTATAACAGTACTTTTCAATACCGTGGTTTTTAATGTTATTCACAAGCAGATGTTTTTTTTTCTCATCCTTAAACGTAAAGGAAGAATAGAATACAGATCGTTGTTATAAAAGTCCGAGAGGTAGCCACAATTTAAACCTAACCATTTTATACAAGAAGGTTTTCAAGTTGTAATTGATTTTACTTATCAATCCCGAAAACAGTCGTCAGTTGTCGCAACAGCTGTGTATGAGGCCATGGTAATCAAAAAATGCCCCATTAAAACGTTAAAAGCATGGCAACCCAATTACAGATTTACCAATATTTTTAAAACAAAGCACGCTGTCATGTTTTTAGAGGCTTCGAAGTCTTAGCGGGGGTTGGCGAGCGTAGCTCGCAAGGGGTAGGCCCCCTAGTATCTTATATAAGAGAAATTTTTGAAATGTATTAAAAATTAAATAAAAAATAAATAGAAATAGCTAAAATATCAAAACTTAATAGCTCGAAAAGTATTTCTCACAAAATTGTTAGACAAACTGCTTTAGAAAGGTAAAAATTGTATTTTTCTTGCTATAAATTTCAAATCTAATAATTATGCCGTTTTTCAAATATTGAATTTCAAAAATTACCAAACTTCACAATGAAGTATCATAGCGAAACCTTCACGCGTAAAAAGATAATGGGGCTGTTCACGGACGAAGGTCAGGTGGCGCGCCGGCGAAGGAGACTAAAATATGGAGTGAGTCTATACTTTTGAACAGAAATGAAATGGAGTGAGTCTATACTTTTGAACAGAAATGAAATATAAAACTAAAATTAATTAATTAAATTTAATTAATGAATTAATATTTGAAAAAACTCTATTAACATCAAGTGTCATCCACTACAAGTTTAAAAAAATGTATTTGAACTTGAGTGGATGAATAAAAAGTATTTTATTAACGATTGAAAATTTGAACAAGATATATAAATATAGAGAGGGTGTGAGCTAATAGTAGGAATTGAATTGAAAAAAAGCATCCTACATTTACAGTTTGGTTCAATTTCATTCAATAGATGCCGAGATATATAGATATCAAAGAAATCCTAAAAAGCACAGCATGGAGGCGCCACCTGTAGTGCAATATACATACCAACAGGTTGCCAATATTAATTTATGTAAGGTCTGTCTAACTAAATATTAAGTTTGTTAAAAATCCGTGCATTATATATATATATATATATATACTAGGGGGCTCAGCCCCCCTACTCGCTAACGCTCGCAAACCCACCGTGAATTGCAAAGCAATTCACATTGAGACCGCTACGCGGTCCGAGCCCGCTCGCCCCTTTTTATTTTTCTAGTAATTCTAGCCGGAATAAGTACTACAATAAATCATTTAAACATATGAAATTGACAATTTTTTTTTCATGTAAAAAGTAATTGAAAACTCCGTTGAAAACACAACTAAAAATGCATTTAGTTGATGCTGCAAATGGGCATATAAATCATTTAAATACTATGGAAAAAGGATCTTGGAAACATAATTAGTTTAAAACACTTATTGCACCTATAATATTGTACAGCACGGCTTAAATTAATTAAAAAAAAACACTACGTGGTTGGAAGATAGTTTATCATCAATTATTGTTTCAATTTCGCTCTACTTGATTTTAGATTTCTGCAAAAGAAATTATTTTTACTTCAATAAAACAGCAACAGATGGCAGCAGGGGCACTCTAGAAAGTTTATATTTTATTATCTCCGATTTTTTGTGCGAGTAAAATTCGTAAATTAATTCTAAATAAGAGTTGAGAATTCATTTGAAATTAACAATATTACTCATAATTAAAATGAGGAATCATCTCAGACGCTTTGGATTACGTTCATATTATTTTATTTTTAATAATTGTTAGCTTGAGTTTCACTGCTCTGACACTGACCGCCATATTGGAGGCGGAGCTAACACAATCTTGTCTGTTCATTGGACTGAGCTCTGGAAACTACGGTTGTTGCCAACGATAAGGTAGAAATTCAGCCTTATTTCCGCGCCACGTAAGACAAATATATATATATATATATATATATATAATATATAATAGTTCCTGACATATAGCGTACCTAAACTTGATAAGACCTTCCTGTTTTTCAAAAGCAAATAAATTTACTTTAAACCAGATAATTAACTTAATAAAATGTATCTTGTATGTATGTGGTATTTGATTTTAATTATATTTCATTTATTAAAAAATATATGGTTCAAATATGATTATGTGACTTGAAAAAAAAAACAAAAAACCACGAAGCTTCGCATCTACGTATGTTACGAAAATCGTAAAAAACATAGGATAACAGTGCCAGCTGCTGAGCGGTATACATCAAAATCTAATCAGAAACTATTTTTGCCTGTATCTAATACCATGTACAGTTTGATTAAATTCTGTGCATTAGGGTTTGAGATATAAATATCAAAGAAATCATGAAGAATGCAGCATAGCAGCGTCATCTGACGGATAATATAAGAGCCAAACCTAATCAGCACCAATTTATGTTTAGGTCTAACAGAATCTGAAGTTAGAATAAATTCCATGCATTTCTTAAGATAGGCTGGTCACAAAAAATGTATCACAAACATATTAGAAGACAGACATACATTTTCCAAAAGTAGTCAAACCGTGTTCAAAACATCCCAAAACGTGTAATGCATCAAAAATGGGAAGACGAAAATTTTCACGATTCCAATACTTTCTTCTTATTTATATAGAAAGATAATAAAAACTAGTATGTTGTGGATATCACAAAACTTTCTTCTATATCATTATAATACATTAATTTAAATAACAAACTCACACAGCATCAATTATGCATAGGAAGTATAATGCCTTTTTTGAGTTTAGCATATAATTGCAATGATCAGTGAATAATAATAGAAAAAAAAAATCCAGCTCGCCTATATTGTGTCAATTGATTGCAGACAAGATTAGGAATCTTTCATCAAGCATATTATACACGCGCGCCTGGTTTATTGATCAAAATCAAAATTGAATAAGCATGTATTTATGTCAAGGTCTAACATAAAATGAAGTTTAATGAAATTCTGTATATTAGTTTTCGTGATATAGTTATAGCAGAAATCGTGAAAAACACAGCATAGCAGAGTCACCTGTTGAGTGATATATATCAAAACCTTTTCAGCATCTATTTATGTCAAGTTCTGACATAATATGAAGTTTGATGAAATTCCGTGCATTAATGTTTGAAATATAGAAATTTTGGAAGTCATGAAAAATGCAGCATAGCAGCGTCACCTGTTGGGCGATATACGCCAAAAGCTAATTAGCACCAATTTATGTCAAGTTCTAAAAGAATCGGAAGTTTTATTAAATTTTGTACAGTAGTTTGTGAGTTAAGGTGGTTCTCAAATGATCTGCTGAACAACGCAAAATTTTCTGACACAATTTCTGACTCATTTTTAAACGCAAAGGCATAAAATTTGCAGACCTGACTATTGAAGTCATTTGAAATCGAAATGAGTTTTCCATTTTTTTATAAATAAATTACTTATTGAGTTATAATCAATTCGTGTCACGTGACAAAACATTTTTCACATTTCTCGCGCTGAAGCATCGGGAATTCGGCTCAAAACACCGCCTTTGACAGTGTTTTCTGAAAGATTTTCTGAAAGATCTTCTGATTTTACCAAAAAATGGAAAACGTGTTTCGATTACAAAGTTTCTGAATAATCAGACCTGCTCATTTCATGCCTTTCGAACAAAAATGAATTTAAAAGTGTGCCTGAAAGTAGTCCCTTTGGATTTGAGAACAGCCTTAAATCGCCTACAAAAGTTTTGCTATGTACATACCACGACAACACACAGAGAGACTCACGGACAAGCATTTTCTAAAAGCAGTCAAATCGTATCCAGGATCTTCTAAAACTATCCGTCGAAAACCAGAAGTCGAAGTTTTTCGCAATTTTTCACTTTCTTCTTGTATATAGAAAAATGTAAAAATGACCTCGTGTCAAAAGAAAAGTGCGCTTTTATTCATAGTGCTGAATTTTTTTTCTAAAACTATCTAATAATTCACAAATAACTTTCATTCCGCTCGTGCTGTGATTAAGTTCTGTACTAAAATTGAATTTACATAATCATGCTAATGTTAGTTTTAAGTTGTTTAAATATAACTATTTCGCCATTTTCTCTCAAAACCGTATAATACTTAACTTTCCGCATACGTGTTTTTTTCATGCTACTAAAAGTTGCTGTATTTTTTTTTTTTTTTTTTTGTTTTGCTTACAAAAAAATAATAATAAAAAGCTGGAGTGACTGCACTCGACTTTTGGAACACTTTTACAATAATATGCGCTCAAATGGATAGTAATTTAGAAATAAATAAAATTTTAGATCCTAATTTTACAAAGATGAAAAGATTCCACTCAAGAAAATGACCTTATGTTCTAAACAAAAGATGCATTTTAATTTACAAAGTTCAAAATTATTTCTAAAATTGTGACGTAATTTTCTATTAATTTTCATTCTGCCAAACTTAAAAAGTGTAAAATAAAATAAATATTGAAACCTAGTCATGCTAATAGGAGTTTTATGCTGTTTTAAATATAGATATTTTGCCAATTTTACATCACAACATGCAATATTTCCTTATGCTTTTATCAAATGAATAATACTCACTGTAATTTTTTCTTTGCTTTTTTAAGGAAAAAAAAAGTTTTATTAAATTAAGTCACGTTTTAGTCAAACATGTTGCATCAACATAAGATGAGCGTGAAAAAAAAATTTAATTGAGTAATTGAGTTTTAAAAAAATGCTTATCGGTTTTCTTTGGTCACAAAATGGTTAAAAAAATACTTTGAAAATGATTCAGATATCAAACCGTTTGACCGATCCGTATGAAAATGAATACAGCTTTTGCGACAGTGGCCTATAATATAGTTCTAAATGGGAAATTTCAACCAATCGTTTTCCCTGAGCAGTATAATAGCAAATATTCAATTTCCGTTGGTTATTTAAAATATCGAAAGCTACGGAATTACGAAAAGAAGAAAGTTTAAAAATATTTAAGTTGAAATCGAAAAATAAAAACGTTATTGACATTTCTAGAAAATTAAATTATTCGAAGCGAGGGATACACAGATTACTTGCTAAAAACAACAATTTGGACTGAAAACAAAGATGTTCAGACTGATGGAAAAATTGGAATATTGGTGTCAAATCAAAATATGTCCATAAGACAAATTAAAAATAATCTCGTTGTCAATGTCTAAAAGAACCACAGTGCATAGACGCATAAGAGACTGCAAGAACATGGTTTTAAAAAATATATCTTGCAAACAGCGCCTACCATAAACAAATCCGAATGGATTGAAGTCGAAAATACATATTGTTTGGTGACAACTGGTCCACCGTATTATTCAGCGACGAAAAACAGTTTAATCTGGATGTTTCTGGCGGTTGGAATTGTTTTTTTGACATAACATCGGGAAAGGGCCACGTACGTGCTTCAGTCGACGACAAAGCGATATGTCCCTGATGGCTTGGTGGACGATTGGCTTTAATGGTCAAACCTGCCTGGCCATTAAAGCCAGGAAGGTTTAGCCTGGCTTTGTCCCTCCATAGGAAACAAAATTCAACAAAGTATCAAGAGACACCAGAGCAACATCTACTTCCATTTGATGGCGTCTTAGAGGATCCTGGGTGGAGATTTTAGCATGAAAATACTTCCCAACTCAGATAGGAAACAACGACTTTTCGCACAAAATGTTAACTTTTTAGATTGGCTAGCTTTAAAACCAAAGTCAAACACAATTAAGAACATTTGGGGTATCTTAACTCGTGAAGTGTACAAGAATGGAAAAATAAAGAACTAAAAATGGATTATTCAATAAGCATGAAAAAATTCATTCTTTGCCACCAATAATATTTCAAAAACTAATTAATTAAATGAAAACACGATTAGTTGAAGTATTACCTTGCACTTAGATCAATAACCATTAAGACCAGGGGATGTGCGGTAGTTGACCACAGGCACCTCGGTAAACCGTACTAGAACTGAACTGAACTGAAGTTGTCTAAAACCAGGCAAATATTGTTAATAAATAGCATCACGTAAAAGTGTTAAATGATCTATTTGTTGCAACTGTGCTTAAAATTTTGAGACACTGTATAGTTAGAGACTTTGATGATTCTTTTAAAATCAAATTTATAATAATATAAATTCCGTCATTTTAATATAATTTACTTGAATAATTTTATAGAATTCAATAGGTACATACTATATGTTTGTTTAATTTTGTATTGTTGTTTAATAAAAGACATTTTCTAGTTGTGTCTAAACTTTTGAGACTGACTGTACTGTGAGGTCACGATGTAGATATGTAATCATTGTCAAAAGAGCAAAAGCAGATTCAGGGAACTACGAAACGTAAATATACACAAAACGTTTCACACTCAGGTTTTTATCATAATTATAATACTTTCCTTACACTACATATGTAGGGAAAATAAAAAGTTTTTCTATATCAAAATAAACTATTTTTACTTTATTTACTTTTTCTTAAACCAATTGTTTCAAAAATTTAATATTATGTTATTTACTTCAATAGATAATCAAATAGAAACCGTTTATAAGTATTTCTATAATTATATAAATGATTGGATAGTGATGATATGATTTTACAGTGATTGTTTTGGTGTGACAATAGAAAATTAAGTATCTAAACTAATTGCCTTTGTATTCCATTTCTCAGCTAAAATTAACATCTTTTATTTGTTATTTATTGTCTTTATTTATTCTAAGTTTGCCAAAAAAAAAAAAAAAAAAACTCTTTACATTTAGGATGAATACTTATAACTTAACAGTATAATTTTGTAAAAGGGTATCAGAGGAAAAAATTATTGTAAGGAACTACTGGTTGAGAGTTCAATTTCTAAATAATTTAGATTTAAATTTATTTGGATTTTGAAATTATTTTTTTTTGTATACTTTCGACTGGCAAAAATACTTTCTTATATGATTAAAAAATAAGAAATTTATTTATTTGCTATGTAATTATTTTATTCCTCAACCAATATTTTCCCTAACAATAAATAAACAAACTGTGATATTTTCTTAAATTATACTAATTTTATTATATTATTATTATTTCTACTATTGAATTATATTATGAATTACTACATATGTTGAGAAGTATTAGTTATATTGAAAGTTATTATTGTTATGTTTATGAATTGAATTTTATTATAGCATTTATTTATATTATTGAAGAGTTATATTATTTATTAGTGAAAAAATGTTTGACAAATATTAGTTAAAGATGTTGGGATCCCACAGGAATATAACAAAGATAACATATTCCAAGTACAATAAACGACCAAGAGATAATTTGACTTGTTTATTATGTGAGAAATTTACTGTGATACTTAAGAGAAAGAGAAAGATGTTGTGACAAATGCTAGCATTATAAAGTCATTATAAAGTATTGGTAAGAATGACTACAGTTTTAAAATTTTGATGGAGTAATGTCTTTATTTTCAGCCTTTACATAAAAACTGTATTTTTAAGAAAGGGACTGCAGTAATCAATTTTTTTTAAAAACAAAATGAGGACTTATCACGATCCAAGAAAGAGACTGAAATAAAACAGTTGGATCTAATGAACTCAAATTTGAATGAAGTCGAATTTTTTTTTTAAACTTTGTTTTAACAATTTGCTAGTGACTACTTATTCTAAAGCTTGTGAACTTGGTAAAAGCAAAATTCTGTTACTATTATTATCCTTTTTTTCTTGTTTATTAATATTTATTATTTATTGTTATTGTATTTTTCTTGTGCACTTACAAATGGTAAGTGAGATTGTAACCATTTCTTGCATTATTTTACAGGGGAAATGCTCGTAGCTTTATTTTTATTTATCTATTAATTTTAATTGATTACTATTATTTTATTTTTGTTTTTGTTTTTGTCTTCCAGTTCTTCAGAAATTTCCCATCTCCTTGCTGGCAGTCTCTAAATTTATACTAGTCAAAATTCAAATTTCTAAAGTATTAAATTTATATTGTCTGAATTTATAGTTACTTAACTATTAACTTCATCCAAACTCTTTAGGAAGGGGGGATAATATTACAAAATTTAATTTTTTTCCGCAAATATTCTATAAAATTTGTCCATTTAATAATATTCGGTATATAACACAGCTTATTAAAATAATTCTCATTCTTAAAATAGCCTTTTACTATCCATATGTAAAATCAATTTGTCCTAATCCACTTAATAATATTTATTCGAAAGTAGTTAGTCTAAAAATGGCGATAGCTTTTTTAATTTATTCTTTAAATAGAACATCTTTATTTTAATCCATTATTAAAATTCATTAGTATTATTCCCGTGTGGTCAAATTGCTATAACTTTTTTATTTAAATGCTAAAATATCGTATCTCTTAAAATATTCCGCTCAAAAAACCTTATTTCATAAAGTTATCCTATTATTAAATATCAAATGTCTATTAAAATATTTCCGAAAAACTTTAATTCTTTCTTTTTTTTTTCCCTTTTATAAAGATTCATTTTCTTTTCTTCTTATTATTTTTATTACGTATTAAATTCGAAGTTTAGCTACAGCCTCAAAACAGATAAGCTCGTTTGTTGATATGGCAGGCATCTGGTACGAGATTATGGAATATTCTGGAAGGGCGTAGAAAGTTTCTGGCGGTAAGGAAGTCATTTTACGACAAAATAAATCCACCGGAAATACTGATAAAGTTCCAAAAGAGACCTTTTTATTCGATAGAAGTGGGTCACGTGACGGATTCTGTATTATTACGCAAGCTAGTTAAAAACTCGATCCTCCTGATTCGGAGAGAATTTTTTGACGCTGGTGTTTGCTAAAAGAATCGGGACGGATTCTAGAAAATAATGGAACGTTGTATTTTTATTTTGTTTAGCGTTGGCTAACGAGCATTTTCCCTGAAGAGATGTCTTAAACTGGAAATAAAATGTTCTTCGACAAAAAAATGAACTGAATTTTCTTGTTGTTGTTGATGATACCACACGGCCGCCTGATGCGAGCTAAAAGGGAAACCTATCACATAGCTAACCCTGTTTATCAACGAGCACGACTGCCTTTCATCCCGGATTTTAACTTGGAAATACGACATATATATATAAATAAATTCGAATAAATTTCAATAAAGTCTTCAGGTGATATGATACTGTGCTTTCTCTAAATTCAGAGGTTAATCGGACTCTGTTTATGTTTGGTTCAATGTTCGTTAAATTTAGCAGTAAGTCTGAATGGATATTTTCTTTATTCCTGAACTTTTCTTTACGTGTAAAGAAGCGAAGAATTGTCACTATGAGATAAATAGTCAGTTTGATGGATTAGTGAGTTAAAATGCAGAAATTTTACAGCTTTCGCGGAAATCAGAGGTAATTGTGTTCGTCTAACGCAGATTTGGTTTACTAAAATTTAAAATTATACAGATTTAGATTTTACAATAGTGCATTTCCTTCATTTACCAGTATCGGAAGGCTTGCGTTTGGCGTAGTAGAACTGGTATGTGCACAATAATTTGAGCAACACTGCTAAGCGAAAAAATAAAGGAATTACCACGATATCCAATAGCAACATCTGTACCAAGAACAGGATACTTCTGAGTGGCTCTCCTCTGTCTTATAATCCTGTCATCTTCAATCCCTACATCTGTTGTCAAGACATTTCTGCGTCCTGGGGCGGGAAAGACATCTCTTCGTATTGGGGCTCTGATGGCAGAGAGTCTCTTTGCGATGGAAGGCTTCTCTTCTAACACTGCATGAGTCGCCCAAGGATATGTCATTCCGATATGCTGATGCAAATCTGGGCAGTGTCCAGTGTACCTAAGGGAAAAAAAGTAATAATAAGCAAATTTACATAAACTAGTAAATCTGCAGATCAGGAACCTCAACATCAGCTCTGAAAGTCATTGTTATTTAATATCATTTTTAGGATTTCGTTCATCTTACGAAATCCTATTCGTCCCACTACGTTGTCTGTCCATCACAGAGCCGGTTTTCAGAAACTATATAACTTACAGATTTGAAATTTTGTGTACTTATAGCTGAATACCTACTATGAAGCTGAAAATCATAAAATAAAAAAATCGCATTATTTTAATATAGGGAGATAAAAAAACAAAAATCTAACAGCCTTTTCATACTACATTTTAACATTTTTCGTTACACACCAACAATTAAAACCAACAATTAAAAATCCACAATAAAAATTTTTCTACAATAATTAATTTTCTATTGAAAGATTTCCACGTGAAAAATGAAAATGAAATAAAAAGTTTCAACAGGTGAAAAAAGATTAATATGACGTCATATTGGTAATAAAATGGAAATTTTCAAACATTTCTCAATAATACAAGGAGTATGAGTATGTGTAAGTACAGAAAGCAGGTTAATATGATGTCATTAGAGAATTAAAAAGAAAATTAATCTGACGTCATATTGGAAGTTTAACGGACTTGTGGCGGCACTAATTCGCCTTATATGAAAATGGAAGAGGAAGCATAATTCATTTAAGTTTCTCCAGCGGAGCAAAAGGAGCGTTCTCCCATTTGGCGAAAGTTTGGCGCTTGGAAAGTTTTGCCAAGTATAGACTTACGGTGGATTCGGCGAGGATCTTTGACACTTGCTCTTCGGCGATCTCGAGTGATGCTGCGTTTTTTGGGAACGGCTGCAGGACGGCTGTTATTATACTTATTTATTAATTATGTTTATTTGAATATGTTGAATTAATTATATATTTCGTTAAAGTAATAAAGTTTTGTATAGTTAATTATGCCGCCGTATATTTAACCATAGCGCAACCTTACATGTCTACAAGTGGTGACCTTTTTGTACACGCTTTTGGAGCTGTGGTTATAAAGAGTAAAAGAAAGATTAATTCATAACGAGTTCTCGTCAAATCTATTAGGATGTCTTTCAAGGATTAAGGTATGAGATTACGCACTGTTTATTTCCTTTTGCATGTATCCTCTGAGGACTTTTAAGATAATTTAAACTTGTTTTAAAGGTTGGTTGGTTTCGATGTTGATATTGCTGTTTTAAGTGTTAAAATGTTTTAATCTTCGTTCAGTTTGGAGTAAATTGTTGTTTAGTTCAGCTTTTTGAGATTTCTGTTTGTTTTTTGATAGTATACGAGATGCCGGACGACAATCCTAGTGAAACTGTGAAAGGGGGGAGTACAGGATGCAATAGAGTGTCGGTGAAAGTTCCCAATTTTTGGCCTAGTAATGCAAAGTTATTTTTTGTACAGCTAGAGGCTAGTTTTAGGTTAGCGGGAATCTCGGTCGAACAAACTAAATTTGATCATTTGGTGGCGTCTTTGGATGCGGAAACTTTATCTTTTGCTTCCGATATTGTGTGTAAACCACCAGAAGAACCGTACAGTGCTCTTAAAGCGAGGTTATTATCGGAATTTGAAGTTTCTCAGAATCGGAAGGTTAAGACTTTGCTTGATGATTTAGAACAGGGTGATAGGTCCCCCTCAATGTTATTGCGTAAGTTGAGAGAGTTAAGTGAGGGCCATGTTGACGTGACTTTTTGAAAAATATATGGCTTCGGAGCAAACAATTTTGTCTGTCAGCTCTGAGGGTTTAAATAAATTAGCGGAGATGGCGGATAAGATTTGTGAATGTACGCAGGTTGGTGTTAACTCTCTGGAATCGAGAGGGGCTGAACAAACTCAGTTTAGTCAGCAAAATAAACAGTTGGAGCAGCTACAATTTCAGGTTCAGGTTCTGGAAGAGGAAGCATAATTCATTTAAGTTTCTCCAGCGGAGCAAAAGGAGCATTCTCCCATTTGGCGAAAGTTTGGCGCTTGGAAAGTTTTGCCAAGTATAGACTGACGGTGGATTCGGCGAGGATCTTTGACACTTGCTCTTCGGCGATCTCGAGTGATGCTGCGTTTTTTGGGAACGGCTGCAGAATTTGGCGTTAACGGATATGAATATATAGTTTTATGCGTATGATTGGGAAAATTATTACAACAATGAACGAAAATAATTTGCGAGTAATCGCGTGAATGTGCTGTTTTGTTTCAAAATGTCAGCCACCCTAGAATTTCAAACTGCTCTATCTCAGCCATTTTTTAAGATAGAGGTAAACCAAAAAATGCTCTGGAATCCTCGTATCAAGGCCTAATACTTATTTATTTTAGTTTAAAATTTTTAAGTTTCCGCCATCTTGAAACAAAATGGCAGACCAAGCTGACCAACGAACTCGGTCGAGACAGGGGTGAGCTTAATACACACAATTAGTTTCATCAAAATTGATTTATAAATACGAGCGTTATCGTATGACATAGCTCAGATATATATATATATATATATATATATATATATATATATATATGGATATATCTATATATATAAATCAACATTTGAACGGAGGGTAGTTTTGGGGTCTGTAGGTCATGATCGGTGAAAATATATCGAAATTTTCCGGAACTGCTTTCCTCCGAACGGCTGCAATAGGTAGCTTTATACTTTTTAGTATTGAAAGCTACCTAAAAGTATAAAGCTACCTATTGCAGCCGTTCGGAGGAAAGCAGTTCCGGAAAATTTCGATATATTTTCTACGATCATGACCCCCAGACCCCAAAACCACCCTCCATTCAAATGTTGATTTATATATATATATATATCCATATATATATATATATATATATATATATATATATATATATATATATATATATATATATATATATATATATATATATCTGACCTATGTCATACGATAACGCTCGTATTTATAAATCAATTTTGATGAAACTAATTGTGTGTATTAAGCTAACCAATGTCTCGACCGAGTTCGTTGGCCAGCTTGGTCCGCCATTTTGTTTCAAGATGGCGGCCATTTAAAAATTTAAAACTAAAATAAATATACAAAAAAGTTAAAAATTCAAATTTATTTTTAATTACGTGTTAGGCCTTGATACAAGGATTCCAGAGCATTTTTTGGTTTACCTCTATCTTAAAAAATGGCTGAGATAGAGCAGTTTGAAATTCATAGGTGGGTGACATTTTGAAACAAAACACCACACTAACGCGATTACTTGCAAATTATTTTCCTTCATTGTTGTAATAATTTTCCCAATCATACGAATAAAACTATATATTCATATCCGTTAGCGCCAAATTTGGCGACCAAAATAAGTCTTCATAAATGAAGCCAATTTGGCTATTGCTCAATAATTTGGCGAATTTCTTATTCAAATTCAGTATTAACGAATCTTTTGTAAACGTTCCTTTGCATTTTAACTTGTTGTTTTCGTGTAACGTTAGCTAAAATTTTAAAACGAAGATATAGGAAAGCTACCTTTTCCTCCCGGTAGAGGCCGGAAGGACTTTTTTGTATTGAAAGCTACCTAAAATTGTCTATTTATTGTACTTGGGTCTAGGACCTAATAACCACTCAAATTAACTTATCAAAAGATTTATTTTCATAACATATTTGTACACTTAAGTTAGCTAAAATGTTAAATGGAACTACGTAGAACTACTCAGTTGTGTAAGTTAGTTACTTTTAATTTTATAAACAAAGCACACTCACTTCTAACTAAATGTATCCAGATTTCTTTCAATTTATTACAGTATTTCTTTCAAAATCATTTTTTAAACTGTTTATCGTCTGCTTCTTTTATTTTTTTTTTCTAAAGATCATTTGACTCTTTTCGATTTGGAAGTATAAATTCATTCAAATATGCCAGAATATTTCCATTACAGTAGGATATACATTCGTTGTTAGGGTTTTTTTTTCTCTGCACAACAAGTTCAATACCATCATATTAATTCTAGCTTCACGAATTATGAAACGTATAGCGAAACATTTAATGCAGACCACTTCTGTTGAAATGTAAGTAAAATTATCACAATGTAATTTTCGTAGCTAAAATTTCTTCTTTTCATTATCAGTAGCGAATTTGAAGACTTAGATTAGAAACTAGGAGCACAACATTTTCTTCTCATTATTTTATAGATATAATCTACACTTTCTTTAATAATTATAATCAATAATTATTGATATCGTTATAATCTAAATACACTGAAAACTATTATTAATTACTACTATATAAAACAATAAATAAAATCAAAATTCTATCGTAAACTATCCGTACAAACGAATAAAGTACATGAAAAATTTTAAGTTAGTATATGGATCACTGTTTTGACGTCAGCAGGTTGTTACGTCAAAACAGTGAATTTCTTTAGTCTAACCACCTCGTTGTACGGGTCATTTTATCCTAGTTTTAAAAGAAAATTAACTTTTCAACGACGAAACATCCACATCTGTTCCAGAAAATGAATAATATCTCACGTAAGAAATATATATACTTATACAAAGGTATGACTTGAATTACACGTTCAATATTTTTGTAATTTTCGTTTGGAAAAAATATTTCGGTAATCATTCTATCGTAGTTAAAAGTTAACTTGTATCAAAATAAATTCTCATTTAAGTCAATAGAATAGTAATCACCTGAAAATAAGTTATTTTGCAAATAAAATACTGCAGCGAAATAGTGCGAGTTACTTGAATTTCATTATTTTGATATTCTTTAAAATAGGGTTGCTAAGCCACTAATAAAATAAAGAGGAAAGAAAAAGAAATGCATTTTAAAATTTTTGAAAAATAGAAAATAAAATGTTTTATATTTACCGAACATTTTCAAAAAAATTTCCAATAATTTAAACAATTAATTTCTAAATTCTAATATATGTATCGGCAAATTTTTAAAGCTATTGTATATATTCTAAAGCTATTGTATATATAGACCTCCATATCGAAAATTTAGCATCCATAATTTTACGTTTATATCCATTATTCAAATCTGCGATTTTGATTTCAGTTAAAAATGAAATTTGAAAATCGTCTGCATTCTCATACGAAAGCATTATGACCTAAAAAGAAATGTTCTATATTTTTCGAACGAATGAACCAAATTTAACCAAAAACTATACAGCTAATTCCAGGTATCTCGACAACATACCTACCAAAATTCAACCTAATCGGACGTTTTTTACGGCGGTTATCGCAGAACAGACAGACAGACAGACAGAAAGCAAAAACTTTTCGCGTCTTCACAGTGAGCCTTCACTGACGTTTCGGCAATAAGGTGACTGTTTTCAAGTGGTATTATTGGGTCATCCGGAAAGTTCTATGGATTTCCGAAGCGAAGTGTGGCTTCGTCTTGTTACATTTTGCTACTGCTGATACGGAGTGACGTTGAATGACCCAGATATGTACATTGGGTCTTTCTGATTGCACTGCATAATTCTCGCTTGTGTTGTGGCATAATTTTTGTTTCACTACTGTGCTGTTCCTTTTTGTCATATTATGCTTTTTTATTTCAAGAAAGGTAAAAACAGCTCTTAAAATTTGTCCTGTATATGGATAACGCGCTGTTTCAGATGACACAGTTCGAAAGAGAATTTCAAAATCAAATCTCAAGATTATAGAGAAGTTTAACCGCGGAAATTTCAGTCTCGAAGATGATGCCCGCTCAGGACAATCATCATCATCTGTAATGTATAACCTCTTAAAAGAAGTTATCAAATAATCATGCACTGTACTGTTTGGAATATTTAGTCTCTGTGATAGCTCCTGAATTGTGTAAAGTGGATTTTAAGCGATAGCGTCTTTTAAGAGTTCCAACTTTACAAATGATCATCTTCGAGATTAAAATTTCCGTGCTCAAACTTCTCAAACCCCCTCAGTACTGTGTCATCTAAAACAGCACTTTGTCCATATACAGCACAAATTTTACGAGCATTCTGACTAACATTTTTACCTTTCTTGAAATAAAAGAGCATAATATGACGAAAATGACCTGTTTGGTTCTCCATTCGTAGCACTGCACTGAAACAAAAATTATGCCACGGCAGTGTCGTGACGACACAATCGAGTATTATGCAGCGCAAGCAGAAAAGATAGAATGTACATATCTAGGTCATTCAAAGTCATTTCTTATCACCAGTAGCAAAATAAGTAGGCAAACCTCCGTTTCGCTTTGAAAAATCGCAAAACATTCCGGATGGCGCAATAAAAAACATCTTATTATTACATTATTGCCTTTTATATATTAACTAGCATTACTAGCTAACAAATATAAAAATTTGCTAACTAAACAGTATAGTAACATGTAGGTACTAACATTTGCTCCCTGTTGTTATTCTTTTTCTCATACATATGGAATTTTCACTTTTTCGCACACGTACTTCAAGTTTTTACAGGGAAATATTGTCCAAAATACACTTATTATTAAATACTATTTAAATCGATCAATCTGGTCAAACTCTATATCTATACACAAATACTCGAATCACTGTGCTATCATATCTGAGTGGTGAGTTACACTGAATGAAAACAAGCGACAGTGTCGGTTTTGGCCACTTACAAGGAAGGTCTCCATAAGCGCATACTCAGAAAATTTTGAGCAGCAAAATTCTTCTCATGAGGATTATACGTTTATAAAAAAAAAATGCTGCGGAACCTTGATATAATGTCCGTAAAAAAATTATGAACATTTCGTGTTTTTGGCGATTTATCGCTGGTTGGCGACACAAAGAAAAAAAAAACGCTTTTATGACAAATGCTCTTTTAAGAAAAACTTTTTCTACTCTTTATACTGAACTAGTTTAAGTAAGTTTAACTCAAATAAATACACTTTTATAATTACAGTTTTGCCATATACATTTATATGTATATATACAGAAAATTAACGGTCGTATTCAACGGGTTAGAACAAAATTTTAATTGATTATAAATGCTTCAAATTAAAAATTAAAGTCCGATTCTGAGCACTGTCAATTTGACTTCGATAGTGTTAGTATCGGAGACAGCAAGATAAAAATATTGTTGCCATGGAAACAACGACTTATTCAATATCGAAGTGTATAAGGAGAATGTTCTTTATCGGGCAGTTACTGTTAAAATACACTTAAAACTTATCCACCCGGCGAAACCGTGTAAAATTAAATAACTTCAGCAATACGAAACTTGTATATATTATATAAGCTTAGAGAAAAAATAAAAACTATTTAATCTTTTTCGATAGTGTCAGTATCGGAGACAGCAAGAGAAAAGTATTGTTGCCATGGAAACAACGACCTATTCAATATCGAAGTGTATAAGGAGAATGTTCTTAATCGGGCAGTTACTGTTAAAATACAATTAAAACTTATCCATCCGGCGAAACCGTGTAAAATTAAATAACTTCCGCAATACCAAACTTGTATATACAGTGTCTCACATAAGTGATGGGACACTTGTGCTTTACAAAAGGAAACTAATCAAATAAATTAAAAAAACATGTACACATTTTTTTGTGGGTGTGTTTCATACTTAAATTTAGTAAAGATTATTGCATAACATACATTTTGTCAAAATATTAAAATATTAATTTAATAAAAATACAAATGTTTAGAACGGAGCAAAAAATAGCTCACATAAGTGATGGGACACCATTATATATGCAACAAAAATCGTCTGAAATAAGCAATAAAAATATTTTTTGGGGTTTTATTTTTACTTAAAAGCAATTGGCAATAACTTATAAAATCGTCTGCAGTATTTCTCTCCAGTTTGTTTTGGAATTTTTGTGTTTTTTAGCTCTCTGTAGCCATGAATGCTAAACGAAAAGAAACTTCGCCTGAAATTCGAAAATTAGTTATTAATTTGCATATTGAACGTGGAAAATCTATTAGAAAAACTGCTGAAACAGTTAACTTGAGTCGTTCAACAGTTTTCAATATCATTAAACGATATTAAAAGAATCATATGATTCAGGATAAAAGAAGACCTGGCCGACCATCAAAGCTATCCAATGGAATAAAGCGAATTATCGTTCGAAATATTAAAAAAAATCCAAGAATTAGTGCTTCAAAAGTTGCTGCTGATTTACAAGCATTATATGGAATAATTGTTAATCCTGAGACTATTAGAAGGGTAATTCGATCTGCTGGATATCACGGTAGAGTAGCCAGGAAAAAATTCTTCGTAAGTGAAAAGAATAGAAAACTCAGACTAGCTTTCGCAAAATCCAACATAAATAAGAATTCTGATTACTGGAATAAAGTTATATTTGCTGATGAGAGTAAATTTAATATATTTGGTTTTGACGGTAGAATCTTGGTGTGGAGAAAACCCAGGGAAGAATTTCGCAAACAGAACTTGGTACCAACAGTAAAACATGGTGGAGGAGGAGTTATGGTATGGGGGTGTATGTCGTCCGCTGGAGTTGGTAATCTTGTTTTTATTGACAGTATAATGGATCAGTACAAGTATATTGATATTTTAAAGCAAAATTTGAAATCTTCAGCACGAAAATTGAACCTTCATAACGATTTTAAATTCTACCAGGACAATGACCCCAAGCACACTGCTCTGAACGTTAGACTCTGGCTGCTATATAACTGTCCTGAAATAATAAAAACACCACCACAATCTCCAGACTTAAATCCCATAGAGAATATTTGGCAAGAATTGGAATCAAGAATTCGCAAACACACCATTTCTTCAAAACAACAACTAAAATCGGTGCTTCAAGAAGAATGGGGTAAAATCACTCCAGAAATCACAAAAAAATTAGTCGAATCCATCCCAAAAAGATTAAATCATGTTTTAAAAGTAAAAGTAAATCCAACAAAATATTAAAACCTTTTAAAAAGTAAAATTTTTGGATAAATATTTGATGGAAAAGTAAGTGTCCCATCACTTATGTGAGCCATTTTTTGCTCCGTTCTGAACAATTGTATTTTTACTAAATTAATATTTTAATATTTTGACAAAATGTATGTTATGTAATAATTGTTACTAACTTTAAATATGAAACACACCCAAAAAATTTTTGCACATGTTTGTTTATTTATTTTATTGCAGTTTCTTTTTATAAAGCACAAGTGTCCCATCACTTTTGTGAGACACTGTATATTATACAAGCTTAGAGAAAAAATTAAAACTATTTAATCGTTTAAGTTAAATTCACAAAGTACTCTACGCATTTAAACACTCACTTAAAAAAGCCATTCCACATTGGCAATTGGCAAACATTTATAGTTGGACATACAGTGTCTCACAAAAGTGATGGGACACTTGTGCTTTATAAAACGAAACTGCAATAAAATAAATAAACAAACATGTGCAAAAATTTTTTGGGTGTGTTTCATATTTAAAGTTAGTAACAATTATTACATAACATACATTTTGTCAAAATATTAAAATATTAATTTAGTAAAAATACAATTGTTCAGAACGGAGCAAAAAATGGCTCACATAAGTGATGGGACACTTACTTTTCCATCAAATATTTATCCAAAAATTTTACTTTTTAAAAGGTTTTAATATTTTGTTGGATTTCCTTTTACTTTTAAAACATGATTTAATATTTTTGGGATGGATTCGACTAATTTTTTTGTGATTTCTGGAGTGATTTTACCCCATTCTTCTTGAAGCACCGAATTTAGTTGTTGTTTTGAAGAAATGGTGTGTTTGCGAATTCTTGATTCCAATTCTTGCCAAATATTCTCTATGGGATTTAAGTCTGGAGATTGTGGTGGTGTTTTTATTATTTCAGGACAGTTATATAGCAGCCAGAGTCTAACGTTCAGAGCAGTGTGCTTGGGGTCATTGTCCTGGTAGAATTTAAAATCGTTATGAAGGTTCAATTTTCGTGCTGAAGATTTCAAATTTTGCTTTAAAATATCAATATACTTGTACTGATCCATTATACTCTCAATAAAAACAAGATTACCAACTCCAGCGGACGACATACACCCCCATACCATAACTCCTCCTCCACCATGTTTTACTGTTGGTACCAAGTTCTGTTTGCGAAATTCTTCCCTGGGTTTTCTCCACACCAAGATTCTACCGTCAGAACCAAATATATTAAATTTACTCTCATCAGCAAATATAACTTTATTCCAGTAATCAGAATTCTTATTTATGTTGGATTTTGCGAAAGCTAGTCTGAGTTTTCTATTCTTTTCACTTAAGAATTTTTTCCTGGCTACTCTACCGTGATATCCAGCAGATCGAATTACCCTTCTAATAGTCTCAGGATTAACAATTATTCCATATAATGCTTGTAAATCAGCAGCAACTTTTGAAGCACTATTTCTTGGATTTTTTTTAATATTTCGAACGATAATTCGCTTTATTCCATTGGATAGCTTTGATGGTCGGCCAGGTCTTCTTTTATCCTGAATCATATGATTCTTTTTATATCGTTTAATGATATTGAAAACTGTTGAACGACTCAAGTTAACTGTTTCAGCAGTTTTTCTAATAGATTTTCCACGTTCAATATGCAAATTAATAACTAATTTTCGAATTTCAGGCGAAGTTTCTTTTCGTTTAGCATTCATGGCTACACAGAGCTAAAAAACACAAAAATTTCAAAACAAACTGGAGAGAAATACTGCAGACGATTTTATAAATTATTGCCAATTGCTTTTAAGTAAAAATAAAACCCCAAAAAATATTTTTATTGCTTATTTCAGACGATTTTTGTTGCATATATAATGGTGTCCCATCACTTATGTGAGCTATTTTTTGCTCCGTTCTAAACATTTGTATTTTTATTAAATTAATATTTTAATATTTTGACAAAATGTATGTTATGTAATAATCTTTACTAAATTTAAGTATGAAACACACCCACAAAAAAATGTGTACATGTTTTTTTAATTTATTTGATTAGTTTCCTTTTGCAAAGCACAAGTGTCCCATCACTTATGTGAGACACTGTATATGGTTGTTCATATTATAAACCATCACAAAAGTGAAATGGCGACCAATGGAACCATTTCGGTACTTTTATGTTAGCTGGGCGCCACTGAAAACTCGCCAAATCTTGTTTCAATTCGCATCATTTAATTTCAAGGGTTGCAATTTAAATGATTTGAATTGTGATTTCAATTCAATTCTTAAGATTTTGTTAATTGTGTTTGTGTTTACGTATTTTATAATGATAATATTTTAGCTATTTTTAAGCAAGTTTTTTAAGATATTATATTGCAATGTTAAAATACTGGTTATTTGTTATTAGCTAATGTTAAAATGTCGAGAAAAAAAGGGTTGGCAAGATTAAAAAAATTTCGGCCATCACTGGCGCCCGGCTAAAATAAAACTTCAAAAATTTCTAATCTTATATGACTTATGTTATATATTTTATATTACATTATTATAACCGAGTCATTACATTATTATACATTCGAGATGGCGCTGTTTGCACAGTGCCCTGTCAGAGGTCCCGACTAAGGCCTTTATAACAAACTAGCAAACTACGCCCGCTACGCTGGTCAATTTCTCTTAACGAACCTTTAATCAACAAAATATTGACATTTCATAATTCACTTTTATATTTTAACAGAATAATAAGGATACTATAATTTGTGACTCGTGCTATAATCAATATACACGTCAGGACACGTCGCCCTTATCATTATCTTTTTACGCGTGAAGGTTTCGCTATGGTACTCTATTGTGAAATTTGGTAATTTTAGAAATTCAATAGTTGAAAAATCGCAGAATCATTAGATCATTTTTCTTTAGAAATTGTTCTTAGAGAGCATTTAGATCTTATAAATAACAATCATGCCGAACTTGAAGTTTCTAGCTCCTTCAGCATCGCAAAAATCGCAATTTTAGAACGTTTTTCGCTTCTGCACCCCCCTCGGGGTAGTGGCACCGACATAAAATATAGCCTATGTTGGAGCAGGGATTGTCACCATTCATTTGCCACCATCACTTTTGAAATCGCTTTAGTAGTTCCAGACATTCCATACAAATTGTAATTTAGAATGTTTTTAGAAAATTTTTTGCTTATTTCAGCCTTTTAAATTTCGAATTTTTTTAGATTTTGTTCTTATAGAGCATTTAAATCTTGTAAGTAACGACCATACAAAATGTCAAGTTCCTAACTCCTTCATTATTGAAAATATCATAATTTTGGAACGTTTTTCGCTCCTGCACCCTCTGCGGGCAGTGGCACCGACAAAAAATTTAGCATATGTTGGAGCAGGGACTGTCACCATCCATTTGCCACCATCACTTTTGAAATCGGTTCTGTAGTTTCAGAGATTCCATAGAAATTGTAATTTAGAATGTTTTTAGAACGCTTCTTCCACATCTCACCCTTTTAAATTGCGAATGTTTTCATAATTTGTTCTTAGAGAGCATTTACATCTTATAAGTAACTACCATACCAAATTTGATACTTCTATCTCCTTCAGTACACAAAAAATCGAAATTTTAGAACGTTTTTCGCTCCTGCACCCCCCCTGGGGGTGGTGGCACCGACATAAAATATAGCCTATGTTGGAGCAGGGATTGTCACCATTAATTTGCCACCATCACTTTTAAAATCGCTTCAGTGGTTCCAGAGATTACCCCCTACAAACAAATAAACAAACAAACAAACAATCTTTACTACTTTATATATTAGTATAGATAAGGGGTAATTAGCCCCTTGTTCCCCCCTTTATACTTAACCAATCAATCCCGAAAACTAATCAGAGATGCGCCTTAACACAGTGAACCTATAAATAAAATTTGAAGGAAATGGGATAATTCTGCATGAAAAACCCATTTACATAAATTAAGGGGGTATTAGAACCCCGTTCCCCTCCTTTATACTTAATCAATCAATCCCGAAAACTAATCAGGGAAGCGTCTTAACCCAATGAATCTATAAACAAATTTTGAAGCAAATAGAATAATTCTGCATGCAAAACCCATTTATATAAATTAAGGGGGGGGGGGATTATCGCCCCGTTCCCCCCCTTTATACTTAACCAATCAATCCCGAAAAGTAATCAGGGAAGCGTCTTAACCCAATGAACCTATAAACAAAATTTGAAGGAAAACGGAATAATTCTGCATGAAAAACCCATTTATATAAATTAAGGGGGGGGGAATTAGCCACCCGATCCCCCCCCCCTTTATATTAACTAATCAATCCCGAAAACTAATCAGGGAAGCGCCTTAACACAGTGAACCTATAAACAAAATTTGAAGGAAAACGGAATAATTCTGCATGAAAAACCCATTTATATAAATTAAGGGGGGGAATTAGCCCCTTGTTCCCCCCCTTTATACTTAACCAATCAATCCCGAAAAGTAATCAAGGAAGCGTCTTAACCCAATGAACCTATAAACAAAATTTGAAGGAAAACGGAATAATTCTGCATGAAAAACCCATTTATATAAATTAAGGGGGGGGGATTAGCCCCCCCGATCCTCCCCTTTATACTTAACTAATCAAACCCGTAAACTAATCAGGGAAGCGCCTTAACTCAGTGAACCTATAAACAAAATTTGAAGGGAAACGGAATAATTCTGCATGAAAAACCCATTTATATAAATTAAGGGGGGGATTAGTCCCTTGTTCCCCCCCTTTTATACTTAACCAATCAATCCCGAAAACTAATCAGGGAAGCGCCTTAACACAGTGAACCTATAAACAAAATTTGAAGGAAAACGGATATTTCTATGAAGAGTTATCGCATTACGTACGTACATACATACATACAGAACCGGCTGCCAAGCTCTCAGGGCTTGACAGCCAGTGTGATAACTGAAAAATCGCAATTTTAGAACGTTTTTTGCTCCTGCACCCCCTGGGGTTAGTGGCACCGACATAAAATATAGCCTATGTTGGAGCAGGGGTTGTCACCATCAATTTGCCACCATCACTTTTGAAATCGGTTCGGTAGTTCCAGAGATTACCCCCTACAAACAAACAAACAAGATTTACTCCTTTATAATATTAGTATAGACAACAACTATTTTTTTTATTGTAAACGATATCGATTCAGACAATATTTGGCGACTTATCACTGGCAACACATTCTGACATCTTATTCACTGTTTCATAAATACTAACATGTTCAATGTGTTACATATATACATACTAACGTGTTCAATATTAACACTGTTTAGCATAATCGTCCAATTGGCAATTTTTCCAATATATGTATACATACAGAAGTAATTTTTGATACATTGGTATTAAAGCGAACGAATTGGCGCCGCGTTTCCCTTTTAACTCTTATATATACCAGAAGCATTAACAGTGAAATAGGCGAAATGACCTTGGCTATGATAATTGTCTAGTAGAATTAGGCTAAAATCGGTTTTCCATTAATGTAAATATTAACTTGTTTGCATTTAGGTTTCTCTTGCAATAAAAATCGTAAAGTCAGAAAACTTCGTTTCCTCAGATATATATACTATATATAACCCCTATATGTACTTAGCAAAAAATCCGAAAGAGTAACGAATAACATTTCATTATATTTTCTTATAAGTTTTATTATTATTTGAAATGTTTTAATAGAAAGATATTAAGCTATGTTTGTTAGGAAACATTTTAAATAAAAAAAAATAATAATAAATAAATAAATAACTAAATAAATAAAAAAGAAGTTGTGAAAATTTTAATTAGCGTCAAACGTTTGCTATATTCAAGAAAGTTTTTATGGTCTATATTTAAAAAATAACATTTATATTCTACAAATTTTAAACCTCTTACCCTGGAATAAAATGAGGTTCTGGAACAGGTTTGTCATATCTACTAGTCCTAATTTTCTCTGTCATGCTCTGTCTTCTGTTATCTAAAATTTACTTATATTTTATGGCCGAAAATTTTGATAGAAATCTATGTACTCTCACTAAGTAATGTGCTATTTTTAAATGTTCATAAACTAACTAAAACGCTTTTGATTCCAAAACTCAGTAATAAAACTTTTTTTTTGCAAGTCAATCCATGGTGAAAATACTTTATTTACTTAGTAGCCTGATTCAGCTGCCTTTTTGCGTAAATCTATTAATTGAAATATAAATAAAACAAGTCCATGCTGTGAAATTAATAAAAAAATAGCTTCATTTGAAATCATGGATGTAGCAATAAAAATTTCTGAATGAAAATGCACTTTTTGGAGAAAACTCTATCTCATCAAAAAGTCACCTGTAAAAAAAGCAGCCAAGTCTCGTAACTCATTTACCGTAAAAAGTACTGAGATCGTATAAAGCCAAGTTTAACTATCTTATTAACTCTGAAATTTTCATTCACAAATCACTCCTAGTCTCTACATCTTTAGTTAATTATTATTTTGTGACTTGGCAATTACGTAGCACAAGAATGTGTTGTATATAGTTAGTCTTAATCAAATAATACTATAACATATTAAAGTGTAATAACTTCCCTGTGCGTATATAATTTGCTTTAGTTAAAATCCCATCCCATGACATAGTAAGGTGTAATAACTTTCCTGTGCTGTGTAATTGCCAAGTCACAAAATAATAATTAACTAAAGATGTAGAGACTAGGAGTGATTTGTGAATGAAAATTTCAGAGTTAATAAGATAGTTAAACTTGGCTTTATACGATCTCAGTACTTTTTACGGTAAATGAGTTACGAGACTTGGCTGCTTTTTTTACAGGTGACTTTTTGATGAGATTTCACTTCTTTTTGTAAGTAATCCTGCTTTTCTTGATTTTGGGTTCTTTTTGGAGATCATCCACTGATTTTCGCTAAGCCCACACTCTGTCCCTATTATTTACAGGTATCAAAAATTTGAAGCTTTAGTTTCGTTTGCAAAGTACTGTAGATAAAAAGAGATTTCAGGTTCCTAGGCAAGCCCTAAGTTATGGGAGGGGGAGTGTCAAAAGTACTCTCAATTGCTTCCAGGATAGGTGCTATCCATCTGAGATATTACTCGCAGCCCTAGATACTTGATATTTAACATAAAAGAACTTTTTAGTATAAAAAGAAAGCCAAAATTAAAATTTCCAATAAATCAAAGTATATTCCTTTTTTCGATGTTTTTTTTACGTTTTTTTTTTTAGTCTTTTTTTTATTATTTACGGATTTTTTAATTTTTCCTTACTTTGTGTACTAAACCCTGCCTTTCTGCCAAATGTCAAGCTTCTAGGACAATAAAATCGAATTATTTTCAAATTTTCGACTTTTTATAAATTTATTGATTTTTCGATTTTAATTCTAAGTTACCTGATTGTCATGCCAATATAGTAATTATTTGATCCGTCTTCTTAGGATCATTTAGGTTCAATTTAGAGATAAATCAAGTGAATCTTAGAGTCACCATGATTTTATTTAGAAAGGACTATCAAGCCATAACGAGCCAGTAATATCGGGGGGGGGGGGGGGGGTAGGGGGAGCTGTGAAAATTTTTGTGGGGCTAACATCATTTAACAATCCATATTTCATACGTGAAGTAAATAGAGTACAACCTGTGAAAGAAAACAAACCTGTCTATAAAGAAATCGCCTATATCGTAGCCAGTCTATAGCGGAACTTTTCTATAACGAAATTCGTAAACGAAAGAAAAGAAAACCATAATCCGGGAGAAATAACATAAAACAATTAGGGGCGTTGTACTAGCTAATAGGACAATTATCTTAAAACTAATGTTTCTAGCAGTAAAAAATCAAATTGTTTTCGAATTTTCGATTTCTTAAAGATATTTCGATTTTTCGATTTTATTTTCGAATTTAACGAATATTTTAATTGTTCCTTTTATTGAATAGTAAATACTACCTTTAGACCAAGTTTTAAGTTTCTAAGACTACAAGATAAAATTATTTTCAATTTTTTATTTTTTCGAATTTTTGTTTTATAATTTTCAGGATTTTTTAATTTTTTCTTATTTTGTATCTTTATTACAAATTTCAAGTTTCTAGCGCTACAAAATCGAATTATTTTGAAATTTCCGATTATTTTCGAGTTTTTTATTCTATTTTCGAATTTATTGTGATTTAATGTTTCCTTTTTCTGTATCCTAAACAATAAGTTTTCGCCGAATTTTAAGTTCTAAAGCTACAAAATCGAATTTTTTTCAATTTTTCTAATTTTTTTTTCGAATTTTACAGATTTTTTATTTATTTCTTTTTTTGTATCCTAAATACTACCTTTAATCCAAATTTTAAGTTTCTAGCTTTACAAAATCGAATTATTTTAAAATTTTCGTTTTTTTTCGATTTTTTTATTTTATTTTCAATTTTTGTTGTGTTTTTAATTTTTTCTTTTTCTGAATCCTAAACACTATCTTTACAGCAAATTTTCAGTTTCTAAGACTACGAGATCATATTATTTTCAATTTATCTCCTTTTCTTTCTTTCTTTCTATTATTTATTTATTTATTTTATGTTTTTAAATTTTCGATTTTTTTTTTAATTATCCATATTTTTTAATGTTTCCTTATTTAGTATCTTAAATATTACCTTTATTCCAAATTTCAAGTTTCTAGCACTATATGAAATCGAATTATTTTCAAAATTTCCTTATTTTTCGATTTTTTTATTTTATTTTCCAATTTTATTGCGTTTTTATTTTAACTTATTCTGAATCCTAAACACTATCTTTACCGCAAATTTTAAGTTTCTAAGGCTAAAAGATCAAATTATTCTAATTTTTTTTTTAATTTTTTCGAATTTTTCGAATTTTTGATTTTTTTTTTTCGAATTTTCTGGATTTCTTAATTTTTCCTTATTTTGCATCCTAAATACTACCTTTATTCCGAATTCCAAGTTTCTAGCGCAACAAAATTGAATTATTTGAAATTTTTCGATTTTTATCGATTTTTCGATTTTATTTTTTAAAAAAATTTGTGTTTTTGACGTTTTATTTTTCTGAATTCTAAACACTACCTTCAAACCAAATTTTAAGTTTTTAAGACTACAAGATCGTGTTATTTTCAATTTTCAATTTTGTTCGATTTTTTTGAATTTTCGAATGTTTTTTTTTCCGGATTTTATAATTTTTTCTTTCTTTGTATCCGAAACACTAGCTTTATTCCAAATTTTAAGTTTCTGTGGCTGCGGGATCTACCCATTCTTTTTGATGACGCGAGATGGAGTGAGTGTGTGAGTGACAAAAAATCGAAACTTTGAGTTCATATATCGTCTGCACTAATTTATGGGTATTTTTTTAATTATCCATATTTTTTAATTTTTCCTTATTTAGTATCTTAAATATTACCTTTATTCCAAATTTCAAGTTTCTAGCGCTATAAAATCGAATTATTTTCAAATTTTCCTTATTTTTCGATTTTTTCGATTTTTTGATTTTATTTTCGAATTTTATTGCGTTTTTTATTTTAACTTATTCTGAATCCTAAACACTATCTTTAATGCGAATTTTAAGCTTCTAAGGCTAAACAATCAAATTATTTTAATTATTTTAATTTTTTTGCGAATTTTTCGAATTTTTGAATTTTTTTTTCGAATTTTCCGGAATTTTTAATTTTTCCTTATTTTGCATCCTAAATACTTCCTTTATTCCGAGTTCCAAGTTTCTAGCGCAACAAAATCGGATTATTTGAAAATTTTCGATTTTTTTCGATTTTTCGATTTTTTCAATTTTGCTTTCGATTTTTTTTGTGTTTTTGATGTTTTCTTTTTCTGGATACTAAACACTACCTTCACACCGAATCTTAAGTTTCTAAGACTACAAGATCGTATTATTTTCAATTTTCAATTTTGATGGAATTTGCTGAATTTTCGAATGTTTTTTTTTTTCGAATTTTCCGTATTTTATAATTTTTCCTTTCTTTGTATCCTAAACATTACCGTTTTTCCAAATGTCAAATTTCTAGGACTACGGGATCTACCTAATCTTTTTGATGACGCGTGAACGAGTGAGTGAGTGACAAAAAATCGAATGTTTGAGTTCATATATCGTCTGAACTAGAAAAGACAGAAAGTTGTAATTTTAAATTTTGGTCCTGTGTGCCAAATACTCTAGAAAAACGAAGTTTCAAACTTTTTGAATACTCCAGCGCGGAGATATGGGGGGGGGGGGGGTCAAAAGTGCCCTGAGTTGCTTCCAGTAAAGTATGCTTACGGATGTCCTCTCTCGACTTGCCTCTCCGTGCCTCCAGATTATATAATTGCACGGTCTAATGAAGTTATTATTTGAAACGATATCATTTAATTTTTCACATACTGATTAAAACTACGCACGTTATTTTTTATTTGTACTTGGATGTTTATTTCCATATTTGTAACCATGGAGTACATCGAGCCACAATTTTCATAAATTAAATTATGTTTATCGTTTACACATTGTATTTTTACGTGTTACAAACTCTATGGTTTTTCGGTACTTCTCTATTATCCCGTCGACCACTTTTCATAACAAAAAGCTATCGCCAAACTGTAACGCCAAATAAACGGGAGAACTTTGCCATTATAGTATCAAAATAAATAAATAAATATAATGTAAGAATTTAAGGACACAATTGTTATTTTAATTAAGGAAATAACTAATAAATCAGTAAAACATAATGAAAAATACACGCAAATGTCGAATTAAAAAGCACTTGATGAAATAACAAACACGTGTAATGCTTCTGACATCAAGTAAATGGGACTGCATTTTTGGCGTTTAATCTTACAGTTTGGCGATGTTTTTTGTTATGAAAAGTGGTCGACGGGATAATAGAGAAGTACCGGTTTTTCTTATAATACATGGTTTGTATAGATTCGAGGGGAAAATTATATTACTTTCATAAAAATGTATTTGGATGGTTTCTTGTTAATACAATCTTGCCAAGGCTGTGGTTTTCCTATTAGACTTAATGTTATCTATATGCTCCATATTTCTGCAACTAAATTTCCTCATGCCAATATAGTAATTCATTGATCCGTTTTCTTAGGATCGTTTATGTTCAATTTAGAGATAAATCAAGAGAATCTTAGAATCACCATGATTTTATTTAGAAAGGACTATCAAGCCATAACCAACCAGTAATGTCGGGAGGGAGGGAGAGATGTGAAAATTTTTGTGCGACCAACATCTTTTAACAACAAATATTTCATATATAAATTAAATAGAGTAAAGCCTGTGAAAGAAAATGAACCTGTCTATAAAAAAAAAGGTCTATAACGTAGCCAGTCTATAGCGGAACTTTTGTATTACAAAATTCGTAAACAAAAGAAAAGAAAAGCATAATCCGGGGAAAATAACACAAAACAATAACGGAAGGTGTACTAGCTAATAGGACAATTATCTTAAAATCTATCTAAAACAAACTATCCCCATCCTGTGGGATTTGTTTTTCAATGTTTTACTTTATTTAATGCAAAACATAGATTGCATCCGACAACTCATACAAAAGGCCTCCGGCCTGTACCGGCAGGAAAAGGTAGCTTTCCTATATCTTCGTTTTAAAATTTTAGCTAATCTTACTCGAAAACAGCAAGTTAAAATGCAAAGAAACCGTTTACAAAAGATTCGTGTACACTGAATTTGAATAAGAAATTCGCCAAATTATTGAGCTATAGCCAAGTTGGCTTCATTTATGAAGACTTATTTTTGTCGCCAAATTTGGCGAGATTTCGCCAATTGTCGCCAAGTTTGGCGAGAATTTGGCGCTAATGGATATGAATATATAGTTTTATGCGTATGATTGGGAAAATGATTACAACAATGAAAGAAAATAATTTGCGAGAAATCGCGTTCACTAAAACTTATAAATTTATATTAAAATCATTAAAATTAAAGACATTACAATACACTTTCATGAAACATTAAAAACATATTAAAATTGGACGTTTCGGATTTACATGGAAAATCCCTCTTCAACAACAACATTTCACTTAGCGTAAATCATAGTTCAAAAATATCAACAAATAGAAAATGCAACGTATCAAAATTTCGAAGTCAAAGTTACAGTTATAATGACACGGAGTATTCATTCGGGATTGCACCTGCTTGACCATTATTGACCATAAATTTATCGTTGTTTTTTTGTAATGTGCTGTTTTGTTTCAAAATGTCAGCCACCCTAGAATTTTAAACTGCTCTATCTCAGCCAATTTTTAAGATAGAGGTAAAACAAAAAATGCTCTGGAATCCTTGTATCAAGTCCTAACACCTAATTAAAAAATAAACTTGATTTTTTAACTTTTTTGTATATTTATTTTAGTTTTAAAATTTTCCGTGGCCGCCATCTTGAAACAAGATGGCGGACCAAGCTGGCCAACGAACTCGGTCGAGGCATTGGTGAGCTTAATACACACAATTAGTTTCGTCCAAATTAATTTATAAATACGAGCGTTATCGTATCAAATTATTTTCATTTTTTCAATTTTTTTCGAATTATTTTATTTTTTTTTCGAATTTTCTGGATTTTTTTAATTTTCCTTTTTCTGTATCCTAAATACTACCTTTATTCCTAATTTGAATTTTCTAGCGCAACAAAATCGGATTGTCTTCAAATTTTCGGTTTTTTTCAATTTCTTCGATTTTTTCAATTTTGCTTTCGATTTTTTTGGTGTTTTTGATGTTTTCTTTTTCTGGATGTTAAACACTACCTTCACACCAAATCTTAAGTTTCCAAGACTACAAGATCGTATTATTTTCAATTTTCAATTTTGATGGAATTTGTTGAATTTTCGAATGTTTTTTTTTCGAATTTTCTGGATTTTATAATTTTTCCTTTCTTTGTATCCTAAACACTACCTTTTTTCCAAATGTCAAGTTTCTGGGGCTACGGGATCTACCCAATCTTTTTGATGACGCGTGAACGAGTGAGTAAGAAGTGACAAAAAATCGAATGTTTGAGTTCATATATCGCCTGAACTAGAAAAGACAGAAAGTTGTAATTTTAAATTTTGGTCCTGTGGGCCAAATACTCTCTATAATTGAAGTTTAAAATTTTTGGGATACTCCAGCGCGGAGATATGGGGGGGGGGGGGGTCAAAAGTGCCCTGAGTTGCTTCCAGAAAAGTATGCTTACGGCTGTCCTCTCAAGACTTGGCGGAGGCACTGCCGTGCCTCCAGATATGAATCTGGGGCTTTAATTTCGGATTGTACAGAATAAAATACATGGGAAATTGTACGTTAAACGTGACAAATGAGGTGCGTTCATACTGTTATTATTTCAGTGAAATGAATTATATCGTCTGTTATTATGATGTGATTAATTTCCGCAATAAAATAAGTACATTTTTAGTTGGCAACATTTTAATTATTTTAACTTTTTTTGACATTTACATATTATATTGTCTGTTATGAGCGAAATGATCATGCCTTTTTTTAGGGTTTCGTTCATCTCACGAAGCCCTATTAACCCCGCTCCGTTGTCTGTCCGTCACAGAGCCATTCTCAAAAAGTATGTAACTTACAGAATCTGAATAGCAGCTGTAAAGAGCTCAAAATATTAAAATTTGAAAAATTCGTATATTATTTTAATAAATAGAGATAAAAAACCAAAATTCTAACAGCTTTTTCCTATTAAATTGAAACATTTTTCGTTATAGCAGATGCCAAAGATTTAAAATCCACAATGAAATTCTTTCTACAATAATTAATTTTCTATCAGACGATTTTCACGTGAAAAATGAAAATGAAATAAAAAGTTTCACTCATTGAAAAAAAGATAAATATGAAATAAAATTGTTTGACGTCATAGTCGTAATAAAACGGAAAATGTCTAAGATTTCTCAATAATAGAAGGAGTATGAGTATGTGTAAGTGGACAAAGCAGATTAATATCACATCATTAGAGAATTAAAAAGAAAATCTGACGTCATATAGGAAGTTTAACTGATTTTTCAAATGTTTGAGAATAATACAAAGCGAGTATCAATATAAATAATAGAGAATAGTAAATATATGAGTTTGAGAAACATATTGAATCGTGATAAAAATCCGATATTGGAAATATTCGCATATTTTAACATTTTGAAGGTGTACAATTTGTTTAATTTTGAAATTATTTTTTTAAATATTGCATTTAGTCCGTATGACGGATATTATTATGACAGAATATAATATTGGACTTGGACCGCTATCCGGCTGGTTTAGATATTCGAAAAAAGGAAAAAATAGACCAGTAAATTTTTACTTTATAAAAAACATGACTTTTTTTTTGTTGCTGTTGCTAAATGAAATTTGTTTGAATTTATTAAAGAAAGGATAAAGTGTTTTGAAAGGAATATTAAACGAAACCCTTTGAGCGATCTTCGATCACACTTACCTACTTGTTTCTTATTACGTATGCCACGTTTACAAATGCGATTTTTTTTCTACACTAGATAGCGCTGTAAAATACACCATGGAGATCTTGCTTTGAGAATGATTACCTCCATGGTTTAATATTTTTATGACTCATAATGAAGGAATCTCCTGTGTTTATTTACTTTCATGGATTGAGATATTCGGTTGTGAGTCTAATTTCTACTGAAGTTATCTCAGAATCTATACATTTTTTAATGTAACTCATCCATCTCTCAAGCAAACAATTTTTTGTACGATCTTTCTAAAAATGTAACTTTTATGCAATTTTATTCGAAAATATAATTTTGAATAAAAATGGCCACCTGGCTTATGACAAAAGAAGTGGTTTGCCCGTATTTGTTTTCCTCAGTCACATGACTTGCGCTTTTATTATATAGATTACGTACGATATGATTTAATAGAATAAACACAGAATAGTTTTATCGAACACAGAACAATTTTATCGAAAAAGAAAATTTCATTTACAAACGAATGAACGATAGTCCTATGACATGACACAAGATAAAATTGCTACGTGCTCGTTATTTTATAATTTGTATGTGTGTAACTCATCAGTAACTCGGCCAGCGTGCCGTGCGCAGGCCCGTGTCTTTATTGTTCTTAGGATGTATCGGGCAGGCAATATGTTTTGTAAAAATAGTAATAGCGATAACGAAACTTCTGTTAACGGAATCATTGGAAGTATATATTAATAAATTACGCAGAAATATTTTTTTTTAATCTTTAGAAATCTTAAAGTGCCATTACACGGGACAATTTGAAGCGACAAAAATTGCCTGCCACTTGTCAATTTTCAAAGCATTTCATTTGGTTTTTCAAAAAATGGCTTTTCCATCGTCAGTTTTCCAAGCATTTGATTGGTTGTTCCGAACGACATTGCTTCCTGGTGTGTTTGAGAGTCATCGCAGGCGACAAAATTGCTCCGAGAACAGTTAGTTGCTTGCTTTCGGAGCAACTCTTTTAAAGCCATAGATTAGCAGTGAGTCGCCAGTAATTAGAGGCAACTTTTACGCCTCGTGTAATTACACTTTTAAGGGGGAAAATATGAAGTTGTCAGGGTTAAAACTATGAAAAAACTCGAAAACGACATGTTAGAACAGTCTTGTTTAACCCTTTCCGGCACAGTGGTCCCACTCCGGGCACACCTAATTTTAATTCCAAACTTGCATTCGGCACCAAGAATATTTTAATAAAATTTTGCTCTTAAAATGAGAGCTTAAAATTAGGAGTTCTTATTTTCCAAAAAAGTCGTTTGTAAATTCCGGTGTCAGTCAGTAATTTATCATTTTACGAACAGAATTTGTCTGTGTCGGAAAGGGTTAAATCAACTGACACATTTAAGCAGGAAAGGAAAAATGTGAGAATGGCAAAAATTAAACTAAATCAGAAACTGAAGCTACAGGAAGGAGTAATGACTCACAGGGAAGATTTTAAAAAGTATTAAACGTTCTATTAAGTCTTTGTTTAAAACTTTAAATGCATTTTTCTGCATCATAGTTTTTTTTCAGCATTTCTCATCTTTAAATTGGTATAAATCAATAACCGTTAAAGACAAATGGTTCGAACTTGGAATATATCTTTTTCAAATATTTTACTTAAATTTTAATTCGGTAAATTTGAAAAAAATATTCACTTTTGAAAATATGATTTGTTTAAAATAAGTTGCATCGTTTTTTAATTGCTATTTTAAATATTTTAAATATTTTTAAATTAATATTTTTAAAAAGGCTGAATCAAAATTAAAACTTATATATTTCTGTTTAATTAAAATAAAAAAAATCAATTCGACAAATAATATTTCGAGTTATAACAATTTTAAATTATTCTGAATTTTTTGAGGTTTTTTTTTTCAATTTTGTAAGAAGTTTTATGATGTGATTCTGTTTACAAATTATGTGGTTAACCATCACATAAAAATTCAAAATTCTGACTCTATAAATAAATAAATAAATAAATAAATGTTTCCCGGACACCTTACACTAACATTGTTTCTTGAATTACACGCATTTCAATTTGCGTCTGATCCCTTGAAACCTCACGAATTGTTAAGACTAGTGCGGCCTGCTAAAGCGTGGCTCCCGTCCAATACTGGACATTCTCGGCCTTATTCCACTTTTGACTGATCGAAGGAACAATAGTAATTTGCTTTACCGCGTCGAGCATGCAACGAAGTGATGCCATCCTAGTTCACTATCGCTGTACGTGTCGCTAGAGAACACATTCTCCAGCAGGATGACTCACCGACTACTCGCCGCCTCCCCTGTACTAGGGCAGTCCCAACATACCCTTTTAATAAATCCCTAAAGTCCCATGAGACTAGACACAATAAACTTCACAACAACAAATTCAAACTTTTATTAAAACATAACTTTTTACAAGTACAGTAAGGAGGTGGTGCCCACACGAGAGCGGGCTTTAATTACAACTGGACTACAGAATATATGCTTTAAATAGGATTAAACAATATAATAGAATTATAATAATAATAACTAGAATCCGTCAGGCCGAAATGTCGGAGCATTGAGTGGGATAAACATAAAATATAACATGAACAATATATAATATATATTTTTTATTTTTATATTTACTGTTTAATAGTATAAAAGAAAAATTACAATAACTGCTGTTGAATCTTCAAGTGTTTATTCGGTCAACAGTTGCCTCAGATACTGCTCAAATGCTAATCTATCAGCAAGTGCCCCCCCCATTCTTCTAATTTGGTCTAGCCTATCCTTTGCGAAAGGCACTTCAATCAGAACATCCTCTAAACGTCGAACCCTGCTAAACGCGACATAAGTTGCTCCAAGTGACAACTCCTTTTCACCAATGTCCACAGCTATTTTTGACAAAGTTAAACCTTGGGATTTGTGTATGGTGACAGCGTATGAAACTGTTAAAGGTAACTGAGTACGAGAGCATGAGACATTGTTTTCTTTCCAAGACTTTGTAATAGGTGTGACAGGAAAAAGTCTTTCAGTGAGAAATGGTCCCCGATAATCATCAAAATGAACCATTACTGCCTGTGGCAAGCCTGGAGGCCGTAATCCTGGTCCGTAGACAATATCTTTTACCGTACCAAGTGCACCGTTGACCAATCCTTCCTCAGTCCACAGATTGGTACGCAACATATACGTGCTCATCTTCACTCCATCTTGCTATTTGATTATTGTGGTCTGCTAATATTCTTGCCACTGGCCATTTTGATTTACGAAGTACTTCTTGATTATGTTCTTCAGCTTGCTTGTTTGTGGGAAAAATGCGTATGGCATTTTGAAATCTTTCAAGTTCAGCCGGAGGCTGTATAGCTTTACGTCGTTGCATAAGGGATGCGTATTGGTCGCCTGTAACTTCGCCTACGGAAAGCGAATCAAGAGTCTCTCTAAACTGTATTTGCTGATCGTCGCTTTGTCTCATTGACTTTGTTAAGGTGAAACATTTTTCAAACATCTTAAGAAGTGTTTGTCCACGTAAAGCCAAAATGTCTTTTATAGAATGTCTCCTATATAGAGGTGTGTCTTTTAGAGGCTGTAGCTGCCTAATATCTCCAATCAGGTAAACAAATAAGCCTCCAAAAGGTTCAATGCTGTCTGGTTTACCTTCGCGACATCTTTGCTCAAGTGCAGCCATCAGACGGCATCCGATCATTGAAAATTCGTCAATAATGAGAAATGAAACTGGATTCATGCTGAGCTGTAGATTTATTGCTGCTTCACTTCCTAAATCAGCAAACGATTTAAAACATGTTGGTACTTTTAGTACAGAGTGAATTGTTTTGCCCTCGACATTAATTGCAGCAGCACCTGTTGGAGTCAAAACCATAATAGCTTCCGGTCCTAACTGCTCGGTAACTCTTTTACGAATTTCTTTTATTACCGTACTTTTTCCAGCTCCGGCATTCCCAATATTAAAAGTACGTTTAGGGCAAATCTTGATTTCAAAGACGAAAGCTGTTGCGTGCATAAGTGAAGTATTTTTTGCTGCTCATCTGTAAATCTGATCTCAGACGTATCGTAATTTTTATGCACTGTAAGTTGTTGTTCTTTACAGTAATTTAAAAATGAAGTAAAATTGCGATCAGGGTACTTGTAACTCTCACTTTTCCACTCACATGCATGATCAATCACGCGTTGCCCCAAAGTATCCTCGTTTGTCTGCACAGGAACTATGGCAGCTGCTGCCATATATGGATCAATCTCGCGGTATTCTTCTTGCAGGATTTCTGTCTCATGTGTACTGCTAACAGCAGGAAAATTTATTTCTTCGTGTGCATCAATATTTAGATCATTGAATACTTCCTCCCATGAGTGATACGCAGACGGCAGGTCTTCTTGCAATAAAGAGTCAGAATTACCTCTCCAAGGATAATTGAGTAATACTTGTTGCCTATAGTATTCTTCGGCTAGAGTTGGGTCGTGGTTGAGTGATGTAAGAGGAAAAACTCTGACAACTGCATCTTTTCTTCTTTGGTGATAATCGACTCCTCTTATTGAGAAAGATTTTGCAAACTTAAGAAGCGTGCAGGAAATAAGTTTCTCCGCGCGCAATATTTCTGAAGCATGCTTTTTGATGGTCTTTCGTCGCTTGAAAAGTTGATTTCCTCCCTGTTCTTATCATGAAGCCGTATTGTAACTACTTCCCGACTACTGTGATACATTGGCCATCCCATTGATATGTGTACTACCTCTTGGGCTGAGTAATCCCTTTCAGAAACAGAAGACAAAATAAGTTTTTGGACTGCTTGAACCGCTGGATTTGTTTCGTTCATCTTATTTAAAATCTCAGATAACAATTCCTTGTAAGGAACAGAAGCTGTTTCTGATTTTGAAGCATATTTGGCAATGTAATGCAAAACCGCATCCTTTGATGTAATAGGACTGAAATCCGTGTTAGCTCTCCAAACTTGTGACACGAAGCAATTGTAGGTATTCATTTCAGAATCGTTTCTTTTTGGCAAAAAGCTAATTATGTCATTTTCTACTTGAAGCTTTGGAGAGTCGCACTCTGCTTTTGGAAAACCAAATCTGCAGCTATAACTATTTGTACCTCTTTTTTTCCTTAGGCAATAATCTCCATGTCTTGTGTGACGTTGGACTTGATTTAAGAGCTGAGCGAGATCTTTTTCACGATCTTCACTGGAAATGTCTGAAAAGCGAACTCGACAGCGGTGTATATCATTTACGAGGACGTCCTTGTCAGGATTAACAGCACTGCATAGTTTTTCAAAATATTCTGCTATATTTTCAGCGTTAGTCATGTCTAGTGTTTCCATGTTTGGCGCCCCTCTTAACCACAACAATCCATGCATGTGAGGACTTCCACGCCACTGCCATTCGAAACGAACCCAGTAGTCGTCTATTAAAAACAACGGCGTCAAGATTTTTCTCAAAAATATATCACAACGTTTTTGAAAGAGCCAACCAGTCAACAGAGGGTTGTCGTGCATTAATTGTCTGCGTTCTGTATCAGTCAGCTCATTTGGATCTCTGTTAGGCTCTAAAAGTCTGAAAAGATCAGGCCAGTGATAATCATCTGCAGACAGTGTAAAAAAAATTGTTGGTGCTCCAATTTGTCCTACCATGGAAAGGAGTTCCCCACAACGTGCACGCCAGTATCCTTTTGTGGATCTTAATTTGCTAGCATAAATCATAATGTGTTTTGCCATTTCTGGTTGCCTATTCAGAATATCACGCATCTGCTCTACCGTCTTATTGCTGAACCTATTTCGCTGAACGAAAAAACGCCCTTTAGCCAAAGACTGCCACCGAAGAATTGAATTCATGCCAAAGTAACGAAATCGGGGGTCTTTAGCAAATCGCCCATCTTCATACTTCATTAGGAACTTAAAATACTCATCAGGAGAGACTGCTTTTTGACGAAGTTGTCGTAAGTCAGCTGTACCATGTGGAAAAAGATGAGGAAAAGCACGTGCTATGTAACCCTCTTCTTGAAATTCGTTGATAGGCTGTGAATTTAATGAAGGGTGAGGCACACGAATTGCGTCATTTATTAAGTTGTTTTGATCTACCGGTTCAAGTAGTGGTCTAAATGACTCGCGCCTTATTTCCTCGTTCAAAGTATCAATATCCTCAGTAATATCGGTTGCTGTTGGTAACATTTGAGATACGTCACCATTCTCAGGTAATGTAGTGATCAAATCTTCATCAATTGTGATATTTGAATAATAAGGATTGTGAGCTTTAAGCCACCTGAGTGCTTCTAGAAGTCGTTGTGAGCGAACAAAAAACTCTGCACATCCTGATAAAGTATCTTTTGTCACTAACATAGTTGAAGTCATATCTGAAGGATTGACAGGCAGGCACGAAATAAAACTCTCAATATTTTGTTTAAAGCTGATTACATTTGAGTTGTCAGTATACCGGTACTCGGCAAAAAATCTGAAGGTAACTGACTTGTGCGACTTCTCCGCATTGAATTACGATTCACAATTCTTCTCATTTCAGCTGATTGCTTTCTCTTAACTGGCATCCTTGCAAATTCTATATAATAAAAACATATAATCCGTTCATATATAAACTGTTTCTTAATATATATTTTTTTTTATCCTGGATTAGCTGGACTATATCAAAATAAACAGATTTACTCTCATACTTCTTTTATACAATAAGCTTGAATGAAAAGAAAAAAAAATATTTTGAAATGGAAACAAAAAGTTTAATTACACCAATTGCTGAGTTCGATTTAAAAAAAAACTAAATTCATGTACTTAATACGATTTAAACTTCATTGCACGTGTTTCAAGATAAAAATGTATGGGGTCCTTATTTCAGAAAAGTAAAATATATGTAAAATATATAAAAGTAAAATATATGGGACCAAGATTAAGAGATTTTACTAAAAGGTTGTTTCCGAGTATATTGTTATTTAAATAAGTTTCTCATGATAAAAAATGGCAACAATATAAATTTTTTCAATTTTCTTTTTATTTAATTCAAAAGTTTTTCATGATAAAAAATGGCAACAATATAAATTATTTCAATTTTCTTTTTATTTAATTCAAACAATCGCAATGTTATCTCTATGGGGAAATGGAAAATTCTAGAGCAGACGATTCCGGGCGTTAGAGTTGACGAATATTTCTGTTTTTCAATCCCCGGCGAGGTTTTGCCACTACCGACTTCCAGTCCAATTTTGGTATCAATGCGGCAAATATTTTGGTCGCTATCGTGTACACAAAAGTGTAATTTTTCATGGGAAGCCGGAGCTTTGCTCCGACAATAAAATAGAAATAAAAGGCTAAACTACAATAAATTGCCACACAAGAAAATGAATATTTTATTTACATATTTACAATCACAAGGTAAATCTCACCAAAACCTTTGCCTTGATTTTCTTTCTTCTTTTCAGAACCATGATCCGGGAAAACTCGGTGAAAGTAGTGGCTTTCATGAACAGGAAGCTTAGAGAAGGAGACACCATTAATGTTACACCCAGAGGTGGGGTTCCATTGCTTTGAGAAAAGCTAGGAGGCATTTTCTCATGTTCGGTTCTGAAAAGTAAGACCGAACTGAGGCCGCAGATAGCCTCGGGCAAAACCTTTCTCTAAGCGGCTTCGTACCAGCACACTCTACCAGGAGATGCTCACTGGTGGCTAGAATTGGCGAACAACAGAACTGACAGGCACGGCGTATTGGTCTGACACGGAATCGTCGGTAATATGCGGGGAAGGGCCCATGTCCCGTGAGAGCCCAGTTAATCATTGGAGAAGTACAGGCGCGTCTTTCCGATACCTTGGGGGTATATCCGGAAAACACTTCGGCCCGTAGTCTCCCCTTCCCAACGAGATTGCCAGAATCGGAGAAACTCTGCTCGAACGAGACTCTTAACAGCCCGCCGGGTGTACTGAACTGGGACTGAAATAACTCCTGAGGCCGCACCAAGCTTCGCTAACTGATCGGCAGCCTCATTTCCAGTGATTCCAATGTGAGCCTTCACCCAAAACCAATTTATATCCATGCCTTCCCTCAACGCATGTACCTGCGCAACCAACGGGTTAAGACATTCCGGATTTGAAAGAGCTTCCAACGAAGACCTCGAGTCCGTAAAGAGGGCTATGCTTTTGTGCGTTCTAGTGTTTTGCAGTGCTTTAATGATTGCTTGAAGCTCGGCCTGGAACACAGTCGCATGGGGCGATAGCCCGAAGGAGAGTCCCTGGGTCTGTGTCCCATCTACAAATATCGCCACGCCAGCGCCGACACCTTCGGCAGTCTTGGATCCGTCCGTGAAAACGCAAACTCCTCGATGAAATTCGGAGTCTTCCAAGGGAATAGGGGCGTTTTCGAAGTCAATAAACGGGGCCCTTGCAGGATTTGCCACCCATCTTTCAGCACTACCTTGAATATCAACAGCCTTAATTGACACTCGTCCAAAAGGCTACGCACTAAAGGCACGCACGATAAGGCATTCCTTCTCCACCTGTAGATTCAGAGGCATGGTACCGGCAAGGACTTGAATCGCTGCCGTACTCGTAGTACGGAAGCTGCCTGTTATATGCAGGAGCGCTGGCCTCTGAACCGAAACCAACTTTTCTCTCATGCGACCGGTACCCGTCCACCAGAAACTACAGGCGTACGTCGCCAATCTCTCCATTCCATTCTTATAAAGCTGTTTGAGCACATCACCACTTAGACCCCATTCACGACGACTGAATGCACGGATCGCTCTGACGTAATGGGCAATACTTTCCCTTAAGTAGGCGACGTGCGCCATGCCATTGAGCTTCGCATCGACGTGTACGCCCAGGTATCTCGCGGAGTTCGTCATCCGAACAGGTACGCCAAGGAAGCGAATTCGAGGAAGGATCGAGGGACCTCTTCTACGACCTGCCCATCGGAACTTCCGGAAATATATGGCGACAGTCTTTTCTGCACTGAATACTAACCTTTGTGCTTCCGCCCATTCGGCAATCCTTGCGAGGGCAAGGTTCGCCCGGCGTGAACATTGATATGCATTTGGCGCCTCTACCAACAGACCGAAGTCATCCGCATACGCTATAAGCTCAACCATCTTTCCCAGATCCAATTCCAGCAGAGTGTTAGCAACTAAGTTCCAAAAGAACGGTCCGGAGTTAGAAACCTGCGGGCAACCGACATTGTATTCTCGTTCCAGGGATTTGATCTCGGTCCTGTACGCTATTTTCCTCTGAAATAGGAAACTCCGAACCATGAAAAATAGATTCCTGGGACATCGAATCCTTTCCAAACCACTCAGAATAGAGGGCCACCACTAGCTGTTAAAAGCTCCCTTTACATCCAACATGATGAGGCACGCATCGTTACCTCTCTCGTGACAATTCTCAATTGTCTGACGCAATCTGAAGAGTGCGTCATCTGTACCCTTAACCGGAGTAAACTCGTACTGATTTCCACTCATGTGACCATTCTTCCTGGAGTGATACACTAGTCTAATTAGTCACTAACTTATCAAGTACCTTACTCCAGGCGGGTAAGAGACATATTGGACAATAGAAGCTGGGTGATCCCCTATCCTTTCCCACCTTATTGAACAAGACCAGGTCCGCTGTTTTCCATTGAGTTGGGAAAACGCCATCCTGGAGACACTTGTTCAACGGACATACTCTCTGAGTTTTGCAGATATCAAGATGGAATTTTTGTTTAATTCAGGAATGGATAAGGAAAAATTTCCTAATTGGAATTTTTATCCTAAGGAGACTTTCTCAAATAGACCCCCCCCCCCCCCCATCGAGTTGCAACTTACCTCATCAAATGTTGCACCTTTTTTATGAAACTTTGCAATTGGAAGTATGCGCCTAGGGGCAATATTTAAGGAGATAGCCTATTGTTTCGATATTTATAAATCACCCTGTATATCAGTTACATAGCAATCCGACTATATTTACACGAGTTAGAACTCAGACAAACAGAATTCATAAACACTTTTCGACTATGTTGAAATATGTTTGGACTATGTTTAAAAACGCGGTTCATGCCCAAGAAATTACGTTAAGTCATTCTAAAAGGGGTGTAACAATTATTACTGTTATATGGGCCATTTAACGGCGAATTTCTAAAATTTTTAGCAACAGTCCATATTATCACCTGTTTTTTTTTAAAATTCAGTTTTGGAGTGAGTTTTAAAGTATTTATTTTTCGACTGGTTTTCACTTTAAATTACAAAAATATTATGAAAGTTTGATCCTTAGATATACTAAATAATCGGTAATAAGATCACTTGTAAAATTTTACATTTTAAATGAGCGTATTTGCCTACTTTAAAAGAGTGTTTCATATTCGAAACTTCTCGTCTACTATAACAACAACAACAAAAAAAGACTATCATAGACTTGACTATATTTTATTTTATATCTGATCCTCAATTTTTAATTTTATTAATTGTAAGTGAATTGGATTTGTATGGAGGCATAATAAAATACAAAAAATTACTGCTGTCTGGTTTGAAATTGGATGTAGCAAGTATAAGGAAACTTCTGAAAATGCACTTTTATAGTCCCGAAGGAAAGTTTCCTTTTTTTCTGATACAATTAATTTTTCGTGAAAAATTAAAACTAACAATGTAAAACTTCTAACAGGGGGGTCAGCCGACCCCATGACCACACACCCCTGTTAGAATTATGTTGCGAATTATTTAAAAATATCATAAATAAATATAACAAAAATGCAATTCTAAATTGTGTGCAAAAAATATTTATATCACATATGAAGCCTTGGTGTTTAATAGGTATCAGCCACACACTTTTTGGATCCGCGATTGTTGAGTGTTAAATTTTTACCTTTCCCATCAGAAGAGATTTCTTTAAACAGCCCTGGGAGAAGAGGGATTTTAGATCATTAATAAACAGAAAATTTGAAATCTCTCGGGAGAGATACTTTGTTGCTCCGGAGGGACGGGGAATGTCCGACACGGGCCACCCCACCTGAATTCTTTGCTGGTAATGTCTTCATGGTGTCATAATTCTTGAGACACATTATTTTTTTTATCTCACACGGAGACATAAACAGACTAGTATATGAAGGAAGGACTCATTAGCTAAATAAAATAGCAGTACTTTTCAATATATTAGGATACGAAGTTTATCTTATCTTTTCTGGCGTTGTGAGCTCCATAAATGTTATCTATTGATTATTTATCTATCGTTCAAAATGTTTAATTCAAATTTAGTTAGGGCACAACACGTTAAGCATGGTTTACTTTCAAGCTGAAAAATTAATTGGTTGTATTAGATGAGTCGGAGCAAATGCACTGGTTGTTCCATTTAAGATTATATTAAAAAACATTTAACATTACATACACGTTACTTAGTTACATTAAAAGAGCTATAACTGCTATTTGACATTATGGCGGAGCTTGCATTTGCTCCTGTTTACGCAGTTAGTTACATTGTGAGTAGATCTGATGAAATTTAGAGTTTATTAATTAACAGTTTCTTGTTAATTAATCTTATTATATGCTTGTTATTATTAGCCTTAACAGGCTTATTAGCCTGTTAATTAATATTCTACCCATGACGTATTTTGGGAATACCTATTCCCAACACAGGATTTTTTGGAGACTTGTTGTAACAGTAAATTATACACAAATTATAGAGTTTATGAGCTATTAATAAAGTCTTTGTAAACGTTCTTTTCGTTACATGAACAGCCTTTGAAGCACTTAATGTTATTTAGATTATGAGTTGTTGAGAAACAATTTATTTATCTTTCTTAAATTACTTCCGCTTTCATCTCAGAGCATGGATTGGGTTTTTTCTGTTGCAATGGAAAGTTTCCAGTTGTTAGATTTTCACATCTGTGGATATTTTAGTCGTTGAGTGAAAGTGTTTGGGAATTCCTACGAATGAGGTTAATAATTCTGACATTTCCCCTTAAGCTCGTTAGAGGGATTAACTAAAGAGTTTCATAGAGATTCTATGATTTTCTAGTTCAGGCTTGGTACGGGCTTAGTTAACAGATCTGCTATCATGTATTTCGTTGGACAATATTTTAACTCAATTATACCGTCTTCTTTAAGTTGTTTTATGGCGTGAAATTTTATGACGCTTACTGAATTTTTCATTTTCGACCATTTTTATACAACTTTATATAATGCGATTGGTTTTTCCTTAGGTAACCCTAAATCTTCTAATAATTTTACTAGCCATGTAATTTCTTGTCCTGCACTCGAAGCTGACACGTTTTCAGCCTCAGCTGATGACAATGCTATACAAGATTGCTTCTTGGTTGTCCACTGTATTAGACTATCTACTAACATAAATAAATTCCCGGATGTCAATTTTCTTGTTTTAGTATCGCCCGTCCAGTCGGCGTCGGCGTATACCTCAAGTATTGGTTTCTCTTTAGTACTTATAATTAGTTTAAGGTTTTGGGTGCAGTTTAAATATTTTATAATTATTTTTGCTGCATTCCAATTCTTTTCACGTGGTGATTCGTTGCGTCTACTTTATATGTTCACTACTGCGGCTATATCTGGCCTTGTTATTGTCGCTATATAAAGAAGAGAGCCTATCGCTTGTCTGAATTTGGTATTATTTGGCAACAAATTATCATCTTCTTCTAATCTATTGAAACCGGGTTCCATTGGTGTTCTGCACGGTTTTGCGTTTTCTAGATTAAATTTCTTTGTTAATTCTTCAATTTTTGATCTTTGGTTTAATGCGTAACCATCTGGAAGTTTTTCAATTTGGGTTCCTAAGTATTTAGTTATTTCCCTCAGATTTTTCATGTCGTATTTTTCTGCTAGAGATTTTACAATTTCTTTTATTTTTTCACTTTTACTCGCGATTAAGATATCGTCAACAAATATTATTATGTATGTATAATTTTCTTTTTCTTTTCTAGTAAATAAACATGAGTTTTGTACAAAATTAAGTTTCTTTAGTGAATCAGCTCTTTTTATGTGCCAGGCTCTTGCTGCTTGCTTAAGATCGTATATTGCTTTGTTGAGTTTGCATACTCTGTGTTGTGAAATTATGTCAATGTAACCTTTTGGTTGTTGCATGTAAATTTATTCCTGTAAATTTCCATCTAGCAATGCCATATTTACGTCAATGTGTTGTACAGTGAGATTTTGATATACGGTTCTAGAGAGAAATGCAAGAATGATGGTGTGCTACATCACTAGTGCAAAGGTTTCCTCGTAATCTTCACTAAATTTTTAGCTGAAAACTTTAGCAACGAGTTTTGCTTTGTATGTCTATACTTATCCTGAGCTGTCTGTTTTTAATTTGAATGTCCATTTTGAGCCAATGACTCTTCTATTAGGTGGAGGATCTACAAGTTCCCACGTCTTATATTTATTTAGTGAGTTTATTTTCACGTCTGTGGCTTTGAGCCAATTTTCTTTTTTGTGGATTGTTTAGTTCATTAATTTCTATCCAATTTTTTGGTTCGATCGTTTCGTTGTTTTCACGATACAGAGGTATGTGTCGGGTGCATATCTGTTGGGTGGGACCCCCTGTTTGATCTTTCAGATCGTCTGAGTCCAGGAATGGTTTGTTTGGACTCTTCAGGTGTACATTCTGTGTTGTTTATTTCTGTTTCTACATAAATTTTATTTTCTAGTAGGTGTTCTGGTTCGTTTGTTTTTTCCTTTAGGTTTTTCATGTTGTTCTCTAAGAATTTAACAGTCCTACCGATTATTATTTCATTATTTTTCATATAAATTCTGTAACCTCTTGAACGGTTATCTTATCCCATGAACATTCTTTATTTAGCTGTATCGTCTAACTGCTATATGTCTAACTGCTATCGTCTAACTACTATCTGTTGTGCTTACATATATATAAGCTTTACAGCCAAAATGCTCGTAGGCTGCCTTTGTAGGTAATCTATTCTGGAGATTTGTGGCGGTATTTATCGCTTCCCCCCAGAATCTATGTGGTAAGTTTGCTTCAGAGAGCTTCGGGTTTTCAGACAGTTTGCTTCGGGTCATTTCTATCAAATTGCTATTTTTTCGTTTATCAACCCCGTTCTGGCTTGAACAATATGGAACAGTAAACTGGTATTTTATACCATTTTCCCTTAGTATAGAAAGTCCTGTGCATTTTTACTCACATATTCTCTTCCATTACCCGATCTAATGATTTTTGGATATCTACCAAATTGTGTGTTAAGCATTTCTGTGTAATCTTTGATTTTTTCTGATACCTCATCTTTGTGCTATAGCAGGTATATTATGGTAAACATAGAGTAGTCATCTATAAATATTTTATAGTACCCTCCACCTCTAAAGTGGGTGTTTTAATTGGTCCATAAACATCAGTATGTATCAGGTCGTTTACCTGTGTAGATTTATGTTCGGATGATTTCGTATATGGTCCGACCGAGTGGTATATGGTCCACTTGTTTTTGTTTGTATACACGTTTTCCAGTGTGTTGCGTGCCTGCAATTGTTTAATTTTAGGCCATTGGCCAATTTATTTTTCATTATTTCTTTTATAGATTCATAATTTCGATGACCTCGGCGTAAACGAAGTTCTAGGTATTCTTTGTTTTTACGGTCGTGTGCGATATTCACTTTGTTTGGGATAACTTTTTTCTAGCAACATAACTTTGACTTCATATAAGTTCTCTTTCCATTTTGCTTTCAGGTACGTTTTTCCGTTACAGAGTAGCATACATTTTTCATTTTCGAAAATTAATTTGTAGCCGTATTGCGTGGTTTTGCTAACCGAAATACAATTTGATTCAAAGTCTGGAACATACAAAACATTTTTTAATGTTATTTTGTTTGTGTCTCCGTCTGGTGTTTTTGTCCTCATTATTGCTTCACCGGATCCGTAAGAATGAAGTGTGTTTCCACTTGCGATTACTACGATTGTTTTTTCGGTGTCGTTGATTTTTGAGAAGATTTCTTTGTTATTTCGAATGGGAGACGATGCTCCGAAATCAATTATCCATGTTTGCATTCCAGTCTTTTCAATTATAAACGCTGCATCTTTAGTTTCATTTTTATTTATTTGTAAGTTTTTATATATTGTTTCTTCCGTTTCGTACTTCTTGTTTTCTCTATTACCGTTTGGTTTTTCGTTGATGATGTAAACTTTTTAGGTTTAGATGTTTGTTGTTTTGGTGTAGTAGTTTGTGTATTTCTATTTTTAAGATGCCAGCATTCTTTATATGTGTGGTTAATCTGTTTGCAGAACGTGCAAAATTTATTCTGCCTTTTGTAGGCGCTGTTTGCGAACTTTTTCTGCGTTTTAAACGCTTTTGCTGAATTATCAGCCTGTTCCGAGTTTTCTACTCTTTTGTTATATTCATCGGTTAATTTATTCTTTATAAAGTCAGGGGCTAGTTTATTCTCTGGTCGATCTTCAAGAGCGGTTATTAGTGTAGTGTAACTCGCGGAAAAAGAGCACAGAAGTAATGCGGAAATATGTGAGTCGCTTATATTTTCTCCTATTGCGGAGAGTTTATTAATTATTTCGAAAATGTTTGTTATATGTTTTTGCATATTTCCACATTCTGGGAGTTTTGCTCCGTATAATTTTCTAAACAGATATAATTTTCTGGAAAAGTTTTCCTTTCGTGAATACTCTTTAATGCATCCTATGTTTCTTTAGCTGTATTTAAAATTTTAACTTCCACAATTTGTGCATCCTCAATACTTAAAATTTATGATATCGCGTGTTTTTCTGTCCTTTTTTTGCCAGTCTGTTGTTATTGGAGTTGGCAGTTCATTTGTTACGAACTCGACTAAATCTTCTTTAAAGAGTGGCATTTCTAATTTATGTTATTATTGTATTTAGTTTGTACTATTTGAGTTTCTTTGATAGAAGCCATTTTGGCAATTTATTTATTTATTGTTTTCAAAGTTTATAAAATTTTATTGATGCTTGTGCCATTTATTTGTTAGAGCGTGGAGCTAAATATAATTACGATATATATACATATATATATTTAATTAATAATGAGACATTTCTTCTCCGTCTAAATAATCATTTGAAGGGAAGTTCGTAGCGCCGCGGTCTCATTATATAAATCAAAAAGCAGTACTTTTCAATACATTAGGATAAGAAATTTCTCTTACCTTTTCTGACGTTGCGAGCTCTGTAAGTGTTATCCATTGATTATTTATCTATGCGTTCACAACGTTTAATCCAAATTTAGTTAGGGCACAACATGTTAAGCATCGTTTACTTTCAAGCTGAAAAACTAATTTGTTGTATTAGATGAGTCGGAGTAAATACACTGGTTGCTCCATTTAAGATTATATAAAAAAACGTTTAACATTACATACATGTTACTTAAAAGGAAGGTCTCCTTAAAGCGCATACTCAGAAAATTTTGAAAAAAATATTAATGAAGCTACTCATGTACGTAATAAATGAACAGTAACATTTAGCTGCGGAATCCCAGTAGAAAATCTGCAAAAAAATAAAATACTTTCGAATACTTGGCGCAAAAAGACACGGTTTGGCTAGCAACGTGTTTACCTCACCAAACGCAAACGATTTTAATGCATTTTGAACTTTCTTGTAAATTGATTATTCGAATGCGCAATACTTAATGAATTTAAACTTAAACGATTAAATAGTTTATTATTTTTTGTACAATATATAGAAGCTGACTGTTGTTGCAGTTATTTAATTTTATCACTGAAAAAATATTTTCTATATTTTGGAACCTGTAAATATCTATTTTATGTTATAGCGAAGCTGCCATTTAAGTTAAATGTATTATTGAATTATTGAATATGTCTTTTTTAAGTTGCAAATGTTTATTTTCACTTTTAGTTAACAATCGAATTTTTAAAAATATATGAATTTGAAAGGCATATTAAAGTAAACGAAGAGTTTGAAGAAATTCTTGTTATGAGACCTGTCTATGAGATTTTTGTAAATTTTGAAAACCTAAAATTGTCCTTAGCTTAAAAAAATTATACGAATGGGTTAATTCTAGGGTTCATGATACCATATCCTCTTGTTCAAAATCGTTTGCATTTTGCGTTCAACATTTTCAACTCCTTGTACGTTTGCAATAACATTAATTTAAAATAATCTTTAATTTGGATTAAATAAATCATTCACGTTTTTTTCTCGATTTATTACCCATTGAATGAAATTTTGCTATTGTTTTATCCTCCATTCTACGATTTTCTCTAATTTAAACGGCTTCACCGCTTATACAAGTAATTTTTAAATGTATTTTAAAAGAAAAAGCCCGATGACAAACGGATTGGTTATACATTTCTATATCGAAGAAGTCGTTGTTTTCATTGCAACAATACCTTTTTCTTGAATGACAATGTTCAGAATCGGGTTTATTTTTGAGCTTGAAACAATTGCAATCAATTTAAAATTTGTTTTAAATTGTAAAATGCAATCGTTAAATTTCATTATATATACATATAAATGTGTACACAAAATTGTAGTTATAAAAAGTTAATTATTATGCAAGTTAAACTTACATAAACAAGTTCAGAATGAAAAAGTTTTTCCTTAAAGAGTATTTGTAATAAAAACGTATTTTTTAAATTTTCATTCCTTTCGCCAACCGGTGATAAATCGCCAAATAAACGAAATTTTCATAATTTTTTACGAACGTTATATCGAAGTTCCGCAGAAATTTTTTTTATAGACGTATATATCCGCATGAGAAGAACATTCTGTAATTTTTTCAAAATTTTCTGAATATGCGCTTATGGAGACCTTCCTTGTTAGTTATATTAAAAGAGTTATAACGGTTATTTGACATTATGACGGAACTTGCATTTGCTCCTGTTCACAGTTAGTTACATTGTGAGTAGATCAGATGAAATTTACAGTTTATTAATTAACAGTTTCTTGAGTCCTTTTTCCCGTGACGTATTTTGGGATTACCTAATACGCAGGGTTTTTCGGAGATTTGTTGTAAAAGTCACACATACACAAATTATAGAGTATATGAACTATTAATAAAGTCTTTTTGCTACATAAACAGTCTTTGAAGCACTTAATTGCCGAAACGTCAGTTGAGGATCACTGTGGAGACCCGAAAAGTTTTTGGTTTCCGTCTGTTTGTTTGTTTGTTTGTCTGTCTGTTCCGTGATAACTGCCGTAAAAAATATCTGATTTGGGTGATTTCTGGTGGGTATGTTGGGGAGGTACTCGGAATGATCTGTATAGGTTTTGGTTACATGTGGTTCATTCGTTCGAAAAATATAGAACATTTCTTTTTAGGTCCTAATGCTTTCCTATGAGAATGCAGAAGATTTTCAAATTTCATTTTTAATTGAAATGAAAGTCGCATATTTGAATAATGGATTTCAATGTAAAATCATGGATGCTAAATTTTCGATATAGAGGTTTTAAATATACACAATAACTTTGAAAATTTGCCGATACAATTATTAGAATTTAGAAAGTAATTGTTCAAATTGTTGGAAATTTTTTTGCATCTTTTCGGGAAATATAAAACTTTTAATTGCCATATTTTGTACAAATTTTAAAATGCATTTCGTTTTACTTTGCTCTTTAATTTATCAGTTGCTTAGCAACCCTATTTCAAAGAATATCAAAATAATAAAATTCAAGTAAATCGCACTACTTTGCTGCAATATATTATTAGCAAAATAAATTATTTTCGGGAGATTTTAACAATCTATTGATATAAAAGATAATTTATTTTGATACAAGTTACCGTTTAACTACTATAGAATGATTGTCGAAATAATCTAAATAAATTAGAGTAGTAAAACGATCCTGAAATATTACAATTACTGGAAATTGAGAACATAAAAGATATCACAAAAAATACTTTATAGTGCCAAATCATGTTTACTATTTAGTGAATTGGCAGTGGGTACGATTACGAATGAACCCAATAGGTTTAAATGTTTCCAAATATGCCTATTCTCGGGAGATTGTAGTGTGCTATTGCCATCGAGTTAAATCAGGATGTACTTAGATAAAATATATATTATAGAATGATTCTGTTTTTCGAAACAAAAATTGTAATATCGCTAGACTTCTAAAATAGATATAAGTGAAAATAGTAGATTCAATTTACATTTCATAAAGTTGTTTTTGTACATGAGATATTATTCAACTTATCCATCAGATACAAGTGTTTCGTGGATGATAGGTAAGTAAATATTGCTATTTGAGTATTAGGATAGCATGAAATTATTTTCGAAATTGTACCTTATCCTAATAAAACCACTGTGTAGAACGAAATCCAAGGTATACTAGAATCATTCACGCAATCAATAGGAATTCACGGATATAAATTTAATAAGATTACGGGGGGTTCTTTCATATAGAAAGTTGAAATAATAATTGTTTTTTGTAATAGTAATTGAAATAATAATTGTAATATTCAAATAAAAAAGCATTTCACAGAGCGCGGGGGGGGGGGGGGAGAGAAGAAAAGTAAAAATAAACTAGAATAGGAAAAATCTTTAACGCTGAGAAATAATAAATAAACTTTGGTGCTGCTATCTATTGAAAGTAAAATTAACTAGATAACTTTAGAGACAAGACAGTTAAAATAATTGAGAATAAGTTAAAAAAAATTGCCAATAACAGCTTCCATATGCAGTTTTCATTTTATACAAAACAAGAACGAAAAGTCATCCGTCAAGCATACATTATGTAACACTTTCCAGTACTTCCAAAATACTTTTAAAAATCTTTACCGTTTAATAAGGTGAAATGATATGTAAGTAAACAATTTGGAAAACGCATAACATATGTAATAAACCCAATTTCAGGAATTACCAACAATATTCGAAAAAATATCCGATCTATTTTGTGTAGCCCAGTATATGATCTATAGATTTGTTCATATACTACATCATAGAATGCTACATGTAAGTTCAGTCAGGAAACGCGCAGCACAGTTTGAAATTTCTCTTCTGGAATTTCCGTCAATAAGCGGAAATGTACTCAAGAACTTTAGTGCTTTTTGTGCTACCCTGTATATAATCTATAGAATTCATACACACCAAGTAATAGATAAAAAACGAGTTAAATTTAAAAACGCGTTCATCAACTGAAAAAGCACCTCCAGTCAGGGCTTAATTTGCGCCGGAGCTCAACTCCGGTACTTCTCTGTTTTTAGTAAATATTTAAATATTGGGTAGAATTCACCGGAGCTCATAAATACTGCGCTCCGGAGACCAATGCAATAACGCTTCCGCAAAACGTATCCTAAATTATCCTTTCCTTTTCCTCCCATCTCCAATCTTTTGCCTTCTTTTGTATCAAAACACTTATAAATGACGTAATGTGTCGCTCGTGTATGAGATGAAGATGAAAAAGGCTCGATTTTTATGTCAGTCTTCGGGTTTGGGCAGGCTCGAGCTCAATCTGTCTTAATTCAAAATTTTATTTATTTCCATTTCAAATCATTTTAATGCTATTTTGATCAGAATAAAGAGTAAACAGAAATAGTCTTTTTCTGTTTTGCATAACTGCGAAATATTCATTTTTTGTTTTTAAACTATTTCTTAACCATAATCGTGATCTTATTTAATCGCTGAATTTTGCGATTAATTAACATTAAGATTAGGCAATGTTTTCTATTTGGAAGTAGTAATAACTAAAAAGTGGAAGAGTTGATAGATGATACGCAGACAGATGTATTTAAAATCTTTATTTTGCTAAATAAAAAAACAATGCTTTAAATTTTGAAAATAATGTGTATATAAAATAAATATGTAGATTGGAATAACGGTGGAGGGGGGGGGGAGGGGTACGCTACGGGTGTTAGTACTACAGAATATTAGGGCTCCGGTACTTTTTTTCTTAGAAATTAAGACCTGCCTCCAGTAACTATTGTTAAGAAACAGCACGAGTTGTTTTGTGTGTCCCTGTAAATAAACAATGAATGCTATACACACAATATTCTACAGTAAGCCTCCTGTAATGCAACTTAGTGATATACATAAATTTTAATATGTTTGAAGTAGTGAAACATTATTAAGTTAACCCGCAAACGATTTTTCTTCATAGACCTTAATGTTAGGGACTTCTTTTGAGTGTCCCTGTAAAGGAACTAACTATAAGTGCTATGCACACCACATTCTATAGTAAGCCTCATGTAGTACAGATCAGTGATATATATCAATTTCAATTTGTTTGAAATTGTGTAACATCATTAAAATGAAAAGCAAACGATTCCCCCCCCCCCCATAGACCGTAATGTAAAGGAATTCTTTTGAGTGTCCCTGCAAAAAAACTGTAAGTGCTTACACACTTCATTTTCATTACCGAACATATGCTATAGTAAACCTCAATAACATATATCAATTGCATGAGAATACAGATATATTTACTCGAGTCAGAGCACGGACAGACAGACAGACGGACATACAAACCGAATTCATAAACACTTTTTAACTATGTTTGAAAGTGTTAAACATTGTCTATTCTTTTCATATTGCCATTACCTTTTTCGTGTTTTTATTCTAAAGACAGTTTCAAATCCAAATTGTCTACTTTCTGACACATTTTTTAATTCATTTTTTTTTCTCAAACGCATGAAATTACAAAGCGCTTTTATTCAGAAACTATGTAATCGAACAGTTTTGTCCGTTTTTCACTAAAGACAGATCTTTCAGAAAATGTGGTCGAAATATCCGTTTGCGACAGGTGTTAAAAGTTAAAACAGCGTGTATAAAACACCAATCGCTTATAACAAATATGTAATTCATTTATCAGAAAATTAAAATAATGTTCGATTACAAATCACTTCAATAGTTATGCCCTACGTACTTACCGTGGTTATGCCTAAGACTCCTATAATAGGAGTTCTAGTTATGCCTACAAGTGCCATGCTTTTACGTTTACAAATTAGTCAGAAAGTTTCGCGTTGTTAAACGGAGAAAAAAAAAAATTAGAACAGTCTTAAATATATCATAATGAAAACTACAAAATCTCTTTTTTTTTCTTTATACTTCCTGCAAATTTTAAAATAATTACTCTTTAAAAGACTATTTAATATCATAAGGGTAAAGTGTTATAGAATATGTTCGATAAAATAGACATATTTTGGTGGCGGGAAAATGGAATAGACTCCTTTAGATTACGTTTGTTTGTACGCGCTACCATATCGACGTATGGTGCTGCCATCTCTTTAATTAAATCGATAATATTTTTGAGGCTGTTTCGATAAACTCCGACAGCAATTTATTCACTTGTAAAATTAAAATTAATTTGACAATCATATTTAATTGCTAATAATTGAATGAGATCCTCATTAAATTACTTTTCTATTGTTGTCATTTTCAGTGCTTTATAACCATTTATTTTTTGCACAAAAGTTGAAAGTTAAAAATTTACACGTTACAATATGTGAATACTCTGAAAAATGATTTTGTAATAAAACGGTAAAAAATTCAAACATTGTATTTGATGAAGAAAACTGAAATAAACAAGGAAAAAAAACTGAAAAATAAAAGTTGCGGGTTTTCTATACCTATTAGTAATCCTGAAAACAATTTTTACTAACCTTACAAATAATTTGGATTTAAAAATGACTTATTTTTATTATTAAAACTTATTCATACAATAATAATTTAAACAAGAAAAACTAGTCGGTTGTGTCAGTCCCAAAACTTTCTTCCATCTCACACAGGTTTTGCATACACTAAAAAGAATCAGCACCAATTTATATCAAGGTCTAACTGAAACTCAAGTTTTATTAACTTCCGTGCATTATTTCTTGAGATATGACTATCGCTCAAATCGTGTAAATCCTGCAAAATGCTGCATAGCAGCCCCACCTGCTGGGCGATTTTTACCAAAAACTAATCAGCACCCATTTATATTAGGGGCTAACTGAATTCCGAGCATTAGTTCTTGAGATAGGGCGCCCACAAAATTTTTGTCACATACAGACAGACAGAGACATTTTCTAAAAACAGTCCAGTCGTGTTCAGGACCTTCTAAAAAGTACAAATCTGTCGAAAATTTTCATGAATCCAATACTTTCGTCTTGTAAAGATAGAAGAAAGTAAAAATCATGTGTCATCGATTATGAAACACTTTCCAACACTTCCAGACTACTTTACCAATTAATAAGGTGAAAGTTGATTTCTAAACAAGCAAATTGAGAAACGCGCAACAAATTTGAAAATTTAATTTCCGCAATTACCATCAATAACCGGGAAAATATTCGAAGTGCAGCCCTGAATATGATCAATAGATTTGTATACCTACTACATAGTATACTACAGGGTTTAATTTGCGCCGGAGCCCACCGGAGCTCAGTTCGGGTACTTCTTAGTTTTTATTAAATATTTAAATATTGGCCATAATGTTTCCACGGTAGTATACAGGGCTGTACAAAAGAATTCAAATATATTTCCACGGTAGTATACAGGGCTGTACAAAAGAATTCAAATATATTTCCGTCTATTGGTAAAAACTGCTGAAGGTGAATTTTCAACTGTGTTAAGTGTTTTCTTATACTAAACTAAATTGCAGCATACTGCATAGAGTATAAACAAATCTATAGATTATATACAAGGCTTCACAAAAGAATGGGAGTACATATCTGGCTATGTTGTGTAATTGTTGAAATATGGTTTTCAAATGGGTTTTGCGTTTTCTAAAATGCTTGCTTAAGTATTTTATTTACCTTATTAAGCAGCGTAGGCTTGTTAAAGTATTCTGTTAGTGTTGGAAAGTGTTTCATAATCCAGATTTGATGGATGATTTTTCTTTCTTGTTCAACTATGTTGGAAAGCAATAAAAAGAATGAAATACATAAATAACAGGTTTCAAGGAATTTCATAAAAAAACCTTTTTTTGTAAAATTTTCAATAATAAATGTCGATAGTGCAAAAGAGGATATTCCGTCTATTTCTTAATTTTCTATATTCATTTGTAAATATTATTTATTTATGCTCAGAGTCTATGAAAGTAAATGTAATTATATTAGTGGATCATTCGGGACTACAGCCGTGTCTCAACCCCCGTATAGGTCTCAACCCCCCCCCCCTCAAAGTTCAAATGTAATTACACTTTATACTTAATGATGATATTTTGGAAAAGCATCCATGCGGTAGAAAGTGTCTTGTTTGTCAAAGGAAGATTTATAATTGTAATAAGATTTTATTTTTAACACTTTCCAACATAGTTGAAAAGTGTTTATAATTCGGTTTGTCTGTCTGTCTGCCGTCTGCCGTTTGTCTCTGCTCTAACTCACGTAAATATACTCGGATTGGCATGAAAATTTTATATATTATTGAGCTTTGGTATAGAATGTTCGGTATTGAAAATGAAGTGCGTAGCATTTATAGTTTGTTTATAGGGACACTTAAAATAATTTTGTTACATTATGGTTTATGGGTAAAAATCGTTTACGGCGCGTTTTATTCATGTTACGATATTTCAAACATAATGAGATTGACAGTCATTACTAAAATAGACGAGAACATGCTTTCTCAGGACTATAGAAGAAGTTGCACTTATACAGTTCGTTTACAGGGATTCACAAAAAATTCCATTCAATTATGGGCTTTGGGAAAAATCGTTTGCGGTGCATTTTAATGATGTTATGATAATTCAAACATAATGAAATTGCTGAAGTGACTACAACATGTTTGCTATAGATTATAGCGTGCATCGCATTTATCCCTCATTTACAGAGGCGCACAAAATAATCCGGTTAATATCGATAATTGCTGGAAGTGCATTTTCCGCTGTGATATGCATTTTCAAACTTATCTAATTTTGAGTGTATTATCTTGGGTGTATAAATTCTATAGGTCATACATAGGATTGCATGAAAGAATTCGCACACATTATTGGATATGGACAGCAATTGCAGGAAATGGATTTTACTAAGTTATGGGTTGTAAGTTATATGTTGCTTAATTAGATATCTGGTATCATTCTAGGAAAAAATAAGTTTCCTAATAATATTCTGTTAATGTTGGAAAGTGTTTAATAATCTATGCCTGATGCGTGATTTTTTTTTTATATATAACACTCAAAGATCGATGTCCTAGAAAAAAAAGTTGTATTTTGTAGCCAGCAACACTTCCTTGCTTATTGTTGATCCTCATTTTCTAAGAATAATTTTAATAAAAAATGTTTGTATCATATCGCGTAAAATGAGTCCCCCGTATGCGATGTTGAACGATCCACGTGGTTAATTACGAGATTTGAATGCATTATGCTGTACAAAATGAAGAGTAAAAATATCTCCGAGGTTTTTCCTTTTATAGCGTGTTAAGTCAACAAAACAAGGAAAACACTTTACAATTTTGAGCTCACTAATAACGTATGTTGCAAGTTAGGAAAAATAACCGGTTTCATCGACTAGTAATTCCGCAAAGTTAAATTAATACTAAAGATTGAATTATATTCTTAAATTTAACCCAAGGAGTAAATAGTGTTATGTCCTTCAGAAACAATTTTCCTTAAAATTTGTATAAAACCTGTTGGAGGAACCGTCGGTAGCGTAATGAATTTTCTTATTTTTATAAATAGTTAAATCAGTCTTCAAATTTAATATACATTTTCATCTTTTGATATGTTAAAGAAGTTTGTTCAGCTTACCTGAAATTTTCCTTTTTGCGCGAAGTAATATCCACAGTAATCCATAATGTTGTGGCGATATTTATCTGATCCATTGATTCACTTATATTGGAAGAATAATAAATAGTATTAGTAGAAAATGACAATTGTGTGAAATAAACAGAAGATTCATTTTCCTTTGAATATAATATAATTCTTGGCTAGATGTACATGTTTAAAATCGCATTTTGGAGGCTGCGTATAAGTGCTCCAATTTTACATTATATTAAATATATTTACATCATATATATACAAGAGCGTCTTAACTGCTCGGAAACATTTTGGAAACTGAAGGGAGATTGTTATTTGAGTTCTGTGCACACGCGCGGGATAAACAGCTGTACTTTGAAGGAGGGACATCTGCAGTATTTCTCCAATTAGTTAGTTTCGACAGTCTCTGATTTTATTCACTGTTTTGAATCTGCGGTTGTCACTTAAAGTACTTATAGTTAATTGGGGTCTGGTTTTTAACATGTTTTTCAATCGTTCGCTGCACGTGGAGATTAATTAACTGCATATAAAAGGTTTCTCCGTCAAAACCTGTCATTGAGTTCTCACAAATATGGTGATTAAATCTATTATTATTATTGTTATTTATGAAATGACATTTAACAGAAAACTGTAAGTGGATAATGGGATTCCATATGGGAGAAGATTAGTCACGGTTTGAAATGAATTTGTTTAACATGACGTGATGGGGGTATTTACTGGACAGTAACGCTTGTCAAAAGGAAAATTCGACAAACTTTTGTGCTCGTAAACAAAAAGCCAAAAATAGACACTTTATTCAAGGCTACACTACTACTTTGCCCCTTAGTTTCTTCATCTTTGCCTCCTCTTACCTTCTCATTGCGTGGTAAACCAACGTTCCCTAAATGGTATGTAGAGTGCGTTGGGTAAACACACTAACCACAAAACTGTGCAGGCTATTGATTCGCTGACCAAAATTAATTTTTGTTTTTGTTTTAGTAGGTATTTTGAAAAATGGACAATTTTATCTAAAAGCCCTCTGCTGTCAAATTCTTGCACGAAATGCTAAGGTAGATAGATAGGCTTACTCAAAGCCAATATATGCTAATCAGTATTCTTTCAGCAAATTCTAAAGGTACTTGAAGTAATATCTTCATTGCGGATTTTATAAAAAGCTGGTTTTGTAACTTAAGCTAAGACATTGTAAAAACTAATTTTGGCAACATATTATGTCAATACACCTTTGTTTGAATTTTAGAAATACCTATTCTATACTGCGCACCAATAATTCCAGAATTTTGACGAAATCTTAACACAATATTTAATACGTATTCAATGAAACTCTAGAATCAATGAAATATCTCTAATCAATTGCAAATATTGTTTGTCTGTACAAAAAGGTACAAAAGGAAAAACATTATTATTTATTTCGTTTACTTTCGAATAGGAAAGATAAAACAAGTGGGTAAGTGTGATCGAAGATCGCTCAAAGGGTTTCGTTTAATATTCCTTTCAAAACACTTTATCCTTTCTTTAATAAATATAAATAAATTTCATTTAGCAACAAAAAAAAGTAAAAGTCATGTTTTTTATAAAGTAAAAATTTACCGGTCTATTTTTTCGTTTTTTTCGAATATCTAAACCAGCCCGATAGCGGCGAAGCCCGCTATTATATTCTGTCATAATAATATCCGTCATGCGGATTAAATGCGATATTTAAAAAAAATAATTTCAAAATTAAACAAATTGTACACCTTCAAAATGTTAAAATATGCGAATATTTCCATAATCGGATTTTTATCACGATTCAATATGTTTCTCAAACTCATATATTTACTATTCTCTATTACTCATATTGATACTCGCTTTGTATTATTCTCAAACATCTGAAAAATTCGTTAAACTTCCAATATGACGTCAGATTTTCGTTTTAATTCTCTAATAACGCGGTATTAATCTGCTTTCTGTACATCCACATACTCATACTCCTTGTATTATTGAGAAATTTTTCCGTTTTATTACCACTATGACGTCAATCAATTTTATTTCATATTTATCTTTTTTTCAATGGGTGAAACTTTTTATTTCATTTTCATTTTTCACTTGGAAATCGTCTGATAGAAAATTAATTATTGTGGAAATAATATAATTTCATCGTAAATTTTTAATTTTTTGCATCTGCTATAACGAAAAATGTTTAAATTTAATAGGAAAAGGCTGTTAGAATTTTGGTTTTTTATCTCTATTTATTAAAATAATACGAATTTTTCAAATTTTAATATTTTGAGATCTTTATAGCTAGTATTCAGCTATATACACAAAATTTCAACTCTGTAAGTTATATAGTTTTTGAGAATGGCTCTGTGACAGACAGACAACGGAGCGGGAGTAATAGGGTTTCGTGAGATGAACGAACCCCTAAAAAAACTTCAACAATGCCTTGAATAATTAAAAACCCTACTCACAAATTTTAAAGTATATTGAATTTTTTAAAACTATATAAGGTAGGTTTTTGAAAATAGGTAGATATACGCAAAATCGTCTTATATTTAAGAAATTCGAAAACATCGACCGGTAACTTTTTATTTTATCAAAAAACTGATTTATTTATTTATTTATTTTTTATGGAAATTGAAATTTGTTGCGCATTTAATCCTTTGCTTCTAATAGTCATATCTCTTAGAAACTGATTACAAATTACTTTAATATCTTAATTATCACTTCTCACAGCCTTAAAGTTAGTTTATGAATAGATATTTCAGAATACATATTTCAGAAAATTCTTAAATGAAGTTTTGGTCTGAGCTACCAGTCCAAATTTTTTACAAAGGACTTCAGCTGTCTTAATTAGCCATTTGTCAAAAAACACTTGCGTCTCCCCTCCCCCCCCCCCTTCATCGTTTTTTGTTTAACTGAGACCCACCTTAAAACTCGGCTTCTATTAGTCATATTTCTTCGAAACTGATTCCAAATTACTTTAATATCTTAATTATAACTTCTCACAGTCTTAAAGTTAATTTATGAGTAGCGGTAACTAGTATTTCCGAATAGAAATTTCAACGATTTCTTAAATTAAGTTCTGGCTCAGCTACCAGTCCAAATTTTTTACCAAGGACTCCAGTGGTCTTAAATAGTCATTTGTCAAAAAGCATTTGTGCCCTTCCCCTCCCTCTCCCCTTCATCATTTTTTGCTTAACTGAGCCCCATCTTAATAACTCGACTTCTAATATTCCGATACGATCGAAAGTGATTCCAAGTTACATAAGTATCTTAATTATCACATACCACATTTATAATGTGAATTTATGAGTAGTAGATACCATTATTTCCAAATAGTAATTTCAGCAAATTCTTAAATTAAGTTCCTGGCTCAGCTATCAGTCCAAATTTTTGACCAAGTACTCCAGTAGTTTGAATTAGTCATTGTCAAATAGTTTGTTTAGAACATAATGCGCTCCCTGGCGGTGGAAGGTGGAACTAAAGGATTTTGCAGAGCGCTCGCAGCAAGCCCCCCTTTAATCCGTTTTTGAGCCCGATTTACTAGTTTTTTTTAAAACAACTTCTTAGGTACTCCAGCTGCTACTATATGCACTACAAAAAAAATTACATAGCCTCCAGCAGTAGGTGGCAGCTCCCAGCTACCACCTTTTTCGAATAATAATCTTCTTTTTCTGTGTTCCCTTTTATTCGCAGTAATAATTATCAAATTTTCCTAAGAACTGGTACACAGCTCCCTCATAATATTTTAATCCCAGCCCTGTACTTTTGGTCATCTGAAGATACATTGTATCACCAGCATTTTCGAATAAAATAACATTTTCTTACCGTTGGTCTTACAACTTCCTGGTTTTATTTTCGTGTTCTGGGTTCCTTGAAAAGTAAAAAAATTAATTTACTCTAATCATTTAGTAACTCTCAACTGTTATTTCCCAATAATGCAATTTTGAGGCTCTTTTGCGATTTATTCTTCCCTAATACTAGTACGATTTCTGTATTTTTATATTTGTTATATAAGGGTTTTTTAAACGTTTAATCAGTCATCTTTTAATTTTAGTACTACTCTTTCAACACTAGAGAGAGCTTTTAATTTCAGTTTCAGTTTTTTTTTCACAGTAATAATGCTCGGATTTTCCTAAGAATTGGTACATAACTTCATCACAATATTTCCATTCCATTCCAGTACTTTTGATCGCCTATAGTAAAGTTGTATCACCACCATTTACGAATAAATTCAAAATTTCTACAATTTGTCCTACAGCTTTCGGTTTTATTTTTGTGTACTGGGGTCTTTTAAAAGCATAACCATTTAATAATCTTCATCCTTTATTATGTCTATACGGTGCCATAGGCAGCGGTGACCCGTGCTTGAGGTTCGTTCGAACGGAGGTTTGTTTAGATGAATTAAGATATTTTCCATGCAGTACCAACGGTATACGGTGCGAAGGCAGACGGGATCCGGGCCAGAGTTTCGTTTTTTAAGATATTTAAGTTTATTACACGGGACCGGGAAACGCCCGGCCGGTCAGTTAGCAAATAATAAAATAAATTCTGAAGGTATAAATATATTCTTGCAGAAAGTGTATAAACAGAAGCTCCTCTCGTTACGTCAAGCGCCACAACAGGGTAATTTTTCAACAGGATAATGTACCATTCTATGTATTATCATCAAAATCATGTTTTGAAGCATATGAGATCTTATTGCTGCACTAGCGTCACAAATCCCTGATACACATTCAGTAAAAAAAATCTCTGGGGAATATTAGTCCGAAATATTTACACAAAAGGCAAGTGTTATGCTAATAAAATCAAGGCAAGTGTCATGCTAATAAAATCAAGGCAAGTATTATGCTAATAAAATCAAGATAAGTGTTATGCTAATAAAATCGCACGAAATTCAGCAATCAAATTATTCTGAAAAATAAAATTCACAAAATTACTCGGAAAAGAGTCGCTGACTCTTTGACATTTAGAATGATACATTTGATTAACAATGATAATTTTTAAAAATTGCTAGCTTATTTTTGCCCGAATTCTAGGCTGTCTCTGTTTTTTTTTTTTTTAGCTTTCTTCCTGTACAAAAATAATTAAAATATATAAAAATAAAACTAAGATATTTTTTGCCGAATGCTTGACATAACAAATATTTTTAAGTTTATTACATTTTGTAGAAATGAAATAAATTACATCAAATACCTCTAAATACAATAATTTAAATTTTGTCTCAATCTTTTTTTTTCCAGCACTGTATTCATAGAACCAAATGCAATCCACATTGAATGAAGTGGAGTATTATTATTCTGCGAACAAATTTTCTTGAAAAAAGTAGGATTAATGAGTTTTCTGTGTTAAAAATCCAGTAAAAATGAAAAGAAATAGCTAAAGAAACTCATGCTGGTAGAATATATATCATATACTATAAACCTACGGTCATTACTTATGATAAGGTTTGACAACTTTTCATTTCATTAAAATTGTTATCGCTTTATAAAGGCACAAGTTTTAAAAATAATAAATCACTTCAATATTTTCGGATGTAAATATTTCCCTGTTGTATTTTACTTATTTTTTCAATCACAGAAAAAAGTGATAGATGACAAGACAAGTCTACTGACGATTTAATATTTCTGTATGTAAAGTCCTGCTACATATTTTCTTTTTTCTTTTTTCTTACCTGGCTACTGTTTGTGCTTCTTATCTTATCTGGCGGCATTTTCTCTTTCATTTGTCACCATGTTATGCTAATAACTCCATAGTTATGTTAATAGATTTATATCTTTTGAAACTTTTGAAATATTTATTTTTGTTCATTAGTAGGCAATGATTTTATTTTAATTTTCTTTGTACATGCTAGTTTTTTCATTTGTATTTGCTCGAATAAATGCCATAGTTTTATTAAAAGTATTAGAGATATTTGACTGTAGTGTAAAACCGAAATCATGCATTATGTCAGTTTGATAAAGTGCACATCTTCCCAAATTACACTGCAAAAAAAAAAAAAAAAAAAAAAAAAAAAGATTTTACAGTACAATACTGACATTCCATTTGCTAGTATTATACCGTGAAATTAACAGTAATAAACAGTAAAATAAGCAGTAATGCACTACCGCTCATGCGTGCAGTATATTACTGCTTATTTTACTGTTTATTACTGTTAATTTTACGGTATAATACTGGCAGCTGGGATGTCAGTATTATATTGTAAAATCAACAATTTTCTTTGCAGTGTAGAGTGAAAAGATCTTCGATCTTATGTTAATGGTGTCTTGGAATATTTAGAATCTAGTTTCTTTATTGTGAACTAAAAATAATCATAATAAAATAAAACCAAACCACTTTACTAAAAACATGTTAATATATGTGAGTTATTGATAAGCGTAGATGCTTTTTCAAATAACAGACGTATATATCTCATATACTCTGTTCTTCTTTAAATTTGCATTATATAGTCATATTTAACTCTTTCTAGGACAAATAATTGTGTTTCTGTAATGTTAAATTCACACCAGAAATTTTGAAAAGTTTCATTTGAAAATAAAAAATGCAATTTTACAATTTTCCCATCAAAGTTATAAAAATAAAATTTCATTAAAAAATCCTAGTCAAATTTTGATTAAAATTAAGTGGTAAATAATATACTATCGGCCCTTCAAAGGGTTGGCAAAATGTTTCTCCACAATTTACTATAATCATTATGTAACAGAATCAATAGATGCTATAGCAATGTACACAAAAGTATTATACAGGGTGATTCATGAAGATGAAGCTAATAACCTATTTTCTTAAATATTGTCCCTAGACACACATTTCCAATTGCAAAGTTCAATAAAAAGAGGTGCAAAATTTGATGGCATTAGTTGCAACCTCCTGGGGGGTCTGATTGAGAAAATATATAAACTAAATTTTTATAAGGGCCTCCGTAGCGTAAAATTTCCAATTAGGAACATTTTCAGTATCCATTCCTTAATGAAACACAGAAAATTACATTTCGATATCCGCAAAACTCATAGAGTTCGTTTAAATAACTTGTTAGTTTTTAAGGGATTAGACATCATATATTCTAATACGAGCAAATCTTGTGTGTGTGTGTGTGTGTGGTTATGAAAATTTTATTTTAAAAACGGCTCGAACGATTTTGACGAAATTTTGTATTCTACCGTTTTTTGGCATCAGAAAACGATTGGGCTAGGTCACGTGTTCGAGAAAATTCGATTAGTGGGTCATTTTGGGTCATCAAGGGTCAGGATCAAGCTAATTCTATCTAAAATGCGGTTCAAACGATTTTGACGAAATTTTACACCTTACCATTTTCGGGCACGAGAAGACTATTGGGCTGGGTCACATGTTCGAGAACTTTCGGTTAGTGGGTCATTTTTGGGTCAACGTGGGTCAAATTAATTTTATCTAAAAACGGCTCTAACGATTTTGATTAAATTTTGTATCCTACGAGTTTCGGGCACGAAAAAATCACTGGGCTAGGTCACATGTCCTAGAAAATTCAATTAGTGGGTCATTTCTGGGTCATTGTGGGTCAAGCTATTTTATCTTAAAAACGGTTCAGACTATTTACACTAAATTTTGCATTCTATAGTTTTCGGGCACGAGAAGACTGTTGGGCTAGGTCACATGTTCGAGAAAATTCAATTAGTGGGTCATTTTGGTCATGGGTCATTATGGGTCAAGCTATTTTATCTTAAAAACGGCTGAGACTATTTACATTAAATTTTGCATCCTATAGTTTTCGGGCACGAGAAGACTGTTGGGCTAGGTCACATGTTCGAGAAAATTCAATTAGTGGGTCATTTTCGTCATGCGTCATTATGGATCAAGCTATTTTATCTTAAAAACGGCTCAGACTATTTACACTAAATTTTACATCTTATAGTTTTTGGGCACGAGAAGACTGTTGGGCCAGGTCACATGTTCAAGAAAATTCAATTAGTGGGTCATTTTGGTCATGGGTCATTATGGGTCAAGCTATTTTATCTTAAAAACGGTTCAAACTATTTACACTAAATTTTGCATCCTATAGTTTTGGGGAACGAGAAGGCTGTTGGGCTAGGTCACATGTTTGAGAAAATTCAATTAGTGGGTCATTTTGGTCATGGGTCATTATGGGTCAAGCTATTTTTTATCTTAAAAACGGTTCAGACTGTAACGATTTCATTAAATCTCCCACAGTCTGCTAATTATGCAAAATAATCAAGGATAGAAGTTCCCAGGTGTTGGAAAACTTCTGTCATATTTTTCTGCTAACTTACAAGAATGTCGCCGACCTGCAAAGGCACAGAATAGCTTCGATCAATCTTGTGAACGGAAACTGTTTCGACAGCAAAATATTTCTCTGATCTCGCCGGCTTCATGTGGGGTCGTTTTAGCGTGAGAACTTTACCCGTGTGAACATTTAGTATTTCAGTAAGACCTCCCAAAAAGGAATCCCGATCGAATCACAGGAAAACTGAATGCTATGACGTGAACGGAAACTTCTTTGATTGGTGAACGGAGAGACTTTTGTTGGAGCCAAGGGACGAGAAAGAGAATCGAGGGGAGGTGAGTTAGAGTTTGGCGGGAGACGAGTGTTGGTTGAAAAACAGTCATCTCAGGACGGATTCCCATCTTAGTGGGGAAGAAAAGGTTTTGCTGACACATTTTAAAAAGAGAGAGGATTTCTCTGAAGGCAATGGCAAGGCCGTCGTTTGAACTTTTTGTGAAGAGTGAAAAAGATACTCCGGTTAGACGTTAAGATTTCAAATTCCTGCACAAGACTGGACTTTGTATTGATTTATAAATTGATTGTAAGTTGAAACGAAGCACGCTGAAAAAAATTGTTGTAATGAGTTGTAAATATTAAGAAATTCGAGAAAGATATTAAATAAAATTCGTTTCGAAGTAACATATTGAAATTGATCCATGAGAAAAGGCTACACGCTACCCCTTTTTAAATTATAACGTAATGGATTCATTATAGCTGATGGCAAGCGGGTCGGATATTTCAACAAAAATTGATTAGCATCAGTGAAGAGAGCCCAGACAGTAGCAGTGACGCCCGCCCGCATCTAAGCGCGCAAGATCTGACGCCAGGTCAGGAGAGGAAAGCAGAGCCCGAAGCAAGCCCTTGCACTGGTACGACAGACACCGCAGTTCCGTCATCCAAACGTAGAAACAGAGCCCGAAGCAAACCCTGGCAGTGGCACGACAGACAGCAGCTCCGTCCTGGAAGCAAGCCCGTGTGTACAGATAACAAGCCCGAAGCGAGCCCTGGCAGTGGCACGACAGACAGCAGCTCCGTCCTGGAAGCAAGCCGGTGTGTACAGATAACAAGCCCGAAGCGAGCCCTGGCAGTGGCAAGACAGACAGCAGCTCCGTCCTGGAAGCAAGCCCGTGTGTACAGATAACAAGCTCGAAGCAAGCCCTTGTGTACAAATAACAAGCCCGAAGCAAGCCCTCGTGTACAAATAACAAGCCCGAAGCAAGCCCTTGAAATTGAAACATCAGAAGCCGACAAATCGAGATAACCTGTGAAATCGACGACGTCTAGGCCAGACCCGAAACCGGCGACAAATGATGCAGACCAAGACTGTAAGAAAGGTAAGCTCAATTCATTTTTGAGTGGCTCTCATTTTGTTTACATATTCTTTGGTGAGGAAAATTCATTTCTGAGAAATGTTTTATTTGAATATTGATATATGATAAATTATGATAAATTTTTAAATCTAATAACTTTTAACATATTTGGAAAAATATATGTATATTTGTTATCAGCATAAAATTTGATAGTGTGAATTTTCTTTTGGCAGTAAAATAATATAAGGATTGTCAGGCTAAATGTGTATATATATATATAATTTTTTTTCTCGAAAAAAAAAGAGATAAAAATTTTGATTTTTCAAATAAGTCGATTGTCTAGTTATTCCTGATTGAAAGATTTCAAAGGTGTACTTTTTTATATTATTAGTGAAACAATAGATGTTGTTGCTAATCAAATATTTTGCATATGTGATGTTAGGAAAATTTTTTAGCAGTTGCAAAAAGTGGTCATTTTGTTATAACTGGGAAAATTGTTACCTGCGGTGTCAGAAATATCAAGTATTGGTTGAATTATGAGCACAGAATTTCAAATTTCTAAATTTGTTTTAAATTTGTATGATCAACACCAAAACGTGTCAGTGTATTGAAAATTTTACAACATTGAAAATTTATTTTTATATACTATTTTTATTATTCCTCAAATTGAATTGTATTTAAAATTGTCAGTATTATGTAGGTAGTAGCAGAAAATTTTCCATAAAGTGTTAGAATCCCTATTGCATAAGTTAGCGAGCGAAACTATCATTTTCATCTTTATATTGTATTTACATAAAATTTTAAAATGCAAGAAGTAACTGATCTGAAACAGTGCAGGAAAATTGATTTGCAGAATTTAGCGGAAGAATTGGGAGTGGAAATAGGGAAAAATGACAGGATACCGGTAATTATCCAAAAAATCGAAGCTGCCGATGATTACGATAGACATTTTGCATTTACGCAAGCTGTGTATATCATAAATGATCGCGAAGACAAGATAGTCGCGGATAAAGAGGAAAAACAAAGGGAGAAAGAAGAAAGAGAAAGAGAGGAAAAACAAAAAGAACGCGAATTTACGTTGGAACAACTTAGATTGACGCAAGATGCAAATAGACGCAGTTCAACGACCAGTGGCGGGTCGGAACGCCCACCTAAATTGCCGCTCCGAACAATCATGCATCGATTTGATCCGGAACGCTCGAATATAACTTTGTTTTTAAATTTGTTCGAACGACAGGCGACCAAAGCGGAAATAGAGACAGGTGACTTAGTGACGCATTTATTAGCTTTAGTGCCGGTCGAAATTGCAGAGTTAATTTTAAGGGAACCGCAAGATCAGACGGATAACTTTGAATACGTCAAAAAGTTTTTGCTAGAGCGCTTCCGCATGAGTCCCGAAGCGTATCGTCAAAAATTAATGAAACATCCACACAATCCAGATGCTCCTTGGAAGGACATTATCTTCGAGATCAACAGTTATTTAGAGGGTTGTTTAAATGGTTTAGGTGTTACGGATTTCAGTAGTCTGAAAAATTTATTGATAACGGACCAGATCAAGCTCCGTGCTTCTAGTGAAATGAAAGAACATTTCATTGATTCGTGGGCAAACTACAAAGACCCTGTAATTTTAGCTAAATGTCTCGACGAATATGAAGCAGTAAAAGGGATTTCGGATAAAAAGGAGAATGCGAGATCTTTTTATGATAGGAAATCTGAAGAAACGAAACTCGAGGGTAAATCGTGGGAAGAAAAAAATTCCGACAAAAAAATAAATTGGCGAGACAAAGAAATTAAAGACAGGGAACGTATCTTTGAACAAAAGAGGCGTTGCCATACTTGTGGAAGCGAATTTCACCTTATGGCCCGTTGTCCGAAAAGACAAAGGGACAGTACGGAAGTAAAATCTTTCGAGAGCATAAATCACTTAGGCGATATAAGCGAAGACAAAAGTTTGTTCCGACCTTTTTTGAGTGAAAACAAAATAAATGGGAAGAGGGCGTGTGTACTTAGAGACTCAGGTAGCTCGTATGATGTGTGCCCGTGGAATTTGGTAAATAAAAGCAAATTAGGTAACGAATATGTTTGGCTCAAACAGACTTTTGATAAATATCCAAAACGATTTAGAGTGGCACGTATAAAGATAGAAATAAAAGGTCTCGGATATTTAAATACGAAAGCGGCAATCCTGCCTAGACACTCTAAAATTAAACACTATATCTTAGGTAATAAGACGGTTTAGGTAATAAGGCTTTAATAAATGAAAGGATAAAGCGAAAGCAAAAATCACAAACTAATTCCAGTTTTGAGAACCCGGGGAACGAGATAAACCCTTTAACAGATCCCCGAGGGCAGGAAGAAATTATTTTGCCATTTCCCCCGAAATGAAGAACCACCGTTCTCAGTGTATTGGGGAAAAAGAAACCCTTTTGAATAGGTCAAGGAAAGTTGATGAGTTGGTTTTCGACCGCAGGGAAATTCGAAAAATAGATGCGAAAATTGGGAAGTGAGTGTTGACAGAGAGTTTCCTCATTCGAAAGTTAATCTGGAGGGAGAAAACGAATTCACGAAGATTTTTCTAAAGTCCTTTGAAGACCTGTTGAAACAGAGTAATGACAGTATGGGAGATTCACGCCTTTGTGACACTCTTTTTAAAGAAGTGGAACGTTTGTGTAAAAAGTATTGTTCGACAAACGCTAGTAAAGAAATTCAGCAGTAAGTTTTTGAGTAAAACTCAATCTTTTGTACATATTTGATTATTTTTAGTTTTATTGTTATTTTGGCATGTTTAGTGAAAAAAAAAGTATCTTTCAAAAAAAAAGTCTCTAAAGCTAGATGTTCAAGCAATGGTAAACAGTATATAAGAAATTGGGTCACTTATGTATATAGTGAGGTTAAATTGTAATGTTATTTGAGCCACTCAAATATGTTGAGCTAACCTTTTTTGGCAGATTTTCCGTGTTTCACCCGGAAAATGTTTTAAAGGTGGGGGTGTTGTAACGATTTCATTAAATCTCCCACAGTCTGCTAATTATGCAAAATAATCAAGGATAGAAGTTCCCAGGTGTTGGAAAACTTCTGTCATATTTTTCTGCTAACTTACAAGAATGTCGCCGACCTGCAAAGGCACAGAATAGCTTCGATCAATCTTGTGAACGGAAACTGTTTCAACAGCAAAATATTTCTCTGATCTCGCCGGCTTCATGTGGGGTCGTTTTAGCGTGAGAACTTTACCCGTGTGAACATTTAGTATTTCAGTAAGACCTCCCAAAAAGGAATCCCGATCGAATCACAGGAAAACTGAATGCTATGACATGAACGGAAACTTCTTTGATTGGTGAACGGAGAGACTTTTGTTGGAGCCAAGGGACGAGAAAGAGAATCGAGGGGAGGTGAGTTAGAGTTTGGCGGGAGACGAGTGTTGGTGGAAAAACACTCATCTCAGGACGGATTCCCATCTTAGTGGGGAAGAAAAGGCTTTGCTGACACATTTTAAAAAGAGAGAGGATTTCTCTGAAGGCAACGGCAAGGCCGTCGTTTGAACTTTTTGTGAAGAGTGAAAAAGATACTCCGGTTAGACGTTAAGATTTCAAATTACTGCACAAGACTGGACTTTGTATTGATTTATAAATTGATTGTAAGTTGAAACGAAGCACGCTGAAAAAAATTGTTGTAATGAGTTGTAAATATTAAGAAATTCGAGAACGATATTAAATAAAATTCGTTTCGAAGTAACATATTGAAATTGATCCATGAGAAAAGGCTACACGCTACCCCTTTTTAAATTATAACGTAATGGATTCATTATAAGACTATTTACAGGGTACATATAACTTTCTCAACGCATGCTTGGTGCTAAATAAAAGAATGTCGCTAAACTTGGCGACAAAAATGAGCGGCTTTTAGAATCTGAAATAATTCTCTAGAAATATCCAATAGGAGCCGACATACATGATTCAACTACCAAGTTGAACACAAAGCAAATGTTGACCGAGCATTGCTCGGTAAACTTTTACCCGCTGGTAAATTAAAATGCGTGTAATTCAAGAAACAATGTTAATTTGTAATTTTGTGGTTGACCTCTATTTTGCGTTCCAAATGCATCAATATCATGTTACTCAGAGGTATGATTAAGTGCTGCATAAATCACTAAGTGTGTATTTTAGTATCTTTGTGAGTTTTGAAGATTTAAAGTTTTTTTTGTGTGTGTGTGTTGTTTCATCCAGGAATGGATAAGGACAATTTTCTTAATTTGAAATTTTACCCTACGGAGGCCATATAAAAATTTAGTTTGTGTACTTTCTCAAATAGACCTCTGAGGAGGTTGCAACTTATGTCATCAAATTTTGCACCCTTTTTTTTTATGAAACTTTGGAATTGGAAGTATGTATCTTCTAGGGACAATATTTAAGGAAATAGGCTAATGGCTCCATCTTTATGAATCACCCTGTACATAGAACTAAATACAATCCATAAGACATGAAGTGCATCTTGATTATTCAAAAAATAAACGTTTTTTAAATAAGAAGAATTAAACAGTTTGGTACAGTAAAAACATGTAAAAATGAAAAAGAGATAAAGAAACTCATTCTGAAAAAAATATATATATCGTTATCACTATGAACAAGGAATGCAACATTTCAATTTATTAAAATTCTTGTCACTTTTTAAAGGACGAAGGAAAATGTAAGAACTCCCATGAATAAATTCTGATATAATATTTATCCGTCTTACTTTATTTATTTTCTTTACATCACCGAAGAAAATGAAAACGAAAAATGACAACTGCATTGATGATTTGAATTATAATGTTTGTATCTCATAACGTAAAATTTTTATTCTTTTTTCTCTTACTTGTATTACGTTCTGCGTTTGATGTTAGCCTGTCTTTTTACTTTTCGTTTGTTAACCGCGTCAATTTTATTTCACTTGTCACCATAGTTATCTGGTAACAGCGTCATATCTTTATAACTTTTGAAGTATTCTTTTTTCTGCATTCGTAGGAGATGATTTTCACTAAATTGTTTTTGTGCGTGCCAGCATTTTTGTATGCCTTTTTCAGAATACATGCTTTAATAATCTTATGGTCTTATTACACAAGGCGTCAAAGCTGTCGCTACTTTCGAGCGTAGTGTTAAACGCTTTTAAATTTCAATAACAAGTAACCATTAAAGTTATTCTTGCAGGAGATTAATGTTTGAAGTCCGCAATTTCTTTACTATGCTTCCTTGTTTTAGTTCTAATATTACCGATACATGACACAGCAATATCTTAAACTGTTAGAACGCTCAAAATAACGTATATAAAAATCAATCAAAGTTCACTCTGATTTTAACGTACATAACCTACATTAACGATAGAAACGTCAAAAAGTGGTTTGTTTTTTTAAATTTCAAGGTTAATTTGAGCAGTATTACACTCTGAGATAGTGCAGCGCCATTGATTGTTTCTGTTTGAAATTAAAACAAGGAAGCGTAGTGAAGACATTCCTGACTTCACACGTGACTCTCCCGCATAAATAACTACAATGGTTATCACTCTTTACTTGTTATTAAATTTTAAAAACGTCCTCTCCCTTTTCGGATAGTGATTTTAAAAAAAATGAACACTAGGAAGTATAGTAAAGAAATTCTTGATTTCGCTCACTGTTCTCCCACATGAATAACTCCAATAGTTGTCATGGCTCACTTTTTATTAAATTTTAAAAACGTCCGCTCCATTTTCGGATAGTGATATTAACAACTAATACTAGGATGTATAGTAAAGGAATTCATGACTTCGCATATTGATGTCCTGCATGAATAACTCCAATAGTTGTCATGGCTCACTTTTTATTCAATTTTTAAAATGTCCAGTCCGTTTTACTACGCCCTGTGTGCATGCATTTTTCCTGAATGCGTGTAGTATTTATGAATTTCGCAAATTTAACTGCGGTTGTATTTATCTATGCGAGCTGAATCATAAGCAGGATGTATGTGAAAATTTCTGGAATGTATAAGATTTAGGAATGTCGTGAAATTGAAATAACCACTGACTCAACAAGCATTATCAGCCTGTTTTTTTAACTCTTCCGAATAAGCGTCATTTGAGCTCCATTAAAAGTACAAAATACTTTATTTAAACATACCTATATTAATTCAGGTGTTCTGGAGTTATGTAGAATGTATAAGAAAATTCCCCAGCTATATGGTATTTAAGAAAGTCCTAATTTCAAATACACATATTGGTAGCCTGTTGGGCAAGACTACTGTAAGCTTGTTCATTATCCTTTTCTAGAAAAGAGAATTTAGAACTTCATACAAATAAAAACTAATCTCTGAGACACTACATAAGCACGTTTCTATATATAGTCCAGTAGAAATAGCATTTTACCTTACAAAAATTCGGGTACTTCTGATTTTTGGGTATGTTGTAAACGTAAAGGTTGACCCTCTAATAAAAAAAACAAGTTTTCGACCTTCTAGACCTTGTGCGTTTTTCACAATATTGAAAAAAAACAATATTTTTCGGCACTTTTTTCGATTTTTCTTAAATAACTCAATTTCAGTGTATTATACAGAAAAAGCACTTTCACCATTTTGTAGAGCATAAAATTCTCTACAAAATGCAGTACTCATGTTTTTAAATTGTCCAAATAAGGGGTAAGATACGGAGCCGGAAAAATAGGGTTAAATTTGGAAAAAATGTAAAAATCCACAAATGACGTTAGTTTTTGCTTAATAACCCACTTTTAGTGCATTTTAGAAACAAAATTGTCATAATCAACTTTTTAGAGCATGAGATAGTCGACAGTTTCATTTATTATAGGTTGACCGTCTAATAAAAAAACCAAGTTTTCGACCTTCTAGACCTTGTGCGTTTTTCACAATATTGAAAAAAATCAATATTTTTCGGCACTTTTTTTGATTTTTCTGAAATAACTCAATTTTAGTGTATTTTACAGGAACAGCACTTTCACCATTTTGTAGAGCATAAAATTTTCTACAACATGCAGTATTCAGATTTGTAAATTGTGCAAATGGGGGGTAAGATACAGAGCCGGGAAAATAGGATAAAATTTGCAAAAAATGCAAAAATCCACTAAAGACGTTAGTTTTTGCTTAATAACCTACTTTTAGTGCGTTTTAGAGACAAAAGTGTCAATATAAAGTTTGTAAAGCATGAAGTAGTCTATAAGTTTCATTTATTAGATCATTAAATGTCTATAATAGACTCTTGAACTAGAACATCCAATCGAGTCAAGTACAGAGACGGACGATGAAGTATCTGAGACGATGGTATCATTACCAGGGTCAAGCAGCAGAAAAAGGAAACATATATGACAAAGTGACTATACTTTCTATATATTTGGTGATTAAATTCTTGTACATTCTGTAATTAAGTAACCGCATCGTGTTTTCAATATCAAAAATAAAAGCTCGTTTTTTAAATTAATAATTTGTTAGGCAGTATTTTCCTGTTTTCACCCAAAATCTTTTTGCTGTGATTTTAAAAGTTTATTACAAATAATTAATTTTATAATAAATGAAACTATCGACTATCTCATGCTCTAAAAAGTTGATTATGACAATTTTGTTTCTAAAATGCACTAAAAGTGGATTATTAAGCAAAAACTAACGTCATTTGTGGATTTTTACATTTTTTTCCAAATTTAACCCTTTTCCCGGCTCCGTATCTTACCCCGTATTTGGACAATTTACAAACATGAATGCTGCATGTTGTAGAGAATTTTATGCTCTACAAAATGATATGAGTGCTTATTTCTGTAAAATGCACTAAAATTGAGTTATTTAAGAAAAATCGAAAAAAGTGCCGAAAAATATTGTTTTTTTCAATATTGTGAAAAACGCACAAGGTCTAGAAGATCGAAAACTTGGTTTTTTTATTAGTGGGTCAACCTTTACAGCATACCCAAAAATCAGAACTACCCGAATTTTTGTAAGGCAAGGCCCTTTTTTGCACTATTTCTACTGGGCTAATATTAATATGAGTTGAAGTTATGAAAGAGAGTATGGGATTTTCGGGAATATATGATGCTTAAAAATATCACGAATTTTATTTACTTTTATATGACAGACTTAAAAGGAAGGGGAAGTCCTCAATTTGATTAAAACACTAATATTATGTGTATATTGAGTTAGAGATGAGTTCGGGCTCCGTTTTCGGAGCTCGGGCCCGAAACATTTTGTGTCTTCAGAGTCCGAGCCCGTCCGAACCCGATACAAAAAAAAAATGCATAATATTTAAAAATTGTTTTAAAAGTAATATCTCATTTTTTAAAAACTCTGTACTTTAAAATAACTGTTAATCCGGTGGACATAATTAATTTTATGGAAATTTACATTCAATCTTATCAAAAGAGAAGTTTAGTATCAAATAAAAATATACTTCCTTTAAACTTTAAAGGATGTTCGTGTTTTTCTTTCCGAACAAGCAAATCTGATGGACACATTAACGAAGTGCGTTTTTATGAATAAATGCATGAAATTTGCAGAAATTACTATTACTATGCCGAAGAATCGAACAACGTTTTCTATTTCCTATAAAATGTTTTTTTTTTCGTGAATTATAATTGATCCCTTAATTAAAGCAATAGTTCGTGTTCCTGAAAAGTAGCTTAAATTAAAAATTTGACACCATTATCTGAAAGATCCTGTGCTTTTATAGAGGAAATGTGAAAACACTGTTCGATTGCTTTCTATCGGAATAACAATATATGGCAATTATATCTACTTACGAATGAAAGTGATTTTGTAAATGTGCAGAGTAGAGCTTTAGCATGAGCAGAGTTCATAATTAAAAACAGAATCACTAACGTTATTTTGATATGAAGAGCGATTATGACTCGCATACAATAGAAGACTAAAAATTTGCAAACCTAAGCTACTGCTGATTGACTAAAAACAAACAAAGAAAATATTCATTTCACGTTAGATGCCTAAAAAAAAATAAACGTTCCAATTAAAAAATATCCTACTGTCCCAATGGCGCCATATCACGCAGTCGCCAGTCGCGTCACAAATATTGTAAATTTTCTTTTTAAAGTAGCATTCTAATACTAGAAAAGTAAAAATGTTTCCTCTTTTATTTAATCTGATCAAAATAACATTAAAATGACTTGAAATGGAGTATGTAATTTTCTTAGGGTAAAAAAGGTTAATTTTATTTTTCCTATATGCGAATAAATAAAATTGTCAGTTTCCCAAACATTGAGCCCGAGCCCGCCCGGGCCCGAAGGCTGGTATAAAAATCGAGCCCGAGCCTGTGTCGGTCTCGGGCTTTCGGGCTCGGCTGAGCCCGTCTCATCTCTATATTGAGTCTTAACTTAGGCTGTAGATGCAAAACTCTTACAACTTTTCATTCAGAAAATATATTTTTAGGATGGTCCCGTGCTGTTTTTGAAATTTTACTTTTTAGATTTGTTAAACTTTTAAATATACTTTACTAAACACTGATTCAAAAATGATTGTCCACGTTTTTCTACGCTCTGAATCAAAATGTGCAATAAAATCAAGGTGTTACTGTTAAATTTTTAACAATTAATATAACAAGTTGAAAATTGTACGTCAAACGTTACAAACGAGGTGCGTTCGTACGCACGTTTTAGAATTAAATTCATGATATCCCTTGCGTAGAACGGGTTAAACAGCTAGTTAAGTATATATTTTATGACACTGTTCATACAAATATCTTAACTAGTTATATAAATATTCAGATATATATGTATCAGCTAGTTATATAAATATTCAGATCTTGATGATTTTTAATTGTGCGAAATGAATTATATCGTCTGCAGATTGATTTCTGTCATAAAATAAGTATCTCGGTCGCTTGACGATTAAACTTCGGAAGCTCCTATAACAAAAAAGCGCCGATTTAAAAAAAAATTCAAATTTCTTAATAAATATTTTTATTAATATCTCCTAAAGTTTTGATTCGATTTTAATAAAATTTGAAATGTCTCGACAAAATTCTGCAAAGATAATATATTTTAAATTGCAAACCATTTGGTTGGGTAGTTTTTGCGTTGTTATATGCGGACAGACAGACAGACGGACAGACAGACAGACAGACAGACGGACGGACAGACGGACGGACCAAACGACGACTATAGGTGCTACGTATTTATATAATTACGAACGCACCTAAAAATGAGCCTTTAAAATATTGGTTTCCAACGTGGGGACATTTTTATTTTCATGGGCGAGGGGGGGGGGGGGGATTTCTAGATATGTTATTAACCCATTCCTTGTCAATTTATTTTTATACTTTATTTATTTATTTGTTTTGAAAAATAATGTTTCAGATTAAACATAAAAGGAATACATGTAGATTAAAAAAATAAACGGAAAAAATAATTTTTTATTCAATTTTCAAAATTTTCAAATGGTATTTAAACACATTTATTATATTTAAACACTTTTATAATTTTCTGGTTGTAGATGTGTTTTAAAATTTTTTTACAACTTTTATCATTAATATTTATTGAAGGAGACCTGTATTTTTAATCGATACGATTTTATTAATTCATGTGTCCTGGAGTTGTATAGAATGTATGTAGAAATTTCTAAGCTATATGGTATTTACGAAAGTCGTAATTTTAAATACACATTTTGGTAGTTTATTGGTCAATAAGTATTGCAAGCTTGTTAATTTTCCTTTTAAAAAAATAAAGGTATTCAGAAGTTCAAGGAAAAAACTCCTTAAACTTTATGTGAGCCTGTTTCTATGTATTAATGGGAGTTAAAAATAAGCAAAATGCATGAAATACGTACGTGATGTTTAATAATAGCATGAATTTTGTTTAATTTTATTTGGCGAATGATATCTTGAGTCTTAACTTAGGCATAGGTGCAAAACTTTTAACACTCTTTCTTTCGGAAAAATATTGTTTGAAGATGATCCCAAGTTGTTCATGAGTACAAATATGTCGCTTTTAAAGTTTTACTTTTTAGATCACAGGCTATTAAAGCCTGAGAGCTTATGTGCCCGCCGGTTCTGTATGTACGTACGTATGTATGTATGTACGTAACGCGATAACTCTTGATAGAACTAACCGTTTTACTTTAAATTTTGTTTGTAGGTTCCTTGTGATAAGGCGCTTCCCGGATTAGTTATGGAGGTTCATTGGTTAAGCATAAAGGGGGGAAACGGGAGGCTAACCCCCCATAATTTAGATAAATGGGTTTTTCATGCAGAATTATCCCATATTCTTCAAATTTTGTATATATGTTCATTTTGATAATGTGCTTCCGTCAATAGTTTTGGGGGTTCATTGGTTAAGTATAAAGGGGGAAAGGGAGGGGATAACCCCCCCCTAATTTAGATAAATGAGTTTTTCATGCAGAATTATCCGATTTATTCAAATTTTGTATATAGGTTCATTGTGATAATGCGCGTCTCTGAATAGTTTTGGGGGTTCATTGGTTAAGTATAAAGGGGGAAAGGGGGGGGCTAATCCCCCCTTAATTTAGATAAATGGGTTTTTCATGCAGAATTATCCCATTTTCTTCAAATTTTGTATATAGATTCATTTTGATAATGCGCTTCTGTCAATAGTTTTGGGGGTTCATTGGTTAAGTATAAAGGGGGAAATGGGGGGATACCCCCCCCCTAATTTAGATAAATGGGTTTTTCATGCAGAATTATCCGATTTTCTTCAAATTTTGTATATAAGTTCATTGTGATAATGCGCTTCTCTGAATAGTTTTGGGGGTTCATTGGTTAAGTATAAAGGGGGAAAGGGGGGCTAATCCCCCCTTAATTTAGATAAATGTGTTTTTCATGCAGAATTATCCGATTTTCTTCAAATTTTGTATATATATTCATTGTAATTAGAGACTTCCCTGATTAGTTTAAGGGGTTCATTAAACTACGGTACGGGTAACGGGGGGATAACCCCCCCCCTTAATATATTGTTGATTTTTTTTATTTTTCGAGGGGCATATTTCAAATTCTTTGAAATAAGAGTATAATATACAATTAGTGTGTATAGCCTGTGAGCTCAATGCCCTCATTTTAACTGGGCAGTTTTCTTTTTTAGATCACAGGCTATCAAAGCCTGAGAGCTTATGTGCCCGCCGGTTCTGTATGTACGTACGTATGTATGTATGTACGTAACGCGATAACTCTTGATAGAACTAACCGTTTTACTTTAAATTTTGTTTTTAGGTTCCTTGTGATAAGGTGCTTCCCTGATTAGTTATGGAGGTTCATTGGTTAAGCATAAAGTGGGGAAACGGGAGGCTAACCCCTCATAATTTAAATAAATGGGTTTTTCATGCAGAATTATCCCATATTCTTCAAATTTTGTATATAGGTTCATTTTGATAATGTGCTTCTGTCAATAGTTTTGGGGGTTTATTGGTTAAGTATAAAGGGGGAAAGGGGGGGATACCCCCCCCCTAATTTAGATAAATGAGTTTTTCATGCAGAATTATCCGATTTTATTCAAATTTTGTATATAGGTTCATTGTGATAATGCGCGTCTCTGAATAGTTTTGGGGGTTCATTGGTTAAGTATAAAGGGGGAAAGGGGGGGGCTAATCCCCCCTTAATTTATATAAATGGGTTTTTCATGCAGAATTATCCCATTTTCTTCAAATTTTGTATATAGATTCATTTTGATAATGCGCTTCTGTCAATAGTTTTGGGGGTTCATTGATTAAGTATAAAGGGGGAAAGGGGGCTAATCCCCCCTTAATTTAGATAAATGTGTTTTTCATGCAGAATTATCCGATTTTCTTCAAATTTTGTATATATATTCATTGTAATTAGAGACTTCCCTGATTAGTTTAAGGGGTTCATTAAACTACGGTACGGGTAACGGGGGGATGACCCCCCCCTTAATATATTGTTGATTTTTTTATTTTTCGAGGGGCATATTTCAAATTCTTTGAAATAAGAGTATAATATACATACAATTAGTGTGAATAGCCTGTGAGCTCAATGCCCTCAGTTTAACTGGGCAGTTTTTTTTTATTAGAGATTTGCTTTATCCAAATATAGTTTACTGAAAACTGATTTATAAATGATTTTCCACGTTTTCTACGCTCCTATTTAAAATGTGTAACAAAATTATGGTGTTAATATTGAACTTTTAACAATTAAACCAATAAAAATAAAAATAAAAATATAAATAAGCCCTTCCCAACATGGGGGAAGTTTGATTTTTAAGCGGGAGGGGCGATTCCGGAATAGGTGCAAAGCTTTTACAATTTTTTCCTTCGGAAAAAAAAATATTTTGAAGATGTCCAATGTTGTTTAAGAGTAAAAATATATTACTTTTGAAATTTTACATTTTACATTTGTTAAACTATCAAATATAGTTTACTAAAGACTGATTTAAAAACTGATTTTCCATGTTTTTCTACACTCGAAATTAAAATGCATAATAAAATTGTGATGCTGACGTTAAATTTTTAACAAGTTGACCGATTAATATAAAAGTTTAAATGAAATAAAATATACCATATATATTTATAAAGAAGCTCCCAGGGATTAAAACGATAAAGGAAAAGGTCCAAATACCGGCTACCACTTTTATTTTCAATCTAGATTCTACAATTTTGAAAATAAGTTGAGGAAAAATCATGATAGTGTACCTTGACATGTTTTACATCCTCTTAGAAAATATAATTAAGCTTAAAAAGCGTTTTCTGTTTATAAAAAGAAAAAGCCTGCAAATTTTGGGTTTTGAAAATGGGGTCTAATACCGGCTACCTCAGTTTTTTTCCAAAATAATCACACAAATAAGGCTAATTCAGCTAAATAACAGAGAAGAACATAGTTTTAATAAATTTTATAGATAAGTAACATTTAATATGTACAGAAAGAACATGGAAATTTTAATAAACAAGCATTTCTGTCAAATTTTTAAAAATCTTAATGACTGTCTCTGAAAGTCTTCTTTCCATACTGATTCTATTTTTGTTTTTTAACGTGTTAAACTGTTGCAAAATGAAAAGGAACCACCAGATGGCGCTAAGCGCGTAGAACTTTTAGACTGACTGACTGTTTTTGTTTACTTTATGTTTGTACATAGCTTGTCGTGTATTCGTTCTGTATCGTCATTAAGTGTGTCTACCTGTCCAATAAATAATCTTCATTAGTAAAAGATGTTTCTACCTTTAAAGAAGCTCATAGAACACGAACCAGAAAATTAGGTGAGATCAAACCTTTTATTTACTTTTATTGTCTTGTATGATTTAAGAAAGTTTACGAATTTCTCTTTTATGGTGCCGAAATTCCCAAGAGTTGAAATTTAGAAAATGGCGCTACCTAGCGAATTAGATAAATCAAAAAGTATGCGTAAGTCTCTTAGAACATCTTTAACGAAGATTATTAACAAAATAACTGAATATTTGGCAGGAGACGAAAAAGATATAGACGAAATTGAAGATCTTAAAATTCAATTAATCGAGAATGCAGAACAAGTTTACAAATTAGATTCAGAAATTCAGAAACTTGTAGATAACTTAGAAACGCTAGAAAAAGATGTATCATCCAGTCAAGAATATCGCGAAAAAATTACGAAAACGAAAGCTAAAATTGATCGATATTTAAAGCGTAATGCTCCTAACGAAAGTAAAATAAACCCTTCTATTCTATTGTCCACAGAACCTGATGAATCAAAGAATTATTCTCACGTAAGATTACCGAAGCTTACAATACAACCTTTCGATTGGAAATATGAAAATTGGCAGGAATTCTGGGGGCAATTTGAAGTAGCTATACATGAAAATGTAAAGTTAACTAACATAGAGAAGTTAAATTACTTAAAGAATTTCTTAACAGGAGCAGCTTTAAAATGTATTCAAGGTTTAGCTTTAACACAAAATAATTACGATGTCGCGATCGGATTGTTAAAAGAAAGATTCGGAAAAAATGAATTAATAATACGATCGCATGTAAACAAGCTATTAAGCCTAAATCCTGTAAAATCTGGAGCGAATTTAAGAGAGCTTAGACAATTGCATGATACCTGTATTATTCAAATCAGAAGTCTCGAAACAGCCGGAGTAGAATTAAATAACTATGGGGGAATTTTATTCGCTATTTTAGTCAAATTAATTCCTGAAGAAATTGTGCTCGGATTCAATCGTTCCGCTACATGCGAAGATTCTTGGAACTGTGCCAAATTATTAGAATTTCTAAAACATGAAATCGAAACGCGAGAAAAAACGTATATGTTTCGAAATGATGAAGTTTTTGAAAGGAATAAAATTAAAGAGTTACCTTATCGAAAACATGAAACTCATAAAAATATACCCACCGCAGCTACATTAAATACTCTTATCAAGAAAGACTGTTTATTTTGCAATGGGGAACACGAAAATTTTAACTGCCCCTTAACCATTAATGAACGAAAATCAAGTCTTTTACGAAAGGGTTATTGCTTTCTTTGCCTTCGCAAATCACATGTATCAAAATTTTGCCGCGAAAAAATGCGTTGCAACATTTGTACTCGAAGACATAATGTTTTAATTTGTGACGAAACTGAAAAGCAACATAACAAAAAGGAAAGCGTCTCAAAGTCTGAAAGAAAAAATGATTCCAATGCTCTGAGTTGCGCAACAACTGCAGTAAACGAAAATGTATTTTTACAAACAGCTGTCGCCTTTTTAAGTAATAATTCTCAGGAAAGAAAAATAAAAATTATCATGGATTCGGGCTCGCAAAATACGTTCATCGATAAAACGTTATCTCGTAAATTTAATTTAGAAGTTATAGGAAAAGAAAAATTAGCAATTTATGCTTTTGGGTCAAAACCAAAGAAATCTATTGTAAGAAATAGGGTAAAAGTAAATTTACGAAGCATTTATGATCCAAATAAAATTATTTCTATAGAAGCAATTGAAACATCTTCCATATCGGAAGCTGAAATTCAAGGTCCCAGTTAAGAAATTCACAAATTTTGTAATGAAGCCAAAATACAGATAGCTGATATTGAAGGGTCTGAAAATTTAAGGGTTTCTCTTTTAATTGGGTCAGACTATTTCTGGAAAATCGCTACAGGGAAAGTCAAAAGAGTGTCCGGTGCTTTAGTAGGAATGGAAACGAAACTAGGTTATGTATTTAATGGTTCTGAAGCAAAACGCAAGGATTTTAAGGATGTTAGCGTAATGAATGTTATAGTGCGCAATCAAAATTTAGAAGAATCAGACATTTTGAAAAGATTGTTCGATTTAGAAGGTTTGGGAATATCGCGTAGTGACAATCTGAATGAAGATGACGAAGTTATGAAAGAATTTGAAAATTCTACGAAACTAATCGAAGGTCGCTACCAAGTTAAACTACCATGGAACGAACATTCTGAGTCGCTACATGATAACTATAGTAATGCTAACAACCGTTTGCGAACACTTGTCAAAAGATTTAAGAAAAATCGAAATTTTCATAGTCAGTACAAGGACATTATTTCAAAGCATCTAATTCAAGGAATAGCTGAAAGGGTCAATGAAAATGAATGTGGTGATAATTCTAAGATCTATTACATGCCACATCACGCAGTAATACGCGAAGATAAAACAACGACGAAAATGAGAATAGTTTTCGATGCCTCCTCGAGTGAACATAATTTTCCGTCCCTTAATGACTGCTTGAATCCAGGTCTGAATTTAACGCCCGATATCCTAATACTTCTTTTGCAGTTCCGTCTGAATAAGGTTACCATAACGGCGGATATAGAAGGTGCATTTTTGCAAATTGCCCTGGCGCCAGAAGAAAGAGACGCAGTTAGATTTCTATGGGTTATGGAAGATTTAGACGCTGAACCCGAAGTTTTGAGGATGACGCGTGTAATTTTTGGAGCAAGATCGAGCTCATTTTTACTGAACGCGACAATTAAACATCACATCAAGAAGTATGAGGATGTTTATCCAACTGCCTTCAGCGTTTTGAACGGTAGATTGTATGTAGATGACCTTATACACAGTTTAGAAGACACAGATTTAGCGTACACCGTCCACGAACAAATAAGGCTCATTTTGGGAGAAGCAGGCTTTAATATGAGAAAATGGAAAACAAATGTACGCTCATTGCAAGATCGATTTAAGGAAGAAGTTAACGAGGAATCCACGTTATGCAAGGTCCTTGGCTATTGCTGGAATTCAGCAGATGATGTCTTAAGCGTTGATAGTGATAAGCGTTTAATGGATAAGGATATGGCAGAATTAAAATTTACGAAGAGAAGCGTAATAAAAACTATGGAAAGAATCTACGACCCGTTGGGCTTAATATCACCATTTGCAGTTCGAGCTAAAATACTACTGCAAGACATATGGAAGAAAAAACTCAATTGGGATGATGCTTTACCAACCGACTTAGCAAAAGTATTTCAAGATTGGTGTGAAGAATTGTTTTATTTGAAGCAGATATCTGTACCAAGACATCTATTCTCAATGAAAGGAATGGAAGAACTTACGGGCTGTCAATTTCACGTCTTCGTAGATGCCAGCAAACGAGCTTACGGAGCAGTTATTTATGTACGTTTTCGCAACTCTGACGGAATTTTCCATTCCAATTTAGTCACTTCAAAGACTAGGGTTGCACCAGTTAAAGAAATAACTCTGCCGAGGTTAGAGCTTCTTGCTGCACTTATAGGAGCCAGATTGTTCGATCATATTCGACTACATTCAAGTACACCGAAGGATACGAAGACTATATTTTGGTCAGATTCCACGATTGTTCTTCACTGGATCAAGAATAATTCTCGAAAATTGAAGATGTTTGTCAAGAACAGAGTAGATGAAATCAAGAAAATATCTGAACCTGATTGTTGGAATCACTGTCCTGGGAATGATAACCCTGCTGATATTTTAACACGGGGTGAAAACTTAACCAGTCTAAAGGACCTGGAGCTTTGGTGGTTTGGGCCACCGTGGCTAAGGAAGTGCGAAAGTCAATGGCCACAATCCAACGTTCATACCGATCAGGAAACCAACTTAGAAAATAAAGAATATGAAGTGGTGAATATGCTCCTGACAACGAAACTTGAAGATCTTTTCGATATCCGAAGATTCAGCAAACTTAAACAAATATTACGAATTACTGCATGGATTCAAAGATTCATCCACAATACAAGGAATCCTCAGAGTAAGAGAAGTGGTCCCTTAGCTACAGAAGAACTTGAATTTGCCGAAGAATACTGGATTAAACTTACACAAATGGAGCATTTTCCTGAAGAATATTCAGCGCTGACGCAAGGAAAACCAGTACCAGCAAACTCAGTTATTCGACCGTTCAATCCAATTTTAAAGGAAAGAAAAATAATCTTGATTGGTGGACGATTACAGCAAGCAAATATCTCATACCATGAAGCTCATCCCATTTTACTACCTGGTAAATCCCATTTATCAAATCTTATCATCAAAGATTGTCATGAAAAAACAAGGCATGGTGGTGTATCGGAAATTTTAACACAACTCAGAGAAAAAACTTGGATATTGAAAGCAAGACAAAGAATCAAGAGTTTGATATTTAGATGCAATTTATGTGAAAAACTTCGTGTTAAACCTGCCACCCAGATTCCTGCACCTCTACCTGCCGACAGAATAAATGAAGCCTATCCATTCCAAGTTACAGGCCTAGATTACTTAGGTCCGTTGTACATTAAAGATCACAATGAGACTAAGAAAACTTACATATTGCTCTTCACATGTGCTGTAACAAGAGCAGTACACCTAGAATTAACCCCGGACTTGACCACAAAAACGTTCATTCAAGCGTTCCGAAAATTTGTAGGAAGACGAGGAATATGCAGCACTATCTACAGTGATAACGCGAAAATGTTCCATAAGGCAAAACGAGAATTAAATTTACTATGGAAGATTATGAAAAATGAAGAAGTGAAAGATTTGTTTAGTGGATTGTCCATCAAATGGAATTTCATAGTTGAAAGAGCAGCTTGGTGGGGAGGTTTCTGGGAGCGTCTTGTAAGATCAGTTAAAACGTCTCTAAAAAGAATTCTTGGAAAAACTTCAGTTTCCTTTCAAGAACTGGAAGTAATTGTGATTGAAGTAGAAGCGATTCTCTATTCAAGACCTCTCACCTATGTATTCAGCGATCCTCGTGAGCCAGAACCCCTCACGCCTGGTCATTTCTTAATTGGCAGAAGATTGTTAACTCTACCTCAATCAAAGATAACAGTTCCCCAATCCAATGAATACCAAATAATAAAAATAAGAAAATATCAAGAAAATATTTTGACTCAAATTTGGAAACGATGGAAATCCAATTATCTGTTAGAATTAAAACCAGCACCAACAGGTCGATCGACCAAGTGAACTTAAGGAAAACCCCGTCGTTCTTATAAAGGAAAACACCCCACGCCTCATATGGAAAATGGGTGTTATAATCCAGACTCATCCCGGACGTGATGGTTGGACAAGAGCATGCACAGTGAGGTTGCCAAACGGAGCCATCATCAGAAGATCGGTGCAGCTTCTTTGCCCTCTTGAACTTTCAACACTTTCGTCTCCAGACGAACTTCGCCCGGCGGAAGTTGTTGCAAAATGAAAAGGAACCACCAGATGGCGCTAAGCGCGTAGAACTTTTAGACTGACTGACTGTTTTTGTTTACTTTATGTTTGTACATAGCTTGTCGTGTATTCGTTCTGTATCGTCATTAAGTGTGTCTACCTGTCCAATAAATAATCTTCATTAGTAAAAGATGTTTCTACCTTTAAAGAAGCTCATAGAACACGAACCAGAAAATTAGGTGAGATCAAACCTTTTATTTACTTTTATTGTCTTGTATGATTTAAGAAAGTTTACGAATTTCTTTTTTATAAACAAACAAACAAAAAAAGCTTTCTGTTTTAAATGTAGATTACTTTGTCTATAAAAATCACAAACATAGCAATCACTCTCTTCGTCGGTGCAGTCACTATGGGCCCACATATAGCATTCGAAACATCGAACCCAGAGAGTGACAGAGAACCCCATCGAACCCCCATCTTGTCCGCAGAGAAAGCAACCTCGCAAACGGCACCATCTTTCTCTATCGAATACCTTCCTTTTTTACCTTTTTAAAATCCAATTTCTGCCTCTTTTGCCTCTATTTTCTTAGTTTTTCTCCATCATTTTACTTATTTCGCTTCCAATTTATTGCGGACAATTTTAGACAACATTGTAACCATAGCTATATATTGTAACAGTCAAATGACGCAACAAAGCAATACAGCGTCCGTGATTCCATAAATTAATATATTTTCTCCTCCTTAACGCGGAGGAAACCCAGAGAAGTCCAAATACCAGTTAGTTGGTATTTAGAACACTCCCGGTGGCCGTTATTAGGACCACTGCTATGCTTAAATTAAAACCGGTATTAGTCATTCATATAGTAAAATACCAATAACATGCTTGCGATATTTGGAAGCTAAATATGTCTGGAAAACAATTTAATAGTCAATTCGGACCAATATACGGTCAGTATTTTAAAACAGAATAAGAAACTTATACCTGTAGCTGTCTCAGATTTTATCGTGTCGACACTTTTGCTCTTATTGTTTGTAAATTAGACAGACTTCGGCACGTACTGCTCGTGCCTTTCTTCTTTCAATTAAAAGTACAAACTCTGCCTATCGCCGATAGGCTGTGCTGCGCTGAGTTCTCAGAACACCTACTAGCCGGTAATTAGACCTTCTCCTCTACTTGTTTTTGCTCTTTCTTCATTTTCTCCTTAACTAGAACGGAAGTTATAACTTTGACTGTTATTTCTATACCAATGTTCAGTCATGGAAAAAAGAAACTGAACACCTCCTACTAACTCTGCAACAAATTTTTGTAGAAGAAAGTTATTGGTGCCAAACGATTGGAAATAAAGTCTACTTTTAAATTATGTATATAAAATTTGCTTAGGGGGCTATCTACATATCAAAAACAGTCCAAACTTAATTTTTTTTCAATGTCAACACCCAAGTTTGACATGATATTTTAAATCTTCGGTTGAAACTATGTCTAGATACCAAATTTCAAGTCATTTGGATGATAAGTTTTTAAATTATAAACATTCAAATTTTAGAGCTTCTAATGATAAATTACATTTCATATTTTTATTAATATCTCCTAAAATTTTAATCCTAATGTGCTAATGTTTTGTTTGGTTATAATACTCAAAAACCCAAACATAACTACGTCGAATTTGTATTTTGTTAAATTTTATAACATGAATTATGAATTATGAAATTAATATTCGAAAAAATTATGAATTGCAAACTACATTTTTTTGATGGATTTATATTTATTATGTCCTGTTTTATGCGTATTCAAAATTTCACATTTTTCTTCCACGTAGTTTTCAAATTATGCTTAAAAAACGGCAAGATGCTGCTTTAAGTGACTAGGACGTCTATGATGTGAATTAAAGCATAATTTGATTTGAAAAAATATTTTACTCATAGGCTGGGATTACAATGCCTTCATAAACTTAGAGCGTAAGTCTGTCTTACGATATAAACAACGCGTAAACCGTATTTCAGTGCTTCGTGATCTTACGCTAATTTGAAAGCTAGCTTAAACTGAAGCGTAAGTGAATGCGCACGCGAGCACAACAAACCTGACAACGACCTGTGATTGGAATAAGATGTAAGATAGCGAGGCACCAGAATCCCAGCCTTGATTAGAATATATATATATATTTCTTTTACTTTTCCAATGTCTACTTTTAAATTTTTCATTAAAATTACGTAAAACGTATTTGCATGAGATGTATGTTTACGTCATTTATGCAAATTAGTTTCGCTTTTTTTTAAATTAATAAAGCTCATTTTTGAAAAATATGAACAGTTCTACCTTAGAAAAAAAAATCAATTTTGTTATCTTTAAACGAATTTATACCTTCTTTTCCAGTCTAATAAAGCTACTATTTTGTTTTTTCTGCAGTATATATGTTTGAAGTGAAGTTTCTTATGCTTACTGTATTTGCTGAAACAAAATGGCCCCACAATTAACTGAAGCAACGAAAGCCAAATGATTGGTTTGTAACAAGCTGGAAGAAGTTTTCGTTATATAGCTCGGCATTTTCAAGTGTCTCTTCCAACTGTTTCAACATGGATTAACAGGTAAGTTTATTGAAAAAAAAAACACTTTACATTTACATTCAATTTATTTAAATTTAAATTAAATTTACATTGCTGGTAACTTTTTTTTTTTGTTTCGCAATACAAATTCGATAAACCGTCTTTGTAGTAGTGGTCAGTGGGGTCAGTAGTGGTCTTAGCAGACAGCCAAGCTCGGGAAACTGTTGCAATTGAGTGCAGTAGATCCCTATATGTCTTCTAATCAAATTAAAGATTATTTGCAACTCCATATATACCTAAGAGAACATATTATGAATATATATATATATATATATATATATTTACGGCTACTTTCTTTTTATTATGTATCATCTCGTACCATTCGCAACACGCTCAAAGAAGCAGGTTTCCGAAGTCGGATAGCGGCTTAAAAAACAAACCTAACTTAACCTAAAACCAGTAACTTCAACGTCTTCACTTTGCCCAAACATATATTAACTGAGGTATAAATGAATGGAGCTCAGTTTTATTTAAAGACGAATGCTGCATTTAGTCAATCTCCAGTTCTTCGGTTCGGGTGTACCATCCTTTGGGATTTAGGTTTCAGCACCGGTATACAAATAATATTAAACGCAGCAGTAGAATTGCAATTTTGATGTAGGACTGCATGTCGTCGCTCTGTCATGTATTCGAGCCACGTATCGTGCCGTACAAAGCTCGATCCCGCCACCGTCAAATCCTCGGATAAATTTTTGGAGACGGAACGGCCACCGTTCGCTAGCCGTTGCCCAGCGTTACCTACCTCGACGCGAGGCAAGGGCAGGGGCGCCATTTCGGGGGGAGGGCAACCGCCCCCCCCTAGGAATTTGAAATTTCAGAAAATGTATCAGTTATCACAGGTTAGACAAAAAAAAAATCAAAATATGATCAAAAGCTAAAATAACGTCAGATTTCACAGATTTGATTACAATATAAAAAAACTAGTCTGATGTGCCAATCCCAAAATTTTCTTCTATCTCATACATGTTTCACATACACCAAAAACAAATTAGCACCAATTTATATCAAGGTCTAACTGAATCTAAAGTTTTATTAAATTATGTGCGTTAGTTCTGAAGATATAACTATCGTAAAAATCGTAAAAAATGTAGCATAGCAGTGCCACCTATTGGGCTATTTATACCAAATCGTAATCAACTTCTATTTCTGTCAAGGTCTAACCGAATCTGAAGTTTAGTGAAATTCTGTACATTAGTTCTTGATATATAGCTATCGCAAAAATCATGAAATATGTAGCATAGCATCGCCATCGTTTATCGAACAATTATCGAATCAATTATCGAACTGGACCTTCTTATATTCTATGTTCTCCTAGGGTGTGCCTGGGGGGAGTCTCAAAAAAGAAATATAATTATTCACGAATTTATACAGAATTCTACATAAGCTCCTTGTGCTGGACTCCCTGCTGTAATGATATATGCATAATTCCTGATAAAAAAAATGCGTCTGCTGCACAACCTTGTGAAATATGTGGATCATATAACTAAAGATATCCGAGCTCTTAGGATGAGAAACCTTTTTTTTTCCTGAATCATTTATTCAATAAGGTGTACGCAAAGTAATATTGGGAAATATGTTCATCGTACAAGACGTGCATTTTTGTGCTTTTTTTCGGCAGTTCGAGAATCTGCAATATATGCCTTTCAATAAGTGCTTTTCAATATGTGGTTTTCTTCAATGTGTGATGTTTTCATTCATAAAAATCTGCGCCCGCACCTAAATTGTACATCATATTTTATCGTGAACTTCTACTATGTTCTTTTTATTTATTCTTTCCTCAATCATCGAAAAACTTTATATCAAATTGCCGTGTAACTGTGAACTAAAAGAATACTGAATAATTCTATTCACAATTACGCTGTGTTAGCTAGAATTATCATTATCTCGGAAGAACTTTGGTCTTCGACGCTACTCATCCATCAAATGATCGTCATATGTTCCAAATACTACTTAACCACAATATATTTTTCATCGTAGTTTCTTTTTCTTATTGTTTCTGACTCAAAAGAAGAATATCAAAAGTGAATTTAAGGTACGCGGTAATGAAAGATTAATATAAAATATATTATTCTTTTATTTTTAAGGATTTTCAGTGCTTTTTTTATATTGATATTATTTGCAGAAAAGCGCATGGATATGTTAGAGGTAAGAATTTTTCTTGTAAAAGGTTGATAAAAAAAGAAATTTTCATTTTTGCTAGATCTTTTACATTGATGAAATATTATTTCCGTAGTTTCATGCAATGATTTTATATTTTTAAGTGAATCTGGATACAGAATAAGTGCAGTAGATATTTTAATCATTAAAAAAAAGCACTTATCGTATTTTATTTAGTTTACAGGTAAGACATAAGACTTTCACATTTTGATATTTATAAACATTGCATTCGAAAGCTAAAAAAATTTTTATGATGGAAAATTATATTTTTCTCATGTGCTATATTTTGGTATATTATATTTATTTTAGTATGTGAAAACAATATTTATGATAGATAGTTAAATTTTTCTTTAATACTTCTAAGATTAAATATTTAATGATTTTTAAATAAATTATCAATTGTGGTTTGTTTAAATTGTTGCTTTTTTTTTATTTTTCTTATTTTATGATATTTTACCTGTGTCTAAAAAAAATTACATGTTAAGGTGATATCACTATGGCTTATTCTAAAAATTTTGATTATGTAGTTGATGACTTTTACGGAGACCCAGAATTAGTTAACCATTTCTTTAATCAAATTTTAACTTACCAGAGAATTAAGGAAATAACTAATGAACAAACAGTGGATTATCTTAAAACTAAACTAAAAGGTCCCCAAAGAAATATTATTTAGAAGATCCTGTATTATATAACGCACAAGACTTTGAGTTCATTCGCGATCGCATTCAAAAATTTATTTCACAGAATTCTTCGGCTGCTACTTTAAACGATTTAAATTGTTTAACAATGTTACCACAGGAGACAGTAAAACATTTTGCTCATAGACTTAATGTCCTTGTATCTAAGGTATATCCCGAAATTTATGACAAGGATGCATTAAAAAAAATAAAATACGTTAAATTAATGTATTGTTTACCTTCGGACATTAAAATTAAATTGCAAGAAGAAGGCATCAACACATATGATAAGGCAATTGCCAGGGCACAATCTCTACAAGAGATTTTCGTAAATAACAATGTTTTGTCTGCTAGCGGTTCGGCGCATGTTGAATGCAATCAATTAGAAGGTAAAATTAAGGAATTAACGGAGAAAATTAATAACTTAAATTTTGCTCAAACATCAAGAAAACCGGAATCTCGAAAACAAAGTAAACATGACAACAGACAAAAATTTCAGGCTCGTTATAAGTCAAAATTTCATAGAGCGCCACAAACTAGACAAAATAATGGGGCCAGAAATAATGATCGTTGCCAGTTATGTTTTCGTTTTGGGCATACAGCGCAGAAATGTTTCAGATGGCAAAGAACGAACGCGCGTTATGATAAAAAATTTAGTAAATATGATAGTAAAAGAAATGACAGGTTTCTACAAAACAAAAATTTAAACCCCTAGAGACGTATACTACCGCTGATGAGTGTATGTCGAAACATGAAAATGAGTCAGCACACAACGATGATTGTTTTGACATTGATGATTTTCTTCAAAATTGCCGGCTGAGAGATTGGTTAATTCAACAGGTTCTCAAACTTCTCAGCATATTTCCATTGCAAATTCGACAGCTGTACAAACTGATTTTCCCCAAAATTCTATTGATTCTCACAGTGTCACTGACACAGCACCGACCGATAATTCTTTTCATGAAATTCTTTTGAATGTCAATAAGAACTCTCCCACACTTCCCCTTATAAAGGCCTCCATCGCAAAACAAGATGCCTTTTTACTAGTAGATACTGGAAGTGCGACTAGCCTCTTATCTGTACAGTTATTTGATAAACTTAAACATGTGCTTAAGTATAAACGTTTAGGGACTAATGTGACTTTAACTACAGTTAATTCTAAGATAGATTTTACTGCATGTATTCGAATTTCATTCAAAATTGAACAAAAACACTTTTCGCATTACTTCTACATTGTTGACATTCCTAAAGAGTATAAATTTGATGGTATTTTAGGATTAAATTTTCTTGAGAAATTTAACATCACATTAGATCTAGGTAACAAAATAATGCAACTTGATAATCTGAGAATTCCATTTATCTACATAGATGATAACTCAGAGTCAGCGGAATGTCATAACATAAATGTACAAACAGATATCTCTCATAATGTTTGTCTAGTAAACAAACTGGTTATTTCTCCAAATGAAGTAAAATGTATTTCAGTAAGCGCAAAACAAATTTCTCATGATACCCCATATCTATTTCAAAATAACATGCTACTAAAAAACATTCTTGCTTTTGATTCGATTATTCAAACTGATAAATCAAACCCGCATGAGTTTAAAATTTATGTAAAAAATATTACTACTAAAAATGTACATGTAAATAAAAGAGCAAATATTGGGTTCTTAACGCCAATTGACCAGATTGTGGATGCCCAACAGCTAGAGGCTGTTAAAAGTAATTTCAAAGAAGAAACCAAACAATTTGTAAATTTCATTCAGGCTTCTACTGATATTTTGAATCAACGAAAACTTGATCTCTCACAAGATGACTTTAATTTACAACACTTACCGAATACAGAGGCTAAAATATTGAAAGATTTATTACTGAATAATTCTGCTGTTTTCTCAAAATCTATGAAAACATTAGGTCACACTGATAAATTTAAACCAAACATTAAATTTATTAACGATTTCCCAATTAAAACACTTCATTTTCCCATTCCTCAAGCACTTCAAAAAGAAGCATTAACACAAATAAACCAATTAGTTGATGCAGGTATCATTGAACGCTCATGTTCGGAATGGTCTTGTCCCATCCTTCTTGTCAAAAAAACCCCTGATGGATCAGGTACACAAAAATTTCGTCTTGCCTTGGATTTACGAATGTTAAACACAGTTGTACAACCTTCTTCATACCCTCTCCCTAAAATACAAAATATTATTTCCAATTTATCTAAATATAAATTTTTCACGTACCTTGATTTCCAACAGGCATACCACCAAATCGATCTTCCTTCACAATATCAGGATAAGGTCACTTTCACGTCCATGTTTGGTTCCTTTAAATATAAAAGACTCTGTTTTGGATTAAAAATGCAAGTGCATATTTTCAAGCACTTATGGAAAGTTTATTGGATGAAATGCAGTTAGAAGGAATTTATGCCTATCAAGATGATTTAATTTTTGGCTCTAACTCAGTTCAGGAAACGTACGATAAACTAACAAAAATTCTTGAAATCTTAGGTAAATACAACTTGACTTTGTCACCTTCTAAATGCTCTTTTCACAAGAATAATATTGATTATCTTGGTCATCTTGGTTCACAACCACACTATTTCTCCAATTCAAGCTAATATTCTAAAAATAAAATCATTTCCTGTTCCAAAAACAAAAAAGCATTTAAGAAGTTTCGTAGGACTAGCTACTTTTTATAAAAGTTTAATTCCTGAATTTTCTAAACTGATTCAGCCTCTCATAGATTTATCAAAACCATCCTCAACTTTTAAATGGACTGATGTGCATCAAAATGTGTTTCATAATATTCAAAACATCTTTTTTCAACCACCAATGGTACGTCTACCAGATTGGGACAAAGAATTTTACGTGAACACGGACGCTTCGGGTATCGCTATTTCTGGTGTATTATTACAAGAGCATAATAATCAGTTGCTTCCTGTTTCATACTTCTCAAAATCTCTCAAACCCTCCGAAAAGAAATATCCGGCTTTAAAGTTAGAACTTATGGCCACTGTAAAATCTGTAAATGCTTTCAATTACTATATCTATAATCGTCCATTCATAATTTTATCGGACGTAAACCTCTTGATAAATACAAAAAAACCACTAATCCGGCAGATATCACCACTCGCTGGCTCATGCAACTATCAAAATTCACTTTTACTTTTAAACGTATTCCAGGAGTTTCTAATGTTCTAGCAGATTATTTATCCCGATGCGAATTTACTGAAGAAAATATTGAAACTTTGAATTCTAATCCTAATCTCATTTCTGAAGATAAACAGGCATTACCCATTGTTGAAAATGATTTTGAGGAAAATAACAACAAAAAAATTGTGAATTGCTTAGTCATTAATAGTAAAAATAAAAAAGATGATTTGCTTGAAATTTCTAATGAAACTTTTGTTCAAGAACAATTAAAAGATCCACAATTAGCTCCAATATATGAAGAGATTTGAAAATCAGGTTCTTCAAAAAAATTCCCATCTTATTTCATTCATCCCGATTCTAAAGTTTTAATGTTAAAAAAAAGTAATGTTGCAGATAATACTTTTGTGTATGTAAATATGGTTCCCAATTCTTTAAAACCTAAAGTTTTAACAATATCTCATTTATCTAATTTTTTTTAGTTAAAACATACGAATTCCTCTCTTCACGGTATTGTTGGAAAGGTATGTACACCGATTAAATTATGTATCTTCTTGTTTATTATGTCTTCAGGCTAAACATCATCGTGTACCTAATGCCCCACTGCAACCAACATATACCCCTAAAAAACCAGGAAATACCATTTCAATTGATCTTGTTGGTCCTTTTAAAAACAGTCAAACTATTCTCACAGTTACGGATAATTTTTCTCGACATATTGAACTTTACCCTCTCTACAATACAACTGAACCTAAAATTGTAAAGTGTTTATTTGCCTATATCACAACTTTCGGGCGTCCTGCCTGCGTATTATCAGACCTTGGGCCCCAATTTCGTTCTTATGTGTATAATACTTTAAATAATACTCTAGGTATTAAAATAAATCACTCTTCTGTCTCACACCCAGCTAGCAATTCTATAAGCGAGAGGATAAACACATCACTTAAATACTCAATCAATACTTTAATGAAAGAAGGACATTCCTTTGAAAATGCCATTGCTATTCATAAAAATCTCTATAATGGTTCTAAACATTCTTCTACTTCTTTCTCTCCGAATCTTTTACATTTTGGACGCGAATTATCTCTAATATTTGATACATATGATTTAAATGCTAATCAACCCTTTCTAGACCAAAATGTAGACTTTTACAATCACCTTCATGATTTAAATGGTGTTTACAACAAAGCTTATGAAAATATAAAAGCATCTCAAATTAAGAGAAACGAATATCATCAAAAAAGGCAAAACTCAGGCCAATTGCTGAGAAAGACATTGTATACCTAAAATCATCAGATAAATTTAAGCCAAGGTATACAGGACCTTATGTAGTTGTAAAGAAACACTCACCTGTTTCTTTTTCAATTCAACAACTGAATTCTCATATTAACAATTCAATTTTCAGAGTTCATATTGACAGAGTTTTACTTGCACCTCCTAGAAATAACCATTTATTTGACTTAAATTATCATAATGTTCATAACAATCCTCCTAGCAATAACAATACTGAACAATATACCCATTCTTATAATTTACGTCCTCGAAAAGCAATAAAATATTAATGTGTAGGTAAAATTTTCTATTTGTCGAATTCATGAACGCTCCTTATTCGCGATAGAGGTGTATTTATGCATGCATGTTTTGTAGTGTTGTAGTATTTGTTTTTATTGTGATATGGCTGGTCCATTGTTTATGTGTTATGTTGCAGTACTGCAGAACTTGTTTATTTGACAAAAGGTATTTTTCCATATTCCTTGCAATCTTGTTTGCTTTTTTTTGTAAAAAAAAAAAAAAAAAAAGAATATCAGATATTGTTATAAATTTAAACATTTGACAAATCCATTAAAACTTTCTGCATTTCAAAAGATACTTATCATTTTGTTAAAATTTCAAATTAATTACCTCATCTGAATTTAACATTCATTTTTTCTTCTAATCTAGACATTTAATTTTTAAATAACTTAAAATAAAGGAATTGTTATTTTGAGAATTTAATTTTCTAAACAATATATAAATATCCCGATTATGACTTTATGCTCTCTACACTCTAGAACGTGTCTATTAAAGGATTTTTTTAGATTTTTGAACAAAAAACTTTGATTTATTTTTCATTTTTTTTTAGTTTTTATTCGCCCTTGCGGAATAAGCCCCGTTCAAAATTATTACCCATGTGGGGGTCTTTATTCCATTGTGTATGAGAGCAAAACTTTGTTAAAATTGGTATACCCAATTTTACTATTTTCAAACTCGTAGATGAACCCGAGTTGCTCCAATCATAGGCGGAGTTTCCAAATATGTGCGGAGCAAGGGGGGTTTACCAAAAATAAACCCCTCTCCCTAAATACGCCCTGTCCCGATTATGACCAATGTCCTAAACTGCGGTCTCTTTCTTGTTATCACAACAAGTTTAAGGGGAGATATTTTTTTTATCGATGCCCATGTCTTGCATCATTTTTATCTCTCCTGTGTCTTTACACGAAAACTTTTTTACGTTTTACATTTTATATATGTATCTTTGTAATCTCTATATTATCATTTTATAGTAATTGCATAGTTGTAATTGTGTTTCTTTATTTTTGCAATATTTGTATTTACATTTTATTTAAGATTTTTAATAATATAGTGCAACTTGTGAACTTTTCACGTGAAAATTGTGAATCACGTGAAAACACTAAAATCACGTGAGAAAACCTTCAAAGAAAAATGCAGCCGTAATTTTTCATTCTTGAACTCTTTTTCAAGGACTGTGTAAAAAGAACAACGAAAAGTTCATTTATATAGGTGCACCATTATATTTATAAAATGAACATGCAATATGTTTCCAGCTAACAATAGTACTAATATGGATAAAAGACTTTTCATAGACTTTGAAAATATATTTTGCTGCAATTAAAAATTTTTTATGGCCATTTATTATTCTATTATGAAGATATTACTGTAGTACTACATATTATTATTTACATTATTGTATGCATACTTATTTTATTTTTATTATTATTTTTCTGCTTTGATATTTTGTATTATATTTACAGGGTGACATTCTAATTTTTTTCAAAATCTTGTGAAGGGGTTTTATATATATATATGGTAAAGATACCATATATATTCGTTTCAAAAATTAAAGAAATCTATATTTTATATATTTTATTAGATATATTTTCCCCTTTCTACATAATCGTAATTCATATACATTCTCGGCTGTTAAAAATCGCACCCTTTTAACTTTCTCTTTCAACGAAAGACTTTTAGTCAAAATCATGCATATTGTTTTTAAATTATCATTAACGTAATTATTCGGTCTCCCACATATCAAAAGAAATGAAATTATACAAGGCATAAAATGTTTTTCCTTTCTCATGGTCTGTTTTGTCTTGCATATTGCATCCAGATGTCTATAGCATTTCTATGGCGCCTTTGAGGCATTTCTCGAAACCCTGTTCCCAAAACAATAATTAACGGTAAGATTCTTAATCTCTTTTTTTAGCCAAAGTGCAATTTTCGCCAAAAGAGTTTTCCCTTCCACTGACGTCAATTATGAAGTTGATATGTGTATAAGTAACGGTTACATTTCCCCCGCAAAAAAAATGCGATTCTCTTGGCTTGAAATGTAACTCGCTTGGCGTGTTTTCCTTGCGCCCGTTTTCATATCGGATATGGCACTTGCCCTCTAATCACCGACAGATCAACTTACCAAAAAGTGTTCTCGCCCCCTGTGCCACCTTAGGAGATATTAAAATTCTGCGTCCATCCCGGAATTGCGAACTAATTACCATCACCGTTTTGGGATTTACTAAGAAGGATGTCACCCTGTGCTATTGTTTCAATGTGCCGTATCAAATCTAGGTGTGATATGACTTTTATGGATAACTTGTCTTGCTGTGACATCTTTGCATGAAACAAACTTTGCTAACTATGTGACTTTCCTTTTCTTCTAAAAAACTACTTTCAGTTCAGTTCGATACCAGGACTTCGTCGCCACGGATTATTGCGAACACAACGTGAGATGTGCTTTAATTCATCGGCCAATTTCCATGTCTTCTACGCACTTATTAATTACGATAGTACCTTGTCTCCGGCATAATGACATGGAATCCATGATCCCAAATATTCCACTAACTATTTCAGATGAACCTTCGAACACAAAATCATTTCCATTCAAATATTCAACCCAAACAAAACCATCACCATAGTTATACAAATAATATTAAACGCAGCAGTAGAATTGCAAGTTTGATGTAGGACTGCATGTCGTCGCAGGGCATTGCATCTCTGTCATGTATTCGAGTCACGTATCGTGCCGTACAAAGCTCAATCCCGCCACCGTCAAATCCTCGGATAAATTTTTGGAGACGGAACGGCCACCGTTCGCTAGCCGTTGCCCAGCGTTACCTACCTCGACGCGAGGCAAGGGCAGGGGCGCCATTTCGGGGGGAGGGCAACCGCCCCCCCCCTAGGAATTTGAAATTTCAGAAAATGTATCAGTTATCACAGATTAGACCAAAAAAAAAATCAAAATATGATCAAAAGCTAAAATAACGTCAGATTTCACAGATTTGATTACAATATAAAAAAAACTAGTCTGATGTGCCAATCCCAAAATTTTCTTCTATCTCATACATGTTTCACATACACCAAAAACAAATCAGCACCAATTTATATTAAGGTCTAACTGAATCTAAAGTTTTATTAAATTATGTGCGTTAGTTCTGAAGATATAGCTATCGTAAAAATCGTAAAAAATGTAGCATAGCAGTGCCACCTATTGGGCTATTTATACCAAATCGTAATCAACTTCTATTTCTGTCAAGGTCTAACCGAATCTGAAGTTTAGTGAAATTCTGTGCATTAGTTCTTGATATATAGCTATCGCAAAAATCATGAAATATGTTGCATAGCATCGCCATCTGATGAGCGATTTACACCAAAAACTAAACACCAGCTATTTATATCAATGTCTAACTGAATATAAAGTTTTATTAAATTCCCTGCACTAGTTCTTGAGATACAGCGCCCACAAAATTTTTGTCACATACAGACACACAGACAGACTCGCAGACAAACATTTTCTAAAAATAGTCCAATTGTGTTCAGGAACTTCTAAAACGTATAAATTCGTCGAAAACCGGAAGTGGCAAATTTTCATAAATCCAATACCTTTTTCTTGTAAAGATAGAAGAAAATAATAAACATTTAATAAACACTTTAAACATTGAAATGTTTTCTAAAGCCTTGCTATTGCAACATTCTATAGTGAGACATTTATCATTAATGAGTATGTTGGCTAGTTTTAGAAATATATGTGAGAAAAAACACTATGAATTGCTTCTGAGCTGTGTACAGCATGATTAAAAGAAAACTCGTCACCCCCAAGGCTAGAATTTTAGTGATAAATTCTCTCTTTACCCAAAAATTTAAGGGGAATTTTTAAATTTTTTTTCGGGGTTGGGGGGATGGCGGATGTGTATTCAATTTCCTAATTATATGATTTGTTAATTTAGTTTTATTAGTGTCTCATTATATTTACTCCAATCGTTATAATGCTGTTAAATCATATGCTTTATTAATTGATATTGTATATACTGTATGCTCTTAAAAATCTCCACAGCCTGACACTAGAGTCCTGTCCAGATTTAGTTGTAACCGACCCGAATCATGACTTTAACCAGACAGACTCCTCCACCCAATGCAGGAGCAAGGGACCTGAGACCAAGGGTTTTGCAGATTTCTGAATTGTATGAAATTTAGATCATAGTCTAAAGAGGAAGGCAGAAAATGATTGCGGAAAATTTTTACTGAAAGAAAATCATTAATGAAATTTTTTTTATACCTATGGATTACAACATTTGCAAATTTCGTAACTTCTTGATGGTGTTCGCGTGTGCTGATTATCTCGTGACCGATTGAATTTCACGACTTTTTTTCGCGATTGTTTCATTTTTTTCGTGATAATTTTCCAAAATTCGCTATTTTCTGTGAATCATTGAAGGAATTGATTTTTTCGACCATTTGTCTAAATTCGCGATATTTTTTTCAACCGATCGACGAAATTCGCTATTTGTTTCCGCCATCTTTTGACGAAATTCGCGACTCTTTTCTGCGATCGTTTGTTGAAATTTAGGGAGTCCTTTTCCGCCACCGACTAACAAAAATTGCTATTTTTTTGCACAACCTTTGACGAAATTCCTATTGCTGACGAATTTTTTTCCACCATTTGTCGAAATTTCCGACATTTTTTTTGGCAGAAAATTTGGCAGGAATTTTTGGCAGGAATTTTTTCTGTTCGACGAAATTCGCTATTTGTTTTCAAAATCTTTTGACGCAATTCGCGACTCTTTTCTACAATCGTTTGCTGAAATTCGGAAGTCATTTTCAGCAATCAACTGACAAAAGTAGATATCTTTTTGCGCGATCTTTGACGAAATTCCCCTTTTTTGCGCGATTGTTTGACTAAATTCGTGATTTTTTTTGTTCAATCTTTTGATAAATTTCGCGATATTTTCCCGCGATTGTTTGACTAAATTCGCGATTTTTTTGTTCAATCTTTTGATGAATTTCGCGATATTTTCCCGCAATAGTTATACTAAATTCGCGATTCTTTTCCGCGACGGATTTACGAAAATCTCTATTTGTTTCAGTGATCTTTGGTGAAATTCGCAATATTTTTTCACGGTCGTTTGAAAAAATTAACGATTTTTTCCGCGACTAATTTTGCCAATTTAACTATTCTTTTCTAATTCCAATTCGTAAAATTCGCGATGTTCACTCTAAACAAGAAAGAGTGACTATTCACTCCGGAGGAGTGGATATTCACTCTATCGCAGAGTCAAAATTTGCCCAACCTCTTTAGAGTGACTATTCACTCTAGGCAAAAGTGAAATTGTTCACTCTCTGAAAGAGTGAATACTCACTCCCGAGAAGTGAATATTCACTCTAAACAGGAGTGGATACTCACTCTTTCAGAAGAGTGACTATCCACTCTTGCAAAAAGAGTGGGTTTTTTCACCCTGATAGGAGTGAATAGTCACTCTTTCATAGGAGTGGCTATCCACTCTTTCATAGGAGTGGATTTCTCACTCCTCATAGGAGTGAATAGCCGCTCTTTCATAGGAGTGAATGTTCACTTTTTATGGAGTGAATTATTATTTTTTGTTTCTTTTATGGGCATTTTAAAAGAATCATATATTTTAGAGCATGCAATGAAAATAGACACAAACGTGGTAAAGATTGGAATAAAATACTTTATTGGCAACATTTATTTAATTCATAGTTTGTAACAGTAATTGAACTCTTAAGGAAAAATTCAATTGGAATTACATAATGAATTAAATTAGGTTACTGACAGAAATAAACTAAAATATTTTATTCCAAGCTTATCACAATTGTGTTTACTTTCATTGCATGCCTTATAAAGATATGATAGTTTTAAAATTACTATAAGGGCAAGTAATTAACCAAAATCTTAATCAGTTAATTAATTTCTTTCTTTTCAAATACCCATTAAGTTGTATTTAGTATTTTAATAATTCCTGTATGTGCGTTATTTTTTTTCATGTGTAATTCAAATTTTACATCTTTAGATCTCTGTATTAATTACTAATGAATTTAAATCTAATCAAACATTATTGTTTACTGTATTTTAGTTGCTTTTAAAGTTTTATTAATAACTATTTAATAGAGGGATATTCTATGACTAACAATGTGTGATTTCACTTTAATTTTTGTTTTAAATATAAACTCTTATCTTTTGACAGTACTTTTCCGTAAATTAGTGCTATTTTGCAAAGTCCTATTATTCTAAAATCATACATATTATTTCTGTTGTCAACATCCCTTTTTCTATCACTTTAAACTGAAATGTCTGAAATTCAGAAACTTAAGTGTCTGAAATGGATGGTTAAAAAAAGAGACACTTTAAAGTGTCTTAATCTTTTAAGACACTTATTTGTGTCTGAATTTAAGACATTTGAAACGTCTGAATTGTGGCCATTTTCGTGCTCTGATCTGTCGGCAATAAGTTGCCTTTTTTAACCACATTTTTTTTAAAGCATTAAATGCAGCCATATTTGACCACATTGCATCCTCGATAAATGGGAATATATTTTACCACAAAGCAGGGCTGGTAATTTTTCCAGAAGAAGAACTTTATTAAAGCATGGGAAAACTGGTCCATGGCACTACCTCCCCCCCCCCCCCCCCAACACACACCCGATTTTATGGGGCCTAAAATTTAATACGCAATTTTCGTAAAGCTGATATTTTAAATCTCTTTCGACATTGTACAGATTATATTCAATGTTTTGAGCTTTTACAGTAAGATAAGATTGAAAACAAAAAATATATTTATCTAAAAACAATAAAATCTTTCAATGGTAGATACTTCGGGACCACAGAATTTTTCCGCTATTCGGAAGTGTCCGGTTTTAGAGGTAAAAGCGGACACCTCTATTTAGCGAAAATCCACCTTTTCTATCCACAACACATACATGTTTGAATATTTTTACATGAGAAATGTGGACACCTCCGAATAGTAGACAAATTTTTTAGTCTCGAAATGTCCGCTATATCCTACTCTATAAGTTTAAAATATTGAAAGAAATATCAAATTTGGAAGGCACCTAAAATCAGAGAGGAGGGGGTCAAAGCCGGGGAAGAGTTTGTCCATGCATTAATCATGTCCTTCTTCTGGAAGCAACCCAGCTTTTGGCAATTATTACTTAATCACAATATCTTCAAAAAATTTTAAATAATTAATTGCTTAATTTACTTTCCCTCAAAATTCTCCCCCCAATTCTCAGGCTAAGTTGAGTACCAAAGTTTTGGCACTAAATTGTCCAGCTCTATTCAAACTGCCATGTCGAGTTCGTGGTGTGCGGCGTCAGATCTCAGAACACTGAAACTCAGGAGTGAACAACACAGTAAAACAGGACTCCATTAGTTGGCCGACCTGGGTACTTGTCTTAGTGGACCGCCTCCATGAGGCGATCAGGCGATTTTCGCCCCATTCTTCAGGCACTCAAACCCGTCAAACTGGGTCGAATCTCGGTAGGTAGGGGCCTGGTCGGTGGTCTCCAAGCCTGATTTATAGTTCGCTAAATGGAGGTATATAGATAACAAACCCAGAAGTCCCGATGTATCCGCTATCGAGAATTCTAACTGCATAAATTCATTTTACAGTTCATTTTCGTTCATTTCAGTTCATTGCAGTTCATTTTCATTTCATGCAGTTCATTTTCTTAGTAGAAAGTACGAGTTTCTATCCTTTAAGTATGCTTTAAATTATTTTAACATTTGAATAGAATAGTTCAATAATAATAATAATAATAAGGAAAAATCAAGTTTTCATTCTTTTTCTGAATGTTTTATATTTTTATTCAAATAGTAACATCCATAAAAACCACGCTGGTGTTACGAGCCTTCTTATTAAAATAAATAAATAAATAAATAAATAAATAAAAAAAAGATTTTTTTTTTTGTAAAAATGTTAAGAGTATATTAAAATTTGCTAAACAACTTTTTTTATATCTTGTACATAGCATACTTAAATAGTTATACAAAAAGAACCATTTTAATCCTAAAATTTATTACAAAAAAGTAAAACTCCTTAAAAAATAATATATTTGTCTCTGCCATGGGCCAAACATGGTTCTTATCTACCCAATTCCCCCCCCCCACACACACACACACACACATACACACCACCACCACTCTTTTTTTTTTTTCAATTTTCTTTTTTTAGTTCCACATTATTTTGATTCTTTATTTAGAATCTTATTCAATATGACTTTTTTATTATTTTTTTTTTCCAGTTCATATATGATTAAGTAAACCGATTTGGATTCTTTGTTTGTATTATATTTTTTAAATGGCTGTGTGTCTTGAAATTTAAATATATTATTTAGATGGAACACAGATATATATATATTATTATTATTAAGGTGACCATATGGGCATTTTTTTATATAGATAAGATGATAATTGTAAGACCTAGTTAATAGAAAGTGTCAGCTATCCTTAAAAATATATATGTATTCTTTTAATAACACTAGGAAAAATTCATTCAAGTTTAACAACTAATTAGGTGTTAAATATACATCTTAACTTTATGTAAGTAAATATATTAAATTGTAGATTTTTTCTGATTTCCATTTTTTAATTGTAAACTTTTTTATTTTAAAAAAGAATAAAAAATCAAAATCAAAATTAATTTACATTTTCTGCAGTTTTCATAACGTAAAGCTTTCAAAATGAATTTGTGCCTTGAAATCTAAATATGTTATACAGATGGAACACAGGATCTAATTGCAGTTTTTATTTTTTGAGCAAGTTTTCAGATTTTAAAAAAATCCTGAAACTAAATATAATAGTAATTTATTTTTTTTTAATTAAAATTTATTAATAAAATATTCAGAATTTTATGATAACTTCATTCGGATGCTTTTATGATTATTTGTCAAGTTTTATGTTCGCCATCTGAAGCTAAAATGTCCATAACATTTCCCATATATATATTTCATTTTGTTAACATGAAAACATTAACTTCAAAATTATAATGTGTAACAGAATTAAATGATTTGTCATTAAAAATAAAAATTCATATGCGAAATCATACCAGTAATACCTGTAACTGAAAATTACAATTGAAAAACATATTAATACAATATCATTTAATAACTTTATACTTTTAATTATGTTGCCATGTTAGTAATTTCTCTTATATACATCAGATGGTAGTACCAGAGTTACTAAACTGTCATTAGAAAATTATATATATATATTAATAACATGCAGGAGAAATATTTTCTAGCTTCAAGATCATTTTCCTTATACATAGTACATTTTATCATGCCCAATTGTTAGTTTCTTATCTTTCATGTAAATGCATAAATATACTTTACAAAAAATCCCCAGCAATTTTATGTGAAAAATGTAGTTATGTACGTAAATAATATAAAACACTTACCTTTTCCCAATTTCAAATTAAAATCTGAAATCACCTTTTTACCAGAAGTAATCGAAAAATCAATATTAATATTATGTTTCAATATTTGAAGTTTTGCAAAATCGAAATATAAAATTTTAAGCTAAAAAAATAAAAGAATTTTTTTTTTGGTAAAAATATAATACGAAAATTTTTGCCAAATATGGGTCTGAATATACAAGCAATAAAAGCAATACTCTGCTTTTATATATTCAAGCAATAATCAGTTTATTTACTAGAAAAAAAAAACATGTATTTATAAAGTGGATGATTTAAGGATTAGTAAACAAGATCGTTAATCCTGGAAATGATATAAATTTAGTGGAAAATAAAAAAAAATAAATACATAAATAATAATAAAAAAAAATACAATTCTTGTAACACTGAAAAATATTTATTCGATATAAAAATATAGAAATAAGATAATACATATTATTCTTAAAAAAGTAGTTTAAATAATTAATATTACAGAAGTAATAATATTCGCGTAAAACTTCCATTTCAAAATAAAAATTATATTTTCGTAAATAATCGCGCAAGAGCTCTTACCTTTGTAAAATAATCCACAAAATTTTAAATCAATTTTTATATAAATATTAAAAAAATATATGCACTTTTTATTTGTCTTTTATATCTTTCTTTAAATGTGCAGATGAATGAGTAAAATTAAAAATATATATATTGAAGAAAATTTTATATCATTCTGGAACTTGGTATTTCGCGAGTATTTTCTTATTCTAGAAACAGCATGGCATCTTTATCAATCAAATAATAGCCATTGAAGTAAATTTTTGAAGAACAAAAACTGCACTAATATAGTTGCAGATGCAGATGACACACCACACATTATAAGAACCACAATTTAAATACTATATTTCATTATAATCAGGGAATTATACACCATTTAAAATCTGGACAAACTTCTCGAAACAAGTACAAATCATTAAAACAGTTTCTTTTACCGCGCGAATGCCAATGACGTACTGACGTCATCTTACAAAGCAAAACAGACAGGTCAGCATTTTGAATTTAGCGTTATCACTGACTCAACTTCGTTTATAAGAGTTTTTTGATCTCATTACTTTTTATCAGCGGGAAATAAACCGTTGTAGGAGAATAAATTAGAAACATTTTAATTTTTTATTTGGTATATTTTTCATAATGCAACTTGCATTTATCAATTTACGAAAACTGACATTTATCAATTATTTGAGTTTAATTACTATTATAGTTTTAAAAAGTTTCGACAGATATAAAACATAGTTTAATTACAGATTTTGTCGTAATACTTGCAAATAACTATTGCATTTTCATAAAACATAAGTGTCAGCAGGAGGACAGTGGAGGCCGTTGCCCTCTCAGTATTTTGAAATTTAATTAATTTTATTTTCTTTATGCCTAATTATTAAAAAAAAAATCTTCCAAATGGAAATATAATAATTTTTAGCTATTTGCAGTGACAAATTTACAAAACACACAACAACAAATGAGGTAGCCTCCTTCGAAAGCTTTTTAAAGCAGCTTCTGACATAGTACCACCCCCCACATTTCGTTAAAACATGGTTTTTGATTAAATATTGCTATTAATTAAAAATTAAATCGGCATTATTTTTATAAATGAAATGCAAGATTTTTCCTCAAATTAGTGTTGCCACAAAAATAAAATAACCGCATTATATAGTGCTGAACAATGATTAAAAAAAAAAAAAAATAGTAGTACAAAAAAGATAAAATATCAATTCTCCACATAAGTTTATTTTATATTTATGGTTAAAAAGCAAAATTCGAAATCTACCTGTGCCTGCAGGCGGAGCCGGCAGGGATTTTTTTCTCTATAAGGGTTGGTCCTATAAAAAATTTGTCAGTATAAAAGTTATAGATAATATTAAGAAGATTTATAATAAATTTAAGCGGATTGGATATCTTGTAAATTGACGAAGTTATGAATATTTTTCTTCTTAAACTCCCATCCCCCCCTCCCTTGAGGCCATTTTTAATGATATCAAAAATCTGTCATACATAAATTTTTGGCCCTTTTCCTAGAAGTAATAATAACTTTAAACAGATTTGATACGTATCATAATTAAGAAGTTATGGGTTTTTTTCTGTTTTCACAACCCCCCCCCCCATTTCGATTTTGCCCATTAACGAACTTGACCAAGATTTTATGTCCCTTGATTATATGTATCAGTTTGGAAGAGATTTGTGCAGAATTATTGAAGTTATTGTGTCCATAAAAAATGATATAGCTATATAGACAGACAGATAGATAGATAGATAAAGTTTTGAACTGGGGGGTGGTTTGGGGTTCTAGGGGTCATGATCGGCGTAGATCTTCAAAAATTTTCAGAAATTCCAACATAGGGGAGAATGTAATAGGTAGTATTTCTTACGAAATCTACCTAAAAAGAAAAAGAAAAATGATAATTTCGTTTCTCTCAATAAATAAATATGGACAAAATTATATAATGCCAGGCTTTCACTCTTCAACGGAGTGAAATATTTCACTCTTGTCAAAGGAGTGAGACAGTCACTCTCGACAACGGAGTGACATATTTCACTCCTTTCTAGGGAGTGGAAAATTCCACTCTTTAAGGAGTGTATTTTTATAAAATTCACTCCAAAAAGAGTGAAAATGCCTCTCACTTTTCCAAAGAGTCAACTTCTCACTCCTCCCAATTTTAGAGTGTTTACCGTGATCGGTTGACGAATTGCTTTTGCGTAAAAAAGAAGAAGAAAAATTCGTGGACTACCACTAAAATTAAATATATATTCGCTAAAGAATCAAATGTTTGTGAAAGAAGTTAAGATAAGAAGACAAATCTCACACTGCATTTTTTATTGTGGGGGCCTATTTCTATTTTGTGCACGATATTTCAGCCCCTGTCTCTAAAAAAAAGTTCCCTTTCCCCCCCCCCCCCCATTCCCAAAGAAAATTATGAAATGTCGCCCTGCAGTAAAACCTGCAAAGATGAGTTGAAAAGGACTGTAAAAAAGTTCCATTTTAGACAGGTCTCCATCTTAGCAAGTATAATTGTATGACTTTTTTTCGTCGAAACATGATTTTTTTTTTGCCCGTTTTAGAAAGAATTATGTTATAGACAGGTTTCGCTTTGACACGTTTCACTGTAATATACCTATGCTCTTCAGAAGTTGTTTATAGAAAGGAGGTTTTAACAGTCTTAAACAATACCTGAAAAAAAAACGGCACCTGTCTATAACTGAAAACTTTCTTAATGTTTTAAAAATCTACTTGCTATGACGAAAATCTGTCTAAAACTGAATTTTTCAGAGGTCACTTAAGATTCCGTATTAGAAGTATTGCTGTCTCTGTATATATGATTCAGTAAACGTTTTTCGTTCGGAGAGGTTACGGGGGGGTGCAGCCCCCCCACTACCTTAAAAAAATGCCACTACCTTAAAAAAACTTTGCCCCCTCCCCAAGAAAGTTCCGAAATGGCGCCCCTGGGCAAGGGTCCCACTCGAGCAACTGGGATTGGCCTACGGGACGTCCTTCCACCACCTACGGAGGAGACTCCGAACATTGGCCGAGTCCTCGCGCCGCGGAGAACCCGCGCTTACGACGGGAACCCAGACCCCCAGGCCCATTACAATGGGTCTTAGTGGCGTCCCCGGCTTTTTCGGAAGTCCCTTTTGTACGCGCACTTGTGATGAAACTTGGAAATAAAATCTGTAAGTTCTATCGAAATCAAGTCGAATGAGTCAAACCGAGTTGTGATCGGACCATTAGAACTCGAAATACTTTGAAATGAAATAGGGAAATCTTTAGCGTTTTATTTCTTTTTCTATACAAAAATCAGGATTTTGCTAAAGTCATTAGTTACCGGCCAAATTAAAAATAAATTAGAAAATATGAATTCCCAGCTCTTTTTAAGCAAGGATGTATAATTTTCAAATACAAAAAAAGCCAATATTTTTAATCCAAAAAAAAATCCCAGTCCATTTCAAATGCATCATTTTATAGCCACAATTAAGTGACAATATGTCTCCCCCTGTCTGGCCTCAAAAGATTTATCAAACACGTGCCAGATAAAATCGCTCGAAAAATTAAAATTTTTAATTGATATCTTGGGTTATAATTGATGAACTTTTATAAATTTTGCTTCTGCGAAATTGCGATTTTTTTTTTTACTTCCGTTTGAAATTTTTCGTGTAGATAGAGGGATTATTGTGATATTTTCGAAAAAGCCCGAACAATGGACAGTCCGCCATTTTACTGCTGCGAAAATGAAAATTTTCGAGGTCTCGATGAAATAACACATTCCATTGGTCTGTTGCGATCCTCGCATCAGGGTATGATTCTAAGCAGAAATGAACTTCGTCATTTTTCAGATAAAAATATTCCATTTTCGACGCTATGCTTAATCAGTTTGTAATTAATATCTTGGGTAATTATCAAAATATTAAAATTCGGAGTCCCAAGGTCATCAAATCTGGCATTCGAATACCTAAATCTAAATTTTCAGACTTCTAGATTTCGCTAACCGTCGCGGACAGACACGCACACACACACATACACACACAGAGCGAAACTTTTCTTTTATTAGTATAGATAATAATCCGAGTCAATTTTCAATTAATCATTTTATATCTTTCTGTATTCAACAGATGCCCAGACTGTCAGACCAGAATATGTCTGCCGTGAAAAAAAAAGCAATTCTGTTTCTGCGATTAATTTAATAGAATATTAATTAACATATGCGCTTCTAATTATAAGACTTTTATGAAAATTAGATTTCTGGGTTCAGCGTTACATTATGGGCATAGGTGTGTAATTTTCAAACCGGTAAATGCAGTGTTTTTAAATTTTTTTTATAGAGCTTCAACTGTCGCAGTAGATAAAAAATGTGTGGTTTTTATTCTCAGCCAGGTGTTTCTCACTCAAATTGTCATGTTCAAAGCAATTATTTTTCTTCAATCGAATTAATGAAATAATAATTATTGTCATTGTTTGTAATCGAAGGATTTTTTACGAAAATTACTTATTTGTATTCAGCGTTACATAATACACATAGATGGGTTAATTTCAAATCAATAAATGCAATATTTAAAAAAATTCTATAGAGCCTGAAAAATGACTAGTCCGCCATCTTTGGGCTGTAGGCACAGAAGTCAGATTGTTCGTTATTGGTTTACCAATGAAAGGAAAATAAACTAATTTAAATAAACTAATTTATTCAAATCGATTTTTAATTGATATTTACACTTCTAGTAGTAGTAATTTAATTTTTTTAGAAATTCTGAAAGATATATATATATATGTATATTTTTGCGTGTGTGTTCGAAATTTCATGTTCGTAGATGGAATAGTTTATGAGATAGGGGTGTCTTTGAAAACGTCCAGTCTGTTATCGCTATTGCAATGCTGTGATTATGGCACTATCTTCTGGAGTTTAAGAATGAATTTTCTTTGTGGCTTGATTAAATTCTACGCTTTAGTTGAATATTTTCCATTAATGACTGGGTTTTTAATTAATGTCTTGCGTTTATTAAGACATTTTCAAAATTTGTAGTGTGACAGTAGGTATTTAGCTGTAAGTACACAAAATTTGAAGTGTCTAACTTATATAGTTTATGAGAACGAACAGACAAACAGACAAAGGAGTGAGATGAATAGGGTTTCGTGAGATGAACGAAACACTAAAAATGAAAAGCTCCAAAATTCCATTTCTAACAGCACTTTATTTACAGCAGGCTAAAAGCATGAAATCGATTAAATGGGAAAAAGTATATTATGCTACTTGTATTTACTCATTTTTCTGATTTAAAAAAAAAGTATTCTCTTTCTTGAAGCTTCCGTCATTATTTGATCTACACCTAACTGTTTGGTGGTAGATTTTGTTTAAGGGGACAGTTTACCTCAAAATTGATCAAAAAATCGATTTTCTTTTTTGAATATTAAATGAAAGCCTGTTTAATTGTGAATATTTTGATACCTCCTTTTTACCCATACGGCAATTACATCGCGAGATATTGTAAATTTTGTTAACCCTTTTTATCCTGACGGTACTTATAAGTACCACTTTAATAAAACACCTATATATTCGTAATATGACCGTTTTTCCTAACGGTATTCACAATGGCACAAAGAGTGTACTTCTGACAGCCGGCAGGAGATGGCAAATTCAAGCACATATCCTCTTTCTTTGCATTGTAGGGATTTTAAATTTGCCACGCTACATTCGAAAATAGAATTGACATGCATGTTGTTCTTTATTTGAGTAATTTTAGTGGTTTATTACCGGTTATTTATTACTATTATTTTCTATTGTTTTCTATACTCTACAGGTGAACATTTCCTATATTTTATTTGAAGTTTACTATTTGAAATTTGCTATTTTATATCATAGGGTAAAAAATTTATGGTGGTTACAGTTGCATAATTAACTACTAAAACACTATAAAAATTATTTTCCTCTTTCCTATGTTTATTCTGCACCAAAACTTATCCAATGATGCAAAAATACAATTAAAAAGTAGCTGGAAAATTAATTCAGGATATAAAGGGTTAATACACCCAGCGTAATTACCCAGAAACAGTCCTTTTTAAATCCCTTGTTTACATCCACTGTGTTTTTGATTTATATGCTATTTGTTAAAACTCCCTGATTTTTGTCAGACTTGTCGGATTTTTCCTCATTGGTTTTTCATTTTTACGTCTTTTGAAAGAGGAAAAATACAACTAATCAGTTTGTTTACAACAGCAATGATTATTTCTGTTTTTCATATTTTAAAATTGTTTTGAAGACATAAAAAGTACCATTTTTTTTTTGTATTTAAATAATATATATAATATTTCTGAGGCATTTTATGCTTTGATTGATGTGACAGATAGTGTTTCACATTTAATTTATTTAAATTTGCTTTCGAAAGCACATTTTAAACTAAAATACGCCTTTCTCGATCATTTTTAGCACTTTCCAACCTAGTTGAAAAGTGCTTATGACTTCGGTTTGTCTGGCCGTATGGCCGTCTGCTGTCTGCCGTTTGTCCGTGCTCTAACTCCCGTAAATATTCTCGGATTGCTCTGCAATTTTTATATGTTATTGTCGTTATCTATAGCATGTTCCCTATTTCAACGGAAGTGTGTAGCACTTATAGTTCTTTTACAGGGACACTCAAAAGAATTCCGTTACATTGCGGTCTATGGGAAAAAATCATTTGCGGTTTATTTAAATAATGTTTCACTATTTTAAGCGCATTGAAATTTATATATATCACTAAGGTGCATTAGAAGAAGCTTAATATGAATAGGGTGTGCATAGCAATTATAGTTACTTTACAGGGACTGTCAAAAGAATTCCGTTACATTACGTCTATGGAGAAAAATCGTCTGCGGTTTATTTAAATAATGTTTCTCTATTTTAAACGCATTGAAATTTATATATATTACTAAGGTGCATTACAAGAGGCTTACTACAGAATAGTGTGTGTATAGCAGTCATCGTTAATTTATAGGGACACACAAAAGAATTCTCTACAGTCTGTTAACAATAATTCCTGGAAGTGCGTTTTAAGTTACTGAATGCGATTTTAATTTTAACTCGCTTTTTGTCTATTACATGGTGTGTATAAATTCTGTAGATCCTATACAGGGCAGCACAAAAGTTCGCGAACACATTTCCGTTTATTGACAGAAACTCCAGAAGGATAATTTTAAACTGTGCTACGCGTTTCCTAACTAAACTAAAATTTAGCACCGTATATAGTATATATACAAATCTATAGATCATATACAGGGCTGAATAAAAGTATTCGGATATTTTTCAGAATATTGTATCTGTTGGAAATTCTTGAAATTATGTTTTTAAATATGTTATGCGTTTTCCAAATTGTTTACTTAGATGTTATCTTTTAGCTTATGTAAAATTATTTTGGAAGCGTTGGAAAGTGCTACATAATCTATGCTTGACGCATGATTTTTCGTTCTTTGTTTTTTTCATTTACAGTTATTTGTTTTTTACCATCATGAAATTTTTGTATGAATGATATGTACATGAAACATGCTATATATACTTACATTTATACAGTTTACAATACTGTATGTGTAATATGTACAAGATTGATGTGTAAGGGGTACTTTTTCACAAATAAAAACTTTAAAAGGCCTTTTCTCCATGTTCATATTTTCTTCACTTTCATGTTTTAAAAATTCTAAGGCTTTTTTTGTATTTGAGATAGAGATTTAAACTTTTTAGTACATGTTCTTATAGATGTGATAAATCTACGCATGGAATTAGCTTTCAGATTTTTTATTTTTATTTTTTTAAATAAAAGTATATGGAGATGTGCTAGATTTCACCGTTTTACACTATGTATATCAGTAAAAAATATATATATTAAATTTAATATTAGATGAATCTAAAAATCGATGCGCAGTCTTGTGTAATACATATGTGAAAATCTTTAAAAAAAAATTGGGTAAAAATAGTAATATTTAAAACAGTAGTAGGGTTTTTACACACAAAATTGAAAATTGTTTGAACTTTTTTTTTAAATTTTTAATTAAATTATGCAGTTAAATTTTTTTTTCTCAAAATGTACTTTTAGTTGAACATTGAAATGCAGTGAGTTCACCATTTGAACCATATTTTTTAAAATAAAAAAGATTGTTGAAAAGGTAAACTGTTTCCTTAATATCCGGAAATCTATTTGAAACACTTGATAATTAGCTTGCCGAAAATTAATCCGGATTATATAAACCCAAGAAAACATTTTATATCTTGAATTCACGCTTATCCGTTATTGGCGATAAGTCACCTGATTGGAGACAGGTTCTTTTTATAGAAAGTGTTCAACGGGAAAGTAAAGGAGTACAATCAACAAAAGAAAAAGAAATAGAGATATATATCCATACATTTTTATCTCTAACTTGTCATAGGAGAAAAATGGAAAAAGACATTCGATTAGAATTGATGTATTTTTCTCTCTTTATATTAAAAAATAATCTTAGGAGAGTCGTCTTCGTACTGAAATGGTACCAAATTCTAGCATTTTCAATATAAACACCTAATTTTGATATAATACTTGTCTTTTTCTGTAAATTTTACCCAAGGATACTAAAAGGGAAGTCATTAGGTGAAATAGTTTAAAAATTATAAAGATTTAAAGTTTGGAAATCTTTAATTTTTACTTTCTTCTATCTATAATAGAAGAAAGTATTGTAATCGAAATTTTTTTCGACTTCCGGTTTTCGACGGATTTACACGTTTTAGGGTCAGAGATTCAAAAAACACGTTTTTACAAAATGTCTGTCTGTCCGTCTGTCCGTCTTCATTGTATCATCAAAAAGTGTATGAAATTATGCTTCAAATTGAACCTAATTTTTTTTCTATGTTTTTGGCTATGGCAAGCAGGTTCTATTAGAATTTGAGGATATTTCGACGAAAGGGGGCGCTGTGATCGATATTTTTGTTCCATTTTCATTATTGTACCATCAAAAAGTGTATGAAGTTATGCTTCAAATTGAACCTAATTTTTTTTCTATGTTTTTGGCTATGACAAGCAGATTCCATCAGAATTTGGGGATATTTCGACGAAAGGGGGCGCTGTGATCGACATTTTTGTTCCATTTTCACTATTGTATCATCGAAAAGTGTATGAAGTTATGCAGGTAATTGAACCAATTTTTTTAAATATGCTTTTGGCTGTAGCCAGCAGATCCTACTAGAATGTGGGGATATTCCGCCGGAAGGGGGCGCTGTGATAGCCATTTAAAGATTTCAAATTCAAAAAGATGTATAAAAAAATTAGAAATCCTAAAAGTTTTTTCCGTTAAATGTTTGGCCTTGATCCGGAGAATCCGGAGCAGTTTTTGTTTTGTCTCTATATTAAAAAATGGCGGATATATAGCGGTTTGAAATTTTAGTGTGGTTGACATTTTCAAATAAGACAGCAGAATTCATCCATAAACGGGTTTAATTTATGAGTTTTAGTTAACAGGGTTTCAGCAAATTTTCTTTCATTGTTGTAACCATTGTTCCTATTTTTAAATGCTTAACACTATATATTTATATTCGCCAACATATAATTCTCGCCAAGCTTGGCGGCAATTGACGAAATATCGCCAAATTTGGCGACAAAAATAGGTTGCCACGAATGAAGCCAACTTGGCTGTAGAAGACTAATTTGGCGACGAATTTGTAGAAGACTAAAGATGACTCTCTGATCTTCGTGGTTCACTTATGGATTGTTTGGGCGCGGGTGGTTCGCATTCTTCAGGTGTAAAGTCTATCAGTATTTCCTTTGAGTTATTTTCAACTAATTGTTCATTTTCTACGGGTTTTGGTTTCTTCTCTTCCGGGTTACTATTATTTTGAGTGTAAGGAAATTTATTTTCAAGGAATTTGACGGATCTTGAAAGTATGACTCTTCCGTCGTTTGTGTAGATTCGATATCCTTTACTTCTGTTATCGTAACCGACAAATTTTCCCAGTTGTGCGGTTTCGTCTAATTTTCCGCGTTTTGATTTATTTATGTGTGCATAGGCTAAGTATCCGAATACTTTTAAGTAATGGATATTGGGCTTCCTATTTGTCCACATTTCGTATGGGGTTTTATAGTTTGATCTTGTCGGTAAGCGGTTTTGAATGTGGTTGGCAGTGCTTATTGCTTATTCCCATAGTTTTTGCAGTAATTGCGCCTCTATTAACATACTGCGGGTCATTTCTAGTAAATATCTATTCTTTCTCTCCGCAATTCCATTCTGGCTGGGTGATTGTGGTACTGTGAGTTGGTGTTCTATGCTCTTTTCACTTAAGTATTCTTCCATTTCGGTACTAGTGTATTCGCCACCGTTGTCTGATCTTATACTGTTTGGGTATCTCCCGAATTTATTGTGTACTAGAGATATGTAGTCTTTGAATTTGTCGAATACTTCGCTTTTTCTGGACATTAAATAGATTACACAAAATCTTGTTTTGTCGTCGATGAAAGTTACGAAGTATGTTTTTCCACCGATTGTAGGGGTCTGCAACGGACCGCATACGTCACTGTGTATCAACTCGATTTTTCGTGTGGTCCTGTATAACGCTTGTTTGGGGTACGGTGCTTCTGTTGTTTTCGCTCTTATGCATACCTCACATTTGTTTTCATGTCTGCAGTTATTTATCGTTATTCCTGTAACCAGTTGATTGGTTAGCATTTCTTTAATGGTTTGATAACTACGGTGTCCCATCCTGCGGTGCCATAACTCCACGCAGTTGGGATTTGACAGCTGTAGATCATGTTTACATAATTTGGTTCTCTGGTATCGTTAGTTAAATTTATTTCATATACACTGGCGGAAAAAAAATCCCAACACCAAGGAAGACTTGTGTTAGATAAACGAAATTTGGTAGGCTTGTTTATACAACTGAAAGATGACATCGATTCAAATTTCGCGACTCGCGCATAACTGTGGCGCTAGTGGCGCCACTCAGAACTTGCAAATCAGGTTTGCTTTAAGGTTTGCTGTAAAGTACGTGAGGGTTATTTATCTTCGAAATTTGACGTATTGAGTTGATGTTAGCCAAAAATGCCTTTAAGAAGACGAAGAAGCCATTACCAACAACTCACCGAAGTTGAACGAGGTCGTATAATAGGGCTACGAGAAGCTGGATTTTCTTTCCGCGATATTGCAGAAAGACTTGGCCGGAATGTATCCACTGTGCATCATTATTGGGAGTAGTGGTCAAGGGATGGTACAGGCTCAAGAAGACCGGGTTCCGGGCGGCCACGTGGCACTATTGAGAGGGAAGACTGCCATATTCGGCGTACGGCTGTGACGCATCTTACTGCGTCTGCGGAAGAAATTCGAGCTGCAGTTGGTAACACAGTGACACAACGAACTGTTAGAAACCGATTACTTCAAGGGAAGCTCCGAGCCAGGCGTTCTGTAGCGTGCATTCCACTAACGCCAAGTCATTGTCGTTTGCGTCGCCAGTGGTGTCAAGTCAGAGCTCATTGGAGGACGGAGTGGAGATCTGTTGTGTTTTTTGATGAAAGTATGCTCTGCCTTGGTGCCATTGATGGCCGTGCGTTGGTCAGAAGGAAGTCAGGGCAACGCCTACAACCAAACTGTCTGCGGCCTAGACAAAATGGACCTACACTTGGAGTCATATTCTGGGGAGCAATTTCCTATGCCAGCAGGAGCACTCTAGTGGTTATCCCAAACACACTGAATGCAAATTTTTACGTCATTCTGGTAATTCAACCTGTAGTGCTGCCATTCATGAACAGCATTCAAGGGGGAGTTTTCTAACATGATAACGCTCGCCCTGATACAGCTGTTGTAACGCAACGAGCTCTATAGAGTGTCGACATGTTACCTTGGCCCGCGAGATCACCAGATCTGTCTCCAATTGAGCACGTATGGGATATCATTGAACGACAACTCCAGCATCATCCACAGCCAGCACTAACCGTCCCAGTATTGAATCAACAAGTACAACACGCATGCAATTCTATACCACAAAGTGACATTCGGCACCTGTATGACACAATGCATGCACGTTTGCAGGTTTGCATTCAAAATTCTGGAGGTTACAACGGCTATTAATGTAACAGCATTTCACATTTGAAATGCATTTCCTTGAGCTTAAATTAACCTGTGATCTTGAAAATCTAATCAATTAAACATGTTAACTAGACAAATGCATTGTCCAAATTTCATTGCTCTACAATATTTTTTTCTTGGTGTTGGGATTTTTTTTCCGTCAGTGTAGATTATTTTTCAACTTTCCTTCTGATATTGTTTTGCCGTCATTTATTATGCTACACCTTTCCTTTTCGAAAGTTACTTCACAACTGTTTTGGGTCGCCTTGCTTACGGAAAGTAGATTGGTTTCTATTTTTGGTATGTGTAGGACGTTTTTGAGTGTAATTTCTTCTATTTTGTTTTCCGTTTGAATTTTTATTTCTGAACCATATGATATTAATTTGTTTCTGTTTGCGATTGTTATTTCTGTTTCGGCGTCTTCGTTGAAGTTTGAAAGTAATGTTTTGTCGTTTGTTATATGATTTGAGCTGCCACTATCTATTACCCATGTATTTGTTTGAGCTTTGTCTGCTAAAAATGCTACGTTATTTATTTTATCATTCTTGGTTTCGTGTTCCTCATTTTTAGGATTCGGGTCTGTCTTTTCGAAGCATAGTGATGATGAGTATTGCTTTTGTTTATAATGTCTGTTTGGTTGCGGATGGTGGTTAGATGTTTGCTGAGTGTAGTTGTTTTGGTTCTGTCGTTTTACGAACCAGCATTGGGCAGTATTGTGTTTTCGCATTTTGCAGTGTGTGCAGTATATTCTCTCTTTTGTTGTTGTTTGCGTATGCAGAATTCTTTTGTATTTTATACGCTTTTGATGTGTTTTGCTGAATATCTGTATTTTCTACTCTTCTCGTGTATTCGTCGATTAGCTTCGTTCTTAGGAAATTAGGTGCCAGGTCGGACTCGGGGCGCGATTCAAGTGCGGTGATCAAGACGGCATAAGGCCTTGGTGATGAGCATAACATGATAGCGGAGATATGTGAATCGCTTATGCGTTCACCAATCGCGGATAGTTTATCTATTAGCTCTAGAATATTTATTATATGCATTTGCATATTTCCGTTCTCACTTAATTTGGTGTTATATAGTTTCCTGAGGAGGAAAAGTTTGCTTGATAGTGATTCGCGTTCGTGGATTTCTTTCAATTTGTCCCACGTTTGGCGAGCAGTTTGGAGATTCTTTATATGTACTATTTGCGCGTCTTCGATGCTCAAATTTATCAGAACACGCGCCTTCTTAGCCCTTTTGTTCCAAGCGGAAAATGTCGCATCCGTGCTAGTTGGAGCTTGCTCCATTATAGTTTCGATTAAATCATCTTTGGTTAGTATCATTTCGATCTTAAATCGCCAGTTAGCGTAGTTTGTGGCGTTCAATTTGTCTATCATTTGAGTATCTCTGAATGACGCCATTATTAAGTTTTCTTTTCTTCTTTTTCTTTTCTTTTTATTTTTATACCCTACTTTTTGTTTTTATTTTATATTTAGCGCATTTTCGGTCTCGAAATCTTTTTATTGTAGTAAATATGGTTTACTATGGGGTTTTTTTACTTACAGTTAGTAGCCACTCTAAATATATATATATATATATATATATAAAACTGTTTTCAGATTATATAAGTAGGGGTAATTTTATCAGTATATTTATAATAATAAATATAAACTTTATTTAGTAAATAGTTGAAAATCATATTAAATAGGTAAATTCTTCTTACCTTCTGTTTTCAGGATTCTGATTCGGTGTATCCATTTGTATTCTGTCATTTATTTATGACTCGGATTCACTTCACTTATTTATTTCCTTTTTTCACTTAATTCTGTTGCTTATGAAAAAGGAAGAAAATCATCATTATAAATGTGAATATTAAAAATTAGATAGGATTCGTATCTTTGAAAGTAAAGAAGATTTTTAATGTTATTATTTACATATATTAAGGTTACATAGTTAAAGATAGAATATTTTATACGCTTTAGGAGCGATCATGAAGAACGTCCACTTAGTTCAGAAAAGTCATGTTACACTGAAGTTAAAGCAGTCTTTTTTGGTATTTAGTGTCTATGATTGCATGAGGCCCATTTTAGGGTATTCACAGTTCAAGGGTTTACTGGAGACCACGCACATGACTTTGACGTCACGAGCCATATGGATTCTTAAGTGCAGTCTGTTTTTCGGTTTGATTATTTCTTTCTGAGTGATAGCTGGGATTACGCATTTGGGAGAAGAAGGTTTACAATCTTCTATATCATAGAATGTGAAAATGGGATTTTGACTTCTCCCAACTGTCAGCGCTAGAGTCTCGATGTGGGAGAGTAATGATAACAATTACTCTCACAATGTACATAACAATTACAATGATTGTTTTTCTTAGTGTGAAAAAAAATTGTTTTATTTAGCACCAACCAGAATGGAAATTATTTAAATGTGCTCATTTTCTTACAATCCGCCGAAATAAATTCGCATTATCCATTGCAACAGCAACCTCTTAGTTTGAATTCTGTATAAGTACAAAAATGGAATAAACTTCGTTATACAGAATATATTTTTCGTAATATGGAGATTAATTTATATGCTAATGGTGTTCAAAGTCAAAGTTCTGCAGAAAATATCGTTAAGTAGAAAACTTCGTTAAATAGGGACATCGTTAAAGGGAAGTTCCACTGTACTTGGTCGAATGACTTCCTGTTTTGTATACTGAAGTGAAATTTACCGAAAAGACCAAATTTGATATCGAATTATGTGTTCGCATTTTCAGGGTTTAGTACAATTTCAGCATAAAGACGATTCCTAAGCTTGTTTTTTTGTAAACGTAAATTGTAAGAAGGCAATTTCCAATCGAATGTTTTTTTCAGTTTTTTGGCAGACAAATTTGTGATTAAAATGCATAGGGCGTTATCTCTATTTATTTATTTACTTATTTATTTATTTGCTGATTTAACTTAACTTTTTGTACGAAAGTTGAAACATGATTAGACTAAAAGTCAGACGGGAACTGATGTCCAACATCTCGTTGCTCTATGTTCAACCTAATGTTACAAGTGTATGTCTTGGCAAGGTAACAATCATTTGCATGTTACCAGAAGGAAGCAACTATATTTTAAAGCAAAAATATGTCCGTCAGTATCGCTGAGGTCACAACTATGTTGGCAATAATGTGGTTACAACTGCATGTAACAATAAGTTGTATGTAGTCGGATTTTTTAATCCAAAAACTTTCTACTATTTCAGTCATATTAATACTTCAAAATTCGCTATCACATCGCCAATAAAATCAATATTTTAAGTCATTCTGTTGTATACGTCAGCTGCTTGCGAATCGTCGGGTTACCGGGATGCGATCAACTGATGTCTACTGAGCTATGAAAAGTCCTTCTGGCCTGTACCGACAGGAACAGATAGCCTCCCTATTCCTGGGTTTTACGATCTTAGCTAATTTTACTGGAAAACATGAAGCAAAAATGCGTGGAACCCAATTAAAGAAGATTCATTCCCAGCTCTCGTCAACATTGAATTTGAATGAGAATATCGTTAAATTAGACCTCTACAGCCAAGTTGGCTTCATTTATGGCAACATATTTTGGCCGCCAAATTTGGCGGTATATCGCCAACTGTCGCCAAGCTTGGCGAGAATTTGACGTTGGCGAAAATAAATATATAGTGTTAAGTATATAAGAATAGGAACAATGGTTACAACAATGAAAGAAAATTTGCCAAAACCATGTTAACTAAAACTCATAAATTAAACCCGTTTATGGATGAATTCTGCTGTCTTGTTTGAAAATGTCAGCTGCCCTAAAACTTGAAACCGGTATATCTCAGCCATTTTAGGTAGCTTTCAATACAAAAAAGTATAAAGCTACCTATTGCAGCCTTTCGGAGGAAAGCAGTTCCGGAAAATTTGGATATATTTTCACCGATCATGACCCCCAGACCCCAAAACCACCCTCCGTTCAAATGTTGATTTATATATATAGATATATCCATATATATATATATCTGACCTATGTCATAGGATAACGCTCGTATTTATAAATCAATTTTGATGAAACTAATTGTGTGTATTAAGCTAACCAATGTCTCGACCGAGTTCGTTGGCCAGCTTGGTGCGCCATTTTGTTTCAAGATGGCGGCCATTTAAAAATTTAAAACTAAAATAAATATACAAAAAAGTTAAAAATTCAAATTTATTTTTAATTACATGTTAGGCCTTGATACAAGGATTCCAGAGCATTTTTTGGTTTACCTCTAACTTAAAAAATGGCTGAGATAGAGCAGTTTGAAATTCTAGGGTGGCTGACATTTTGAAACAAAACAGCACATTAACGCGATTACTCGCAAAATATTTTCTTTCATTGTTGTAATAATTTTCCCAATCATACGCATAAAACTATATATTCATATCCGTTAGCGCCAAAATTGGCGACATTGCGACAAAATTGGCGACATTTGGCGAAATATCGCCACATTTAGCGACCAAAATAAGTCTTCATAAATGAAGCCAATTTGGCTATTGCTCAATAATTTAACGAATTTCTTATTCAAATTCAGTATTAACGAATCTTTTGTAAACGTTTCTTTGCATTTTAACTTGCTGTTTTCGTGTAACATTAGCTACAATTTTAAAACGAAGATATAGGAAAGCTACCTTTTCCTCCCGGTACATGCCGGAAGGACTTTTTTAAGATAGTGCCAAAACAAAAATTGCCCCGGATTCTCTGGATCAAGGCCAAACATTTAACGGTAAAAACTTTTAGGATTTCTAATTTTTTTTGCACATCTTTTTGAATTTGAAATCTTTAAATTGCTATCACAGCGCCCCCTTCCGGCGGAAAATCGCAAAATTTAAGTAGGACCTGCTGGTAATAGCCAGAAACATTGGTAAAATTTGGTTTAATTATCTGCATAACATCATACACTTTTCGATGATACAATAGTGAAAATCGAACAAAAATGGAACAAAAATCGCGTTCGCTCTTTTTGTCATAATATCTCCGAATTCAACTTGGACCTGCAGACTATAGTCAAAAACATAGAAAAAAAGTCTTTCCGGCCTGTACCGGTAGGAAAAGGTAGCTTTCCTATATCTTCGTTTTAAAATTTTAGCTACTATTACACGAAAACAGCAAGTTGAAATGCAAAGAAAACGTTTACAAAATATTCGTTAATACTGAATTTGAATAAGAAATTCGCCAAATTATGGAGCAATAGCCAAATTGGCTTCATTTATGAAGACTTATTTTGGTCGCCAAATTTGGCGATATTTCGCCAAATGTCGCCAAGTTTGGCGAGAATTTGGCGCTAACGGATATGAATATAAAGTTTTATGCGTATGATTTGGAAAATTATTACAACAATGAAAATTTTTGTAATGTGCTGTCTTGTTTCAAAAATGTCAACCACACTAGAATTTCAAACTGCTCTGTCTCAGCCATTTTTTAAGATAGAGGTAAACCAAAAAATGCTCTGGAATCCTCGTATCAAGGCCTAACACTTATTTAAAAAATAAATTTGAATTTTTAACTTTTTTGTATATTTATTTTAGTTTTAAATTTTTAAATGGACGCCATCTTGAAACAAAATAGCGGACCAAGCTGGCCAACGAACTCGGTCGAGACATTGGTGAGCTTAATTCACACAATTAGTTTCATCAAAATTGATTTATAAATACGAGCGTTATCGTATGACATAGGTCAGATATATGTATATATATATATATGTATGGATATATCTATATATATAAATCAACATTTGAACGGAGGGTGGTTTTGGGGTCTGGGGGGTCATGATCGGTGAAAATATATCAAAATTTTCCGGAACTGCTTTCCTCCGAACGGCTGCAATAGCTAGCTTTATACTTTTTTGTATTGAAAGCTACCTAAAAATTGGTTCAATTATCTGCATAACTTCATACACTTTTCGATGATACAATAGTGAAAATCGAACAAAAATCGCGATCGCAGCTTCCCCTTTTGTCGAAATATCCCCAAATTCAAGTAGGACCTGCTCGCCATAGCCAAAAACATAGAAAAAAAAATTTGGTTTAATTTGAAGCATAACTTCATACACTTTTCGATGATACAATGAGGACAGACAGACGGACATATATTTTGTAAAAACATGTTTTTCGGAATCTCTGATCCTCTGATCCTCTGAAAACGTGTAAATCCGTCGGAAATCGGAAGTCGAAAAAAATTTCGATGATACAATGAGGACAGACAGACGGACAGACGGACAGACATTTTGTAAAAACATGTTTTTGGGAATCTCTGATCCCTAAAACGTGTAAATCCGTCGGAAACCGGAAGTCGAAAAAAATTTCGATTACAATACTTTCTTCTATTATAGATAGAAGAAAGTAAAAATGAAGTTCATTATAAAAGTAAAAACTAAGGACCGTGGCACTACAATCTATGTAGGATCTTGGCTTGCGGTACCCAATTCCCCGTTTCCGTTTCCATGGGTCGTGGGGTGCTACATGACATATGTCCCTGTCAAGTAGTCAGCTTAGCACGGAACCCCCAGGATTTAGTTCCTCAAACCATTTTTCGATTACTCATTTTATCGACTCTGAAGAGATGAAAGCTTGACTGAATCTTACCGAAATTCGGAAGCAATTTTGGACCTGCAGTAAGGCAGCACGGTGCGCTAACCAGTGAGCTTCCGGGAAATGGAGTTAATTGTACTGCACATCTATACACTTCTATAATTTCGATTTTTACTTCTTCGAATAGAACGAAACATGTAGTAATTAATAAAAATTTTTTGTAATCTATATTTTAATTTATTATCTTTTATGTTTTCTAAAAAACATTTTAAGCATGAATTACTTTAAATCAATTACTGATTCAGCAATAAACATTATATTGCTACAGTAATGCGAAGAAACATTTGCAGTATTATAAATAAATATGCAAAACTAAGGGAGAATGCGGCAGCGTTATTATAATCGCCAATTAACTACCCAAACTTGGCAGGAACTGTTCCTTCCACTTCCTCATATAACCACGAAACTCAACTAAACAGAAAACAAGTATATTTTCTTTCGTAGAATGGAAAAATGGCTCAACTAATTTTTTTAAAACTTTGCGTATAGGTGGAATGTAAACAAGAATATGACACTTATTTCATTTAAATATATAGTTTTTAATACATTTAAAAACAATTGAATCCATTTGGACACTACACTGTTAACTAGTATTTTAAAAACACAAATTGCACAAATTGTGCTTATTAGTTGCTAAAATCAGTGTAAAAATTGTTTTAAACTCTTAAAAGAGCTAAAATCCTACATGTTTCGGCTTTAAACTTAAAGCCATCATCGGGGAAGAGGAACAACACAAACTACTACTGATCTTTTAATTTTCGACACGAGAAAATTGAAATCAACAGTATGGAAAAATTTAAATAAAATAAGCGGGCCCTCTCTGTTGCCAAAGAGCGAAAAACAAAACAATGAATTAACAAGGGGTTAAAAATGTATCCCATAAACTAGGTATGTTGAAAGAAAAGTTATCATTACAAATACAATCTTTTATAATTTTAATTTCCAATGATTCCCTAATGGCGGCTTTAAATGGGTTATTGAACCTATGGATAATTCTTGCTTTATCGAAATTAATTACAGTATCATTATTTTTAGCGTAAAACCGGGAGAGTGCAGTGGATAACTTTTCAAATTTTATGTCTAGCGTAAAACCGGGAGAGTGCAGTGGATAACTTTCCAAATTTTATGTCTAGCGTAAAACCGGGAGAGTGCAGTGGATAACTTTCCAAATTTTATGTCTAGCGTAAAACCGGGAGAGTGCAGTGGATAACTTTCCATTATTTTATGTCTAGCGTAAAACCGGGAGAGTGCAGTGGATAACTTTCCAAATTTTATGTCATGAATGTAAAATACATTTAAAAACTTCATTATTTTAATACATAATTTACATCTTTCACGTAAAAACACTTTTGAAGTAGTTGGGAGTAAATTAAAAAAAAAACATATATTTAATGTAGAAAGATTTAAAGTTTTTATATAAAAATTAATTTTGCCTATGTTCTGTACGCCAAGCAGTATGTTTTGTAACCCAGGTAGCCATGGTTATCTATGTATATTTATATCTATATCTATAATCTAAAGTAATAAAAGAAAGTTTCGCTCTGTGTGTCTGTGTGTGTGTGTGTGTCTGTTGGCGATGGCTAGGAAAATCTGGCCCACCTAGAAGGCTGGAAATTTAGATTTAGGTAGTCCAAACCCTCTCCTGTTGCAACATTACTTCAGAATTTTAATATTTTAATTACTTTCTGAAATATTAATTAAAATGCACAAAGAACTCTCATTAAAAATACGCTTTTATTCTCTTGGGTTGGTTGGTTCACTGGTTGGTTGCATCGATTCTTCACAGAAGTAATTAAATAAACCAGAGTAGCGATGCATAAATAAGGATTTCTAACTAAATAGTGTGAACATGGATTGAAGTTATCAACGTAGAGGAGCCATGCGATTGTCGCGCCACCTGTGCATGACAAATTACACATACGTCCCACTGATTGAAATATTTTGCAGGCATATTTTTCTTCATGACAATTAGTCGGGTTTAAGTTTTTTTTTTTTTTTTTTTTTTTTTTTTTTTTTACATGACATTTATTATTATGATGAAGTTTAAAACTTTATTTAACAGATTGTTTTTTATATTTGCGGGAATGAAGAGGGGGAAGGGTCTAATTACATTTAAGCTTCAAGGTGTATTTCTAGAAAGCAGTTACCAGAATTTCCGAATAATAGTGTCAGCCAAATTTCAAATTAAATTCCTAGCTTAACCAAATGAATCAATCATTAAAGATGTATTGTGATCCTCCTAATTAGTTATTTGCTGAAGGCCACTTGAACAACCCCCCCCCTCCCCACCCCTCCCGGCCCGTCTTTCAAGGTTTTTTCTCTAACTCTGCTCCGTTTCCATATCTCAGCAACTACACTCTAAAATTGGGAGGAGTGAGAAGTTGACTCTTTGCAAGAGTGAGAGGCATTTTCACTCTTTTTGGAGTGAATTTTCTAAAAATACACTCCTTAAAGAGTGGAATTTTCCACTCCCTAGAAAGGAGTGAAATATGTCACTCCGTTGTCGAGAGTGACTGTCTCACTCCTTTGACAAGAGTGAAATATTTCACTCCGTTGAAGAGTGAAAGCCTGGCATTATATAATTTTGTCCATATTTATTTATTGAGAGAAACGAAATTATCATTTTTCTTTTTCTTTTTAGGTAGATTTCGTAAGAAATACTACCTATTACATTCTCCCCTATGTTGTAATTTCTGAAAATTTTCGGAGATCTACGCCGATCATGACCCCTAGAACCCCAAACCATCCCCCCCCCCCAGTTCAAAACTTTATCTATCTATCTATCTGTCTGTCTATATAGCTATATCATTTTTTTATGGACACGATAACTTCAATAATTCTGCACAAATCTCTTCCAAACTGATACATATAATCAAGGGACATAAAATCTTGGTGAAATTCGTTAATGGGCAAAATCGAAATGGGGGGGGGGGAGGGGTTGTGAAAACAGAAAAAAACCCATAACTTCTTAATTATGATATGTATCAAATCTGTTTAAAGTTATTATTACTTCTAGGAAAAGGGCCAAAAATTTATGTATGACAGATTTTTGATATCATTAAAAATGGCCTCAAGGGGGGGAATGGGAGTTTAAGAAGAAAAATATTCATAACTTCGTCAATTTACAAGATATCCAGTCCGCTTAAATTTATTATAAATCTTCTTAATATTATCTATAACTTTTATACTGACAAATTTTTTATAGGACCAACCCTTATAGAGAAAAAAATCCCTGCCGGCTCCGCCTGCAGACACAGGTAGATTTCGAATTTTGCTTTTTAACCATAAATATAAAATAAACTTATCTGGAGAATTGATATTTTATCTTTTTTGTACTACTATTTATTTATTTTTTTAATCATTGTTCAGCACTATATAATGCGGTTATTTTATTTTTGTGGCAACTCTAATTTGAGGAAAAATCTTGCATTTCATTTATAAAAATAATGCCGATTTAATTTTTAATTAATAGCAATATTTAATCAAAAACCATGTTTTAACGAAATGTGGGGGGTAGTACTATGTCAGAAGCTGCTTTAAAAAGCTTTCGGAGGAGGCTACCTCATTTGTTGTTGTGTGTTTTGTAAATTCGTCACTGCAAATAGCTAAAAATTATTATATTTCCATTTGGAAGAAAAAAAATTTTTTTTAATAATCAGGCATAAAGAAAATAAAATTTATTAAATTTCAAAATACTGAGAGGGGCAACGGCCTCCACTGTCCTCCTGCTGACACTTATGTTTTATGAAAATGCAATAGTTATTTGCAAGTATTACGACAAAATCTGTAATTAAACTATGTTTTATATCTGTCGAAACTTTTTAAAACTATAATAGTAATTAAACTCAAATAATTGATAAATGTCAGTTTTCGTAAATTGATAAATGCAAGTTGCATTATGAAAAATATACCAAATAAAGAAATTAAAATGTTTCTAATTTATTCTCCTACAACGGTTTATTTCCCGCTGATAAAAAGTAATGAGATCAAAAAACTCTTTATATTATAAACGAAGTTGAGTCAGTGATAACGCTAAATTCAAAATGCTGACCTGGCTGTTTTGCTTTGTAAGATGACGTCAGTACGTCATTGTGCATTGGCATTCGCGCGGTAAAAGAAACTGTTTTAATGATTTGTTTCACGAAGTTCGTCCAGATTTTAAATGGTGTATAATTCCCTGATTATAATGAAATATAGTATTTAAATTGTGGTTCTCATAATGTGTGGTGTGTCATGTGCATCTGCAACTATATTAGTGCAGTTTTTGTTCTTCAAAAATTTACTTCAATGGCTATTATTTGATTGATAAAGATGCCATGCTGTTTCTAGAATAAGAAAATACTCGCGAAATACCAAGTTCCAGAATGATATAAATTTTTCTTCAATATATATATTTTTAATTTTACTCATTCATCTGCGCATTTAAAGAAAGATATAAAAGACAAATAAAAAGTGCATATATTTTTTAATATTTATATAAGAATTGATTTAAAATTTTGTGGATTATTTTACAAAGGTAAGAGCTCCTGCGCGATTATTTACGAAAATATAATTTTTATTTTGAAATGAAAGTTTTACGCGAATATTATTACTTCTGTAATATTAATTATTATAACTACTTTTTTAAGAATAATATGTATTATCTTATTTGTATATTTTTATATCGAATAAATATTTATCAGTGTTACAAGAATTGTATTTTTTTTATTATTATTTATGTATTTATTTTTTTATTTTCCACTAAATTTATATCATTTCCAGGATTAACGATCTTGTTTACTAATCCTTAAATCATCCGCTTTATAAATACATGGGTTTTTTTTTTCTCTAGTAAATAAACTGATTATTGCTTGAATACATAAAAGCAGAGTATTCCTTTTATTGCTTGTATATTCAGACCCATATTTGGCAAAAATTTTCGTATTATATTTTTGCCAAAAAAAAATTCCTTTTATTTTTTTAGCTTAAAATTTTATATTTCGATTTTGCAAAACTTCAAATATTGAAACATAATATTAATATTGATTTTTCGATTACTTCTGGTAAAAAGGTGATTTCAGATTTTAATTTGAAATTGGAAAAAGGTAAGTGTTTTATATTATTTACGTACATAACTACATTTTTCACATAAAATTGCTGGGGATTTTTTGTAAAGTATATTTATGCATTTACATGAAAGATAAGAAACTAACAATTGGACATGATAAAATGTACTATATATAAGGAAAATGATCTTAAAGCTAGAAAATATTTCTCCTGCATGTTATTAATATATATATATATATATATATATATATATATATATATATATATATATATAATTTTCTAATGACAATTTAGTAACTCTGGTACTACCATATGATGTATATAAGAGAAATTACTAACATGGCAACATAATTAAAAGTATAAAGTTATTAAATGATATTGTATTAATATGTTTTTCAATTGTAATTTTCAGTTACAGGTATTACTGGTATGATTTCGCATATGAATTTTTATTTTTAATGACAAATCATTTAATTCTGTTACACATTATAATTTTGAAGTTAATGTTTTCATGTTAACAAAATGAAATATATATATGGGAAATGTTATGGACATTTTAGCTTCAGATGGCGAACATAAAACTTGACAAATAATCATAAAAGCATCCGAATGAAGTTATCATAAAATTCTGAATATTTTATTAATAAATAATAATTTTAATAAAAAAAATTAAATTACTGTTATATTTAGTTTCAGGATTTTTTTTTAATCTGAAAACTTGCTCAAAAAAATAAAAACTGCAATTAGATCCTGTGTTCCATCTGTATAACATATTTAGATTTCAAGGCACAAATTCATTTTGAAAGCTTTACGTTATAAAAACTGCAGAAAATGTAAATTAATTTTGATTTTGATTTTTTATTCTTTTTTAAAATAAAAAGTTTACAATTAAAAAATGGAAATCAGAAAAAATCTACAATTTAATATATTTACTTACATAAAGTTAAGATGTATATTTAAGACCTAATTAGTTTTTAAACTTGAATGAATTTTTCCTAGTGTTATTAAAAGAATAGATATATTTTTTAAGGATAGCTGACACTTTCTATTAACTAGGTCTTACAATTATCATCTTATCTATATAAAAAAATGCCCATATGGTCACCTTAATAATAATAATAATAATAATAATAATATGTATATCTGTGTTCCATCTAAATAATATATTTAAATTTCAAGACACACAGCCATTTAAAAAATATAATACAAACAAAGAATCCAAATCGGTTTACTTAATCATATATGAACTGGAAAAATAAAAATAAATAAAAAAGTCATATTGAATAAGATTCTAAATAAAGAATCAAAATAATGTGGAACTAAAAAAAGAAAATTGAAAAAAAAAAAAAAAAAGAGTGGTGGTGGTGTGTATGTGTGTGTGTGTGTGGGGGGGGGATTGGGTAGATAAGAACCATGTTTGGCCCATGGCAGAGACAAATATATTATTTTTTAAGGAGTTTTTCATTTTTGTAATAAAATTTAGGATTAAAATGGTTCTTTTTGTATAACTATTTAAGTATGCTATGTACAAGATATAAAAAAAGTTGTTTAGCAAATTTTAATATACTCTTAACATTTTTACAAAAAAAAAAGTCTTTCTTTTTTATTTATTTATTTTTATTTATTTATTTATTTTAATAAGAAGGGCTCGTAACACCAGCGTGGTTTTTATGGATGTTAATATTTGAATAAAAATATAAAACATTCAGAAAAAGAATGAAAACTTGATTTTTCCTTATTATTATTATTATTATTATTGAACTATTCTATTCAAATGTTAAAATAATTTAAAGCATACTTAAAGGATAGAAACTCGTACTTTCTACTAAGAAAATGAACTGCATGAAATGAAAATGAACTGCAATGAACTGCAATGAACGAAAATGAACTGTAAAATGAATTTATGCAGTTAAAATTCTCGATAGCGGATACCTCGGGACTTCTGGGTTTGTTATCTATATACCTCCATTTAGCGAACTATAAATCAGGCTTGGAGACCACCGACCAGGCCCCTACCTACCGGGATTCGACCCAGTTTGACGGGTTTGAGTGCCTGGAGAATGGGGCGAAAATCGCCTGATCGCCTCATGGAGGCGGTCCACTAAGACAAGTATATACCCAGGTCGGCCAACTAATGGAGTCCTGTTTTACTGTGTTGTTCACTCCTGAGTTTCAGTGTTCTGAGATCTGACGCCGCACACCACGAACTCGTGGACAATTTAGTGCTAAAACTTTGGTACTCAACTTAGACTGAGAATTGGGGGGAGAATTTTGAGGGAAAGTAAATTAAGCAATTAATCAATTAAAAATTTTTGAAGATACTGTGATTAAGTAATAATTGCCAAAAACTGGGTTGCTTCCAGAAGAAGGACATGATTAATGCATGGGCAAACTCTTCCCCGGCTCTGACCCCCTCCTCTCTGATTTTAGGTGCCTTCCAAATTTGATATTTCTTTCAATATTTTAAACTTATAGAGTAGGATATAGCGGACATTTCGAGACTATAAAATTTGTCTACTATTCGGAGGTGTCCACATTTCTGATGTAAAAATATTCAAACATGTATGTGTTGTGGATTGAAAAGGTGGATTTTCGCTAAATAGAGGTGTCCGCTTTTACCTCTTAAACCGGACACTTCCGAATAGCGGAAAAATTCTGTGGTCCCGAAGTATCCACCATTGAAAGATTTTATTGTTTTTAGATAAATATATTTTTTGTTTTCAATCTTATCTTACTGTAAAAGCTCAAAACATTGAATATAATCTGTACAATGTCGAAAGAGATTTAAAATATCAGCTTTACGAAAATTGCGTATTAAATTTTAGGCCCCATAAAATCGGGTGTGTGTGTGGGGGGGGGGGGGGAGGGGGTAGTGCCATGGACCAGATTTCCCATGCTTTAATCAAGTTCTTCTTCTGGAAAAATTACCAGCCCTGCTTTGTGGTAAAATAGATTCCCATTTATCGAGGATGCAATGTGATCAAATATGGCTGCATTTAATGCTTTAAAAAAATGTGGTCAAAAAAGGCAACTTATTGCCGACAGATCAGAGCACGAAAATGGCCGCAATTCAGACGTTTCAAATGTCTTAAATTCAGACACAAATAAGTGTCTTAAAAGATTAAGACACTTTAAAGTGTCTCTTTTTTTAACCATCCGTTTCAGACACTTAAGTGTCTGAATTTCAGACATTTCAGTTAACAGTGATAGAAAAGGGATGTTGACAACAGAAATAATATGTATGATTTTAGAATAATAGGACTTTGCAAAATAGCACTAATTTACGGAAAAGTACTGTCAAAAGATAAGAGTTTATATTTAAAACAAAAATTAAAGTGAAATCACACATTGTTAGTCATAGAATATCCCTCTATTAAATAGTTATTAATAAAACTTTAAAAGCAACTAAAATACAGTAAACAATAATGTTTGATTAGATTTAAATTCATTAGCAATTAATACAGAGATCTAAAGATGTAAAATTTGAATTACACATGAAAAAAAAATAACGTACATCACAGGAATTATTATAATACTAAATACAACTTAATGGGTATTTGAAAAGAAAGAAATTAATTAACTGATTAAGATTTTGGTTAATTACTTGTCCTTATGGTAATTTTAAAACTATCATATCTTTATAAGGCATGCAATGAAAGTAAACACAATTGTGATAAGCTTGGAATAAAATATTTTAGTTTATTTCTGTCAGTAATCTAATTTAATTCATTATGTAATTCCAATTGAATTTTTCCTTAAGAGTTCAATTACTGTTACAAACTATGAATTAAATAAATGTTGCCAATAAAGTATTTTATTCCAATCTTTACCACGCTTGTGTCTATTTTCATTGCATGCTCTAAAATATATGATTCTTTTAAAATGCCCATAAAAGAAACAAAAAAAAAATAATTCACTCCATAAAAAGTGAACATTCACTCCTATGAAAGAGTGGCTATTCACTCCTGTGAGGAGTGAGAAATCCACTCCTTTTGCAAGAGTGAATAGTCACTCCTATGAAAGAGTGGATAGCCACTCCTATGAAAGAGTGACTATTCACTCCTATCAGGGTGAAAAAACCCACTCTTTTTGCAAGAGTGGATAGTCACTCTTCTGAAAGAGTGAGTATCCACCCCTGTTTAGAGTGAATATTCACTTCTCGGGAGTGAGTATTCACTCTTTCAGAGAGTGAACAATTTCACTTTTGCCTAGAGTGAATAGTCACTCTAAAGAGGTTGGGCAAATTTTGACTCTGAGATAGAGTGAATATCCACTCCTCCGGAGTGAATAGTCACTCTTTCTTGTTTAGAGTGTATCTTTCCGATTTCAACGCAAGTGATTTCAAACATTATAATTAACTTAATAGTCACCCTTTATAACATTAAACTAAATTTATGAGTAGCGGTTACCACTATTTACGAATAACAGTTTAAGCCAAATTTGTAATTAAATTCAAAGCTTAAGGAAACGAACGAATTTTGAAAGATGCATAGTGGTCCTCCTAATTAGTTATTTGCTGAAGGCCACTTGAACAACCCCTCCCCCACCCCTCCCTGCCCGTCCTTCAAGGTTTTTTCTCTAACTATGCTCCGTTCCCATATCTCAGCAACTATTTTTCCGATTTCAACGCAAGTGGTTCCAAACATTATAATTAACTTAATAGTCATTCTTTATAACATTAAACTAAATTTATGAGTAGCGGTTACGACTATTTCCGAATAATAGTTTAAGCCAAATTTGTAATTACGTTCCTAGCTTAAGCAAACGAACGAATTTTGAAAGATGCATAGTGGTCCTTCTAATTAGTCACTTGTCGAAGGATACTTGAACAACCCCTCCCCCCCCGGCCCGTCCTTCAAGGTTTTTTCTCTAACTCTGCTCCGTTTACATATCTCAGCAACTATCTTTCCGATTTCAATACAAGTGATTCCAAACATTATAATTAACTTAATTGTCACTCTTCATAACATTAAACTAAAATTATGAGTAGCGTTTACCACTATTTACGAAAAATAGTTTAAGCCAAATTTGCAATTAAGTTCAAAGCTTAAGCAAACAAAACGATTTTTGAAAGATGCATAGTGGTCCTCCTAATTAGTCATTTGCTGAAGGACACTTGAACAACCCCTCCCCCTCCGGCACTCCTTTCAAGGTTTTTTTTCTCTAACTATGCTCCGTTTTCATATCTCAGCAACTATATTTCCGATTTCAACACAAGTGATTCCAAATATTATAATTAACTTAAATGTCACTCTTTATAACTAAATTTAACTAAATTTATAACTAAATTTATGAGTAGCGGTTACCACTATTTCCGAATAATTGGGTAAGCCAAATTTGTAATTAAGTTCCTAGCTTAAGCAAACGAACGAATTTTGAAAGATGCATAGTGCTCCTCTTAATTAGTCATTTGCTGAAGGGTACTTGAAAAAACCCTCTCCCCCGGCCCCTCATTCAAGGTTTTTCTCTAACTATGCCCCGTTTCTATATATCAGCAACTATTTTTCCGATTTCAACGCAAGTGATTCCAAACATTATATTTAACTTAATAGTCACCCTTTATAACATTAAATTAAATTTATGAGTAGCGGTTACCACTATTTACAAATAAGAGTTTAAGCCAACTTTGTAATTAAGTTCCTAGCTTAACAAAACGAACGAATATTTATGTATGCATAGTGGGCCTCCTAATTAGTCATTTTCTGAAGGACACTCGAACATCTCCTCCCTTCGGCATCTCACTCAAGGTTATTTTCTCTAACTGTGCCTTATTGCAATAACTGGACTAATAATGTTCCAATCTTCTCGAAACCAGCTCAATTTTGTAGTGCGCCTACTATACAGTAACGTAGGCAGCGGGGACCTGTCTCAGAAGTTCGTTCGGAAAGAGGTTTGTTTAGAACAGAATGCTCCCCTGGCGGTTGTAGGGGGAAATAAAAGATTTTCTATAGAGCGTACGAGCATGCCGGGTATACGGTTCCGAAGCTATCGTAGACCGTGGCCAGAGTTCCGTTTTTTAAGAGATTTAAGTTTATTACAAGGGCTCGGGCAACGCCGGGCGGGTCAGCTAGTATTATATAAAGAGAGAACGCCTGACTGACTGACTGGGTGACTCATCAACGCCCAGCTGAAACGACTAAAGTCAGGATCACGAAATTTGGACAGTAGATTGCTGTTATGACCTAGACAAGCAATAAGAAAGGATTTTTGAAAATTCCCTCCCGAAGTGGGTTAAAGGGGTTGTCGAACGTTTTAGGTGATCTCGCCATATTTCAGCAACTGTTTTAGGTTGGAGCGAGAAATTCCGGATAAGATATCCACTAAAAAATGATTAAACATGTGTTTCAGCGATTTTAGAAATTCCCTTCCTAAGGGTGTTAAAGGGGGGGGGGTTGAACATTTTAGGTCATTTCGCCATATCTCAGCAGCAGTTTTAGGTAGGAGCAGGAAATTCAAGATAACAAATCTACTAAACAATAGTTAAACATGTATTTCAGCGGTTTTAGAACCCTACCCTCTCCCCGAAAGGTGTTAAATGGGGGTTCGAACGTTTTAGGTCATTTCGCCATATCTGAGCAGCAGTTTTAGGAAGGAGCATGAAATTCAGGATAAGAAATCTACTAAAAAAATGGTTAAACATGTATTTCAGCTATTTTAGAAATTCACCCCCTAAATGTATTAAATGAGGGGGGGGGGGTTGAACGTTTTAGGTCATTTCGCCATATTTCGGCAGCAGTTTTAGGTAGGAGCACGAAATTCAGGATCACAAATCTACTAAACAATAGTTAAACACGTATTTCAGGGATTTTAGAAACTCACCCACTAATGGGGTTCAATGGGGGTCGAAAGTTTTAGGTCATTTTCCCATATCTCAACAGCAGTTTTATGTAGTAGCATAAAATTCAAGATAACAAATCGACTAAAAAATAGTTAAACATGAATTTCACCGATTTTAGAAATTTACCCCCGAAGGGAGTGAATTCCCCACTTGTGATGAAACTTGGAACTAAAATCTGTAAGTTCTATCGACATGAAGTCGAATGAGTGAAACCGAGTTGTGATCGGACCCCTAGAACCCGAGATATTTTGAAATGAAATAGGAAAATCATTAGCGTTTTATTTCTTTTTCTATACAAAAATCAGGATTTTGTTAAAGTCATTAGTTACCGGCCGAATTAAATTTTCTTTAGAAAATTTGAATTTCCAGCTCATTTTAAGCAAGGATGCATAATTTGGAAATACAAAAATCCAATATTTTTTAGCCCAGAAAGTCCTAGTCCATGTCAAATGCATCATTGTATCTCCACAGATAAGTGACGCATTGTCTTACTCGTTTTGGCCTCAATAGATTTATCAAACGCGTGCCAGATAAAATCGCTCGATGATTTTTGATAATTCCTGATGTAGATGAAAATTCCTGAAGTGTGTTAAAGGGGTGGTCGAACGTTTTAGGTGATTTCACCATATCTCAGCAGCAGTTTTAGGTAGGAGCGCTAAATTTAGGAAAACAAATTTACTAAAAAAATGGATAAACACGTATTTCAGCGATTTTAGAAATTCACTCCTCAAGAGGGTTAAAAAGGTGGTCGAATGTTTTAGAAGATTTCACCATATCTCAGCCGCAGATTTAGGTAGGGGTGCGAAATTAAGGAAAACACATCTACTAAAAAATTCGTTAAACACGTATTTGAGTGATTTTAGAAATTCACCCCTGAAGGCGGGTAAAGGGGTGGTCGAACGTTTTCGGTTATTTCGCAATATTGAAACAGCAGTTTTAGGTAGGAGCACGAAATTCAGGATAACAAATCTATTAAAAAATAGTTAAACACGTATTTCAGTGATTTTTGCACTCAAATGCTGTTTGGAACATAATCTGAAGATTTTATGGCTGGATATTTATGGGGTTGTTGGTCCTGCTTCGTGTAAGGCCCCTTAATTTTCAGTAAGGAGGAGACCCAGAGAGGACGCCTGGATGTCTACAGGGGTCAAGTGCCAAGAAAATCTCGGTCCACTGAACAGTACAGTATGGGGGTGGATCAACTTGGGTTGGATGGTTAAGGAAGGTAGGTGGGGTTGTTAGCCCACTGTAGCCATCGCAATCTAAGTATGCAAATTTTAGGTACTTGGAGTAGCCCAGCCCACTTCGGGAGAAAGAGGTGATGAAAAATTAAAAAAAGTTCAGTTGACGTGTGACTCTGAACGAGGAAAGATTTGTTCGTGAGAAGTCAACAGTCTTCTGAAAATCGTCTTCTAGATTTCTGACTAGGAAGATGATATTTTATTTCTCGAGACTCATTGTGTCGACTTGTCTCTTAGAGAGCACTAGTTCAGTGAACCTCACTCTATAATGAGTCGTAGTTTATAAGAATAAAATTAGATAGTTTATTGAAAGTGTACGCGAACAGAAGAGGAAATTCCTTTAGGAAAAATAGCAGAAAAAATTAGAACAAAGCAGGATTTTTGCACAGGTGCTAGTTAGGGTATGTAGTTTAACATACTAAAAGTCCTCATCGATCCGGTGTGAGCTTTCGCCGCCTGGGGGCGCAAATGATCCCGAAAATAAGTTTTTTGAGAATATCTCAGTAACGATGACATATAGAACAAAAAAGTTCAATTACAAAGATGTAGAAAATTTAATTTCCTACAAAAAGTGTGCATAACATTTTTTTGTCACACCAATAATTCTCTGCCAAAAATCAAGAACAGTGAACATACTTGGAAAAAAAACGATAAAAATACGAAAAACCTGCTGTTATTATCAAAGAAATTATATTGAAAGGTGTAAAATTCTTACTTTTAAAGAAAGGAGGTGAATGTATAATATGCTTATTTCCATACCACCCTAGAGGTATAGCATTTAGCACATTTTTTAAAACTCTGGTTTCCCCCCCTAGGCCTAATCAACATATAATGACTGGCTTGTTCAAATCTCTATCATTTGACTGAATGAGTAGTCGTTTGCACATCTACAACTTCTTCACTCGATTTAGTTTCATCATCATCTGTATTTTTTCTTCAATTGTTGTATTACCTTCACTATTTTCTGGTTGGCCTTCGATATCATCACTAAATTCCGGTGTAGCGATTGCCTCATTCCTTGCAATGGGCATGATATTGTCAGTATCCTCCTCATCTTCTAATTCAACTTTACTTGCATTGTGAAATGAAACACCCCAACAATTTACGCAAATATAAGAACAGTTGGATCCAATTTTTTGATATCCACATGCTTTGCCACATCATTTGGAGCAAGTACAGAAAATGAATTAAATAATATTTTTTGGTGCGGATGGTAAGGTAGCTGAAACTGGAGACAAATTAAGTGCATTTTGCCAGCTCCAGTTCTCAGGAAGAAATTTATTGCCCAACCAGTATTGTATTCGATGATAAACACATAAACTGTGCAATCTAGCTGCGTCCACGGTAAGCGGTAGCTATGAAAACCTTTTTTTTTACCAACTGTAATTTCTTTCTTGAAACATATATAATGGTACTTGTTCAGAAAAATTTCTGCTTTACCACCATACAAAGCAAGAAAAATAGTTTTCCCTCTCTGGAATATTTCAATTTGGGATGCTTTGCCACTTTTAAAAGTGCTGGCAGCTTGTATGTTACGGTTTCCTCCTCTTTTCGAAATTTTTAATAACGACATTTTGCCTTTCCCAAGCATTGCTATGTAGAGTCACAACCTCAAAAAGCATGAAGAAACGATATATGATCTTTCAGAACTGCACCATTATTAAGACTGTGCAATGAATGCAAGGTGGTTGTAATTCTTGTTTTTCCAGGCTTATTAAAAATATCTCTGTCTCTGGAGGTGCTAAGGAAGTCATCAATACGAGCAAGTCAGCATCATTGCCTGCGATAACACCCAGCGCACCAGACTTTGCTACTTCAATGGCTGTGTTAACAATAAGTGTATCAGCATTTCCCTCTGCCTGTTTCGCTTTGAAACCATTCTCCATAGATTTCTCCTTCAGAATAGAGATGAGGTGTGTCTTTTTTTGATGATTAGATAAAAACTTTTGACTAATTGACACATTCATTTCTTCGTTAATATCGATGTCGAGAGTTAAAATATTCGAATACCGATGAGTTCATTCGGCCTCTTTTGTATTATAAACTTCGTCAGAGTAAACAACGAAAATGGTTACACATTTGCCACAGTAGTTTCTTAAGATATCATAAATATAACTTTGTACGACACTCCTGTATGAGGAAAGTGCAGCTGACGTCACTGTGGGGAAGCAAGAAATACCTGACAGTCATTAAGATTACTATTGTTCACAAGTGTTCAAGCGGTCTGATTATTCTACGATAAAAAGATCTGCGATATGATTGGTCTGCATCGCCATGATGATTCCTGAAATGATCGCTAAGGGAAAAAATGTAGATTGGTTGATGGAATTGTTTGTAAAAATGTAATTTCCTTATTTACTGGTTTCCACTTACTTGGTAAAAAACCCTTATAAAGAATTTGTGGTGGTACCTTACTTCAGCTGCAACCAAGTCAATAACATTAGATAAACGCTTACTGACTTCTTTGCCCCATTTGTCTTCACTGCAGACACAATTAGACTATTTTTCACCTCTAAGCTTCTAGCTATTTCCCTTTTTCACAATACTTTAGAAATTTCTGTTTTTCTTTCTGCTTAAAAGCCTCATCCATTGTATCAGAACATAGTAAAAAATTTTCATTGAATTCAAACAAGTGACTGTCTTTCTCCATTTTTCATTTAACGGTGTAATTTGTGTGGATGTTGATGGTTTTATGCAACAGATTTCTTGTACGATTTAACAAAATTTTTTCTTGTATAATTTTTCCTATACGTTGGATAAACTATAATTCCACTATTGTTTTCTGCCATTTCTTCAAATGCTGTCCAATTATTGTCCCTTTTTTCCAAACTTGAGGTCACAAGTTACTTCCACTTCGGTGCCTTTTTTTCAATCATTCATAATGCAGCTCTCACCACATACAAGACAAAATACTTCGTCAATCTCTATTTTAACGCTCTCGATCAACAATCATGAAAGAGTCATTTTACACTCTCAAAACTATTTAAAACTTTCTACAATACGCGTGGAAAATAACACTATTGACTTTCTAAAAACTCATAAAGAATACATCATTCAGTAAGTTAGGGTGATTTAATGAAAACGAAATGCTCATCAATTGAAATAAAACACGGCAAAGACACAAGCACGTGGTATATTTCGACATAAGCATGAGATGCCACGACAATGACTATTTCAGCAGCTTGCGAAATCAGTCTACAGAGAAAAGGACAGAGAGGAGATGTAGGGTTCAAAAGTAGATAGGTATTTGTTCTGCTTCTTCGGCGCGTTCAATACAATCGTTTCCCTATTTTTTCCCAGTTTCGTTCACTGCTTCTGATATATGACAGGGAAGGGTTGGTTTGACAAAAAAATGTTATGGACACTTTTTGTAGGAAATTAAACTTTCTACATCTTTTTAATTGAACTTTTTTTTCTAGATGCCATCGTTGTTTTATATTTCCCGAACAGATGCAATTTTTTTTTCCAATAACTTAAACAATTAATTTCTAAATTAGAATGAATGTATCAGCAAATTTTCAAAGCTACTGGATATATTTAAAACCTTCATATCAAAAATTTAGCTTTAGTAATTAACATTTTCCAACCTAGTTGAAAAGTGTTTATGACTTCGGTTTGTCTGCCGTATAGCCGTCTGGCCGTCTGCCGTCTGGCCGTGCTCTAACTCCCGTAAATATGCTCGGAATGCCCTGCAATTTGTATATGTTATTGTCGTTATCTATAGCATGTTCCATATTTCAACTGAAGTGTGTAGCACTTATCTAGACACACGGCAGTGTGTCAGCCAAGTTCCCAAAGCAAAAAAGTCGATACACCGGCCGTGAGAATATTTACACGAACCATTTCGAGCTGTTTTCGCCAAATTTCGACACTCTACTACTGAAAATCTATTTGACCTACGTACTTGTAATTTTAAATGTGTAGTAAGGCTCCCTTAACTATCCAGAATCCAAAATTTTTTAAATAACGCATAATTAGTTTTCGAGATAATGATACTTGAAAATGTCTGATAATCGATAATTTTATCAGTGACTCACTCACTCATCAAAAAGATTTCATATATCTACTGCACTTACAGACTTAAAATTTGGTGAGAAGCTCGTTTACACTATAAGAAATGGAAAAAAAAATCAAAAAATTCTGAAAATAGATTAATTACCCACTTGACAGTGTCCATTTTTACTTTAACGTTACGTCTATTAGGCGAAACTTTAATTTGCCAAAAAAAAGCGCCAAATGTTGAATCCGGGAAAAGTAATGCGCATGAACTGCGAGAGATGGCGCCAGATGTTTAGTCTAGCACAAAATAGGATGGTCTAGTCAGTGCATTATAGGATGTGGGCTAGAATAGCCATAAGGAAAGAATAGGGCCTGGAGAATGCGATAAATGGTGCATCGTGTCCAGTAGGAGAGAGATAGTGAAGAAATATTTGATATGATGATGGAGGAGAGAGGAGGGGCTAAGGGTAGTTAGGAATAAAATTAAGTATAGTTAGTTGTATTAAAAAATACATAAAGTTTTTTTTTTCCTAATGTATTTTAATACATTAGATTTTTTTTCTTTTTTTTTGTGATTATGTTTTAATGTTATTTTCTATACTGTTTCATATTCTTTCTGGTACTTACGCATTATCCGGGCCATTCTTATATTATTTATTATTCTTTCTTATTTATTATGTTAGCTACCACTTATTATTTTTACTAAAATAATGTTATTTACTATTTTTTTAAATGTTATGAATTTAATAAACATGTATTACATTTTATTTATTTATTTATTTTATATTAAGAAAAACTCAGATAGTGAATGGACAGTGCGCTATAACATTTCAAACGTGCAAGAAAATATAGAAAATGACAGCGAAAAAAAAACCAGTGCGTAAACGCAGGAAAAACGTGTGAGATTAATTAATATTAAATAATGGTAATTCAATATTAAGACTATTTATTTCAAAAAGGAAACACATACCTACTTACTTGACAAAAAGTAATTATATCCCATCAAAAACATACATGTGAAAGAAGGCCAAGTTTCGTTAATGGTTTCGCTAATAAAAGAAGTGAGATCTAACTGGAAACCAAGTTCTTTCGAAGCTCATTAAATCATAGCTCCTGTCATGCATAACGTTCTTCAATTGCTTAAAATGATTTGTTATATTATTTGCTACTCAATAGAGCGACTTGGAAAGTTTTCAACCACCAACTTTAATCTTTGAGCCTGAGTACAATTTAGTCTAGTATGTCATTGGCAAAGATGTAGTCAATCAAGTATTCGAATAAGTATGTCGAAGTTCAGGTATTGATATGTTAAGGAAGTGATTAACTTAAAGTTCCGATCAATCAAGTAGAGAAATTTGAATAAGAGAAAACTTGCCAAGTCGCTCTATTGAGTAGCAAATAATATAACAAATCATTTTAAGCAATTGAAGAACGTTATGCATGACAGGAGCTATGATTTAATGAGCTTCGAAAGAACTTGGTTTCCAGTCAGATCTCACTTCTTTTATTAGCGAAACCATTAACGAAACTTGGCCTTCTTTCACATGTATGTTTTTGATGGGATAGCTTTTTACAGGGACACTCAAAAGAATTCCGTTACATTACGGTCTATGGGGAAAAATAATTTGCGGTTTATTTTAATGATGTTACACAATTTCAAACACATTGTAATTGATATATATCACTAAGGTGCATTACAAGAAGCTTAATATGGAATAGGGTGTGCATAGCACTTATAGTTACTTTACCGGGACAGTCAAAAGAATTCCGTTACATTACGCCTATGGAGAAAAATCGTTTGCGGTTTAATTAAATAATATTTCACTATTTTAAACGCATTGAAATTTATATGTATCACTAAGGTGCATTACAAGAGGCTTATTACAGAATATTTGTGTGTATAGCAATCATCGTTCATTTACAGGGACACACAAAAGAATTCTCTACTGTCTGTTAACAATAATTCCTAAGTGCGTTTTAAATTGCTGAACGCGATTTTAAATTTAACTCACTTTTTGTCTATTACTTGGTGTGTATAAATTCTGTAGATCATATACAGGGCAGCACAAAAGTTCGCGAACACATTTCCGTTTATTGACAGAAACTCCAGAAGGAGAATTTTAAACTGTGCTACGCGTTTCCTAACTAAACTAAAATTTAACATCCTATGTAGTATATATACAAATCTATAGATCATATACAGGGCTGAATAAAAGTATTCGGATATTTTTCCGAATATTGTATATGTTGGAAGATCCTGAAATTACGTTTTTAAATATGTTATGCGTTTTCCAAATTGTTTACTTAGATGTTATCTTTCAGCTTATTAAACGGTCATGATTTGTAAAATTATTTTGGAAGCGTTGGAAAGTGTTACATAATCTATGCTTGACGCATGATTTTTCGTTCTTGTTTTACGTTTAAATCCGTTATTCAAATATGCGATTTTCATTTCAGTTAAAATGAAATTTGAAAATCATGTGCCTTCCCATAGCATTATGACCTAAAAAGAAATGTTCTATATTTTTCAAACGAATTAACCAAATGTAATTAAAAACCACACTATATTTCCAATGATGACCGGTCACTTGCGATTTTAGACGTTTTGTTAAATATCTTTAAAGATACATGAGGAATTATCCTGAAACTTCAGGAGTGTAAACAACATGATAGACGTCATATATTTCCGCGAAGATTTTTTCCCGAAACCCCATAAGGGGCCGTCAACAAATTGAAGAAAAGCGAATATCTTTTGGATAACCCTGATGTAAAAACTAATATTGCAAAAGCATTCAAACTATAGATTATGATTAAGTGGCTTATTGTAATATTTTGGATTCATTTTTATGAAGATAGCATGTATACTCGAAGAGAAATTCAGTTTTTTATAAAAACAGTCCCAAATTTTACCAAATTTTTTGCTTATAATTTGCAGAGTTTTTAATATAAGAACAAGTTATTTTCAGAAAATATGACAAACAAAATTGTACACAATACCCTGCAATCAAAATTAAAAAATAATAAAAATTGTATGAAAAATGAGCAGGTTTACTAAATATTGTTTCACTGCGCTTGCGTGAATACAATCAAAATATACTGTGCATAACACATTAGCTAAATGTATAAACCAACTTTTACGAAAGTCTCAAAAACATAGCTTGAAAATTCTGATAATAATCGTCGATAGAATAAGCTCGGAATTCGCTGTTCCCAAAAGGAAGCAAAAATATGAGGGGTTGTATCAAATATAGAATGAGAGACACTTCATTTTTATTACGTCAACTTTCATAAGCTAGTAAGTATATTTGGATACAACCCCTCATCTTTTTGCTTCCTTTTGGGAACAGCAAATTTCGAGCTTATTCTATCGACGATTACTATCAGAATTTTCAAGCTATGTTTTTGAGACTTTCATAAAGTTGGTCTATACATTTACCTAATATATTATGCCCAGTATATTTTGATTGAATTCGCGCATGCGCAGTGAAACAATATTTAGTGAACCTGCTCATTTTTCATACAATTTTTATTATTTTTAAATTCTGATTGCAGGATATTGTGTACAATTTTGTTTTTCATATTTTCTGAAAATAACTTGTTTTTATAGTAAAAACTCTGCAAATTATAAGCAAAAAACTTGGTAAAATCTGGGACTGTTTTTATAAAAACCTGAATTTCTCTTCGAGTATACATGCTATATTCATAAAAGTGAACCCAAATTATTACAATAAGCCACTTAATCATAATCTACAGTTTGAATGCTTTTGCAATATTTGTTTTTACAGGGTTATCCAAAATATATTCGATTTTCTTCAATTTGTTGACGGCCCCTTATGGGGTTTCGGGAAAACAAATTTCGCCTAAATACATGACGTCTATCATGTTGTTTACACTCCTGAAGTTTCAGGATAATTCCTGATGTATATTTCCAGATAGTTAACAAAACGTCTAAAATCGTAAGTGACCGGTCATCATTGGAAATATAGTGTATACAGCTAATTCCGGGTACCTGACAAACATACCCACCATAAATCAACCTAATAGGTCGATTTTGAAAGCAGTTTTCGCTGAACAGACAGACAGACAGAAACCAAAAACTTTTCGCGTCTCCACAGTGAGCCTCAACTGATGTTTCGGCAATAATTCATAAGTTAAGGTAAAGGTGCACCCAAAACCTTATTATATTTATATGTGGTGACTGTTTAATTCCGGACATACAGTAACCGGCCTTTAGTAGGCTATGTCTAGAGCTTGCCCGCCCGCACTTACTTAGTCGCATGTTTTTTTTAGGACGTTACTGTTCGCGTTATGTCTTTTTGCCGCCGGCTCTTGCTGGTGGAAAAGGAAAAAAAAAAAGTTTTCATTAATTATTCAACGATTACTTTTCAATGACGTTTTAAAATTGCATTTCACTGAAATGAGTCAGTTTTCTCACGATCTATGAAATATTTGGAAAGGGTGAAAATGAACTGTCACTTATGTCATAGTCTTTTCGACGAATTTATGTTTTTCTTGTCAATATATACTTGAGAGAGAAAAAAAACTAGAATGTCATGTAACGTTACTGTGACAGTGAAGAAACAATTAAGGTCAGCTACATGAAATATCACTATCCTCTTTAATAAAAAGGTATGTGTTGCTGACGACTGAGATTTTCGCTAATTGTTGCCACAGATTAATCTCGGAAAATGAAACATTTGAAGTTACTGAAAAAATTAATAGCTCGAAAAGTATTTGTCACAAAATTGTTAGACAAATTACGTTAGAAAGGTAAAAAATTGTATTTTTTTTTATATAAATTTCAAATCTAATGATTATGCCTTCTTTCAAATATTGAATTTCAAAAATTACCAAATTTTACAATGGAATCATTGACCTGCAGTGAACCTTTACCACAGTGAAACCTTCACGCATAAAAAGATAATGATAACAGCAATGTGTCCTGACGTATGTATATTGACTATAGTAATCAGATGAACCCGATTATGAAAGCTTAGCCTTTTAAAAATATTTTGCCGAATGAATTTTGAGGGAAACTTCACTGTTAGATGAGTTTTCAAGGATGGTTATAGTATATAGCATATCCTTTAATCGTTATTTACCAAATCCTACTGTAAGTGATCAACGGAAAGAGCCCCTTATCAGCCCAAATTTTGTCTGACACATTAAAAATGTAATAACGCAATGGCGTTCGTATCGTTTTCAGAAATGCACAAGGATATTCCAAGTAAAGGTCCATATGATTTTAAAACACAAGGTCAAATTCAAGGTCAATATTTCGTTTGATTAAAGGTGCGTTAAGAGAAATTGACCAGCGTAGCGGCCGTAGTTTGCTAGGTGTATTTATAAAGGGAGATGGCGCCAAACAGACCGGCATGCAGATATTGTCGGATTAATACCTAATACATTTCCTCCATACAGCCTTACATTGCTTGTATGTTTACATGTATGCATAATTCATATTTATATAAAACTTAAATACTTAAATATATAACAACTTTTAATAGAAGCATAAGATTTAATAACAATTTTATCAACAAATCAACGGAATAGTAACTAGTGCGGAATTTTCAAGAATCCAATGAAAGAATTTTATAGGCCAATATTAACTGAAATAAGCTTATATTGTTAGATATAATTTTACTTTTTTATTGCTAACTTTATATGGTTAATAAATTAATGTTCCCATTATGCATCGTGAAAAATATTAAAACAAAATTCATAATCAAAATTTTTTAACAATCTCATTTAAGCACAATATTAAATGTAAGAGGAAATGGAGTAATAAAAGACAGCGATAAGGAAAAATAAACACTCTTAGTATATACTTAAAAATATATTAAAAAAATGCCAAAATATACTTTTGACCTTTAACTTATTATTACTCCTCCAACAGAAAGTTATCATGAGTTTTATATATTACATTTTTGTTAAAAAAAAAAAAAAAAATCCACTTTGATCCATAACACTCATAATAATTCAAGACTTTTTCACAATAAAAAAATATTGTGTATCTCAATAAAAAGTTACAGTGGAAAAAATTATTGTGTATCACAATAAAAAATTATAGCGTCAAAAATTATAGTGTATCACAATAAAAAAATAGTGTAAATTATAGTATAAAAACTATGGTGGGTTAAATTTTGAGATATAATTGATATATCAGATATACGAGCAGGGAAGACCGAGCTATGCTCGGTCAAAATTAAATTTGAGTTCAAATATCATGACCCATGACCAAAATGACCCACTTATTGAATTTTCTCGAACATGTGACCTAGCCCAACAGTCTTCTCGTGCGCGAAAACCATTGGATGCAAAATTTAGTGTAAATTGAGCCGCTTTTTACATCTTCACCCACAATGACCCAGAAATGACCCACTAATCGAATTTTCTCGAACATGTGACCTAACCCAATTATTTTCGCGTGCCCGAAACTCGTAGGATACAAAATTTAATCAAAATCGTTAGCACCGTTTTTTAGATAAAATTAATTTGACCCGCTTTGACTCAAAAATGACCCACTAATCGAAAGTTCTCGAACATGTGACCCAGCCCAATAATCTTCTCGTGCCCGAAAATAGTCGGATACAAAATTTCGTCAAAATCGTTTGAACCATTTTTTAGATACAATTAGCTTGACCATGACCCAAAATGACCCAAAATGACCCACTAATTGAATTTTCTCGAACATGTGACCTAGCCCAACAGTCTTCTCGTGCCCGAAAACCATTGGATGCAAAATTTAGTGTAAATTGAGCCACTTTTTAGATCTTAACCCACAATGACCCAGGAATGACCCACTAATCGAATTTTCTCGGATATGTGACCTAGCGCAATGATTTTATCGTGCTCGAAACTCGTAGGACACAAAATTTAATCAAAATCGTTAGAGCCGTTTATTAGATAAAATTAATTTGACCCGCGTTGACCCAAAAATGACCCACTAATCGAAAATTCTCGAACATGTGACCCAGCCCAATAGTCTTCTCGTGCCCGAAAATGGTCGGATACAAAATTTCGTCAAAATCATTTCAACTGTTTTTTAGATACAATTAGCTAGACCATGACCCAAAATGACCCAAAATGACCCACTAATCAAATTTTCTCGAACATGTGACCTAGCCCAATGGTTTTCTGGTGCTCCAAAACGGTAGGATACGAAATTTCGTCAAAATCGTTAGAGCCGTTTTTAAGATAAAATTTGCATATATCCTAATAATATTATAAATCTGATTGTGTGCAAATGTTAGGCTGAAGCCAGTGTCAAAATGGAGCCTTTAACGATCCTGTATCTTTGCATATAGGCTGATTATAACCCTCATATGAACATAGGCTTTGTTTTGTTTATTTTATTCAAATATTTTTCTTAATAATTCAAAATTTCGTTATTTTCATTGAGAATAAATGGACATTTTTTTCTATAGCATTTTAAAATGGTTAAATTTACTCTACCGTTGCTAATACTTTATCGTTGCCAAAACTAATTCAAAACCCGAAAAAATAATTTTTACTCAACAATTTAGTTTCAATTGAAAAATTTTCACAGGAAAAATGAAAATGAAATTAAAAAAATTAAAGAATTAAGAAGAAGATTAAATAATATTATTAGAAATAAAACGTACTTTTTTTAGTTTTTCATAATAATACAAGGTTTCAATATGCGTAACCATAGGAAACAGGCGAATATGACGTCATTTATTGAAAATAAAGCGGATATGCTTTGATTGGTGAAATAAAATGATCTTGGGTTTTTTCTTCATTTTTTTCTTTTTTTTTTCTTTTGTATGGTAACAATACTTGCCGTTTTACGTTTTACCGTCTGCGCACGGCTAATATAACTAACTATACCGTATTTTTTTATTTAAATTTTAAAAAAGTAAAAAGAAGTTTCTAAAGAAAATGGTTAGCAAATATGAATAATATGCTCCGCAAAATTATCCATGTCGTAAATGATGTCATGGATCGCGATAAATAGTGATTTTTCATTCTTAAAACTAAAAGAAATAACTCGATTACTTAAAAAAATGACGAATGTTAATAGTTCCTTTTTTGTTGATAAAACCTAAAGATTTAATATTATTTCGTTAAAGTAACATAATTTTCCCTATGCCAGTATTGAAATTAATTGCCTGGAAAAGAAAATTAACAAGAATTATGTCATTAAAAAGGGATTTCTCTGGGGGAAAAGGAGACGTCCTATTTGAAATAAAACGGGAATTTTCCAATATATTTTAAAATGAGTGTGAATCAATTCTTTACATTAATAATACAAGGATCAATAAGTATAGAAAGTAGATGAGTTTCACGCCATATTTATAACGAAAAATTTAAATGTTTTGTTATCTATACTGATTATTAAGCATGAGTATCCGTTATTTCGTTATTTCGTACCGCATGAGTATCCGAGTTTTCTGCTAAAAATCACATCATAATTTTAAGAAAAGGAAGATGAACACGAATCTATTATATTAAAATCTGACCGTGTGTTTGTATTTCGCAACTACTCCTAGACTATCGAACGCAACGCGATTTACTACCGGTTAGTTTACTACCGGTTTAGCGAATACCGGTTATAATTGATCCGAGGATGTCACACAAACTCTCAGAATTAAAAAAATTAAATTAAATGCCATTTTTTTAACGAAGTTTCTCTAAAAACGGAAAGTAACTTACTCCATATTTGTGTATAAAAAAGGAGAAATAAAACGGATCAGTATATTTTTTACACCATTTTCTCATTAAAACTGAAAAAACGGAATTTATTTTCACTTTGAATAGACGGTGAAAAGAAAATCTTGATTACAATAAATTATCCGAAAAATAAAAACATATTTTCACATATTCAAACTTCATGAATCAATTTATTCTGGAGTACAAAAATTGCCTGTCAACATACTGTCATTTAGAAAACAAGATTTGTTTCAGCTATACATTAAACCAAGGAGGCAGAATTGAATTTAAAGGAAAAGCATGTACTATTTCCAATTAATGTTTTTTTGAAGGATGTCTGTTAAAACGTTTCACAAAGGCGTTAAAAGTAAAATTGTCTATCAGGTAAAATTGACATTTGTTTTTACCCAATTCGTCTATTTCCACGATTTTATTTGGCCCTCCTTTTTGCATTGGTTGCAATTTCATTTTCGCTATTATTTGGCACAAAATTATGTAAAGGTCCCTATAACAAAAAATACCGTATTGTCTCCTATGAAATGTGATAAATAGTTAGTTAATTATCAACGTTTTTAATTATCGGGAGTGAAATATTTTGCTTAATTAATAAATTTATTCTTCTTTTAATGTTGCGTGAACGAAGTCACGGGTAACAGCTAGTATATATATATATATAACCACACACAAGATTTGCTCGTATTAGAATATATGATAAACTAATGTGTCAGATTTTGACTAATAAGATGCTAACTCATATTCTACTTTCTAAATGATTAAAATTTTATTAGGTACGTGCTTTCAGCTTTGTCTCTTATTACTCCACATTTTCTTCTCTGGGGTAATAAGAGACATATTGTCTCTAATTACCCCATTTTAAAAAATCCGTTTTTTTCTTTTCAGCTTGGGAAGTTTGTGGGGTTGAACATAATTATTCGTAAACAATTTTAATAATTTAAAAACTGTTTAAAGTTGAAAATGTGAATTTTCAACACCATTATTGAATATCTAGCAAAAATGCGCTCTGGTTACATGGAAAACTGAAAAAGAAAATGATTATGGAAATGTTTAAATTTGGACTTAGGAGACTGAGCACCCCCCTCTCCCGAAATAAGTTAAAAGTAGTCCATTCAAATATTTTTATTTAAAATAAAAGCATTGTAGCTTAAAATATATAATATTACACACTCTGCGAAAAAATATTCTAGTTAATGTCTTTCCTATTATATTCAAGCTTTGTTTTATATGGTCTAGTATAAATAAGCTATGCTACTTTAGTTTTTTAATTCATACTACTTAGATAAGGTTTAACTTCGTTTTTTTTAAAGGTAAGCCTAATTATGTAGTAGAGAAATGTAAAGTAGTCTAGTCTATGCCAGAATGAAGCAAATTGCAATATTTTTCATAATATTTAGCATAAAACATTTTTTTAGCTTTTTAGTGTACATATATTTTTATAACATACGTACAAGTAATTTTTATATTTTTTTTTTGCAAAACCCTTTTCTCATTACAAAAACAATTATGATTTTTTTTTCTGTTACTGCCCTGTTTGTCTCTAATCTATTCTTCTGAAACTCAAAAATGAAATTTTATTTTTAATCTGGCAATCTCTGTTTTTCTTTTTTATCTTTTAAATGTGTATTCTATAACTCCATTCAGTTTATCATATTTTTTACATGATGGTTAGAAGATCAGTTTCTTATTATCCCACAGGGGGTAATAAAAGACAGAAGATTTTGATAAACTTAAAAAAAATTGAACACATAAAAATTGCTTAAAAAAGTACATCAGACTCATCAAATTTTAGAATGTAATAATATTTTTTGCAAAACTCTTTTCTCATTGCAAAAACAATTAGGATTTTTTTTTCTCTTATTGCTTGTTTGTCATTTATTATCTCATCTTCATCTGTATTTGATTCACAAAACAGAGAGAGAGACAAAAAAGAAAAAAGAAAATAATCAATTTCTTTTTCCAACAGATTTTGAGAAGAGGTATGTTAATTATAGCCTATTTAACATTATCAATATAAGATCCCTTTAGCTGTTTTTTTAACACTAATTGAATATTTATTTATGTATTTCTCATTACCATGTTAAACAATCATTTATTTATTTATTTTGTTTTTTGTTGTTTCAGGTGATTCACAGCAATAATACAGTAAATTGAAATATCTGTAACCGTAATTAAAGACAGAGAAAACGAAATGAAATGGAGAAACAAAACAAAAACAAATCTGAATTCAGGTTTGTCGGCGGAAAGTTCTGTTCCTTCGATTACGTACGTTTGCATGGGAGTTCAGTTACCATACTTTTGAAAGTAAAGATTCAATCTAGAAAGTAGCGGCAAATAAC